>CDHN01000002.1:477681-1677681 GCA_000825705.1 [Torrubiella] hemipterigena
CCCCCCCCCCCACACAGCGGTGCACCAAATGGCACGTCCGTAGCTTGTGTGGTCGATTTGCATTGCCTCCACGCCCCCCTCCCCACAGATTTTTATTTTTTGTGCACTTTATAGCGCTTGCCAAACCGCTGGCCGTTACCGACAGCCTGGTAAACTCAGACGGCGCCACGGTCAGTACATGCGCTATGTACTTTGTGCACACACCTGTTGTGCAGTACGCACAACCTGCACACCTTACTTGACACAAATAAAAAGCTCTACAACCCCCGCCCCCCAAATCAGTCATTATGAAACCATATAGATGCAGTAATAACAATGATGATGATATAAATGTACATTTATATTTGCCTCTTGCTGGGTGGCCCCAGCCGTCAGATGCGCCAAGTGGCTAGCTATCCAGACGGATGTGTCTTATCTACCCAGTTACTAAACAACCGCAATAGAAGACATCAAAACAAAGTAAAACCCCTTGCATGTAAATGAAGGTCGGATACAGATGCAGCAAACAAACTCCAACAACAGCTAACAGCACAAAATCCAAAATGCTTTCAACGCCAAGAAATGTATCTCTCTGAATTCCACGCCAGCACTCCTCCACTTTAAACTGGTCCATCGCTAGCCACGTCTTGCTTGCCGTGGCTCACGACTTGACGTAGAATTTTTAGCTTTTCCTCCGTCACTCGGATGGCCTCTTGGACGTCTCGCTCATCCATGCGAGCCTCTCGCAACCTCTCCTCGACCGATTGTGGCTCCATGGCGCGCTTTCGGATCTGCAAAGCCTCCGAACCCAAGCGCTCGAGCCCAGATCGTTCCTCAAGCCAGTCCCACAGCTGGCTATCCTCTCGTCGCCACATTTCTTCAAAGGCGCTCATTCGGTCCGACCCGTACATGTCCGATTCTCTGCTGAACTGGTTCGGGTATCGATTCGGTGAAAACCCAAACCCAAACCATGAAGCCACCAACAGACCAACGAGCAACCCGTACATGACATTGCCCGTCATCGCCGGCTTCAAGATATCCAAGAGTGGCTCCAATAGGCTTCTAGCCGGTTCAAGGGGGCCCCAGTTGGATTTGTTAGCAACAACCTTCTTGGAATCGTTCTCATCAGCACCCTTTGATATCGAGTTGGCCTTGCTCTTTCTGCTCTTCTTCTTCGACTTTGTAAGAGTAGATGCCCGGCCTCTAGCGGATACTGCTGCTTTTACGGCTGCTGCCAGCTCTCTGCAGTAACTACCCTGGCCATCCTCAACGCTCTTCTCAATGATGCCTAATTAGTGCGTTAGTTGTAAGTCATACTCTACCAAAAGTCTTGGCATCACTCTAGTAGAGGAAGATCTGCACATACCTTTGATCCAACTCTTGCCAGACCACTCCACCGTGCAGTTGATTTGCAGGCGGGTTGCATTCTTCTCTGCCCAAGACAGACAGTATTTGGTCTTGACGGCAAACACGTTTCCAGACGGTACTTCAGGAGTAGTCGACGATCCGCTAATGTTAATGGACTTTTCAAAGTCTAGAGTGTCAATGGTTTCAGACACAACACACTTAGTCTGCTTTGGCCCAAACGAACCAGGGAGCGGCTTCATGTAAGTGTATGTTCTGGTTTTATTGTCAAGATTGATGCCCTTTTTCTCGTCCAGAGTGATGTCCCAACATTTCTGGTCATTAGAAAGAAACTTTGAGAGCCAGGCAGTTGAGCCTGCGCCAAATAGTAGATGATATACTTTACCCAAGGGGGCTGGGATGATTTCATCACACATAAATTTGTCGTAGTGTGAAGCTGCATCACCACAATCTGTGGGAGCATGCGTAGCTGGGCCGGGAAAGTCGGCGCCAAGTCCAGGCGATCCTGGGGCGTCCTTCTCTGCATCGCCAGCGGCACCATTGGTCGTCATTGACGAGACCTTTCGTGATACGGGCTTCTCTCGTTCGTTTTCAATGGTGCTCACGTCGGTTGGCTGCGTATCGGCCGCGCCATCCATGTCATCCTCCTCATAAAACTCGTCATCGTCGTCCTCATCGCTGGACGCCTCCGAATCAGATCCCGCAGCACTGTTGGCATCGATGCCCAACTCGTCGTCCGGCTCAGCATCAATCTTTTCAGTCTTGTCTCCACCTGTACCCTCGAGCTGCACACCGTTGAGACTGCTCTTCAGAGTCGGGTGTCCAAGCTTCCAGATATTCACAATCAGATCGTATGTGGCGTCTCTGCTGGTGAAACTAGCAAAAATGTGCTTTGCATGTAGGGTTGAGATCATCAATCCGTTCTTGAACACGAGGGCCGTGCTTCTCTTTTCGACAGAAACAATCTCGTCAAAGCTCATAACCAATGTGGTAGTCCAGCCAAGAATGTTGCTACTGAAGCAGAGGTGACCTTCCGACACATATAGTCGCCCATGTGCGAGAATTTCACGCTGCAAAGCACAGCTATAGTCTTCGATGAGGTAATCGTCGTCGGGAACACTTTTGAAGAAAGAGTGGAAATCGCGGTTTCGTTTCTTGCTGGCAATGGCAAAGCCTGTGAGCTTCGGTACTGAGAGGGATGGAGTATTAGACATGGCTCCAGCTACACCTGCGGCAATAATAGCACCAGTAGTGACAGAACTGCCACGGCCTCGGTGCGACTTCATTGCGCTACGGACACTTGAGGTCCTTTGTACGCCCGCGGCCTTGGGGTCGGGTTCTGGCGTAGATACCCGCTCGTCGCCACTAGGAGCATCGAGCAGAGAACGTGGTCGACTGCCCGGTAGGTCCTCAATGGCAGGAGGATCAGCATGGGCTGACTCGACAGGCGCCGATTCTGATCGTAGTCGTGTATCTACAATTTCGGGAAACTTCAAGCTTGCTGGGGAAACGACATTGCTACCTGGCTCAGCTAGGCCAAGTTGACTGAGGCTAAGCTCACCCGTGCCAAGCGTCTGCACAGCAGATCCTTTAGGCCGTTCCATATCGTCGTCATGCGAGGGTTCAGTATGGGATTCGGGGTCGGCTAGATCAGATGATGCTGGCAAGCTCTGTGACTTTGGAATCGAGGATGACTTTCTATTACCCAGACTAATGTTGGTGCCCGGAATCGAAGTGAGTGTTGTTGCCGCGTTCTGCGCAGCAGAGAAGACCGATGAGAAGAAGCCACCACCGGCGTTGGAGTTCTCGACAGCGTCGGGGGTTGGCGTGGTGGGAAGTGTTGTGCTATGCGAGAGTTTGCTTGGTACAACAGTGGTGCTAGATCCGGATTTCGTCCGATGGTGGAAGGTAGAGGATCGAGTAGGCGAGCCGCCTCGGGTAGGGAGCTTCCCACCCCAAGGCGAGCGTTTGTCCGGAGACGATGCTGCGCTTGTTTGGAAGGGTTCGACGGGAGTCGGAGGGGTGCTGATGATGGTAGGGGCTGGCTTGTCGCCAGAAGGCGGAGTGCGTGGCGTTTCGGTTGTAATCTTGACGGATGGAGGGTTTGAAAAGCGCGAGGCTGTTTTGGCGGGCACGGCAAGCTCTGGCGATTGCGTGGCCGCGGCTTCGCTAGAGCTGGTAGTGCGTTTAGCGGAGGGACTACGGCCAGAGGGAGATGGTTGCCGATAGCCCGTCGATGAGGAGGACGTGTCGAGATGCGCAGCTTGAATGGCGGGAGATGACGTCGTCAAGTAGCCAATCAACGAAGGATGGGCGGATGGAATGCCTGGGCGTGTTGGATGAGCGCTGGTAGAGGGGCGATGTCTAAGGAGAGGGGGACGCGCGGTTGGTCAGCGAGATGGCACTAGACGTGAGACACAAAGACGGTGGGTAGATTGGAAAAAGCCGATCGCTAAAGCTGAATCAATGGCGGATGTTATGAACAATGAAAAAGAAAACAAGTTGAAATGAACGTGGCGGGAAGAGAAGAGTAGAGATGGGGGACAACGGCCAAAAAGTCAAAGAGCGCACGCACAGCATGCAGCTCGAATGCAAGGGATGACACGAGGTGGTGGTGCAGGCGGGCTCCAGCTGTGTCCTCAGGCGCAGTGGGCGGGCTACAGCCTAAAAGGGGAGGGGGGGTTTGCTTGTTGGCAAGCCTGACGCAAAACTTACGAGCCTGTGCTGCTGGATGCCATGGAGCTAAAGCTTTTCGCATCAGCAGTATCATCTTCTCCCAAGTCTCTATTTATCGAACTGCCCCTGCTGCTGCCATTGTGTCGTGTCGATGTGCGTCCTCGTCCGCGTGCGTCACTGGGCTCTAGCAGGCTATTGGCGTCCTTGTTTGGGCTGCCAGGAGCACTGGAGCCATCCTTTCTAAGCGACTTGCTTCGACGCCGTGACAGCGCTTTCGGGATGAGTTTGCGTGCCTCCATGGTCACGGAGCAGTGCAATTGGAGGTTGTATTTCGGTACCGACTGGGGGAGTGGAAGAGAAAGTGGACGTTTGCTGCCTTTCAAACGCCGCAGCCTTGTTACGGTGCTCCTGCAGGTCGCCTTGGTGCAGGTGCTTGGGCGCTGGAAATAGAACGGTGGAGTCGTCGCTGACGGCTTCCATAGGCGGTCTTCTTTAGCGGATGGGGCCGTTGTAGTGGTTCGGTGGGCACGGAGAAATTGCTGGCTTGTCGTGTTTGGAGATTAAGTTAACGGCGTTAGGCCCCTTTACGACAGATTTGGGTCAGGAAAGTAGGCAAATGCAGAGTAAGCACATTCTTATATTTGTAGAGTGTCATTGGCGTTTCTTCACTTCTGAAACGCAATGAGCAGCATGCTCTTCTTCTTATACTCCGTTTCCTACAGCCGTGGCGCTACACAACCAGTGTGGAGAGCAGCGCCACAAATTCGTTGGTCAACGTCATGACATCGACGATCCGAGCGCTAGGCCTGAGCATCAGCCCGGCTCGGTAGCGCCAGAGTATAGGAATCTGAGTGGACAGTCACGCCCCTCGTGGCCAACTGGGTATGGGATACATCTTCAGTTTTGGTATTTCCTCCGCTATCATTACGAGGTATGCTAAAATCTGTTCCGGCCAGTTCGTAGAGTCAATTTTATAAAAGCAAAGCCACCTCTCTGCCACATCTTGTGTGTGACTACCGGTTCGCATATTACTGCCTTCTCATGGCGAGGTATCTGCTCCAACAAAAAAGACAAATCATGTTAGCCTTTCTGATAGGTTTAAAACATCAACGTAGAGAGCCTTACCTTCGTCCGACTCAATGTCAAGGTCTATTTCGTGGCCTGTAGTTCTCGAAAATGGTGTCCAAATTCTTTCGTTCGAGTCTCGCGAGACTGGAATCTTTTTCCATATGACGTAGTCGGTACCCTTGGGTTGATCACTTTGAGTGGTTGCTGGAGCTAGGATGCCCAATGGCCGGCGGGGATCATCTAGATCGTCAAAGTGATGGAAGTGGTCGTCAAGCATTTCAGAATCCGAACTCGACTCATGGTCGCCCTGCTTCCAACATCGGATAACCTTGGAGCTCCACCCCCTTGGGCTATCAGGAAGAGTGTGTAAGCTGCCTTTGAGGGCAATATACGTCGGTAGACCATCCAAATACAAGCCATCATCTTTCAGGAGACCAGCCAGCTCAGCTTCCGCTCTGACGCCTGCCTCATCGCTTGGCATTCCCGTCACACTCAGCTCATCTAATGAGCACGACATCTCGTGGCATGCCATATCATGCAAATTAAGAGACGGATAAGGTAGGTCTTCAGTAAAATTCACCAGATCTAGCCGAAGAGATTGGATGGATGGGAATAACTTTGGTTCGGGCTTGAGTCCCTGGCCGGACAATGGGTCGAATGGCGTTCGCATCGCATAGAGAAAGTCGACAACCTGATTCCAGCTGTAGCAGCGAAAGCCTCCTCGTACCAATAACGACTCCTTTGGTCTCCGAGAAACAGCTAATGTATGACTCTTCTTTACAGCAAGGTGGTAGCTGCGTCCTATTTTCCGCCTCTGAGGACGGGTTTCGTCGTCGTAGTACTTTGCGACCACCCTGAATGTAACATGCTTGATAGGTTGTCGAAATCGAATATTGAGTTCTCCGAAGCGTCGTACCGACTCTGGGGATGTAAATACAAACTGATTCTGTTCCCACAAGTACCGTGTGCCTTCGGTGTGCAAGGCGGAGCACGTCGCAAGAAAGTGGATGGCAATCTGATTGCCTCTCTGTTTCTCGTTTTTAGTAAGTGTGCTGGGCTCCAAAGGTGATAATGGGTCTATAATAGGATGCGGGCTTAGAAGGGCAAAGCGCATAATGTTTAACACGGCCTCCATAGGAAGAGCCGGTAGTTGACCAGATATGCTTTGCACTGAGGAGCGAGTCCGGCGTCGCGGGATACCGTTTTGGGATAAGTATGCGCTAGAAATTGGTGACCATGAGATTCCATTTTGAATTAGAAGCCGTTTCAGTGTGGCATTTTCATCTTCTAGCGCCTTGATAGACGCACGAAGCGGAACATTGTATATTGCTCGGGCTGAATCATACTTGTCACGACAATCCCATGGGGGAAGGGCGCGAAGCTAAACGCACGTTAGATGACCGTTACTTAGGCATGGTAATATTCTTACGTTGGACATGGTGTAGCAGTAGTGCGCAGCACCTCTTTAGCATTCCAAAAAAACCAACGATCCAGGTTCCGGCCGAATACCTTGAGAGGTACAGGGTGGCTCTGGCGCTAGTCCTCTGGTACTGATACCGGCAAACGACAAATATTTCTCAAGTTTTACAGAGAAAATGCGTGAAGAGCAATAACAATAACAAAGTGCAGTCCGGCTTCAAGGGCGACCGGTATGGTGCGGTGGTTTTTCGTGGGTGCCCTTTTTCAACCAACAAGTTGTGTAGAGCCGAATGGTTATGGCTGATCAACGCACATACAGTAAATCAATCGTTTGACAGGTATCGTTGGTGGGTGAGCTTCCAAAAATGATGGAAATAGTAGAGAGGATGAAGTAGAAAGGTTCTGGAGAAGGAGGAAGATTGCCAGCTGGCAATTAAATAGCCGGTGGTTATGGACTTGTCTGGAGGTCGGATGTCTGCCGTGCGTGTCGCTTGTTCAAAAGGAAGGTCATCGCCGTGGTCAAATGGCGGGCGCTAGCCTAATTGCCTCAAGGTTGCGGCGGGGAGACCGCATCACAGGCTAACGCAAGGCCTAGACTTACAGTAACAGCACCTTGTTGGGCGGACATAGTCCTTGTGGGGAACACTGGACGTGATGCGACTGCACAGATGCATACGGCCAGTGGTTGGGCATCGGCTTAAACTGTAGACAGCTTCCGACTGACCAGGTAATGGAGCAGTGCTTATTTTAGAATAACCAGAATATCCTAATTGAAACGCTTTTGAATTGTAAAATGGCTAGCCCAAACGCAGTCGTTGAGAACACATCGTTTGCTCCATGTTGTCCCGATCATTGCTTGCCATATTCTTCCTTCGCTATTCTATCCCACTTCTCCTTGTCAACAGCAAACTGTCTGACATAATCCATCTCAAGCTCGTGAGTTCTGCGGCCGAGCAAAACTAAGCTGTGCAGAGGGGGGCCGAGGGCATCATCGGCAGAACAGAGCTCCTCCAGTGTTCCGGCAACAAACTTTTCGGTAAGTCCACCAACTCTTGCTGCACCAATGGCCAGACTATCCTTGGTGTACACCTTTTCTTGACGGTCGTTTTCAACTTCAATCATCTGCTGCGCGCACTGACCAACAGTCATGTATCTTGGTGGCTCATAAACAATGCGACCTCGGGCCATGCTCTCCATGTTCGGCTCCTTCACCTTGATGTCTACCAGGACAAGAGTGTGGAGACCGATATCGCGGTTTTCCTTTATTCTATCGTAAAACGAGGCTGGTCTCCAGTTGTCTGTGAAGAACACCATGGAGACGGTCTGGCCAAACGAATACAATTGCAAGCCACAGGCGCCAATACCGGACAGGATCGAAGCGTTGGGGACTGTCTGGACGGGGATGCCCAGCTCACGAGCGCGAAGGACAAGGTCTGTGTGAGTAGTGGCACTGTTTTAAGACCGGTTAGTAGTCAGCATTTATGACAGTTTGTATAGTCTCTGTCCTTACCCAAAGGGATCTCCAACAACGAGGAACGCAACGTCCTCAGTCTGTGCATTTCGGAGGATTTCTTCGCTGTTCGATTCCACCATTTCGCGATCGGCAACGGTTATGGAACGGCCATAGTATTTTTCCTATTTAACAGTTAGTATATTAGTGTTTAAGGTTCGAGAGCAACCGTCATACCAAGACAGCTTGGTCTACTAGGAGGATGCTCGTGTACGCCTCGAGGTAGACTCTGGAGGCCTTTTTGACAATCTCCAAACCTTTGACGGTAATATCCGTCTCATCAGAGAGACCTAGTCCGACAAGGAACAACATTTTGGGCTTATGACGATAAAATATGCAAAAGATGTCGCTGCTTGGTTCCAAAAAGTTGCGAAAATGAAGACTTTGCCCCGCCGCGGGGCAATCGATAAGATGAGCCCCGTAAGTTTAGCGTTGCGCGGTGACAGACTTTCTCTGTTTCTGCTGCATGCAACCGAAACCTTCTATTTCCCATCAAGCTACACATCGACCAAACCAACAATGGCCGAGCCGAAAAATGGCAGCGCTTATGGCGCACCTGCCAGCGATACTGACTTTCGAAAAAATTGGGATTTGGACGAATATGCCGCCAAGGCCAAAGAGCGCGAAGCTAAGGAGAAGGATGAAGCGAAGGCGCGATATGAGGCAAAGCTTGCAGGCAAAAAATACTACAAACCGCTTACGGGCAACGAAACATATACGTCGGCGAGGCGAGATATTCTCGATGTAACAGCACAAGTGGGAAAGACCCAACTCGTTGCGGCTGGCGCTGGCGTCGGCAAGCGAGGACGCAGTGCTGGTTTCTACTGCGAAGCCTGCGACCTTACGTTCAAAGACAACAAACAATATATCGAACACATAAACACCCCTCAGCATCTCTTTAACACAGGCCAAACAACAGAAGTCAAGCGTGCAACGGTGGAGGAGGTACATGACAGAATTACCTTTTATATTCAACGCAAAGCCGACTTGGAGAAGGAAAAGACGATCAGCTTGCAAGACAGACTACAGATTCGCGAGGAGGAGAATGAGAAGGAGGCCGAAGCAAAACGACTGAAACGACGTGAAGAAGCCGAGAAGAAGAGGATGGCTAAAGAAGAGGCTGCCAAGGTGAAGACGGAATACGGCGACGACGTTCGCATTGACGGTGAACATGATGAAGATGACATGATGGCGCAAATGGGATTCACGGCGTTTGGAACGTCTAAAAAGTGAGCAAGTTAGTTATTTTTATTTGGTCGGCAGAGAGAGTCTGCTATTCTGCATACATTGTACATTACGATATCTTTGGCTAGCACGTTTGAATACCTGGCGACAAACGCCATGCCTCCCAATCTGATTTAAGTCGAACTATTAAAGCCCTAAAATAAGTGAATCAAGTAGCAATTATGAAAAGATATTTATTCCTGGTGAGTTCATTACTTTCAAAGATTTGCTTTTAGCAGTTGTATTTGGTAGACATTGCCAACCCAACCAAATGATACCCCATCCAGGGTCTACGCCAGGCGCCTCCAACAGCGGTGGATCTCGCCCCGCGAGTGGCGGGGGTTTCAATTCTCCAAACCTGCTCCCTTGGACAACCTTGGCCATACTCTCCCACTTGCGTCTTCCAGGCCTCTACCGATACAAATCAAGACTTCATTGCACGCCCGCCATCATGGCCGCATCACAATCCGCCGCCGCAGCTTCCCTGCTCAAGAGACAGCTGAAAGAGATCCAGGCTAGTAAGGACTTGCCAGGCATCTCTTGCGGTCTGGTTAGCGACAGCAACATGCTGGAGTGGGAGGTTATGCTTATGATCAATGATGATTGCAAATATTACGGAGGTACGTGTAGCATCAGTGCGTATTTCGACGGTCCTTAACTAACTGGGCCTTCTAGGCGGCAACTTTCGCGCCCGACTCGTCTTCCCACCGACATATCCTCTGATGCCGCCCTCGCTGACCTTCCAAGACCCGATCCCCTTCCACCCTAACATTTATGAAAACGGCACGCTCTGTATCTCGATTTTACATCCACCAGAAGAGGACCAGTATGGCTACGAAGCAGCGTCAGAACGCTGGAGTCCCGTGCAGACACCAGAGACCATCCTGGTGAGCACGCTGAGTCTCTTCCACAGCCCAAACGACGAGAGTCCAGCCAATGTGGAAGCTGCTAGAATGTTGCGTGAGGAGAAGGAGGGCAAGCACAAAGATTTCCGCAAGAGAGTTCGCAAGTGTGTACGTGAGAGTCTGGGAGAGGACTGAACGCGGCTGTCACGTTTATACTTTGAAAGGAAGACGTAGCCACGCGCTAGGGCACTTGTGGACTGTGTGATACGTGGCAACCAAGGCGTTTTGTATCATCTTAATAGGTGAGAAAGGGAAACGTATGGATATTTGCATGGAGCTGGCGCATTACTATTCGGATGGCGTGTTTGGCTCGTCAACCATGGATGGGGGTTTAAGCGGGCATCGTTCTTGCTGGTCTCAAATTGCACGGGGACAAAATACAAGAGGCGCGTATATTAGTATGATATAATGAATTATTTCTTTTTTACAGGACTATGTCTACTCAAGATCCATGAGCTTTGGAACCACACTCGTCCACTGCTCGTCCCATCGTAGGCTACCTTCCTTGACTGCACCTTGTTTGAGGGTTGACAGCTCCTTGGCACCCTCGTCACTAAGCAGCCTTCTAAAGATCGCAGTAAGCTCATTTGCGTTGACAAAACCGCATCCGTTTTGGCCCTCTTTAACCAGCTCGCCGAAGCTCTCAAAGTCTGAGTAGGCTGCGACGGGCAAACCAGCTCCGAACATGTCGACCACCTTCATGGGGAGATCAACGCCGGAAGACGACTTGTGGAGAGAGATGCCTAGATCTGAGGCAGCAAGTAGGCCTGCATAATCACGGTTAGACAACCATGCCGTTGTGACCTGGATACCGGGGAGCTTGCCCGCCTCCGTTAATTCCTTAATCTTGGCAAGATAGGCCTCTTTCTGGGGGCCCTTTCCGGTGATAATGGCGAGAATGGGGACTGGAAAATCCTTCTTCTCAGCGACTACTTCAGGAATAGCGTAGGCCATGAGAGCATCCAGGAGCATGCCAAAGTCTTCGTCGGCAGTCCATGACGTGCTGCTGACAATCAGACGCACGCTGCCGCTGAGGATATCCTTGGCCATTTTTTTGGTTTCGGGGATGCGCTGGAGAATGGCCATGCGGTCGCTATCGGATTGGACGGGTTCAAAGATGGCTGCTGGGCGATCATGCAAGGTGCGTATGGGTCCTTTGAGCTTGTATTTGGCGCCCTGGAGTTGGGCGGTCATGGCATCCGTGACAGCCAGATTGGCGTTGCCAAGGAACCGTCCAATGCGCATCTCATACCATCTATAGATTGGAACAAATAGGGAATAGAGCTTATTCTGCGCAAGAATGGTGTGTCCGTAGTTGTGCCAGTCGACGACGATCTTGCTGCCACGCATCCACGACACAAAGAGGGCGATGTGAAAGAGAGGAATTGAGGGAGGATTCTATGCAGATGTTAGTGATGTATTCTCGATGTTCGGTTAATATGTGTCTTACCTGCAAGACCATCCATTTGGCAGCCGGCGCAGTATACATGAGTGTGCAGTAAAGCGTGTAGAATTGCTGAAGAACTTTGCAGGGAATGTTGATAAAGAAGGGCAAGTTGTTCCACGCAATCCATTCAGGCACCGGGGTTAGAGGGAAAACATTGACGTTAGGGTTACCGATTAATTCAGGGTGTCTTGCGGTTTCTATATTCGCAGGCGGTTAGCATCCCATGTGCATCGACTGTCTTCAGGCTGCTCACCTCGGAAGCCGACAATGTCGACCATTCTATTGAGTTTCGCAAAGCTAATTGCATGGTACTGCATGCGCGGACTGCGTCCAATGTCACCCACAACGACTATCTGGATATGGTCATCTTCCGGGTTCTCGGTGGCAATGTATTTGGTCGGGATTAGGCTTGCGAGGTAGTTTGCAAGCACCCTGAGCCCGCGCAAGCTCCAAATTAGAACAATCACCGCGAGGCCACCGGCGATGGTAGAGAGGATAAATGCTACAACCATGGTTGCTGCGCGCAATTGGCCGACTGCAAAGTCTAGCAAGTTAGACTGGCAATTGGCTGGTGAGCTTCAAGCTGGACCTGTGCGGCGCAAGAAGGAGGTGCGGCGCGTGGTGTTGCGTTGTCGCCAGCTGGCGGGCAGCTGGTGGAGTTTGCCGGTTTGGCGTTAGGGGGGGAAGGTTACCTCAACTGGCACACTTGGAGTGTAGTGCTCGATTGCAACAACAACAAAGCAGCACAGCGCAGCGACAATTTGAAATTCAAACTGAAAAAAAGAAGAACGGAACAGAAGGCAGAATAGACAGGTGACAGAAGTGCTCCTTGTGAATATGCGGGGAAACGAGGCGCTTGGTTTATACATATTTCAATGCCCGTGTGCCCTCCTCCCCCAAGGCTGCGACACAATTCACCAACGCCCTGCCTCTACTATCATGCTTTAACTGATGCCAAGAATAAGCCACGACGGCGCCACAGGGCCTGCGCAGGCATTCAGCGGGAACCTTTGCGCAGACGATGGGGTATCATGCGCTGTGCTGAAGGCCTGGACGCCTTTGCCAAGCGGCCACAAGAACCATAGAGGACGCTTGTTGCGCCGCAAAATTAAGACTATGGGGTGGCGTCGACCATTAGGAACCTTTTTTCCACGTCTTATAGGCCCGTTAGCATTGGGCCCAAGCCAAGCGGAGCCAAGAACGGTGTCGTTTTCCAGCGCTCTCTTGACTCGCTCATACGGTGCTTAGAAGCCACCGACTACAGGCGATGTGTGATGTGTGATCATGTCTTGTGGCAACGATTTTTTGAGGCTCTATGTTCCTATGAAGAGTTCGAAGAGGGAACTACAAGGGGTATACGAGAATGGTTTGGTCCAGGACTTCAGCAGATTAGCATTCATGGTTTGCCAGTTCTGGATCCAGTGATCTACTGCTACATCGTCTAGTGCCGCTGACAAGGGTGCAACAGGAACCAATCTCTATAACGAGGAGGGCGATGACGAAGATGCCGCAACAATTATGAAATGGAAAGACAAAACGAAAGCCTTGCGACAGTTCTTGTTACAGAATGATCACAGATGATGTGCCAGTCCTACAAAATGTTGTCCGAGTTCGATGGACAGTTCCAGGCACGGGCAACGACAGCGTTAACAGCGTTTCATTATAGGGAGGCCAGATTGCCCAATGCTACGCTCTCGACGTAGCGTCGTGGTCTGGCAGAAACTACCCGCGTCTAGCTGTGCTAAACATAAAAGCAGTGATTATTGCCTGTCTTGCTTCTGCCAATTTTATGAAAACTTGCACTTTTCAAGGAATTAAAACAACATTTTTGCGAGCAAAACACTACTATCCTATCTTGCGCCAAACTATCGTATTCGCCGCCTCTCAGTGGCTCGTCGGCTTCCCCCCAAAAACACAGAACAGGGGCCGCCTGCTGGTGCCCCACGTGCACCCCTCCCACTGCTGCCACCACACACGCGCCGCCCGCGACTCGCCTCCTATTCCAGGCAAGGGCCCAGTTGCCGGGATCTGAGAAAGACTACTTTGGCCAGATCAACAAACGCACCAGCACGCCGCTCAAGCCCTGTCTTTCCGCCCGGCCAGCTTACGAGGTTCTCGGGGCACTTCTGTTTCTTTAAAAAGGCAGCAGTTTCCATTTAGCAGCGACGTTTACTACTTGTTTTGACGTTTGCTGCTCTCTCGTTTGCGCTGGCGTGGGTAATCGAAACCTTGCCTCCTCCACAACCCGCTTCCGTCGAAATTCCCCTTCAGCTCGAACCATTCGCCTGGCGAACTGAGCCATGGCAGCACACAATGCTTTGCCAGTAGCTTCTATACCGGTACCGCATGAACACCGTCGGATAGATTCGGCCTCCAACGCCAATCGAGAGTCGTGGAGATCATCAATGTCGAGCGATCAGCTGCCTGGGTCGTTTCAAGACCGAGCCTTTGAGCAACATCACGCCAGTCAGCACTCTCATAGCCACTCCAACGGCCACGCGCACGATCACGGCCACGACCACAGCCACGATCATGGACACTATCATGGGCATGATCACGGCCACGACCATTCCCATGCCCATAACTCCAGCAACAGCCACTCCTACGCGCAACCTCAACCTCGCGATAGAACAGGATCCCAAGCCTCGTATCTGAGCGCACGTCCCGGGTCCATGGCACTGGACGGCTGGACGCTCGAGAAGACGGCAAGCGGCAAGAGCGTCATTGCCCCCGGCTTTGAGACCGAATCGGCGCCTTATACACCCCCGAAGCCCACGCAAAAACAAGAAATGATTGACCGTAGCGTGGAACGGTCGTGGTTCACAAATGCTCTATTGCCATACACATCTAACTATCCTCTGATTCATGCAATCATGCTAGAGAAGGACTCTCGGCGCATCTTTTACTTTATGACGTACGTTGTGACGATGAATTAGGCCACACAGTTTGACATGTACTAACGTGAACGATGCTGATAGACTCAACTTTGCATTTATGCTTATACAAGCTTTCTACGGATACGTTACCGATTCACTGGGCCTGCTGAGCGACAGTATACACATGTTTTTCGACTGCGTTGCGCTGCTTGTTGGATTGGTTGCTGCTGTAATGAGCAAGTGGCCGCCCAGCCAGAGGTTTCCGTATGGATTTGGAAAGATTGAAACACTGAGCGGATTTGGCAACGGAGTATTACTCATGTAAGCAAGCACGCGAGCAAGAGCAGCTTGGCAACAGTAGCATCAAATGATGGCGAAGCTAACCTTTGAATATAGGCTCCTGAGTCTTGAGATTGCGTTCGAAGCATTTGAGCGGCTGTGGGAAGGCACACAGACAAAGCGTCTCAGCGAACTGCTAATTGTTAGCTCCATGGGTCTTGCGGTTAACCTGGTTGGCATGATGGCATTTGGACATCACCATCACCACGGTCATGGACATGATCATGGCCATAGCCACTCCCATGCGCCGGCGCAAAACCACGGACACAGTCACGGCCACGATCATAGCCACGACCATGCGAGCGAAACGAAAGGCCACGACTGCCGATCACACGACAATGAGAATATGCACGGCATCTACTTGCACGTTTTGGCAGATACTCTTGGTAGTGTCTCCGTTATTGTGTCTACAATCCTTACCAGCCTTTGGGGTTGGTCAGGATGGGATCCGCTGGCGTCTTGCTTCATTGCCACCCTCATCTTCCTGTCGTCCCTGCCGCTGGTTGTGTCGTGTGCGAAGCGCCTGCTACTGACAGTGCCAGAAGACACCGAATACACGTTGCGCAATCTGCTGAGTGGAATCAGCGAACAGCGCGGCGTCGTAAGCTACTCCGTGCCCAAGTTTTGGCGTGATGACCGATTTGGCGGCGACGAAGGCGACAAGCTCGTTGGTGTTGTGCATGTATCGGCGGCTCGAGGCTACGCTCTGGACGAGGTACGCGATAGAGTACGCGACTACCTTGTGCAAGAAGGCATTGATGTCGTCGTGCAAGTTGAGCGAGAAGGCGACAATGCGTGCTGGTGCGCGCGAGAACGAGGCTTAGTACCGCCTACGCCGAAGCCTTACTAGAAGGAGCTTCCAAGGGGCGGTGGAGGAGGAAGAGGACGAAATACGACTTCTTGGGTAGCTCACGGCCTGCTGAGTGGACGGATGCGCGCTGTGACAACCAGATATGACCTAGCAACCATATTGGAAGGCCAGGCTTGATGCTCTCAGACGGAGCGTAGGCATGGCTGAACCGATTTTGGGATAGCAGCGGCTGCTTTGGTTTCCATATGCAAGCGGATCGCCCACTCTAGCTTGTCAATACTCGAGATAATTGTCTTTTGGTATATTATGTTTTTGTTTTTGAATGGAGGGCATTTTTGGAGGTATTCTTTTACGGCGCCTGTTTTGTATTTTGCAAACTCTCGCGAGAGATGCGGCGTTGGTCTGGTCCGTCTGGAGTACACGCGCAGGGTTTAGACACACAAAGAAATAAAAATTAAAGAGCCAAAAAATACACACACCATTGTATATGTTATACACAGTCCACCATAAACAGTGATACATGAATGCAACGGTAGCCGAACTCATCGGCCGCTTAAGCATCTGGTCTTTGCGCGAAAAGGCGTTGGCCGTTCCGGCCGGCCGGCTGCGGTGACCGGAGTTTTGGGGGAGCGCAGCGGCCCACCGGCGCAAGTAGCCGAGGTCCAACGCTGTGTGTGGAACACCCCATACAGCGGGTGTCAACTAGCGAAATCTAGGTTTTTTAGGTCTCGCAACAGGGGCCATTTGTACTGGGAAAGTTGGAGAAAGTGAGATAGCAAAGCGTGGAGACCCCGCGGCACATGCTTTCTTTGCGTGCGCTATGAAAAGGTCTGAAGTGAAGCGAGCAGACGAAGCGCAGTTGACCAGACAGTTAAAACAGGCCAAGTAGGATAGAAACAGAGGCATAGAGGTATCTATCCTTTGCTCAATTCGCGCATCTTTTCATCTATTTTCTCTTCGCTCCATGCAGGCGCATGCAGGCTGTCTGTCTGTCCATCTATGACAACGGCGCCGCCATGCATTACCCGTGGCTGCGTAATAGCGCTACTGGGCCCGTAAGCCACACATATCTCACTAATCCTCGGCATCTCAGGCACCGTGGGCCGCCTAAAACGAAAAAAGTAGCGAGCCGCCACAGGACCTGTCGAACCGCTGGAACCCCAAAACTCCGGGCACTTCCCTAGCGGTACCAGCAAGAAATGACGACACCGCCTGCCTACTGTTGGTGAGACACCGATAGGACAGCCCCAAGTCACCTTACCCTTTTTTTTCCCTCGTGTATCTTTGCCAGCTTCCTTTCTTCCCCCTCTTCTTCCATCTCTCTTGTTTTTTCTCCAATTCGCTCCTCTCCCCTCTCTTTCCTTCTAGACCGTTGCTTCGTTTGGTTTCGCTAGCAGTTGGCCCGCCCTCGTCGAAACATCTCCACCCGCGGTCTTCTCTCGCCAACACAACAAACACACACACAAGCCCGCATCATGTCGTCCGCCGAGATCCCCTCCCCCAAGGCGGTTGCCCAGAAGATCGAGGCAGCTCTACCGTCGCCCCAAGAGGTCAAGAAGGACGCTGCGTCCGGCCTCGCGAGCCAATTGCGCTCCTTTGCCGCCGGCGGCTTCGGCGGTGTCTGCGCCGTCATTGTCGGCCACCCGTTCGATCTCGTCAAGGTCAGACTGCAGACTGCTGAGCGAGGCGTCTACTCTGGTGCCATTGATGTCGTGCGCAAGTCGATAGCTCGCGATGGCATGCGCAGAGGCCTCTACGCTGGTGTCAGCGCGCCTCTGGTCGGTGTCACGCCCATGTGTACGTCTTTTCGCTACTGTGTTGCCAAAACTTCAGAAAATGCTAACTCTGTAATCTCATCTAGTCGCCGTCTCCTTCTGGGGCTACGAACTCGGCAAGCAGATTGTTTCCAAGGTCAGTACCGTTGGCCCCGACGGCCTCACCACTGCCCAGATCTCCGCCGCCGGTTTCTTCTCCGCCATTCCCATGACCGCCATTACCGCGCCCTTCGAACGTGTCAAGGTTATTCTCCAGGTCCAGGGCCAGAAGCAGCTTGCTCCTGGCGAGAAGCCCAAGTACAGCGGTGGTCTCGACGTTGTCCGCCAGCTCTACCGCGAGGGCGGCGTCCGCTCTGTCTTCCGTGGCACCGTTGCTACTCTTGCTCGTGACGGTCCCGGTTCCGCCTGTTACTTTGCTGCCTACGAAATCATCAAGCGCAAGCTTTCCCCCAAGGACGAGAACGGCAAGCCCACTGGCCAGCTGAGCGTCAGCGCCATCATGGCTGCTGGTGCCGGTGCCGGTGTTGCCATGTGGATTCCCATCTTCCCCATTGATACCATCAAGTCGCGTCTCCAGACTGCCGAGGGCAATGTTACTTTGGGCGGTGTCGTTCGCGAGCTCTACGGCAAGGGTGGTGTCAAGGCCTTCTTCCCCGGCTTTGGCCCTGCTCTGGCTAGAGCTGTTCCCGCCAACGCCGCTACGTTCCTTGGTGTTGAGCTGGCTCACAAGGCCATGACCCAGGTCTTTGGTTAAATCTGTCACTGGTAGAAAACGGAGAAAAAAAAAAGGATAAAAGCAACGAAATTTTCCATTTGCGACAATCACAGGAGAGTCCAAAACACCACGAACATCGATCTTCGACGCTTTTGCAAGCGATATAAAGAATTATAGAACAAATTATTGCCACATACTAGCGGTAGCGCCGGCATGAACAAATGGCAGCAATACTAGACGTCTAAAACTACGATGTGCACCACCCGAGCTGGCACATGCTGGGTATAGATTTTTTTTATTCGAGCGTTTCAACCAGTTTACAAGTCGAGCTGGTAGCATTCTTTATCAAATAAAAATACATTCTAAACTAAATATCCAAGAAGTATTTACCGTGAGCTGAAAAATACATGGTACTGAGTGTGAAAAGGCAGGTTAAAGACGTTGGCGAATGGTATTAAATAGTGGTTCGTATGGGGTATATATAAGTTCGTAGTGTACATTTGCATTCCTTTATAGGCTTGCTTTTAAACAGATTCATTCATCGTCCATCGCCTCTTAGTATGGCTCATATCGCGTATGGGTTCCGTCTCGCTCGCAGGCGGTGGTTGTCCCCAAAATCCCCCCAAGCCATTTCCTAGAGGCGTAACAGAAACCTCTTCCACTACCACATCGTCGGTCAAATCAGTCTGAACTCTGATAGGGCCTGCAAGCATCGGGCTAGAAGGGAACGTAGCTGATGGCACCAAGCTTCCGCCAAACGTGAAGAATGGCGCGGCGGGTGCTGGCTCAGTCGGTTTACTCGGCGCTGCTGGTTGGAATCTAGCATTGTCAAAATCTGGAAACATGCCGCCGCCGAAAGCATGTTTGTCTTCGTTGTTATCTGAGAACAAACTGCTCTGTTTCTTCAGAGCGCTTGACGCGAAGATGCTCTCCGCTGTAACCGGCGCTGGTGCAGGCTCTGAGGTTGACTGAGATGGAGTTGACGGCGCCCAGAGCCCAGACGATGTTGGTCGTTCGCCATTCGAGGTAGTCTGTGAAACACTGTCGCTCATTTCGCTGGCGCCCCTTAATGAACGTTCTGATGCTTCTTTTCGCAACGTGGGGGGAGGTCCAGAGGCACTAGCAGAGATGCTTCTGCTCGCCAAACTGAAGTAGTCTGTCGCAACAAATGGTCCGATAACGGTGCCCGAGTTGGTAAAAGTCGCCGTCCTTCCCCTGGAAGATGGTAACGGGCGAGTGCCATTTGCCGTCGAGGCAGACCGTCCGGACCGGCCGGAGAGCGGAGTGGAAGAAGTGGACTGCAGATGTTCGGTGCTAGCTGACATGCGCATTTGATATATTTGATCAACTGTAACATAGTCAACAGAGGGATCCGTTGCTTTTGCTGTTTCTAACAGCTTCTTGTAGTCGAGATCAGGCTTCGTAACGGCCATGGATAGAGATGCTGTAGCAACGTCCATCAGGACTGGCTGGTGAGTGATGGCACCCATAAGAGCGTTGCATCCTGCACCATGCGATACGAGCACCAATACGGTTTCAACATCCTCTTCCTCGACAACAGAACCAGATTCATTGGAGCAAGACTCAGTGGCCCCCACAGATGTCACCATGTTGTCGGCTGCTTCGTTGGTAGCATACCAGTTGACAAGCTTTCGCAGTCCCAGCCTGAACCGTTTGTGCATAGCTGCCCACTCTTCTCCAAACTTTCCACCATCACCAAAGTCTAATGGCTCCCTCATAGAATCCCATTGATAGTCGACGGTAGTGCAAGCATCGCGAGCGTGGGCAACGAAGCCCTCTGGAATCTTACCAGAGCCCTGCGCCGGCTGAATTGGTCTTGGGGGCGCATATCCTTTGCGTCTCTCCACCGGAAGTGCTGCTGCCAATGATGAAACATTTAATGCCCCTTCGCTCTCTGAGTTGGGGAGCGGGGTAACCGTTGGACTGGCAGAAGGCGACCCCTGCCAGAGTGATCTGGATAATCTCGGTGCCGGCTGCTCATCGGCAGTCGTCTCTGTATACATGCTGTAATCTTCCCGGCGGAGCAGCTCTGCCTTTGCGCCACCCAGCATGAGAGCCGGGCCCGGGGGAGGCGTAATCAATTCAAAGTATTCGGGGCTAAGCCATTCTCCGAGGAAAGAGTCGATGCGGAGCAGCGCAGTGCGGTGTGCTGGCGACTTGCCAGCAGGGGTGAATGGCGGCACTATAATATCGGAAGACTTGTATATAGAATCGTGGGTTGTTTGTGCCAGACCGGAGCTAATACCGACCGAAGTTTGGACGCATCGTAGAAACGGAGACGAGTGGATGATGACCTTGAATCGTTTACGACGAGTTTCGCCATTGCGAACCTCCTCTTCCAGCTTTGTCTGTTCGAGGAGATTTATAATTTGATTACCAACCGCGCGGGCCTGCAGAAATCCGCTGTAGGTGATTGGCGTATCGTAAGGGGTCGGCGAGGAGAGATGCCATTGCTTATCGGCAGCATCCAAGCGATTGCCGTGACTAGACGGGGAGCGGCAATGGTTAGTACTGTGCTGCGGCACGAGAACAACATAAGCAGGAGACAAACCGGACAAGGAATATATGAGACGGAGGCCCTCCCATGATAGAAAGAGGCCAGGCAAAGGGCCTAGCACCAGCTGCTGGGTGAAGTGTGGCGATTACCAACGGCGCTCGTCCTCGTGAATTGGGGTAACGCGGGTCGTCGGCGGGAGCTTGCTGAGGGTACAAGCTATCGTGGCGTTTATAAACAGAGAATTAATTGGAACAATCACCGAAGTAATCCAAGCCTCTGACAACGTGTAAATAGGTGTTACGTGTGAAGAAGGGAGAGAGGGGGAAACCCGAATCGATGGTGTTTTAGAAGGCACCAGGGTACATCGGGCGGAAGCTGCAGCGCAAAAAGTGTCAAGTGACGAGCGAAGCTTGCAAGCGGAGACGTTAATTATTTTTTTGGAGGGTCCCTGGGGTACGGTA
Organism: [Torrubiella] hemipterigena; assembly: GCA_000825705.1. Lineage (NCBI taxonomy): Eukaryota > Fungi > Ascomycota > Sordariomycetes > Hypocreales > Clavicipitaceae > [Torrubiella] hemipterigena. Next base: position 498,770 of record CDHN01000002.1, read on the forward strand.
GGGGCCAGCTTCTAGTGGATGTGTTGGCGTCAGCACCTTGTTTTTTTAGAGGCCTGAATGCGGATAAGAGTACGGGTGTCGAGGGGAATCAGATACAGCATCAGGAGCTGTAGAGAAGACGAAAATATTTATAGAGAAGTTATCATAGGAGATTAAAATACATGGAATTCGGTTTACAATAGCTGCAAAATATTTTCAAAAAACAGAAATCCACTTGTGTGCGATTCAAATCTCCGCCTGGGCGCAAACATCTTCTTTCGCCATGTGACAGCGCCGTAGGCATCCTTTGCTGTCCGCATCCGATTTCTCGTGTACAAAGCCGCTTGTCGTCATCGCACGTGTCGCTGGGAAAGGCAAGTTGCGGTCCACTGCAAGGCACCTATAGGTACGGCTAAGGGCACTATAACTGTGCGAGCCGGCGCTAGATTCGGAGTTGCAGTGGCTGTCGCACAGACGACGGAAGTTATACCTTCACAGTAGTGGCGACAGCCTGTCACTGCCACTGCCACTCACTGTACCTTGCTGCACGCACTAGCCACAGCACAGCGCACGCTCCTCTCTGGCTGCCCCCGCCGATTTGTAAGCCCGCCCACACTGCTAGCTAAGCTACCCTCTGTGCCCGCAAAGGACACGCCTTTTGAGGCGCGCCACCTGGTTTCCCCTTTACACGCCACTTCGCCAGCGTCTTATCGACGACCACGATACCAACGCCTCTGCTCCCGACGTCGCCCATTTTCAGTACAGCGACGCGTCCATTCGTTCAATTGTCCTTTCTTGTTTTATTAGGTCGCTATACCGCAGCATCCGCCCGCCATGCAGCTCTCCAGCCTGGAGCTCAACGCCCTTCTCGCCACTGTCGTCTTCTTTGCCGTCCTCGCCACGGCTGAACACACCAGCAACTGGGCCGTGCTTGTGTGCACGTCGCGATTCTGGTTCAACTATCGCCATCTGGCCAATGTGCTATCAATGTACCGTACCGTTAAACGCCTCGGCATTCCCGATTCGCAAATCATCCTCATGCTTCCCGATGACATGGCCTGCAACCCTCGCAACGCCTTCCCTGGCACCGTCTACAGCAACTCAGACCGTGCTGTAGACCTTTACGGCGACAATATCGAAGTAGATTATAGAGGATACGAAGTCACCGTCGAAAACTTTATCCGACTCTTGACAGATCGCGTCGGCGCCGAGATGCCCAGAAGCAAGCGCCTGCTAACGGATGACCGAAGCAACATTCTCATCTACATGACTGGTCACGGCGGAAACGAATTCCTCAAGTTCCAGGATGCCGAGGAGATTGGCGCTTTTGACTTGGCTGATGCATTTGAACAAATGTGGGAAAAGAAGAGGTACGACCTGCCCATAGCTCCCGCGCGCGGCGCAGCCTTGCAGGTGGCTAGATTACTAACCGGGTGAACAGATACCACGAAATGCTCTTTATGATCGATACTTGCCAGGCAAACACAATGTACAGCCGTATTTACTCGCCCAATATTATTGCCACTGGCTCGTCCGAGCTCGATCAATCTTCATACTCGCACCACGCCGACAACGACGTTGGCGTCGCCGTCATTGATCGCTACACATATTACAACCTCGAGTTCCTCGAAACGCAGGTACGCGATCTTAGCAGCCAAAAGACTGTCGGCGATCTGTTTGACAGCTACGACTTCGAAAAGATCCACTCGGACCCTGGCTTCCGTTACGACCTGTTCCCCGGAGGCGCCGACGCTGCGCGCAGCCGCCTCATTACCGATTTCTTCGGCAATGTGCAAAACGTCGAGGTTGACCGAGCAAAGGACTCTGCGTTGGAAGAGGATCTCCTTGGTCTTAGCAAGAAGATCGCCGAGCTGCGCCGCAAGCACGAAGAGCTCCAGGCTGCGCAGAACAACGCCTCGTCAGTCCCCGCCAGCGCACCTACAGCACCCGTGCCACGCAAGACCCCGGGAGCCATGCCCCTCAACAAGGAGAACTGGTTGAACAAGCAGCTGGTTGGCGGAACCGCTTTGCTGGGTTGCGCACTCCTCTGGGGAATCGGGGCATTCATGGAGAAGTAACAGTCTTTCTTAGTTTACACTCTGATGCAAAAACGGCGTTCTTTTGGGAAGGATATCGTGCATTTGTCACGTCATGACGGTTTACTCTGCCAAGCTTTGATTTTTTTTAGAATGAATATCAACATTGTACATTACAAGATATAATCTGCCTTCAAGGACCTATCCCCAAATTGTCACTATTCCTCTTCGTACTCTTGAGGTAGCCGGAAATCGCCAGGGCCGTAAGGCGTATCTCGTCGGCCTTGAGGCACCATATCCAATAGGGCAAACGTAGGTATGAGCACCTCGAGCCCCCTCTCCCAAGTAGAGTACGTGTGGTATATGGCGCCGTCGTGCTTGAAGAATACGCTTAGACCGGGTATATCGCCCGAATCCGTTACGTATCTACCTCCAGCCTTCCTTTCATCTTTGGTCTCAAAGTTCATCAATGGTTCCGCAACGGCAGGATCAACTGTAGCGTTGAAATCTGTGTTAAAATCGGTACCACCGCTAGAGTACCACTTCCACTTCCAACCGGCGACCTGTTTCCGTGCCTCCAGCGCATCCGCATCCCCGCGGGATACACAGACAATGTTGACGTTTTTGTGTCTCATGTGAGCTGGGTCAGGTAGCGACTCTCCTACATGCGTGCAGCCATAGCACCCCTTGTCTTCACCGGGGCCAAACATGAAGTGATAGACGATGAGTTGGTCCTTGCCGTCGAACAGGTCTGCAAGCGTGACGGTCTCACCACCGGGGCCTTTGAATGTGTATTCCTTGTCCACTTTGACCATGGGCAAGGCGCGGCGTTCTTTAGCAAGTGCCGCACGGGCTTTTGTCAGCTCCTTTTCCTTTTGCAACAGCACCTTACTAGCGACGAGCCATTCCTGGCGGGAGACGGCAACCACCTGGTATAGTTAGCCGCTAGAGGAATTCCTAATATAATGGAGATGAAGGTATGCTTACTTGTGGTGATGAAGACATTTTTTAAGAAAGTATACAGATGAAGAGGAAAAAACGTTGGATGTTGTAATGATGTAAAAGAGAGGTTACCGTGAATAGTTGTGCCGTGAACTTTAAACGCGGGGTCCCCTTCACCAAGTTAACGGTCTAGTCAAGACGTCCGCTTCGGATCTGCAATGTTCATTACTTACCTCACCCTGTCACTTCTGGCCATTTCTCTCCAATAATTTTAAACAGTGTACTATCATCATTTTTAATTCTGGCATTCGAATACGTACTTAATTCAGAGTAATACCGGTACATATATGCTTAGCTGCTACCGTTGTTCTACATTTGCTTGTCTTGCACCTCTAATGAGTTCGGAATACTCCTCGTCTGAAACTAAGCTCCGCCATCCCGACTGCCAGTGATCGAAGTTTAGTGGAAATGGATATATAATTGTTGGATTATGCATTCTGCTTGCAAGACCTATCGCCAACATTCGATTGTTATCCCACAGAGCTAGCCCATGCTGTCTGAAAATACCGACTGAGGTCTCTTGAAAAGGATGCACATCATTGCTCACGAGGCTTGCCGGTTCTCGAAAAGTTAAGTCTCGCCGGGAAAGTGTTGTCGGAACGTATCCTTCCCCAGCAGGCTCACTTTTCCAACGAAGATCGTAAGCTGTGCTTGGAATCAGCTCAGGCACGTGGACCGACGCTGGCTGTACATTGACACCTAACAAGCTGTCGACTTTCGAGTTACGTCTCCTGCTTTTGATATAATCCGAAATAGTTAACATCTCTTGGCCTTGAAGACTTTTTGGTCGAATGTGTCTGCTAACAAGATCCGCTACAGGCATTGTAATGAGTTCTTGTATGACGCTTTCATCCCGGCTCGTCGTTGGCTGACTCCATTTCGTAGCCGCCTCTTTGAGCTCAAGAAGCATTTGGTACCTCCAAAAGGCCCGGATGACAACCTGTTCCTCAACCCAAGATGCTGGACCAAGGGCTATACGCAACCGAGCTTGATTTTCAGGATCCGTGCGCTCCCTGTGGGCGAAGGGGCCTGGGCCTGGCTCTTTGCTGAACTTTGCCGCTGTAAGACGGTCCAGCTGGGGCACGACTTGGACGGAAGTCAACCAGAAGATCCCATAGGCACACTTGGATCCAGTCCTGTACTCTACTAGCAGTAGCTAATATGCCGAGAGGCACCGAGCCTGGCCTGGGCGGTATGAACTGTTCCCATGGCGTCCTATCGCTTATGCTCTCATCCATCAGCTCATCCCAGAAGAGCGACACAGGCCATGGCGGACATGTCGAAAGACGCAAAAGCACCACTGTCCATATGACGTAACGGGTCTGTGGCGTGGCTTTTCCTACATCCAACGTGATAGCGTTGCAGACCTCTGCTACTCGTCTCGAGTCAAGAAACAGCCTGTATACGTGTGAACAAGATTGAGCAAAGGCATACACGGAGCGGAGGTCGGGTAGTTGCTTGCTAATCTCCAAAACCACCTCAGCTGGCAGCTGGTGAAAGGGGCCTTGCTCCATAGCGACGAATAGAAAGCTCTCGAACGGAATCTGGTGCAAGACTAACGGTTGATTGATCGGAGCAAGAAGGAGGAATTCAGTCACCTATAAGAAAAGTGATCTACTTCTTCACCCCCGCTTCCCTGCTTGGTGGCGGATTGTCTATACATCGTATTCATGGGCCTCGCAGCCTGATTCTGCAGCGTCTATGGTGGATTTTAATCGCTAGTGCATCTTGGCCTGCATCTTGACAAAACCCTGGTTAGAACACTTGGCGCGAGCGGTCCCTTGGAAGAGCATCGGCAGCATTCTGGTGGTGGATGTGCTGGCTCTTGGTGTGAACTTGTATCAGGACGTCAACGCAGTGTCGTTCACGGGAGCTGACGTACCGCCATCTTCGCGAGATTAGCCCATCAGAAATCAAGCAAATAAAAAATAAATAAATTGGGAGACTCAAATTTTCCTTTTCTTTCTCCTTCGTGATTAAGTACAATGAAGTTTTGTGTTGTTGTAGGTGACTGACCTACGGCTCCGTACCGACCAATGCCTAATTTAAGTAAGCATATTTTGCATACCTAAACTCACACCTTGTAAACTCCATCACCAGATCAAATTGCAACGCCTGCACGCCTGACCACCAGCCAATATAATGTACAGCAGTTTACGTACATGATGAAAGCATACACATTAGATATTTCGTCTACAGCCTAAGCGTCCTTTCTGCAAGATGGAGACTTCACGGGTAAGGTTGCTGGAAACACGCGTCAGGACAACCCTGCACAGTCAACTAACACTTCACTAGATACCGCAACTCCAGTCAATTGCCCTCAAATCACGGCCTATTTCACCACTAGCAATCTCTTGGTCATGTGATGCTGAACTCGCCATAGCTACTGATGACGGTATTTACATCTACCTGCCAGTCTACCCCAACTTCAACGACGCGACGCACACCAACCCAGATGCACTTCCACCGCAGCTATCACTCTCCCTGCAAACAACAGCTGTATTTAAACCAAATCCAGCAATCAATGCAAAGCTATGCGCGTTTGCTGGGGCCGCCGTGCCGACTCTAGGCGCCGAGAGCAAGGGTAACTCAGGCCCTATTGCGGAAGACCTGATATCGGCGTCGGCGTCGGCGATTGGCCAGGCTGCCAAGGTCGAATGGTCCCCAAACATGCTTGGGTTTAACAGGCGCCCAGTATTGGCGGTGCTAACAACCCACGGCGAACTTATTGTGGTTGGGGAGGACGCCACGGATGCGGATACTCTTGGAGCTACGCAACGAACGCGAAACTTCAAAAACTGGAAGCTTCTCTGGGGAATTGGGCCCAACATGCCCCTCCCGGTGCAAGTTCCAGGAGTTGCAACAAAACTTCAAACTACAGATGAGCGTATAGTGTCGTTCGCCTGGGCCAAGGAGACCACGCCGGGTACAGCGTTGCTCGCTGTGCTCACTCATTTAGACGATGTCGTCGCGTTTTCCGTACAACTCACCTCCAGTGCTCATGAGCCCCAAAAGAATGGATGGCGAGTAGATGAAGTGGTCCGTTTTAAGGCTGATGGACCACACGAAGTACGTGAAACTGACAAACATGCCCCTTTCTCAGCTCCCTTTACTAACGAATTTAATAGAAACGTGACGAGTTCGACGTGGACTTTGTCCCCTCACAGACTGCTTTCTCTCTGAGCTGGAGCCCTTGGGTGCCGCTCCCAAACGGAGGGCAAAGCAGCACATTATCATACACTGCCAACAATTACATTGGATTTCGTAGAGTCACAATCACCACCCCGTTTGAAAACGGCCAAGTTGCCCCAGTGGAGATAGAATCTCATGACACTCTAAGCATATGCCTCCATTTGCATCCCAACGCGTTTGTAACTTGGGAAAACGCGGTAAGTTTTCTTAATTCCATAAACTTATTAGAAAAGGCACTGACTCTATCGTTTAGATCTGGCCACAGAAAGACTACCTCATCGCCCGTGGAATAATATGCACACCCTTTGTATCAAAACCTTTTCAGGTAGCCCTTACTGGCCCTGTCGGAGAGCCATTTCAGCCCCATGATACCGAGACTTGCGCTACCACATATAGCCCCGAGGATGAAGATTATACAAACCCCATTACAGGTTTGTAAACACCCTCCGCCAATAATACCCTGATTTCCATCTAACACTTGCCACTAGGTCTCATTATACACCAGCCTAATCCATCAAAAAAGCCAGACGCGCCCGTATATACACTCGTGCGACTCTCAGCCACCGCCTCAAATGATGATTGGTTTGAAACGACGCTGAATGAGGACTTCCCCGTACCGCAATGGGCCGAAGATATTAGCCAGCGTGTCTCGCGGCGAGTAGCGCGCTCAACAGCCCTTCAAGACCAGGACTCTGACTCAGATTCTGAAGAGGACGACGGTAATCGTACAGATGTCGATGCAGTAGAGGTTGATGAACGAGAAAGTCAGGTCTATCCTCACATGTATCGATTCTGGGGTCTTGCGTCATCGCCTGGCGATGGAACAACGGTTGTCTTGGTATCCCGTCATAAAACACAACATGCGGACCGAAAAGGCTTGTCGAAACTCCAATTTGGCTGGTATGTTGCTGAAGAAAATTCACCGGTACAGCCTAAACTCCCCATGGCAACTACGCTTTCGACCGAAGCAAAACTTTGGGAATGGATGTACGGAAATGGCGAAGGTGTACCTGGTACGGGCACACTCGATGAAGCAAACGACCAGCCGGCTACAAGTAAGCTCAAGAGTCAGTTTAAGAGTGCTCTTGAGCATTCAAAATGCACGTTTTGTGACGAGAAGCTGGAAATCAAAGATGACAATGCGATTTGTGTCAACCGTCACGCCTTTAGTAAGTCTGCCGCCGCCCTGGTGATGCTTCTTTGTTAACGTCTCTGACAGTCCTTTGCGTTTCATCCGGTTTACCCATAATGGCACCGGGGACGTCCCGGCTCTGTGCTGTATGTAAATCACGTTGTTTGATGCCATCTGAGTTGGAACGAATCGCCAAGGAATACCTCAAATCCGACAGAGGGTTAGACATGGTTAACGAGCTTTGTGGTGGTTGTAAGGGCAAATTTGTGATGTGATGAGAGCTACGAGAAAGTTTTATAAATGTATGAATGAATGAATTAATAGATCACATTGAGTCCTTTTTAATTCGAACGTCTTTGTTTCGGAGAACATTCTGGTCGTCCTATTTTTGGTAAAGTAGTAACACGGAGTCTACAAAAAGGGACTCTTGGTGCCATTGTAAGAGCCGCATGTGAACTGCGCACCGACAGGCTTCACAGCCAGCACATCATCCACTACATCGCCAGGTGTGTCAGTTAATGAACCAGAAGCCCCATGTCGTAACGTACCCATAGTGCCAATTTGGAGTGATGTATACATTGGCACTGCGCCTGGCTTCTCTAGACAATTGCATTTGAGAAGAACATCTTTGCCGGGCTGTGTACCATCGATGAAGCAAGGTCGACAGGTCTTATCAAAATTGCCACTAAAGATCTGTTAATCAAGTAGAAGATGAAAGATACTATAGATGACAGACCCGGGAGAGTACACTAAACTGCCGTGACTGTTTCCGATACAATTATTCAAGTTAATCGCGGTATGCCACCACACCCCATGCCTGTCCTTGCAGTCAGCCTCCAATGTGGTCTCGCCAACTCTGCCATATCCATTAAGAGTGACGTGTCTGCAGGTTGCATTGAAGGCAGCGTCTGCTGGGACAGTCGAGTCTGTTGGCGGGTCGCTCGTCTGAATCATGTTGTTGAATCCCGGGAACTTTGCAGGCCGCGGCATATTATCCTGATCTTGAACATCATCTACGGCCAGGTCGTCTGTGGGTTGGCTACTTGCTTGCATTCTTTGGGATGGCATAGCCACACATAATGCAAGGAGCGAGCCTTGCAGCAGCTGTGAGAGAAGGATTTTCATCTTCAAGGCAAGCAAGCGAGCGGTGTTCTTAGACGGACAACTAAAGTTAACAGTAATAAGATGCAAGAGCTGAAAAGAATTAGAGCAAAAGAAATATTGGCAAGTGACGCGGCGGTTGATGAACACTTGCCAGCTGTGACACCTGGGCCAGCTGGCAATTGTCCGTTTCGCCGGAACAAACATGGTATTCACGCGTAGCTATGAAAAGCCCCGACATTGGCGGTCTGCGAGGCAATTGGGGTATTTATGCAGGCTGAAACATGATCTCGCTTACCTTGTGAAACCGTGAATCGGAATGTGTTCTGTAACAGACTTTCGGCGATGCAGTGGTGGCTTCTATAAAACAATGGGTTGTCGACAATCGCCGACTTGAAGCCTTGTCTTGGCCTTTAAACAACACACTGAAATTACAAGCAGTAACTTTGACACGAATTAAAAAAAGGGCGGGCGCGTTATTTGAACGTTTTGTTCTCATTCCTATCTAATATATCATCATAGAACCTAAACTTCGTACTCGCTCCATCAGCATTCCAACCAAACACCTATGCGGCACGTGGCTCAGCCTAACCGCTTCCCAGCAATTTGTTCCAATGATAGCTTTGTAACCTTAAAAACAGGAGAGAAAAGAAAAAAGAAGAAGAGGACCCACCGCAGAACAAAGACTGAGCCTTGTCCCGCTGGGCAAACCTGGACAAGAGTCGCCTCTGTTCAAGCTGTACCCCCAATTGCCACGCCATAGTACGCCATGGTCTGAGCTTGTAAATGAAATCATATATCAACAGAAAAGATTGTCGTGTGACAATTTAGTTCATGCCATGAACTAATAAATATGTATAAAAGAGAGTCGAGAAAAGAAAAAGAAATGTCGAAAAGACGGAAGTGGCCGGATTGTTGAAAACAAGAATCAAAATCAAAAGAAAGATGTCACAGCATAGCTCGCTGCCTGGTCGGACAACAAAGTGCTAGATGAGCCCAGTTGACAGAACACAAGAAGCAAAGTTATGCAGATGCTCGCAGGTATATAAAACGCCGAACCCCATTTTCCTTTCCCGCCAGACAGTGGGGGATGAACCAAAATGATAGCCAATGAGATACATTGGAAGCATCCCAAGCCTAGTATGCCTGGCCAGGAACTGGTTTTCTACCAACAATTGCCTCGGGCGGGCTATGCGGCGGCGAGGGCTGGTTCATGCGAGATGCGGCAGGATGACCAGGAGGAGTTACACGGCGTGCCATAACGTTCGGGCTCTGAGGGCGCATGCTGGGGCTTTGAGGGCGCATGACGCTGGGGCTTTGAGGGCGAGATGGAGGTCCATATGGACGAGGACCTGGAGGACCTGGAGGGCCTGGAGGACCGGGAGGACCGTTGCGCATTCCCTGGGGAGTCATACGACCCTGGTTATAGTTGGGACCGGGGCCGGGACCGGGGCCGGGGCCACGAGGGAAGCCGCCCTGAGGGTTTACAGGAGGGCCGTTGCGGTTGGCTCCAGGTGGGGGACGAGGCTTAACAGGGCGGGTTGACAGGCAAGTTCGAGGAACAACGCCTTGTTGTGTGCGATCGAGGCGAATGCACAGGGCCCATCCATCGTCGTATTCATGGAGGAGTCGGACTAGGTCACCAGCACGAAGCTCCATCTCATCATCTAGAGTAGGCTTAAAGTCAAGCTGGACTCGGTGCACAGTAGACAAAGGAGGACCACCGGCGGCAGCAATGGCAGCGGCGCTTTGAGACGGTCCGGGGTTTGCACCGGGAGGCAAAGACGATACACTGAACTCAGTACCGGTAGGGCTGGCAGGCTGAGGTCCGCCACCGATAACGGGGGGTAGAGTGTAGTCATTTGCATGCTGACCCTCGCGTCGAATTGAAGTGTTACGGGTCAAGCCAGGGCCATTAGAGGTGGCAGTGGCAGCAGCAGCAGCAGCGGCAGGACCGCCAGCGACAATGGGGCCATGAGCAGTCATGGGATCATCAAAGGGGCTGGGGCCGTGAGCATCATCGGAGATGGCAGGAAGAGCCTTCTCACCAAAGGGGCTAGGGACACGCTCAGCAGTAGATCCGAATGGGTTGGCAGGGTTAGAGCTAGCACTGGTAGAGGGGCGATCCCAGGCACCGGCAGCAGCAGGCGCAAGGGCAACCTGACCAGCCTTGCTTCCACGCTTCTCCACGTTCCAGTTAGGAAGGAATTGAGTTACGGGACGAAGGCTGATGCGGGGGGCATTGAGTGGCATGGCATCCAAGTGGTCTGGGTTGCCGCTGGAAGCACCAAACTTTTCACCACCTTCGACATTGTTGTCTGAGTTCTTGCGCTTGCGGCTCTGGACGATGGCGAAGATGATGAGGCCAAGAACAAGCAGACCACCAAGAGCACCAAAGGCGATACCAGCCTTGGCTCCAGCACTGAGACCATCAGAAGAGGCTCCAGAATCACTGCTAATACCCGTGGCGGTTGGCGATGAGGTAGATAGGTCGGCGGTTCCAGTGTTGCGGTTTGGAGTATCTGGAACAGTAGCCGAGCCAGATGCTTGCGCGAGTGTTGAGACTCCTGATGTCTGCTGGGGGCGGCGGATTTCACTGGGGACAGCAGATGTGTGCTTCTGTTCTGTCTGTGACGAGGACTGGTTGTCGTCCTTCTTGGGTTGGGGCTTGGGTTGAGGCGAGGGCTTAGAGATGGGTGTGGTTTGTGTGACGTAGCCGCCGACTTCTCCGGGAAAGTCCTTGGGTCGTGTGGAATATACGGTTGCGATAACTGTGACAACGTCTGGAGTATATTTGTTAGTATTTCCCGTCACGTCTGTTGTGAGGGCTCGCTCAGGGAAAGGAATTACCTCTAGCTTGGTGCAAGTTAGGCGCATCGGTTGGTTGAGGTTGCTCGTTGTTGAGGTCGCCGACTATAGCCTGGATGTCCTCCATGACATCCCGCTGTTTGTGCAGGTGCTTATGAGAAAGAGGCATATTGGAGTCCTTTTCTTTGTTGGAAGCGCGCTCTACTAGGTGGCAGGTTGAACAAGGTGAAGAACAAAAAGAAGAAAATCGTCCCAAAAGGCGTCTCGTGTGGGTTTGCCGGGAGGGCTGTAGATATTCTACGGCCTTGGCTGCGTGGTTGTGCGGAGTACGAGGGCTAGTGTCGATGGATTGGAATGCAATCGACCGATATAGAGGGAGCAAAATCGAATCGATCTCGGACTTCTAGGGCGAAGCTATTGGTGTATCGAGGGCGAATAGACTAGCCGGGCCGAATGTCTCAGAGTCCTATAGGGTTTGGGATGGCGCAAATGTTTTGCTGCGAAAAACCAGGTCAAAGAGTCGAAAGAGGGAAAGGGAAAAACAAAGGTCGGAGTTGTGCTCGCAAGGAGTGTCTCGGGGAATCAAAATGGTCGTGAGGACGGCGTTTCAAGGTGAGATGTGTCGTCAAAAAGAAAGAAAGCTGGTCGTCGCAGTTGTCTCGTAAGCAACGGCGTCGGAGCAGGTAAAAGGCCTTGCGCACAGCACGAGTTGTTGTTGTAAGTGAAAAAAAAGAAGGAAAGAAGAAAGAAGGCGTTTGTAAAAGAACGAAAATTTCTGTTCTTGCTGGGAACCGAAAAACACCGCCAGGCCTTTTTGTAACTGTCTGAATGAGAGTCGAAGCTGGTGATGTTGATGGTGAGGAAGGGAAGCAGCAAAGCGTCCAAACGTGGAGGCGAGGGATGGGCCAGGGAAAAAGTAGAAGGGCAGCGGAGAAAGGGCAGGCGACAACGTCCCAACACAGCGTCGTTTGTACGACAGCAGCGGTAAATTGAGCTCGTCCCAGCGGCCGTTTGCTAGGGGAGGGGGGGGGGTAAGAGTGGGTTTGGGGGGATCGGGGATAGGCTGGGCTGGCTGGGCTATGCCGCTGTTGGGTATTCATGCGGAAAGCGAGGGGGCGTAGTGGTGGGTAACTTTTATCACACCAGCCAACATTACTGTACACAAAGGACTCTGTAGCGGACGTTGTGACTTTTTGTTTTTGTGCATGCCCCTGGCATAACTCATCAAGTTGTGCACCCGGGCGTTCCCAAAGCGGTTTAAGATCCGCAAAGGAAGCTAATGCAGTTGCTCAAACGCAAGGCACAGCAGCAGCATGCATTCGGCAATTCTCTTTTTACTTTCTAGCCCAACAACCTGTACATTAAAAAAGACAGTCGTGAGAAACGTACGTCAGTACACGCACGCAGTAAGCCTAACGTCACAGCCGTCTGAGAACCACAGGAGGGGCCCGCATCGCAAGGGAAACAAAGGGCGCTGCTTGCAGATGTTTGAAACATGTGTCTCTTTGTTTCCTTTTTTCCCTCCTATTGTCCTCCCCACGCGCCACTCTAAGCTTCCTTTTTTTTGGGGGTTCTGTCCACCTTTGTGATGTGTCCGATTTTTTTTATACTTGTTTATTTCAGAGGCTGTAAAAACATAGCACACACACAACTACTCACTCCTGTGAAAACTCTTCTTCTTTTTTAGTCCCGCATTAGGCAGTGCCCGGAAGCAGACACACTTCGATTCTTCACCGGCTTGAGGCGCGCCCCTTTTTTTTTATGCACAACCTCAATCCTGCCAGGCACAAAAAAGATAGGATCGCCGTCCTCTGCCACAGCTGCTGTCATTGGCTGACTGTTGGCGCTAGCTCAGGAACAGGCTTCCTTGCTCCTTTTTGGGTGCGGGTCCGTGCACGCCTTAGCTTTCCCACCCACAATCGCAGGTCTCGCTTGCCCAAGCCTCTCTCCCTGCGTCCAACGCAAATGTCGTCACTGCGCATTCAACCGAACACATGGCTTGCACGTATTGCTGCCACGGCAATAATTTGTGGTTTTGCTTTTTTGCCTCATACTAAAATGATTAACATATTCGTTCTGGTGTATTCTTAGGGTTCGCAACTTTTTTTGGTCAAACGCGGCTCGCTCCCGCGCTTTGGTCGCGTCGTCCACTATCACAATCACGCCAGGCTCTAAAGGTTCAACCACGCTAACCGGGCTGGACGAAAAGTGCCTTTGCCGGATTAGACTTAACTCAGTCCTACGAGCTAAAGGATTTTTTTCCTTTCTACTCTTTGACAGTATGCAGCTAACAGGTCTGCGACAGGACGTGGCTCAGCAGAATCAGCCTATCCTGTCTGTGCTGCTCACGAACTGTTCCATGGTGAACTTCCGAGGCGTTCTTCTACGGCTGTTCCGTGCTTAAACGTAAGCTGCTGTCGATCACCTACAAGCGTCCCCTGGCAACATTTACAAACTAAGGCTTGTGTGCACCAGCTTTGTCCCCGCTCCCCAGCCATGGGCTGATGTTCCCCCCTGTCAACCAAAAGAACAGCTCAAGCCGCCGTCTTGGGTCAAAACGGAATGCTGGAGTCTTCTATTCCACCGCTCACCCGACTAGGCCTGTTCCGGCAATTGTTTGAATTAGCATCATATCCCAGTCGAGTAACATCCGAGTCGCACACCTGGCGAATCTTTTGCATATATTGCAGGAACCACAAAGGGCAATGATACGACGCGGCTGGCAGCATGCATTCGCGCATTGTATTATAGCCGTCATTATTGTAAACCCTCTTTTCTTCTTTTCTTGTGTCTTTATTTTATGCAAGGCGGAAAGCCAGTCCAACCCGCCCGGTTGCAACCCACCGGGAATTGCGACGCTGCAAATCTGGATGTCACCGTTGGTTATTGCGTCGTCACATTTGGCACGTCGCCAGCAGTGCAATTGTGTCTTGTTATTCTCAACATCGCGTGTCTCTTTGAAATTATGTTTATCCAGCCTGTAGCATTGCAAAATGTAGGAATTGCGGTGAGCCCAATCTCGCCGAAATCATGTTATTGTCCAAGTTGACAGTACCATTGCCACCACCATCACCATCACCAGCACCACCAAATTACCGCGCGCATCTACCAGTCCAGACTACCCGAGCAGAGTCTGCTTACCGAAGCAGGGTCTTGAAACGCGTCGCCGCCTCGGATTTTTCATATCCTAGAAAACCCACGGTAGTCGGAAATGGACGGCGGTCGGGGAAATTTGAAGTGCAAAGTGCGGAAATGGGCAAGGAAAAAGCAATTATCAGCCTGTCAAGATGGCGCAGGGCGATACACTACCCGATCGTGACCCATGTTGTTTGCTTTTTTCGTAGAATTGAAATCTTAAATTAGACCATTGTGAAACGCCACAAAACCGGCAAAAGCATACAACAGAGTTTCGTGCGGTATGTACAAGCAGTCGCTGTTAAACACGCCCAACTTCGGACGAGTGTGCTATTAATATACACTCAGGCGGGCGTATACCTCGTGGCTTTAAGTTCAACACGGTTTGCAACACGATCTGCTTTGGTTTTGTATTTGGGCTCATTACTCACCCGTGGGCTGGTCATCATCCTCTTCTCCTACTTGTGCATCGTAATCACCTATCGTAACCTTAGTATCTGGCCCCAGTCACAATCCAAGTGTAGATGTCCAAATATAGATATACGATATATATTGTTGTATTTCTACATAACGCCGCGGCCAAAAAAAAGCCCGATGCATAGATGCTCTTTGTTGCTGTATATGCTTGATGAATCCCCCATCCCAAATGCTCACATGGAATCTTCAAGCTGCCTACTTCTCGTCTTGGTCCAGCTTTCTTTGTTCTCTTTACCACCTTGGCTCTCCAGGCCCATACCACGCTCAACCCACTCCTTACTCTCCATATGGCTCAGACGGCTTAGAGCACGCGCAAATGCAAATGCTTCCTCCTCTCCCGCAAACAGATTCGACTTCTTCAGGTGCTCGGCACCCTTATCAACATCATTCACCACTGCGTCCATGACTGCATCAACATCTTCTTTCGACTTGCTCTGCTTGTTCTGTGTTGCTAAGCTCTCGGCAATTTCGTCACGCGAAACAAACAGCTCTGCCAGCGGCTTCTCTGTTGTAAGAACAAGCTTTGCGTTTCCCTCATATACAGCATCGATAAAGGTAATAAACCGGCGAGCCAAGTCTCGCTCACGTATCGTCATGCCTGGCACGTCTGAAACAATGAAGGCGTCATAGCTTCGCACCAATTCCAAGTAGTCAGCTGCCGATTTCGGCTGCCGAATCAATTCGTCAAAGGTAAACCACGCGCACCGGCCGCTTACACGGGGAACGTAGATTTCACGGCCCCAAACCTTTTGTGTCTCTGGGTGAGGTGCAAAATTTTCCGAATCACCCAAGAATCGGAACCACTTCTCCGCATGCGAATTGGCGTGTTTATCCAATGGAGTGTGGTATACGCCTGAAGCCGGTCTCGGGATTTTGCGGTAATCAGTTGGTGAATCAAGGTTGATGACGTGTAGGCGTGTCTTGAGCAGCTTAATAGCCGGTATAAATGACTCTCTCTGGATGCCATTTTTGTATAATTCGTCAGGGTGTCGGTTAGAAGTGGTGACCAGAACCACGCCGTGTGACATTAAGCACTCGAGCAATCTAACATTGGTTAGCGGTTACGAATTCCTTGATACAGGAAAAGGCATCTCACCTTCGCAAAATCATAGCGTCAGCAACATCGGTGCATTGGAACTCGTCAAAACAAAGGACATTGCCTTGGTCTGCGATATCAGCGGCAACGAAAGGAACACCGTCCACATCGCTGCCGTGCTCCATTTTGATCTTGTGTAGCCGTTTATGGACATCCTGCATAAAGTTATGGAAATGTATGCGGGTTTTGGTCTTGACCGACTTCGGGAGCGTGTCGTAGAACAGGTCCATGAGCATCGTTTTGCCGCTGCCAACGTCTCCATAGAGGTACAAGCCGCGGGGTAAGTTGTCGGGAATGTCGGCTATGCCCGTCTGTTGTTTGGAGCCGCCACCAAAGAGCGACTGAAACATCGACTTTTTCGGCTTTAGTGACTCCATTATTGGTTTGATAACGTCGGGCGCATGGTAATCACGAAGTTCGTTGTGCAGGTGTTGTAAACTCTCGATGATTCCTAATAATGTTAGCAGAATGCCCCATGGCTATAATGCAACATAAATGAGCACACCTCGCTGATGTTCGTCATTTTTCAAAGTTCCCTCTATTACCCGCCTGTCATATTCCTCCAGAGGGCCATGGTCCTGGTTGAGTGCGCTCGACGAAAACAGTCGAGCCGGGACGGCGTGTCGAGACGGGCCTTGTATCAGCGAGCGGTAGCTATTTCTGAAGGCAGTCGTTGAAAATGAGGTTGTACAGTTTCTTTGTATCTGTAATCTGTAAATCCCTCGCCTCGGGTGCGCTCGGTAAGGCCAAGCACCGGCTATTCGAACTCGGCCCCAAGATCTTGAAGCCGAACCGCCATGCATCATGTTGGTGGAATCGCCCCGGTCCCAAATTCAACAAGTATTTTGCTGTCGCAGGTGTCCTACCCGGTGCAATTCAAAATCATGAGCTGTTTGCGGCGATCGGTAGCACGGAGGCTAATCGAAAATGGTGTTGAATGTGTCGGGAAGTGTGATGGCCCGACGTCATGACGTTCCGGCGCATACTCGCGATATCCACTAGCGTTGATACAGCATTCCGTGGTTTAAGCGAACCTACCCGGCAGCCACATTTTCGCAATGCATATTCAATGGCCTTTGACATCAATTAATTTTGGATACTTGATTTTACAAATCATGGTTTAAAAAGGATCATATGATATTAAATGCTAATTTAGACAGAGTTTCACGGTTGGTAGATCGTTGGAGACACAGCAAAAGATTAATCAGAAAAAAGTCATGGATTGATTATTATCATACTAGAAAAAAGTGTCGGTACAGCTTGATGACATCTCCAATTCCCATCGGGCAGAAAGAGAGAGATGAAAACATCAATATCAAATAAGTCACATCATCAACATCGCAATCAGAACACCAGCCATTGCGGCAAGAGATGTATGGGTTGTCGCTGCCTGTGCAGTCGTCACGCCGCCAATGGGGCTACCATCAATGTTTGTCAGGTTTGATACGGGAGGCGCTACCGTAGAGCTGCTTGAGGGATGTGCTGGATATTGGCTTGGTTCAACTGGCGTGCAGTCTTCTGTAGTATCGGCAGAAGCTTCGGGGAGGGCAGAATAAGCTGCGCTTGTCTTTGATAGCACCTCTCCTCCGAACGGCTCATTAGAAGGGCTGACAGCCATGCTCAAGGAGCTAGCACGGGCCTTGTAGTCACCCAGATTCTTTTCGCCATTGGGGTTAATCATGCCGTTCATGCCATGTGCGCATTCGAGGCCTTGGGATGAGTAGAATGCCATGGGTTCAGTGTCGTTGATCTTGACGCGGAAAACATTTGGCTATTTACTTTGTTAATATTAGTAATGAGGATAATATTTTAAAAACTTACGGAATCACCAGCGTCGGTGGGAAAGAAACCGGAGAAAAAGCCAGTACCGAGATTCATGGGAGCACAGGCATTGTTGTAATCACCCGCGACAACGCTGTGGTTGCCTGCCTGGAAATGGAATTCAAGCACGTCACCAGGACGAGGATGCACTGTATCAGGATGGAAGACACCATCTGATTGAGCGGTGATCTTGATGATGTGAGCCTGGGCAAGACTTGCAAGGCCAACCGTGGCGGCGACAATTGTCTTCATTGATGGCATTTTCGGTGCTGTGGTAGACAAAGATGCGTGTCTGAGTATATGGAATACAATGAATAAGCTAAGAGTCCCTAAGATAAAGTGGTTATGAATGAGAAAGCTGCCTGGGAGATGGAGAATTCGGCTGCTTCATCGACGGCGAGACTAGCACAGTTAATAAAGGTTTGACCTCCATGTTGAAGAGGCAAGAACCAAGGGAACCATTTTCGATTTTAGCATCTTTTAGGAATGCCCTAGCACGATATTGTTTGAACTATTCACCAGGGAGACTGCTGTTTCTGGAAGTCTGTTGGCTGACACCTGCCCAAGTGAATGGTGAAGAGCAGCAAAGGGAGGCGCGGGGTTAAGACATTGACAATCAGCAAAGGGAAACTGGCAATAGAGGGCAAATGATTGCTTCTACTAGAAATATTTTTTTCAGTCAAACGGCAAATAATATCGGCATTTACCGAATCGGTATAGAATTTTTAAAATGCGAATTGGAAGCAACGTTAACTGTGCCAAGCGTTGATGGGCTGGGCTTCTCATGGCAGCGCAACCCTAGTCTGATATAACTGCCATCGAGATTGCCGCAAGTCTTGGACAGTTGGCAAAGAAGGGATGACTGCTGAGAGGTAAGTAAAATGATACAAAAATCACCTGATGGAACAAGATGCGAAGGCAAGAGTTGGCTAGAACCCTTTGCACGTGCGCGAGCACGGGAACTAAACTGGTTCGCCAAGCCAAGGCAAGAGGGTTCGTGGCTGAAGAACTCGCTCGCCAATGCCATCTGTTAATCAGAGGAGAGCTAGGCTGACCGAAATGGCCTGACTTTTCTGAATGAGGAAAGTGAGGTGAAGACCAAGCCGGAGAAATTCCCTGTCAAACTTGGAAACTCGTGTCACAGTTCGGCTGTCTTGGCCGGATTGAGTCAGGATTGCGCGCCACTCGGCTGTCGGCACAGTCAAGCCAGATGACCACCAGGATGTGGGCAAAACCTTAATGGACGTCATATTTACGATACAGGGTTACATGAAACTGTTAATATAAAAGAAACGAAATTTGGTGTGAATCACGGGAATATTTGCGATTTGGATGCATGAACTTGCAGCAGCAGCAGCAGCAGCAACCGCTCGCTGCGCTGGCGTGGTGTACTGGGACGGCTGAACAGCCGCTTTCAATCTTCAAAGCCTGCTCATTAGAATAATCATTTGTTCATGGCGTCTTCGCATTGACGTGGGGGGTGATGGTGCTATCTTTAGCCCACATAACAAAGTAAAACCAGGTTGGCATGTGGGTGTAAATGATGGAGAAGATTAGCGGAACTCCATAACCTCGTTCCGACGGTGCCATGCTGGTATTTCCGGAGCTGTGTTTAACGCGGAACGCGCGCGGGGCAGGTAGATCTTCTGATATGAGTGGAATTGTACTGTTTCTTAAGACAAGTAGTTGTCCCGTATATGCTCTACGTGGGAGGTAACAGGAGGAGGTGGCCATTGTACATGCCGTTTTGACCCTGTATAAGCTACATTTTTTTCAGTGCTTCGCTTTGGAGTTGACTGAATATGCTAGTAAATATCATATATTGACGCTGAAATGAAGGCTGATAAATATGGCGTTGATGAATTATATAATTTTCTTTTTAATATATACGACGCATGTGCCAAGCTCGCCGAGCTCCAGCCGTATTCTGGGTGTAGAGGAGGCTACAAGGCGGATTTCCAGGCCGACATGTCGGTGTGCGGCGGTGAGAGCCGCAGCAAGCACAAGCACCAGTCGCATCTGATGTAATTAGAGCGTACGATCGGGGCAAGGATTAAATTGGTGTTTATGGCCGTACTTCGGGCCCAGCTACAACGGAGGCTGCTTACTCGCGTATCCAAATAGCGTGGGTTCTGGTGGAGAGCCGTCAAAGCGGCCGAGACGGAGACTGGCCAGAGCCAATGGGAAGGGGTATAGAGAGAAGTGCAGAGGTCATGTATCCATCTTGAATAATGCATCCACTGCGGCGCAATTCACGTCATCGTTACATGCAGCAGACTAACGTACCAAGTTGGGGTCTCGTGCGCATATCAACAGCCGCGGGGCAGACGGGCAAAGCAACGGACAAGCGCACCAACAGGTTCTAGACGTATGCTGGGTCCCTGTGGAGGCGGGATGGAAGCCGAGGCCGCGGCTGAGCGACTAGTCGTCATAATGTTGCAGCTGGGAGCAGGGATGAAGCGGCGGCCGCTAGCAGAGCAAAGCGAGCGACGAGAAAACAACGGGTTTTTAATATATGACGTGGGGGAAGAGGGGGGGCACTGATTCTGCATGTCTCTGGATCTAGCGTTTGGGCGGCGGGATTATTTTTACCTTGTAGGCGCTGGTGCAGCAGCTGTTAGCGGCACCAGCAGCAAGCAGCAGGTATGGGCAAGGGTGTATGTGGCTGAAGAGACGACAAATGCGAGATAAAGGGCTTGGGAAGATGCAGCAGAGCAAAGCAAGCAAACAAGTAAACCAACTCGGCGTGCATGCCGAAGAAGACAAGCGTGTAGTGTGCTGCTGCTGCTGCTGCTACTGCTACTGCTACGGGAGATTCCAACCCTTTTGCCGTCCTTTTCCTGAGTCGCGGACTGCATAAACACGAAATGTCGGCGTTGTTCCGAAAGCAAATCCGTCTCAGGCGAAGCATCCAGCCAGCCAGCCAGCCCGCAGCTAGCGGAGAGAGGAGAGAAAATCGGGCTGCGACATGCGCCGGCGCTCCATGAGTTGATCGTCGCCGTTGGTTGCCAACGTCTAACAAGGGCCTCTTTGAGACATGACGGCGTCGTGGCCACGGTAAACAAGGAAAAAAAACACCGCAAAACATGCAGACACAGCAACAACCATCACAACAAAAGAGAAAGCCGACAACAAACATGCAGGGCAGATATTATTGGATCTGGACTGGCCCTGGGCTGGATTCCGAGTTGCGGTGGCGCTCAAGGTTGCCGTAATTCCACCAAACAGAAGAGCCGCATAGCAATAGGAAACACGAGTAGCAGAAGAAACGAGGCGAACAGCCAGGCAAGGCTAACAAGAAATGACGAAAGAGACTAAGAACAAGGAAGGACACGGCTAGCGTCACGGGCATCATCATCAGCATCGCCTGGCCGGCGAACGGGTCTGGCTTACACGGCCACCTGCCCTAACGAACGCCCCGCCGCATGGCCCAAGGGGACGCTAATTAGCAACGGCGGCGCGTGCTTACCACCCATCAAAGCAAGGCTGGCGTGGCAAAGGGACCCTAAGAATTACCTAGAGCGGTTTAACGTGCTTCGCTAGGCAGCCGCCATAGAGATGAGATAGTGGTGCCATTATTGGCGCTAACAGATTTTGGGCAGAGTCAGTTATGTGCAGAAGAGTTGTTCTATTGCAGCCAGCAGTAGTAAACAGCAAGCAACAGAAGAGTAGCCATATTGGGAGAGTACCCTGGAAAGCTGCCGGTAAAAGGGCCGAGAGTCAGCGTGGGTCACTTTTTCTTCTTGTCCGGCTTGTGTCCTGTGTCATTGTTTTACTCGCTCTTCATTTCCCTTTGGCCTGTTACTATTCTGGCTCCAGATCGGTGTCTATTGTCTATTGCCCCCTCAGGTGCCACAATGGGCCCATGTAGCCCACTCTCGGTCTTGTACCAAGCCTCAGAGTCTACCGAGGCAAGACACGGTAAACCGAGAGGGAAAAAAAAAAGAAAAACAAAGAAAAACAGAAAAGAAGCAGGCTGGAGGTTGTCGGGTGGCCGAGCAGTGCCGAGAGAGAGAGGCAGACTTCGGGATTCCAGAGAGGCTGGAGAAGATCGTCTTTGTGTCTGAGAGGGACAGGACAGGAGGCGGCGGCGGCATCTATAGAGGGAGGGAACAATAGATGCGATGCAATGCATTGGGGGCAGACAAACCAAGTCCAGCAACTAAATGGAGAGCAAACTGCATACTACAACAGTGCGCTCCCTGCAGCAGCATCAGCAGTAGCATCAGCAATGGCCAGCAAGCAAGCACCAAGCAGCAAGCAGCGCGCCGAAGGCCGGGGGCGCAAACATTGGCTTTAGCAGTTGGCTTGGCTGGGGTCTGCTCCTCTTTTTTTTTCCCGCTGGCCTGCAGCAAGCGGCAAGCATCAAGCACAACATACAGCGTGGCAACGCAGAAAAAGCACGCCCGCCGTTTTATTTTATTTTTGACAGCATGCATGGTGCTGCGTGTACCTAGCCACGGCTGGGACGCAGAGGTGTACTTTGCACATGGAGCAAGCAGCCGCAGCAGTGCAGCAGCAGAAACAACAACATCAACATCAACAATAACACGCAGTAGAGTGCCACCACACACACTCACCGGGGAGGCTTGCTGGCTTTTTCCTGAACGAGCCAGCCGCGCGGGCGGGCGCGGGGTGAGGCCAATAGCCTAGATTTGGACAGGGCCACAATGCTACTGTACTGAATTCGTAAGTACAGCGCAGTGTGGTTGGTGCGGGTGCCAGCAGCAGCCAGCCCGCCCCAGTGCCGCAAGCCCACTGTAAAGAACCCACTGAGCGAGACACTGAGCGAGCTGTACAGTACCTTAGTGGAACGTATTCGTTTGTTAAGAGATATTCCATGCTACATGAAAACGTATACTATTCTAGAATAGGTGTGATTATTTCTAATATTCTAAAATATAACGCTGGTTCTGTCTATATAAACAAAACGTCGTTTTCTCGGTAAACGTCTGGAAAGTCAGCAGCCCTCCGCTAAAGGTAGGTTCACAGCTGTAGGCGGGCGGCGGGCCCTTTTGGAAACAACACTGCCCGCGCCTCGTAGGCGCACACCTCGCCCATCTGGGGACGCTTTGCCTCGTTTCCCTGGCTCTTCTCCCGCTCTTCTTTTCGCCTGCGCACGTTGTCATGGCGCGCCTCGCCCCCCGTTTCCAGTGGATTCTCTTACCTACAACTCTACTCGATGTCACATTTGGCCTTGCCTCTTGCCTTGCCGGGCCTTGCCTGGCCGTGGACACTGATGTGCTCTTGAATCGCCGTACCGCTTTGGCGGCGGGCCACCTTGTAAACCCTTTTCCCGCCTGAGAGCTGCTGCTTCTTCCACTTCTTCCCCGCCCACACTCCTCACTTTGGCTTTTTTTTAATTTCTTTTTTTTTATTTTCGGTTTTTGAGTTAACCTCGTTTTTCCGGGCAGCAAAGACCCTTCAGCTTTTATCGGACCCGACAGCATCTCTCTCAGGAACACACACCCAGCAGCGAGCTAGATGGCGTTGGCATACCCGTAGCCCGGCTAGTAGGGAGTTCCTGTAGTAGCGTCCTTTCTCTAAGCCCGTGGCGCAACCATCCAGTCAGCGGCACCAGAAGATCACAATCTGCCCCCAAAGACAAGACATAAAAAAAAAATTCAGTTACAAAAAAAGAACAGCCAGACCCGGTACGCTCATCTTCTGCGGCGATCCATTATCCCCTGCCGAATCCCAAACCCGGAAGCGCCGTTCCCCGCCTGGCGTCTGGCAATCACCACCAGGCCTATTCATGGTTTCATCGCCAACGGCCGACTGGCTCTTGGCGTTTGCGCCCTGTGCTATTGCTTCTGTTGATTGCAAGTCTTCTTCGACAAGCCTCTTGGTTGACTCGACGAAATCTAGCACTGACTAGAAAATCACAAGAGAACGTTGCAATCTAGTTCTTGGAATTTATCCACCTCGGACGACTTGGAGCGGAGCTTCTTAGTATCGCCTGATTTCTGGCCAACAACACTCTTCCAAAAACTCTATATAGTATTGCCAAAAAAAGCCAAAAGACTTTGGGATATACCTGACTAGCAGCGAGCATAGTACACAAAGTTCTCAAAACACAAAAGAAACAGACACTCGCCCATTTGCGCTACTACTACACCCCAACAACCAATACACTACCAGAGAAGACGACGCAAAAACAGCTGGTCGTCTGTTATTGGCACACCAACACGAGACAATGTCAACACCAGAGGTAAGTGAACCCCCTTACAAATGATATACATGCATCTCCTTTTGCTTACAGATACAATTAGCACCAGGCAAACCTGGCCCGCATCAGAGACAATCAGAGACGGTCAAGGGCCCGCAAACGGGAATATGTACAGGAATTGGAGCAGCGCCTGCGGATGTTTGAAATGCAGGGTGTAGAAGCATCTGCAGAAGTACAAGTTGCCGCCAGAAAGGTTGCCGAAGAAAACAAGAAACTCCGAGACTTGCTGCTCGAGCACGGCTTCAGTGACGAGTACATTGCACGCTACTTGCAGCGCCCTGATCGACAGCAACAGCCATCCTCCTCGACCCAACTCGACCCAAGTGCTACAGTACAGTCTCTACACCAAGTTATAGCACCGCGGCGGTTAGCAAGCTTGGAATCTAGCTCGCCGTTTATGCTTCCTAGCCAGATCATGCCATCCACATCGCCAGGTAGCGTCGCCACCATCCAAACATCAGCATCGTGGGACAGCCTGTCAGGCGACACTTCGTCGAGCTACAACCAGCAGCAGGATTCCCAGTTGGACGGATCATCTCTCAGCAGCAGCGAGAACCAGATGTATTCAGCTGGCATGTTTAGCGGCCCCAACTCGATGCAGAGCGGCACTGGAGCGTACACGACACAGCCACCCGCGGCTTACACGCAACAACTCCATCGTGTGTTCGCTACCACCTCCTCCATGCACACAAACGCACATACCGCTGGCAATTATAACGACAACTCTGAAATCTACTCCCAACACCAAAGTGGGAACTTCAGTCACCCACCAGGATACTTATGATGCCTGCGTCCAATCCTCAGCGCGCGGGTGGGCGTACGCTGACTTGGACTGGATATTTCTCTTCTTGTACACTACGCTATGGGCCATTGGCCTGTTTTCTTTTGCGAGTTTTCTTGCCTCTTTTCCCTTTTTTTCATGACGAGTCTTTCAGAGACCAAGTTAGTACATTCTTCTGGAAGCCAGACCAGAATTTACATAGAGTAACCGACGGCGGATGACAGGGTGCCTTTTACAATGCTTTTTGTTATGACCTGTTCTGTTGACACTTCTTCATATACCTCATTTTCCGCGGCATAGACAAAATCAAAGCTTTTCTTCTTCTATTTCTTCACAGGCCACAACGTCTACATCTGTGCAATCGTTCACTTTTTCCCAAGTCAAAGTTTCCAGGTAAATTTTAAAGTGATTCAAAACAAAGTGTAATAGAAAAAAATAAGAATAAACTCCATGCTAATTTGTCCCCGTACCCTAAGTCAATCCTGTATTTCACACGATTCCTTTTCGCCAGTCTAAGCCGAGCCATGGATTTCCCACAGCATGAGCCCAAAAGGACTGCAAAAGAAAGAGAAAAGCAAAAGCCGGTGGTAAGCCAGCTCGCTGTAAACGCCGCTGTAGACATAATTTCATCTCCGCCAGAGAAGGTGTCATTTCATTTTACAAAAAGTAGTCAGCAACGGGCTTCTTGGCCGGCATTCCGCGGGAATCCTGCGGCGCTGCCTGGAAGACCCGGTACCGTCTTGCTGGGCCGCTTCTAAGCCCGTCCTCGGATTCCATCAATAAGCCCCTACCCGCGGCGCCTCCGTCACTGCGGCCGACGTCGCCGTTGCTGCGCGCAAAGACGCCCGTGCCCGACTCGTCCTCGCAGAGCTCCAGCACCGCGGCGACGTTGCCGCACCGGTAGCAGTAGTTGGGCGCCGACCACACTGTGACAATGGAGCTGTCAAACATCTCCTTGAAGCCCTCCATAACAAGCTGGTGAGCGCGCGCAATCAAGCTGAGATCGTTGCGGTGGTTGAAGACCTTGACAATGTCGGCGCCAAACAGGAAGCCTGCGCCGCGGGGCGACAGGCCCCAGCCGTCAATGTCGTCGGGGTCGGACCACAGCAGGTCGCACATAGCGCCCTCGTGAGGCACCTCTTGCTTGCGGTCGATGAGGCGGATCTTGTCGACGGTGTCAATGAGCGGGCTCAGGCCGCCGTGCACGCAGAGCACCGCGCCGGCGGGGTTGCCCACGCTGCCGCTACTTGAGCCTGATGCGCCGGAGCCCGGAGGACCTGTCTTGTCGCCAGAGCTGCCGCTGGCGCCATTGGGGCTTTGCTGCTGCTGTTCTTGGGAGCCGTCGCCAGGCTGGTTGCGCTGCCGCGCGAAGCGGCTGATGATGGAGCCGTTTTGGTCGCAGACTTCAATCTCTGTGGTGTCATCGACAGGCTCGTCCTGGCTTGGCGAGAGTGTGTTGGAGGCGCCGAGGACAATGGCACCGAGGGCGAGGTAGTCAAAGACATCGCAGCAGTAGCGCCATACGTTGGCGCTGCCGTATTTGCGAAGACATTCGTCGTAGAATCCGTACACGGTGGTGATTTGGCGTGATTCGTGGTTGCCGCGGATCAGAGTCATGCGGTCGGGGTATCGTACTTTGAGACAGAGGAGGAGGAGGAAGGATTCGAGTGAGTAGAAGCCGCGGTCGACAAAGTCGCCTGGGAACAATAATTAGTATAGTCATGGCTGGTGTGGGGGATGGATAGATATATGTACCCATGAAGAGGTAGTTTGTGTCGGGCACATCACCACCGACGCGGAAGAGCTCCATTAGGTCATGGAATTGGCCGTGAATATCGCCGCATATCTATGCAACGGGTTAGATATTTCGTGGCAGATACGTATTCAAGTGCATATTAGCTACCGTTACGGGTGCTGAGACTGTGACTACGTTGCCCTCTTCAATCAGCAGTTCTCGGGCACGGTGACAAAGCTCTCGGACTTGAGCCTCGGGAATCGGTCTGCAAGCGCGCAATTGCGCAATAGCCCTGTAAATGAAACTATTAGCTCAGGAAACACTCAGCGAGGGGCTCGGAGCATGCCATACTTGTCAAGATCGCTCATGATCGCGATCTCCAGAGAGTTTTACGGCGACGAGCCACGTTGTCGCGCGACCGTGAATTTCAGTCGAAGCCAGGACGCCAGCAGTATGTAACCATACGATAACAGAAATATGACACCTAAATAGTCCTGCTGCAGGGGAAATGTGCCTAGAAATTCGTGGTTGGTGTTAGAAGCAGACAATCGGAGTGAAGCGTGCTATGGCAGCAGTACCAAGCCGACCACTGTTGTGAGGCGTTGGCGTTGAGGGACGGACCACACAAGCCCCGCCACTAGCAAATGGCCAAATTGGTCGCCAGAAAAAACATGTGCGGATCTATTTTCGCACCATGGCCGGCACAGGGCATCGCTGGCCAATCAGAGGCCCGCAATTCAGACTTCGGTAATCGCGAAGAAAAGACTCAGGAGCCTTGGAAAAAGACGGGCAACGACAATCAACATCACCACAAACAGCCGCTACCTGCACCACCGCGCGCATTGTGCAATTCCAGTCGCTTTATCCAATTCTCACTGCGATAATCACATCAATTGCTGCAACCAATTGACCGCACGGCCTCGCACGAGCACTGCTGCTGGACTGCAGCATCCGAAACAAACAAATCTTCCACCATCGCCGACACATATACACATACAACATGCCTCCTCATCTGCACCCGAGGTCGCGAATGACCTCGTCCCTATTCGCCACTACAGTTCTGGCCAGCTTCTTCGTTGTTGCCATGCCACATCTGCTGCCGTGCCCAGTACCGCGGACGAAATACGCCGACGGAGAGGTGGTTGTCGATGAGAACGGCCGACGACGACGATGGAGACGGAGAGAAACAGTCGAGACACAGAATGGAATTGTCCAGTTCAACCAAACCTCAGACGATGCATCACCCGAATCAACAAGCCGTGTGTGCCCGGTGCCCAAGCCTGGCGGCATCCTCGGCGAATGGCTAGGATTTCACAAAGCAGATGATCAACTATCAAGGCGAGCCGACAGATGATGGAATAAAGGAAATAAACATAAAGGGAAACACAAAAGCATAATCATTTACTTTGTCATTAGAAGCGTCTGTACACCACATTGTTTTCAAATATATATACACTGATACCCTCTTACTGGACGACTACTATTCAACCCCATGTGACCTGGATATGCGATTTGCCCAATGTGCGGGCGCCGACCAATATTAATACAGCAAATTTAGGATTCGCCAGCTAGGAACATACTTTTCCGATCCGAAAAGCAAAAAAAGAAACCTAGTGTTAATCATCGGCAGCTGCCAAACCTCTAACACGGGGTTCACGAACATGAAACGCGCCCAAGCGCATGCATTCTCTGCTTACGGGCCACGCAAACCGCCGATCATAGCAACGAACAAGACGAACTCTGCTCTGAAAAGAGAGCCCCCTGAAGCAGTTTAATTTCCCTTTAAACATTTTGCTCAGCCCCGATGCGGGTGAATCTCTCTCGACACTGGTTGGTTAGTGCCCGCGCTCACCTGCTCCTACATGGTCCAATATCAAAGCGTGCGCGAATGTTGAGACAAGATGACAAGGCGCAGCTCTCAGACTGAATTGGCCGTGCCTGCTTGTGAATCAGGAAAATCCCTGAGATCGACAGATGATCCATTCAGGGCAGCGGCTGTCGGCAGCATGGTTTGTCAAGTGTTGTCTTGCAAGTGCCGGCGGCCGGCGTATATACATATGTATATGGCGTTGATGGCATCGCGCACGCATTTGCATGACTAGACTCTAAACGCTCGAGGCCAATATAGACAGTCCGGCGTAATAACTTAGAAGACTAAACAGGTCTGGCCATTTCTGTTAGGGTCTACCAATCAGAGCGGCGTTCTAGAAGGGCTAGGCTGATGGCCTCAAACGCGTCCTGTGTCTGAAACGCCGACGCAACAGCACCGCTTGAAGGGACGTCGTAGTCTGCAAGGTGCAATGACCATGCCATAGCTTTGTGTAGAGACGATGGCGGGAGACATCGGATCCTCAGCGTAAGGTGTGCGTGCTATTCATGACGGAATCGCTCTTTGCCAGAATGAAAGGGGCTAATATAATAATTAAGCTCATGGCTTTATCGGCAACAACAACGAGTGTAAATCTTGGGTAGGCAAAGACGGCAAGCCTCATACCCGAATATACAGCATCATGCACCTGGGCTACAGGAAAAAAACCAAGCACCTGGTGGGCATTATGCGTTGCTGCAGGACAACCCCATCGTCGGTTGAGGCATGATCCGGCCCTACACGGACCACTTAGACGACGAAGCAGCACCATCTCGCCAAGGGAGGTTGTGCTTCACATCATGGACTCCTCGTTTTACTCTGGCAAACTCAAAACAACATGCCAGAGCGGGATACTCCTGGATCCTGTTTCCAGGCTGTATCATCTCTTGTTTCTCACCGGAATCTGAATGTTTGCTAGGCATGCAGAGGGGCTGGGGGAGCATAATGGAGGCAGTGCGAGAGTCGATGACTAGCCTCGGTCTATAAGAAGACACTGTCCGGACTCGATGGTGTTGATCCCTTTTCTTTTGGTTCGTCTCCATCCACAAACATCACCACCACTCTTCTCATCTACTCTCTCTTCTTAGAGGTAGGCCGAAGCCCTTCTCACCGCATACTCCGAATAATCAGAAGTACTAACCACCAAGTCTATAGCTGTGCTCTTCCCTCTTTTTTTCGTTTTTCATCTTCTTTCTTTAACAACGAGCTGTGCTCACCAGATTACTGTCCTTGACGCCTATACCCTTTTCTTTCTTTGAAACAGTTTATACCCAACCACCACCATCATCATGAAGTTCACCACTCTCTTTGCCGGCGTCTTTGCCGCTGTTGCCGTTGCCGCCCCTACCACCTCTGAGCCTGAAGTTTCTACTGCTGTCGAGAAGCGCACTGCCATCCCTGTTGGCCAGCTCAACAACCTGAACCTCAAGCAGCAGGACCTCCGCTACTTGTTGGGTGTCAACAAGGTTGACCTTGCCCTCTTCCAGCAGCTTGGTCTTCAGAACAATCTCAACCTCCTCCAGTTTCAGAACCTCTTCAACGTGCAGACCTTTGACATCAACGCTCTGCTCCAGTTCCAGCAGCTGCACACGCTGCTCGCCATTGCCCAGACCGGTGTCCTCAACAGATTTGATCTGTCTTCTCTGGTCTTGGGCAATGTCAACCTGGCCCTGATCCAGCCCATTGGTGGTGTCAACCTTGGCCAGTTTATTGACGTTGCTGTCGTCCCCCAGGTTCAGACCATTGCCAACGGAGGTAAGCATACTTCTTTATAGCATTCCCTTGAATCAGCCGCTAACTTTGGATACCCAGTTGCCACTACCATCATCATTCAGTAAATAGCAAAATAAGAGGTGTTTTTATTTCGGTTTATATCCTTTACAGCGTTATTTTAGCGGCGCAACACAGCATCATCCCATCTTTTAGACTGCGGCTCCAGGTTATGGTGCTGATAGCGGTCTGGGGAATGTCGCTCGGGAGACATTTGCTCTTTGTCGGAGTAAGCGCAGGCGCAGATATAGTTTGAATTCACATGTTGAAATTCCCCCAAAATGATTATCACTTCTACCAAGCGCGGTGACAACCGTTGCGCGAGGCTGTGGACTAGACTAGCAAACAGTGTCGATCACTCTGCTGGATTGGGAAGTAAGTCTTGAGATTGTAGCGGTCACAGCGCAGCCTTTGCTGGGAGCCTTCTCGCAAGCAGCTCGGGCATAGCACGGGTCAGCAGGCTGCGGCCACATATACAACGGAGCATTAAACAAAATTGTCCGCGGGGACTTTAGCAAGCGAATGTGACGCTGTGCAAGCTTTCTTGGCTAAAGTGGTAGCGGACAGAGTTGTAACGGGAACGGGCGCCGTTTACCAAAGCCAAATGTAATTGAAAATACAGTGTCGCCGCTTACATGGCCACTGCACTGCCCAAATGGGTCAAAGCGAGAGTGCGATGTGCGAAAAGGTGCCTTGGCTGAAGACTAGGGGCGTTCCTCGTTTCCTCTCGCAACGGTTAGCGTAAACTCAAATGGCAGGGCCTGAGGTGGAAGAACGGCGAGGATAAAACGCTTTGGGCGTGTGGCTGCAGTCGGTCCAGGACAAGAATAGCATCTCGGCACACGAGCGAGCGCTAGCTAGCAGCCTTTCACCGTAGGCTCCGTGGCGGCGGCTGAGTTTTGGTGTACTAGGGATAGGGCTCCTTGAACGCCACGGCTAACGCAAACCGAGAGAGCATCATTTCGCGAGCAATCTTGTTGAAACAGGTGTAGCCAAGGCGTGTCCATGCACAGCCGCCACCTCTGCGCACCTCATCTTATGCTCAGGATACGACGGATGAACTGCGCGGTACAACGGCGAACATGGTCGCCAGGGGGGTCAAGAAGAACAGCGCCACTGACACAGGTTGCTCCGCAGGCCAAGAAAGGGTTGTTTGGAGTAGCTGGTCATGGCAGCGTAGCTATGAGACTACCATGTTTGGCTTGCTGTGCTAGACGGCGACTAAACAGCAAGCAACATCAGCGCTATTGGACAATGGTGTCAAAAAAAGGGCTCATGTTTTAGCGTGGTCGTGGCCCGAGAGCGTGTGCGTGAGCAATTAACCTTGACAGCAGCCAACTAACACCAACCAACCGACTATCAGCTCTAGTTTATACAATGCCATTCTAAGCAGTCAGCGCACAATTGACAATTCCGGCTATTTGAGATGCTGCAACCTCGCTTCTGGAGCGTTCCCGGCATGCAGGCTAGTCAGCGTTGAGCAGATTTGGGTGGTATTTCGATTCAGCCGGGACGAGGATCGCATGCAATCGCAAAGGGTCGAGAATCGACGCTGGGTCCAGCTAGCGGCAGGCCACTCCGAAAAGGACGCTGCATCTCAGCAGCAAGTTCATCCAGAAGCGTGGGCCGGTTTACAGGCCGCCGTGTATCGTCGGAGGACCCTCTGTTTCTGGCCTCACTTGCAGCGGGGCGCCGCGATGTTTGATTTTTTTTTTCAGCGCTGATGGTTCTTAGTGCGATGCAGTGCGATAAGCTCCATCTGAGGCGATTGTCATCTCACATGCGTGGGCCGCGGCGATTCATTGTCTAGACCCTTTATTGCTGTCGTGTCAACATGTGGTGGTGGACAGCGAGCAGCAGCAGCAGCGCCATCGGCAAAGAACAGCTCACCGAGCGTAAATGTAGATGAACCAGCGGCGCAGTAGACAGATGGACAAGCAAAACCAGCGCAACCTGCCTGCCCAGTCTCTCCTTTGCGTGGTGTTGGAGGCAGATAACGCCGCAGAGCAGGGGCAGGGACACAGCAAACAAGACTAGGCCAACCTGACCTTGTCTCGGGCTGGCAGGCCAGGGGTCGCTTTGGGTGTCGGCGTTGCTGCCATGTTAGGTTTCTTTGCTGCTGTGCTAGGTCCCCTTTTTGAGCTAAGGGTGTGCTAAAGAAGGGACGGCGCAGCGTGGTGTTGGCTCGTCTTGGGGCCCAATGCGGGTGCAGGCGTTCCGTAAGCTGGACGGCCCAGAACGTCCCACCCATGGGTGTAATGGGATTGCAGGCTGCATCGATCTGCTGCGAGAGCGTCCAAGGGAGCGAGAGATTTCGCCTTGCGGGCCCCAGTGCTGTGCTGCAGTACGAGGTGCATGGATATATAATATGAATCGAGGTGCAGCCGCACACGCCATCTTCCCTTCTTGTATGTCCCGTATGTTTGTTCGATTTCGCAGTTAATAAATCGTCTTCTTCTTCGCTCGTCATCCGATTATTCGCAAGACACATACATACTCGCGTGGTTTGACCTAGCGTTTCAAATCAGGAGCAGTCTTGTTGCAGCTACGCGTTATGAACACGACACCGTCACAGCAAGCAGTACCAGAGACACGGCGCCCATGAGACAATAGGAAAAAAAACACGAGAGGCCATCCTCAGGAAGAAAAGTAAAATAAAACGAAAAGCAACCGCACTCATCTTTGTCCTCTTGTCACTTTTCGTCTGCCAACATTCTCACCACCACCACCATGAAGAGGCAGCAACAGCACCAGCACGACGCAGCTGCGGCTCCAGCAAGCCAAGCGGCCCTAGACACCGCCTTTTTCACCTACAAGCCACTATCGAATCTCCCCACCCCGCCCCCGAGCTACAGGGGCTCCAGTGGAGTGGCATCGCCCCTGTGCAACACCGCCTGGGATGTTGGTCCAGAGCTCTTATCAGACCACTATCGAGGTTCGTATTTATTTTTTCTCCATCTTGCTTTTCCGTGTATTTGGATATGCCATTTCCACAAAAAATACTGCTTTGTACTCCCCGGCTCGGAATTTAGCCGTTTTATTTTATTTATTTATTCATTTATTTTCTCATGCTAACAAAGGGCTGCTGCTCTTCTCAGGTTCCGCCATCCACCTCGTCAACCTCATCCCTTCAGCTGCATCCCTCGCCGATGCTTCCGTTTCCCTCGTCCAGGCCATCCTGGCACGTGCAAATCTCCCGCTAGAGACAATTGCCCTTGCGGTTTGCATCCTCGATAGCCTCAACTCTCGCTTTGCCCGGAAATGGCGTCTCTCGTGCCCCCTTGTGCCCGCCTCACCGGCTGTTCCTAGCGACTCCTCCTTTGCTACTTCGTCATCCTCGTCATCCAAGCGCCACAGTCTCCCGCAGTCGTCTAAGGCGGCTGCAAGAAAGCTTGAGAAGCGCAACAAGCAGCCGCAACTGCACATTGACTCGGTCAATCCCGAAATCATTGTTCTCGCCGCCCTCGTTATCGCCGTCAAGTTCACCGAAGACCCCGAACAGGCTTCCCAGTTCTACTGCGACGACTGGGGCCAAGGGCTCTGGTCCAGCAGCCAGCTTAACACCACCGAGCGATGTGTCATAGAGAATCTTAACTATCGCATCATGCCGCTGTGCGACGAGGAGTTGATTGCCGACGCCATGGCTGACATGCAGCTGGCCGGCGCCCATGCCACGCCATACCACCTCCACGAGCCAACTCCTCCAGACAGCGATGGCGAAGAACAAAGCAATGACGGCTATGTCTTGGGCCACTCCCGCTCAAAGACTATGGCCCCGATAACCAGCAGATATGACGATCTGGGTCTTGGCCTGGGTGCTGGCTGGGCCATGTAGACGGAACATAAACCCATCCTTCTCTCTCTCTCTCTCTCTCTCACCACATTATATGTCTACTTTTGGCGCATTACGATTCTGCATTTACTCTGGCGTTTATCATCAATTGTTCTACTTTTCTTTGCTTAGTTTGCTTTTGCAACGTTATATGGACGCATGGATCTATTTTAGGCGGCTGGCTGCCTCATCACACCACCGCGGCCTGGAATTCTGTCATTTCTGCACATCGATACCCCCCCTCTGGCGACGCATCATGATTTAGGCATAGTTTTTTTGTTGTCCTGGTTATAAATTCTGCTACTGCTTTTCATTATTCTATAGCATTGTTATTGCGTGTAACACAGCAGCCTGTGCAAACGGTGTGTTGTTTCTTCTGAGGCTGAATACAACATGATTTCTTCGTTAATTCTTTACATATCCAATGCTTTGTTCATGGG
This sequence comes from [Torrubiella] hemipterigena, assembly GCA_000825705.1. Classification (NCBI taxonomy): domain Eukaryota; kingdom Fungi; phylum Ascomycota; class Sordariomycetes; order Hypocreales; family Clavicipitaceae; species [Torrubiella] hemipterigena. The sequence goes on from CDHN01000002.1 coordinate 533,203, forward strand.
CTCAGGCGCTCCAACTTCCAGTTACCCTGTCCACCATCACTCTCTTCCTGTCGCTCGTACACAAAGCGGTCGTGCAGCCTACTATGGCGGCCCTGCCAAAACTCTATCCTTTGAGGCACAATACAGAGACCACCCCAAAAGTCCGGTACCGGGATCTTTTCGACATCTTTGAATCGCTCTTCTGTCTCCTTGACCCAACCTTCTAGCTGCTCTCGCCCGTCATCGGCTGCATCGTCCTTGTTGGGTTGTAGCACAGCACTCTGCTTGCTGGACCAGGCGCCAATGCGGCTGCCTCTCGCACGCGTGTCAAAATATAGCTGGCTCTCTTCGGCTGTGTTTCGCGCCGCTACACCCTCAACACGGACCTGACGGTTAATCTCTTTCCAGTAAAACACTAATGATGCGTGCGGGTTTGTCGCGAGATCCTCCGCCTTGCGTGACGTGCCAAAGTTGGAGTAGATGACGAAACCCTTGTCATCCAACTCCTTTAGATATACAACCCGCGAAGATACTCGCCCTGTGGGGAGCTGTGCCGTAGATAGAGTGCATGCTTCGACTTGTTTGATGCCTGCCTTTTGTGCCTCAGAGAACCAGCTGTTGAACTGCGTCACCGGTGACTTTGGATCGAGATCAGTCCGCATCAACGCATCTCCATTAAACTGCGCTGCCTGTGCGCCATGGCTTTTTCCTTCACCAGGTGCAACTAAGAGCCATAGTTAATCCAATTGATACTCTTTTTGTGCTTGCAGTACAGGAACAGGATAGGTTCTTACAAATGAGCTTTTCCGTCTTTGTAGCTTGATGCAGCGCCATTCTGCCGGCAGTAAAGGCTCGACGTCCAAAAACACGATTCATGCAATGAATATACTTCGCAACGGATACAAAAACGGCGTATCAACGGTGATAGAACCTATCTTGGCCGCTGTGTCTTTAAGTTTGCGTGTTCGTGAAGTTGGCCAAATGCAGACACTCGGCGGACTACCGCCTGTGACTGTGGCGGGGCGGCCGGCCAGGTCGGCGAGTCAGCCAATACTGAAAAGCCTCCGAAACACACAATACAATACACATATACACATACACATACAAAACACACGAAACGTAAATCATTAAAAATACATTAAATACATAAAACGCATACATCATATAAATACGTAAAAGCGTAAACAGAAATAACGCCACGTACATATACGGCTGCGTTGGCTCTTAAGAGCACCGTCTACGATCCCAGGGAAGCAAAAACGCCGACGCTAAATAGTAGTAAAACCCCAGGTATATAGTAAACAAAAGGAAGTCCAAAGATAAATATCTGAGGTACGGTAATCGTAACAAGTGTAAATCGCAAACTTTTTCTAGAAAAAAACAACAATTGTTGTCCCGCATCAAACATCGTCTACCGTGTATGCACACAATACATAGTAAGAAGAACCTTTACCAAGCACCGGGCGAGTGCTTGGCTAAGGAGATACAGGAAAGCATTGCATCAAGTCATGGAAGATCTTACGATCTAGACATGACGAGAGCAAGCAGAGCCATTCGGCAGTAAAGTCCATATCGCATCTAGTAAATGTTAGTCATCCTGTTTGCTGGGTATATGTCTGGGAGGGTTGCTTACCTGTCTAAAGTACGCCGCGCGCTGGTCAAAGTCCACCTCTTCAGCAACCTCCTCGTTTCGGGGAAGAGGGTGCATGACAACCGTCGAGGCCTTGGCATTCTTGAGGGTCGCGTTGTCAACTCTGTAGGAGTTCTTGACAGCGAGGTATTGCTCCTCGCTCTGGAAGCGCTCACGCTGCACGCGAGTGCAGTACAAAACGTCGCTGCGGGCCAGGATCTCAGGAGTGAGAGTCTCAGACTCGCAGAGCAGCTGGCCAGAGGCAACCAGCTGGTCGCGGACGTTGGCAGGCAAGCTCAAGCCCTTGGGGGCAACAAGCTGCACCTGGACCTGGTAGTGCTGAAGCAGAGCAACCAGGGAGTGTACGGTTCTACCGTAGAGAAGATCACCAAGGAAGGTGATGGTCAGGCCCTGGACGGTACCAAGCTCTTCACGGATGGTGAAGAGGTCAAGGAAGGCCTGGGTAGGGTGCTCCTTGCTTCCGTTGCCACCGTTGATGACGGGGACAGGGCAGAACTTCTCAGCAACATCTACAGACTCCTCCGAGGGGTGGCGCATAACAACGGCGTCACCGTAGCAGGCAAGAGTTCGAAGGGTGTCCTGCAGAGTCTCGCCCTTCTTGACGGAAGATGAGTCGGTGGCAATGGCAATGGTGCGTCCACCGAGGCGCTGCATAGCGGCGTCAAAGCTGGCAGAGGTTCTGGTCGAGGGTTCGTAGAACAAGGTGCACAGGACACGGCCACGGAGCAAGTCCAAAACGCCTTCGCGCTGAACACCAAGGCGCATCTCCTGGGCAATGGTGAAGAGCAAGTGGAGGTCAGCACGAGAGTACTGCTTGACGGACAGAACGTGGGCGTTCTTGAAAGCAGAAGGTCTGGCGATGAGCTGCTGGAGAGAAGAGGTAGCACTGGGCTGGAGTTGCAGACCAAGACCGAGCTCCTCAATGGGGCCAGGGCGACCAGAAGAGGCGGCAGCGATGGGGGACTTGGCAGCATCGAAGCCACGAAGACGGTTAGTGGGCTTGGCAGTGCCAAAGGAAGCCTGCTGGCGAGCCTTGGGACTCTCAGTGATCTGGCTAATGGCAGTCGTGGGTCTAACCGAGGGAGACTTGGGAGGGGCCAGGTGAGCGGACATGTCCTTGCCCAGAGGGTGGACAGGGAGGACTTCGCCGTCCAGGCAGAGAGTGGTGCCCTGGAAGACAACACGGCGGACAGATCCGCGCATGACGCGACCTTCCAGAGGAGACCAGAAGGCGCCACGCTTAACCTCGTAGGCGCGGTCGATTTCAACCTCGAGGCTGGTGCTGCTCTGCTCGTGGAGTTCAAAGACTTCAATGGGCTTGTAGAACATGCGGGCCTTGATGTCGTCAATGGTCAATTTGCCTTCGCTGACAGAGGTCAGGAGGAGAGGAAGAGCATCGGCAATACCAGCAGAGGCATCGACCTTGTGTCCCAGAGAAGTGGCAAGCTGGTAAGGCAAGCTGCCAACAGAGAAGATGTCGATTGTCTCGAGGTTATCCCAGAGAGCAGCCTGGTCGTCGGGGCTAGGGAGACGATCGAAATCGGCAAAGTCCTTGGTGGAGAGGTACAGGGAGTATACGCAAACGTCGCAGGTGACCTGGAGACCCTTTTGCTTGCTGAGAGCAATCAGGCGAATGTCATCCTTCTTGGTGACAGAGGTGACGTGGATCTTGCGGTTGTGCAGACTGGCCAAGAGCAAGATGGAAGCCAAATCAGTACCCTGAGCGTCAGTGACGATGGGCTTGTAGGAAGGCCAGGCGTCAAAGTGGGCAGTGACGGCAGCAACCTTGCTAATGTTGCCAGACAAGTGGTTGAAGGGGATGAAGAGCGATCCAACCTCGCCAGCAACGGTGGCAATCTGCTCGGCATTGTCGCTGGTAGCGGCAATGGAGAAGTTGTAGTCGCAGTAGCCACCAGCTAAGCTGTTCTGCTGAGCAGTCTTGAGGGTCAGAGCATCAGTGATGGAACCCTCAAGACCAAGGGGCATGAGGCGAACCATACTGAAGCCAGCAGTGATGGAGGCCTTGGTAACAGCCTGGATGTCTTCGTTCTTGGCGGAGACAAGGCCGGGAACAAAGGTGGCGACGTTGATGAGACCAGGGAGAGTGATTGTCTGGTGGCTGGTCTGGTAATCGCGGGTGGACACGGCAAGCTCAAAGTGACGAGACAGAGCCTCAACCAAGATCTTGGCGTTCTTGACGTTGGTAACCAGAGGGATCTGGTAGTCAACAGCCATACGACGAGTCTGGTAACCCTTGGACATGTAGTTGGCAGGACGGCGGTACTTGTTGTTGGAGGGCAAGTTGATGTACAAGTCAATCATGTTGTTGGCAAGGTGCTGGCTGAGGGAGAACTCGGAGCTTCTGTCCTCATCGCTGCCAAGGACTTCGAGGTACTGGACAGGAACATCGTGCTCCTGCAAGAAATCGGCAGTACCGGCAGTAGCGAAGAGCTTGTAGCCAAGACGCTGGAGCTTCTGGACAGAGGGGAGCATCTCCTTCTTATCCTTGTAGGAACCAATGGACAAGAGAATGTTGCGCTTGGGGATCTTAAAGCCAGTGGATAGCAAAGCCTTGAGGTAGGCCTCGTTCTTGTCCACACCGAAACAAGCAACCTCACCAGTGGAAGCCATCTCAACACCAAGGACAGGGTCAGCACCAGAGAGACGCGAGAAACTGAACTGGGGAACCTTGACAGCAACCATGTTGTTGGGGGCAGGGATCGAATCGGGGAATTCCTCAAGAGGGAGTCCCATAATAGCCTTAGTAGCCATCTCAATAAGATCGACGCCCATGGTCTTGGAGACGAAGGGGAACGAACGAGAAGCACGAACGTTGCACTCAATGACCTTGATATCGTTGTCCTTGGCAATGAACTGGATGTTGAAGGGACCAGTGACGTTGAGAGCAGCACCAATCTTGCGAGTAGCATCCTCGATGCGCTCAATGGTGGTGCGCTCAAGGTCCTGAGGAGGTAGGATGAGAGTAGCGTCACCAGAGTGGACACCGGCGTTTTCAACGTGCTCGGAAATGACGTGGCCAATAACCTTGCCGTTCTGAGCAACAGCATCCATCTCAATCTCCTTGGCGTTCTCAATGTACTTTGTGATGACGACAGGGTGCTCGCGGGACACCTCGGCAGCCTGGGCCAGGTAGGATTCCAAATCCTTCTCAGAGTACACAGTGTTCATGGCAGCACCAGAGAGGACGTAGGAAGGACGGACAAGCACAGGGTAAGTGACTCTGTTGCAGAAGTCCTTGGCTTCGTCGAAGCTGGTAAGCTCCTTCCAGGTGGGCTGGTCGACACCGATGCGATCCAACATGCGCGAGAACTTGTATCTGTTCTCAGCGCCGTCAATCATTTCGGGGGAGGTACCGAGGACCTTGACACCAGCACGGTGAAGGGGCAGAGCAATGTTGTTGGGCAGCTGACCACCCATGGCAGCCAAGATACCCGAAGCTTGCTCGAGTCCATAGATGTCAAGAATGACTTCAAGCGTCGTAGGCTCAAAGAATAGCTTATCGCACGTGTCGTAGTCTGTCGAATAGGTCTCCGGATTAGACGAAAATGGGTGTTAGTACCAATAGTATAAAAATAAATGTGTCACGAACAAAAGAAAGCGTTTTGTGGTGTTGTGGTAAGGTTTTTGCGTGTAAGTGGTGATCTGGGGCTATGCGCTGCGTACAGGCGGCACCGACGAGCCTTGTGCAGAGCGACGAGCGCTGTAAACGCTGCAAATGCGCACTACACTGTAGCTAGGCCCTCGCTGACGGTATCCACGACATGGGAGTCGTGCAAGTACTGCAAACGCTGCGTACGAGCGCTGGCCGTCGGGATGGGCGCTGTGGGCGCTGTATACAGGTGCCGTTGGCGGTGTGTACGGGGGTCGGCTTGCAGGCCTTCACGGTGGAAGAGCGCTGTAAGTCGTCGCCACAGGGGATGGATACGCACTGTGAAGCCACCGAGCAAGACGGAACAAAAGAGAAAAAGGGAGGAATAAGTGACAGACAAAAATAGACTTACGTTAACCATGATAGTCTTGAAGCCAGACTTGCGGAGAGTCTGGACGGCGCGAACAGAGCACCAATCGAATTCGACGGATGAACCAATGCGGTATACACCGGATCCAAGAACCATGACACCGTGGTCGTTAAAGTCAACGTCATGCTCGGTGGCATTGTATGTCGTGTAGAGGTAGTTGGTCTGGGCAGGGAATTCAGCAGCGACAGTATCAATCTGCTTGACCCAAGGGTGGATGCCAGCATCCAGGCGGATGCTGCGGATGGCCATTTCGTTGGAGCTCAAGAATTTGGCAAGCTGACGATCACTGAAACCAACGCGCTTAGCCTGCAGCAACAGGCTAGGCTTGGTGGCGAATTCAGCAGTAGTCAACTTCGAAATGTTCTTGGAGAGGTCACTGAGACCCTTGAGCTTGGTCAAGAACCACTTGTCAATCTTGGTGAGGTCGTGGATCTTGTCGACGGTGTAGCCCTCGTACATAGCGTTGGCAATGGCGAACAGACGCTGGTCAGAGGGAGTCTGGAGCTCATCGTCAATCGCCATGAGAGCAGGAGTCTCGTTGAAGCCAAGGTTGTGGAAGTCAATGGCACGGATGGCCTTCTGAATAGCTTCCTCAAAGTTGCGACCAATGCTCATGACTTCACCAACACTCTTCATGGCAGAACCAAGTTGAGTAGAGACACGGGTGAACTTCTTGAGATCCCATCGGGGCATCTTGACGACGCAGTAGTCGAGGGAGGGCTCGAAGCAGGCGCAAGTAACTTGCGTGACCGAGTTCTTAATATCCTTAAGGGGAATGTTAAGACCGAGCTTAGCAGCAATGAAAGCAAGAGGGTAACCAGTGGCCTTGGAAGCGAGAGCAGAAGAACGCGAGAGACGGGCATTGACTTCAATAATGCAGTACTCCTTGGAGTAGGGGTTCAGGGCGTACTGAATGTTGCATTCACCAACAACGCCAAGGTGGCGAATGACGTTGACAGCGGTGGTACGGAGCATGTTGTAGTCTTCATCGGACAGAGTCTGAGAGGGGGCAACAACGATAGAGTCACCGGTGTGGATACCGAGAGGATCAAAGTTCTCCATGTTACAGACAGTGATACAGTTGTCCTGAGCATCACGGACGACTTCGTACTCGATTTCTTTCCAGCCCTTCATGGAGCGCTCGATAAGGACCTGGGGACTGGCGGCAAAAGCCTTGTTGCAGAGCTCAAGAAGCTCCTCATCGTTGTTGGCGAAACCACTGCCGAGACCACCAAGAGCATAAGCAGCACGAACAATAACGGGGTAGCCAATGTCCTTGACGGCAGCCATAGCCTCCTCGACGTTGTTAGCGGAGGCAGACTGGGCGCACTTCTCACCAATGGACTCCATGCTGCGAGCAAAGAGTTCACGATCCTCGGTGGTGATAATGGTCTCAATGGGGGTACCAAGAACCTTGACACCGAGAGCCTCAAACTCGTCCTTAAGCTGAATACCGACCTGCAGGGCAGTCTGGCCACCAAAGGTGACGTAGATGGCATCAGGGCGCTCGTACTTGATGACCTTGCGAACAAAGTCGGCGTTGACAGGCAAGAAGTAGACCTTGTCAGCGAGACCCTTGGAAGTCTGAATAGTGGCAATGTTGGGGTTGATAAGGACAGTGTAAATGCCCTCTTCCTTGAGAGCCTTGATGGCTTGACTACCAGAGTAATCAAACTCACCAGCCTGACCAATGCTCAGACCACCACTGCCGAGGACAAGAATCTTCTTGACAGAGACACGAGGGCTGAGTCTCTCGTTCTCCTCAATAGTGCCACCAGGGAAGCTGACAGAGGCCTGAAGAAGAGCAGGGTTCTCGGCACAGCTGGCCATGGTGTTGATAAAGACATCAAAGAGGTACTCAGTGTCGCGGGGACCGGGAGTGCTCTCGGGGTGGAACTGAACACTGAAGTAGGGTTTCTCAGTGTGCATAATACCCTCGTTACTGCCATCGTTGGCGTTGACGAAGAGCTCCTTCCAACCAGTAGGGAGGGTGGCGGAATCGACAGCGTAACCGTGGTTCTGAGAAGTGATGTGGCACTTTCCAGAGACCATGCTGGTGCAGGGAATGTTGTGACCGCGGTTACCAAACTTCATCTTGAGAGTCTTGGCGCCAGAAGCACGAGCGAGCAGTTGGTGGCCCAAGCAGATACCGAAGACGGGGGTCTTGTTCTTGGCCATGACGGCAGAAATGTTGGTAGCAGTAATATCGAGAACCGAGGGGTCACCGGGACCGTTGGAGACGAAGAGACCATCGTACTCGTCGCCGGCGGCGGAAACAAGATCGTGATCCCAAGGGACGACGAGAACTTCGACACCGCGTCTAAGAAAGCAGCGGAGCTGGTTGTACTTCATACCGACATCGACGCAGAGAACGCGCAGGGTGCGGCCGTTGGGGTGCTTGCGAGCGACGACGGAAGCAGGCGGCTTGTAGAGCTTGGGGGTCTTGATGGAAACTGTAAAAACACTAATTGTTAGCGTGTCATGGTGAATAATAGAATGGAATCTTGCTTACCCTGTGCGACAAGGTTCTTCTCGTTGGGGTTAACCCAGTCAATGGTCTCGTAGGCGTCAATGGAAGAGTGGCCGAGGATCTCGTCGGCAGAGCCGTTAGCAAGAGCCTTGCTCTCAAGGCGCATCTTGCCGAGCATGCTACCAGTCTCACGGATCTTCTTGGTCAGAGCGCGGGTGTCGACACCGTACATGGCGGGGACGCCCTGCTCCTTAAGCCAAGTGCCGAGGGAGGAGGAAGCGAGGAAGTGGCTGTAGTCTTCGCCGCAGTAAGAAGCAACGACAAGACCAGCAACATGAATCTGGGAAGATTCAAAGTGAGCAGGGAGCTCAGTAAGGAGGTCGTCCATGGCCTCGCGGGAGGGAACGCCGTAGTTTCCGACGAGAGGGAATGTGACAACCAGAATCTGACCTCGGTAGGAGGGATCGGTGACAGATTCAGGGTAGCCAACCATGCCGGTCTGGAAAACCAGTTCACCGGCGATGCTCTTCTTAGCACCGAAGCTGTAGCCCTGGTAGGCGGAGCCGTCCTCGAGCTCGAGGCAGACGAGGCCGTCGTTCTGGGCATCGCTCAGGCGAGCAGTGGCGGGAGGCTGGATCTTGAAGGAAGCCATTTTCAGTGTTGATTGGCGTGTTCAGAGTTTGATTCGAATTGAAAAAGAGAAGGAGGAGTGTCGCCGCAGACGAATTGGTAGTGTAGTCTGGTTCGATTGAGAAAAGTCTATGGTGTAATGGCCGATAGTCGCGCGCAATGGAGTGTGTGCTTCCAAGGCAGGCAAAGATATGGCGATCAGACTTGTGTTCTCAGGCTCCTTCGATCAATGTTTCAAGCTACCTCTTTCTAAATCATCTGCCCTGATGATTATAGCGTAAGAGGATCACAAAGAATCAGTGTTGATTTGATAGAAGGAGGAGGAGGAGGAAGAAAGAGAAGGAAAAAATTTTGGCGGGGAAGGACATAAAAAAAAAAAGCTTCCCACTAGCACCATTAAGCCGCGAGCGGGACTCGACGCAACTTTTTTTTCTTGCTACAGCGCCGCACTACCGCCAAAAAAAACAACGCTGCACCCCAAATCTAGCCAGTGAGGGGCCAAGGTGTGTTGGAGAACCCTTGCTGATTGGTCAATGCTCAGCTTTTCTGCCAGGGGTCCCCACCACCACACAGGTCCACTAGCTGCATTTGGGGGTTGTCCAACCCCTCCATGCAGTGGCCTGCAGGCGCCCCAAAGCCCTGTTCCATCGCCGCTGTAGGCGCTGTAACCCGCTATAACATCCCGAATGCCGGCCCTGTAGCAGGATGCCCCAGCGCCTCAACCAAACCATCCCCCAGCACGTTCATCCGTCCCAGGCAGAGCCCCAACGCCTATAATGCCCTGTGGCGATGGCCGCTAAGGCAGGGGACCTGGTCGTGGTTCGGTCGCCGGTTGATCGCTTCCTTCACCGCCTGCAAGCACCAATCATGGCCTGTGCCAAGTTCGGCTGGCATTCGTTATCAACCAAAGACAAAACACAAACGAGCTCCAAGAATACATGCATCAAATAGCGCTTATCCAGTTGGTCACGCCGAAAGAGACAGTAGCATCCAGCGTCTCCGATACAAGAGGAAGAAAAAAAAGCTTCTTATCGGCACACGACCACCCAGCGCTGTGGATACACGGATCTAGACAGCGCACGCAGGGCTAGTAGCAGCCTCATTACTCGTGTCCAGCGTACCCAGAAAAAAAAAGCTGCTGCAGATATGTCAAAAGAGAGAGCCGTCCACTATATGGAGAGATTCCTCTTACACACGTCACGCGACACTAACGCGCAGAAGACTCACCGGCTTCACCCGAGAGCAACAGGACATGGTCACTATATTTAGTTCATTATGTTTAGTCACGATAACTTTCTTTCCCAATTTCGCCTATGGCATAATAATAGCCTATATAAATACAATTGATAAGCTCCCATTGCCTCTCGACGCCTATGGATATTTGCAACAAAGCCGCACAAAGTCAAAAACCACGCTGCGCAGTTCTTCCATCCTGATGCACGCCCTCTCTAGTCCCTCATCTCATCTCTTCTTCTGTTTTTTGTATGCATAGCTAGTACTAGTTGCTCGGCATAGGCGCATTGGGCAGCTGGGGCGTCTTTTGCGGCGCTGGGCTGCCTTGGACGCCCATTGCATTGGCTACCTTGCCTGTCGGCGGCATTCTATATGGCGGCTCCTTTTTGGGATCCAAGCCAGGGAATGCAGCTTGCAATCTGCTATACAAGTCCTTGATGGTCTTGTCACGCTCTTCTCGGTCCGCTATCGGATCGACCTTGACATCTGACCCTTCAGCAGTTGAAGGCTGAGCACGAGGGCGTAGGGTCATATTTAGTGGCGGAGCGCTCAAGAACGCTGGACTAGGCGGCACCTTGGCATCGGGTTTGCGATCAGCCATGGCAGCCATATAAGCCAGATTGGCCTGTAGTCGTTTCATGCAGCTGCTGCTGTTAGCAAAAAATGAACAATAGAGATTCCTGCGATCTGCGCAGCTTTAGGCATACTTACTGGAAATAATCTTGTTGAAACTGGCCCTCTTCTTCAGCAGGCTTCTTGTCTCCCGCAGTACCATTGGCAGCAGCCTTTTCCTTCTTGAGCTCCTGTTGCGTCATCTGTAAGAGGATAGACTCATACAGGAGTTCCTGGTTAATATCCAAAAGGAGTGCGAATCTCTCCTTCTCCCTTGCTTCTGAGCCTGGGCTCATTGGCGCTGTGGGTGTCGAAGCACTTCCAGGTCCTTGGCTACCTGGGAAGCCTGGTGTCTGGGGGGTGCCTACGCCTCCGGGTCCCGGCTGAGGCTGGTTTCCTGGTGTTTGGAGCTGTGGGGGAGGTTGTGTGGGAGAGAATTGAGCTTGAGGCGTTTGCATAGGGTTCGGTGTTCCCTGGGCGGCGCTGGGCGGTCTTTGAGGTGTTCCGGCCTGCATCATTGGGTGGTTGCCCTGCTGCTGCTGTTGTTGTGCCTGTTGCATCTGTTGCATCTGCTGTGGTGTAGGTGGTTGCTGCTGCTGTTGTTGCTGGGGGTGTCCTTGTTGGTGCTGTCCAGGATGCTGTTGTTGCTGCTGCTGCTGGTGTTGCTGTTGCTGTTGTTGTTGTGCTTGAAGCTGTGCCTGTGCCGCCTGCTGCTGCTGAAGGCGTTGCTGCATCATCTGAGCCTGCTGAGGGGTCATTCCTTGCGGATTCATGGGGAATCCTTGCATTCCGCCAGCAGCCATCATAAAGTTATTAGGCGCAAAATTCGGCTGCCCAGAGGACTGCAGAACCTGCCCGTACTGGGCTGCAAACTGCTGTGGATAGCCTTGCACTACAAATTTTCCGTTAGTATACCGAGGTAGCAGGCGATGTGTACGATGCTCCCGACTTACTTTGACCGTTAGGGGGCATATTTCCCATGCCTGGGTTCTGCATCATGCCCGGTTGTCCATGCATCATCTGGGGGTTTGCGCCAGGTGGGAAGGCTCCCTGTGGTGCCATACCCGCAAACTGTTGCTGCTGCTGTTGCTGCTGGTTGAACATCATTTGTTGCTGTTGTTGTTGCTGTTGAGTATTCGGTTGGCCGCCTTGCTGTTGTGCAGCAGCAGGATTGAACTGCTGGCCTCCGTTGTTGAAGGCGTAGCCTCCGTTAAACATGGCTGTATGGTGGTAGAGCCCTCGACTGGCTCCTATGAACGCCTTTGATGAGAAGCTCCAATTATAACCTTTGATCGCAACGCGGAATAACTTCGGTTTCGATAGAACTGTCGGTCTCGATTCACAATGTGATCAAATTCGAGTCGCGACACGTTGATGAGCGGGCGCTGCGCGCTTATGGGAGCTCGTGGGTTGGGGACAATCGAGCGGCGCACGCCAACGAAGAATGCTCCGGATAATGATGATGATCCCGTATTCGAGCCGCTTTAGATAGCAATTCGTGCTAGCTGCAAGAGCGATCGCGTGTCGGCGGTGGGTGATTTGTTGGTGCAAGAATCGGGCTGTGAGCTGAATGCGACGTGGAAGGATGGAAGCACCACCTAGACCTCTACAGACGTCGCGTCGACAAAACAATTCGCGGCAACAAAATCTAAAGAGAAAATCTTCGGGCCAGCGGAATGCTTTTGCTCCGGAGCGATGCGGTGGAGGGAATCGCGGATGTCGGTAATGCGCAGTTCATGTGCAAAAGGCCAAATGTGGTGAGAGGGAGAGAGGCTGGCGGGAGCATGCGGCCCACCCGCCGAAAAGAGACAGGCGGTGGTGGAGGGCGGGTGCGCCAGAGCCGGCGGAGAACGGCGGCGGAGGTCTTTTTGTATGTGGTGCAGCACATGGTGATAATAAAAGATAATTGGTAATTGGCAAATAAATTTAAATAAAATTTTCATATAGACAATATCAGTATTTAGACGCATATATAAGAGAAACTATCCACAAAAAACCAAGTTTCGATTCAAACACGGCCTGCGGAGCTATCAATGGTAGTATGTTCCGTACTTGGAGCTACCCTTTACAACATCGACAAAATTCGTAGCAATGATTTGGTCGGTTCTTTCAGAAGGATGAAGGCCATCAAACCTGTCACAATTTGTTAGTTTCCATCTTAGCTTGTAAAATCCTCATACTAACCAAAGATAGCCGGACAATGGATCCTTGGCGTCAACGCATCCATTGGCACCGCAAGTACGGTAGGGTTTGTCTACCACTGCTGGCGGGGTAAGATACTGCGATGGGTTGTTGTGAATGTCAAGCATGAGATCGTGGACATTGAAAATGGTAAAGTAGGCTCCGGGCCATCTCTTCTTCACCAACAGTTGGAATGGTGCACCATAGTCGAACATGGTGTTGACGCTCATCGTGTACTCAAACATCTTCTGCTCGGATTCGGTGGAATTGCATGCTGAAGCCTTGTTTGGCCAGTACTGGTCAAGTTGCTCGCCACCATTCTTGGGTGCAGCATACATGGGCGAGACTTGAAGTGGTGCCTGGTTCAACAACACAAAACGCCGACCACCTGTCTGGTAGACGGCGTCAAAGGTCTCCCACACACACTCGACAAAGTCGGGCAAGCTCTTGCCAGGCTCCTGTTTATCACTCAAGAAACCGTCGATACCAAGATCATTGGTTCCAATCCACTGTGCATAGACAGTGTTTTCCGGCTTCCTGTTGGGGTACAGGCTGTTGAACTTAACATCAGCCTGGTAGGCAGGGGCCTGGTATTCCTTGACCGGAGGGAACGTTCCGTTGTCAAAGTAGTGCTTGGAGACTTTGTCTGAGCACATGGCACCTGCAACAGCATAGTTGTAGTACCTGGCACCTGTAGCTTCGGCGACGAAGCGTCCCCACGCCTTACCACCACTGCTTGTCTGGTTGCTCGGAGGAAGCAAGGTCCCGGGTGGCGGAGCCTGGCCATTGTGGTCAATAAAGTACTTCAACCGAGACTCATCAGTATAGCTATCGCCAAAGGTGACCAAGTTTTCCATCTTGGTTGGCGCGCATTTTGTTGTCGCTGCTGCCGACAATGCCGCGGATGTCAGGAGGAGTGTAAGACGCATCTCAGAAGTATGGTTGTTCTATGGACGGTGATTAAACAATGCTACACAAACACAACCAAGACACACTTGCACGGGATCAACAGTCCTTAAGTAGCCTCGTGTTTATTTCTCTCCGCCTACCGGCTCGTACTTTTGACGTTCCCCGCATACATGCACTAGCTCTGACGCTGGCATATTGCAACCCTACCGGGACATGCTGGAAACCAGGTAATGCCGGGCCTCGTTTAAGGCAATTGTGTTGGGAAGAAACATGGGATGACTGCAAAATTAATCGAATGACTTTATTCAGTTTCAACTTGAATAAAAGTAGGCAATTGGAAAGCCCCATCCGAGTTGAACGCTAACAACCTGCAAGCCGCATCCCCAAAACGCCGAGTTACGGCCTAGCGCGTGAATGACGAGGAGCGATGGACAGGAGATTGCTTGACTAGCATCGCCCTCCCTACCCGAGTACCATTTGGTTCATCGACCTATTGTGTCAGACGAGAAGCTGTTCATTTCCGTATCATTTCTAGCGTATCGTCGTCTGCTGCCCGACATCTGCAATTGACGCGTATGGCCGGTTTCGTGCAAACACTGGGTCGCCGCTGGTAACAATCCATTGTTAGCTTGAGGGCTATTGTTGTAGTGACGGCACGGCTCCACCACCACCACCAACACTTACTGTAGGGATTCCGACGCCCAGGGTCCTCCTCCTCAGCCGCGTTCTTCAAATAATTCTTGATTGCCTTGTACCCGACCGACATTAATTGGGCAAGACCGATAAAGAATGGTATAAATTGCCCAGGCGAGTTCAGTGAGTAGACATCGGATATTTGGTTCCAGCGAATGGTTAACTCGACAAAGAGAATGACACCGATATTGAGTGCAAGATCCACGCTTCGGTAGTCATTTGTATACTGTTCCACTTGATCAATCGGCTCAACGGGGCGATTGAAGGCTCGCAGGATGGCTCGATGTAGATAAAATCCGAGAAGGAACGTGTACGCTAGTAGCTGTGCTTAGCATGCGGATTCAGAAGGGAAGAAAACGGAGGAAATATAGCACAACGTACCGACGCCGTAGACCATGGCACTCATGGCGCCAGCGAGACCAGCAAAGACAGTCAACACCTTGTTAAAGGTTCGGAACCATCCCCAGAGGCTGACATTGGCGAAAAAGAAGGCCCTGTCGTCTGGACAGCTACGGCCTAATTGGTCCATACCAACCCACCAGAACCAAATGTAAATACCAATCAAGCCAAGCATCTCAATGCCGTAGAGCATCTGGACGAGACCCTTGAGCTGGTTTGCTTGACGATAAGAGTTGACCAGGGCGGTCAACAGCGTAATCATGAAGGCGACTTCGATGGCTTCAATTTGGCGTATAACAATCTGTCGCACAAGTACTGTACCAACAGACATGACAAATACGACGGCTGTCTCTGCAATGTTGTCCTCGGCCCGGAGAAAATATGAAAAGAGGCCTGACGACTGGACTGTGAGCATCTGAAAGTAGATACCCAGACGAATGCCCAGGCCATACAAGTCTGGATTTCCCTGAACATGACAATGCTGATTGTCCATGGCTGCAAAGGTAAACAAAAGAGTGTGAATTTGGTGTAATTTGCAATGCTATCGCATTCTTTCTGTTGCTTAGCCGCCGTCAGCGAGCAGAAGAGGATTCTAAGCCCCTCATATTCCAGCAGAGCTGCCGAGTCACGCTTGCAAATCGCCCAGCCCGTGCTCTCGCCAAAAACAACCTCATCAGCTCGCTTTGCCGGGGTGGCTGAGTGGCGCCGGTGCTCTTTGCAGTGGGCTTTCCGCTGGGCTGAAGCAAGGACCCAATGGCATACGCGTAGCAGGGTTACGTTCATGCTGTGTGCCGAAGGTATCGAGTCAGCCGCACATTGATAAAAACCTTCAGGATAAAACCAAAATTAGTGGTGTCGCAAAAAGCATTATCAAAAACGCCAACCTGAACAATATTTGGCAAGACCTGGCCGCCACACGAGGCGACCAACAACATCACAAGGACACCGCACCCGGGCGTGCATCACTGTCGCCTGGTGGCTGTGTCTGGACCCAGGCTGCTGAAACCTGGGGCGTTGTGCGGCTGTTCCCGCGCGCTACAGTGGTGGAGTGCCTAGAATTGACGCCTGATATTGAATAAGAGGGCGGTGGAAGCTACTGCAGAAATCAGCTGCTGATTGAAATCTCCAACCATTCGCTCCCCCTACCGATCCGTATATTCACCAAGACACACCGTCCAAAAGTCGTCATGGATGCTGTGCAAGATGCCTGCCAGATTAAAGGTGCCGACGATCTGTACGGCATAGGCGTCCGCGCTGGTCTCTATAC
Source organism: [Torrubiella] hemipterigena (assembly GCA_000825705.1). Taxonomy (NCBI): domain Eukaryota; kingdom Fungi; phylum Ascomycota; class Sordariomycetes; order Hypocreales; family Clavicipitaceae; species [Torrubiella] hemipterigena. The sequence continues at coordinate 549,267 of CDHN01000002.1, forward strand.
GCAATGGGTTGCGACTCTCATTGCGACGTTGTTTGACCCGGAAACCGAAAGCGATATTCGACTCGCCAACATTATCATCCAGTGTTCCATCTTCCTGGGTCTATGTACTGAAAGCAGAAACGATGGTGCGAGCGCCGTTGGTGCCATCGTGACGCAAGTGCTGCTGTGCGGCTCTCTCAGCAGCCTCACTGGCGACGGATTCAACCACGCCGGCAAGGTGTCTGGGATTATGCGTTTCCTCTTTTATACGGGATTATCGGCATACGGTTGCTGGTTCTGGTTTTACGGCATTGACAGCATGATGCGGCCAGGGTGCAACGAGGTGGCCTTTTTTGGACTCACCAGCTTCCATGGCTGGTTCCGTACGTTGGGCAAGGTTCTTTCTATCATCGGTGTTGTCCTGTGCAGTATACTGGATATTTATAGCCTCTATGCCCTGGGAGTAAGATTCTCGCAGGGTATGGAAGCATTTGCTCCCCCGCCCAAGCAGCGGCCTCAGGTGGAGCTGTCGTTGCTGGTTATATCGACAGGGCTTCTGGTGTTTTCCATTGTCCTGATTGAATATATCCTAGACCACAACCGTATCGAACTAGACAACAGTCCGATCTCTGTCGGACAGCTGATTCCGTTGATTGCTGGTGGCTTGGCAGCCCTGTTGGTGCTCTGGAAGGTGATTATGAATGGGTTGATGTGGAAAGGCCGATGCTGGTTCCTATTTGGAAAACATCTCTAAGGGAATAAATGAAAGATGTAAAGTTAATGTATGACGATATATTTGTAGTAATAATAGCAAACAAGCCTCTACTGTACCTACAACGCAAAGGCGTGTTTTAGTGCAAACGCAAGTCACTACGGCGCACCCACGGCAGTCACTGTCTGTCCCTCACGGTTGCAACAGCAGCCCCACCGGCTCCGGCATCGCCCATGACTCTTTGCCCCTCCATGACCTCCCGCGATTTTTTAAAAAAGAAGACCAGTTGGATTTAACTCCTTTCTTAACCATTTCTATCACGGGCATCCCAAGCTAATCAATTGAATCCACAAACTGCCCATAATGTCGCCCTTCAACTTGGAAACCTGCGCACGACCAAATATCCTCGCGCTACAGCCGTACCGCTGCGCCAGAGAGTACGCTTTCACTATACAAACCGCCAAAGACGAGCCCTTCTTGCTAACCATGATCAAGTGACTACAAAGACGACGGCAAAAATGTCCTGCTTGACGCCAACGAAAACGCATACGGCCCTTCGCTCCCTGCTGACCTCCCTACCGATGACTTCCTCGGTCTCAACCGCTACCCCGACCCTCACCAAGAACCTCTAAAGCAGCTGCTCTGCAACCTGCGTACCACCCACGCTCACACACAAAAGACCCTGACACCTGAGAACCTCTTTGTAGGTGTCGGCTCAGACGAGGCCATTGATGCCCTTCTGCGATGCTTCTGCATTCCTGGCAAAGATAGCATTCTGACCTGCCCGCCTACATACGGCATGTACTCTGTGTCAGCCCAAGTAAACGATGTCGCCATTGTCAAGGTGCCTCTGCTGCCCGCCCCCGACTTTGCTCTCGATGTCGAAGCTATCAACGCCACGCTCTCTGGACCCGAGAGTGCCAATATTAAGTTGGCGTACTTCTGCTCGCCTGGCAACCCAACCGGCTCGCTCTTGGCCAAATCAGATATTGAAAAGGTGCTCGCTCACCCTACCTGGAATGGCGTTGTTGTCGTCGACGAAGCATACATCGATTTTGCCCCTTCACCAAACGACTCGCTTGCTGAGCTTGTCACTGAGTACCCTAACCTCGTGGTTATGCAGACATTATCAAAGGCCTTTGGTATGGCAGGAATCCGTCTGGGCGCTGCCTTCACAGCAGCCCCAATTGCCCGTCTCTTGAACAATCTCAAAGCCCCATACAACATCTCCAGCCCTACCAGCGCACTTGCTTCTACTGCTGTTGGCGAAAAGGGACTCGCAGTTATGCACGCAAACCGCGACTTGATCCAGGCGCAGCGAGACCGCCTCATTGCTGAGCTGCCCAAGATTGAGGGAGTTGGCCGCCTTCGTGGTGGTAAGGAAAGCAACTTTTTGCTATTTGAGATGTTAAATGCCCAAGGCGAACCCGATAACACTACAGCCCTCGCTGTGTACGGGGGACTCGCTGAGAACAAGGGAGTAGTTGTTCGCTTCCGTGGAAAGGAGCATGGATGTCTTGGATGCCTTCGAATCACTGTTGGCACTGAAGCTGAGGTAACTCGCTTCTTGGAGTCCATCAAGAGCATGCTTGCAACAGTAAGAGCTGCTTAATACGCACATAAAATACGCACATAGATATAAAACCTTCAATAATAAGTAAAGAGATACCATACGTATAATATGTATTGAGTCTTGTTGTAGAAGCAGGCATTTTGGACATGGTATGTCCTACGCGTGCGAATTGATACAGCTATTTACATAGAGAAAAGATATTCCAAATCTAACGTCTTTTCAAGAAAGAAAATAAAAACCAAAAAAAAGGAAATTCGTTAACTTCATGGAGCGTAAGAACATCATCAGGTGTGCCGAGATCGCTTCCGGCCCCTGTATTTCTTTACTTTTATCACGTATTTCATAACGGGAGTGTGCTTATACGACGGTTAAGCCAAGCTCCAGATTGCAATGATAGTTCCGAAGCTGACGGTGGTCAGCGTCCAGATGTTGGTAGTCAGAGCAATACCGGCCGCGGCCTCGGGGGGGCGCGAGGGTGCCGACGAGGCTGGAGGAGGAGGCGCCTCTGTATAAGTGGTTAGATTAGGTCGCGTATACGCTGTGGAAACAGAGCAGGGCGAAACAGAGATGGGTGCAGTGGTGGAATTGATACGAAGTGAAGTGGCAAAACAAAGGGTAGTGGGTGATGGTGATAGTGAACTCGTGTCGGGAACGGTGGACTCGGATGGGCAGTCGGAAGAAGTGTCGTCGGAAGTGGTGGCGGGGGCACTGGTTTTGATGGTGTTGGAAGGGGCAGATTCGGAGGGTTCATTTGGACAGGGTGTGTCTGTTGTGCTTGTGCTGGGGTCTGTTGGCGTTGGTAACGTACTGGTTTCGTCATTACTGTTGGTTGTAGTAGAGCTTAGTAGTAGTTCAGAAGAAGTGGTGGTGGCGAATGTGCTAGAAGAGGGTGTGGAAGAAGTGGTCGGCGGGATATCAACTGACGATGATTCTGATGTCGAAGAAGAAGTGCTTGGCTCGGCAGAGGTCGTGGTTGATTCCGTGCTGGATGTCGTCGAGGGGGGTGCCTCTGTCGTTGACGGAGGGGGAGGTGGTGGAGTGGACGTTGTGGATGGCGGAGGAGGCGCGGCAGACGAAGTGACGGGGTCCGGGCGGTTGGGGTCCATTGCTTTGAAGGTGGCATCGCTGTTACGTTTGATATCGCTAGCCTTGAATGGTTTGTCATTTTCGTCCGCGAGAAGACCCTGGATAGTGGCCAGAGCGCACATCTGAGGACCGAGACCAGTCTTGCCTTCAAACTTTTCCGTATACCATCGCTCACCACAAGCTGTTCCGGTTGAGCCACCGGTGCAGGACTGAGAGGCTGCCTTTGTAGTAGGAAGCATGTACTGCTCAACCTTGTCGCGAAGGTTGGGTAGTAGAATAGCCGTCTTCCACATGAACTGGGAAAAGAAGCCCTTGAAAGTAGTCATATCGGCATTGGCTAACCAGCACCTGTCCACGGCTTCGCAACTGGCCTCGTACAAGACGCCCTTCTGACCACCAGAGTCCTGATTCCAAAAGAACCACGATGCACCGTCCAGAAGCTTCTCTGTTCGATCAGCCCATTCAGACTTGCCGGTATGCTCAGCCAAGATTGCAGCACCGTACATGATGATGCCATGGGTATACGTATACGACTGTGGGTTAGTCTTTGTGCAATCACTGTCGATACCCGCGCCATCATAGATATGGTAGTTTCTGTTGTCAATCCAATTGAGCTTCCACATCCAATCCCAGACTTCTTGTGCCGTCTGAAGATACTTATCATCACCCGTAGCTCTCGCCAGACGGGCGGCGAGCTGAAAGTATCCTCCGTTGCTAATGCTGTTCTTGTATGTCAAGCCGTTGGGGTTGTCGGCCCGGATCTGCCAGAAGATGCCACCACCGCAGTGCTTGGTATCCCAACGACTCTGCAGTTGGTCGAAGACGTTCTTGGCCATGTCTAGCCAGGAAGGTAGGTTGCCTTGTGGCTGAGGAAAGTTGTGTTCGGCAGCAGACAGGACAGCTGAGCCCCAGAAGAACAAGTCATCGTTGCCTTCTTCAAGAGCGTGCTCAGGGGGCATGTAATTGTTCTCGGGGCCCAGATTGACCTTGGCTAGAAGAGCTTGTAGCAAAGCATCGTTGTAGCTGGGATCTTTGGTGTATCTGTAGTAATCAAGCATGACACCCCAAAGACCACCTGCTACCCACCAGTAGTAGGGTTTTTGAACATTGCCGACATCCTAAAAAGTATATTAGCTTCATGAAAATTTCTCAGCGAGCCATTACAATACAATATTACTTACAACTGCGTTGGAAGTTGCGTTGCCATTGTAATAGCTCATGGTGCCATGGGCAATAGTGGCAGCAACGTTTCTAATGGACTTTTGGCTCTCGGGATCAAGGTCTTTGGGAGCCAAGGCGGCTGCCATGCCCAAACTTTGGGCAAGCAAAGTCAATCTCATGTTGGCGGTGATACAGTATTGATATCAAGGCGTAACGAGGAACAAGTGTAATGTGGCTTGGGTGACGGGAGGACAGCTAACAGCGAGGAGTAGGATGGTGCGAGGTGGAATTCGTTTGTTATTGAATGTTCGACCGAGGGGCCAGGCAGAGTGCAGAAGAAATAGAATAAATCGACGAGCAAAGAATGATGAAGAGCAAATCTATGCAGAAGAAAAAGAACCCTTGTTTGGTGTAGTGGGCTTCTATTTGCAGCGTGTTAGTGTTCTAAGCCAGAAGGCACGTTCCTAAGCAAAGGACGAGACAACAGGCGTAACAGCACGGTATATAAACAAAAGAAAGAAAAAAGGAAAAAAGAAACCCAATTCACAGAATATATAGACAAAGAAAAGGGGTAGAAACTCCTAAACCGAAAAAAAAAATGGAGGAGGTGCAGAACACGCAATGGGAGGCGGGTAGAGGCTGGCGGCAATACGAAGTATAATGGGTAGCCAAAGGGAGGAGAAAAGGTTGGTCGATTGGCTGGGAGTGTTCGAGACAAAGCTTTTTATCAATGATTTGTTGCATAGACCGGGGATCCGACCATCTGGTTTTCAGTCGGCTATTTTTATTTTTATTTTTATTTTTATTTTTATTTTTATTTTTCATTATTTTATTATTTTCGTTCTTTTGGAACGCTCGTATTCATTGGCCACCGTCTGTTTCGGAGCCACCTCTGTGCGGGTGGTGGTGCAGAGCGAGCCTTGGCTGGCTGTCCTCCACGCACTAGCGACCTGTGGTCAGGCTTACAGCGGGTCACGGAGGCGCCTGCTAAAGCAAAGGAAGGAGCGCCCCGCCTGGCTGCCGCGTGTTGCAGTGGCCCAGCTGGGAGCGAGCGTGCACGTCAGCGTCCGCCTACATACAGTACAGTAACAGTGGTCTGCTTGCACAGTGTTGGCTGGCAACTGCGCGCAAACTGGGCTCTGCCACCTGTGCCAGCTGCCCCAGCTGCGCAGCCAAGCGGATCGCTCGGACTAGGTGCCATTCCTCTTTGCTTCATCGTTGTCCGTGTATGGTCCGTGTTTGGTCCAAGATCAAACGACATTTGTTTGAATGACGCCTCTATGCATACGCTTGCATTCTGGCAGCTGAATACCCTGTGAGTTATTTTTCTCTTTTCTCTTGCTCGCCTTGCCTCCCTGCCACCAGGCATTTGCTGCTTTGCTGGCTTCCAAGGCTCGCGGCGCACACTGTGGGCTATCACGCATGCATACACCCAAACTCAAAAAAAAGGAACAAAGAGGCGTTAAACTTCAATACCAGCCATTCAAAACCCCTAGCCCTTTACCTCGCTGATAATCTCCTTTTCATAGAGTATTCACCTTCTTTTGTTTCATCGCCACCGGGATGATCCGCTAGAGCCAGAGAGCGCGCGGTTAAGAAGCTTTTTGAAACGAAGCGCCCATAGCCAGTCGATTGTTTGATGAAACACTAGAATCTAGCGAGCCATAGCCAACCAAAGCCCCTGGCGGCTGGCCGCTGAAAATGGGCCGTGTCGTTGAGAACCCTGTCCACCACGGTCCCCACAGCAAACCTATTTTAACGACAGAGGCAAGCGGTTAGGCTGGTGGCTGGTGCTAACTCTCCCAAAGCTTCTCTAGCTTCTCGAGCTTCCATCAGCGGGGTCCGCCTGAACCCATTCGTTGTCTCTGGGGTGGCGTTCAACTCCCCTAGCCCAATATGCAGCACCACCACCACCACCACCACCACGAAGTTGATACGACGGTGGCTACAGTACTGGTTTTCCTCCGAGATACCTAGCACCACTATTGGATATGCGATGCGAATCAGCCTCGATAACTAAGCCATCCTTCCAGCAGAGAGGCCGACGCCTTCGTTCCGGCCTGGTTGATTCCGAGGATCGCATGCATGTCTCAATTTGGCAACCCGCTCCGTAGCGTACAAATCCAAGCCGTGGAGAGCTCGTTTGATCGGACTTAGCAGAGCGAGCTGGCCCATGCCATGCATTGGTCACGTAGGCCTTTGCATTAACCGAATCAATTTCCTTGTTGGTCTGGTCAGGAAACATGAAGCATATAGTCGATGATGTGCGTCTTGCACGCTCAGTATTTTGGCAAGTGTATGATATGCAGCCGAGGCAATGATTCCGCATCACCCCAACCACACGCCTGCCACCTGGCACCAACATGGTTGCCTCCGAGATCTGTAGCTGTTTTTACGCTAATGCAAGACACCTGCAGCTCCAACCGTAGGTGTGGTTCCGTTGATGGCCGCTTTCCACGTATTCCGTACTCTGCAAGCCTTACCTGCTCTAGTGGAGTGGTTGCTCAGTCAATAGTGCGTCTGCATCACCGAAGCAAGCCACCGGTCAAGCTAACAAGAGCCTGACTGATTGCAAGGAGAAGGCTATGACTACGCCAAAATGGAAAGCCTTTCACCGCAGCGAGGCCGAGCTTTTTTGCGAATCCATCGCTCCATTCCCCCGCACTGGGGAGGCTTACAGAACGCCAACTTGCATGCACGGCGGAGCCCACCAAGGTTGGCGCAGATGCCGCTCTAATGTATGAGGGGTTGTTGTGCATGCTTAGACGCCACCAGCTAAACCTCCTCGGCCCAACACGAGAAATATTGAGGGTGTGAAGCTTGTGATGCTGCAATCCGATTCGGGAGTGTTTTCGGCGGCGCCGCATGATGGTTCTCTCACTCCCTCCTCCGGGTGCTCCGCATTGGTTAGGTTCGCGGCTTCTATGTTGGTAGAACTCTGCCACAAAACCTGGCTTGCCAAAAAATACGCCATTTCTACTACAGAAGGGATGAATTAGTCCCTCGATGACCCGTTATTCGATCATCGCGTATCCATTATCAAATAATGATCAAGTAGGACGGCCATTGAACGACGTTGGCCCACCGGACATCAGCTCCGCAGTCGCTAGCCCGCCGTAAACAGCGGGGATCCATGTTGTTGCAAACAAGGAAAGCGGTACTACAGAGCAGACGACGACCAGGCTAGCTTGCTTGGCACCGCTATATTCGTATTAGACGAGCCGGCTTGCTTTGTAAGACTCATTGACTCCAAAATCACGTTATACGTTACTGATCCAACCAAGTTCTCCAAGCTCGATCCAAATCCAACCATACACACAACAGAACGATCCTTCTTTGATGCCGCTGATACCCATTCGTCGATTCATCATACCAACGGCAGGGTCATTGAGCAGGCTCTCAGTCCATCTCTAAAACACTTCCACTCCCTTCTCCCAGCCTTGACCTCATATTCACGGTCGACTTGGCGCACACACAGTCTTCTGATATAATCGTCTTCTATTGGTTATCGTAACAAGTTCAAACAAAACCTACCCATTCCCAAACGCCATGCAAGTGCAAAATATATTACCAAAATATCAACAAAAGCCAACCCATATCCGTCTCTCTGAGCTCCCCACAAAACACAGTGGGTAGTTCCAATTCTATAAATGCAAGGGTATATTCTAGTCCACGACGTCATCATCAAGGCTTTCAGTCCTCATTGGCCACGCAACATGTACTCCAAACTGCCGTGTCTATACCAGGATTCCAATGATTCCCGTTGCAAGAGCAGCAAGCCAGACGGAGGCCGAATCTATCGCAGGTCGGGCGGCAGCACCATCCTTGGACGCTTGGCTGGTTACGTAGTATAACGCGGTGTTTGTGGGTTGTACGCCTGTTGCAGCACCGCCATCGCCGCCAGATTCGTCCGTAGTAGTCGGTACATCTGTGAGAGTAAGGGCACCCCATTGTACGTCCTGGTCGCTAAAAGTCGATGTCCAGCGAATCTCTGTTGGACCTGTCTGTTTTCCCATTGTGTAGCCTGATGTGAGGCTCGTGTAGCCAGAGCAAGTAGCGGCCGTTGTGCCATTAAGATTACATCCAATATTTGCAATGCTGGACAGAAACTATTAGTAAAGGGGACAAGTTTGCAACGCAGGCCGAATGAGGAACGAACAATGTAGACGTATATGTGCCGTGGAATTGCACGGTTTTGGGGCCTTCGGTAAACACAAAGGGGAAGTTTATGGCGAGTTTGCAGACATTTGTAGTCTGCGTCGGACAGAAGATTGTATATGTTGTCAAGTTTGCCTTGGGATCCTGTGCAATTGTGTTAGTTGGGCACAATAAAATGGCCAGAGGTTGTTTGCTGGCCACACGAGCGACTCTTCACTACTTACGCTTGCGACGACACTTCCACGGACAGCTGACCACGAGGACTCATTGTAATACGGTAGATAAACTGGTGCTGTTGTCACAGGCACAACAGGAGACGGTGTGATGAGTGAGCTTGCTGGTGCTGTCGTGACGCTGGCAGCCAGCACTGGCGTTGTGACGGGGACCATGGAGCTCGGCGCCGCCTGAACAGCGGCAGCACATATAGAAACGGCGCCAGTCAGGAGCGCCGTCCAGGCTATTCTCTCCGACATGTTTCGATATGTATAGTTTGTGTGTATCTATAAAAAGGGGGCCGATCGTTCAGGTGATCGTCGCCTCCGGTGGGCGGGCGTCGAGCGTTCGATGGGGGATGGATTGATGCGCCAGACGCCGTGAGGACACAATGCAGTGTAGTGCACAGGACAGACTCGGGGCTTGCTTCGCAAGAAAAATTATAGCGTCGGACACTATATCGGTCGCAGCCTATTCGGTGAGCAGTGCACAGGCGAGAGTTGCGGAAGAATGGAAAGAAGAGGAGGAGGGGCGGCCAACGGGGTTGAAATGAGCGTGCGGCTCGTGGGTGCTCAGTCGCGATACAGCTGGGCAAGTCTTGGAAAAAAAGCTCCTTTGGGGGGCGAACAGGGTCCAAGGAAGGCTTAGGCCCGTCGCCGCTTTTGCAGTGGACCGCTGGGCGGGCCCTGGAAAGACAGCACGCTGGCCCCCGTAGCAAACGCCCCGGGGCCGGCCAGGCCAGAGATGAGGCTAAAGCGGCACGACGCCTGCCGTGCCAGCCCCGAACACGGATGCCGGGGCCGTTTAACGGCGAGCGGTGCGATCCGGGGCAGCGTTGTTCTGGGTCGGCTGTACTTGGCTTGTTTGTTTTGGCACCGTATTTTCCGAATATATAGATATATATATTTCGCTATTCAAGTGTACTCAGAAATACTTCTATACGGCTAATCACTGGGCCTTTTGTCGCCTTTTTCCCACTTCCCAAGCAAACGCCTTGCTGCCAAGACTCGCACAGCAGGGAGACCGGCGCGCTGGCCAATAGCAGGACGGCGCCAAGACTGACACAAGCAGCTCGCCAAGCCTGTTGACTGGATGCCCTGCCGCGTAGCCAGCGGTGCCAATTCTCTTGTGTGTTCTTGGTCTTTTTCCTTTGTATTATCATGTGGTGGTTTGTGTATATTCTGCGTATTCGCTTCTCAGAGGCCTCTCGTTGCTTGAATATGCGTCATCACTCCTGCTGATTTTTTAGTCCTTGTGCTCTTTCCCCAGACCACGCTCATCATGCGTGGAATGTCACAGTGTCGATCTCTAAGCCCGAAGCTGCACTAGCGGATATAATCTGCGCCCTCTGGCGCGTTTATGTCCCTTAAATTATGCCCGCTGAATACTGGCGCTTCGGCAGTTCTGCACCGCTGTCGGCTGATAATCATCGTCCCATTATATAAATTTCGTCTGTTAGAACAGACTCAACTCTGCATTGAGCCGCTCTTTTCCTCTCTGCCATCTTGCCAACTCGTGCATTCGACGCAGCGGAGAGCCTGTAATTTTTTTGCCCTACAGTCAGCCTGTGGTCGAAGAAGCCCGGCATGAGAAAGGGCTTACCCGCATGTTAATCTTCTTGCGACAATATGCGCATTTCTTGGTGTATTTAATAACAGGGTCGGTAGACAGTGCCGTGTATATTTGTGCCAGTAGATACAGCGCCACACCCACCATGAAGAATGACACGAGTTGGTAGGCAAACTGCCCGTAGGCCATGATGATGGCCCCGTCATCCAATGCTTGATGCAGCGTGTTGTATCCTCCGGAGAGCGATGCGTTATAGCTCGGCCCTGCGCGCAATACAGCAAACTTTTCTTCAATATTCTTGTTCAGCGGCAAAACGATCGACAACGGTGGCATAAGAATGGCACTGACAAAGGTTTTGACCAAATCTGTAAATGCGGCCGCGATGCTAAATTGAACAAAGATCCCTGTGCGTGAGCAATTGTGATTCCCCGCAATCGCTCTCTTCTACAGGGACAACCACTTACATGAGCCCAAATGCAATCTGCAAAATATGGCCTTGAAAGGCAAAGTCAATGAAGCCTTCCCAAAATGCATATACCCTTTCTCTCCCCCGACTCAGCAACGAGTCCGTCTCCTGCGACCCAATCTCTTCGTCGTGTGGCATGGCCGTTGCGGATGCTGGGCTGGATCGTGTCCTCGTTTCGTCGTATGTCGGTCTTCTGTTTCCCTTCTAGTAAGGGGTCTCAATAGGAATATATATATTGTATTTATAGATGTAGGTTCTAAAGAATTAAGAAAGAGCCGCGCCAAAGTCGGGGCAGTCAACCATTGACCAACCTAAAACATGACGTCGGTGGGAGTGTTCACGTGTGACACTGACGCCGCCCCCTGCTACAGCCTTTGGATGCAACCAAATTTAGCCATCTCGCGTGACAGGTGTTTTTGCAAGGACTCTATTTATTCATTATCGTTGTTCTATGTATGTTTACTTTTTTTTTGCGTCGTTTTGGAAAGCGTTTGCCAATTCATGTTAAAGACGGCATTGCTGCGTTCAATCGTACATATACATCATTAGCCAATCCCCTCCAAGCTATACTCCGTTATCGGTCTGTATCTGTCTTGGATCCGTAAACTACACTGTTACCTGCTTTGGTCGCTGCCATCTCTGGCGGCGCTTAAGAATTGTTGCGTGGCTTAGCCAGTAGCTAGACGCAAGAATCATGCATCCCGATGCAACCCAAGTAATGATGAGGAACTTTGTTCCCTTTTCAGCAACAATGCCAGCTCGATGTCCGATAGCATTCAGTTCGTCCACTCCTTTGATGGTGGCAATAGTAATCACAATACTACCAGCAGTGGTTGCAATAGCTGCCACGATGGCAAGGGCTAGATTAAGAAGTACCAGACCGCGACTCTCCGGAGACGTCAACGTGAAGAGGCTGCAGAGGAAGGTCAAGGCACACACTCCGAAGCCAATAGCATAAAGTGAAAACAGTGCTAGCAGTGCGTCATTGAGAATGTCGAGCTTTTCTTGTATGGAGTCAGGCCAATCTAGATCGGCTAGGTTGATGTGCAATGGACCTGCCTTGATTTGATGATCCAACATTTGGGTGAGATTGAAGCGGTCTATCCATCTTGTTAGCAGACATTCGTTCAACAAAACACCATCATCGAGCAAAACATACATTTTGGTGATGGGTCTGTGCAATTAGTAACATTGAGACTGGCTCCAATGTCAGTCGCCTTTGGTGAGTACTGTCCATGACAAGAATTCATGACATGTAGCGAATACCAGTCAGCAACACCGATCTTATCGGCAATGTCATCAGCAATATTGGCAGTGATCTGGTTGACCTTATCTCTAGTATCGTCCTTGAGATCTTGCCATTTGCCTCGTAGAATATCAAAAACGTCCCCCTTTCCCTTGTCTTTGTCCTTGTCCTTGTCTTGCGCACCCTTGGCGAAGACATCATGCCCTATCATGGACGTGTTGAGCTATTGAGAATTAGTATTCTGGCTATTTCCCTTTTTATCTCACCTCCACTAATACGTACCCTGGCAATAGCATAGTCTTCTAGAAACCCTTGCTGCCTTCCGGAGAAGAGGGCGAGACCTGTGAGGATCACGGCAGCGATGGACAGGAAGACCGGCAAAAGGATGGAGAATTTCGAAAAGGCTGGCATGATGGCGATTCTATCCGTTTAGTTGGCTTAAATATAGATATGGTTTTAACGATTGGCCAAATGCGGTGACCTTGGAGAAAAGGATGCTGGTTAAAAAATAATTGGTAGAAAGGGGTATCACGACAAGCGCGAGGCGTCGACCAGGAACCCGTAGTCAGCCGAGACGAAGATGCGATGTCTATTTTGGTATTTTCGAATGAATAATTGTATTGGTAAAGCAAATTGAAGATGAAAAATCAACACCACAGCGCAGTGGCAGGTAGCTGGCAATCTTGATTCAAAAACGGAAGGAGGCACCTGGTGCTCTTTGTACTGGGACGCCAGGTGGCCAGCTGGCAAGGGTTCGCCGCGTAGCGATGGAGACGGACAAAGGAAAACGATTGGCGGACACAATGGTACTCTAGCAATATAAAGGCGAAAACGTGGACGAACAACGGCGAGGCGACTAGTAAAAAAACAAGGAAGTTTGGTAGCGCCAGTCTAATTTGGTTGGTGATAAGCAGGGGTGTTTGTAGATGTACTTTGTAGTGCGAGAGGGTTGAATTGGGCGGCAAAAAGCCTTGGCTTGGGCGCCGTTTCGTGTGCATCTGTGGCATTCACGGGTGATTTCTAATAGGCCAAAAATTAGACAGCTAAAACAAGGAAATCAAAGCCCAAGAAATTCATTTATTCGTTGTTACGGCGCCTGGCGTTGGAGGTGCAGAGGTGGTCGGTCTACGAGAGCCAATCATTTTACATGGCTGTGTGCGGGCTGGCGCTTCTGTAGCAGAAGGGAAAACAGGCTTTAGCGCATCGACGACTACCGAGAAGGCGGTTGTCTCGTGCTCCACAGTGGCACAGTGGGAGAGCTAGGTCGACGAATGTGTACAGTGGAGTAGCAAGAAAATGCGTATATATGTTCTTATATTTCAGTATATATAATGGAGAGGCTCAGTTTGGTTAATGATGTGACTGGGGAATTAATCAACTCGTACGTCGAAAAATAGATCGTCTTGACTGTATCAGTCTGAACCTGCTAGTACTTCGATATGTCCACGCTGGATTATCATCGCCGCGTACATAAGCGACGTGACAAAATCTCAACAATAAATTTACGGCAAGCTTATTGACCGAGACTAATTTTACTCTTTGAATACATTTTATAGCAAATAAAATACCTAAATTAGGACTATCAAGACATCGAGGAGTGGCACTGCCTTGTACCGGGTAGCTGATGCCCTCATGTACGCCGTTGCACACCCGTAATAGATCTGAAGATTAAACACACGCTGTTTATAAATCTCCCAGTACTTCTATACAATAAAAATAATAATCACTCCGAACTCCCATGTCTTCTGTTTGCTCTTTGCGCCTCTTATCGCTATTTGCGGTAATGTGTGTGCTCCCGGCGCAACGGTCATGCTGCCGCACATCATCTGACCAGTGTCGTCATTTGCATATCTTGTCTGTATATGTCAGTCCTCTTTTCAGCGGCATTTTACTTGTGATTTAATCCCATTTTCCTCAGAATCCCATCCCGCTCTTACTGCCCGTCCTTTCTCTATTTTTATTATTCTTTTGTTTTTTCAGCTTCACCACCTTTTAATCCCTCTGCAAATCTCCCTCGGCTTACGCTAATCTTCCTGCACCCGTCTCCCTCGCCCGTTTTGCCAAAACAAGAAACGCGTCCCCTGTAATTTACCGGTCACCCATCTTGCTTTAGGGCATCGCGCCGCGCGCTGTAGCCTCCTTCCCAGTGCTGCAGGACCTTTCTGAGAGCACTGTATTTTCTGCTTTGCACTTGATTTATTGTCCTTCCAGAACCAGAAAAAAACACCACACCTGGCATCTGCAATATCGCGTCTTTTTTTTGTCGACTCCCGCAGCTCTTGTTATGGTAGCATCATTTTACAGCCTCGCAACTCCGACTGCCAGCTAGCCTCGATTTCAATTTACCCCTCCCGTTTCTAGCGTATTAGCTCTCCAAAACGCAACAGCACGTACCAACACCAGCACAGCGCCGCCCACCGAAACCACCCCTCCTCGTCCCGCCACCGCCAAAGTATCCCTGCTCAGCTGCTGTTACTGCTTTGCTTTCCTTTTTTCTCTTCGCTTTCCCTCCCAACTCCTCAGACATTCATACTGTTTTGCTCGTCCTTTCAGCGTCCCTCCATTCGTGGGCGGCGCCTCAGTTTCTCACAGCGTCATAAGACATCATTAATCCTGTCAACCGAGCAATCACCATTAACATGTCGGCGCTCGAGGCAAAGATTGTCGTCCTCGGCGCCCAGAATGTCGGCAAAACGTCCCTCGTCATGCGCTATTGCAAGGGTTCCTTCAAGCCCTCCCAGATAGCCTCTACCGTTGGCGCCAGCTTCCTTACAAAGCGCGTTGTTGATACAGACACCGACACTGTCGTACGCTTACAGATTTGGGATACAGGTAAGCATCCCCCAGATACCTTTGCTATACGCGTTTTTGTTCTCATAGCATCTTGCTCACGAACCTTCTCCCACCTACAGCCGGCCAGGAGCGCTTCCGCTCTATTTCACGCCTATACTACAGGGGTGCCAACGCCTGCATTCTCTGCTATGACATCACAGACGCCCAATCTTTCATCGATATGGGAGTCTGGCTGACCGAGCTCCGCCAAAATCTCCCCCAGGATGTTGTTCTTCATGTTGTTGGCACCAAGGCAGATATCGTCGCTCGTGATCCCGGTGCTCGACAGGTCCCCTTTGAGCGTTGCATAGCCTACGTCGCCGAGAACCTGGCCCCTGGCGTCGGAAGTACACCTCCCCCAACCGCCACTCACACCCCCCTTGGCCTAACGTCGAATGCCTCGTCCACCTTTGCAGGTATTGATCAGCCGCGCAGCCCTAGCTCCAAGCGAAGCTCTGGCTTCTGGGGCCAGGAGGTGGGCTGGGATGCGTGTCACGAGATTAGCGCAGAGAGTGGCGAGGGTGTTGAGGAAGTCTTTCGGGTCGTTGCCAGGAAGCTGGTCGAGCAGAATCGCAAGATGCAACAGGCACTTCTTCTGGCCACGGCTGTCCCAGGAACGCCAGGATACGAGGCCGGTATGGATGGCGGATATTTTGATGGCGCAAACAACAAGGGAAGCTTCAGAGTAGGCAGAGACCGAAGGAGCTGGCTCTTCTCGCCTGCCTTCTCACCAGCCATCACGATTGAAAGAGCTGGTACCCAAGAGATGGACCAGCCACGAGAACAGCAGCCAAAGCAAACTCGCGGAAAATGTTGCTAAGTCGACATTTAGTCCCGAGCACCTATACCATGCCTTCTTTCACAGCAACCTCGCAACAAACACCCGTTTAGAATCACCTGTGTTGGATATACCCCTTTTTCTCGATTCCACGTTGGCATATCACTGCATTCATGCTTGGGCCATAACCCAGACTACAATGACGCCTTGCTATGCCCTATATACGGCTTCTTATCGCTTTCAAACAAGTAGAGCCGCTCACGTTTAAACTCTTTGACATTTGCTTTTCCTTCTCGGCTCTCGATACCGTCTATTTACGCACACCGCCATCATCATCATATCATCTAAATCTGGCGTTGGGGTTACAGCCTTGGTTTTCGTTTTCTTTTTTTGGCATTTATACGGCATGTACGGAGCATCTTGGTTCACTTTCAACTACACGTTTTGGTCTTTTCTTGTAACTAATTTAATATCAACTGGAAGCTTCTTTATCCAAAGGTCCTATTTCATAGTATTTATTGTCCACCTGCTGCTTTCTTGGAAGCTACGTCGTCATCAACAGACGGCGGCGCCGGAATGTCCACGTTTATAACACGGTGTTCCATTCCCACGTATGCATCGCTCAGAACAATAATGTCTACATTTCGTGCTATGCCAGCTTCCGGCTGAGGAAGCTTAATCGTGGCCCTAGCCATAGGCTTTGCGTCGACCTTTCTCTTGCCTGTAGCTGTTGGCGAGCCCCATGCGAGGCGCTTCACTGCAATAACTTCGTCCTTGGCAACGTCAGCGACAACGATGAACCAGCCCTCAGATTGCGGCTTAGGTAGCTTCGGGGCGTAGATTCGAGCCTCTCGATCAACTAAAGCGTTGTGACGTTTGATATGCACTGCAAGTGACAGTGCTGTCTTGTCTCCAATCGAAACACTAATGTTAGGGAGCATAGAGGCGGCACGCGAGAAACGGGTGAATACACCCTTGGGCACATTCAGACGATTGGCAAGCTTCGAGAGCTCCTGGGGCTCCATAGCGCTGACCTTGGATAGTGGTGTCACGTCCTTGCAAGTTTCGGGTTCTATTCCGGGAAGGATAGACACGGGAGCGTCCGTGGGCCATCGGGCACTCTTGATAGATTGAAGGAGTCGAATCATTTGCAAGCAGCTGGAGAGGAAGCCCATCTCAGTCAAGACGTCAATAGATGCCTGAATAATACGGATGGCCTGGTCCAAGACGCTCGTTTGATCGCCAACATAATCGGTGATAGGCAGGTCAATGCGAGACATGTGAGCTTGTAGAAGCAGGAAGGCCTTGACGTGTGGGCTCCACATAGGCAGTCCAAATGTATGGCCCGGGAATGGCAGGTTTTGAGATAGAGTTTCATTCACAAGATCCTCGTTGTGACGGACAGGAAGCTCGTCGTACTCGGAAGCGCGAGACATCCAAGAGAGAACATCCACAAACTCGGCGCCCGCTTTGGCGTGCTTACTCAGATGGCGAATTGTCATGTGAGACAAGTAGTAGTAACTCATAATCTTTCCAAGAGGCGTAGGATCGACATCGCCATTAGGGAAGACTTCGACACAGCTAGATTCGGCGAGCTCGTCCAAGGACTTATTTACCAGCTCAATCATGTATTCGTTAGCCACCTGCTGAGCAACTATGCTGCTGTTTTCTTCAGCAGAAATCTCTAAGCCATAGTAAGATGGGTTCTTGTGTAGACGTCTGAAGAAGAACGTCCATGTCAAGTAGTCCAGTGCGTCTTGCTTGGTGAGGACTGTCTCGGCCGAGACTTCAGCACACAAATGGTTGTCCAAGACTGTGTGCAACGATGATTCGACAGGGAAGCCAGTGTGCAGGAAATGTTTGTAAAAGTCCTTCTTGGAGTCTTGCGTAAAGATGCGAGCGACACCAGAATTGTCAAACTGCGGGCGACCAGCACGACCCAACATCTGAAGGACATCAGTCAAGTCCATGTCCTTGTAACCCTCCATTTTGGCATCGTAGAACTGAGTTCCCTTGACAACTACCAAATGGGCTGGCAAGTTGACACCCCAAGCAAGTGTACTGGTTGCAACAAGGATTTGAATCTTATTGTTCAAAAACAGCTCTTCGGCGAGCTGGCGATCCGATTCAACCAAACCGGCGTGATGGAGGCCGATACCAAAGTTGATTGCCTCCTTGAGAGCATCGTCCTTTACTCTGGCAAGGTTCAGCTGCAAATCCTCTTCATCCATGCGGAGGAATCTTCTTGGGTTGTCTTCCATGCCGCAAAAGTTGATTAGATCCTTGGCAGTGAGGCGGGTTTGTCGACGAGATGCCACAAAGACAATGACTGGTTTGTCAGGACTGTGATTCTTGATGGCAAGGAATGTTGGGCGGTTCATGGACTGCATCAGCGGACAGAAACCTCTTATTTCAGGAAACCCGTCAATGTACAACTCCAAAGGAACAGGTCTGACCGAATGTCTAAAGTTGAACAATCCTTCTTTGACACCCAGCCAGCTCGCAAGATCTGTAGCATTGGCACAGGCGGTTGACATACCTAACAGGCGAACCGCGTTCTTCGTCGACTCAGCAATGTAGTTCATACGAGAGACAATGATCTCGAGAATTGGACCTCTGTCACCAGCGAGCAGATGAATCTCATCAATGATGACCAGGCTGACTTGTCGGACATATCCTCTGGTCTGCCACGAACGAGAGATACCATCCCACTTTTCAGGAGTCGTGATAATGATGTCCGCATCCTTGATGGTCTTAGTATCAGGAGTGTTGTCACCAGTTAACTCAACAAGCTTCAGACCAAGCGGCTTGGCCAGTCTCACGCCCCAATCCTTTACTCGCTCTCGGACGAGGGCCTTCATCGGGGCAATATAAACAACCTTGGACTTTGGCCGCTCTCGGAATGCCCACCACATTGCCAGCTCAGCAGCAACGGTTTTACCACTTCCGGTTGGCGATCCCAGGAGGACGTTTGCAGCTGTATTGTAAAGGGTGTGAAAGATTTGTGTTTGCATAGGATTGAAGAACTGGAATCGCTGCGCGTAGAGTTCCTCTAGGCCAGGGTTCTTGAGCGCGGAGATGGGTAAAGGTTGCAAATTCAGCAGATCGGTGTATACACTCTCTGTATCGGGCCGGATCAAGTGTTGGAATGACACGGGCGTCACAGTCTCAGCACCCAACCACCTATCGGACACTGCTCGGACGTAAATTTGTGTGGGAAGCGGGTCGGAAAGCGGAATAGTAAAGTTCAGTTCATGATCGTCATGGAGCTTTCTCCTACTGATAATGAAGAACTCGTGGTGATAGATCTCTGACGTCTCTGAGTTTTCGACCCAGATGTAGAATGATTCTGAGGTGCCGTGAACATGATCCTTCCAAGAAAAGTCAGGAATCACATAAAGCTTGATGCGCAACACATCACGATTCAATGGTGCAATCTCTGCTTCTACATGCACTGTGGGAAACGAGTTCAAGATCTTGGTGATGGTCTTGCCCGCGCCATGGTTGTGCACCAAAGCACCAATCTCAGCCGGCTCCATCTCTTTCATAGCCTCAATTGTCAAATTCTCCTTGGAGTCAAGTTGATTCAAGAGTGGCTTGGCAAGGTCAAATTGGTGCAAGGGATGCTGAAATGGCCAAATGCGTTTTTCAATAGACTTGGAAAGAGTCAGCAGAACGAGGCATTGGTGACCCCAGCGGCGGTTGAGAGCTAGCATAAAGAGGGCGCGGCAAATTCTGCCTGATTGTTGAGCGACATAGTTCATGTCGTTGGTCAGCGCGAAGTCTTCTGGCTGTGTTCTAGAAATGTACGACTGGAGCAAGATGTTCGTTTTGGCTTGTGGTGTGTCAATGCCTCCATCGACATCGCAAGGAATAACTTCGTTCTTGAGATGTGTAAGTTCCTTGGCCTCCGTGTCTCGCGATTGCACATTATCGAATTCGCCACTCATGCTAATCATCTTGAGAATATCGGCCTCTGTTGCATGAGGACGCATCATCTGGTTAAAGACTTGAATGCTGGTATGCAAGATGTAATATTGGCTTGCAATACGTCCAATATCTTTGCTTCGCAGTTCTTCCGTAGTTTCGTTGTAAACAATCATCTGACATTGCTGGAGGGTCTTGGCTGCCTGGATTGCGAGTTGTCTTCGGCGCTGCACCAGAGTTGGATCGTCGCGAATTTCAGACCACTCGATGCCGTACGTGATTGGACTCCTTTGCATACGCACGAAAAGATAAGAATAACCAATCCATTGAACCGCATCGGGAATAGAGGTGACAGTGCCAAGTGAGATCTCGGCGTTGAGATTATCAACCAACTTGGTCGAAAACTTGGACTCAATTGGTTGCTGTTCAGTAATCGCTGTCAGATAATGCTGAAGTTTATCTTGGGTAGTGCAAATCATGCCGATACCAGTGTCTTCGAACTGCGGTCTACCAGCACGACCAAAGATCTGCAAGACATCAAGAATGCCCAGATCAACAAATTTACCGTCTTGGGCACTATAAACCTGTGTGCCTTTGATGACAACTGCTGCGGCGGGCAAGTTCACACCCCATGCAAGCGTCGCAGTACAGCAGAGAACTTTCAGGACACCATCGGCAAAGAGGCGTTCCATTAGGTTTCTGTCAGATCTTGCCATACCGGCATGATGAACACCGATACCTTTAGACAGAAGATCTCTGATTTCTTTGGATCTCGACTGTTTGATATCCCGTTGGGCCTGCTCAAACTTGGGGTGCATAGTTGGGTCGAATAAGTCGAGGGCGAATTGCTCCGTTGCCTTTTTGTGAAGCATTGTCGCGGTTACCATCGTATCCCTGCGGGAGTGGACAAAGACCATAACCTGGTGATCACGCTCCAACATTTCCTTTGTTTTTTCAAAAGCAACTGTATCCAGATTCTCCTTTGATTGTTTGCTTCCCGCTTTGCCTTTAACACCGATGAAGTGCTGCTCCAGTGGTACTGGACGAAATGAGGCATCAAAGTAAAATAGACCAGCATACTTGTTGACCTTGAGAAAGTCTGCTACGTCAACATAGTTTGGTAGCGTGGCTGAAAGACCAACAATTCGAATGAGAGACTGGGTGCTCTCTACTTGGCGCTCGGTACGTGCTACCAGTGATTCAAGCACAGCACCACGCTCGTCATGGAGCATATGGACTTCGTCAATGATGAGAAGACGAACTTTTTGAACCAACTCAGTGTCGCCAGTTCCTTTTCTTGTGACAACATCCCATTTTTCCGGCGTCGTAACAATGATTTGTGTCTGAACAATTTCGGATTTGGTGAGTTGCATATCACCAGTATACTCACGACACTTAATTCCAAGCCAGGCGAGGCGTTTTCCAAGCTTTTCAGTGACTTCAGCTGCCAATGCCTTCATCGGGGCGACATATACAATCTTGAAATCATCTGCATTTACCGAAAATTCAGTCGCGAGAAGCTCTTCCATCGGGTTCGGAAAGACATGCTGTCCAATAGTATGAAGAATAGTAAGCATGGCTGCATCAGTTTTACCCTACTCAAATTAGCGATAGATCATAACCAAATCGAAAGAAAACGTACAGCACCAGTTGGTGCACAGATCAACATGTTCTCATTTGTCTTGTAGCCAACTGGGTAGACCAGACTCTGCATGCGGTTGAGCGTCTTGTAGCCTTTGAAGGTGTTTCTGCAGAGTCCATCCAATTCTGAAATCTTAACAAGCCTCTCCCCTGGACCAGGCACTCCTTTCTTTCCAGCCGGCACAGAGTATTCTTCGTACTTTTCGAATTGTTTGCGTTCACTACCAACAGGAAGGCCGTACTTCTTGCCAGAAGAACTCAGAGTGTTGCCGGCATTATACGCTCGATAAACATGAGGGTACTGAGCTTCCCGCTTAATGCTAGGAGCAAGAGTGGCGTTCTTATGTTGGTAGTCTCTCTGACGTAGCTGCTCCTCTCGCTCTGCCTTTGACAAGAGTCGACCAGAAGGTTCCTGATCCTGTGGCTGGCTAGCCGCTGCAAGGATTTGGTCCTTGTAGCTCAGTAAATCGATAATAAAGTCGAGATCATCGTATCCTACGAGATCTGTCAACTGTGTCTGGAGCTCATCCTCAGACCTACCAGACCCGAGGACGCTGGTGATTTGAGCTTCAAAGACATCTGGTGTCATGCCATTCTTGCTAGCAATGTCAAAACTCTTTTGCCGTAGCCAAGCAGCCCCATATGGGCTTGTGTCTTGATCATGCATTGGCTCTTCGACAGAATCACTGCCAAACGTGTCTACGTCTTCGTCAGAGATGAAATCCCAGACGTCCTGGCCGCTGGTGCCAGAAGAGTATCCTTCAAAGTCGGCATCATCAAAGTCGAGATCATCCACGGAATTTAACTGTGTATCAAGCTTCAATGAGCTCAATGCATCCTGCATTGCAGCAAACTGTTCTCGCCATTGTGCCTCAGCAGCAAGCAGCTTCTCAGACGCCATGTTGCAGTGCTCGTTGTGTTTCACTCTTAGAAAAGACTGTGTATCCGACTTTAGGCTATCTTGTAGTATTTTTCAAGTATTGAATGCAAAGGCTAAAATATTAAAGGAAGATGAATTCATATACGTTGGTGTATATATGCTGTCGTCGTGCCACTTGTGTGAGAAAAGAGTCACTCCTTGGAGCAGCCTCGTGTTGAAGAGTCACGCCGCCCCGCACACTAAAGCGGTGACCTGGACTGCTGCAAGGCACAATCGGATTCTCGCGTAAGGATCAATTTAATCCGGCAAATACGTTTATAAATTCATATAATTTACCGAAATAAAATTTTAAAGCTTGTGATACGATTGATTCAGAATAGAAGGACTACTTAAGAAATGGCAGCTAACATATTCCAAGAATAGCAAGTTTCAGAGACCAAACACAACACAGGACAAATCCTCCGCATCCTCCGCACTTGTATCTGTATCCGACTTATTTAACTTTGGACAAAGCGTGGTCCACCAGCATCTCTCGAGCTTCGGCGGCCATTGCTCGAACACTGCGTAGCGTCGCTACGGCTTGCCTACAAGATGCATTGTTCCATAGTGACACCGAGTCCATCCTAAATGTGTGAATGGTATCGGTTATCGTGCCTCCGTCTGGATCTGCAGCCAGCTGGTAGTGTAGGAAGATGTCCAAATGGTAATCTTCTACACCGAACACAGCAGAGAACACGTAGGCGTTCCCACCGTAGACCGGCTTCTCTTTGCCATAGTTCTTAAGAAACTCCATGGCACGAACCCCATATGTGCCGACATACTGCGCCTTGATGTGCGAGAAAATTTTGCTCACGGGTTGAGGAGGCGCTATCTCCAGAAAGAAGTTGGGCGCTGCCGGCTGCTTGCCATCCAGGCTAGGCATCAGAACTTTGTCGGCGCCGGGTTGCTTCAGCAGGGCCTGCAACGTCGACGGTTCACTGCCATCGTACAGAGCTGGCCTTGGTGTCAGTGGACAGCATTCGGTGATGGGGGAGAGCCCGTCAAAAAGGACGTTTCGGCCGCTTAGTATGTTTTCATCTCCAACTAGGGCTTGGATCACGCCGCTGTAGTCTTGTGCCTCGTCCTCGAGAGCTTCCTCACAAGCTTTGTGCAATTGTGCGGGTAGTTCAGCAGGGAGAGCTCCCTTTAAATTGGTAATCCGGCCTGCCAACTCTTGGGACAACCTAGCTTGGTTTACATGATGGAAGTCTTGGCCTTCATCAAAGACGATTGCGTTCAATTTCATGTATTTGAACACATCCTGGGCGTAGAACTGATGCGACCACACCAGCTTTGCTTCTTCGTCATCATAGAGCGGCTGCGGAGGAACAGAATCGTAACTCAGCTATTGCCTAGTTAGCATTCACTGTGTTCAGAGTTCCTCAAAATTACTTACACCAAGACAATGGGACATATCAGGTCCACCATGTCGTACATATCTGGCGAGGTCCATGGGAATCATCGGCTTGTCGTAGAAAGGTGTCCTGTCGATTGTGAGATCCTTGCGTCGGCCCATTACCCTCAAGAAGTTGGCAGTGATGGGCAGCGTTGGAAATTCCTCAAAATACCTTATCCACACGTCGTCATATCCGTCATCCACAACACCCGTAACACGTCTTGGAGGCATGATTTTGATAGAGTAATGGTATTGAGAGTAGTTTTCCTTGTGGCAAGAGAGCAGAGGGCATGAAGTGATGCAGCCGTTGTTGCTTTTACCCTCTCGTCGCTGCGGCGAGGGTCCTGTTCTTTTAATAGCCCATTAAAAGCAAACGTTGAACCAGTTTGCATTCACTCTTAGAGTCATTGCGGGCGTTATGGTGTGCGTCGCGGGCTGCTTTGTTGCGCCCGCTCTTAGAGAAGCTGGACAAAGAACAGCGGGCACCGACTAAAGCAAGAAATCATGATGTCCGATTATTGGGAAAGTCAAATAAATATCGTCCCTTATTCCAGATATCTGGTGCAGAGTGGCAAGTCTTCGCAATCTCATCTTCCAACCGCTATATTGTAAAGAAATCATTGAAATCATTAAATGATGCCGCGCCACAAGCGAAACCACGTAGACATGACCGATGTAAGTATTGCAGCCCCCCGCCCCCCTCATAACATTACTGACACACCACATCTAAATAGGTCATTGTGGGCGACCAGTATCATATTCTCTGTCATATCGGTAAGGGGGGCTTTGGAGCGGTCTACACAGGTTTGTCTTCCCAACACTCTCGATGCAAACGTCCAGAGCTGACCATGACATCCCGATTCCACAGGCGTCAACCTTCTTACAGATGAACTCGTTGCTGTCAAGTTCAATACGAGTTGTGACGAACTTAGAACGTTCGCAGTCGAGGAGAGACATATGAAAACGTTAGCCAAGGTGACTGGAATACCCAAATGTCATTGGTTCGGATGGCATGAAGACGCGCAGATATTGGTAATGGACCTTTTGGGTCCTAGTATGAAGGACTACCTACGTTTGTGTGGTGGAAGATTCACTGTCAAGACATGCTACCTTATAGCAGGCCAGCTTATTCGCCGCCTTCGAGATATCCACAAGCGAGGTATCATCCACTTTGATCTACAACCTGGTAATATTTGCACCGGAAACGCACTCGGCTCTCATGTTCTTTGCTTACTTGACTTTGGCCTCGCCAAAACGATCTCGCTCGACGACGGACTCGGTCACGACACAGAGAACTTCAACCGTCCCACGGCATCATTTGGCAGCCGCAACCTTGCGCTGGGTTACCGTGAGTATTAAGAGCCGACGCCTACTGTTTGGAATTAGGGCTAACGAACTGATTTACAGCTCCGGGCCGGGTTGACGATTTGCAGAGTCTGGCATATATGCTTGTCTTTTTCGCAAATGGCTCTCTGCCCTGGTCAGGCATGAAGAATTATGAAGCCGCGCTTCAGAGCAAGTTGAGGTATACGGTGGATGAGATTTGCAGCACGTTACCCCGTGCTTTTGGTGATTTCATGCAGTATACATGGGATCTTGAGCCAAATGCAACACCCAACTATACGAAGCTGTTGAAGCTGTTCGAGATCAACATCGCTGAGCCAGGCTGGGACTATGTTCTAGACTGGACCGAAATCTCGTTCCGCAACTACCAAATGACCCTAGCGCTACAGCTACAGAACGAGACCGACCGCTCCAAGTCCGAGGGTTAAACCAGGGTGCTTTGTCGTTGATTGCCTTTTGCGGAAATCTGTTTGATTTTGTTGCGTCTTTGCTTCTTAGTCTTTCAAATGCTAGTATTCAATAGAAAGTCGACGTTCTTTCGGAAGCAGTGTTGTTCGTTTCAGGACTGGTAAACGCCCCAATCGAACAAAGGGGGGGAGAATGAAAGGGCTTTGCGCATCTGCCTTGCAACGAAATGCATTGTCAGACATTGGCAACGCTGGTTGACGTTGACAAAAGACAAAAGGCTTTGTTGAAGCCTAGAGCGCTGTGTGTTGCGGGCGCCGGCCCTTGTGTTTGCGTGGGGCATGTGACGCGGAACAAAGTCGTCACCGTCACCGACTTCCCTGCTCCCCGCTGCTTTTAGCATCCAAGCTTCTCTTCCACGACCAAACATTTCCGTGCCATCGCCGCCTGCAGCGAAGAACAACAAACACAACGTCTGCTTTATTCTTGTCGCAAGCCATCAGCCCGCACCAAAACAAAAACAGCCACTATGAAGCTCCACTACATTGGTGTACGTGCCTGGAGGACAGCGCCCCCTCGCCAGATCGCTCCCCGCCCAGAGATCCCCCCGCGATTCGTCTTTTTACTGACTTGAGGACGCCATAGATTGTCCGCAACGAGGGCAAGCCTGCCCATGAGATTGCTGCCGAAAAGGAACTCAGCGCCTACTCTCGCTTCACAAGAAACAAGTCCGTTCCCTTTGTGCACAGCGCCCGCTGGTGCCGCGCCTCTACACATTCTCTTATTTGCTAACGTGCGGCGCAGCTATGGCGAATTCATGACGCTGTTTGCAAAGACAGTTGCCGAGCGCACCCGACCCGGCCAGAGACAGGACGTTGAGGAGCAAGGTAGGCTATGCGTTTCCTCGACTGAGTACCCCCGACAGAGGCTGACAAGTTGGGCTTCAATTTAGACTACACCTTCCATGCCTACGGCCGAACAGAGGGCGTCTGCGGTATCATCATCTCCGATCACCAGTACCCTGCCCTCGTGGCTCATCAGCTTCTCAGCAAGGTGGTAGATGAGTTTCTCGCCAAGAACCCGCGCTCATCTTGGGCCACTGGAGAGCCTCAGTTGCCCATGCCCGAGCTCAAGGAATACCTGACCAAGTACCAAGATCCTCAACAAGCCGACAGCATCATGAAGATCCAAAAGGAGCTCGACGAGACCAAGATTGTCCTACACAAGACTATTGAAAGCGTTTTGCAACGTGGAGAGAAGATTGACGACTTGGTTGCCAAGAGCGATGGACTTAGCGCTCAAAGTAAAATGTTCTACCGTAAGTATTCCGGTTCTTCCCTCATTACATATTGGATACGTGGAATTCTTGGGGTGAGTTCCTTTGCTAACACATTACAAAATAGAGCAAGCAAAGAAGCAGAACTCCTGCTGTATTCTTATGTAATCGGCCTGGCACGCCTTTTTAATGGTTATATCCCAGGATGGCTTGGGATGACCACCTTGCCGTTTCACAATAATCCCAAACGTACCAGTTTTCTACACACTCCAGCGCTAACCCCGGTTCATGCATGGGGCTGAAAGCGCCTCGGCCTCGGCATGATGGTGCACTGCATACCGCCAATCAGACCACTCTATACCAAGGACCTTGCACATTCACTGCATCAACTCCTCGTTTGAACTTCGACAAAATGCGCTTCCCCCCCCCCCCCCTTTTCTTGGATCAAATATCCCCCGTTACGTTGATAAACTTCATGCTGGGTAAACATGCCTAGCTCTTACGGCGCTCATTCTTCCTAAGTAGTTAATATCATTTGAAAAGGATAAAGCAGCAGCAAGCTACTAAATAATTCCGTCTATTGCTAAAACAAATCTTAATGTGCGATGAATGTATAGTTCTCATGCTATAAAAAGGCTTCTCATAAAATCGTAACGCATAAACTCGATATGCTGGGGGCAATCGATATCAGGCTCAAATCATCATGGCAAATCCAAATTTTGGCTATGAAACATAGTTTACCATGCTATATGTCTTGTCGTCTCATGTAAATAATGACTCCAGGTCACACGCGCTCTATAATTGCCCTTTCGCCGTGGGGCAACATATCTGGGCTGCCACAAGACTCTGCAGATGGACGTACCACCGTAGGAGTAGAGGTGTTGTTCTCCGCTACCAGTGTGCTTGTTCCCAAAGCTATCCGTGCTGCCGCGTCTCGTTGGTTCGGACTCCGCGGGCCTCGTCTTGACGTAGAACCAAGCAGCGGCCCCAGCATGGTGCGCTGTTGTCTCGATATGCTCACTTGCCTAGCAATGGCAACTTCGTATATACTTTCCTGCTCTTCAACTTTCGGCTTCACCACCGGCTTGGTCAAGTCCGGATAGTCTTGACGCAAAGAAGCTGACCGCGCTTGTCTAACCTCAGTATCAGATGCTCCTGTGAGAGCAGAATGATGAGAATTTGTAGAGCTCTCGAGTATTTGCACAGCGTCTCCTTCGGAATGCTCACTCGACGGCTTGGGCTGATCGAGAGACTTTTCTATAGTGGGCAATGTATGACTCCATATGCTGTCTGGAGATCGAGTTGGTCGATGAAATTTGGAGACGAGTGGCTGACGTTGTTCCCCGTTGACGCTAGACAAGCGCCCATCGGCAGAATTGGCTGATGTGCCAGATGTAGGTCTCTGCGATGTCCTCGGCGGTTCATGTGTGTATTCGGAGGACTCATTTGACATAACGTCAGAGCCTGTGTTTGCTCTACTCCTCGAATACATGGGCTGAACTCTTTGAGATTGCTGCTGCTGTTGTTGTGGAACCCGTTCAATGTTCATCTTCTCTCCCTCACCCTCTTCGATCGTATTTAACGCAGATGAGCTGAGCGTCAAATGACTAGATGTCACCGGTTCTTTTTGAGCCCTGTTAAGAACTTCACTAAACATGACACTGTAACGCTCCATCCTCATCGTTGGTATCGTGATATTGAGGACCGGGGTGTCTGGCAGGGGTTTGAACAACTCGAGAGACGACATAGAATTCCGCTCTCTTGTATGTAGGTCTCTGTAATCGTGTCGTGATGATGGGGATAGAGGAGGGCCGCTGTGCCTTTCGTATGGATTGCCAGTTGCAGCGAGGTCTTCCTGGTGTCGACCGAACACTGGTTTAGCCCGCGATCGCATGCTGGCTGCCCGGCCAAGTTGCGAGGTCACCTTTTCGTGAAAAGGCAAATCGGAAGACGGGTTTGTTACGGCTCTCCCTCTGCTAGATGTGGAATCACTAGCAAGACGCTTGGAGATTGATCTTGTCAGAAATCCCCATTTCTTGGACTTTTGCTTCGTCCCTTGCCCTGATTCATCCACTGGAGCAGCTGTGATTGATGTTGTGATCTCGGCTTGTAAGGCGCCTGCTGGGATGTATTGTCGCATTTCTGATGGGCTGCTTACAGCAATACCAATCTCTGTAATCTTGGGGTTCGCCTGAGAAATGTCGAGGTCAGGTTGTGAGCGTGGCACGGATTGCGACAGCGGCAAGGCCATGTTGAGACGAATAAGCGTCGAGGCCCACGTCCGGTGGTGATGGATATGTGACAAAGAAAAATCGCTGGTCTGTCTGAGATCCGAAACAGAGCGCTTTGGTAGTAGGAAAGAGGCAGGACAATGAAAGAATAATCTGTTAAATACAGGGCCAGTGTTGACAAATGAATATGTAGGCTTCACCGGCTTTCGGAGGATAAATCGCAATGGGCGCCAGCTCTGGCTTTCAACGGAGATTGAATGCGGGCGAGTCGCTAACTAAAAGCAATGCAAGTGGCACTGCCCTTGGCAAATGCATAGAAACCAAAGCCTTCCGACAAGGGTCTGCGGGCTCTGACAGCCTGGTATTAGCCCTTTAGCGTCCGACCTCACACGGCGCGTAGCTGTTGCGCTGGTTTCGAGAGATCTGCAGAGCATGCCGCTTGTGCTGAACAGGCAGGCGACGACATGGCTGCCCGCTCAGGTATGACTAGGGCGGCAAGGGTCTGCAGCCGGCCATGATGCCCACAAGTTGGTGTACGCCAGGCCCCTCCAATTTTACTTGACATAGAGGGTCATGGCTGGGCGGTTCGCCGGTGCGTGGAAGCAGTTGCGTCGCGCGTCGCCGAAGATCTTGTCAGGGGAAAAGCCAGTGGCTCCGTTTGAGGTTGATAGGTTGTCGAGAAGGATAAACTGGCGCGGTCTCTGTTCTCGGCCTCGCTACTTGACTAGTCATTTTGACAATCTTACGACTTCGTTAGCGTTCTTTACAAACCCGTTGTCCTTCTCGCAGCACTTAATACGTATAACGTAGTTCTTTCCAGAAGATGCAGAGATATGGCGGAGTCCCCATGGCGTGTAAAACAACCCGTCCTTATTCCTCCACTCCGCCAGGCTTCCAGTGAACAATACGCCTGCTATTGTCCTGCTTTCGGCCATGTGTTTCGCTGCACCGAAAGACCATCCAAATCTTGCGTGCTTTACTTGGCAAACGACCAAACAACCGGATCAGCTTCCTCTGCATGCCGATGTGTCATGTCGATTGCCAAATCCCACAGTTGAGAGGGGCATGTTGAAACCTCCACAAGGGGCCGCTAACCCACTAGCTTCGAGCTTCAAACAGCTATTACAACATGTCGCTTTGGAACGGGGGCGAAGTCTAGCCGACCGACAGCGGCTTACCCGCCAGCGTAACCGTGACGCCCCGCCCCTGAAGAGCCTAGCATGCTGCTGTTGTCGGCTAAAACGTCGCCAAATACTCACCAGTGTCTCGGCTATTTCTCTGTTGAAGACTAGTTGCATGGCAAGGTATTTGGCATAAATCAACGGTGTCGTCTGCTCAGACGACTCTAACTGCCGTCTTGCTCGGATGTTAAATCCGCATCCCGGAAGGTATTCGCCTTTATGCATTTCTACAAGAAAGGCTTCTCTGGGTAACAGTGACGCTCTAGGTTTCGTTTCAGAGCGCTTCGGCCACTGCAAGCACCCGGCAGTAGAGTCAGCCAACAAGAGGCTCGGGCCCGAAAAGGGGCTGCAGCAAGGAAGATCTGTAGTTGGCAGATGATGATATTATACGGATTGAAGACAAACCAGTTTCCTTGTCTGTTTGACGCTTAATTCTGTCATCAGCCCCCAACATCAGCTGTAGTTGTTTCCCCTGGTCCGGCATATTCTATGCGTTTGACTTGGCGATTTGATATTTTTTCGGTACGCTTTCAATTCTGCATTCTATCCCAAATCCAGCCGAGTACGTGGCAGCAATGACTAGCAGTGACAATGCTCATGTACTGAGTGCAGACTGCATGCATGTTATAACTAGGCTGTGGACGAACAAATAGCCACCTCGCGCGATGGTGAAAGATGTGTGTGCCTTTAACTCAGCCAGCCGTAGTGGGGTACAAACATGGCAACGGAAAAAAGTCGCTCTGGCGGCCCGTCATTGCTGCCCCGCTTTGAGCTGCTTGCTGAAGCCTGGAGGGGCAACAGGCAACGCATCTCCATCACACAAACACCAGGCAACGACGATTCCGATTTAACTGTACGAATCCACGGTTAGCATTACGAGGAGCAAAGTGCAATAAACTGTTGCTAATAGTCGCAGATATAGCCGTTTCTATTCCATCACACATCTCCGAAGAAAACAAAATGTCGTGGCAAGGTTCGTCCACCGCCCCCGTCTCCTCCGGCTGAGCTCGTCAGACTCGTTGCATATTGTTGGTATTCAGGACTATGGCTAACCACAAGTTCCATTTTTACAGCTTATATCGATACCAGGTAATTAGCCTCTCTCAATTCGCGATCCGGTCGGTCTCATAGCATACGAACCCCGCCACTAACGTGCTTATCAGCCTCGTCGGCTCTGGCCACATTGACAAGGCCGCCATTATCGATGCTGCCGGTGCTAGCTCTTGGGCTGCATCTGCTGGGTTCACTGTACGGAATTCCCACGATTAAATCGAACCGTCCCTCTGAAGCCGCCTTGATATAGTTGCTAACTACGATACCGCCTCTAGCTCAAGCCCGAAGAGATGACTGCTATCGCCAACATCTTGTCCGGAAACGCTGCGGCCAAGGATGGCGCGTTTGCTGATGGTCTTTACATTGGTGGCGAGAGATTTGTCATGACCAAGGCTGAGGACCGTAGCCTCTATGCCCGCAAAGGCAACGACGGTGTTGCCATCGCAAAGACAAAGCAAGCCATTATCATTGGCCATCACAACAAGGACCAGATTGCCGGAAACGCTACGTCTACTGTCGAAACACTTGCCGACTACCTCATTGGCCAGAACTATTAATCTTGGGGTAGAATGGCGGTGTAAGGGGATGGGCGGCGAGCATCATAAAAAGTCGTCGAGTGGAGGCGGTCATATGAACTTGAACAAGGGTCTGCTTGACTCCAGGCTTGTAGACAGCAACCGCAATTCAGCATGGCAGCGAATTAAAATGAAATAGTATGGAAAATAGAGCGTGTTAGTTTAAGCATACACAGGGCCGCTCCAATGCTATAACAAACTGGTTTAGCATTGCTGCCAAGTCTCTGATAATTCTAGCATATTTGCAAAAGTCATCAATATCCTTCGTGACCGAAGACAACATATGGGCTCAATGTTAATTTTTGTTGTTATTAAAATATTACTATCGAATTGTTTCGTATCGTTCATACACATGCCCTGTAGGCTCCGTCATATTAGTATTATTTCTGCCAAAGACTAGAGGTTTCCATTTTCAATACACCAACGCCGATTTCGCCGAACTCTTCAGAAATTGTCTGCAAGTTTGTAATTTTTGTGTTCGCCTTGAGCTGCGCCAGTGTTGCGTTGTATCGTGTGCATATCGTTCGTCAAAGCTCTTAGACAGGAAGCTCATTGCGATTGCCGAGGCCAAGTCGATCAATGGCCATGCCGATATAAGGTCCAACTACGGGAATACCACGGCCGACCCCGAGAACGGTTCCAAAGAAGTCGCCAAATAGAATAGCAATGCCGTAGGCTTCGACGAAGAAGCCGATAAACGTCCACTTCAGGAAGATGAGAGCAAGACCCGCGAAGAACGCTGCCGTGCCCTTGGCTTTCTGTTTGCGAGCAAAGAAGAGCATCGTCTTGTGGGGGCCAATTATGATGGTAAGACCGATAAGGAGTAGAATCTATGTATGTGTTAGCTGTCGAGATGTAACAAAGTCGCACGGTGGTGTGGTTCGCATACGTTGCCCATGGCCAACCTGCAGGAAATGATTAGCGCCAGAATATTAAACAAGTAGACAGTGAGAAGCAACGTACATGGCACGATCAAAGAAGAGCATGACACCTCCGATAAGGAACAGCGCGCCTATACATCTGGGTTAGCTGTGGACGTGGAGATGTTGCCGTCGCGCCAGGATGCGCCTTCGCGAACAGCCATCGCCTGCGTACCTCCAGAGCAGAAAATCGCACCGATTTCTATAGTCCATGTCAGTTTCACACTATCCGCATCACTAATTCGTCATCCACTCCTCGTTGCAGTGTGTGCCCGCCTTGCGTCGTCGGCCAATCCCAGGCGCGTGACATGCCGAGGTGGGATGAGTCCAGAGCAGAGCTTACTCTGAGAATCGGATAACCACATAGAAGACATGTTGACGGAAATATCCCAATAAAGACGTGTATTAAAAAGGGTTTACTTGAATCGAGGAGATCGAATAGAAGGCGACAAATTTGGTTTGCTTAGGATTGGGTGGGCGAAAAAAAAAAGTTTACGGAAAAGGGATTTGGAAACGTTTTATGACGACTGCCAGGGCCAGGGGAACTAAATTTAGGAGATCAATTTCACAGGCATGCGCTAGCATCGTGCTTGATAGCGAACGGCGCCGCTTTAGGATTTTATTTTTTCGGGCTGCTGCTGTGCCCCTGTCTGCGAAAGACGGATTGGTTCAAGGGGCTAAAGCGGCGTCAGGCTTGTGGCAAAAGCTTCTAGTGGGTTGGCGCGCTGATTGGACGCTCTGTAGAGGCCACAGGGCAGAAAGGGATTTTTTTCCCGTGCTTGATTTTCCTGCCCTTGCACCAAGTTCCGGCTATCCCCCTTTCAAAGGCCGTTGCCGACAGCGGGAACAGTTACGAGCTCGAGAGGCAAAAACTACACACTGTAATGTGTAACTGATACGCTTACTGACGATGTGCCTGCAAACAAAGCAATAGTATTGGTGGCAATCTGTCACCACCTAGATGGCCACTACGACCTGCTCATGCTCCCAGGCTTCCGTCAAGCGCCATGACACTATGTCAAGTATTTGGCTGGATGGGTGAGGCTGTTGTTAACTACGCCGAAGCGTCTGTCTTTTTAATGCCCGCGAAGCTACAAACGGTAGGTCAATCCCTTGTGAGGGACTCACTTCTGAACCGACCATCTTCGTACGTGGTCGAAATGTGAAGCAACTCATGCCTCGACAGCCTTAGCTTTGCTTTGGCAACTGAGGGACAGTCCATGTCTCTTTCGGTATCCGTCGAATCTTTTTTGGCAAAGAACAGACTTATTACATGATCACGATTAAGCCGGAGCGTCAACTGCCATCCCTCCGTCGAAAGGTGGAGGGTGCATAGTCGAAGCTTGACTTTGTTGGTCGGACAGTTTTGTAAACCAGTAGTTTGTTAACAAAGATAAAATTCATAATGCTCTATGGAATAACCAACGCCCGCAATGTAAAGAACCAAAAAAAAACGTATCCCAAACGCCAGCGGCGTGTCCCGTTACACAACAAGACACGGCATACTTTTTGTCTTGTGCCCCTTCGTCTATTTGAGAATTGTGTGAGCTCCGCGAGCCTCGAGGTACAACTCCGCTGTTGATTGCGGTACAGATCGGATAAATCCAAAGATCTCCTTGTTATGATATCGCAATCGGCTCTTTGGATCCATGTAAGGACCTGGCAAACCGGTGACGTCGCAGTAGTGCTTGGGATGCGCAAGCGACGGCGCAGATTCGATGTTTGTGTATGTAGCAGACGGCGCGCTGCCAGCAATACCTGGAGGCTTAAGAGACTTTTCCAAAACCAGCTTCGATAGGCTCTGTGATGCTTGTGCTAAGTTAGGTTGATCTCTGCCGTTGCTGCTCATTGCTGGTGTCGTAGTACCGCTCGTGGATAGGCCGCCATCAGCTCCTGGAGTAACATTGCCGCTGCCATCTTGGGGAGTAGCCATAGCAGAGGCTTCTCGTTTTGTCGCATCGCCAACAATGGCTTTGAGGTTCTTGTTTCGGCGCTGGTTTGGTTTCCAGTTGGCGCTTCGGAACGACTTGTGGATGGCGTGAGTGTCGAGCTTCTCCAGCAGCTCGATGTGCTCGATCTGGGCTTCGGTAAGAGCAGCCATGTCGTCCGCTTGCGATTATTTGATCGATTGTCTTTGATAGTTTTGCTACACAAGGTGGTAGAGATGGGATCAACGTCGATGCGACAACATGTCGTTGGAGCGGGCGACTGACTGCCGGCTGGGTCTGGGTTCTGCCGGAGCTCACCGCGCCGCGTTTCCAACTACTGGGCGTGGAGCACGCGCTTGATGACAGCCGCCCTTTCCAGTGCGCACTTACATTACGACTCTTGTACCGCACTTGCACAACTCAAATTTAAATCAAGACAAAAATGGTAAAAATAATACTCATTTTCAACATCCTAAAGCGAAAGGTTCACCTTGCCAACTCTTACAATAGGAAAGCCCCCACGCACATCAGCAGAACCTGTTGCTGTCGCGTATCATCACAAACGTCGTACGTATATGACTGCACCAACCATGGAAACGCAACAAATTCGTTGCTAATGTTAGAAAAACAAAAACAGGAGAAGCTAAATGAGGCTGTTGTTGTCATGAACAAAAGTTTGCAGGTATGCAATTGTGACCCAGTTGTACTTATTTCCGTGGTTAACATGCTGTGTAGGACATCAACATCCAGAACATGAACGTCGAACTGGTTGCACAAATGTTCAAAAACTACCAGTCCAATGTTCTATTCCACTTGGAAGGTTTGTCGAGCATCACACGATACATTCATTTCAAATACATTCTAACTAGTCTCCCAGCTACGGATAGCCTCAAGCCGCCGGCATAATGGTCTGGCACCAGCCCAGCATGACGCACGTTCACGACCCTAAGTCCTTACCGATGATATGAATTTTATGACTTGTAATTTTTTATATAAATTAATGAAGTTATTTGAAACAAGATATAATTTTACAATAATTTCTTTGATACTTACTACCCGCAGCAGCATCTGCCCATTGTATCTTACTACTGTACGTGACCCACTCAGCGCAAGGGAACTCTAGACGATCAGCCTCGCAGTCGCTCCTCTGTCAACTTGACACCCGCCGCACGCAACAAACACCACCTTTGCATCACCAATTCGTCGGCAACGGGCAGCCGCACGAGCTCATATCATCAATAAACCGTCTATACGGGTTATGAATACGCGCTCTGCCATCTAATCACGAGCCCCATCGACGCCATGGCGCCCTCAGCAGTGGAGGAGCAGCAGGCGCCGCTGCCAAATGCGCAAACCTACCCCCCGGCCAAGATCTATCCTGTCAACGAGACGCGCTTTGAAAAGATTATCGAACAGACAAATGACGGACATGCCAAGGCCCTCAGCTCGCAGAATGGAGCGGCTATCGTCATTGACAACGGTAGGCACGGCCGATTCTTCCATATGTTCTGACCAAACTAACCCATTGTGCAGGTTCCCATGCTGTTCGAGCTGGTTGGTCCTTTGACGAGAGCCCCCGATTCACAATCCCACCCATTATGGCCAAATACCGTGATCGCAAGGCTGGAAAGACGTTTTCGTTTGCGGGTTCCGACTGCTACGCTGACACGACCGCGCGAAGCCACATCCGACCAGCGTTTGAGGTTGGCACGGGCATCGTAAGCAACTGGGATGTTATGGAACATGTACTGGACTACGTCTTCTTAAAGCTGGGTATGAATGGGGACAGTGATTCGATCGACGTCCCCATCGTCATGACAGAGGCAGTTGCTAACCTGCCCTATTCAAGAAAATGTGAGTAGAGCCGTAACGGAAGCGACCATACCTTGTTTTGCTAACCAATCCTCCCTACCTTAGCAATGACAGAGATTATCTTCGAATGTTACGGCGCGCCTTCCCTCGCTTACGGCATTGATTCTTTGTTCTCATACCGACATAATAACGGACGAACGGGTGTGGTCGTATCTTCAGCGCATACATCGACACATGTCATTCCCGTATACAACGGCAAAGTTATGCTTGGACATGCGACAAGATTGAACTGGGGTGGTTATCAAGCCTCGGAATATCTTCTCAAGCTCCTCCGTCTCAAATACCCCATGTTTACGGGAAAATCAAACGCTTCCCAGACCGAACATATGCTCAAGGAATATTGCTACAACTCAAAAGACTACGAAAACGAATTGAAAGGGTATCTAAACTGGGAAGGCCTCGAAGACCGAGACATTGTCATTCAGTATCCTTTCACAGAAGAGATCGTTGTAGAGAAGAGCGAGGAAGAACTTGCACGCATCGCTGAGAGAAAGAAGGAGAGCGGCAGAAGACTCCAGGAGCAGGCCGCCAAGCTGCGATTGGAAAGGCTTATCAAGAAAGAGCAGGATCTTGAATACTACAAGAACCTCCATGCCAAGATTGCGGACGAAACGAAAAAAGAGACCCGTAGATTGCTCGATAGCAACGATCTTAAGGATGAGACTGAGCTTGAGCGCATCATGCGGGACTTGGAAAAGGCCATCAAGAAGGCTAGAACGAAAGATGTCGGTGGAGATGTTGAAGAAGACCAGGAAGCTCCAAACTTTGACTTATTGGAGGTACCTGACGAGGAGCTTGATGAAGTACAACTCAAGGCCAAGCGCCAACAGAAACTTATGAAGTCAAATTACGATGCTCGCCAACGCGCCAAGGCCGAAAAGGAAGCCGAGCGTGCTCGAATCGCCGAGGAAGAGAGACTTGATACGGAACGTCGAGAAAACGACCTCGATAGCTGGCTTGACGAGAAGCGCCAAGCCAGATTCGATACCTTGGAGAAGATTAAGGAGCGCGACCGACTCAAAGCCGATTTGGGCAACCGTAAATCGTTAGCTTCGCAAATACGTATGAAGAGTATCGCCAACCTCGCATCCGACACTCCCACCAAGAAGCGAAGACGCGGCGGCGACGACGATGATTTCGGTGCCAACGATGACGATTGGGGTGTGTACCGACAAATCACAGTGGGCGAAAACAGTGACGACGAGCACGAAGAAGAAGATCTTGCCGCCACCCTCAAGTCCCTTGAACAAGAGCTGCTGCAATACGATCCCCAGTTTGACTACGACCAGACGCAGGAGGCGCAATCCGACTGGTCTAGATCACTACTGCACGCATTTGCCCGCGGCCCGCGGCCCTTTGACCCTGCGTCTCAAGCCGAGCTGAACCAGCTGCATCTGAACGTGGAGCGCATCCGAGTGCCCGAAGTCGTCTTCCGGCCATCGATTGCGGGCGTGGATCAGTCCGGAATCGTTGAGATTGCTGGAGATGTTCTGAACCAGCGCCTAAGTGGCATGCCAAACCGTGACGAGTTCCTGCGCGATGTGTTCCTGACTGGCGGCAACACCCTCTTTGAGAACTTTGATGAGCGTGTGCGCGGCGGTTTGCGTCCGCTCTTGTCTGCAGATGTAGAACTCCATGTTCGCCGAGCCAAGGATGCTCTACTGGATGCTTGGAGAGGTGCCGCGAGCTGGGTTGGCACACCCGCTTGGAAGGAAGCTGCCATCTCTAGAGAAGAGTATCTTGAGAAGGGCGCTGAGTATATCAAGGTTAGTACACTAAGCAAGCTGATTTGACTGACGATCATTGACTAATACGTTACACAGGAACACGACATGGGCAATTCGTACGTTTGAGAGTGGCTAAGGCGCCTCAGAGTGTAGACTGCGTCCTTTACTTTCTTGTTAAGCTTTTTTTTGTGTTTGTGTAATTTGGTATTGGTATGTTTCAAGGTGTTTGAGTTATTCTAAGGAGCAGATTTTGAGAAAAACAAAAGAATAGAGTCACTTGATATTTCGCACTGAATAAGTATTAGAGATGTCGATTTCATGCGCAGTGCGCCTATGGACCATACATGGGGCATTGCGAAAGTCGCACGTTTAGCCATGTTATAAAAGAAAGAGTTCGAACAAATATAAATCACAAGTAATAAATCCCAAACAGAGAGCGATTAGCCCGTTGTTTTCTCCGAAACGCCGCTGGTCCCAAATATTCATGTCAGGTATGCTCCCCATCATCACACTGGCTCACGCAAATGCAGCATCTCAGTGTTACGCGGGGGTTTCGTCTGAAGCCAGTACCCGATTGATCTCGTCTGGAGACCGGGTATCCTCATCGATGCGTTCGGCCTTGAGGCCGAGATATGAGCTATGTCTCTCCTCGTTCAGCTGCTCCTGGGCAGCAAGACCAGCAACAGCTTGGGCGACGGCTTCGAGCGGCGTACCAGCACCATCACTGGGGCCAGCTTCTCCTAGATGCGAATGCTCGCCGGTATGGCTTTGCTGAGAGAGATTAACGTTTGGTGGGGGAGGAGGCACCTCGCCTTGTGTGTCGAGCAGTCTAGATTGTAGGTGGATAACGTATTCGCGGAGGGCATAGTTTTCACTTTGCAGCTGTTTGAAGGAGTTTTCCATTTCCAGAAACTCGCGGACCTGTGACTCAAGCTTCTTGATGTATCCTTCTTTCCTTTGACGGAAGGCTCGCTATTATGCTTCAGTTAGACCACAGCTTCGTATATGGGGCACAAGTGTCAGGTGTAGTCTTACCTGTGCTGCACGATTTTGGGCTGCACGCTTGGACTGTGATAGTTCTCTCTTCGGTTTGCGATCGACTTCCATAGCAGAGCCTGAGGGCATAGGGCCAGCCTGGTGTTGGGCGCTTGGGTCTGTTGGCGACAGCATCATGGGTGAATGCCCGTGGGTGGGAGAGGCGCGCAGGTCGGGGTGAATATGAGCTTCACCAGCAGCTTTTGATGCTATAGCACGGATGGCGTCTTGTGAGGCTATTTGGAGTTGCTCGTAGCCATTGGCAGCTTGGTCGGAAGTGGTCTGATGATCGCGCGACGCGGTAGCTTCGGCGTCGTGGTTTTGCAGAAGCTCAAGCTGAGCGCGTAGGTGCTGCTCTATTTAGGGTGAATAGAATGTTAGCGGCGATTGTCACAGTAGGTGGTGCTGTTGATCCAAGGTGGCCATGACGCTGCTGGCAGAGGAACGGGGCGAGGCTTTGGGGTCGAAACGCACGCGGCGCTGAGTTGGGGGTAGGGGAGCGCAGTGATGTTGGACTATCGCATCAAAGAACCCCGCGTACAACGAAAGAAGAGGCTCGCGACCCAAAATGTAGCCGAGGCCGGCTTTGCGACAATGCCAAACACCGGGCGCCTCTACATCGAGGTGCGCAAGCAGGCGCGAGACAGGCTGCACAATTTGATGGTCGCGGAGAAGACTCGGGGGGAAGAAGCAGCCACTGAAGCAAACTGGCGATGTGGCTCCGCGGCACAGGCAAAGCGAAAGTCGACAGGAAATAAAAGAAATACTAACCTTGATTGCTGGCACCATTGGGAGACTGCATTGTTGGCGGTTTTCTGACTCAGCAGTCGCGATGATGACATGCAAGCCTGGAATAAAAAGAAGGACGGGATTAGGATGGGATTTTGGGGAAAACGGGTGCGGAGAAAAAGCAGGCAGATCGGCC
The DNA here is from genome assembly GCA_000825705.1 of [Torrubiella] hemipterigena. Lineage (NCBI taxonomy): Eukaryota > Fungi > Ascomycota > Sordariomycetes > Hypocreales > Clavicipitaceae > [Torrubiella] hemipterigena. The sequence goes on from CDHN01000002.1 coordinate 589,395, forward strand.
GTATCAGGGATTAAGAATCCGATATACTAGCCCAATGCCGATGCTATAAGCTGAATGGATTGGCGACCACGGTGTAAGAGATGGCTGCTTGCTGACGTGAAGCTGGGGTGTCGATGAATATTATGTAACCAGAGAAGAAAGAAGGGGAGGAGGCGGGAGGCTGCGAGAGGGAGAAAAAAAAAGGTGGGAGGGGAGGAGAGGGCGGGAAAAAAAATTAAAGTGGGCAGCGACTGGAAGCACGCTGAAGGGTGCAAAAGCAGGGAATTACAGGCGAGGTGCAAACAGTAATAGCGTGTCCCGTTAGGCGGTTTTGCTTCGTGGTGCTTGTGGTTGCAGTATAGGAGCAGCGGGTGGCCGCTGAGCCGCAAAGGCGATAATTAGCGTGGCTGGGCGGGCAGTGCGGGCAGTGCGGGCAGGGCGCTAAGTAGGAACAGAAGGGGAGGGGGTCCGTGTTGCGTGCTGTTTGCGGCATCAACGAGGTGCCGCTTTACTCGCTGTGTGTGCTCTGACGCAGACAAGTCGGCCGGCAATGCACGCTGCAGGTTCCGCCAGGTGGCTAAAGCGGCAGGCCTTTTACAGCTCTTACCCACTGAACCGACGGCTCGCTTCAGCACTCTACAGCGCCAAGAAATTATGCCACCTGGCATGGCACTGGCAGGCACCTCGTAGGGCACTGGCAAGGCACTGCCAACCAACGCGCAGATCGCCCAGCTGCCACGCCGACATCGCCAACTGCCAGTCTCCCATTCTCACCATCTTCACATCATCACGTCTTCTCATCCAACTGTGCCTTGCCCCTCTTTCTTGCTCACAGGCCGCGTAATCCCCTCTGTCAACTGCCTTGTCGTTTTACTCGGCTTCGTTCCACCGGGTACCGCTTGGCCCTTGCGTCACAGATCTATAGGCCAAGCCCCATCGGATTTCGGATTTCGATGCCCATGTGCGGGTAGTCGGCTGCCACCTGCGCTACGCAACCGCCAGCCCTCATGCGTGGTCCCACGGTAAATCACTACTAATCAGGAAGTCGTTCATTTTGTACCCACCGCCATAATATCAACTACCGCTGCAGACATGCCGCCCGCAGTCCAGCACATCCACAGCCTCGTCAGCCTCCCCTGGTGGTGCGTCACAGCGGGCAAAGTCGGCTCTGTCTGGATGCCCAAGAGATCATGTCCCGTGGCGCTCAATCGACCTCATTGAACCGTTGTCAGCTTTGTAAATCAGTGCTCAATTGGCATAGATGGCTTTGGAGATCAACCATTGGCCCTCGGTTCGTTACATGCAGGTGATTCGGCGACGCACCCACTTACACGCGTTGGCTCCCCTTGGCGTACCTACCCCGTCTGTCCACCGTTGAGCAACAGAAGCCGTTCTGCGACCGGATTTACAAGCACTGCAGACCAAGAGCCAAGCCACGCACATACATCATCACCGCTAATCTGGATACCCCCTCTTTTGTCGTGTCCTGCAGCCGTAGACGCGCGTTCCTCGCCTGGCTCTCGGGCCTTGGCTCTTGTGATACCGTCGTTCATGTCGGCCAGGGTCACAAGATACCAAGGCTTTCTGTCTCAGCCTACTGCAGAAGATCCTCAGTTATACGAAAGGGGGACTGTACCTTCAACTACTCCTCAAGACGCATTGACATCCTACACGTGGCAAACACGGCCAACATCGCCCGATCTGCGTGTGGTGGGTTGCACCACATCTCAGCTCCCACGCGATAGCCTTGCTCCAGCTGAAACCTGAGCTGTAAGCACTGCGCCGTGACATAATTACTTCATGCCTCTCCCCATTAGAAGAGACGAATTACCTGTTTCAGAGCGTAGCGTGCGTGAAATGGAAGTCCGGGACACGGCACAGCCGCAGTAGACATCACACTGAACTTTGGTCGACGAGCAGGTTACTCAATTGAGACTAGATACAAAGTCTAGCTATCCATTGGCAATCCCTCTAGCTTGTGCGCAAGCGATGGTTTCTTGAACAGCTGTCCACCCTTCCAGACATGGGTAATGTTGTTTGAGTCACCCAGCACAGCAATATTGTCAAGAGGGTTGTGGCTAACACCGATTATGTCCGCATCATAGCCAGCTTTCAGCTGGCCGCTTAGCGGTGCCATAGGCCCAAGCGTCTCGGGACCATTGGCTGTGGCGGATTCAATGGCCTTTAGGGTCGTCATGCCTAGGTCCACGGCGTGAGCTAGTTCACGTCCATTGTTGCCGTGAGAGAGCTTGGAGTTTCGAGCGCTGCTAACCATGTCAGTACCCATGGCAATCTTGACACCCTTTTTTATCGCAATTTTGTACGACTGAGTGGCCTGGTCGTGTACATGTAGCAATTTTTGTTTCGAGGGCTCCGGGAGCGTGTCCAGATAGTCGCTCATAAGCGTGCGGATGATGTGCTGCGTGCCGACAAAGTAGGTGCCTTTTTCAACCATTAAATCTGCCACTTCTTCGTCCAGGTAGATTCCATGCTCAATGCTTGTAACACCAGCGCGAAGGGCAGCCACAATTCCAGGCTTGCCAATGGCATGGGCTGCCACCGCACGCTTGCTTCTGGCCGCCTCCTGCACAATGGCCGACAGCTCCTCGTCTGAAAATTGCTGGCACTCGGGATCATCATTCAGACTAAGAACTCCTCCACTAGAGCAGACTTTAATAACCTTAGCCCCGCGTCGCACCATGCGGCGAACAGTCTTCAGGCAGTCTTCTACACCATCGCAGACAGCCAATGCAGCACTGCCGTGGGCTTGAGCGTTAGTGATAATATCCAATGGGCATGCATGATCATCGCCATGGCCTCCGGTGATGGAGATGGGCGCCACAGCTCCGTAAATGTTGGGTCCCACGATGACACCCTTCTCAATCGCTGGCAGGACGTCAGTGCCAAAGCCTCCAAGCTCGCGAACACTGGTGTAGCCGGCCATCAGCGTAGCACGCAGATCTTCTACAGTGATGGCGCCAACCAAGGCTGCGTGTCCTGGTAGGAAGCTCTGTATTCCAGAAGCTAGAGAAGCTGCGACGTCGAGGCCAAAGTAGTGCACATGGCAGTCCCACAAGCCAGGCATTAGACAGGTTGCATAGGCAGCGGTGGGCAGTTTGCGATACTTGGACGGTACATCAAGCATACTTCCTACCCACTCAATCTTTCCTTCTCGGATAATAACAACGCCATTGGGGATGGGATATCCTCTGCCAGGAATCAGAATGGTTGAGCGCAAGAGTGTGAGACCGGCGGTGTCATCCGATGCGGTGGTCGTCTGGAGAGTTGCCGGCTTTCCACTGTTGGCAGATGAGACTGGGACACGCATTTTAAAGTCACGGAGTAATAATTGGATTTCAATGAGATAATTGCCAGTTACAGATGAATCATGTAACAGTCAACACACCGTCTGCCAAAATGCGGGGAGGTCACTGCAGGATTTAAGTGCGGAGACAAACCGTCCGGAAGCAGGTCCGCGTATAACTAGTCCGTACCCTACGATGGATGCAACCTCTCGTTTGATGGTAACAATTTTTAATTATTGTTTGTAGTTTCTGACATCTAGAGTAATACCTTTTAGTATAATTCAGCATAGTTTGTCGGTTTTCAATACCACTCAGCTATCTTACCGACGCGTCCAACTAAACGTACCCTCCTAAGTGGTTGTCATCGGCACTAAGCGAGGGAGATTGAACGTCTCCCCCCAAAAAAACACGACCCTCTTTAAAACAGCGCCTCATCATCACAGCATCCCGCAGAAGCCATCAGTGAAGGTCTAGAGCAATCGAGGTCCTGCAAAATGAACCCAATCCGATCAATTGGGTCATCTGTATTATCTCATTCAACCAAACCATCTATCCGCTGCCCCACGATAGCCCGCGCCCTCTCGGTCATGTCACAGCCACGCTTTTCCCCTGGGACCAACGAAGCTGCTGCAGCAGAGACAGTATCGGGCTTAGTTACGCCAATGGGGCTATGGTCACTCACAAAGGATGGCCAGGCGCTGGAAAGGACATTCAAATTCAAAACTTTTGGCAAGACATGGGTAGGTAGTGGTGCGAGTGAAGAGATTGTCCAAGCTGGCTAACGATGCATCAGGACTTTATGACAGCCGTATCGCTGCAGTGCAAGTTGAAGAATCATCATCCTGAATGGTCAAACGTAAGCTTAGAAGCTATCACTTGCGAAGCTAGTTCTATATGCTAACAAGGCGAAGGTTTACAACACTACGTTTATCCGATGGACAACACACAGCCCAAAGGGCCTGTCTGAAAAGGACATCACCCTGGCATCGCTCTGTGATGCTATTGCCAAGGACTTTGGCGAACTAGAACCTGAATCTGGCTCACAGAGTTGCTCATTAACAGGGTTGGCGGACCAGGTAGTTACATCGGCGGGGACGGATTGCTGTACACCAAAGAAGTAAGCGAGGGAAGTGGACTGAAACAACCGACTGTGAGTAGTATTAAAGTGATTTTCTAAGAGCGTGTCTATCTGAAAGATCATGCGCGTGTATTATATACAAAAAGTAGTCAAAAGAGCGAGAAACGGAAGCAACGTCTTTCTACTCATTGGTCGAATCCCAAAACGCCAGGTGTGCATGCAATGCCATCGACCGCTTCCACGGTCCGTTTTTGTTGTTTCTGTTGGCAAACAGCCGCCGATGCACCCAAAACACCCATTGATATGATATTACTCCATACGAGTTATGGATCGATTGCGTTCGGTGCGGTCTGCACTGTTCGAGTAAGCAGGCATTTACTGCTCCTTCTTGGCTGCACGGATCGCGGCAAGCTTCTTGTCACGGCGGCGCTTGTGAGCCTCAGGGCCGGCCTCAGTGTCCAAGAAGTAGTCCCACCAGCGGAAGCTCGATGAGTAGTTGCCAATGAACTTCTCGTGGTGCATGTCGTGGTGGTCGGCACCAGCCCAGACGGGGAGGAAGTGGCGCAAGCTCCAGGGGAAGTCAAAACCGCTGTGTGCGTCGATGGCCTGGAAGAGACGGAGGATGATCCAAACGTACATGGTGATGAGGTGGAGATCACCAGTGACCTTGAGCAGGAAAATAGGCGAGCCAACAACACCAATACCAAGAAGCATGGTCTCAATTGGGGAAGCGTACTCGGCGGCAAGACCAAAGGGAGCAGAGTAGGTGTGGTGCATCTTGTGGATGGCCTTGTAGAGAGGACCGTAGTGAAGGCAGCGGTGGAACCAGTAGTGCCAGGTATCCTCCATGACGAAGAGAATGGAGATCTGAATAGCCATCTTGAGCAGCGAAGGGAAGGGAACACCGTAATCCATGCCGAAGTAGGTGGCGATAGGGTGGAAGAACCAGATCTGGGGCAGCTCAGCGGTGAAATGGCTGATGAGGACGATGGCGGCGCAGTCCCACTGCTCCTTGAGAGTAGGAATCTTCTGGTGCTGAATCTTGTACTGCTGGAAGTAGGGGATCTTGTCCATGATCATGAAGGGGATGCAGCGGCCGAAGTAGACAAGTTCGTGCATGACAAAGCTCATGATGCCGGTAGCGAGGGTATCGTTCTGCATAAAGAGGTACCAAGCCTATGAGATCTGGTGGTTAGCAACGGTGAGGAACGTCGCGTCGGCTGGGTATAGTGTCAACTTACGGCCCAAAGGCGCTCGGCGTAGTTGAGGTGAACATGTTGCTTGCCAACTTCCTCAAGAACAGACCAGTAGTTCTGTGTCTGGTTGGCGATGCTGAAGGTCGCGTTGCTAGAAAAAAGGAGTCGCTGTTAGCGCGTGTGGGCGAGAAGGTGTTTGTTGGGGTAGATGAGCCCAACTTACAAGACGTCCATAGTGCCGGTTTTTCAGAGCAAACGGACGGCGATGCTTGCTTCTGTGATGGATGAAGAGACAGGAAAAGAAAGAAAGGAGGTAGAGAGGAGACAAGGCCAGTGATTTAGGGGATTCCCAGTGTGGGGGGGTCTTGTACCGCAATGGAGATTTTATCGCAATTAATCCAACTTTTTTTTTTGCTTAGGGGGAGACCGATCAACCAGTGGGCAGTGGCGGATTTGGAGGCAAGGATTGGCCAGGAACCAGGCAGATTGGAATGTACCTTCGCAGGCAACACACTATGGGCGGGTACATGGAGAGAGGGGCAGGACAGATGATACCACTCTCACGGCGCGTCTTCCGCCTTCCGGGCGACGGCAGCCGAGAACGAGGCTCTCCGAGTTACGATTTCGTGGATGAGATAGCAACGGAACGAGAACGAGGATAATTATATTAAAATGGAGATAGCAATGCGTAAGATATGAATTATAGTCATTGACTTTTTTACATTTTTAATTGTATTTCTAAAATGACGTCCAATGCAAAAAGGATTCTTCTCCGAGGTGTACCTCTCGTTTTCGCATTACCAACAAGCGACACCATTTCCACGTAGTTACAGGTAGTGTCTACAGTGCATGTTTTAGCGCCTGTTATAGGGGGCCAGATGCGCTGTCCCTGATGAACCCGAGTACGAGCGCCCGCCAATGCAGCCGCCACCACACCTGTATGACGCCCAAGCTCTGTAGCTCGCTGGCCCCACTTACCTCCGAGTGCCCTACCAGCGCATTTTCCACACGCAATTAGACACGGCCTGCTTCCAAACAACCTTCTTTCTTCCCGAGCTTGAGCCCCCATCTAACCAGTGGCGCGTGATGACGACACCACCAGCCGTTGCTGCCCCGTTTATCGTCTGAAACCTCAATTCCACGTTGTTTTGCATCAATTGAGCCTCCGGTATCATCTAGGGCTCATATTTTTGGTGTCTCCGCCATGTCCCTTGTCTCTGAGTGCGTACATCCGAATACGGCGTCACTGTAGCGCCAAAACCCGCCATGCTAATCATCAGTTCTTACACAGCCAGGTCCGACGTTTGGATGCATATCTAGACCGGCTCCCTGTACTATCCGAGACGCCCTCAGAGGAAGATGGAGCTTCCGAGCATGGTCATCATGACCTGATTACGGCCGATTCTCTGGCAACGCCCAAGCTGAACGAACTGCTCCCGCTTGTCCGAGCCCTTAGCACCACATCGACTTCTGAGCCGTTATTGCCGGTAGACCGTGTCAAGTCTCTTTTGCTTCAATCGGGAATAGCTTCAATCGATATAGCAACGACAAAGGGCACCGACAATGATGTGGAGAGCAAAACACCTTACGAAGAAGAAATCGAATGGCTTTTGGTTAGCAAAGCTACGGTACATATATACGGATCAGTCCTCAACACCCTCCTCGACCGCATTATACCTTTAAGCGATGATATATGGTACTGGTCTGAGATCCTCAACTCGTACACATACAGTAGTGTCTATACAGTTCAAACATCGCCGCTGCGACTATGGGCTTGGACATTGGATGTATACTCGACAAGCAAGGCTCGCATGCGATCTCTTTCAATGAGACAAGTTCCGGGCGACTTTGTTGAATCTACAAGCTCTGGTATGACCCAGCAATGGAGCCAGTTTTATAACATTGTCCGTGAGAGCATCACTGAACGATCTCTGGCTAATGTCCAGCGTAAAGTGTTGTCGCCTCTTGCACTGTGCCGGTCCGTGGCCAGAAAGAAGCAGGCATCACTGCAAAGGCTCCGCGAGATTACTGCAAGTGGTCTTGGTGTGCTGATGGACGAAGGACTCCAGTTTGACCATGAGGACGAACCCAAATCCGCCCAGCTGCACTCGCCTGACTTGAAAGGAATCGTTGAGCGCAGTGTTGCTCTAATTGATATGGTACTGAAGGAGGTCTGTTCCCTGGACACTCCACTGGGCGACTTTGAGGACAAGGTTTTTGCTGGTGTCGAAGAGGACCCTGAACTCTCCATTCATTTGGAAGAGTCTGCCACGCCAGAGCGGCCTGCAGTTTTGGCGCGACGCCTACTCCGCATCATCGACAAGAGCCTACCCCAGCACATGATATCAATGCAGGCTCTAGCCACAAACAACGGACGACCTAGCACGCTTGTTCGATGGTGGTTACCAGCTTTGATAGGTTTGGTGTCCTCAACGACAGTCCTCCGAGTGCTCACAAATCGACGCGCGGAAATCATCGAATGGGTAACTGATTTGGGAAGTACAATCCGCGATTTTTGGTTCAACTGGATCGTTGAGCCCACTCAGAAAGTTATCAAAACGATTCGACACGACGAAACGAGCGAGATTGCAATCATGAGCCGCGACAGCCTAAAGGCGGACCGTGAGAGTTTGGAGAGAATGGTGGTTGAGTTTGCTGTTGATAAGCCTCACTTTGCAGGTGCAGCATCAAGCTTGACTGAGTCTCACATTGATGAAATCCGACGAAAGGTGGCCGAAGGTGATGTCACACCTGTCTTACGAGCCTATGAAAAAGACCTAAAGAGCCCATTCATGGGTGCGCTTCGAGGTGACCTTGTCCGATCGCTGCTCATTCAAGTTCAAAAGACAAAGGTTGACTTGGAGGTTGCTATGACTGGTATTGACTCGCTTCTTAAGAGCCAGGAGCTTGTGTTTGGCTTCGTCGGCCTCACGCCGGGTGTGCTAGTCTCTATTGGAAGCGTCCAGTATCTGCGAGGCGTGTTTGGCGGCCGCAGTGGTCGCCGCCAGAGCCTCCAGGCAAGTCGGGTCGTTCGAACACTTCGAAACATTGATCGCATTTTGTCAGAGGCGCAGCCAACACAGAATAACGTGCTCTCATACAAGGATCACGGTCTGCTTCTGTGTGAGGTTCACGTACTACGAAGTATGGTGACGAGGCTCATGCCTCGCGATATTAGAAAGGAGTTTCTGGAAGATTTGGATGACCTGGCGAATATCAAAGGCATCCCCACGCAGGCCAAGGCGCTTGAGAGAATTCGATGGGCCTATGCAAGATGGCTCTAGCAGAAGAATGAACAGTATCTAGCATATTCCGAGGCGTTATTAGATTTGATTTATCATTTGCCAAATACGGCAATCGGCCAAAAGCAAAAGTAGACGTATGTTGGCCATGCTTTCAATTATATATGCCAAAATCCAGGGACTTCCCGTATACTTGCTCCAAACAAAATGTACCAGAACGCCATCACTTAGTTGATAAGAAAGTATAAAAGTTCTGTACGGTGATTTAGACAATCTTAGTGTCGTCTTTCACGGTGACTGGCTTCTCCTTCAGCTCCTTTAGACATGGTGCAACAAACATGTCGCCGGTAATGACCATGTAAGTCGTTCTCGTTGCAACCATGATCCAGAGAGCTACAACCGACAAGGAGATTATCTAGCAAGTAATATTAGTAACCTGCTACTATTTTGTTTTGCAGTAGATGCTGTAATCGGAGAGAAGAAATTAGCTTACCATGGTAGCAACCTTGAAAAAGTCACTGTTGACATTTGCTGCCAGCCCGCCTGTACATGTGCCCCAGACACCAAGAGGGAAGGTAAATCCCCACCACCCCATGTTAAATGGGAAGTTTTGCGTAGTAGCCAGACTGATGAGGGCAAAGGACACCCAGACGAGGGCAAATCCCCACATGAGGAGGGCGAGGAAGACTCCGACAACGTAGAGGATCTCGGCGCCACGTGTAGCGTCTACACCGGCGACATTGAACATTTGGCTTTCATGTAAGCGCTGAACGGCAACCTTGCCCAACTGCTGAATGCCAAATCCTCCCTGACCTAGAAATCCAACAGGCAAGAAGACGGAGACGATGACCTCGCGGGGGGGGAGCGAGTGGACTGTTAGGCGGTGGAAGTACAAGGCCAAAACACAGGCGGAAAGCGTCTGGCCGATTCCCCAAAGGATGTAAGAGATGATGAGAGTGGTAAAGGCATGGTCCGGGTTAGGCAGAACTTCGGCAACGATACCGCCAGTCGCAGCCGCGACGACCACGGGGACAATGGGCAGCAGAAGGGCGGCTGTTGTATTCTTCAGGCCGGGTTTGTGGCGGTGCATTACGATAAAGGGCATAGAGATGCATGTGGCCATGGAGAGGAATGTATCAATCCACCAAAAGGCCCAAGCGAGATGAACGACCCAAGTGCCCCATGGCCGCAAGCAAAAGATCATCATGTTGATGATGGCTAGAAAGAGGCAGCGTGTTAGCAGATGTTTTATAAACGATGATGTCAAATGAGCCCTGTTAGTCCAGGATAGGGACGCAACATACTAGCAAATCCCATTGGGAAGCAGCCGAGAAATAGAGACTGAGCTGGATGGGAAATCATGGCGCCCCAAATCTCAGGGAACAGGGCGTATCTTGCCACAGAGATGAGTGTAAAGGCCGTAAACAAGAGCACATTGAGTGCAAAGAAGATGTAGGAGATGTATTGGATCCAGTTGGCATTATAGGGGAGGTTGTGTAGGAGAATGGAGACGATGCCAGTGCCCATGATGACGGAGAACCAACTGTAGAAGCACACATTATGTTAGTAACATGCTCGCCACTACTGTGACAGGCTGTAAAAGGACTTACGAAGGCGTAAAGTTGCGAACAATCTTGCGCCATCCTCGCTTATTCTTACACGGCCGCTGCGACAGAGCCGCTACGGTGGACGAGTCGTCGACAATGGATGATTGGGACACTGGTCGTTGGTCGTGATGTTGCTGTTGTTGGAGTTGCTGCTGGCAGGGTGTGATTTCACATGCGGGCGTAGCCGTAGCAGCAGCAGCACACACCTGCATATTAGTCGAGTCTGCCATTGTATTTTGGGCCTGAGAAAGAAATACTTGGTGAAACAATGCCCAAAAGAACAATCTTTGAAAAGTAAGAATGAAGAACAAATAAATGGAGTGGTTTTTAAACACTAGAGAAAAAAAAAAGCTTCCCGCCGCACTTGTCATGTGGCGCCGAGTGCTTCGTTTTCCAGCGCCAGTTCTAGCGCGTGCCACAGCGAGTTTTTTTTCTTTTTTCCTCTTCTGGAGACCGCCAACACGAAAAGGTGGAGAGCAATGATGTGACTGAATCACCCAATGCGCCGATGTGCGGAGAATCCGGGTCGTCGCAGTCAAACGGCAGGTCGGGAATTCATAGATGAAAGAATGTAAGGCGTAACAGAAAGCCTAGTTTCTTTCTTTTTCTATTCAAAAAGTCGGGCTGGCGGCTGCAGATCATAGTGGTGGTCACGCGAAGCTGTAGACGACTACGCCATCCCATTGTCCGAATGCCGAGTTATCGCAGCATCGCCATCCCATCGCGCCAACATGCGGTCAAGAAGGAGAAAATAGAGGCATGCGGCTCTGCGGGAATAGCGGAAGGAAAAAAGAAGCCAATCGAAGTGCATTCCATTGGCCAGGTCAATGCAAAGAGTTGCATCTGCTTCGGCTTGGACGGCAGTCTTCAGTGTGTCTACAGCGCCGGGTTCCCCAGCACGGCGGGCGGGCAATGCTACGTCAGGGCGGCACAGGAATGCCGCCGGGTCCTCGGGGGTTGATGCCCGGAGCGATGGGCCGGGGCGATGACGACGGAAACCCGGGAATGAGTTTCGTAGTAGAAGAATTAGAAAGAAAAGATTGCAAAGTACACAGCTGGCGGCTATTTTCTTTCTTTTTCTTTGAACTTTGTTGTTCCCAGGTGTTGTAAATCATTGCTGTTTTACGGCACACGGCTACTGTACCATCCTTCTAGAGCGCAGGCCTTCCAGCGGGTTCACAGGCGGGTTTTAGGCGCTGGGTCCCTTTTCCCCGGGGGCGATTGCCGAAGCACAGCACTGCACGTCAGGCAGATCAATCGTCAAACCGCTAAATTTCAATATCAAAAAGTTCATTTTGTATTGAATTTGGCTATTTTCAACTTCTGGTCATTTGGGAAAATTTACGAGGAATTTTCTACGCATTTCGTTCTACAGTCACAGCACTCAGTCGAAACAAGTGAAAAAAAACTTCTTACGTCTCACTCAGAAGCGTCCACAGGAACGTGCGTGCACTGTGTTTGACAGAACAAGCCCAGCCAACCACAGCGCCGTCCACTTTTCCATCCAACCAGCAGACGCAAAACCTTCTCAAAGCCGTAATGACAACGAGGCGCAGAGACTTGTCTGTGGTCTGACGCAGCCGAACTGCAAGAAAACAAAACGTTGGCACTTTGTGACCAGGGGACCTTGCGCCCCCCGTCTACGCTTGGCTGACTTGCTTAGGCCGTCGGGCATCTGCCGCATCGGTTGGTGTTCCCTTTCTCATTCCTTGATGCTTCCCGTCGTAACTGTCGTCCATCTCCATGTCGTCGCATGACTGGTTTTCGTAGTGAGAGTTCGTCAATAAGAGGCGTTAAAAATATCACGCCTCCCATTTCATCGATTTTATTTTCATCCGTCGCTTGTCGCGCTTTTTCGTCCATGTCACTGCCGCCCCTCGCCCAATGTTCTTTTGTTGACCCCACCAGACCCGACACCGGCCGTCGCTGCGCCGGCGTAATCCGCCTGCTCACCTGACCCGCACTCGGCGCTGCAGAGGGACAATGCGGCCAAGCAAGAAAGAACCTTGAGAAATCGTAATGCCCCCGCCGCCCATCAACGTGTCCACCATCCAAGAAAGCCTGCCGGTTTTATTTTTTGTTGTTCAAGATCTCCTGCTAGGCTCACGACGTCACCAAAAGCATTCATCGCCATCCACTTGAACAGATCTAGTAGTAGCAAATCATGGCTCTCAATGTCCTTCCCACCGCTGTCCCCATCGACTTTGGGCCCATCGACCTGCCCTTTGTCGAGCAGAACCTCTTCGATGACTTGGTCGTGTTGCTAAAGGAGGCTCTCGGTCCGTCGTCGGGACTGACGTCTGCCGACGTCAACGTGAATTTTCTGGCTCGTCTCATGAAGTTGTATGATAGTCGAGACATGAACTGGTCCAAGTATGCCTTTGGCGATCGCAGTCGGGGGTACACCAGAAACCTCGTCGATGAGGGCAACGGTAAAAGCAATCTGGTAAGAAGCAGCAGCAGCAGCAACGCACAATGTGAAGCAGCAAAGGGATAAATGTGCTAACTGTCTTTCAACAGCTCGTCCTCGTATGGTCGCCAGGAAAGGGTAGCCCTATCCATGACCACGGCAATGCCCACTGCCTCATGAAGATTCTCAAGGGCAATCTCACCGAGACTCGCTATGAGTTTCCCCAAGAGGGCAGCGCCCCAGGCTCAATGAAGGTCATCTCTGAAAAGACATACCAAGAGAACCAAGTCGCCTACATGGCGGACGAACTTGGCCTCCACCGCATATCCAACCAGGGCGACGACTTCGCCGTGTCCCTCCACCGTAAGAAAAACCCCTCAACCAAAACCACAACAACATTTGTCGGTCGCAGCTAACGTCTTTCTCTTCAGTGTACACTCCTCCCAACGTAGCCAAAAAGGGATGCCACATCTTTGACGAAAAGACGGGCAGACGGAGTCATGTGCCCGGTTGCGCGTACTACTCGGCGTACGGCAGGCTGCTCAAGGAGTAGGAAGGGGGGATGAGATGGTTGTGTATCTCATGATCGAGTAAGGGTTTATTGCATAAGGGCGTTTTCTTTTTTCCTTTGATTTTCGCAAGTATTTCTTTTGCTGTCTTTCTTGTTTAGCTGCTTGCCGTCCTCATTCAGGCCACAAGGCGGCAAAATCTGCGGCCCCACAGTGTTGATGAGGTGGTGATGATGAGCGACGACTTTCCATAGCGATACATGTAGCCTTTTAGGTATGAAATAGAATGTTTCCAAGACCTTCAAGACCTCCAAACATGCTCTGACGACTAAAACTGATGTAACAGAGAAGAAAGTGGAGGAACAGGCGTCGTTGACTTGAAGTCCTGGGCCTCTGAGAGGGCTCAACGATTGCGTGATTGACGCTAGTCCGGATTGGGACACACTGCAAATGCGCCTGTCCTTGGGACCACTGACAAGTCCGTGGTCACGTGTGGAGGCCTACCCGGTATACGTCGTTGGGCAAACCAGTGGGCGCGGTGCACCGAAGAGAATGTATTCGAGTTAAATTTGTATGAAGAAAAGCGTTTCTTGAGGGTTTTCTCTGTTATTGGGTATGGAAATACTTCTCCTGGTAGGATGTATTTGGTATGTGCAGAACTATATACTGATATGGGGGACACGCCGTACACTATCAATGTTCAACGTCCGGCGCCAACTATGATGACAATGTACAGCTAAATAGGGCCGTTTGTAGGAATAGCAGTGCAGGATACATTTTTATACACAACTCTGAGATATTAATCACTCTTAGGCCAGAGACATCCTCGTGCTGTCCTCTGAGCACCGCTTGGCCCAGTATAACACCAATGGTTGTAGACTGCTGCCGACATTAAAACCTGATATAAAATATTAGCAACCCTAGAAATTATCTTAACATGAATATACACCCATTTACTTATGTGCAAACAACCAGCCTGCTGTGACAATATCAAATTAGGTCCAACCAATTACAGGCGCTGTAAATGCGCTATACTACAGTTAGTGAAGCAGCTGCCCTGTCGTGTGGTGGCCCCGCCAAAAATATTTCCGCCGTGGGGACTTTTCGATGGCCTTCAACCTCCAACAGTGATATATCCAGGCCCCTTCTACGCTTAAACAGGGCTCTATCAGCGCAAGTCATTGCCAGCAATCACAATGTCTGGTAGCTGGATAGGCGGTCTTGCCAGCAGTAAGCACAATACCAATACCAGTCAACAATGAAACTGCTAACAAAAACACAGATGCTGTGGAAGGCTGGCATGCGCATCGCACACCCATCATTCTTTGCACACTGGCAACGCTTGCCGCACTCCGTGTGTATTTGCACCTCAACGATGATGGAGTTGAGCTGAATGCTTTGCCAAAGTTATACGAAAAGGAAAAGACAGGCACCAAGCCCAAGGAGGCTTCGCCCACGACAAAGGCTAGCGGTCCGAAGAGAATAAAAGGCGGTTTGGCCAAAAAGCCTAGCACTGAGTCGAACGAAGTTGACTTGACCAAGCCCATCAAAGTTCTGGTCTTCTTCTCTTCAATTACAACAAAGACGGAAAAGCTGGCTACCGCCTACGTCGAGTCTCTCAGCAAGCGCCTGGCTGAAATCACCGCCTCGACTGGACGAAAGACACTTGCGCCAGAGTTGCTCGACCTCGCGGAAGTTGATTTTGATGACTACTTCATCAGCCCCCCGAAAGAAGCCGAACCAACCGCGTACCTCTATCTCTTCCTGCTGCCTAGCTACAACATCGACTCCATCAACGACACATTTCTCGAGCACTTGCAAGAAACACACCACGACTTCCGTATCGACACTGCGCCTCTTGCTCCCTTGCTTGGCTACGCAGTCTTCGGATATGGTGATAAGGAGGGTTGGCCCAACGAGAACGAGGGTTTCTGCTTCCAGGCAAAGGATGTTGATAAGTGGATGGCCAAGCTGACTGGCAGAAAGAGAGCCTACCCTGTCGGTATGGGCGATATGAAGAGTGACCATGTTGAGCGCTTCGCAGAATGGGCTTCAGGAATTGAAGACACTATTCGCCATATCGCTACCACTGGCCTCCTCGGCGAAGGAATTCCCGGCAGCGGAGCCGCAGATGAAAGTGATGCTGACGTAGAAGAGGAATATGACGACGGCGAAGTTGTCTTTGACGACGAAGAGGTTGCAACACAAAAGAACAGTAGCTCCAGGGGCTTAGACGACTTGGAAGACCTTGGCAAAATGATCAATTCCTCTACTGCAGGCGACAAGAAGAGCAAAAAGGCACCCATCGCCGTTGACTTTACCACCTACGGAAAAACAACCGCCAAGCCTAACCACCCCAGCGGCGCCAAAGAAATGGTGGCTAAAAACTCGCCTACATATACCGCTCTTACCAAGCAAGGTTATGCCATTGTCGGCTCTCACTCCGGCGTCAAGATTTGCCGCTGGACCAAATCCGCCCTCCGTGGTCGAGGCAGTTGCTACAAGTATTCCCTCTACGGCATCAACTCCCACCAGTGCATGGAGACTACCCCGTCTCTCTCATGCTCCAACAAGTGCGTCTTCTGCTGGAGACACGGCACAAACCCTGTCGGAACCAACTGGCGCTGGGTTGTTGACCCGCCTGACATGATCTTTGACGGCGTCAAGGAGAACCATTACAAGAAAATCAAGATGATGAAGGGTGTGCCCGGTGTCCGAGCAGAACGTTATTCAGAGGCGCTTCAAATTCGCCACTGTGCTCTCTCCCTCGTTGGTGAACCCATCTTCTATCCTCATATCAATGAGTTTCTCGCTCTACTTCACGCGGAGCGAATCTCTTCTTTCCTCGTCTGCAACGCCCAGCATCCCGATGAGCTAGCGGCGCTCAAGGCTGTCACTCAGTTGTATGTCTCCATTGATGCATCCAACAAGGAGTCGTTGAAAAAGATTGACCGTCCTCTCCATCGCGACTTCTGGGAGCGTTTCCAGCGCTGCTTGGATATCTTGAGAGAGAAGCGCTTCCGTCACCGCACTGTCTTCCGATTGACCCTTGTCAAGGGCTTCAACATTGAAGACGAAGCCGAAGGTTATGCCCAGCTTGTGGAGCGCGGCCTGCCATGCTTTGTCGAGATTAAAGGTGTAACATACTGCGGAACATCGACGTCGTCGAATGCAGGCTTGAGCATGTCCAACGTTCCCTTCTACTGGGAAGTCTGCGAGTTTGCTCGTGCTCTTGAGAAGCGCCTGGAAGCAAAGGGCCTCAAGTACGGCATTGCTGCGGAACATGCCCACAGTTGCTGCATTCTCTTAGCGAGTGAGCGTTTCAAGGTGGACGGCAAATGGCATACCCACATCGACTACAAGCGCTTCTTTGAGCTGCTGGAGGAGAGAGGTGCAGATGGAGACTGGACCCCAGAGGACTACATGGGCCCCCCTACACCAGAATGGGCGCTCTGGGGTAACGGCGGTTTTGACCCCAGAGATGACCGTGTTGACCGTAAGGGTCGCAAGAAGGAGGCCATTGTTGTTCGAGAAGCACCAGAGTAGCTTCTATGACAAAATGAGGAACCTGTTTAGCATGTACATCACCTTCTAGCAGCAAAATTTATGTATTTACTGTGGTTTCTTTTGCGGAAATATAAAATCATGAATATTTTGATGGAAAAAACCTAACCATAACTGTCTTTCCCAAGCCCCCTTTACCGCGTATAATGTTTACACAAAGCTCTAAAATTTTTCGTGAAGCTTGAAAGATGACAATATGGTACATTTGGCTTTGGTGGTATGCCCAAGCCGTTTTACAAAGAGATTTGTTGTGGCATTTTGGCAAGACTGCGGATCATTTTAAGTTCCGCAACATCTCTTCTGCCGTTCGAGTCGAGTGGCGCATTGGATGCTGTGTTATACCAAAAAGATGTGTTTGGTATTACATGTAGTGTTGGCGTTGTACGCTTTAGTCGAGGCCGACGTTGGGGATCTCGCTGAGGTTGATGCCGGCGGGCATGGGGCGAGAGTTAATGTCGAGGGAAGAGTCGTAGGCAATCATCTCGGCCAGAATGTCTAATACGGGCTAAAGAGGAAACGTTATGTCAGTAACGCATAACGAACAAATGGCAGGGAACAGCCATTGACGAACCTTGGGAACGGTACTATCGTAGATCTTGATCAGGTCACCCGGGGCAGGGTAGACCTTGAGGCCCTTGTAGAAGGCGAGGGCGGACTCGATGGCTTGGGAGGCTATTAGGAGCAGCTGTTAGTATTGCGTGTGGGAGGCGGATTGACCGTTGATAGACTTACGATCCTGGCTCATCATTTCACCAGTCATGACCTGCTCGTTGAAGTAAGCTTCACGCTCCTCAACGCCAGCAGGGAAGCCCTCCTCCTTGGCCTCATCGACTCTCTGCTTGATGGAATCGCGCTGGCGCTGGGTGGAAGCAGCAGCCTCCTCCTTCTCGGCGCGGGCTTGTCTGCGCTCGTTTCTTCGGAGGTCGCGACGGAAGCCGGCTTGCGTGCGGCGGCGGTAATCAAAGTAGACGGCGTAAGCTGGAGATACAGAGTTAGCATTGGCGACTGATTCATATCAAATTATAACCGGATAGATGATCGAATTGGAACTTACCGACGATGGCAGTGGCAGCCGTTGCGACGGTTGCCGTCACGACAGTGGAAGTTTGCACCATTTTGTAGGTAGGGAGAGGACAAGAGGGATAGAATTAAAGAAGGAGAATTAAAATTGTCGAAATGAAGATCGAAATGGCGCAACTGCAAAGAAAGCGCGGATGCAAACGTCGTCGAAAGGAGGCAAGGGGAATAGAATACAAAGGGTTATGAGGTTGATGCGTTCATAGGACGCCCAATTTTTTTGAGCCTGCCCACCTCAGGGGAGCTCCGGGAGTTGTCGGCAGAATGTCGGAGGTATGGGCTTCTAAGAGGGTTCACACTGAGCGCGGGAAAGGGAATTTATTGAAAAATTAAATAGTCAGGAAAAAAATTAGAAGAGTGCCAATTTAGAAGTGAAAAAAAATTAAAATAATATTCTGCAGTATTCTATATCAGAGTCGGACAGACATGTACCGCTTGTCAAGGGATATCAGAAGCCGTTCTCTGCACACGTGACTGCGTCGTACTACTCAGCGCTTCAGCGGATTGCGGGCCAGCCTTAGCGGGGCGTAGCTGCCATGCGCTCACTGTAGCTACATAGGTGCCCGTTTGGCGACGCTCAGCTTCATCAGCACAACAACGAGCCCGTGACGCTCCCAACGACTGGGGAACGCCAATCTCAACAAGTGAAAGCCATATTCAGACGCCAAATTGTGTTTTTATAGCGGACTGAAACTAGCATTACGTTGCTCCGCCTGGCCACGACCACGCAACTCACATAGCCATCATGTCGGAGGAACGAAGCAAGATCTCGCTCCGTAGCGGCGGCAAACGAAAGGCCAGACCCGTCATCAGTGCCCCAAAGAAGATTTCGGGACCGATTCTTCAAAATGATGGCGTCAAAGGAGGAGTGCCAGCGCAAGCTGAGCCTCAAGTTCGCCCTCGTTTACGGCCACCGCCAATGGCTGGCGGCAAGGTATGCGTTGCTCGTCAGGGCATCCCACGAGAACAATGCTAACAAGAATGTCAGACATCCGATTTGGTGAAGCAAAGATACTCGACAAGATTCAATAACCTTCCCAGTGATTTCGACGCGTCTATTCCGGCGATGCCATCGCTGCCGCCTCTCGAAAAGTTTCAGCCTAATAACAGACGCCCTTCAACGGCTCGGGGACCCGTTCCCGTGGTGGATGTGAAGGCACTCAGAGATCCTCATCTTTTGCCTGATAAATATGTGGCCAGTGTTCTCGGTGACGCATCCGATGACCAGATCCGCGAGTTTGAAGATTCCCTGCGACAACTCAAGACTCGTGCAGGTGCCGACTTGCAGCAAAACCTTGTGCAGAATCGAACGCAGTTTATCAAGATCACTAAGGAGGCAGAGAAGCTCAAGACCGAAATGCGCACACTGCGAAATCTCATGACGGAGCTCAAGACCAACACGACTGCGCTGCGCACGGCAGCTTCCAAGGACGACGAACCGCTGGCAATACCAGATGGCCGACCCCCCGGCCTCAGTAAGCGAGACAAGCGAAGCTCGGTTGCCGATAGAAGCGCCTTGTGGAATTCACAGATGCAAGCGCTCTACAAGAATGTGGAAGGCTCTCAGAAATTTCTGCCCAATTCGGCAGGGCGACATGTCGTTCAGAATGCTGGCCCTTGGGTCGAGCTGGACAACGCTACGTACAAGTCGAGACGAGCTATGCAAATCTTCCTACTCAATGACCATCTGCTCATTGCTTCTCGCAAAAAGCGCAAGGCTGATGCTCCTACTGGAGATGGACGGGCCCCGTTAATTAAGCTGGTTGCGGACCGTTGCTGGTCGCTTTTAGATATTGAGGTTATTGACATGCCGGGAAATAACGAATCATCTGGTGGTCGGAATAAACTTGCCGACGCCATCATGGTTCGAGGTGGTGGACAGGACTCCTTCATCTACCGAACCGAAAAGGTAGAGGATGATGCTAAGAAGTCGTTGCTTTTAAATGTTCGCAAAGCCATTGAGGAACTGCGCAAGGGTCTCGAGTCGGAAATGGAAGCCAACAACAAGGCTAAGGAGACAATCAACTACTTCGCCTCCCGAGACCCCGGTCTGCTGCAAAAAACGGAGCTTCTAGAGACGCTCTCTGATATCAAGGATATGCTGATTGAAGTAGACGGAAAACAGCAGAACCTTCGCTGGGTTGAAAGCCAAATGGATGAGCTGGACATTGATATTGCACTTCAGCGTTTTGAGCCGGCTGTAGCTACTATTGAAAAGCTTAAAAGCTTGGCTCGGGGTCTGAAAGGCAACATTGTTGCCCAAGATTTCATCAACTTCAAGGTGGACGAGCGGGCCAGCAGACTGGGTGATGTGTTGATTCGCGAGTTGGAGATTACGCATAATGAGAAGACCAAGTCGAACCAGCACGTAACCTGGCTGTCTCGTCTTGGGTTCGAGGACCGGGCAAGAGAGGCGTACCTGGCCGCCCGAAGCGACATTATTCACAAGCGAGCTAGGTAAGTGAAGCTGACCCATCGGCTCTCAGAGAGATACAGGCTAACACATGTATAGACAATGTATTTTCCAAGGTGACTTGCATCTTTACATCTGGCAGATCTCGTTTGTCTACTTTACCATTATCCACAACACGGTAGAGTGCTTTCAAAGCTGCTTTCCTCCACCCATGATGAGCGCCTGTGTCAAGTGGGCGAAGCAGGAAGTCGAAGCATTCAACATCATCCTTTCGCGTCAACTTAGTAGTACGGAGCGTGGTGGCCCTGTATGGACACAGTGCATGGAGAGAGCAAAGGAACATGGCAAGAAGCTGGCCGCCGTTGGGCTGGATTTTGGTGATTTAGTTGGCAGGGAGGCTGAGGTGCTCGACTTCAACATTGGCAGCCCTGTGCCCGTTGGATTGGGACTGGAATAACGAATATGGATGATGCCGCATGTGTGGTGTGTTTTTCTTTTTTGCAGAGTCTCTTTTTAGAATATTTACGACATTGTTGAGATTAAAAGGAACTGGAGTCTGTGCTGTGAAATGTTGTGACGTTTTGATGTGATGTGTGTGCTATTGTGCGATGGATTCAATGCTGTAATTACCTGGACGCATAATTTGGCGTGGACAAAGAAAACGTAGTGACAGATTCAAAGCCATCGTCATAGCAATCAGCCAGTACGTAGTAATGTAGCAATGGGCAGCATTGGATTGCGGAGAGCAAGAGAACAGGTGTTTCATTTTCATGGCGATGGCATTTGACAGACGGCGGCTGTGGAGCAGGCTACCAGCGCCACCCAAGCGCTGGCACATAAGCGAAAGACGCAATGCAATCTCCCCGTCCGGGCGCGGGCGTGCCACCAGCTCCCCCCTTCCCCTCCTTCTTACTGTTCAGTAGGCTACACGCTCAGTGCGGTCCCCCCCAGCGCTAGTGGACACTCAGGCCGCCCATCCCACCAGCAGGAGACAGCTACGGCAGCTTCCCACCACAAACCACCACGTCTTCCAGCATCACCACCAAAACAAGCCCTTCCTCTTTCACACAGCACACCCGCCTACACACCCACGATCTGCATCCGCACCCGCGCCCGCAGCTGCATCTGAGCATCATCGAATAGCATAATCGTCAATTTCACGTCGATCGCATTTGTCTATTCCTTCAGCCCGCCCGCAGCTTCACCTCCAAACAGGCCTCTCGTCGCGCTGTTTTTCTCTTTTCGCCCATCCCTCCTCCCTGCCCCACCGCCACCCAAACCCCCCCCAAGCTTCGTCGTGACGGGAATCTAACAGCTTCCCCTGCTTACGCCTGCCGCTTGCAATACAGCTTCGAATCCGCGACGAGGCTAGAGACCGAGCCTCGAAATTATAATGGACACCAACATGGAGGATGTCGGGCGCGTCCCGTCCGACCTGCCCTCTGTCCAGACCGAGCCTGCGACCGTCGGAACCCTCGACGGCTGGATCGAGAGCTTGATGAATTGCAAGCAACTGTCCGAGGTGGACGTTCAGAGACTCTGCGACAAGGTGAGAATTATCGCGTTGGACAGGCCATGCGAGAGGTTGGAACATGATGAGCATTGGGCCCTACGGCGACCATCTGTGATGCTGTCGCGAACCCTTTGGTGCCTTTTTTGCCGCCCTACCCCTCGCGTGACTGCTTGACTGGCATTGCTGACTTTTTTCGTTACCAACGCAGGCTCGCGAAGTATTGCAAGAAGAGTCGAACGTGCAACCTGTGGTGAGTATCGAGTCTCTTTTGAACCATTATCGTGATGCATGGCCGCTTACGCTGGTGATAGAAATGCCCCGTCACAGTCTGTGGTGACATCCACGGTCAGTTCCACGACTTGATGGAACTCTTCAAGATTGGTGGCCCCAATCCCGACACAAACTACCTCTTTATGGGTATGGATGCGATGGAAGATTCCCGCCGATGAATTGAAACTGACACAATCTCCTCCAGGTGACTATGTCGACCGAGGCTACTATTCCGTAGAAACAGTCACTCTGTTGGTCGCTCTTAAAATCAGATACCCCCAGCGCATCACCATTCTTCGTGGCAACCACGAGTCTAGACAGATTACCCAGGTCTACGGCTTCTATGACGAGTGCCTCCGCAAATACGGCAATGCCAATGTCTGGAAATACTTTACAGACCTCTTCGATTACTTGCCCTTGACCGCCTTGATCGACAACCAGATTTTCTGTCTCCACGGAGGCCTTTCACCCAGCATTGATACTCTAGATAACATTAGAGCCTTGGACAGAATCCAAGAGGTTCCCCATGAAGGTCCCATGTGTGACCTCTTGTGGTCCGATCCTGATGACCGCTGCGGCTGGGGCATATCGCCTCGAGGTGCGGGGTACACCTTTGGCCAGGACATTTCGGAAGCATTCAACCACAACAACGGCCTAACACTGATTGCCAGAGCGCATCAGCTTGTCATGGAAGGATACAACTGGTCGCAGGACCGCAACGTCGTCACCATCTTCTCAGGTAAGTTTTGAGCTCCCCACCCCCCCTTCTCCCCCACTACATCCGCAAAAGTATCATGGAAATGCTAACATTTTTACGCAACACAGCTCCCAATTACTGCTACAGATGCGGTAACCAAGCCGCAATTATGGAGATTGACGAGCACCTGAAATACACATTGTAAGCAACACCGCTTGCAACCCAGCACGGAGCCTCTGCTAATAACAGTAATAGCTTGCAATTCGACCCGTGCCCCAGAGCAGGCGAGCCTATGGTTTCTAGAAGTAAGCCGCTATCCGAATTACGGATTTTGTTTTATACTCACGATACTAACCTCTGTAGGGACACCTGACTACTTCCTTTAATCTTCGTGCTTTCGCTGTAGAGTGGGTAGCAGGACGCCGGCGGCTGACTGGGGCCACAAGGAGGCGAATAGACTGGGTCAAATGGATTTATTCAAAGTATTCTGCTAATACAAGAGGGTGCTTTCTAGAAGGAATTGCACCGAAAGACACGAACGAGCTACGCACGTTTTGTAGCTGGCGGTTGCAACTCTGGAATAGCACGACGGCGTGGATGTGCGTGGGTGGCTAGTGGCCTGTCGTTCCGACCTGTTACATTATAGAGTTTTACGAAGCACAGAGGTTCAAGGAAACGGTAAAGATAAAAAAAGAAAATAAAAGGAAGGAGTTTATAATCCATCACTGTGCCCTTGCCTACAGCGTTGTTTATTATGTGAGTAATGGCTGGATAGGAATCCATCGATGATTTTTTAAATACGCGATTGCAATGAAAGATGCGTGATATTTTGATGAATGTCGTTGTATATAGATTAAAACTATCTGATTAACTTCCAGTTGTCTCTTCTAGCTAGATACTGAAATGATAATACAATGCATCAATGTACATATAATGCTCTTTATATTCGTGATTGTGTGGAATTGTGTACAGGAATCATAAGAAGGTGGTGTATCATGGTTAGGCATCGGCTTCGCGCTTCTCGAGTTCAGACTGGAGTCTGTTTTCCCACTGACGCTCCTGTTGGCGTTGCTCAGCGGCTGTGATGGGACGATCTTCAGTTACTGCCTCCTCATCGGTCTTGGCATTGGTGGAGTTGGCGAGACGGCTATAGTCTCCCGGGGCCTTGCTGCCATTGGGGATAAGGAAGAGGCGATCGAAGCGATTGAGAGCGTAGGTAAAGACGACAACGAGTTCAATGACGTAGTTGAAGCAGTAGTAGCAAGCCTTGCTATGGAACCAAGCGGGATCAGTCTTTGGGCGGACATAGTAGGCAATGCCTGCGCGGAAGCCAGCGCCGAGAGTGAGGAGCGCTGCGGTGAAGAGGACGAGGAAGACCTTGAAGCGCATGGAGCCGGTGCCAAAGTTGTCAATGGGAGCTGTGCGAGGCACGGCAAAGTTGACGGCCAGGATTGGTATGGGGAGAAAAGCGAGGACGGCGAGATATGTGACCGCAAAGAGCTGTACATTACGGATCTTGCTGAGAACGGTCGTATCAAGCGTGTAGAAGCCGTAGACGGAGGCGATGATGACCATGATGAGCATGCCAACAATGCTGAAGAGGAAAAATCGGAAGAAGATCCTGCCAGGCGTGCTCCAGCCAAAGGTTGGATGGTGGGCGCGCACTATACGCTGTGTGAGGAGCAAATTGACAATGAAGAGCAGGACGACACCGGCGCTGGTGAGAACACCAGCAGCAATGGCAATGCTGGCGTTGCGAGGGTATCCAGCCCAGACTATGCGCATGACGTTGGCGGCGATTCGCGCCATGGAGAAACCGAAGACAACAGCCGACAGGACGAATTTTATGCCGCGTTTTCTATTGCGTTGGAATATCGTCATGTTGAGTGCGGCAGAGCATATGAAGAGCGCAATTAGGACTGCTGAGATTGGTGCGTCCACGTCCAGCGTCGGTTGGCCACCGAGACCTGCACCCTGTGGTGCATAAGGAGGACCTGGAGGCGGGCCTTGCATGGCGCTTGGCTGGGAGCCGGGACGTTGTTGCGGCGAGCTCATTGTGACTGTGACTGTGGAATTGTGATTTGTTGGTGTTGAAAAGAGGAGGGCCAGCTGGCAGCAGGTGCTGTGCGGCCGACAAGGGAGAAAAGCTGCTGGCGGTAATTGGCCGTGCTGTTAGGCGGTTTGCAATGCAACTGGGGCGATTGCCGATCAGGCGATGCGGAGATAGATGGGAGAGGCTCTGTTGCGGGTGGTGTCCGAAACAGTGCGTGCGGACTTGGATAAATTCTGAGAATAGGACTTTGTTCGTTTCAAAGGAGGATGTTTTAGAAGTCGGGGATTGCGAGGGGGGCGGACAATGGGATGAATTTATTGTTCGGACAGAGGGGAGGCTAAAACCGAGTTTGTTCGCTGCGTGCGGGTGCAACATGGGAACAAGAACGCATGCTCGCTGTGGTGACGGTGCTTTGGGGGCCGCTTTCAGCTGTTAAGGGCGCTGGAAGAGCGTGTCGGTGGTCGGTGGTGGGCAGCGCCGTGGTGCCGATCTTGGTGCTGGGAGCTGCATTTGGGAACAGTAGCTTGCTTAGCGTGGTTTGGAGGGCGCTGGAATGCTGGGCAATCTATTACCACCTGCAGAGTGCGACAAGCAAGAAACTTGGGTTGCAGCCTTGTGCGACCAACCTCTTTTGACATTTTTTATAATAGTAAAATTTTATAGCAATTTGTAAATTTATGGACAAATGTAGTATATTATTTCTTTTTACACTGGTACTGTTAGCTGCTATCACCTGTCGAACACGACCACATGGTGACGCCCACAATGTCGGAGGTCGGCATTTCGCGTCGACGCGAAAATGGACGACTGTCCATCGGACCTAGCTTAGCTCCACCAAACGGCGCTCGCTCCGACGAGTGACGCTGGATGCTGCGGAGTAAGGCTGATAAATAGAGAGCTGTACCGTGGCGTTTAAGCAAAAAAATTACTTTAAATCTTTTGACAATCGCTGCTTGGTAGGACGGATCTGTCGGAGATTTCTGACGCGGGCAACCTTCTCGAAACGACTGCTCGGCTGTCCGAGGAGGACGAAATCTCGTCATCTCCTGATTTCTCTCCGACATCATACGCTTGCGGAGGTGGTGGCAAGATACTATTAGAGTCTGGATTTTTGTAGTATGTGTGTGTGCATTACACAATCACCGCAAGGTGATGATCAGTAATATGGCTTACACATCTGGAGTAAAAGCATCTAGATCAGCAGCATCACGTTGGAGAGCCCTATTCGGTAGGGGCATCGTCCATCCATCCAGGAACACAATGCACTGGAATGTAAATGCGGCCGAAAAAAGCCCTATGTAGAGTCCTCTGCTTCCAGATTGGGCTGCTTTTGTCTCCTTGTATGGCGAGACATGTCTCACTCCCTGCATCTGCATCTACATGCGGGCTGCATATCTGATACCGCCAGCGTCTGTAGTCTCCAAGTGCAGTATGGACTTTGGGCGAACTGCCTATGCCGAAATTCATGCCGCAGTGTACAAGGTATAAATCAGGTTGCTTGAGACGGAAATCCAAGTCGTGAATAAGACAGACAGCAGAGTTGCATAAGACAAATGAACCACGTGCATTTCCCAAGCTGCTTTTGCCGACGGGAGAATGCATGATGTGTTGTCTACAAATGCGATATCGCGCTTTGACTACTAGTGTTGTATTGCTTCTTTGGCCCCTTTGTTTTAACTCACACATTGCACACGTCCTTTTTGTCTTGCAGCTCTCTGGGTCATGCGTCCAACCTCTGCATCGCCGCGCATGAAACATAGACACCGTGCCGCTCTTGGCATATAGACTCAACCATCATATCAGGTAGAAGACAAAAAAAGAGGGGATAACTCCTTTTCTATTCTATACAGATATGGGAAATCACGAGCTTGTGGTGCAGACTGCATCGATACATTGGCGGTGGTTGTTAGCGACCTGAACTAGTATATGCCCACTGGCCACCTATGCAGGTAGGGGCTTTGCGTATTGAATTTTCTTGGGCGACGACTCAGGCGATGCTGCAGCCAGCACTCAACTATTCCAGCGGGGTTTCTTGTTATGCTTGTCTGCGCAGGGCAAAGACGGTGGTTTCATGCATGCATAAGCGAGTTAACGCATTGTAGGGAAGGGGCTGGATGCTTAGCTGGCTTTAAGTTCTAATAGGCGTTAACGTGGTCCCGGAATGCGGCCGTTGTTTCTGCTTTCTTGCCCGCTACGAGGCGGTTGTAAAAGTAAGTTAGTGCATTGGGCATGGTCCGCACGCTATTCTGGCCCTCTCCCCACCCCTCCATGCTAATGCTGCACGCCAATGACAAAGGTATCGTGACATTTGGGCTGTGGTTTGTCCACTGGGCGCCGGTGGAAATCGCTAGTGCAGCGGGGGGCGCGGTCGCCCGGCTGTTCATGTTCAGGTACCCGTTGCGTGCGTGGGCGGGATCGCAGGGGTTCGCGTGTGTGGTGCGCGATGGGCTATCCGCCAAACAGGGACACAGGAAAAACGAAGACAGCCAAAGTAATCTCGGTGAGCCTCTACGCCTGTCGATGCGTATTTTATTTTGTTGCGCGGCGATTGGGTCTGCCGAGACCTCTAGCCGTCATTTTGTATATACAATTGGTGATACGTGTTTTTTTCTAGTCGCTATTTTTCTTTTTCTTCCTCCCGTCTTTGCTTCTTTCAGTGGCAAGCTAGACGATGTTACCACTGAGTAGTGCTGTGGCCCTCTGTAAGCATGAGTGACTCGAGCCGGTACTGGGACTCCAAAAAAGCGTTGCTTGGTAGCAACCCCCCCTGGTCACCCTTCTCTATCTCAAATTTTCCCCTTCTGCTTTTGGGGGGCCAGGGCTTGGATGGCGTTTTCTGTGTTTTAAACACCAATTAATAAAGCGTCTTTTCCAATTTCCCAAATTTAAACTACGCTGTTCCCGCGCACTTTGTGCTGCCACCTCCATCACCTTCAACCCCCCCTTTTTTTTCGTCCTCTCTTTTAGTTAGCGCCTACAACTCTGGTCTAATAGCGCTAAACCGTCGCCTTTTTTCCTTTTTCTTTCTCTTCGACCATACACTTAGCGCCTATATCCACTGTAGCCCGTCACTAGCTTCTCCCCCCCGGCGCATCCACTTCTGCCGGCCTGGTCCACTCTAACTCTGTGGTGGACAAACCAGAGGCTGCCGTGGCCCCCTGCACAACACAGCACAGCACCCGCGGAGCTCACCCGCAGCGCACTGCAACGACCCAGCCCGCCCATTGTTTCTTTCTCTCTCTCTCGTGCTTCTCCTCCTTTGTTCCTCCGCCGTTGTTGCTTTTGTCTCACTTTAGCCTGGTCGTCCCACAAACCAGGCTTTTCAAAGAAGGCATTTTTTTCTTTTCTTCTGCTTCTTTTGCGCTCAAAAGACCACGGCTGCTCTCGTTTGCCGCTTTTTTTTCTCTCCGTCATTCTTTGTCCTCACTCTTTCTAGTTGGCAAATCTCGCTTCTGGCGTCGCATCGTCGCATCTGCTGCTGCTCCCGTCCCATCAACGGGCACCAACGGTTTCCTGGCCTACAAAGCTTTACCACAGCCTTTTCATTTTTTTCCGGCTCGAACCAACCGAAGGAACGACCGACTACATCTAGGAATTAAGCATTTGTTGTACCCGAGACGCTATTCCAGTCTTGTATCTTTAACAAACATTGATGCCATCTATTGCGCCCTTTTACGACGACTGCCCTGCATTTCTTTGACGGGAGCTTACCATCGCTTCTCCTTATTCACCAAGCTACTCCGAGACGACCAACTTCCTCAGCTCGGCTCCCTTTGAATGGATTTCTGACAGCTCGTGTGTATATTGAAGGCTTTTCAGGTACACTCCGGCTGATTCAAAGCTCGGACTGTTACAAGCTTGACTCTACGACTCTGCCTTTGGCCTCCAACCACATCGATTTATTAGGATCGGGATCGGAAGCTTTCTCATCTCTATCATTATCACACCAAAAGTCACATCTCAACGTCGTCACCCGATGGAACATTCAATTCATGGCGCTTTGGCGTCAACGCGGCGCATGAGGCGTCAACAGCAGCGCGCAGCTAAACTGGCCGTCCTACTTCTGTTACCTTCTCTACCAGATATGGCATCCGCACAAGCTTCCAAGTGCGTTTCACTGCAAGGCTCAAAAAGCTGCCCAGCATTTCAGTCCGCCTCCGTATCAACTTCCAGCCAAGAGCTTTTGAGTCACTAGTAAGCCTACCATGCATACGCATATCTATAACCAAAACAAGCCCACTGACAATTGATTCTGCAGCAACTTCCTTCAATTCGTATCTGACGCCAAGAGTTTTGATGATCAAATGGACAGCTTTATCAAGACGGCATATATCCAGCAGCAATTCCAGAATCGATTTGGATGCAATGACGTAGATTTGCGAAATTCCAGCAGCATGTATGCGAGATGGACAACCACAGTCATTTGTAATGTCATGGTTCAGATGTCTCACCAACCATGCTCTCTATCAGACGATGCAGCCCGCCCTATATGTGCCGACACTTGTGCCGAGTACGCTCAGAGTGAAGCATGGATTACTGCTAATAGCAATCTTTGCAAAAACCCAAACAAGAACATCAACGACCTTATCCGCGCAGACTTTACGACCTGTGGCCTGCCTGACCGCTCTCTCAGTGGACGATGCATATCTGGTGTCGAAAACGAATCCAATAACTGTGGTTTTGGAGCCAACACAATAGGACTGTGCACGTACTGCGGAGCTGGTGGAATTAACTCTACAGATACTTGCTGCTATGCCTCCAAAGCTGAATCTCGATGCGAGGGAGTCAAGCTCCCAAAAGTTACGCCCACGGTTACGTTCCTTACTCAGACCCCATCTGCAACATCCAGCTCAACTGCCGGCGCCGCCCCAACCCACGAAACCGATGATGCAAAGACTGGAGGTAGTGGCAAGTTAAGCGGCGGCGCCATTGCTGGCATTGTCATAGGTGCTATTGCTGGCGTGGCTCTCCTAGCCTTCTTGCTATTCTTTTGCCTACGCACCTCGCGCAACCGCAAAGGTAGCCAACGTGGCAGCGTCTTTAACCAGCCAGCACCTTCACGTAAGGCTGCCCCTCCTATGCAGCAACAAACTCCTGCTCCACAGGGATATGAAGTGCTTCCCGGCGGCCGAATTGCGCGTATGTCTGCTCTTGAAGGCCACTCTGGCCAATCCCCGGCGGCGAACCGCGCGAGCCGATCCAACAGTGCCTACACAGGCAGCCGCAAGAAGGGAGGCAGCGATGACTCGTCGTCAGACGAGTATGGTGATGCCCAAGAATACGAACATCACTCTGCCCTGCGACCTCCTCCAACCACCTCTAGAAGACTTGGATCTCTGTCTAGCGCGTCAGCCCTTCATAGCGATGGCCAGCTCTCTCCCGTGACTTCGGGCGGCTTTTCTTCACCCCAGCAAATGACCAGCCAACAATCCGAACAGCTTCCCTTCTTCAAAGATTACTACTCGCAGGACGATATCCACCCTAGTGATCGTGTGTCTGTCCTCTGGGCATACCAACCTCGGGCTGGCGATGAGTTCATGCTTGAGCGCGGCGATATGCTCAAGGTGGTCGGCATCTGGGACGACGGCTGGGCGACAGGTATTATGCTAGACGAACGAGCTGAAGACTATGAAGCAAGGAGACAAGCTCAGCGGGACAGCGGCGTCTCTAGCTCCTCTCAGGGCCCATCGGCATCTGATGGACCAAGAAGCGAGATGAAGGCATTCCCGCTTGTCTGCGTTTGCGTACCTCAGCATTGGAAAAAGATTATTGAAGGAGACGGGTCTACGGAATCCGGCACAGCTGTTGCTCATGCTCCTTCACGAGTTCCTTGATTGACAATAATGCTCCCCAACCTTTGCTCGTTCTCGTCTCACTATTCTCCCTCCTTCTATTTCTCTCACTGTCTTTTTTGGAATAAGCTACATTACGTAGCACACCAGACGATTGGCTACACTCCGTTTCCCTTGACATTTGTCTCTTTGACTTTCGGCGCTATCATCTTTGCGACGAGCCGATCATAACGAAGCGCAAGCAGCTCTTCTCTCTTTCACATGCGTATTTGCATATCCCCGACACACCTTTAACGAAATATGACTTGCGGGTAGTATTTATTAATCCCGTTACTCTGTACATTCTTCTTTTGTTGTTACTTTTTTTGGGCACTCTGGCGTTTACACCGTTTCGATTATGTGGCGAGTAGTCGACTGAGAGGCTCACGATTGATATTTTCATAAGCACCGAGATACCTGGAGGCTCCAGTTTGAATTTATTTAGCTAGTTCAGATACCAATACCAGTTTCTTTTCTTTTTTGAACACACTTTTCCAATTTATACTTGTTCACATATGCTGGCTGTTGTAGTTTGCCATGACGTAGAGCAAAGTGCAGTGTGAGACTTGCTCCGTATTATGCATGCGGAGGTGGGGGTGAAGCGAGGGGCAATGCACCATCCACCAGCTTCAAACGTAGCAACTTCAAAATCGCTACTATTCACTGTACTCACCACTGCATTTACAATCGTTGACCATGACGGAAACATTAAATGCTGCCATGGAGGCAGCCGTCTCCCGATTCAAGCTCGAGAGAGTCCTGAACCAAGGTAATCAACAGGTGTCCGCCGTTTTCCCTCGGAACCCTCCAAGATGGATGTGATGATACTAAGGCCGCATTGCGCTATAGATCAAGCTGGACGACGCACATCCATGTACGGAACGATAGATGATAAGCCTGCGCTTTTGGTGGTAGAGAGAGCCACATTCCCCGAAGAACAAGCCTACTTTGCGACGCTGCCTTCGACGCTGGCGCGCGTCAAGAACCTCGGAGCAAACGACATTTACAGCTGGCACATGGCGCTCAACGGCGATGCGAAAACGATGGCTACCGAGGGCGAGTTCTACCCCGACTTGAAGATTAATTTGATATATCCTTGCACGGAGACACACATTAAAAAGTACAGCAAGCAGGGCGTGCGGTTTGTTACGGAAACGGCCGAGATTTACAAGGACCGTGTTCGACCATACATGCTAAAGAAGAGAGAAGAAGGACGTTTAAACTGGGTATTTAACATTATTGAAGGCAAGAAGGAGGTAGAAGACGTTATATACAGAACGAAGCTAGGTGAGGCCGGCGACGAGGGCTTCTTGATGCTGCCGGATCTGAACTGGGACCGCAAGACATTGGATGCCTTGCATCTGCTGGCGATTGTGGAGAGGCGTGATATCTGGTCGCTGCGCGATCTCAAGAAGAAGCACATTGCGTGGCTCGAGCACATGAAGGCGAAGCTGCTGGCTGCCACAGTGGCCACGTACCCGACCATCGAGGCGGACCAGCTGAAGCTTTACGTCCACTACCAGCCGACATACTATCACTTCCACATCCACATTGTGCACGTGCAGCTCGAGGCCGGCGCAACCCAGGCCACGGGCAAGGCCGTGGGACTGGAAAGCATCATGGAGACTCTCAAGGCTATGGCGGGAGATGGCGAGGCTGGTATGGACTCGGTGGCTATGAGCTACACGCTGGGCGAGGCGAGCGAGTTATGGAACGAGGTGTATGCGCCGCTTAAGAGTGGCGATGGTAAAGCTTCTCAATAGCAATGACGAGATCGTTGACGCCAGCACCATGGGGGCAGTCAACCCACTCCCCGCCATCGCGGATGCAGTATATTTCGTTGTCGAGTCGGACGGTGCAGCTAAGAGTGACATTTGCCTGCTAGAGGTTAGCCTTGTTCTCGTCCGTAACCTAGAAATTACAAGCCTATCTAGAATTAAACTTACGTCCGATGTGCGTTGTACGCTGGCGCGTAGCAGGCCCAGGCCATGAGCGCCGTCATCACGAGTAGCACACTCGTTGAGCTTTTGAATGTCTATGGCATGCTCGAGAGCGCAGTCCTCGACCAGAGTGCGGTCTGGGATGCTCTGGTATTCCTTCGTAAGGCACATAACGAAGCCAAGGTTGGTTTTGGGATCGGGGTAAAGCTCGCGAGCGCACAGCTCGATAATATTGCCCATGCACTCCGAGGGCCCATGCTTGCAGTTGATTCCATCATCAGGGGCAGGTCTATAAGGAATATGAGTTAGTATGGTTTGCGATTTAGGTAAGGTGGCGAGAGTGTCTTACGAGCCAATGTACGAAAGCGTAAAGTTGACCTTGTCGTGGATCTTCTGCATAACAGGGAGGACAAGCTGGCGCATGGCATCCTAGAAGCTGGTTAGCGGTGATGCGAGAACAATATCTTCCCCATGATGGCAAGTGCATACTCTAGTATCAGGGCATTTGCTGATAATGTGCGCTTCTAAGGGTACCAGATAGCCGGGTTTGGTAGTGGCCCCAGCGGTAGCTAGCTTGTTATCGCTCAGGCCGTGATAGCAGCCCGACAAGAGACCCGAGCCATTATGAAACGAAAAGTATACGACGGAGATGAGCGCGAGGGCGATGACGAGGATCCGGGTTCGGCGGAGGCGGCTGGGGATATGAATGTTGGGCATGTCGCGGACAGCAGAGCGCTTCTCATCCATGGCTAGCTGGGAGCAAATGAAGCGGATGCCTGAATACGAGCGGTTATGGGCGAGAGGGCAAAATGCAGGTGGGATCGTCAAGAGGACAGCGATGTTAATCTGGCGATGATGGACGGCGGGTGGTAACGGAGGGAGACTCGCACAGTGAAGCTGGGGAAATGCCGTCGGGCAAAGGCTTAGAGAAGGAAAGTGGAGGCCAGGTGATGGTGCAACGCTGGGGTACGCTTTAAGCGGGCGGAGTCCAGTGGATGCCGTACCGTATGCGTGACTAGTTTACAGTGGGCAAAAGAAGAAGGTCACAGGCGGGGGGGCAGATGACCGCTGTACTAAAAATTTCGGGGGCAATTCGGGCGGTGGCTTGGGGCGATGCGTCGGAGATGCGGCGGGAAAGATTAGCTGGAAACGTTGCACTGGGGAAAGGCAGAAGGAAGAGGAAGAAGGAGGGGGGATAGAATATATGGAGAGGAACAATTATTATTATTTCTTGAGGCAAAGGGGAGTAGAACTAATGCTGTTGAATATACTTCCGTACGGTACCTGTCCTGTTGTAAAGTACACTGCTG
Source organism: [Torrubiella] hemipterigena (assembly GCA_000825705.1). Taxonomy (NCBI): domain Eukaryota; kingdom Fungi; phylum Ascomycota; class Sordariomycetes; order Hypocreales; family Clavicipitaceae; species [Torrubiella] hemipterigena. The sequence continues at coordinate 623,389 of CDHN01000002.1, forward strand.
ATTAGCGGACGCATGCACTAAACCATTGGCAAACCGGCTACTGGAACAGTACAGCCCAACAAGTAACAGCCCTATAGCAAACCCCCTAATTTCGACCCCGCCCTTCTAAAACCTCGCTGCCTAAACCCGCAGAACAGACTTGCCCCGCCGACGCTAACTCGCACCTTCCTCCAGCGCCTGAAGCGAACCGCAACGTCACACTTGCTTCTCCCCCAAACTCGCTGCCCGCCACAAAACTCGTCCCTCCGCATCGCCGCTAATAAAACACGGGGCCAACCCTGGGCTATTTTATGCCCTGTCGTTGTTTTTCTAGTCTCCAGATCTGCAATTCCCTTTCCAAGCTAACGGGGTACCACCTTCTGCGACGTTGTTTAGCGCTTACGCAACCGCTATAAACCCCGACAGCTCATTGCCATATACATAAAACCCTCCCCAAAACCAACCTTGTCTAGCGACTATGCAGCCTTGAGCTCACCGTTCATCCCACCTTCGTCACAGATCTAAGACACGCCGCCGCTTCGACGCACGCCTGCACACAATGTTGACGCCGCCGCAAGACCCCGTGCTGCAGGAGTTCTTGCAGCCGCTTGCCATTGACCTGCAGACCTCGTACAGGCTCTCGTCCCTCTTCCTCAACAACTTTACATATTTGGCCGCACAATCTCCCGACCAATTTCTGCCGACTCCTATATCAGAATCGATCCTGCGCCCAATTGCCAACACTGGCAGTGGCCGACATTTGGCAATCGACATGTAAGACAACATAACAATCCGTTAGCCTGACTGTGGCGGTAATACTAACAAGACATGGCAGTGGCGGCACAAATCTCAGAGTAGGCTTCATCGAGCTAGTCGGGAATGACCTCCGTAACGGCCATTACAATGGGGATGCAAAGCCTCACCTGAACGGCAACTCCCACCCCGGCGAACGCATCCGCCGTCTATTTGAAAAGTCATGGCCCATTTCCAACCATCTTAAGAACCAAAACGCAGAGAGTCTCTTCCAGTGGATCGGAGAATGTATCGCACAAGTTGTGGAGTCGGCACGCAAAGATCTCAATATACCCAGCGATGTTAAGCTGCCTCTTGGTGTAACATTTAGCTTCCCAGCACAGCAGAGCTCTCTTTCACAAGCATCTGTGACATCAATGGGCAAGGGTTTTGCTATTTCTGAAGGAGCTGACCTGGGAATCTGCATTCAAGAGGGCTATGCGAAATTCAAAACACCGGAGTTACCAGAGATCCAAGTTACCGCCATTGCAAACGACTCCGTCTCGACCCTTGTCTCCTTCATCTTCAACTTTGACGCCAGTGAACGCCGCCGTGCCAGCATGGGTCTCATTCTAGGAACAGGGTCCAACGCCACCGTACCCTTGAAGCTTAACCGATTGCACCCCAGCAAGTGGCCCAAGAACGTCAGCATGCTGGATGGCGAGAATGTAAACCATACCAGAATTGCCGTTAATACCGAATGGAGCATAAATGGCACTGAATCGCCCATGCGTGAGCTGAGCCTCATTACAAAGTGGGATGATGTTCTATCAGCCCAGAACGAACGACCAGGGTTCCAGCCGTTGGAGTATATGACTGCGGGCCGATATCTTGGCGAGCTTGGCCGTCTGATGCTCGTCGACTACCTAACAATTACGCTGTCCATTGCTAAAGACACGCTGCCGGAAAAGATTCTTCAACCCGGAGCGCTCACTACCACCTTCCTGAGCCACTTCAAACCTTTGGAGACGACGACACTTCTCGCCTTGCTACAGGCTGAAATTCCCACCACAGGGCAATTCACGTGGACGGAGCAATACGCGGCCGCTCTTTACCATATCGCCAAGGCTATTGAGTACCGCGCAGCCGGTATTATTGCCGCTGCAATTATTGCACTTCTTACGCTAGCAGAAGAACTTCCTGTATCCGCCGCTGACCAAGCAACTGCGCCTTCAGCCGACCTTGGTGTAGGATATACCGGTGGCTGTATTGTTCATTTCCAGGATTATTTGGTCGACTGTCAACAATTCCTGGACGACATCCTGGCTCTCAAATTTGATGGCGCCCTGCCTGCAAAGGTAGTACTGAGCCCTTGCCATGACGGTGGCATTAGCGGCGCTGGCATATTGGCTGCGGCTTCCTTGTCTAGCAGCGAAGCTGGCACGGCGTAAACCATCCTCTGAAAAGAAAAAGACAATAAACGAGGAACTAGAACGCCACTATTACAGAGGAAGAGAGCTGTATATAGCATCACAAGCATGTATAGGGTTGCATGTTTGGCATATTTCTACCCTCCAGTGACGAAATTCATCGCGTTTATCATTGTGCGGCAACATTTAACGAATATAGACTCTTTTCTTGTATTGGGAATAATGCCAACTCTTTAGCATATTCAAGTCATTTTAATAGATACATAGGCCCTAATGTCCGGGGAATACAATACATGCTACTTCCTCCCACATATTGTCCTGCTGCTTTTCAAAATTCCAAAAGCGCTAAATTACATGCATTAATGAACTCCGTTTACACCACCTGCTGTTAACGCCTCGAGCTCCTCCTTTGCGCGGCGATAGTTTTCTTGCGCCTCTCGTTCTCTTCTGCTCACGTATGCTACCTCTTCACGGAGCGCGCCAAGGCGACGCTCAATGGCGCTCTCTTCAGAGATGGCCAGCATCTTGAAGCCAGACAGGGCGACGCGAGCCTTTTCAAGGGCATCTGCGGCATCGCCAATCTTATCCTTCAGCAGTGTCTGGCGCTTCTGGTAACCGCCAAGGTGCAACTTAAGCTTGGATTCTACCTTGGCTCCCTTTTCGGCGGAACTCATGAGGCTTTCTTGGGCGACCTGTGAAATATGGTTAGCAACTATTGCTTTGGTTACGGCTACAGAATCGACAAAGTGACTTACTTCAAATGCAGCACGCATGATTTTCAGCTCATCGGGCTCTGATGTTTGCGCGTAGCACCCGAGGCCGAGACGAGTCGTGTCAGCGGCCCTGCTCTCGAACATGGCTTGGATGTCGTCGAGCTTGGGCAGCTTGGCGGCCTCAGACAGAATTAGGAGTCGCGCATCGGCCAGCGAAGCGTCGTCAATCTGCGCCAGTGGGCGTCCACCGCGCTGCGGTTGCGATCCTGGCAGCGGGTATCTGGCAGCGTCGTTGGCCATTAGGGCCGCGGCTTCGAGGGCAATGAGGCGCTCGGCATCGTTTTCAATCGCCTCTGCTCGCTTAATCATGGCATTGAGATCGACCTTTGCGGGACGCGGAAGCTCCTTCTGCATTACTTGCGTGCGGCGGCGTCGCTCTAGCTCGTCAACAGCAGCTTGACGCTCGCGCTCGCGGCGATCTCGTTCAGCCGAATCCTCTTCAAGTCCAGTACCCGTCGGGTCCACTTCTTCCTGCTGCTCAGGCAGAGCAAATTCAATCTCCTGAGGTCGAGGGAGAGCGGCAAGTCCGGATCTGAGCTGCTCGCGCATAGCCAATTTTCTCATTTTGACATCGCGTGGCGTCGCACCCCCCGACGAGCCATCGTCTTGGTTAAGAGCAAATGTATCTCGTGGCGTCCGCAACGGTGTCTGTCCAGGTCGCCCAGATTCACCACCTCGCATAGGTGTGGCCATGGGGTTTGGCGTAGCCATGACATGATTGCGTGGTGTAATGCCGCCAAAGCCTAGCGACTCGGACGTTTCACCACGCAGAGGTGTGTTTTCACCACCCAACAGGGCAGATTGTGTATCGTTGAGGGCTCGAATCGCGCGGATTTCGTTGGCAATGTGATCCTCCTCCTCGGGTGCTTTTGGCGTGCGGATAGAAGCATTGGTATTTAATGTGGAATAGCTGTTGACAAATCCGCGGGTGGCATCGTTGTCGCTCTCTCTCGCTCGCATATTGGCAGCCTCTCCCATCTTGCCCATCTTGACAATGTCGTCGAGCTCGCCATCTCCGACTTGAGGCGCTGGGAGGTTGAGCGAACGGCGCTTGCTCATCTGCTCAGCCTCTCGAATCTTTTGTAGTTGTCCGGCCTTCATGGCTGCCTTTTGGGAGTCTGATGGTCCTTCTTTTTCGTTCTTTCTTCTCTTTCTCTCGTTATCTTCGTCACCGTCGCCTTTGCGCTTGTTGGCCAGATGCTGCTTCTGAGGATCGAATGCTTTGCGCATAGCCTCGTTTTCTGCCAGTTCCTCCGATGTATCATAGAATCCAGGTGCAGCCTTCTTCTCAAACGGAATATCGGCATTGTAGTCCATCTCGCCCTTCTTACGCGTGACGACCTTGACGTTGATGCCGGCCGTCTTGAGTTCACGGCGCTTCTGCAGTGTAGCCAAGCGGCGCGACTCCTCCTGTTGTCGCTCACGAGCCTTTCTCTTTGCCTTTTTGCCTTGTGTGTTTGCTAAACGGGCTCGAGCCTCGCTCAACATCTCCTTTTCGTCCTCATCGAGATCAATAGTATCGGGGCGAGCCGGTTTCGTTTCGGGATCGGGATCAAGCTCTCCAGGTCGTAATCGTCGCACATCGTCTGCACTTGGAGCAGAGGCCTCGCCACCATCGACACCTGTCAGACCAAAAGCCGACGACTCTCGCGCTTCGGCTTCGTCGAGGAGCTTCTGGTAGCGTTCGAGGCACTGGTTCGCAGTGCGACCGACAATGGGGGCAATTGTGCGCCATTGCGTCGGCATAATCTTGGCAAGATGCAGCAGCTTTTCATCTTCCTCTCTGCTCCATTCTATCTTCTTGATGCTCGGGTCGAGCCATTCGTTCCAGCGAGCTTTGCACTGCTTGGCCGTCTTCCTGGCGAGCAGGGACGAGACACGCGCCCACTGGTTGAGGCCATATTTGGAGACGGACGCCTTGAGGATCTCGTCCTCAATGTTTGTCCAGACACCTCCTTTAACGACCGGCATGATGGCGGCTGCTGAGTGATGGGAAGATTTGGCGATCGCGCGGATGGTTTCGTCGAGGTTGAGGCGCTGAGCAACGCGATCCGCAAAATATTCTGGCAACCTAAAAATCCGCTGAGTCATCATTCGGGGACAACCAAAGTTGGGCGACATGGCGATGAACTTTATAAGAAGACGGGTTGAAAATGTTAAATTGTAGCTTGATTTGAAAGTTTATTATAGATTTTAGGCAGTTACATAATTTTTTTTAAATATTTAATCTATATTATTGCAGGTAAAATGTGTGACAGGACAACGATATCGTACAATGTAACAACTACTGCCATGCTAACGTGTAGAATGAGAGCCAGTGCGCCGCTATAGTGATTTTTTACAAGTAGCTGACCGGCATAGCCAAAGATGAGAACGTTCAATGTTCTATAGCGCGCCGTTGAAAACACCCAACACGACTGCACTGACGAGAAGCAAAGGACCAAGCTTGGTCTGCTGAGCAGCGGACCTGCTGCTGCTTGGGGACGCAGTCGCTTGCGTAGTGGGCTGGCTACCAGATTCACCTTTGGGTAAAGTTGTAGCTCCAGCAGGACTAGCAACCGGGGTTGTTGTCGCCGTGCACCCCTTAGACTTGAGAGCAGAAGAGTACGCTGAGAGCTGCTCTTCAGGGGACTTCTTTGGCGTGCTTTCAACCTTGCGCCATTCGTCAAGCCCAGCCGTCACGAAAAGCATCTTTGATCTCGCATCGACATCACACTCGGCGAGGGTCTCAGTTGCTGTTGCCAATGTATTACCACTTGGCCCAACCGTGACATGGGTGCAGTTGCGACCATTCTCTATGGTTTTGCCTTGAGTAACATAGGCACCAGAGCCCAAATCACAACCCCAGGAGGTTGTGGTACCCGAAACGGCGTATTGGCCCTCCCAGATTGACCCGGACCGGTGCGTGATGGTCTGCTGAGGAAAGTTGACGGACGTAGGGCAGGGCGATGCGCATGTTACGAGCAGGGTGGCTTCTCGCTCTTCAAACTCCTTGGTCGCGGCCGAAATGACGGAGCCGACCAACGATTGCGGTGCGTTTTGATCGTAAAGAAAGGCCAATCGATAATCGTTGGATGGGTGATTGATAGCAGGGCCTGTAGGAGCAGCCATTGTAGATGTGCCGGAGATGATGGTTTAAAGTGTCTTCTGTACGGGGATACGAAAGGATCGGTGAATAAAGGTTAGCCAAATAAAGGGAATTGGAAACAAAGAGTGTAAGACTAGAACAAGATATAGTAGAATCAGAAGAATAAAACAACCCACCAGTTCGCTTAGAGGTGCGGTGCTATAGGGGTCTTTTTAAACAGCAAAGCTCCTGAGTCGCGCGTTTGCCGGCTGGCAAGTGGGGGCGATTATTAGAGGAGACTGAAATAAAATAACAAGGCTGCAGCTCTAGGAAGGTCATTTTTTATTCGGCCGCCATCCTAATTCGGCTTTGGGCTGCTCAAGGGCTGGATATTGCCAGAGCCTGATTCTGGTTGTATGGTGGAGTTTGCTGATGAGAGTGTGTGCCCGCCCACTGAGCGAACAGTAACCGAAGACCTGCAAGTGTTGTATTAAGCTCCGCTCTACTGTTGCATTCTATAACGCGGTGCCTGCATTTTCTATGCAGCATGGTGGAATAAGGTACCTGATACATGTTGCATATGCACGACAAATTCAAAGCAGATTTGTTTGCGCGGGCTTGTACCAGTGTCTTTAAGGGGGATGGAACCGGCTTTTCTTTTTTCTTGGTAAGCACACACTACGGCTTCTGTCCGCAAAGGGAGCTAAAATGGCCAACAGGTCAACTGAGAGCCGCTAGTGATTCTCCCTCCCGCACCATTCTCCACTGCATTAGCGGATTTGAATTCCACTCCGGCTAACCTGGCTTACCCATCACACGATACAAATGGTCTAGATTCCCGTCCGTCGTCAATCAAAGCATCTTGATCTTGCACAATTCACAAACGCGAAACACATCGATTTGATACTCGCCGATACGATACCGCACCGGCACATACCGACACAAGATTTCTACCTTTTACAACCGCATCACCGACATACGGCTAAGCATACCGTTGACCTCACATACCAGAAGCTTATTGCCGGGTTGCGGAGTTGCATAACTGCGAAGCACAAAGCGTCGCAAACGCCGCGCCATGGCTCCAGGAACTCGTGCCGGTGCAGAGCCAACCGACAACAGCCCGGCGACGCATACACACCACGAGCCGACGATTGCAGACGAGTTTACCAGCTTGCTGGCTGGCCAAATTGCCAATGATGAAGAAGCTAGCTCGGACGCGACTCTCAACAGCGAGGGCGTCACTGTCGTCGACGAGTTTGTCGGCTATCCATGGTGGCGACGACCGTCAGTATTCTGGCTGCTAGGCCCCTATCTGCTCTTTACACTAGCATTCGGTGGTGTTGTCATCCCCAAGATCAACCTGATTCTGGATTTGGTTTGCCGACAGTACTTTAACGAGCAGCAAAAGCAGAATCCCAACCTGAAATACCCGCCCATTATTTTCGGAGCAGACAACCCACAATGCGAAAATAGCGACATCCAAAAGAGAATGGCCTTTTTCACAGGCGTTTTGAACCTAGTTACGGGAGGTATTGCCGCCTTTGTTGTGCCCAAAGTTGGCCATCTATCGGATCGCTTCGGTCGAACTAGACTGTTGGCCTTGGCTTCCTGTGGCGGCCTGCTCAACGAGCTCATTACCGTGCTTGCTGGAACATTCCCAAACACGATTGACTACCGGTGGTTGGTTCTGGGAGCCATTTTTGATGGAATGACAGGCTCTTTTACTGCTGGCGCTGTCCTCACCCAGTCTTATGCCAGCGACTGTACATTGCCATCGAAGCGAGCCGTCACCATTGGCTACATCCACGCCTGCCTGTTTGCTGGTTTGGCCTTTGGGCCCCTCCTGGCTGCTCAGCTTATCAAACTTACTGGCCAGGTCATGATTGTGTTTTATATAGTTATGGCCTGCCACTTGTTCTTCATCTTGTTTACCGGCTTTGTTATCCCCGACTCGCTTTCTGCAAAGAAGAAGCTTTTAGCTAAAGAGAAGTGGAGGCTAGCCAAGCAAGGCCACCAAGGCGGTCTCTTGTCTAATTTGCGCAAGTCTCACCCGTTGCAGTCCTTCCAGGCTCTCTGGCCCCAAGGTCCGGGAACATCGAGTACCCTGAGACGCAACCTTGTATCACTTGCTTTCACAGACATGGTCCTTATGGGAGCCATGGTTGCTATTTCACCTGTCCTCGTCATATACACGGGCTATGTGCTTCACTGGGGAACAGTAGACATATCCATGTATGTGTCCGCCGTCTGCATGGCCCGCGTTGTTGTCTTACTTGGCATTCTACCCACCATCAATTACTTTGCCAGAACCTTACCAGCTCGGCGACGAGGGGAAGGTGTTGATATACATACGGAGAAACGTCGCGGTGCAGATCGCTTGGATCTAATTATTCTGCGGGTTGCTCTCTTGTCTGATGTAATTGGAAGCACTGGTTACGTTTTTGCTCGCAACGGCCATGCTTTTTATGCTAGTGGCCTTATGACTGCGTTCGGCGGCATGGGTAGTGCTACTATCGGATCTATCATCACAAAGCATGTTCCACAGAATCGAGTCGGCGAAACACTGGGCGCCGTGGGAATGCTGCACGCTTTGGCTAGAGTTGCCGGTCCCCTCCTGTTTAATGCACTCTACTATGTCACCGTGGATACATTCACACAAGCAGTCTTTGTGCTGCTAGCTTCTATCTTTGGCACCGCGCTGCTCAATTCGCTATTCATTAAACCATTTGGTATGTATCAAGTTGTCGATCCGGCTCCGGCGCACCCATCACTAACACAAACTCTAGTATTCTGGGATGATCCCCATGAGCATGAGCATGAAGAAGACGAGAGATCTCAGCATGCTGTTCCCGAGCGTGATGCCCTTATCTTGGGGCAAAATTCCATTGATGCAGCCGTTGCATCCGCTTAAATATCAATACCATTTTGATACACGCCGATTTTGTATATACGCCCTTGGAAACGTAGATGACCGCTGTTTCTGCTTGTCAATACATATTTTATACTCATTTACGTTTTCTTTTTTCATATCCTGAATATTTAGAGTTGAATTTATTTTCATTTATTTACGACTCTGTCTGCTACTGTGATTCCGTAGGGCTGTTTGAATGGTGGTCCTTTGCTGGCCAGACACCTCTACGGACTCACTGCCGCCTCACGGCTCCACGCTCCAAGTCTATGCCACTAGCATCTCATAATCTCCCCCCGTGGCATCCAACAGCTGCGGCTGACTTGCAATACGAAAGACCGATTGAAAAAGGCGTTTTTACAGCTGCAACCAATTGGTCATGCTTAAAATAGCGACAAGAAGCCTTATTCCCCAAACATTATCGCGAATCCCGCTTCTTTCTCATCGCGCAGCGCGAGCAAATATGTCGTCCATCACAACCAACATTGAGGGCGATGCCATCAAATTTGGCCCATTTGAAGTTACAAAGCAAGTGTTTCTTAAGACACAGCATGTATTCGGCCTGGTGAACCTCAAGCCTATTGTCCCGGGCCACGTCCTAGTGTGCCCGCTAAAGCCGCACCGTCGCCTTACGGACCTATCTCCCGAAGAGACAGCAGATTTGTTTACGACTGTGCAGCAGACCCAGCGGATGCTGGCTCGAATTTACTTTAAAACAGACAACTTGGAAGCAGGAAGCTTTACAGTGGCTGTGCAAGACGGCCCCGAAGCCGGTCAAACGGTGCCGCATGTTCACGTACATGTGCTCCCGCGAACCAAGGACGATTTGGGCAAGGAACCAGACGAGGTGTACGTCGAGATGGCTAGTGAAACGGGAAATGTAGGCGGCGCGTTGTGGGATCGCGAACTCGGCCGCCGTCCTTCACCGGGCGGCAGCATGCCTCGCATCGAAGACCTCTCGCGAGTGGCACGCACGGCAGAGGACATGCATGAGGAGGCGGACCAGTACAAGGCCGTCCTTGGAGAGATGCTACAGTAATAGAATTATTGGGGTATTGCAAGGAGATGTTAGTCGAGCTTGTCCCATGTGTGGTTGAAAGTAGCAGATAGTGTAAGAAACGGGTATTGCAGTACTACGAAACCTGATTGAAATCCCGTGTATGTTAGTTTCATTACCGATTGTACGTTATGAATGTTAGGCCTGTTTAATTGTATTAGCCCACAGAGACAAGTGCAATCTTATGTGAGAATGCCCTCTGGCGGGGGGCGGAAAGCTCTCCGTTGGCCTCTGCAGTCTGTACTTGGTGCGAAGATGGTCAGGTGAGGCCGAGCAACATTAGCGTCAATCACCGCCATGTCATTCTGATAGCTTTTTGTGTGCTACTGTTTACAATAATATTTTTTTTTTTTGAAAAATCGGAGTATCCAGTAAACCGGCTCCCGAGTTACTCATAGAAACCGTACTAGCAGTAGATAGACACAAAGTTGGAAAATGTGTTGAATGTCCTATATACAGAGAGGCACAGTTGATGCAGCTACCGAGTTACTTAGTGCCACTTGTCTGAGGCAAACAAGAGGCGAGGCCCATTGCGGCTGCTGTGCTAGGTGTGGTTTGCGTAAATGCATACGCAGCAACGCGCCATGATCCAAGCGAAGATCGGCGCGAGATGCAAAAGGTGGGATGCAGACCAACGACGAGGAGGGGCTTGGCTATTCGCAGTAAGAGGGGTTTGGAATTCATACTGTGTATTGTATGCACGTAAACCAAACATATAGCAATGTCACCCGCCTTATCATTGCCACCAACGGTCCGGCAGCGGCGCCGTAACGCTCGAATTTTACAGCGGGTCGTCGGCGCCGTGGCCAACGACAATACAACGACGAGAAGCAAATAACAGCGATTTTTGCACAATACACTCCATGCAGGCAAATATTTTTGGTTCCGTCTGTTTGGTTGGTGCGTCAGCTCCCAGTAGAGATATCGGTCGGGGTATCTTTTTGTTTTGATTTGCTCCCACGATTACACAGCTGTTCTGCTGGTGCTGCTGCACAATAACATCACCTGTGTCGTTGAAATTACAGCTGCTTGTCTGGTGGGGGGGTTATTGGTGCTGGAACCCCCCACCACCTCGCGTGTAAGGGCGGCGCGCGGGGGCAGGCAGCCAAGTAAAGAGAAGGCGAGGCTACCACTATTACGGGGGGGCACACCTCTGAGACAGGGCATGCGGGCAACACGACCACCTGCCAATGAGCGCTGGAACAAGCCCACCACAATGGAGAAAAAAGTTTTCCAGTGCATACACCATGCCTCTCAGGCGGTGCCACGGCGGTTCCACTTGCGGTTATCGAGGGACCAGGGGCCCCTGGCTGCATGCGCCGGCCGCTAGCGTCGCCTAAAACGCACGCTGCAGCGGTGTTCGGCCACTAAAGACCACCCAGATACGTCTTCTAGGCAATTCCGGTAGCAAGGCCCGTACAGTGCACACTACTGTGCCATCTGCCATGTGAGCAAGCTGACTCCTTCCCACCTTTGGGACTGAAAAAACACGGCCTCCCACCTTTCTGGCTCTTTTGCCTCGTTCTATTTTTTGTCTTCTCTTTGTGTTGCAGATTCTTCTTTTCCTTTTGCTTCATCTGATTTCCTCTGCTGCTAATAGCATTGCATCTTTTCTTTTACTGCCTTGACGGTCTTTTTTGTAAAAGCGTTGAAGCTCGCATCTTGTTGCGCATCACACAACGCCGCCCCTCCATCCACCACGTCTTCTCTGCCCTGCTAGAGACAAGAACAACACCACCACCAAAAGCAACACTATATATACGCACACATTCACACGCATTTCATACACCCTCGCCGTCTGGTGCCTGTGTCTGTTGTCGTAAGCTCTCACACGGTCCTAAAGGCCATGGCCCTAACAAAGCAGGCGTACTACCGAAACCCTGATGACTTTCCCACCCTCCAACTCTTCCTCCTCGGTAAGTCCTTGTTGTAATCGTCAAAGGTAATACTAGAGTCACCATTGTTAACTGGCATCTCAAAGCCATTGTGCGACTAGCTGAACCCATTGCTCTCACATCCATCTACCCCTACGCCTGGGCTCTCGTCAAGAAGTTTGGAATTGGTACCGAGCAAGATGCATCCTTCTACTCGGGTCTCCTCATCTCCTCCTTCTCACTGGCCGAGGCCTTGATGGGTATGTACTGGGGAGGGCTTTCAGATCGTATTGGCCGAAAGCCTGTTCTCATGATTGGTTGCGTCGGCACCATGTTCAGCATGGTTATGGTCGGCTTCGCCTCCAACATTTGGATCGCTCTACTTGGCCGTGCCATTGGTGGTTTCCTCAACGGCAACATTGGTGTTATCCAGACCATGGTTGGCGAACTCGTCACTAAGCAAGAACATGAACGTAAGTTACAGATGGCAAGTTTTGTTTCTCTGTCTCCTTTTGGCTAATCCGACAAACAGCACGTGCATTTGCTGTCATGCCATTCGTATGGAGCATTGGCACCATCATTGGTCCTTGTATTGGTGGAACATTTGCTGATCCACACTCCGCATGGCCTGAAATCTTTCCCAAGGGCAGCATCTTTGATCGCTACCCGTACCTCCTACCTAACCTGATGTGCTCCTTTCTCATGCTCGTCAGTATTGTGCTGGGTCTCGTCCTCCTTGACGAGACGCACCCTGACATGCAACCCCGTTCCAATCTCCCTGCAGACACATACGTCTCGGAGGAAACCCCTCTAATGGAGACGTCCGACGCAATCAAGCGCCCTGCTGTCGACCTGCGTGCCGAAACGTATGGAACGATTCGCGAACTAAACGATGATTGTGAGCATGAATGGCGCTATGAGACTCCTCGTGAAGAAAAGTCTCTTTTCCTAGCCAATGTATGGAACAAGCGTGTCGTGGGATTCATCATTGCCCTGTCCATCTTCACATACCACTCCATGACGTACGACCACCTGATGCCCATCTTCTTCGAAGACCGTCGCGTATCTCCCACATCCATTCTCCAACTCAGCAGCCCACCCTTGCTATACTCGCCTGGCGGCCTTGGCCTTTCACTACGTGATGTTGGTATGATCATGGCTGTCAATGGCGTCATCGCCCTTGTTATCCAGGCCGTGGTCTTCCCCATTGCAGCAGAGAGAGTTGGCGTTTACAAACTCTTCCTCATTGTCACGGTACTGCATCCCATTGTGTACGCCATTGTACCTTTTCTTCTCTACGTCCCCGAATCCCTCATCTTCCCGGCCATTTACGTCTGCTTGGCCGTACGAAACACCCTATCTATTATCCTCTACCCGCTTCTTCTTATCCTCATTAAGGAAGCTACTCCTTCCAGCAGCGCTCTCGGAAAGATCAATGGTCTTGCCGCCAGCGCTGGTGCCGCATGCCGTATGATTGCTCCCCCAATCGCCGGTTACCTCTACATGTTTGGCAGCAAGCACAACTTCACTGCTCTCGCCTGGTATGGAAGTGCTGTGGTCGCCGTTGTAGGCTCCATCCAATGCTTCATGGTACCCAGAGCCCACAACGAATGCTTTGAGGAAGACTCTATGGACTCGTCCTCTGAAGTGTCAGAGGAAGACCTGGAGTAAGTTTCTCTACTTTCCCTTGTCCGCTTTGCAGAGCAACACCATTTTCTCGTGGCTTTATCTCTGCATCCCCCTTAATTGTGAAAGTAGAGCCTGACGATGCAGGCTCTACCCTAAACGCTTTTGATAACTTTGAACAGATTTGACGACTTGCCAATGTGTGTTGGTACGTTGGAGAGTCTCATTCCATGATGATTTAATGTTTGTGTTGCATTTTTGGCACGGCGTCTATTGTTTGGCGCATACTAACGGTCCATATTATTGCATAATCTTGTTTTTTGTTCTTTTTTTTTTGTTTCTTTTGGATATGGCGCGGGCGTTGGTTGAGCCCGAAAAAGTTGTACTTTATCATAGATTATTGCCGTAGCTTCTTGGGCGCTTTTGTCCACTCCTCGAAGAATAAACGAGGCTTAGGATAAATTAGCTTAGTTGAAATGGAATGAGCGGGATTCTTTCTTACTTTTTTCCAAAAATAAAACAAAATATTTTAATCTTGCAGGTTCAAACCGCTGGTAAATCATGCTTTGGCATACAATTGTGTCGTTGATCTCGCAGTGGAGAATTTTTGCCACGGCGAAATCTGGACGCCGGCCCAAGACGGAAGCGGCTCGAAACTTTTGGACGCAGAATCAACACTTTTGCTTTTCTGTTTTTCCTTTCTGTTCTCTTCACAACCAACAACCTAATTTGCCAATTGAGAATTACGATATTTATACATAATTCTCAGCTGCCGGAGCTATAGCCCGGACAACTACAGCCATGCACATTGAAGAGATTACCGACCAGCTTGAGGCGGCGATGAACCAGTCAAACCTCAACGACCAGCAGCCGGCCACTGGCGCTGAGGCTACGGCTCCGTCTCTGCCGCCAGCTTTGGCTATGGCAAAGGGAAAGACAGCAGATGAGATTCTGGCAGACTTGAACAAATCGCCGTTGTTCATGACGGAGATGGAGGACAATGACGACATTGCCGCTTTGCAAGCCCTCAACTACGAGGGAACAGCCTCGGAAAACGGCGCTGATTTCAAGGAGCGAGGAAACGAGTGCTTCAAGGTCCGAGGTTACGTAGATGCTAGGGAGTTCTACACAAAAGGCATCAACATCCTTTTCATAGAACACAGGAAACGAGCACGTGGCGAAATCACCAAAGACCCAGAGGGAGTACCAGATACTGAAGAGGAAATTAAGGAGCAAAAGACTATGCTGGAGTCTCTCTATGTCAACAGAGCCGCTTGTAACTTGGAGCTGGACAACTACCGTGCCTGCTGGCTCGACTGCACAGCCGCGCTTCGCCTCAACCCCGTCAACATCAAAGCATACTACCGCGCATCCAAGGCCCTTCTTGCCGTCGACCGCATTGAAGAGGCTGATGACATGTGCGCGCGTGGTCTCGCGCTCGATACTGAGAACAAGGGCTTGAAGACGGTGGCCGAGTCCATCATCAAGCGCGCCAAGGTCCTTGACGACAAGAAGAAGAAGGAAGAGGAGCGACGCCTCACGACTAAGCGCCGCGAGATGCTGGTCCAAACTGCGCTCAAAGCCCGCAACATCCCTACCCGCTCAACAGAGAAGCCGCCCGAGATGGAGGACGCAAAGATCATGCTTCTCCCTGATGAGGACGACCCTCGCAGCCGGCTTACGTTCCCTACCGTCTTGCTGTACCCCAACGACCTCAAGTCGGACTTTATCAAGTCCTTTGAGGAGACACACACCGTCGAGGACCATTTGAGTTATGTGTTCCCCTTGCCTTGGGACAAGAACGGCGCCTACAATCTTGCCGGTGTGACATGTTATGTCGAGACCAAGGACGGTGGACTCTTGAAGATGGGCAAGAAGGCGACGCTGCTGAAAGTTCTGAGCACAGGCAAGGTCGAGATTGTCGACCAAGTTATGAAGATTTTCGTGTTGCCGACAAGTCAAGCCGACGCATGGATTGTCAAGTTTAAGGAGCAAAAAGCCAAGGAAATGGCGGTACGAAAGTAGACTGGGGGTATGTTAATGATTCAATGAAATAAAACAAAATTCAAAACAATGCTTTTCTATAGTAACAACTCTATCCAATGTTGCTAATATGGTGGTCTATCAAGAAATAACTGCTAAAATTACATGTTTGGGAATAGCTGTACAATAATGCTGGCCAACATGGCGATGTGATCATCTATGTATATCTTTTCGATTTGTCTGCAGTCCCATCAAGGCTGACGCCACTGACATGTCCTCCCGCCTGGATTGCTCCCTCTGGTAGATGCTGTTCTCATCTCCCCGCGGGTTTCTAGACAGGTGAGGAACTTGGAAGCCCGTCCGTCTGCGCTTTGCCAAAGATGAATCGTAGCCATTCTGCCTGTCAGCGGCTTGGGGGCTTGGGTTATGGCTGTTTGGATGATTCAAAGATCTAAGCGGTGGTCCTAGATCTCTTAGATTCATGTTTGGTCGCTCTTCTACCAGTGGACGGCGCCTCGGGGTTACAATGCTCATTGTCCTTGGCAGATTTGCACCACTTGAGGCGTCCCCCGGGCATGTCCGGGTATTGATTGGATTCCATGACCCTCGTTGCATGCTAGACACTCGGTGATGCGGTACATTGGGAGGCATCGATGTGTTTAATGTTGCAATGCTTGGAAGACGCGGTCGTGGTGGTGACTTGCAGCTGCCCTGTAGTCGATTCAGCCTTCCAAGCTCATTTCTTCGAGACTGCACAGCTTCCAATGTTGCATATTCTATTATTTTCGGGTCTATGCGCATGTCTCGGAACCTTGGGCTGTTTGGCTTTATACAGTCGTGCGGAAATGACTGTCCGAATATGGGTATTAGGGCGCCGGCAATGGGATAACAGAACGTGGCACAGATAGCTCGAGCACAACGGAATGGCATCCAATATCCTTTTTTAACGGGGTTAGAAGTTGAGTAAGATTTTTAAACTCGGGCCAACACACCTTGAGCCGATACTGACCCTCCGGTAACACTGGGTGAGATATCTCGTAGTCCCGGATTTCTGTCAAGCATCTGCGACGGCTTGGTCTACACCACGCGGCACAAGTTAATACACACTTTCACACATATCAAGGATTGAGAAATGTCACCTTTGAATATCCAAGACACTTGAAGAAGGGGGTCATACGGACAAGTCCAACGTTATAGTCCCACATGACAGTATAAGTGGTGTGCCCTCCAGGCACACAGAATTCATACCGAAACACTCCATCACCAGCATTAGCTGAAGCATAGAGATGGAGAACAACCGGGAACTTACCTTCTATGCTCTCTCGTCCTGTTTTCTCAAAGAAGTCTTTCTTAGCGCTATTGTATGGAATGTGTTCACATACGTTTGCAATGTTCCTGAACGTGCCAATAGAAAACTTGGCAATTTCTTGAGCGCTGTGCTCGTCAACGTCCTCAAATGGACGGTAGTTAATAGGACCGTTAGGTTTGCTACGATCCAGCTCACGAGGAGCAAAAGCAGTCGCTCGTCCAAATTGAGGCGAAACGCCTTGACAACTTAATGGTCTATTAGACAGAGGAAGCGACCGATCTTCCACCAGATGACGTGCAATCGAATTTGGTGACAACTGTGAAGGACTTGGCGGAGCAGGGTTTAGTAACGCGTGGATTGGAAGCATATTGAAGCTGTATAATGGGATTCGTTAATCCATCAGACGGGTCATTCACAAGAGCGGCTTCTAGACATCAGCAACATGCAAATACCTACAGTAGAAATTCGAGGAGTGGGCTGTGTACTTGATATATCGGTTCGAGCAGTGCTAGGCTCTTTCAAGTAGCTGTACCCTCGTCAAGATTGCTAGACAAACAAAGGGATATTCTATTGCTCTGATAATCAAGGGGTGATCAGGATCCTGGGCCAGAATATCCGTGGCGGATCCCGGAACTTAATACCGTTGACCAGGAACAGTGAATTGATACTATGAGCGTACACTCCAGTCGACAGGAAACACTGGGCAGTAGGTGCTGAGGAGGTAGCACCACACCAAGCCAGTATGACAACTCAGAGCACTACGAGCACAGATTCGTTTGTGGCCCCTCCCATGAGGACTTGTGAATGAGACCGACAAATATAACCTCAAATGTTACATGTGGTATGGCAGACAAAGAGACGGTGTGGATGGCACCTCTTCATTAGCAACCACCGCAGCATCAGCATCGAGTGGTGATTCAGTGGCAGCATTAGGGGTCGCTCCGAAACGCACTTTTGGCACAAAGCCGTGATCACCGGCATACGCTTGCCACCGGTTTCCTTACTAGTGACATGCCCAGGGTCCGGC
This sequence comes from [Torrubiella] hemipterigena, assembly GCA_000825705.1. Classification (NCBI taxonomy): domain Eukaryota; kingdom Fungi; phylum Ascomycota; class Sordariomycetes; order Hypocreales; family Clavicipitaceae; species [Torrubiella] hemipterigena. The sequence goes on from CDHN01000002.1 coordinate 641,154, forward strand.
GCTGTCAGGCTGTAGCAAGGTCCTTTGAGCCATAAAGTTGACCCATAATACAGAAGCTTCAAAGGATATGTGTTTGAAAGAAGCAAATACAAAGCAATGGCTCCGCTAGCACCCTTTGTTCAGTGGCTCGCAAACACGGAACGGCTACGTCGCCAAGAGCAACCGCGGCTAAGAAGAAGAGCCGGCAACATCCGCCACTTTCTGTATGGATTCAGACATTCTTTGGCCTTGTCTCCTTTGTAGCATCGCATGGGTATCTTCGATACTAAGATGTCACCCGTCCTAAAGGCATGGATTGAAAAGCAAGGCTTCTCCCGCCAATGTCGAGACGCCGCTGGGCATCGGGAAGCTGCATGCTACTTGCATATTGTGTGTAGGATGGGCATGCTGTTCGACCTCTCTGTCATAACAAGTCCTGTTTGGCATTTTTGACAGCCTGTTGCGTAGAAAATTGCTCCCGATATGAGTATCTTTGCTAGGTCGGTAGGCAATCTCGGCACGTCGACGGACCAACAGAGCGCTTTGCTCGTTGACTGCTCAACAAAACAAGTACCGAAATTTGCTGCAGCGTAGCAAGGTTCAAAGCAAACCTCCAGTATCATAGGCATACCGCAGCCGGCCTTAACTGGCGTTCGTCATGCCAGCGGTACACATGTTCGACGAAAATTCCCCGACGGAGCACAGCGCAGGTCGATTGCATACACAGCAGGGCCAACACTTTGCTATTATTCGCTCCGGAACGCCCTGTCGCCATCGCAGGCATTGTCGAGGGACTAGCTGGTACGCCGTTACTCGGAAATTCTCCGAGTGACGCAACAGTCTTCGTTCACTTTATCACTCGACTCGTCGGTAGAGGGTACTGTCGTACGGCATTAGGATCGTGTAGCATTGGGCTCTGTCTGCTTTCAGCTAACTCCCATCAGGCAACGGCTATAATTTCATCTGTGATGCGGCGACAGATATCATACGAGTTTAGAAGAACCGCATGCCCATTACTGGATTGCTGTGTTTCCGAGGTATGTCTGTGGTTGGCGAGAGCCTGGTCATGTTCATCGTTACTGGCTGTCTTCTTGTGCTAACTTTGGTAGCGTTACGCACTTTGAGTGGTGTTACAACTCAGCACAGTATGAAACATGCGTTTAGTACATGAAGCCATCTTCCATCATAAACTTGCACTGTACAATCGCTGCTCTTCTTCGATAACCCGAGACATGCGTGGTGCTACCCTGTCATGGACAGTGTGTTGAGGCTCCAGAAAACTGACGGTTACAGCGTTTAATTTTATCATCCATAGATGATGCGAAGAATTATAGATAGATTTCTTAATAATTTTAATTCATCACAGTCAATGTATAACGATATCGGCAGTGAATAATAAATCCCTTTGTTAGTGTGAGAGACAAGAGCTGTATTGAAGCGCAGTCCAGCTCTTTCTTGGTGGGGGCGGGGCACCAGGCGGAAACATGCCGCGCCTCTCGAAAAGGGAAGCAAAATGAATTTGTCACCACCAACATCCAGCTCCGACAACCACATAACAAAACAATTCACCGGTAAACCACAGGCTCAATGGATGCATCAGACGAGCCGCAATCGGTCAAGGCTCTCTTCGAGACCGCCGAGGCTAAACGACAGGCCTTTGAGGCCGCACCCGATGCCCGATCGCCAGCGTATGCTGCGGAGCTCCAAGCAACGCTGGCATTATACTCCAAGACACGAGACCAGATTGCTGGAGTGTCTCTGTTTTCCGCAAACGAGGGTATTGAAGATATCGCCACTTCCTCTTTGCCATACATGCTAGTAGACTTCCAAGCGGCGGAGCTCATCCAGCGAACACAGTTTGTTGACATGCCCCAGCGTGGACGAACCTTACGCCAGGCGCGAGCAGCCTACGAGAGCTTCCTAAGCCTACTGGATGGATATGGTCTTATTACTGGAACATACGCCAAGATGCTCGAACGATACTACGACGACAGAGAGCAGTTTGCCGCCGTCGCCGCCACAGACGCAGCTGGTCGAAGAGATGGCAAAATCGCAAGCTTCAAGGCAGAGAAAGAGCTGCGCAACAAGCTAGAGACGTTAAAGAGAAACCCGAGATACCTCGAGAACGGCGATGAAGAATTAGTCAGAGAGGTTCACCTCACTAACATCTCGTTTGCCACACACACAACATTCCAAGCACTCGACTCAATGAACCGCGAACTACCAATGATAGCACAAGCCCCTACTGCTCCACCTCCATCGACGACTCCTGCACAAGGCGGCAACGAAAGAAGTCGCCAGAAAGAAGATGAATCGTCGTGGCGATTAGACCAGCCCTTCTCACAGCGCATAGGCGGCGGCGGACCGCTTCTGTCCAAGGAAGGAAAACCGTTACAGCCCTTTACTCTGGTTGGCTCCAGGAAAGACTTGGCAAAGGGCGTCTTCCGACCCGGCCACAATCTCCCTACAATGTCGATAGACGAGTACTTGGAGGAAGAAAAGCGTCGGGGCGGTATTCTGGAAGGCGGCACAGATCCCCAGAAGCCGCAAGTGGATGAAGACGATATGGATGCCGTGGACCGCGAGACTTATAAAGCTAGAGAGTGGGATGACTACAAGGACGATAATCGCCGTGGCGCTGGTAACACGCTGAACATGGGATAAAGGGCAATTGAAAAATAAAATAAAAGCAGAGCATAATGACTTTTTATTGCAAATTGTATCCTCAAATGAGGTCTTTCTTATTATATATAACGCCCGCGTATCTCCAATGCTACATATATATTCCTCCACGGATGTTTTTCTTGGGAATTGTAGTAGATGTAATTATCGTAAATTCGTGTACAGCAACGACCCTCCATCGCTCATTCAAACATATCCAGGTCGCTGTCAAAATTGTCCTCGCCAATCGTAGATGTTGAGTCGTCGTCACTCAGATCCTCCATGAATTCCACACTCTGGCTATTCGTAGACTGCTCGCTAGCAGCCTCCGCCTCTTCCGCGGCAAGACGAGCCTCAATGTAATCGTTGTCGACGGAGAAAGAATCTGACGGCGCAATAGATACGTCATCAGCAATGACTTCATCTGGCCGGTAAATAGTCGAGATGCTGCCATTGACACCGATCGATGCTAGCGTGTCTGTTCCTCTCATCTCTAGAGCGTTCATCTCACCCACAAACGAGCTGGCAATGCTCGAGGCGTCCGAGCCCACCGTCATTCCGGTGCGGTAGCATGGGCCAGGGCCGATTGGTCCCATGGAAGCAGGTGGCAGGATATCCTCGAATACACCACCGGTGTCGTCATTGCAGCCACCAGCCCACAGGGGTAGAAATCGCAGTTCATTGGTTGTTAGATTCAATAGCATGTGTTGCGTCATATTCAACGGCGGTGTTAAGTCGTGCCGCTGCCACATCCGGGCAATGGGATACATGTAGTCTTTCAGCTGTTGGTAAAAGTCTAGACCTTTGAACCAAGGCTCCTCAGCCGTCGTCGGAAATGCAGAGCTGGTCTCAAGCAGCAGGTTGCGAGCTTCTTCTCCCAAAAGGCAAGCGGAATCTGCATGAAGCAGCTTCCGCTTAATCTCAGTCAATGCCGAATTGAGGACAATGGCGTGGATGGATAGACTGCTGGGCTCGAATAGACGGTCAAAGGCTAAAGCATCCTCAAGCCCTTCATAAACATAAGGCAAGAGAAACTTTTGTGCAGTGTTAAAGCCAGACACAATGGACCGCATAAACTCCCAATTTTTAGGCTCAACATATTTTGCCCTGTCGAAATCAACAGACGCATAACGCGCGATGCCGGCAGTCTTTTTGTAGAACACATATCGCATCTCCTCCTCAATACGCTGCTTGATTGTCTTCTTTAGTGAACGAGCTCCGTCCAAGGCAGTGGAGCTTAATTCGCCCGGTTCTTGGGTCAGAAGACTCTCCAGAGTGCAGAGCCGGCCCCATTCTGGTATATCCCAATTGTCTGGTGCGTCGTCGCTGGTCACTTGGTTCGCCGTCATAGTTGCCCTTTCTACCATGGCACGCGCGCCATGTTGAATGAGGTTACTGATTTCGTCACCCGGATCTCCCTTTGTTCGGCCAAAGATTGTCACCCTGTGGAACCTACTACGTGGGATTGTGGTGTTCGCATTTTCTAGCGCCAGCTCATTCACTAGGATCCTATAAGCAGAGATGGCAATCGTGGCATCTTGAATGTGGAAGGCAATTTTGATGGCTTCTTCTGGGAGAACCTCGATGAAAACCGTGTTGGACTTGGCCAGCATCCAAGAGGAGACTGTGTTTGAAACCACTAGAGGACAGTCAAAGATTTTAGCAACTCCAACAAGCGTCCACATGGTTGGAGCTGAGTGTAGCGGCACGTAATGTCCATGAATGAGTAGCATGAGCCGTATGATTGAGTTTCGGTGGCGAATAGCGCAGTAGTCTTTAAAGCCATAATGCTCCGGAACCGTGAAAGGTTCTTTCGGGGCTGCTGATTTGCGCAGGTATTCCACATCGTGTCCACTCAGAGGGAGGTTTAGCGAGCGCTGCTCGTTCGCTTGATTGCTATCATATGCCAGGATGTCGCCTGCGAAACCACTGACTTCGGGATCGGCTTCCACGACCAGTTTCGCTACGCAGTCGCAAACATCGTCATGGCCTTTGACTAGATGCGGCGCAGTCCGATGTACTTTGAATGATCGCCACCAGTTTTGGATTCCTGGTGTTAAAGAAAGCTCCGTCACTTGGAAGACGAGATCATCACCTTCAGTTGGGGGCGTAAGGTCCAAGACATATTTCACTCCCTCGGGTAGTTTGTTGACAAGCTTGCGCCGGCGCATCACGCGAAATTGGTAGGTGGGTTTAAGCATTTCGGCAAACTTGGAAGATCCTGTATCGAGAAGCCGGTTGGAATGGACTCGGAATGTTTGCGAAACCCAAGGATAGCGGTAGCAGTCGCGGGCAACTGTGGTATCGTTTCGTTCACCCGGGTAATCTATATAAACCAGGGTGTCGCCAGTTTGGAGCTCGAGACTGGAAAAGTGCAGAGCATTGAACTCAACTCTACGGGACCTTTCGTGTATTTCCATTGGATCTGTCAAGGACGGTGCGTCTGGGTGTGTGTAGGAGGTCCAAGTAGGTTCAGGAATATTTGAAGCCATATTTAATGCCATATTTACGACATGTGCTGCTGATATCTGTGCAGTAGCATCTATTGACATGGCTGCCTTTGATGTATCTGCAATTGCCGCCTCTGTTGCCTTTTCCTTTGCTGCGTCTGATGCGTTCTCTTTGTTGAGGCGGTCCATCATTTGGTTTAGCCGTTGAATATTCTGAGTCGCCTCATCCCTTTCTTCAGCGGTTCCGACGCCGAGGTCTCTTTGGCGGCGATATCGCACATAGGATCGAATTTGTGATATAGTCATATCTACAGGAATCTTGGCAGGGGGCTCGTCGTCTTGTGCTTTCAGACTCCATTTGGTTGCCTGAGAATCCTCTGGAGGCAATTCGCTAGCCTGTTCCATTGGTTCATACAGGTCAGCGGATGTTAGTGGAAATACCATGGGCTCAGCGATGTAGGAGTCGATTCCTGACGATACCGCTGTTGTTGTTTCGTCAGGATTCGCATCACTGGCAGACTGCTGCTGGCCAGCTGTACGCAGAGTCATTCCCTCCATGATATCGATCAAGTTGGGGTCGTATTGGGCGTGTCAGTAGAACGTCGCCTTGGTTCGCTGGACAATCATCCGCTTAAAGAGCTGCTGTTGCTGCTGGCCGCTGTTCCGAACCGCTGCGAGAATTGCTTGAAGCTGAGCATGTTGAAGGAAAACGTGAAACAAGGCTGGCGGTGGCAGGGACACTTAAATACCACAGAGTCCGCGGTCGCCCGCCTTGTGTCCGCCCACGAGCCAAGAAGACTGCATCTGGTGACTGCGGGACAGAGCAGCCACACTGTCTGGAAGAGGGTAGAAAACGCCCATCAGGCCCCGCTGCTGCCTGGGATGTTGGGATTATAGTGCCACGCTAGGCACGCCCGAATCCGCCTTGAGTCACTAAATGCGGCTCCACGCCGCGAATCCCAGCGCCCTAAATCTGGTTCGCACGCAGATTGATTGGCGCCTGGATGCAGGCAGAGGCGACAGGCGGCGGGCGACCCGCCCTGCAGTCAGGAGGAGTCATACCTGCATTTTAGCTGCATCTGGAACCTGCACAGGGCCAACAAACCGTACAAGACGCCGAAGGGGGACCTTTTCCCTTCTCTACAGAAAATGCAATGCTACAAATGTCAAGACCAACACAAGAATCGCAATGCTAACAGTCACAATATCAAACAAGTGGTAATATTCACAGCCCCATGGCTCTGTTCTGTACTTTGCCGCGTGTTACATGCCAACACATCTGCCAAAATAACCACCCTTCACAGCCTGCAGATAACCCAGACTAACATCAACGCCTATAAATGCAAAAAAAGGACGAGAAGAAAAAAAAAGAATAAAGCAACCCCTGTGCATAGATACATACGGCATAGGCTCAGTCAATCGAAAAGTTTCAAAGCGACGTTCCCTTCTTCAGAAAGCTCTGCTCATCCTCCATATCCTCACCATCGCTGGAGTGAATCACTGCCTGCACATGTCCCATGCTGTCTCGTGGTCTGCCAAACGCTGGCTTCGCCTCGCGTAGACTCCTGCGACTCACGGGCCGCTTCCCGTGAGGTCGTCTTGGAGTGATATCTCCCCGTGTTCGACTCGCAGGTCCTGGTCCGACATCATCTGCAATAACACTGCCTCGTCTACTGCGCGGGTCCTCACCAGAAGAGTTCCACCTTGTCACCGGAGTAGAATGATGCTTAATGTCTCGGACTTCTTTAATCATATCCGCAAAGCTCTCCTCCAGCGTCTTCATACGCGCGAGCACCAGTCGCCCCATTCTATCTCGATCAGCAGCTTCTCCACTGTTGCCTGCGCGCATTCGATTGTCTCTCATTATGGCCATGGCCATTTGTGTCTGAAAGCTGCCAGCTAGCGGTGCATCAGCAGCGCCCGCAAAAGCCAGATTCGATTGGTCTGAGAGAACGCTCATATCAACAGACGAGAGTCTCCTGGCCTCCCCAGGGCGGTTGCGTGGATCTATGCTTAGCAGAGCTGTTCGACTAACACCGCCGATTCCGCTTGTCTCTGTAATTCTGCGTGGGGGAGCAATAGGCCGAGGTCTGACATCAGATGAGGCAGCTGTTTGCCGCATTGGGCTCTTGGTGCCGCTGCAGGAGCCTTGACCGGCGCTGGTTTTACCACTACTGCCAGGTTTGCGCAATAGCGTGCGCTTGGGAGGCGATTTTGCCAACGGGGGATGTGGCGGTGAAGGCGGTTGTTGTGTCTCTTCTTCTGGGTTGTACAGTATCGTATTAGACGATATGGTCCTCTTATGCATACCTCGTCTATTGCTTGGTGGACGAGGCGGTACCAGCTTCGCGGCGGCACCACCTGACCCTTGAGAAGATGCAAGAGCACCCAGCCTTGCGCCTTGTACGGCATCAAAATAACCTGGCCTGAAAGATAAGCTTGATTTCTCGTCTAACCCGAATCTTTCAGCATTGGTGCCGACGTCGTCTTCATCTTCGTCGTTGGTAACTAGTTCGTCATCGCCATCACCGTCAGTGTGATCCTTGTACTCTGCCGATGCCATAGAGGCGAAACGGGAAGGCAGGTGCTTAGGAGTGACGAACGAGGCACCGGGGTTAGATATGAATTCCGCTGGATCGCTTGCAACTGATCTCATATCTGATACTTGGCGCATGTTTGAGCCGCGATCCCAACCCATGCTCAATCGTCGCTGCCATTCTGGGACAGCGCGACTGTCCACAGTTGGCCACTGTGTCGATAGGCCATCTTCGTCGTGTTGCTCCATCCAATGCCGAATAGCAGTCTGAGTCTTTCGTCGTTCCTGTCGCCGCTGCGTTCGAAAAGTTGTGGAATCTGGTAAACGCAGGAACACCTCTTCAAGAGCACGGTCTTTCTGGAAGCCTGCAACTGATTCCTCCCTGACACGCACATTTGGGCTGAAAATCGCAGTCCTACTGGCAGGGTCTCCAAAAGAGATGGCTCGACGGCGACGGCGACCATGGTTATCCACCAGGTCGGTAGGCTCGAACATCGATGGTGCGAGCCAAAACCGCTCGTAAAGATAGATGCAGATCAAGATGGGGAAGTGTGTGACTTTAATGATTGTGCGATTAAGCCAAACAAACTGCCGCAGAGGTATGCAGTATCGTAAAGGCATCAGAAGCCAAGCAAAAATGTTTGTCGGCGCAATGTATGAAAATAAGGCGTCATTCTTAACCATGGAAATGGTGTTAATGGCGAAGAGAAACCTATACATGTTAGCATATATCATCCATCTGGGCCGAGAAATGCGTACTGATGCTCTTCATTGGCGTTGGAAGCGATCGCCATAAACGAGTTGGTTAAGACAGTAATTAGAATAGTACTGCAACGAGATTAGGGAATATGTGTGTATAAAGAGCCTGTCAAGAGGTACTTACACAACCAGAAAGTGGCAAATAATCAGAAATATCATCATAAGCATTCTTGCAAGCCAATTATACGTTGGCCATCTATTAAGTATTAGCATTACATCCACTGGGTGCAAAAAGCGACGTTTGAGAACTTACACATCCCAAGCTGCTGGCGTAAATCCCATCAAGATTTGGAAGATCTTATAGGCCACCTCAGCGCCGTCGCTTTGGTTATTAGACAGCGTAAAGAAGACGTAAAATCCGCTGCACATGATCAATACCAGGAAAAAGACGGCGGCAAGGTCAACTGCCATGAGTCGAAAGGCAATTAGCAGCTGCGAAAAGTACTGATAGTGGTCCAGAATACTGAAAATGCGAGGCAGTAGCAAAATTGCGTTTGCAGCCAAAACATCGTACGCCATGTCGTTCCAGTGATGCGGGTCGGCAACGAAGATTCCATACACACGCATAAAATAATAGACTATAAGGAGAACAAGAATACCCAAATCAAAGATATTCCAGAAACTCATGATATAAAGTGCAAATCCCTGCTCGTTAAAGCCTACCAGCTCATCGAGCATGAATCCGGCACTCCAGAACCAGAAGACTAGCTCAAGTCCAGTAATTTGGACTGATCGCTCAATGAGAACGGCAAGAAAAAGGCCTATCAGCACCGCCAATGATAATGTCGATAGAAATGAGCGATAACGTGGGACTCGGAGGCGGGATAGCTTGAAAACAGAGGCTTGTCTAGGGTCATATAGAGTAACAGTCCGACGAAGTGGTGGCACCTGTTGATTGCTCGGCCGTGAAGACGTAGCTCCTAGCAGTGGTGTTCGGGCATCAGGTTTTGACCTCGTTCGCGGCGCAGTGTTTTCCATTTGTGGCGCTTCATCGCGATGCAGAGTGTCAGCAGAGGAATAAAATGATATAGCACCGTTCCATATAGCTTCCAACTGCTGTACAATAACAGGATGGGCCAAGAAATGTTTGGCAGAGGCGCGAATGGCGACTTCGAGCGTCGAGGTTCGAGAAGCGGTAGAAGGTATAGCGCCTGATGCGGAAGTCCTCATCTGCTGTTCTGGTAATGAAATACCTGGAAGACCTTGAAGTGGGTAAAAGTCGTAAGCAAGGGCGTCAATCAGCTCCCTAGTTGAGTACTCTTTAAGCATCTTCAGCGCCAGTAGCTCGCAAACCTTGGCCCTTGTGTTGCTAATACCAGCGTTGGCCGCATATCTCTGGCCCTCTTTGCTGAATTGTAAACAGTTGGCCATCAGAGCGTACAGAGTTGCACGGGAGAAGTGCAGCGTCCGTATCTGCTGCTGCATGGGCTTTACCAGAAACTGGGATACTTGAGGGGATCTAAGCTGCTCCCATGATAATGTGGTTTCGGTCCGGGCTGACACAATGATTCGAATAGCATGTGTCGTGTTGTATATAGGCAGTGAGTCTATATAGAGGGCACCAGGTTAGTGTATGAGCAGTCCGATGAACAGTGGCTGTAAAGTGCTAACCAAGATGTGTGGTTGAGAAGAGTGGCAATACGGGGAGACCAGACGGTTCACCCTCGTCCTCGTCGACATCACCGCCATGGTCTTCATGATATGCGCTCACGCCTTCTCCGTTGAAGTCACCGTCATCGTCTTCATCATCTTCGTCGTCGTCGTCGGCCTCTGTAAAATCGGCTGTGGCGTGGGTTCGCGATGTGAAACGGCGTGGCATGTTGCGCGCAGATGGCGAGATACTAGCGTCTCGCCCTTCGTCCCGGCGGCTATTGGGCCGCTTTCGATGCAGCAGAGAAGAAAACATAACGGCTCGTGCTGTTGATATCTCAGAAGGAGATCGTCTTTGATCGGATTCTAGGGAGCCATTGGACGGCTACGAGGGAGAATGTCTTCGATGCTAACGGTCGATGGGGGTGTTGCTGCTGCTGCTGGTGCTGCCGCGACAGTCCGGGTATAGCGAGCAATACCGTTTTAATTTTTGTGTCAACCGCGGCACCAATAGGGCAAATAGAATATTTCAGATGCTTCCAAGCGATAAAAGTACAAAATAGTCCAGCGGAAAGAGGACGATGAGGGGGCGAGAGCGTGTGTCGAACCGCTAGCTGGACAGGAGGGAGGCTTGGAGGTGGTGTCCCTGATTACACGGGGGGGAAGGACCCGCGTGTATTGGAGACCCAGCGATGCACCTAGTCAGTCGGCCAAGGAAACTCCGCCATATGAAATACAAGTCTTGGGTTTGCCTATGTTGTCAACCTATGGTTTTTATTTTCTGAGCTAAATTTGCGTTGGTCTTACATGACCGTCATCCGCCGTAGGCTCTTTGACTTTTGTTTTACACGCGAAATTTGAATGTGCCAAATGTTAGCAGCCTCTTTGCTGCAGTGCAAGTCCATGCCGTAAAGCATCCCGTCATTCACCAGAATCTGCTGCAGCGGACTCCATCCCACTAAAGCAGTTCATTTGGTAGGAGGGGCATAGTAAATTACAAGCACTGTATTCGAAAATCCATTCCCCTCTCATTCAGAGGTTTTGCTTTTTATTAAAAAAAATCATCTATCTACTAGACGTTTTTCTTTGGTTGCTTTCCGGCAAACCTGCTTAACGAGAAAATTCTGGCTCGATCGGCACTTTGTCTCATGCATAATGATATCAAGCCAGCCAAAATAGTGACAGTTACTACCACTGTATATGGACTGCGTCATGCACAAAGCTGCAAGCCTTTTGCCCACATGATGTACTGGTGCACGCATGACACCACGCCTCCAGGATGCAGCTCCACCGCTACACATCGGAGGGCGACAGGCGCAAGGGAAGCAGGACGAGGCAATCTGTAATCCGACTATGCTATTTACTTCTCAATCCTGGAGCAAGGACGGCAAGATAGGGTGGGCAAGGTGAGCAGCGATGCCGCCGTCTGCTAACATATGGAACATCAAAAGCTCGTAACTGACAGCGGCGTATAGACTGCTGGCGTGCCTTCACGGGTCACTTGTCAACGATTAGGGTGTCTGGGGAACTATGGCTTGCCGGGCTTAGCGTACATATTATTCGCAATCTATTGTGCATGGGAGTAGAGTGCATTGGCCAACGAGCGGCGCCCACTGGAAATAGCCGACTTGGCTGCACGATTCATTACCGATGTTAATCGAGCTGCTGCATCAATTCACTATGCGAGCCTCGCTTTCGATACAGAGTACAAATCGTCACTTCATAGCCAGCCTGGCCAGATACTGTTGCATCACGTTATCGTTGCTCCGTTGCATGCACTAATATTAGCACGGTGGTATGCTACAGATAACGCAGATGTACACAGCTTGTTTGCTCTCCAGGCGTACTCATCACCGTTGCATCTAACCGTGCGACATCAAAACTAATCGATGCAACGGTATCTAATACAGATAAGAACACAACGGGCATCCAATTCCGTAATGAGCAGCGACAAAAACGAAATAAAGAAAAAGCACACCTGTATTCTGAGACATCGATGCCCATTCTGCCGGCCACCCCAGCCGTCCTGCGATAACGGACTGCCGCGACGCGATACTGACGCGCTGTAGGTAGAAAGAGCGTTTATACTTTTCAGTGGAGCTACAGCGCGCCCCTCCGGAGCCGAAAGAGGCCCTGTGGCGTTTGACACGGCCTCCGTAGCAGAGCCACAGTGCACCAGGAGGCGGCTCCGGTGTTGGGTGGGGCACTGGATCGGGGGATGTCATGACGCTGGAGGTGTTTCTGTTTCTGTTTCTACAAACTTACAACGTACCAGCGTATGGGCGGCGTAGCCTCGTCCATCAGCCGCTCTGCACTACGGTACCGACATTGGACGTTTTGAACAAGAAACATTCAACAGGAAAAGTTAAAATCAAGCAGCAGCTAATGGCATGTCTCACAGCCCGACTGCCAGAGCAGCGGTATCAGCACCGCCATACCGTGGTCTCGGTCTCGTCTGGCATGTAATTGAGCGCTATATTATAGACAATGGGCTCCGTCACGTTCCATGCGGGAACAATTGAAGCCAACCACGGCGCGCACACAGACAGAGACGCACGTATTGTTGGCCCTCTCCAACGCTGCTTCATTATTAAACTCCTCCCTCCAGCGGGGGCCGACAGGGCGTTTCACTAGCCAATGCCTTGGAGACAGTGTTGGTGTTGGTGGGGCGGGGTTGGGTTTCGCCACACCAAAGGGAGTCGGCGCCTCCATTCTTCGGCGGTTCAGGGGTACTCCTTTCGGGGGGCCTTTAGCGCCCTTTTAGTGCCATCGTGTGCCTTGGCTTCCCCTGGAAGGGACCGCCGTCGTGTCCTGAAGAAACTGCCAGTTCAAGGTTTATTTGCTGTCGACATTGCAGGCTTGCCCCTGTCTCTATCCAGGTGACCATTTGCCATTGCCTGGCCTCTTCATCTAATTTGCCCATCTTCGCTTCCTTTTCCCTCTTTTTTTTCCCTTTGGTTCTCTCCCTCGCGTTTTCTATCACTGTCCCCCCCAGAAACCTTTGTTGCCAAAGAACCAGCGCTCCCTGGCCCTTTCCAGCCTTTGCCAAAACTGTGGAAACCTTATCACCCACTCCTGTCTCAAACCGAACCTCAGTCCAGCAGCGCTTAGATGAAACGGATCTCTGGCCGTTGCCGAACTGGCCCGCTCTTTCTCATGCTCTAACGGATTATTCTTCTCACTTTTGACGCGTTAAACTAGAAACGCCAAACAATTAAGGCTATATACAGCATACAGTGAGAACAAAAGGCCCCGAGCACGCGTAACACAGGGCCGGCACTAGCTGCAGCAGAAAGGGTTGCTCCCTACGCCACATCCGAACAAGCTCTGAATTCCACGCCTGTTTGAAACTATGGATGCAGCCGTCAAGGACGCCGTCGACAGCCATGCGGCGGACCTGGTAACCTCCCACGAGAATGCTCAAGAAACATCCACCGAAGAAAGGATTGTCGCGGAAAGCGTTCCACTCCCTCCTGACGAAACCGATGAGGAAGTGGAAGTTGAGACCCCGAAGCTGACACATGATTCCATGGTCACCGTTCGACTATCTGAACCTCCTTCCCTCATCCTCAACACCACAGACGCTACCTCTCCAAACCATCACGACGAAGACGAGCAGGAGCAGGAGCAGGAACCGGCAACATCCAACGACAAGCAGGACGCTGATGATAAGCTTGACGACCAAGAAACAAGTAGCGAACCAGACACCGTAATCACCAACGACGCGGATAACACCGATACAGCCAGAGCTAGTAGTAGCACTAATAACAGCACGGCTCCTTCGCCGACGGACGAAGAAGACATGGCTCGACTCACTCGAATAACGCTGGAGCGGATCGACACTAGTCGAACGCTTCGAGACGAATTGGATAACTTTGACTCCCACAGCCATGCCAGCGACTCCTCCTCCGATTTCGAAGAGGTCAACTGGGAACAACTTGAAAAGACGGAAGACGAACAGCCCAAGGATGAAGAATCAGATGTGAGTACACCTTTAACCTAGCATACTACAGCCAACCTAACCATCTTACGCTACAGTCAACTGCCCTCCTCCTCGCCCGATTAGAACAAGAAAATGCCAAACTGGCAACAAACCCCAAAACAGCCAAGGTACAGGCTGTTGAACGGCTACAATCTTCGAAGTCGAGACCTCCATCAATAGCAAAGCTACGGCAAATGGTGAACGAGCCAACATCGTCCGCCCTTCGATATTCATTAGTCCCGCCGCCGCCAATGACTGATCTCGAATTTTATGCTGCCCTCGTCAAAGATTATCAACAGACAGCTGCTCGACTGCCTACATTATTATCGAATAAAATACGAAAGGGTATACCGCCACCACTACGAGGTGTCGTCTGGCAAAGTATGTCAGGTGCCCGCGACGTCAGCCTTGAGCGCCAATACGACCGACTCTCTGGAGAATCTAGCCCCTACGAACTATTAATCGGCAAAGATCTAGGTCGCAGTTTCCCCGGCGTAGACATGTTTCGCGAAGCAGATGGTGAAGGACAGCTCATGCTTGGACGCGTTTTAAAATGCTTTAGCTTGTATGACACCAAAATTGGCTACTGCCAGGGACTTGCTTTTCTCGTTGGTCCCTTGTTGATGCATATGCCCGATAAGCAAGCCTTTTGCGTTCTTGTCCGGTAAGTCGAAGAGAAGAGGGGTTGGCTTTAAATATAACACAGACTAACAGAGTGCCAGGCTTATGGAACAATACGATTTGAGAGCATGCTTTTTGCCCGACCTTTCTGGACTTCATGTACGCATCTATCAGTTCCGTGAATTACTACGCCAACATCTACCCGGTCTCGCCGCCCATATGGAAGAACTCCAGGTTGAGACAGCATATGTATCACAGTGGTTCTTGAGCTTCTTTGCCGTCACCTGTCCACTGCCCATGCTCTTCCGTATTTACGATGTGCTATTCGCTGAAGGTGCCTCTGAGACTCTTATGCGGGTTGCCCTTTCTCTTATGCGAAAGAACGAGGCCCGACTCTTGGCTTGTACAGAGCTGGAAGATGTTATGCAGTTGCTGCTCTCCCGTGGCCTATGGGATTGCTACCACTACGACGCGGACGACTTTGTGCAAGACTTTGCAAGCTTGTCCGGAGCAGTTACTCGGGAGAGGCTTGCGCAGCTTGAGCAGGGTTACAAGGAGTCGCTCATTGCCACGGCCAATGCCGCTCGAGTTTCGGACATCACAACCGCAGCAACTCGCTTCTTAGGTCGTCTCTGGGCCTCGACACCAGCCACCACTACAAAGACGCCTACCCTGACACCGGGTCTCAGTGCACCTGGTCGCCCTTTGAGCATCTTAAAGCGAAGCCCATCGAAACAAAGTATTGCATCTACATTGAACTCAGTGGAAGCAAGCTCTGCCAGCCTAACAAGCTCCTTATCGACTGACGAAACTGCCATGTCTCGCGACTTTACAACAGATGAATCAAGCCGAGAGTCTACCCCGGTAGCACCGAAAGGTCTTGGTCATGGAAAAAGCACCGACGATCGTTACTTGCACAGCCAGATAGAGGATCTTCTGACTGCTCTCACAGAGCTTCAGCGAAACCAGGCACTTTTGGCAAATCAACTTCAACGTGAGCGGGAGGAGCGTGACGAAGACAAGCGCGCCGTCCAATCACTGTTAGAAGGACTTCGACGGAAAGCGAGTACCAACGATGCCACTACTGAGGCATCCGAAGAGTCCGAAGATGACAGCGACGAAGCTGATACCGAATCGGATGATGCAGCCACTACGCCACTCTCGGATAACACTGAAAAGCCACTCGCAGCGCCTGTCAGCGAGGCGGAGGATGCACCATCCACCGAAGACCTCTCTGAGCTGCTGGATCGCGTTGAAAAGCGGTTCGCATTGACAGATGGAAACAAGCATCGGTCGTCTATGATGATGACAAAGTCGCAGTTGCGGGAAGAATTGATGCATGCAAAGGGTGAACTGGCAATTGTGTCTACGCAATGTCAAGATTTGAACCGCCGTGTACATGACATGGATGAGGAAATGATTACTCTAAAGGAACAGCTACGCGAGCGCCATGGACACGTTCGAACACTCCATAACGATAAGCAAAGACTGGAGAAGCAGCTACAAATGATGCGGGCAACCTCCAATGGCCCTGACTCTGATGTATGGCCAAAGGAGATGGACCCAGATTGGGGAGCCAAGAGCGTGGCAGCTGGGCTAAGAGAGCTGAAGCTAGGACGAAGCAAGTCCACACCCAACTCGCAACCTGGCAAACGCATCTCATCTATGCCACTTGTGCACGACTTTGGTTCCGACGACGCCGCATCAGAGCACGATGCATTGCTCGTGGAACTAGCACAGGCCAAAACGGCGGAGGCCATGGCCAAACAGGATGCGGAAGAGGCAAAACAGAAGCTAGAAGCGATGCGCAAGGCTTATGGTATACCTGTGGGAGATTCGCCGACAACAGCTACGACTCCAACAGGTGCTATGGGTGTATTCAGCCGGTTTGCCGGGCCAGCTGCCGCGCCAACTAATGATACACCGCCCAAAGCAGCAGCATCAGCGGGTGCGAATATGGCAGCTACAGTTACCGGTGCATTTTGGGGATGGAGACGATAAGTAAAAAAGCATCTCTTGACCAGAAGCATGGCAGATGCTGGGCACAGCAGAAGAAAATGGGGGGCAGGCTAGAGACGGATATGCGCACTTATGCGCAGTTGCGAAGAAGGACACATTATCACGGCGTTTGGATACATCTTTATTTACACACCTTGGGCATGGCTTGTTTTTGAATTCTAAAGGAAGACATTTATCTACACAGAGATGAGCATAGCATTCATTATTATTCACATAGATACCACACATTTGAATTGTATACATTACAAAGCATCAACTCCCGTTGACATGAGCGCATTCTTTCTATTCCATGTCAACTGCTGGTGTATGGTTGTATCTACCAGCATATAGCTTGCCATTTGACGTTCCTCGGAATCAAACTGGCGTTTCGGAAGTGGATTCTAACCATCCGACCAACCAGTGATGTTGGTCGGATGTGGGGACGACGTGCAGATCAGGGCGACTACACACACCCCGCGTGGCGTAGCCGTTCAACTTGGGTGCCGTAATTTAGAAGGTTGCGTTGCAGGAAAACAGCTAAGTTGGCTTATAAAGACGCTAGGGGCGCCACCCCTCATGCCTAAAAGCATGATGATGTCGGCAGCACTGCGGGGTCCAGCATCCGACACATCATGGCAGTCGAACAGCAGATTGAATACGCCATTGTCGGCGGCGGCATCTCCGGCCTCACGCTGGCCATTGCGCTCCTCGAGCGTGGGCTGTCTGTCCACATTTACGAACAAGCGAAGGAATTTGGAGAGATTGGAGCAGGTGTATCGTTTACGCCCAACTCTGTCCAAGCTATGAAGCTGTGCCATCCGGGCATATACGACGCCTTTGAGAAGGTCTGCACTCGAAATCTATGGCCGTCGAAGCAAGGCGTGTGGTTTGACTTCTACGACGGCTTGGATACGGACAAGAACGCATCGTCGGTCTTCTCGATCCGTAACGACCTGGGACAAAATGCTGTGCACAGGGCCAACTTCTTGGACGAACTTGTCAAGCTTATGCCTGAGGGTAAAGCGTCCTTTGGCAAGCGATTAGACGACATTATACAAAACGAAGACGGACGATATACTCTTAAATTCCTTGACGGAAGCTCAGCTATTGCTGATGCCGTTCTTGGTTGCGACGGTATCAAGTCTAAGGCGAGAGAAATCATGTTTGGTAGCGACCACCCCTGTGTCGTGCCATCGTATACATTCAAGAATGCATACAGAGCTATGCTTCCCATGGAGACAGCTATTGCGGCGATTGGGAAAGAAAAGGCAGAAAACGCGTGCATGCATGTAAGTCTCAGACAGCCACATGCTGGTGCACCTATTAAATGATGCGTGTTCTTTGTGCTAACAGAGTAATAGCTTGGACGCGGCGCTCATCTCCTCACATTTCCAGTTCGACACGGGCAGATGATGAATGTAGTCGGCTTCTGTGGAACAGACCAGCCTTGGAAAGACATGCGCAAATTGACGGCACCAGCAACAAGAGAAGACGCTTTACGAGACTTTGCTGGCTTTGGTCCGGTAGTGACTAGCCTGCTCCAGTTAGCAGAACCAACACTGGAGATAGTAAGTTGCTTTCTGTTGTGTATTGCATGCAATAGTCGACAACAGCAGACCGCTCTAACACAATCTAGTGGGGTATCTTTGATCTGGGCGTCAACCCGCCTCCATCGTATGTGAAGGACAGAATATGCTTAGTAGGCGATGCTGCTCACGCAACCACTCCGCATCACGGCGCAGGAGCCGGTATGTGCATAGAGGATGCCGCCGTACTCTGCGCTCTTCTTGCAGACGAGCGAGCACAGACGCGTTCTGGAGCCCAAGCGGCTATTGCAACTTTTGAAGCCGTTCGAAAAGAGCGCGGTGATTGGCTAGTACAAAGCAGTCGTTTCAACGCCAACGTTTACCAACGTCAGGCGCCTGGTATCGGCGACGACTTTGCCAAGATCGAGGCGGAGCTCAACCGTAAGAATGGCATGGTTGCCAATGTGAATGTCGAGGAAATGTGCAGAGAGGCAATAAAGGAGTTTTCCAAGCGCTTATAGTGCTGGTATGGCGTTTGTGCAGCATAAGCTCTAACAAGAAAGATGGAAGACGGAATTCCTACCTTACATCATCCGTAGTATAGTGCAGCCTAAGACACCAACCAAACTGAGCCTTTGAGACGGCTGAAAGAGCTCTTACCGCCAGAAGCATGTACTTACTTTTGTGCACAGTGAACAGTGAAAATACTTTTGTCGGTCTGGCTGCCAGGTGGCAGATACGCTCTTATCAACCCATGGCGGCACGTGCCGTGGATGAGCGCAAGATAGCACGGCCAGGTGACCGCCAGTTGGGAACTAGGGCAAAACTTCAAAGCCAGTACAGGCAGTTCGGTACAGGGAAGTCGTAAGAATTTACAGGAAGATTACGGTCTGCTAGCCCGGTTTCCCTTGTTTTTGAAGCGAATAAAGGGAGATGGGAGGGCCTTGTAGCAGTACCAGTTGGTCGTGATGTCACAGGCGGTGGCGTTGAGCCCATGCGCTGTAGCTACAAGTACTCTTACACTGCGCTTTCTCTCTTTTCGGCAGAAAAAGAAAAGAAATCCCATCCAATAATATATTATTTTCAGATCCCGTTTGCGTCCTAATCCGGATTCGTCTCTCTTCCTAGCTTCTTAGCGCTGCGACGGTATCATCTCCCGTTAAAGTGAAGTTAATTTCGTTTTCTTTTTCGTCTCCTTTCTTGGGTACACTCGTCGTGCATTGGCCCATCGCCCGCTTATCGCTGCCACCTCTCCTGACGTAGTGCATTGTGGCCAGCGACGCAAGCCGCGGGAGGGGCGGCCCCCGGGCAACCGGATCCAATAGGCAGCCAAACAAAACAATACAGTGCTGGGCAATAACAACAATAGGCGACGAGATGGGACCGATAGGTGGGTTTCTTCTTTTTTTCACTGTGATGATTATTTTTGGGCGAGGCCCCGCCAGCAAAAACAATAGCGAAGAAAAAAATGTGACAGGTGGAGGCCACAGCACCAGTTCCTCCTGTTCGTTTCCCTTTTAGGGGTCCTCGCGAACCATTTAGGCGTAGCTCGGAGCCTAGGGTCATTGTCTAGGTGGTGCTGGCGGTCGCTAAACATCGTGATGGGCCCTCTTCTGAAGCTAAGAGAGCTTGAGCGGGCCAGGTGCCGTGCCCCTGTGATGGGATATGCCACAGAGGCTGCCGTGCCACATGTCCCATCCCAACTCTGTGTGTCTGTACTGTATAGTTAGTCATGAAATTTTTGATGTAATTTTTTGCTATGAATCAATAGTCTTTTGTTTTATGGTAAATTTGCGAGCAATAAATAAATAACCCTTTTGTGGTTGGTGTAGTCAGTGTATAAGATTAACATGCCTTCCGGTTTTACATGGCCGCCTACTGTGGCCACGAGTATGGTGGCGGTTAGGCGTCGTCAGTGGCTAATTTGTGTAGCCCGTAGCCCCCTAAAAACAGCTTCAGAGTACTGTAAATGTACTGTAGCTGTGTACCATACTGTGGCGCCCACAGCTACAAGCTACAGGCAGCTCTCGCTTCAGAACCTGTTGCCCTGCACCAGAGCAACGCAGCCCGCCGCGACGCATCCTTGCTTTCCCGCCGGCCCCTGCTATCTCTCCCACGCCAGATTTTTTTTCCCTCTCGCCCCCGTCTTCCCCTCCTCTGAAAGTTAAAGAAATACATAAAACTGTCTTCTTCATACAAACAAGCAAACAAAACACCTCATCTCTATCCTCTGATCTCGAACACTCAAACCTCATCTGGTACGTCATCCGCCACAGCTACCAAGCTTCACGTCTCCCTATGTTTACTAGCACCACGCTACTGCTCCTACACTACAAGCTTCATCAAGCCCCTTTCCCTTCATCCCCTTGCATCACCACATCGCATCCCGATCCAGAAAGCTAACTTGGGACCTCTTTCCATCGATTCTTAGACATTTACCAAGTCCAGACACTTGGTACCTAGAACCACATCACAAAAAAAACATAGCTTAGTCCCTAATACGCAATGTCCGACTTTGCCGATTCGCCTGTGGCGGTCAACGGTGATGCCGCTGCCCACGACATCAAGACTAGTAAGGTAAGCTCATATGATTCCTCTGGCCTCTTGCGACGATGCCCTCATGCTGGTTTTTTAAACTGGCGTTGTGCGTGTGCGCGTCCAGCGGCGGCGTGATAATTTTTATGCGTCTAGCTAACGGCTGGTCTAGTTTGGCATGTGACGACCTCGCTTCTGACGCACTACTGACGCAGCCCTCTCTCCCTTTTTAACAGACGCCTCCGCTGCCTACGATTCCATCGCGAATGGTAAGTGCTTTCGTTTGTTTCTTGCCCCTGACACAATATACTTGCCACCTACGCAACTCCGTCGAGTTTTACACACAAAGCTTGCCGCAACAATATTTTTACCCCAATCTATCTATTTTCTACTGCTAACCCACCGTCACCACACACCGAGAGAATATTACAATGGCTCACTCTAAGAAATCAGGACCCGTCGCCACCAAGGCCAAGGAACAGCAGGAGAAGGCTTCCGCTGAGCTCTCCGACCTCGCTGCCTCCCGCCAGACTCCCGCTACGCCCGCCGCCACTGGCCAGCCTCTTACACACTACCACTCATTCTTCTCTGAGCTCCTGTCCTGGAAGAACCCTCGTAAGTCTTGTCTTTTGGCAGCGAAGCGCGCTAGCTCGCGCTCGCGTGACCACCCAACTAACTAACATGTCCTCTCGCAGGTGCCACCGGAATCGCCTATGCCTCTATTGTCAGCTTGATCATCGCCGCTCGTTATCTCGATGTTATTCGCTGGGCTTTCAAGCTCTCATGGATCTCGCTTGCCGTTACTGTCGCCGCCGAAGCTGCTGGCAAGCTTGTCCTTAACAAGGGTCTTGCTTCTCAGCTTCGCCCTCGCCGATACTACACAGTTTCCCGCGAAACTCTGGACAACCTTATTGGCGATGTCCATGAGCTCGTAAATTTCTTTGTGATTGAGGCCCAGCGCATCCTCTTTGCCGAAAACATCTTTGCTTCCGCTGCCGTAAGTATATTCATTTGCACATACACCCCGCACCTCGACTAATACTGACTTCTACCAGGCTTGCGCTGCCGCTTTCTTCTCCTACTTCCTTGTCAAGCTCGTCCCTTACTGGGGTCTTGCTATCATCGCTACCACCATTGCCTTCTTCGTTCCTCTCGTCTACACCACGAACCAGGAGCTCATCGACGCCCACATCAAGAACGCCTCTGATGCCATCAACGCCCAGACTGCTCAGGTCCGTGAGCTCGCTCAGAAGCAGGCTGACCAGATCACCACCATGGGCAAGCAATATGCTGGTGATTACAGCGAAAAGGTCCAGGAGATGCTCCGCGGTCGCAATGCTCCTGCCCCCGCCGCCGCCCCTGCTACTTCTACTCCTACTGCCAAGCCCACAGTCAAGGAGGTCGTTCCCGTCCTTCCCACCGCCCCTACCGAGGAGCCCGTTGTTGAGAAGATCCCCGAGATGCCCACCGCCCCTGAAGAGGAGCCTCTGATTGCTGCTTAAACAATACGACCAAGCACGATTTAGGACTTTCATGTGTACACGACTTACCAACAATGACGCGCATGATTGAAACTTGACAGTGCCGGCACCGGTCCCAATATTTTTTTTCATGATACGACATACCTTGACGACTGGGACCGGGCCGTGCAGAGTTCTCTTTTTGTTCAGTTTTGCCTTCGGCTTTCCTTCCTACTCTTCTTTTTCGACGCTTGTTTGCTGTTGTTCATCGCAAAAGCACACAGGTTGATGCATGCCACCGACAGAGGACCAATGCAGCGCATTTCTTTTATAGAATTGTCAGTCTGTTCCTCTGCCGGTGCAACATGAGCGTTCTTGCGGGATAAAATTTGATTTTCTTTGGGTTCCATGGTACATTGGAGGGAGCTTCTGGTTTATTTAATTGCGGAGGTTATGAACAAATGCGTGTTTGTTCTTCTTTCTTCGTGACTCAAGCAAGTTTCTTGACGGAAACTGAGCAATCGTAGCTGCTAGTTTGCACTATGAGACTGTATAGCACCTGTTTTCGCTGTTGCTTGTTTGCTTGCGACTCAATTCTATTTTAATTTTTGTCATGCCGATTGCCCACATTGATTATAACCCGTGCATGTAAGAATGAATGTGAAATTTTTTCTTTAATTCGCTTTTCGACAAAATATAGCTATGCATTTCTTCTTCCTATTTACAAGCCTAAATGCAACCCATGGATGAAAAAAATAATGCAATACAGCAACGGCCAATCCCCAAGAATAAATACACCAACCACCCTCTGCGTACACTTTCTACTTTCTGCTTCGCTTGCCACCGCCTCCTCCTTCGCTGGCAGCTCGCTTGCGGCCGTTTTTGCGCCAAAAGTCCTTGGACTCTCGCTTCTCTCGGGCCTCCTTCTTAGCCTCGTTATCAGCCATCTTCTTTTGGAACTCGGCTCTCGACTCGTCCTTCTTGACGCGGCGCTTGGCAGCAGCATCATTGCGGATAGTGAGCAGCTGCTGCATGACGGCGCGGGCCTTCTTTTCCTCGCCGCCCACAATAACCGCTCTCTTTTGCATGTAGGTCTGGCGCTTCTGTGCCTTGGTCGTAGTGATTTGAGACTTGTAAGGAAGTTCAGCAGCAAGAGCACGAGGCACCTTGAGAGAGTTGAAATGACGGGTCTCGCGCTCAATCTTGCGGTACTGACTGTTCTTGAGCTGCGGCGCAGTAAGACCTTGGTCGCGACGGACTTCACCAGTCAAACGCATAGGCTGCCAGCCAATCAAGTTGGTGACCGGGTTGTAGAAGCGGTGCGGCTTGATGGGGTACCATGCGCGTAGGAAGACAATGTCACTGAGGAGGACCTTGTCTTCAAAGGTTGCACGGAAGTGGCCTTCAGGCTTGGACAAGGCACGCTTGATTTGACCGCGAATGCCAGAGACTGTCTTGATGGAGGCGCCTTCAAACTTGGCGATTTCCAGTGACGAGTTGAACATGTCCTTGATGAAGGCTGTGTTCTTGAAGATCTTGTATGGCGTACCGGTCAACTTGAGCTTCTTGACAATCTCGGTGGACTCGTCAACGCTCAGCACGGTACCCGTCGCAGCAATGCGGAATCCAGCATTTGACGAAGCGAGGTTATTGAAACAGACGAAACCACTGTTGGGGGCAATAAGCGGTGCGTACATGGTGCCAAAACAGTGCATGTGTTCTGGCGTGTACTTTAGCATACGGTTGCGTGTACGCGAGTCTGATATAGAGTAGATGGGTAAACTCTGGAATCGACGCCAGCCCAGCGAGAAGATGAGAGGGTCGTTGGTTTTGAGGATCTTCTTGTGCCAGCGGTGACGCTTGATACGCACTTGAACAAAGCCCCAGCGGTCTTCAGTGGGCGTCAGACCACCGACGATAATGGGCATACGAGAGTTGAACTTGTTGACAAACTCCGCGGGCACGCCCTCGAGAACAATGCTGGCATATTTACCAGCACGGAAGCCCTCGACAGCAGAGCGCTGGCGTTCATCGAGTCCGTCAAACTCTTCCTTGTTGATATCGAGCTGCCTCTGAATCATTGCCTTTTGTGCGTCGTACCAATCGTCTTCTCCAAACTCTTCATCATCGCCGCCTTCCTTGCGGGCAATAGCCTTATCATTAAGGAAACCGTCTCGATCTTCTTCTTCGAAACGTTGCTTAAGCTCTTCTTTGCGTTTGGCGTTCTTTTCACGTTCAGCCTCGAGATCCTCAGCAGTTTCTTGTTTGGCCTGCTCCTCAGTGCCGTCGGCTTCGAGATCTTCGAACACGCCGTCGCCTTCGTCATCCTCATCGTCAAAACCGTCAAAGTCGTCATCATCCCCGTCCTCATCATCTCCGTCGTCATTACCGCGAGACCCAGAAGTAAACTTGCGACGAAGAGCGCTGATGTTCTCCTCGGCTGCCCACTTAGCTGCAAGATCCTCGTAGTCGTAGTCCGGAATTGCTCTATCTTCAATGAGATCTTCTTTGTCCTTTGATGACTTCTTAAAGAAATCTTCATCGTCAGAGTCGTCTTCAATGTTCTCTTCTTCAGACTCATCATCCTTGCCACGCCACTTGCTCAATGCCTCCTCAGGCGTAATAGCCAGGTCGTACATGTATCTTGCGAGGTCGGGTGTGTGATATGAGCGTCTCTTGCCGTGCATCCGGCTAGCTTTTCCAGCTAAATCGTCTTTCCAGCGCAGAGCTGCGGCATCTTCATCTGAGTCGTAGTCGTCCTCATCATCGCCTGATATCGATCCCAGATCAGAATCACTATCGGCGAACGCAAAGTCGTCCTCTCCACCACCATTTTCTGCATCCTTGCGGAACATGCTTCCGAGCTTCGTTTCGTCAAACTCAGCCTCAGCTTCAGAGTCTTCCTCGCCGCTCACAAAGCCTTCGTCTTCGTCGTCTTCGTCGTCGATATCTTCGTCGTCATTTCCTTTGTCTGCAACTCTAGCCTTTCTGTGGGTTTTTCGTCCAGTGTCCGCTTCGTTGTCTACTTCTGTGATGCGGTCGCCGCCTTCGAAAAGCTGAAGTCCTTCATCAGTCTGACCAAGCAGACGACGTTCTCCCTGGAGACCGATGATCATTTCTTCACCTTCTCCACGCTCAACACCCTCAGCATCCTTGTCAAAAGTGAAACCCTTTTCTCTGGTAATCCAGATAGCATCACCATCGATTTTAAGACCACTACGATCAGACATTGGCGCGTGCAACTTCTTCTCCTTCTCATCGAGTCTCCGTCTACCTGTTTTACCGGTAATTTTGGCCATAGCCTGTTCCATGGCTGGGGTTGGGCATGGATCAGGGAGAACCTCCATGTTGGAAATGGTAAAGTCTCCCAGACCAGGAACGTGGACTCGTTGGCCCTGCGAGGCGAAGTTGGTGCCACGCAAGTAACCGGAAAGGACGATAGAGCGATCGCACTTGGCGTTCTCTTCAATCTTTGTAGGATGTGTGATGTCTCGGAAGCTGTCGATGATAGAGTAAGGGTGGGAGTTGCGCCAGATCAGAGGTCGAGGGTTCTTCATAATGGAAAGGAAGCGGCTCAAGTTGTGAATCTCGCGATCGGGGTACCGTCCATTCATAACACCAGAGAGGTAAAAAAGGTGAGCACCCTGGTACAGTTCGGTCCACAGACGGCGCTTGAGTCTCTTCTTGGCGTCCTTGAGGGCCTGGGGCTTGCGGAAGAGATCGAGATGGGTCAAAATGCCGAAGACGTTGCCAGGCATACCAGTGGCGGCAAGGATATTGAGGAACTCCATAGTTTCCATTTCGAATCCGTAGTTTCCGTCAATGAGTAGCAGAACAATGTCTGCCACCTTGGCAACGTCCACCATGGCCTCGAGTTCGTTGGCGCATTCCATAAAGGTGAGTCTCTGCTTCTTCGAGGTAACAACAGTAACAGGTCCCTGGGGGTCCGCAATCGTTTCTTTTGCATATCTTCGAATAAGGGACTTCATTAGGGTCGTTTTGCCAACGCCAGGCGGGCCAACAATGGCGACCAGGCGAGGCGGCGCCTCGTCCGGCAATCGATCGACAAGAGGAACATGGAATCGTTTTTCTTTAATCTGGAAGGGATTGAAGGTTAGATTGCTTTCAATTAAACATGAGAGACGGGGTTTCCTACATCTTGAGATCTCGCTGCTGTTCTTTGAAGTCGGCCTGGGTTCGCAAAGGCGAAAGCCTTAGGATTGCGATCTTTTGCAGAGTTAGCAGGGCCTTCGTAACAATATCGGTAATAGTACAAACCTCCAGAATGCTGCTTCTTCTCCTTTGACTTCCGGTGCGGCTTATGCACCTGGTCCTCCATGGCTGCGGTGTGGTAGGATTGCAGTCCTGGTTAGATATCACGACTGAAAAAAAAACGTTGAGCTGCTCTTTCCGTAGCAATTGAAGGTTGAAAAAAAAACAGGTATCGATAAAGATTGTTATCGATACGGCTATTGCCTTTTTGTGGGGCCGATTACCGTATTAGGTAGTGCCTCTGGTTAGGTCCCGTTCACAACCACCACAGGTAGTAGACGACGTCTGTAAGGCAAGGATACTGAGATGAGATTGATTTAAGTTTTTTACCTATTTAGAGAATTTCATATCTTTAGTAATCTTAATTTTAGTTTATTTGTTTGGATTATAATGTATGGCGGCGGTACAAGATGGTAGCTGATGCACACCTTGAGTAGGAAGATCCGTCTCGTCTACGTAGCTTGCTTCAAACGAACAGGCCAAACGAACATAGCCGCAAGTTTTACACCCCCTCTCGTCAATGTCAAGAGATGATTAGATGGTCAACCGGGCACATGATTCGCTATGAAAGTCGCTTCGTTTAGGACATTGATATCATATCTGTCCGTGGCTAATTGTTCAGCTGAAAGGCTCAAAACCATAGGGTAGTTGGCGCTCCGACAACGGTATTCACGAGGATTCGGATGGGTGAACTAGTACCGTTGTACTGCTGATGGCTTGATTATGGTATAACGCTAAGGTGATGAACCGCGACTGGATGAATGAACTGAGGCGGTGCATGCATATCGAAGCCAAGCCCCGCGGGCCCGCGGCAACTACTTATTCATGTCCTCCGCGGGGTCTGCAGCGTATAGTAAAGTAGAAAGTCGGACTCTAAATCAATGAAGCGACATGAAAGGCAAAAAAACAAGAGCACTGCCTGGCTGATGTGATGATTATCCATAGTAGGAGAGCCTTGATCGCCTTGCCGTTTTTGTGGTGGGCGCAGTCGTGATTACCCCGGATACTTACTTTACAGATAAGACGATGGTGTGTAACTTGTGATGGGTGCGGATGCTAGGTCGGCGAAACAGATGCCGTTGATACAGTAATGCAACAACGGTCCTCGTCTCTATTCTAATCCCAAGTCAGCCAAAAGAAGACTTGTTGAAAAAGATAAGCTTTTGTTCCTTTTTTGGTATACTTGCACCTGGTCGTGAGTCACCGCACAGACGAAGGCGCTGATCTGGGCTAATATGAGTTCGGGAGTGAACAACTTCCCGACGACAGCTTTTGTGGCGGTGGCTTGGGACTAGTGGCATGTTCGGGTTGAAGCAGCAGCCTGTTCACTGACTTTTGCGCTAGCGGGCTTGGTAAGCTATCTAACTTAACCTGGCGAATATTTTTGACTTCAGCCCTGCAGCCTGTGTTGCGCAATTCCCTACGCGGCGGTCATGTTAGTGGGAAAGGCGGCTGTGCGGGCGTGGAAACGAGGCGTATACTGTTGCCGGACGCCGCCCCGATACATGGTGATGATGGCAGGCGGACCAGTTTTCACGATGGTGACCTATATCGACGAAGCGAGACGAGGCATACGCATGTCTCGTGCGGCAGGTTGGATCGGCCGTGTGCACCCTGGTCAGGCAGCCATTTGGTCGGCGAGAAGTGAGATATGGTGCAGGTAGTGCACGCATTAGTGTGAGGATCTGAAACTAAGTAGAGGAAAAAGAAACCCCGAGAAAGAGCGAGAGAGAGATTTAGACAGTGTTGGGGAAAGGTACTTGAAAGTACATGGAGTTGGATTGGTGGGGAGACGACAACTGAGGAATGATGTGGTGGGGGAGGCCAGAGAAAGCGAACATTTTTTACAGTGTATGGATTGCGTGGCAGACAGGCTGCCATTAATGTACAGTACCATACTGCAGCAAGCAGGCAGACAGCGTAGAACACAAAACGAGCTCTAAAATCGAGAAGAGAAATATCAATTCTCATAAGCACTAACAATACTTTAAATTTTTTTTCCAATCTTATAAAAATCAACCATGTTCAATATAAGCAGTGGTTCTCTAATTTACGTATTTGAGTCACTCCGAAAGGGTGACATGCAGACTCAGGATGACTTGTCAGGCTTATGCATGCTAAACCTGAAACGTCTTGTTTGCCAGCGAAACAAAGAAGCCGCAGCGTCATCAGGGTCATTCTGATAGGCGCATGCAGCTAGCTAGCTACCTGCAGACTATTACGACGCAGCATCTACTTCTTTTTGTTGTTTACAGCAAACTCCCTCGGTTGTGGATTAGCGTATACGTATACACTGCCGGGGAGCGGGCCAGCACTCGAACACCGACGGTTCAGAAGGCACTGCGGCAGAAGGAAGGGCGACAATACAATAGAGGGGAAAGAAAAGAAACAGTAGCAGTAGTCTCTTTTCTTTTACTCGGGCCCCAGCTAGCCGAGAAAACTAGCAGCGCCAGTAGACACATCTCATAGACAGAAGCCTGCAACCCCAGGAGGGGGGTGTGCCAGTAACGAACCAACAAACAACTCTGCTGTCTTGCATGTCTTGCATGTCTTTTCCACTCCAGTGACAGACCCCATTGAATGAATGAATAAAAAAAAAAGGCTGGATCCGCATACCTCTCTTGTTCCAGCCTGGGCTGCGCAGCTCTTCAGGGGAATAATGCACAGTGTGGTGGTGACAAAAAAGCTTGGTATTTGCGATCCGATCGAACTTTTGTCCGCTGCCCAGGCGAATGGATCGGGGTTACAGTGGGTATTTTGTAGGAGGCAGCGCCGGACTGGCTGCATTCTTGCCATCCACTCTTTTGGTTGACAGGGGCGAGGGGGTGTGCTTTAAAAATAATAATTATAGTGGACAAGATGAAGAAAACCTTTTCATCTTTTTCATTGTGTCGTATTTTTCGTCTGGGGCTCTGCTTTGTTGAATTGTTTCTCCTGCGCCACTGCTGCTGGAGACACTATATGTAAACGCTGCAGGGAATATCGAGTCACCAGCTAGCGCGGTGAGATGCTACAGTTGACTCAGGGTCTGTCAGTGAGGACTAGCAAATTGTGCAGGTTGCCCCGCCATAGTGGTGCTGCTGCGGCCGGTGGTGGTTTCACGGTGGCCGTTGTGAGCTGCACTGCGCAGTGACGGAGCCGCCAACGGGACTGAAATCAGACGCCGAAGGTTTCGGAGCTCGGCCGTTGTCCGAAGGAAGAAAGTCTGCCAGCTGCTGTGCCTTACAGGGAAGCCATCATGGTGCGAATTTAAGAAAAATAAAAAAAATAAAAGTAATTAATTATGGCAATTACCGTTTATAGCAACAGGCTGGGTTGAGCAAGTTGAGCAAACAATTGTCAGCCAGACGGATAAACGGTATCTGTGGTGGTCTGATCGCAGGCAGGCAGTAAGCATTTATCAACAAGATCAGGCTTCCAGGTAAAAAGAAAGACACTGAGTGAGGGCACCCTAGGCGACAGCATTGCAACTACACGCAAAATGAAAACGAAGACGACTACGATAATACAGACGGATATAGCCAAAAATCACCAAAAAAAAAAAAGAGATAGTATCAAGCCACAATGGCGGAGTCAACAAGGTGCCCGAGCACTGACGACTGGCGTTCTGTCTGCTGCCGACGTCATGACCATGCACCCAGCCTTGCGCATGTAAATTGAGTTTGCGTAAGGCACGCGCGGTCCGCACTACGCCCGTCGCATCGAACCACGGGGTGTACAACAGGGCGCGAAATACATCGGCTCTTTCCGGTAGAAAATAGACAGATACTATACGAACTATACTATACTATACTATACTATACTGTACTTCTCTACCATCTTTCTCTTGTGACGGTGGTCGTCGTGAATTAGATCTTGGCAACGTCTCGTCCACTAACAACGGCCGACTTACTGTAATCCAAAATAGAAACAAAACTACCTAAGCCTTACTTTACTCTACCGTCCGAGTCCAACATCGTAATCTAGCCTCCGTCGTCTAGGTGGAAATTGAATTTTTGAATTTTCTTTTGCTGTTCATTGCCTTGGCGGTCTGTTCCGCCATGCCTACCTACACGCACAATACGATAAGCCCGCCTTGACAGTCTGCTTTTCGGGGCTTGTTTTGTGGTCCCACTCGGTGATGACTCCTTAGGCTTAGTCCCGAAAGAAAAGAAATGGGGCCTATACTCTGGCTGGTCCTAGTTTGTTACCGCATTTTGCTACTGCAGAGGGCGCTAGCTGGGTGACGGATGAGTCGTCGTGTGCGGCTGCGTGGTGGCCTGACGCGCAAGGCCCACCATCCACTTTCTAGCTGCCGGCTTGACTCACAGCGGGTCCGTGGTCTCTCTCTACTTTACCGTTTGGCGCTAAATTGCTTGTCTCTGTAGGTACCTGGGCCTACAGATACTCTACAGTACCTACTGTACAGTACGATCCCCCCCTGCGGGCCTCGCTAACTTGCGTGTCCCCGGCCGCGCGGTGGGGTCGCCCGGGGCGCACACCACGCACCACACCACTACGTCTTTGCTGTCGCAACCCGCGCAGTGTCCCGGAGCGCCACCAGCTCGGGAGTCCGTACCTGCGCTCACACCCGCCGTGCACCCTGGTGACCGTCTTGCAACCGTGCAGGTTTTTCTTTCCTTCTCTTGTCTTGGAGTAGTAGAAGATCGTCTATATAACTTCCCTTCTCCTCCCTCTCCATTGTTCACTTTTTTTCTTTTAGGTCATCCACAAAAGATTTACACACACATTCAAAGCCTGCTCTTCAAAGCTTCGCTTTCCCACTTACACAATTCTCTACTACTACTCCCAACTCAACAACAACCACCAATAAGCCTTCATCATGAACCACGCTGGTCTTTCCATCAACAGCTACGGCCACATGCACATTGCTTGCACTGATCGTCAGCACATCAGCCCCATGCTTGAAGCTCTTGCACCCGCCTCAAGAAGAGCCCAGGCTTACATCTACGCCAACAGCCGCCGCCCTTCTGCCGCCGCTACTGAAGCTAGCGAAGCCGATAACGCTTCTCTCTACTCTGTCGATAGCCTCCAGAAGCCCGAGCCCAAACCTGCCAAGAAGTCTCGCCGCCATTTTTGGTCAAAGAAGCAGTAAATAAGACGCCACCAGTCTTGAACTAGCAGCTGCTCTACCACTTCTTTCTTCACTACAGGAGCTAAGCTGGCTTGCGAGATCTGATATCTACGATTTTCACAAGCTCGCTTTCTTCTGAAACCAGAAAAACAACGACACGATGAATACATGACTTTTTTTCAGGCAGGCCAGAGCCCAGCTGCTCTCGACACCTATGCATCGAGAGCTCGCTGCCTCTGGCCCGAGCCACTATCAACAGCATTGGGAAGCATAGGCGTTTTTGGAATCGTAGACGGGAAATTTTGAGTCCAATTTGGACATTGCTTTTATGTACTAGAATTGCTTTCTTCTTGCTTTTCCTTTTCTTTCTATTTTGTTACAGTATCAGTCAGACCCGTCTATCTTTTCATTCCGAAAGACGCGAGAAGGACATCCTGCGAAATGGGGCCTTTTTCAGATCAGTTTACAATAATCGATTAGTTTAATACTCTCTAAACCAGTTCATTCTTAAAACCTGTGCCATACAATGTGACATGTGCTTTAATGATAAAATAAAGACAAAAAATGGTATTTGAAGTAAATAAAACAAAGAATCGTATAATTCGTCATATAGCCAGCCATTTTGCTTGTCAACCGCCTGTTTGCCCAGCCCAGCACAACCACCTACTTTGAACTAAAAGCTGTCGTCTAGGATATCCCGGTTCGGTTTTACCATTGATGGGCTATACTCGGATGAATCAGGGTTGATTCCGGCGTTAAGCAAGATATCATCCACGATCCGCTTGCTGGCATCACGCGCTGGAGCCCTTCGGTTAGTGTCATTTTTTTTACTCGGCGATGCTTTGTACATACCTGGTGTCTGCAGCAGCTTGGAAGGCGGTAGGGCAAATTGAATTGTCTTGGGAGGACTTCTGCCTGCCATGAGATCATCATCGTCGCTCTCCCATGTAATCTCATCTACGGCCGTCTTCTTGCCCATACCGGGCGTTTGGACGCTCACACCAGGCGTATGGGGCCTATGTGACGCAGCCTCGAACCGCTGCCTTGCTGTAGACTTGTACGGAGACATAAAGGCCTCGCTGCGCATTTTGGGTACAGCCATTTCAGGTGACGACCCAGGTGAGTCTGCCCAGCTGGGCTTGGCCGGTGACTTTTCGTGCCTTGACTTGACAGGTGTGCCTCGCGAGGTCGACTTGTGTGGCGTCGCTTGTAGGCGGTAGTTTTTGTCGAGGACGCGATGCAGCAGCGGATTCTTGCCTGCTTGTCCTTCTTGTACTTCTTGCTCTCGGTTGCGCCTCTCTATTAGTGCCTGTGGCGTCATCGTCATGTCTGGTAGTCTGGCAGTTCGTTGCGCGAACATGATACTGGAGTCTTCGTCTTCGAGAACAGTCGTCTGGTCTTCCTCTTGTTTATTCTTCATTTCGCGGCGCATAGTCTCGTACGGCGACTCAATGTCGGACATGTTGGCCCGTACCACCTTGCCACCAGCTGGGCGCGGTGTGCTTCCTAACAAGTCTGCGTCGTCAAGCATCGACTCGTCTACTGTTATGAGATCGTGGTGCGGCGCGGGGGTCGATGATGGCTCAGGCGCTGGCTCTTCGACCGGGCTGTCCTGCCGCATAGCTGTGCTCTCCTCCATCATGGTTGATTCGTCATCATTTGCCAATTCTTCGTATCCTGATAGCGAAACGTTGGCAGATGCCTCGAAGAATTGTTTCCAAAACTGTTACAACCCGGGTTAACTTCTGGCGTAGCGCAGAGCGCATATTGGGTCACCATACCTTTGATGCTTCCCAGATGGATCTTGAATGGTTTCCATACTGCTCAACCACGGGAATAATACTAGTTGTCACAATTCTGTGCGCCTTGCTAAAGTTGTGGTCGATTTCTGTGGCGGTTGAGTTTAGCTCATATAACACCAATTGTATCTCTCTCCGCGTGCTAGCCTACCTTGCAGAGTAAGAGTGATGGACTGCTCAAGCCTCTCAAGCTCTTCTGTCAGGCTCAAATTTCGAGCTGCAACGCTTGGGCGTGCCATGGTTGTGGTTGGTCGATGCTGCTTGTGCTGGTGATGTCGCCTGCTTTCTGCTGGAAGACGCGTCGAGCAACTTTAGTCGGCGCGTGCCTGCCACCAATGAGGGGCTGCTGCCAATGGTGGGAAACCGCCAGCAAGTGGGCGTGTGACGTAGATAGACAACATTGTAGTGAACGAACCATAAGATGGACTATTTAGTAAAAATAACGTTATAAGTATATAATATCAGAATTAAATATTGCATTGCGGAATTTTACCAAATAATATATCCGTAATTATTACGAGGTAACTGTGACATTCTCCCACTCGCTGCCTTCCTTACCTTCACAGAAGATTCCGGAAGCCAATGCGCCCTGTCACTACATTTTTGACACGCCTTAGCGCAACATTTACAGTGGGCTTTACTACCCACGCACAAAGGCAGTTGTCACTATTTGATCCACGGCTTTCCCTGGACGCATTCAACCTCTACTATCGGCATATTTCGACCCCAGCATACATCTTATAGACCTCCTTATAATCCAATTGACATTATCTTCCTACAATGGCGACTGCCGCGAGAACGTTTCTTGCGTTCCACCACAATGCCAAACTCTACCGGCTCAAGACTCAAATCCTTTCCATCCGCCCATTCTCAGCGCTGGAAGAAACAAACCAAGGACTCTTCAAGCAAGCAAGCCCCGACGAAGACCACGTTGTCGTCACCAAAGAGACTGTATTCCACCCCCAAGGTGGTGGTCAGCCCTCAGATGAAGGATACATGACCCCGGCTGCGGAAAACGATGCAAGCTCACCTGCTGGCCCCTCAGATCCATCATTTCAAGTCCGCTCCGTCAGAATGGATGCTGTGAATGATGGACAAGTTCTGCATGTCGGCCGCTTCGTCAACGGTGCCTCATTAGCAGCATATCAGCCCGGCAGCCTCGTCGAACAGGCCATTGACGTCGAAAAGCGACTGCTCTACTCGCGATTTCACACAGCAGGCCATGTTCTCGGCGCTGCAGTCCGCCATCTTCTTGAAAGTCAAATTGAGGGGTTCGATGAGCTCAAGGCTTCACACTTCCCGGACAACGCATCCTGTGAGTTCCAAGGCCTGATTGACGGCAAGTGGAAGCCAGAGATCCAACAGCGAGTCAACGACTACGTCAAGAAAGCCATGTCTGTCGAAATCGATTTCTGGACTGCTGAGGATTTCCGCAAGGCTGGTCTGGAGCGATTGATCCCAGATAGCAGCTTCCTCGGCCCAGGAGAAGACAAATTCCGCGTTGTCAAGATTGTCGGTGCCGAAACGTATCCTTGTGGTGGAACGCACGTTGACACCACCGATTTGTGTGGTGAGACAACTGTTAAGAAGATTTCGAGAAACAAGGGAATGAGCAAAGTAAGCTACACGGTAGCCTCTGCATAATTGTACGACGTATATATAAGTCTTTTAAGAGTTGAGGTTAGACGAGAGATGAATGATGACATATAGATAGTTTAGATGAATGCGTTGATAGATATAGACATTTCAATTGAGTTGGTTATGGACGGTATTTCTTTTAGAAAACAAGACATTCGTTTCTTCATTCCTTCGTTAATTTGTGTAGTAGTCGTAAAGGTCTAGCTTTGTGAGGAGTTGTGAGAGTAGGCTAGCATCAGCTGTATCCCGTGCTGAATCTCGATCTCTGCTGCCTGCAGACAACCTGGCTTTCTCAGATAGTTCCCGGCATACAATCAGAAACATCTGAACATGCTTCTTGAAATCATTGTAAATGGCAGCCGGCTCTTCGAGCCCTTTAAGCTCTTGATGTCTGCGTAGTTCCTCAAGGCGTGTGTACTTTGCATATCGCAAGATGCAACCAAACATGCCTTCGAGAAGTTCTAGAATTGGCTGCTGGCGCTTTCTCAAAAACAGATTCTGTGTGATTTGGTCCAGCATAGTTTCTTGCAGCTCGCATACCTGCTGAGGGCCAATGACTGCGGAAGTAGCAGCTTGCTGAGCAAACGGGATATCCAACTCAGATCGGACTCTGTCCAAACCTTGTTCGAATTTAGTCCACGGAATACTCACACCACTGTCCAAGAAATATGCTGATATACATGTGACAATATGATGCGCTTCTCGAACAAATCGATATCGTACGTCGTCAACATAGCTGAAACGGCCCCAGCCAAAGTTGATGTCACGGAATATCATGTTAACCGCGTAAAGCATGCGCAAAACGCGGAGCAATAGTCTGAATATTCTGTCATACTGAAGCAATGTCATTGGTGTAATAATTGCACTGAGTTCTGGAGGGCTGGTATATGAAAGGCGTAAGAAATCCAGGGCTTCTAATGAGTCGACGTCCCTACACTTTTGAATATCATCTTCTGATAGATCCCGGATGGCAAAGCTGAGGTCTCCTGGCAATTCCTGCTGGCCCCTAGCATGACTGGACTTTTCTGCTGTGACCGTAACTGAATCGCAAGTCTCTTTTAATACGCCCATCAATGCTAGGCGAAGCTCCGAGCTTGCTGGTGGCCATGTGTCACGACCACCTAGACGCAGGCCCATCAGGCCACCCTCACGAGCGACACCAGCACGTCTCTCTGTTGTCTCAAGATCCGGGTCAAACAAGGCATGAGAAAGTCGACTGCAGAATAAGCCATTGCCGAGGAGCTGAAATTGATGTTGAAGCTTTAGATGCATATGCAGCCCATGCTTATCGAATAGCAACTTCAAGCTCTCTCGTCCCACGAGCTGCGCCTGGATTAGAGCAAGGTTACCAAAGGAGAGCGCAGGCACGAGTGACCAGTGAGGTTCCTGTCCTGCAGTTACGGCAGACGCCGTTTCTGCTTGAAGACGTCGTTGTATAATATCAGCCAATGCACCATCGCGCTGCGGATACTGAGGGGGCATGCTAAGAGTTTGCATAGATGCTTGTAACCGCGCTTCCAGCTTGTCGTCTGAACAACCGAAGAAGGTTAAAGCGGAGGCAGCAGAACCTGACACCGGTACCTCTTGTGCTGACTTGTTTTGAGGAGCTGATTCTATGGCTTCGACAGCTCGGTCTCGGTAAGCTGCAGCCTCAGATCCAAGTTGCAAAATATCGGACCAATTATAAAGCCAGCTAGCTTTTGGCGGTCCCAGCTCTGATAGGACATCATCCCGCGCCAGAATGTGCTGTGGGTGAAATTCTTTTATAAAACGCAAACTCCGACCAGTCTGGAATATAGACGCTGCAATTTCAGGTGGCATGAACTCGGGGATATTGGCTTCGACCAGGACAAAATCGACATCCTGTATTTCGCGCCCAAAATCATCGATGAAAGTCTGAGTACCGACCTTTACAAAACCCTTGCTTGTGCCGCCATCCTTTTTGGATAATGGGATACCACGCTCGGGTCTGGTCCCAATCCACTCTTCGATGAATTCGACCCACGTGCAAGAAACAATTTGTAATATCTCTCTGCTGATGTCTCTCGTGTAGGTATCACTGTTGTCAGATATAGATGCGTAGTTGAAGAGAATGGTCAGCACCTCTTCGTCTGTGCTGCTGTAGTTCATTTCGCGTGACAGGATTTCGAGGGGTCTTAGTATGGAAGCCATACTGCGAATCGTATTTTGGAGTCCTAGAATCGACTTTGGGGTGGGGGTATCGACAACTGCGTGCTTGCGAATGACATCCAAGACTTGGGTAACCGTGCTGGCGAAAGCAATAGCGCAATGACTTGGTTGCTGAGAATATACCTTCTTGGCGAATGTCGCTAAATCTATTGCAAGCTTTCCACAAGCAGCGCATTCTTTCTCCACGGCGTCTAGAACTTGTCGAGAGTACCCAGGTATCCTTATATTGGCCAATGTGGAAGTGAACTCGGCGGACCGCTCGTCTTTCTTGAAAAGCTCCGACTCTTGAGCCAGGGCCACGTGAAGGAGACAAGAAAAGTACGCTTGCTGATTGACCAAGCGAATGTCCGAGTTTCCTAGCTGAAGATAATCCTCTGGCTCTTGTAGTAAAGAATCATATGCAGACGATCCCGCCTCTGATAAGAACATGGGGCGGTGGGCAACTGTTCGACGGTCGTTGAAATCCTCCCATGTTTTGCAGTTTGGCTTTTCTGGAACAAATTCAAGGTCCTCCCATATTTTATCAGCATTATTGTCGTCTTCGATGGCTTCTTCCGCCGTAGATTTATCATTGTCGTCTGGTATTTGAGTTGTAGTGGCATCAGAGCCAAGAGCTGCTGGCAATTTAAAGAAGCCTTCTTCTGAAAGGCCGACATCGGGATATGGCAGGAAATCAAACTCTCGCGGGTGATCGTTACCTGTAAATGTCGTTTAATACACAGCTCGAGGCTGTACAGAAATAAAGAAAACATACTCTCTATATCCAAGGCAAAAAACGAACCCGCAGGATCAACGTTTGCTTGGGTCAGCCATTTTGACGGCCTCCAGAATTCTGGTATGGCGAATATGTCGCCTTCGTTGTCTTTTGCCGCCATATCATCAGAATCTGCCTAAATAATCGAAATTCATTAGATGTCGGGCCAGCTATTTACGCTGGTGATGCAGGTTGAAAGCTGGGGAGACGCGCCCGTCGCGTGCATACAAGATGCCCCGCGCTAGGCTGAATCGGCAGTAGCTTTTTCGAGAGCAGCGCTTGGCGACACTGCATCTTCGCCCAAACATAAAACTACGCCTCTGCAAAATTTCGTTAAATTCAGCATCTCCTGCATCAATCAAATTCATCACAGCGCACGCTCTGGGAAACATTTGCTGTATCGACTCATCAATACAGCGCTTTAAATAATATTAGAGAATTATTACACAGCACACCGCGGCGCAATTCATCGCCTCCGCCATGCCTCCCCGAAAGAAAGCGCGTGGCCAACGTGCCGCAACCGACGACGATGCTATGGATATCGACACACCTAAAAGCCGCCGTAACAAACCAGTGCATAACGACGATCCGGAAATCAATGGCCTCTGGACAGACGATCAAGTAGCCTCGCTATTCAAAGGTGTCATTAGGTGGAAACCTGCTGGTACGTGAAGGAGTCCCAACACCAGACCAAGATGTTTGCTAACAAAGCGTTCCAAGGGATGCACAAACACTTTCGAATGATTGCGATATCAGAACATCTCAGAAACCACGGAATCGACCCTGATCTTCATCAACACACGCGCATCCCACACATCTGGGCAAAGCTCCGAAGCTACTACAACCTAGATTTCATCGACGAGCGAGAGAACTTTGACGACGAGGATGCGGAGGACCGATATCTCGACTTTTCATTGCCAACCGAAGATTATAAAGTATCCATGTTGCAGCGCGCTGTTGCCGACGTAAGCGAGGCCCCGACATCACCGCCCGAATTGGACATGTCACCTCCACCACCATCGCACGGTGGCAAGCGCAAGCGAGGCAACGCTCGCTCAAAGACTAGAGCAGCCTCCGCTGAGGACACAGAAGATGGGACAGATGCCGCATCACCAGTCGCGAAACCTACTCGTGGCAAGCGTGGACGAACGCGCGCAGCAAGTCGAGCTGGCAAGGCCGAGACAACCGAAGAGGAAGACTCAGAAGAAGGCGGCGAGAGTGGCGGCGAAGACGAGGACGAGGACGAAGATGACGAAGACAGCGACCAAGAAGAAGAGGAGGAAGCAGAAGAGGGCACTACAGCTACACGGGGACGCAGGCCGACTCGAGGTCGACCGCCTGCGCGAGGCAAGAGACGTGGTAGAGGAAGGTGAAAGTGCCACCGGCTATATTATAGTGGAATTTTATGTAAAAGGCTTTAGTAAAAGTACAAGATACCCCATGCTCAGAAAGTATTTGTCCGAAATAAATCATGGTGCCAGTAAATCATGATGACTCCTCTCCTTCGCTAGAGGTGCCCATATCTTCGTCATTCGTTAATAAGTCTCTCTCATCCCCCCCTTCTTCTTCCTCTCCGTCACCAGGGTCGTCATCCGAAGAGTCGCTCTGAATGCTGTGGTTTTGCAACGTTTCCCACGGTGCACAGTATTGCGTAGCTTCTGCCCAGCCCTCCTTCGAAGCGTCAAGATCGCTTACTCTCAAGATCGATCTTGGGATAGGAACCGCCTTTTTTAACTTGGGAAGTGGATGTGACGGCGTCCTTTCCAGTGTCTTCCACATCTGTGCTTCGGCTTGAGCGCTTGCACGCGCATCTACCTGTTCTGCGACTTCTTCAGCTTCGCGCTCAGCTAGAACCCGGAGTGTTAGGGCTTCTCTGAATTTCGTTACGTCGCGGATAGTCGTGACAGAGTATTGTAAGCCTTCTTTAACTTCAGCCTCGACAAAAGGGCCATGCTTGCCATCTTCAATCTCTGAAGATGACGATTCATCGTCTTCAAGGTCTGAATCGTCGTCCATGCTGGTTTCATCAACTGCAGATGATATTCCGCGCGTGTGCCGTCCAGATGCTGTGCGTGCATCTGACGCTCGGGGATCTGGTACCCCATGCGAAAAGAGACGAGCTTCCACAGTCTCGTAAGAAAGAATATCAGGATCCGTAGCATCGTCATTTATATCTGCCAAGGGGTCATCGTGTATATTCAGACGAAGCCTTCGTGCCGCGGTCGCCCAAAACTTGGAGGAATCTCGGGTTAGTCCCAGGGAGGCCACGGCTGCACGAACATCTCTAGCCCGGACCCTCATCTGCATATCAGGGGTCGCAGAAGACTGAGTCCTTATCCTAGACGATGCGATGTATAGTGCCGTTTGCATGATCCGTCGGGTCAAACTCAAGGCCAGCGAGTGGAAATCCTCCAGACATGTTGCCCATATCGACGGGGGAGATGAGTCGATGTTGACCCAATTTCCTTCAGGGACTGTCGAGTTCATAAAGACCCGTCTGGATAAAGCTAGCCAGTCTGTGAGGCTAAAGAGTGGTGTAAAGACAAAGTCTGGCAGATCAGATCCTGGTGTCCTTTTGTCCAGCGCGGCAGCAATGTTTGGGGTAATGTCCCAGTAACTTCCCCATTTTGCGCTCTCGCGCAGTTGTTCATGTCGTTCCTGTTTCAGAGATATGGCATCTGCCGCCTCTTCTTGAGCCTGGCAACATTCATTGCTCAACTCGACCGCGGCCGGTAGCTCTGCCAAAGCAAGCATCTTCGACTTGCCCCTCAGCTGACCCTGGCGCGCCTCGAAGGTCTGCTGCAGAAACCGTAGGTAGTGTTTTACCTCCAATACGTCTTTTGTGTCGATTCTAGCTGCTATTGCGTCCAAATTTGAGACTCCGAGGCGGGAAACAGCTTCATACAACTGTGTCTTCTCCAAGGTTGACCAGTATGTGAGTCCAACCTGGCCGGGAACTGGTGCCTCATCATCGTCTAGCGACACACCCAAGGCAGCATCCTCGATATCATGGTTGAGTAATTCCAGATACGCGGGATTCATTGGTCGTTTTTGGCGCTTGAACCGCGGTTCATCTGTGCGCCCACCCGCCGACTCTTGAAGCTGTCTCTTAGCGCGGCGTTTGTCGGCACCACCCTCTACTGAGGTGCTGCTCCGCCGCCGATGCTTTGTACCAGTTTGAGCATCATGGCTCGCCTGTGTATTGATCAAGGCTTCTTCGATATCCTCTGGTAAATATTCTTCATTCCCGTCTTCCATGGTTGCTTTGCAGAGGCTGGTGACGGCGATTCTTTAGCGGTAATGCTCATTGTAAACCAAACGGCTGAAAAGTGGCAAATATTGTAGTGTGCCGTAAATAAGTAAACATCAAGATGGTATTATACAATTATCTTTTATTAAATAGTCGCCAACGTGTAAATGAAACAAGCGCCAGTCAAGATGTTACTGTGTTGTATGAGTTATGTGAAGGTTGTCCTTCCGAGTGCAAAGCTAAATCTACCATAGAAATGTGATTACATAAGATTTCTACCAACGTCACGAAATTCTCCCCCTTTGGACAACTGGCAGGCGACTCACAAAGAACAACAATCCTACAACCACCAATGTTTTTTTTTAATAAAGTAAAATGAATAGACATGTGGTCGCTACTGCATCGCAATCTTGTGC
Organism: [Torrubiella] hemipterigena; assembly: GCA_000825705.1. Taxonomy (NCBI): domain Eukaryota; kingdom Fungi; phylum Ascomycota; class Sordariomycetes; order Hypocreales; family Clavicipitaceae; species [Torrubiella] hemipterigena. The sequence goes on from CDHN01000002.1 coordinate 682,644, forward strand.
GGTCTGGCCCAAAGCCATTCAGACTCACTCCTGAAATCGCAAGGGGGAGGGCGTTTGCATCCACTGAGAGCAACACCGACAAGCTACAACTACGAGATTACCAGCAAGAATGTATTCGATCAGTTCTATCATCGTTGAAGAGGGGTCATAAGAGAGTTGGCATTTCTTTGGCTACCGGTAGTGGAAAAACAGTAAGATTAGACAAACCGATTGCCCTGCATTACTTCACTAACAGTGATATTAAAGGTCATCTTCACTCAGCTCATCGACAAGGTCCACAGTCGGCCTGGAGGCGCTGATAAGTCACTAATTCTGGCTCACCGCCGTGAGCTTGTTGAACAAGCCGCTGTTCACTGCCAGAGAGCCTACCCAGACAAGCGCATTGAGATTGAGATGGGGTCGCTGCACGCGTCTGGACAGGCAGATATCACTATCGCAAGCGTTCAGAGCATCACCTCCAAGGGCCGACTAGAAAAGTTTGACCCGGCACTTTACAAGCTTGTGCTGGTGGATGAGGCACACCATATCGTTGCGTCAAGCTACCTCAAAACACTAAAGCACTTTGGGTTGGAGCAAAAGAACAAGGACTCGCCAAATCTCATTGGCGTTTCGGCTACCTTTTCGAGATTCGATGGCGTCAAACTCGGGGCTGCGATTGATGAGATTGTCTATCATAAAGATTATGTCGACATGATCTCCGACAAATGGCTATCGGACGTCGTATTTACAACTGTCGAGTCCTCAGCGAACCTTTCGTCGGTCAAAGCGGGCGCCTTTGGTGACTTCCAAACTGGAGAACTATCCAAGGCTGTCAATACCCACGAGGTGAACGACATGACAGTCAAGAGTTGGCTTACCAAAGCGTCGGACCGATTATCAACGCTTGTCTTTTGCGTCGACTTGGCGCATGTTGCTGGCTTGACCGAAACATTTCGCAGCTACGGATACGACACCAAGTTCGTTACAGGAGATACGCCCAAGCTAGAGCGTACAGCTATCCTCGACTCTTTCAAAAGACGTGAATTCCCTGTTCTCATCAACTGTGGAGTCTTCACGGAAGGGACAGATATTCCCAATATTGACTGTATTCTTCTCGCCAGACCGACAAGATCTCGAAACTTGCTGGTCCAGATGATAGGACGTGGCATGCGATTATACCCAGGCAAAAAGAACTGCCACATCATTGACATGGTTTCAAGTCTAGAGACTGGCATAGTAACAACCCCAACACTTTTCGGGCTGGACCCAAACGAGTTGGTCAACGCCGCGTCAGTCAAAGAAATGCGCAAGCTGAGCAGCCGCCGAGAAGCAGCCAAAGATAAGCAAGCTGCTGCAGCATCCTCTCTCCTTACGCCACAGTCACCATCACGAGCTGTCACCTTTACGGACTACTCGTCAGTTCTTGATCTGATAGCCGACACGTCTGGCGAAAAGCATATACGGCAAGCCAGCAAATACTCGTGGGTGCAGGTCGGCCCAGAGAGATTTGTACTATCAGCGCCAAGCGGATCGTACCTACGAATAGAGCGTATGACGGAGTCGAGGGGCCAAAATATGCCAGCTTACCGTGCTGTGGAGGTGCGGGCTCTCCCTGCTGGCATGTCCAAGTCGCCCTTTGCTGCTCCTCGCGAGCTTCTCTCCGCTGCAACATTTAGTGATGCAGTTCATGGAGCAGACAGCTATGCAGCCCAGGCATTCCCGCATACGTTTATCCACCGCCATCAACCTTGGCGCAACCTGCCGCCAACACAGGGCCAGCTCGATTTCATCAACAAGATGAGAGGCGGTGCTAGGGAATTGCAAGCAAAGGACTTGACCAAAGGCAAGGCCGCAGACATGATCACCAAGCTGAAGCATGGCGCAAGAGGGCAGTTCGCTCGCATAGAGGCCGAGCAAAAGCGTAGGCAGCGACAAGTTAGTGTTGCGGACGAAAGACAAAACAGAGAAACCGTCCGTGTTGGACCGCTTCGCACTTAGGGGCCACAGAGCTCTATTGTATTATACTGTTGTACAATATTGTATATTTATTACATTAAATGGCCGTTCTCTAGACGAAACGACTACCCTTGAATATGAGCAGGTTAAACATTCCATACCGTCTACTTAAACAGCAATTATTCAATCTTTTTACAGGCGCTATTCAGATAAACAAGCAATAGCACTGTCATCGTCACAATGAAAGTAGCAACTTAGGCACGACTGTAGACGCTTTGTATTCAGATTCGAGCCCATAGATAACGGCTAGCAAAAGTATACTCTCTCCCAGCTATCTCTCCAAACGCACCAGGGGTATTTTATTTTGCTTCTCACCAAAGAAGCATAGTTTCCATCCTTCAAAAGCAAATGGTATGGGGTATAAAAAGACGATGACCAACTGTCATCAGCGCTGGCCATGCCGTCGTTGCCGGCGTCGTCGCCATTTCTCCTGATAATCCATCTCATCATAATAATAAACAAAAACAATGAAACAGAAAGGCAGCACGATGTGCTGCATGAGGTTAAAAAAACAAATAAGGTATAAAAACAATACATAAACAAGAACAAAGCAGTCCATTTGCGGTGTCGGATACCGCCAAATGCCTGCGGGTATTTCATTTTCTGCGCCTTGGTATTTCTAGCTGGGGTGCGTGATGCATGTCGTCTAACTCGGGATTTAACGGAATGGTGCAACGGGAGCATGGAATCCTGAATTCAAAGAATGAGAAGTTGATGGCCGCCCGCTGTCGCCAGATGCCCGCGTACTGTGTCGAGGGGTAACGTCGCCGGCGACGGGGATGGTCAACTTGTTGTCCATTTGCATACCAAAGTGGCGAGGAGCCCAGGGGTTCTCTTCATCTGGCAAGTTCACGCCGCTGTCATTCCAAGGGTTGCGGTCGGCGTTAAAACTTCTAGTCGACTCGATAGAGATGAGAGAAGACTTGGAAACGTTGGTGGAGCCCTTGAAGAAGCTGGCATGAGCCGAGTGAGAGCTGTTCTTTCTGCGGTCTAGGAAAGAAGAGATGGAAGTCATACTTCCAGGTTTGCGAAGTCTGTCGAGGATGCTGCTACGTTCACGGGCAATATCCGCACCGAAGCTTGCCTTGGATGGGGAATCAGTGCCGACAGCAGCAGGAGCATGCTGAAGCAACTTAGAATCGAAGTACTGGAGCGAGTCCTCGAAAGAGTCCGACTGGGGTCGAGGGATGGATCCCTTTACCACAAGAGCGTCAACAGTGGCCGTGGCAAATTGAGCTTGAAGGAAGTCGACCGCGTCGCGCAGACCACCAGCATTGTTGCGGGTGAAGCCCCAGACAAGGGTGATGGTTGGCTTGCCATCCTCGGTAACCTCATCGGGATTCTGGTATACGGTGACTTCGACTTCATACTGAGCTTTGAGCTTGGGGATGAGATCATGGACAAACTCGGGCGACTCGAGGAACTGAACAAGATCCGGGTTCCTGGCAAACACGAGTTCGTGTTTATCAGGAACCATTCCGAGGAACTCATCCACACAATGGGGCACCTGCCATTGTGGACCTGTCACAGCGACCTCGTCACTTGCCTGTTCGGTGCTAGGGAAGCTAATCTTGCAGTTATACTTTTGCTCGACCTCATCGATCTGTGAAAGACGGGCAATGAGTTCACGGTGGTACAGACGATCGACGTTGACAATTTGAGAAGTGTACTCGGAATCCTTGAATACGGTTAGCATTTTATTCAACCCTGTGCGTGGTGTCAGTTTCAACTTACAGCACGGTCAACCATTTCGAGAATTTCGTTCTTGACAGCGTCCAAGTTCTGCGCATTACGAGCAGGAGTACGACAGATGACGTTATCAACTTTGAGGTCGTCATCTTCACGCCCCATGCCACCCCTGTCCATTGCATTGGAAAACTTGACAAAGACGGAGTGCTTCTTCATAATACGCTGAATATGTTGGCCACCAATACCGATGATTCGCTTGTGGTACTGGTCGGGGACGTGGAACGAGATTGAGGCCGGCATCTCCTGTTCGACCAAGGACAAGCCTTGCTTGAGTGAATCGTAGCTCGCAGCCATAACGTCGATGTTGAAATTGTATTCGTTGAAGCCATCAAAAATAATCTGAACATTGCCTGTAAATACATGTTAGAAGGAGGCGCCTGTGATAAAACAAAGAAAAAAACGTACTCTGTCCCATGATTTTGTTGATCTTGCCATTCTTCTTTCCGCTTACAAATTCCTTATGCTCATTGGCCAATTCAATCTTGACGCGAATTTGATACTGGGTTTGGGTGACGAATTTCATTCCGGCGATAACGGTTAAAGCAGATTTAACAGCGTCATCCGAGCCCGTGATGGTAAATGTAGCCTTGTCGAAGGAAACATCGGCATCAGAGGTTGCGCAAATTTCGCTGAGCATTGCCTGCGCATCGTCTTGGTTGAGCATCTGTCTAGCCTCAGCTTGTTGGATAAACCAGCCAGCGCTGTAAAATTGGCCAGCCAGTGACATGAGCTCTCGAACAGTGCGCTCTACAGGAAGGCCCTCGCTGCCGTGCACTCTGACCATGGTGCGCTGGCAAGCAAGTGGGGGGAACATGATGTAGGTTCCATTGGCCTCGAGAATCTTGCGAACCTTATCAAGACGTTCAAGCAGAATGCTATCAATCTTAGCCGCAGGGATAGTAACATCCTTAACATAGAGGCGGATTCGTGAGACCGTCTCGTGAAGCTTTTGCTTGGCAAGTTCAATAGCCTGCGTGGATTCGCCAGTAATGAAGATTTCGGAAGGATCGCGACGAGTTGCATTTGCGGGGCAAAATCGGTACATCTGTGAGACGATGGGGGGGAAGTAGATGGCAGTACCGGTGGATGACTCGATAAGTTTAATTGTCTTACGGTGTCGACCACAGACAAGTTGGTGAAGCGATAGCTCAACTCTTGTTACATCAACAAGTCGACCGAGCTACGATAGACATTAGTATCCAGATCACAATGCATGTTCATCTTTGGAGGGCAAAGCTTACCAAAGTATCAATGTGAATCAACACGCGAGCTTTTGCATGCTCAGAAGACAAAATGTCTCCATAGATGGCAATTCTCCAACGCTGATCCATGCGCATCTCAGAGTCGCCAGTGACACCGTCAAGCATAGGCGTGAGCTTTGGGCCAAGAAGGAAGATGTCTACGCCGCAAAATGCAGAAATCTTATCAAGAGTCTCTGTGACAGGCGTTTTGAGGACGCCTGCGTTGAGGTCACATACAAGTTTGCCGTCAATGTCAATGACAGTGCAGCGCTGCAGACATGGTTAGTATTCTCTTGGTGTGAATGTAATGTTTTGTAGGCGTCGTCTCACCATGGCTATGGGGATCTCATTGAGGATTGTTTCTCTGCTCTTGTTAACCAACTCGGGTGAGCCGGAGAGGCAGACGGTGGTGACCTGGCCGCGGCCATTCTTCGGCGTTGTAGATAGCACGGAGGCCTCGATGGGCAACGGGCCGCCTGATAGATCTCGACATAGTCTATGCAGGTTGGTCAGGTTCTGGGCGTGAACGGGGAGTTCGTGGACCTGGACATCATCGGGAGCGTCTTCGGGGTGAGTCCAGCGGAGAACGGCGTCGGTGGTAGCATGGAGAATATCCTCGGTGTTGGGGCCAACCAGATCTGAAGCGAATGGGACGTTGAAAGAATATTGAATCGTGGCGTCGGCGGCCTGCGGCGAGGGCACGGGAGCGCCAGCTTGGGCAGCGTTCTTCCCATGAGGGTTCATGGCGTTCATGGCCAGGTTGGGGTTGGGGCGGCCCATTCCGAAATTGGGGCTCATCCTCTCGGACCAGTGACGCATGTTGGCCAATTTATTCATGATAAAGGATCGAAGCGTCGAACTGCTAGCTTCGGAAACGGGCAGCTGAGAGGTGCATGCGATGGACGAGTCGACGACAACGAGCGTGGAGGGCAATCAAGAAAGCGGAGACGAGGGAAAAGCCCAGCTACTACCAAAACGAGTGCAAAGAAATAGAGTACGATGGAAAAGGGTATCAATCAAGGAGGAGAGAGGCGAATCGAAGATGTTAAAAAAAAAGAGGCCGAAGAGATGCGAGGGGGAAAGAAACGAAGAAGAAAATAAGAAGGTTGAGCCGGCTCCTTGAATTTTCTAAATGTGTCGATGGGAGGAGAAGGTGCAGGAAGAAAGAGGAGATGTGGAACGGGCTCGTTGGAGAGGGATGACAAGATGTGTCCCAATATGGAGCTTTGCTCAGCGCGGCGCGGGCGGGTGGGTGTGTGTGTGGTGCGGGTGCGCGTATGTTCCAGGCACTGGCGGGTGCTGTACTGTGCCCTCCTGTCTTTCTCTGTAGCGGCAACGGCAGCGGCGGAGCGAGGGGCCCCTGTCGACAGTGCACTACTGTATCCATCTAGTGAGTGGCTGTAGGGATACGGAGCCCGGCTTATGGGGGAGACCCAATCCACTCGCACCCGCTGGGCTGTAGGAGCCAAAGGCAAACAAGCGCTATGCGAGATGCTGCAGCAGCGACACAGCAAAAGTAGCCGTATAGAAGCAGGCAGAAGAAAACAAGATAAATTTACAATATGCCGGAGATAGTAGCCACGCGCATTCTACAACGCCAAATCACAAATGGGAAACCAGCAAAAAAGAAAATCACAGGTGGCTCAAGCACTTGGTGTGGACAAGACGCAGATGGGCTCGACTGTGCCACCCACTGCACACGACATCGGCAGCCGCTTGTAAATTGTCTCCGTGCCTGACGTTGCCCCCCCCCCCCCCCCAAAGCAAAGGGAAAAAAAGCAACGCAGCCTCTGGAAAAGGCCCAGACCTGTCCCCGTACTGCCGGTCCAGGGGGTGGTGATTCGCTGATGGCCCCGTGTTCCAGCGCCGTGACTGGACCACTGGGGTAGCAGGGCCGGGCGGGGCGCAGCACGCAGCCCCAAGGCAAGGCAAGGTAAGGCGACGGACCAGGCAGAGACAGACACACAGACCCAAAAGGGGAGGAGAGGGCGGCCACCAGAAACTCGACGTCAAGCTTGTGGCCTCCAACACGCCTCTGGTCTTAGCTTACTCGCCGCCGTCAGGGCAGTCTAACCCGTTATGCTGCTTTCTATCTTCTTGTTTCTTCCTTGGCTGGCTTATAGCCAGATCGTCCATCGGTGGAATCCATCCTCCATCTAAGGAAACGCCAGAATCGCCTGACTTTCACAGCAGCTGGCCTTTGCTTCAGCAAGCCACATTGCATACCCCATGGGATGCCCGTTCCATCTGCCAGGCAGAAACTCTAATCACCCTCGCATTGTCAGCTCGGCGTGTTTCTATGTAAAACATAGCTAGCTTAATACACATTCAAGAGAATAGCTCAGAAAGCTACACGAACTCAGAGCAGCACATTCAACTAGCTCTGGACGCCATCAAGCGATCGCTTGCGAGATGGCCGGTGTATCTCGACATTAGCCGGTTTGCATTGCTTTTATCGAGTTCTGGCGGCGCTCCTCGGTTTCTTGGCACACAACACACGGACATGGAAACCCGCAGGACCAACACGTAGTATGTCGTATCATTGGCTTATGCAGCTCGCCTGCCGCGGAGGATGCACAAAAGTCTAGTATCCACCACACTGTTCTTCTCAAACGTCCGCACTATGGCCGTCATCAGCCAAATATGCTCGATCCGGCTCAATTCCATCCTGCCACAATTTGGTTTTATACAGAAGGTATTTCTGTAGAATCAAGGCGACAATGTTGGAACAGAATATTCGAAAGATTTTACTTCTACTAAGCAACATCTGTTGAAACGATGCCTCAAAGTGGCAGCTCGGGAATCTGGGTCAGCTCCACCAGAACAAGGTTCAGACTTGAAACGTGCACCTCGCTAGCTGTCCGTCGCTAGAAAGCTAAGGATCTAGCTCAAAAGCTATTATGAGTAGTGTTGTCTGGTTGGCCTGTCTGACCATACAGCAACGTGCACACAAAGCAACTAATGGTTGTTTCACATTAAATATGCATTCATCATTATTATTTTCCCCATCAACCAACAATAACGCCATATAATGTTTGTTACAAGTTCCCCTACCGATACATCGGCTCTCGTGACGCATCAGAATATGGAAGCTGATGCCCTACATCTCTTGGTTGCTCCACGTATGCTACACCATGCGATGCATATCCATCTCTTACAGATTCGGCTTGTCGGCCGTTGTAGTCTACACCAGTCGGGTGTCCGGGAATCTGGCCATAGGTACGCAGATATGGGGGAATATTCCCTGCATCATGACCTTGGGCACCTGGGTGCGCACTCGTCGCGCGCAACGCAGGGTTAGACGCCATCTCCGATCCTTGTTGTGCAGCCTGGATGACCAGCTGTGCCTGAGACATAGGGTGCTCTGAATAACCTCTAAATCGGTTGTCACCCCCTTGGCTTTCGCCCCTAACAATTCCGCCGCTATGTTGCGGAGCGTATGGCGCTGTATGGCCTCCATATACTGCTCGTCCACTGTCAAATTGTCGATCGACTTGCTGCCCAGCCATCGATCGCTGCAGTATAGCGTTATATCCCTGTTCAGTAGTCAAGGGTGCTGCCGTCTGATGAATCACTTGTGGCTGGGGCTCGATATATTCTCGACCGTACCCGTCCACATAAATGCGCGTTGGTTGAGCGTGGACTGCTGGATACCCCTCTGCTGCAACCCTTGGCGGGTAGTGGCGGACTTCAAGGGACTCTCCTTGGCCAAGTCTAGGGTCTCGGTAGCCGGCCTGCTGGGTAGTTTCTGAGGATGATTGATGAACATTAGCAGCACCTGATGCATGCCGCGAGCCGTAAGCATTAGAATACTCCACTGGCTCGCCTGCATACCCACCATCATGTTCAACCCATCTTGGAGGCATTGTTTCCGTCAAATATCTCGGCTGAGGCACCACCGTTGCGTTGGTAGATCGCGACGCAGGTTCGTTATGTCGTTGATAGTTCCCTTGCACATTAGCACCGGATAGGTTGGAATGTGAAGGGTCATACCCAACATCCTGTCCTTGGTCGTGCATCTGTCTCTGACGTTTACTAGGTCGGATTTGAGAGGGGCCAGCAACTGGTGAGACTGAACGCGGCTCAGCCTTGATGCGTGGTGAAGGTGCTGCGTTCATCGCTTCGCGGTCAGCCTTACGCTTCTTCTTTTTCGACTTCTTCCTGTCTGACCCATGACCGCCTCTGGTACTCTCCTCCGCCGGTACGCCTGTGTATGGATTACCACCTTGTGTAGCGCCGTAGGCTGAGGCGACGTTTGGAGCGTGGCCAGCGTTTATCGCCTGGCCGCTAGTTTGAACCATTGCCAAATAGGACGAAATCCATTGTTGAATATTGGCGGTGCCCGGATTGTACGCGTTAAGCCCAGGTACCTGCACAGGGTTGGTTGGCACACTGACTGGCTGCGCTGGCGCATTGTAAACAGGAGAATATGGGGATGAGTCCCTTGCATCGTTCGCAGCATTCGAAGATGGATTGCCTTTTGCCTTGTCGTTGCGGTTATGGGAATGTGGAGTTGGTTGAGAAGTGACAAAGTCATCGTTGGACGAGTAGAAGGTGTTATCATCAAAGGAATCACTTGCATTATCATTGTTAGCACGTTTTGGTCCACTTGGCACTCCATTTTCGGCGTCATCGGCTCCTGTCATGGCAAGGGCCTTTGATAAAATACCCGACAAATCGAGAGAACTCCAAGCCTCGGAGGGCACATGCTTGGTGGCTCGCTGCTCTTCCAGCTCGTCCCGAAGGCTGCGCTCAAGTCGTTGCCGCTCCAGCTGGATCTCGGCACAAATCAGTTCCTCGGATTTCTCAAGGAAGATTGGATTGGCTCTTGTGGGCTGCTTTGACGCGGAGAAACGGTTTTCTTCGGCGCGCTTGCTTGCGTTGCGAAGAGCAGTTTCAATACTGGCTGCATCTATTGGTGTTCGATCGGCCGGAAGCTTGATGCTCGGATGTTCTCCTGCGAAAATGGCGTTGCAAAATTGCACGATCTTGTCGTACTGGCTCAGCTCATATCGCTCGCTCTGGGAGAGTTCTCCGGCCATGTCTTGCGCGCCGCGCGTTACCAAATGGCTGCTCGCCATCATCATCGAATTCTCGAGGCCAGGTGGTGGCTCAGACAAATATTCCGTTTTAAAGGGGATGGGCTTCTGTTATAACAACATTGCCTGCAAGCCGCACGGCTAGTCAACGGAGTCTGTCCTGGAGCTGATCACGGCGATTGATGGTGATGTGGTCAGACGCTAGGGGGAAGGACGCCTGCCAGTTTGAACGAGAAATTTGGCGGTGGACCTGGCAGAATTCGCGCCACGCCAGAACAACACTACCAAAAGTTACAGCTGCAGGGATATTCCCGTCCAACCTTTTTAGCCTGTGTCATAATTTCATACTTTGATACATTCACTACAAACTAGGACTATTGGCTACCGGAAATTTCTAACCACACTTTTTTTTAAAGTACAGTGAATTTTCTAAAGGTTAATCACGTAGCCAGCACCAGTAGCGTCTTCCATTGGTATGCTCACTTGCAGAGCCCAGCGTTTGTCCCACGTGACGGAACCATTGGACCATCGCCGTAACACAATGAATAGACGTTCACGGACGGAGTGGCAAGATGGATCAGCAGCCTTTTGTAGTTATAACCCAAGTCCATTGGTCCGAATAAACTAAGCCACCTGCACGATCGCCAGGGCGAAATCTGAAAACAAGTAAACACCGCACTGCACCGTGTGTCCGAATCACTACTTACTGCCTCGCGTGAGTCAACCGGCAAATCAGACGCCGCTATCGCTTCTCTGCCAACAAACAGTCTCGTCCCACCGCCTGGAAACCTCGCACGCAGCGATCTTCTCTGGTCCATCTTCTATGATTTTCACGAGACCCCAACTATTATCAACACTAGGACTTCGTCAAGCTAGCCATTTTGTAAAGGCCAGGCATCTGCCCGTCAGCACATCTCTGCTTGCAGCCCGCATTCAACTCGTATCGCCTACCCTCAGATACCGAATCTCATTCGCTACTATGACAGCCACAAATGGTGTAAAGGCTACAAAGCCTGTATTGTTCTTGTAAGACTACAATTATTCCTAGCAAAGGCTGCTTAGGTACGGGGACTAACCATACATCTAGCGACATTGACAACTGTCTTTACCCACGAAGTAAGTATCAAAGGTGACGTTTAAGAATATTTAGACTAATCAAAATTACAGGTTCCAATATCCAGGAGCTCATGTCGGACCTTATCGATGATTATTTCGCCAAGCATCTTAGCCTTCCCCGCCAAGAAGCTGTCCGTCTTCACAAGGAATACTACTCAAACTATGGACTCGCTATAGAAGGTCTCGTCCGCCATCACCAAATTGATCCTCTTGAATACAACGCTCAGGTTGACGATGCTCTTCCGCTTGAGAATATCATCAAGCCTAATGCAGAACTCCGCAAACTACTTGAAGATATTGACCGAAGCAAGGTTACCGTCTGGCTCTTTACCAACGCCTACAAGACTCATGGACAGCGTGTTGTCAAGTTGCTCGGCATTGATGATCTTTTCGACGGTCTTACATACTGCAATTACGCCGAAGTGCCGTTTGTTTGCAAGCCGCAACCTGACTCATACAAGAAAGCAATGGCAGAGGCTGGCATCGAGAAAACAGAGGATTGCTACTTTGTCGGTGAGTGACAACACACGATAGTTATACAGATTAAGTTACTGACGAAATACCAGACGACTCATACGCCAATTGCAAGAATGCCAAGGCGTACGGATGGACTGCCGCCCACTTGGTAGAGGAGGGAATCTCGTCGCCCAAAACCCAGGCCTCACAGTATCAGATCAGTCATCTTCAAGAACTGCGCCAGGTTTACGCCCAGTTCTTCAAGTCATCATAGATATATGTAGATGATAGAATTCAAAAATAGAACATAGATCTATAATTTGAGTCGTGCTCCTAAATTGTACACTAGTTTGGAGGAACGATATAAAGAAGCTTACCAACGCCACGCTATGCAATTAAAATCAACCCTGTTTTTCCGACGAATGCATTCAAGGTCGCCTGATGCTGCGGATTACTGAATCCAACTGGGAGAGAATACGGTCCCTCTCTTTCAGGGCTTCCTGCCTTTGCGCCTCGGCAACCTTCAGTTCTTCTTCCAATTCCTTGACGGTTTGCTCCTGGTCCTGCTCGCTTTTGTTCAGTCCCGGAAGTAGCGATATTAAAACTTCGATTTGCTGCTCCTTTAGTATTAAGTCGCATGACAGCTCCTCAAGACCAGCACGGAACTCGTCGTTCGGCAAAGCGTCCACTAGGTCCAACAGTTAGCACACTCGGATCAGCGACACGATTGTGTGCCTTGTGCTCACCTTCATTGGCGCCTTGATCCTGTTTAACATCGCGAACTTGGTCGTTCGGCCCAAGAGTCTCGAGATCGTGCCGACGGTGGACGAAGTGCAAGCTTGCAACAAACTGCTGGGCGAGCTTTGATGGTTTCATTAGCTAGGTAGAGCTTTCAGGAGTCTGGAATTGAGTCTTACTTGGTCAACTGCATCCTGCAGCTGTGTCAGACTGTCACCCATTGTATTTTATTGTAACGAAACTGACGCGCAAATGACGAATGCGAGATGACGAGACACAGTTAGCCAGTGGGGGAGAGAGATGCGACATTGGAGAGAATGGATGCACAGTGTGTATTCTACAGTCTGTAGCGATAATCCCCACCGTACATTTTTCTTAGGTGGATCGCGGGGAATAAACGATCCGGCCGGCCAAAGCCACCTGGTCTCTCAGGGCGCTGGCACCTGAAATGAACACCCTGTTGTCTACTGGGAGAGGGTAAGCAGCGGTAACCTTTGGCCCTAGATCCATCCCGTGGCACAACCTTCTCTACAACATCATCTACACTTTGCATCACGCGCACCACGCCGGCATTTTAAAGGTGCTAGCACTTGGCTCTTCAACGCCACTACATTTCTTTTCTCAAAAGCCATTCTTTACTTTGCCTATCTCGAGCCGGTTATCTTACAATGGCCGCACAACCTCCACCCTTCCCTGGTGGGATGCCCATGCCTGGGCAGCAGCCGACACCAGAACAGATTGCAGAGCTGCAACGCCGCATCGCCGAGGATGCTCAGCGAGCCGGCATGACGGTGCCTGAATTTATCGAACACATCAAGGAGCAACGTATGCGCGCAATGCAGCAGCACGCCGCCCAGCAACAAGCTGCTCAACAAGCGGCCGCTCAGCAAGGACATGAACACAGCCACGAGGGAGGAGACCATGGCCATGACCATGGACACGACCACGATCATGATGGTCACACACATTCTCACCCCCATCAGCAGCAGGGTCAGCCCCAACCGATCACCCCGGGCCCTCCTAACCCCAAGGCCATCGCGCTCGCAAAGTTCCTGAAGAGCCAGGATCTGAAGCCCAGAACCGTTATTCTCAATGGTGAACGAAAGGACATGTTCCGAGGTACTATATCCCAAGCTTGCGGCTATGCGGTCATCTCCAGATATGCTAACAACTCAATAGTCAAGCGTGCTCTCCGCGCTCTCCAGACCCCTGCGTACGAGAAGGCGCGCAAGAAGAACCCTCTGCTGCCCGAAGTCACCGACCGTGCGTCTCTCGAGAACACATTCAAGCTCCTGCCCCTCAGCATGTTGGCGCTCCGCGTCAACAAGATTGAGCCCGCTGTCGGCGAGAACGGAAAAAAGGCCAAGCGTGTCAAGGGTCAATGGAACGTCCGAATCGAGCAACAGCAGGACGCCGCCGACGACATGTACTACATCTGGCTCTGGGAAGGCAGCCAGATTAAGCGCCAGCTCTACGCTGCCCTCGCCCTGGTTATCATTTTCGCCATCGTCTTGTACCCTCTCTGGCCATTGAAGCTGCGACAGGGTGTCTACTACCTCAGTTGGGGTCTCCTGGGTCTCCTTGGTCTCTTCTTTGCCATGGCCATCTTCCGTGTTATCCTGTTCTGCATCACCTACTTTGCCGTCCCCCCTGGTCTGTGGCTTTACCCCAACCTCTGGGAAGACGTCTCCTTCATGGACAGTTTCCGACCGGTCTGGGCATGGCACGAGGTAAGTTTAGATGCCACAATAGAAGCTATTAATTACCGTCTGCTAACTGTTTCTAGACTACCAAGCCTAAGAAGAAGAAGAAGTCCGCTGCCAATGCTACCAACGCCACCGTCGCTGCCGCAGCTGGTCAAGTAGGACCTACAACTGCTACCACAACAGGAACCGACACGCAAGTAAACACCGGCCTCCAGCAGCGCTCATATCACGCTCCTGCGGTCGGGGAGCTCGGAGATGATGAATAAGCTATTCTAGCAACAAGGTCGAATTTTATTTCAAAAGCACAAATGTCAGCACGGTTAATGGAACAGTGTGGAGGAGTAAACGGGATGATCATGGGTGGAACGGGTGTAGCATAGACTGTAACCTATTTACGGGACAAATTTATTATGTTTTGTAAGAATATGTGTTGTTTCTTTTTAACATTTAGATAACATGACTCATTACTAGTAGATTATATCCCAACATCTACTGGCGCCAGAGGACCTTACTTGGAAGAACAGCCGCGCTGGCTACCCTTGGCACGCTCATAGTACCAAACAGCCTTGTCAGCCTTGGCGCAAGTGGTCAAGAAGTTTCCAGCAGCGGTAGCAGGCAGTCTCTTGGCATCGATGCGCTGGGGAGCGCCGTAGACAGTGTGGTAGTACCAGACCTCGCTAAGCTGGGTGCGTCCGTTATCAAGGGAGCCCTTGCCAGCAGCAGTCTCATTGAAACGAGGGCCAGAGCAACCAAGGAAAGGAAGCTGGCCAAACTCCTTTGTCAAAACACCCTGGATATCAGAGAGGGTGTAGGAGGTAGTGTTGGATGGGCGGATGCCAGCATTGGCGAGCCAGCTCCAAGTAGGTACTTGACGGAAGTAGTAAATGACAGTCTCGAAGAACTCGAAGAGGTCAGCGTACTTGGGAGCCTTAGGACCCTATAATTATAGTTTAGTATGTTGTGTGGTTTCGAACTGACAATGCCTAGTTTGTCACTTACGTAGCATTCGGTCTGGAAGGTAGAGAAGCAAGTGGCATGCTTCGAGTACTCGTGAGCCCAGAGCATCCAGTTAGGGTCGTACTGGTTGATCCAGAACTTCTCCATGTATGCAAGAAGGTCCTCCTTGCCGTAAGGAGCAAACCAGTTGGCAATGGATTCTCCGGTATAAGCGGGCACAGGCGTACCATCAGGCTTGCCATTGGTGGTGTTGGGAGACGGCTTAGGGTCGTACTGGCGGCTCAAGTCGCAGTATTGGGTGTAGGATCCTATGAGAGGGGTTAGAAGGAAGCCGAACTATCAAAGATCTTCGATTTCATACCATTGCAAAAGTCTATAGAAGCATGTTAGCCCAATGCTAAAAAAAAAACCCCCATAGAACAAGAAACTCACCAGGCCAAAGACCGTGGATTCCCCAGGAGGCTCTGGGGAGGAGCTGGCCTTCGCTTTCGCGACCAGTAAATGTGCTCCAGAACTGTGTTTGCAGCTAGCATGGGAGAATAGGTCGTTAGTTTTAGGAGCCGCGTTAGCCAGCAAAGGGGGTCACTCACAACAAGGCCGCCAAAGGTCTCAACACAGCAGGTATCAACCTTGTCCGGGTTTGCGCCAGGAGAGCAAGAAAGGATAGGGTCAGCTAGTCACAAGAGGTTAGTCTGAATGTCGTGTGCCAATGGCGAGCCCAATTGTAATCTTACCCAGAGCGCAAGTGTGGTTGTAGAGCGTGATACCGGGGTAGAGACCAGCCAGCACGACTTGGCCCATGGCAAGGGTGGAGATGGCAACAGTTTGGCGCATTGTGACGGAGTCCTCTGGTGTTTGCGATTTGAAGTCTCAACCGAATTGACAGACACAATTGATCGAACGTGGAGCGCGGAACAAGAAGGAGAGAGGAGCTGTCGATCCCCGGGGCTGGGAACCGCGAGTGATTTGTATCCTAAGCCTGTCGGCCGGTCGGCCTTTCCGCACGGGGATATCCCCTTGCTTCTGCGCTAAACAGGCGCAACAACGTGGGATACATTTTTTTCTTCAGCGGCCCCAGTGCCCCAGCCAGCCTCTGTTTAGTGCTTAAAGCTACACCGAACTGAGAACGGGAAGGCTGCCTGTTTTGGATAGCGGCCCCATCAGACAATGACCACCTGGGATAAATGCACGACGTGGTAGGCCAATTGATTTTCGGTGGCGTCAGGGACCTTTGGACGAGGCGTTGCACTAATGAGAGCCAGCAATACGTTAAGCGTTGCAACAGGTAACGGCCTTCCGCTGGAGCTAGAACCTGTAGAGCAAAGCTCATTGTTCTAGGCGCTCTCAGCTGGAATTGGCTTTTATTTATGGGTCAATAAAGTCAAAAGCAGTTGTAGTTGAGGTCCTCGCATATGAAATCTATTAGAAAGCGTGTTGGTCTAGTGAACCCCGTTACAAGTCGTCTACCCAGCCGTACTGGACCCGAGTCAGTAAAATCATAGCAGTGAATATTTCGTTCATCATAATTGCTTGTAAAAAAACGTTCCGTCCTTGAGCTCGCCCGTGGGACTGATTCCATACTTGGGCACCTTGCCCAATTCCGTCCACCCAAGCTTTGTATAAACAGCTTCTGCTGGGCTGTCAGTCTCGGTGTCAAGAAGCTATGGTTTTTGTTAGCTACTATTATGAAAACAAAAGTAACGCGCGGTAGGTTCAAGCTTACCAAAAGTCCTCGTCCGCGTTCCAATGCATCAGCTTCCAATGCGTCCATGAGTGCCCTGGCACCACCTCTCCCACGAAAGCTTTTGTGGACCAGAAGCTTCTCAACTATACCACGGAACGGCCCAGTTTCTGATGGCGGCATATAGAGCATCACAACGCCCATAATTTCGGGGCCCTTAAGCTTGCCCGTGGTGTCGGCATCGAGTAGTAGATACATCACTCTAGTTCCATCGTTGATCTCTGCGATACGTTGTTTCCACCATGTAAGAAGCTTATCGTGTGACAGTGGTGGCAAAAAAGTCGCAATCGTCCTATCTTGTGTGATGCACGAGGCATGAATCGCCGCCAAATACGGTATCGCTGCGCTATGTTCCGCTGGGTCGAAACGCAGTACGACACCCTTTCCAGCCATTTTGGGTTGTCGATCCCACTGTATGATTCAAATAAATCCTACCAGTATTGAAAGTAGGGCTCAATGTCGAGTCGATGGTAAAGATGAAGCTACACAGCTGATAACAGTGTGAATGCAAGTAGCCTGAGTCGCCTTGTTCATGCCAGAACTGTTGTGGTCCGCGATAAACAAAGAACACTTGGCTTATTGATGTACTTATAAGTAAATGAATTGAGAGTGATAATAATTCAAACAATATTGGCCTGATTCGATATTGGTGAGATGGGTGAATACTTGCAGTTTGAGAGTTCACGGTTAGCAGAAGGTGAATCATTTCAACTCACGTGGTCCACTTTTTGGCATCGGAGCGTGAACCTTTGAAAGCAGGCTGGCAAAAACACAAACGCAAATATTTCGATAATGGTCAATGACATAGCCTTAATGTTCATTTTATCATTTGGATGATTTCATATCGTATAGTACAGAGGTAATGGTCATGAAACAAGCCATACTTACCAACCATGATATGGCAACTTTGGTATAGGTTAAGCTCCATCAACGACATGGTGCATAAAAAACATAGGAAGAGCCACGTAATTTACTTGTTATAGATGCTTGTGGTTAATGTTTAAGCAATAGAATCCAGTAGCATCGGCTTAAGCCTTGTCCTTATATACCTGTGCTTCGCTGATACTAGCCCTATCACACGTCCGTCGTACCAGAGGCTTTGAAGGTATGTATGTATTGTATTGTTGAGGACCAAAAAAGATATTTCCTCAAAACGACTAAATATGCTTATGTCCACAAATTCGTAGAAATAGAATATGAAGACCAAGGTACTCACTCGTCCGAGGACGAAAAAACTAAAAAAGAGAGAAATGCGTGATCTGGGAATCGAACCCAGGGCTCCCCGACGTTGCGGATGGCAACGGAGAATTTTACCACTAAACCAATCACGCCTTCATATCCTATAGGTCGCATATTATTCTATAAGAACATTCACCGACGTCAGATGGGCTCTCTTCATATTAATATTGTGACAGACGCGTTCACTCCGCTCGTATTTTCGCAAACTTCATGCGACAGGATCAGTAATTCATCCACCAAAATAAGTTCCTAATTAGGAACGGACACATCATGAAATTAGAAAGGTTCCATCTTCGTAACCTGTCGCTTTCCATTCGACATGCACATGGTTGTGTTGTGAAGCCCACTCTGTCTCGTACGGTTCTCTTTTTTGCCGCTCCATTTCATCTGCCATCTCCTATTGCGATATTTCTGACGTATTATTTCTGGTTTAGACACAGTTTCAAGGTACCCTACTCAGTCCGAATTACGACTTATGCCCGTTGGAGGTTCTGTTACGCACGGCGTTGGGTCCTCAACTCAGAATGGGTACCGAGAGCCTCTTCTTAAACTCCTCCAAAGCCAAGGCACAAATATCCGTATGGTTGGATCGCGACGCACAGGCAACTTTGAGAATAATCACCATGAAGGATGGCGAGGTTTCCGGATTGATCAAATTGAGACAAAAGCAAGACGCGCAACGGAGAGATTTTT
This sequence comes from [Torrubiella] hemipterigena, assembly GCA_000825705.1. Lineage (NCBI taxonomy): Eukaryota > Fungi > Ascomycota > Sordariomycetes > Hypocreales > Clavicipitaceae > [Torrubiella] hemipterigena. Next base: position 701,314 of record CDHN01000002.1, read on the forward strand.
GCCGCATGTGGTCACCTTATACGCCGGCTCCAACGACTGTCTACAAGACTTCAAGCTCATAGAAGCAGCAAACAGAATAAGTCATTTGACCGACACTATTTGGCAACTTTCTCCGGGGTGCACAATAATATTGTCAAGCTTACTCATAAACCGAGAGCCGACTGTCGACCAAAGAATTCAGGCTCTAAATACCGAGATACAGGCGCTTACATGCCGAAAAGCATCCGAGGGAAGACGAATAGTGTTTGTAAATATGCATGGGGACCAAGGGCCTATCCTGGAAGATCTTGTGGAAGACGGCACGCATCCCAATGACGAGGGATACCAAAAGATGGCCAAGATCTGGTTTCATGGGATACGAGGGGCTATATCAAAAGGGCTCATACAAAGTACCAGCCAATCAAACGAAGCAAAGAAGTGAGCACTGCGGTTGAGTAGCATGCCCTTTATTATATATATGAGTAGTCCGTATCTGGAATATGAACCCTTTGTCTTACTAATTGCTACCGTAGATGACAAAGAAAATACACCACTAGTATACATATATGCGCTGGCATAATGTTTAGCACAGATAAACCTATACTGCAACAGCAGCACAAGCCCCCATTATCGGTAAAATGTGCCCCCAGTCGAGGGCTCGTCTCTTTTGGCTGCTGTTAGCCCGTGGCGTTGACTCTGGTCGTGACGATGGTACGCATTCACCAGTTACGCCCGTCTTCTGCTGATCACAACTGTCCTCGTTAGTTGCAAATACTACCTTGAGTTCTATCGTCGCATATTTGAAACCGGGATCTGTGCGCCAAGAAGGCTCATTCGGAAGTCTGTCAATCGCATATGGCAACATAACAGTAGAATTTTGGGCCATGTCGACATAGGAGTCTAGAATAAGGGTCTGCCGCCACACTTCAATCGTCGCATCGTATGCTGGCTTGTCCTTAGTCGGTTGAAATTGAAAATAGTCCTTCTCTACTAAAACCTTGGGTGATGACTGATGAAGCACGCCGTGATCATCGAGTGTGGCGTTGCCACGAAGCGCTTTGTAGAATATGACACTGTCTGCCCCAATCTGCATGAATGTAATGTACCGAGCTGTCCCTTCAACGTGAGGTATATTAGACAAAGTAAATTCAGGATCTCCGGTCATATTTCGTAGATTCAGGACTTGTTTCGGTGCTGGAGGAGATGTCGTTGACAATTGCTGATTGTCAAATTTGACAGTGAAATCGAAGTCGTGACCAGGCGGAAGAGTGTCTTCGCGCGATGCCGCTACGAGCGTCGCTAATGATAGGAGGGCTTTCCAAATATGCATATTGCCGTTATTGCGTATGTAGCAAATGGGAATAAGGCGCAGCTGATGAAGGGGGTTCAGGCACGAATGGTGGAAGACGCGGCTCCAGCACAAAAGTTTTGTAGCAGGCTGGGCTATGTTGCCACACCACTACTACGACAAGGAGGATACAGTAGACCGCCAATTTTAAGCAAAAGGGGATAAAGAGCGACAACTCTCTTCTTAGGTTTACAAAAATTTCTGGCATCTGTAAATTAATTGCATATCCTTAGCATATTGTATGACGTGGCACACATCAGTGACGCTGATGTTGATTTTTGAAGTGCTGATGTGCCTCTTCTAACTTATAAGGCTCATAGGGCTACCGAGCAAAGAGAGACGTGAATGTAAATATGTATTTGTAAACAACGCAAATATATTAATAAAAGAGAGGCAAAGTGCAATCCGCGCCATCACGTGGAACCCCCAAACTCCTGTCGAGCTGCTTGTGTATATGCTCTTGGCGGCTTCTGTCGTCTCGACCAAGAGCACATCACCGTCGGCATAATTCTTGAGATGGCTCTGCCTCAGGATTGCAGTGTCGGTAACGCGGTATGAGACCCCCAAAAACATAAAAAGACACACTGGCAAAGCGATGTGATTCATATCCAAGATCCCCTGATTGTCTCTTTTCCCATTCTTCTTCTTTTTTTTTACAAGCCATCCATCCAGCTGAAAGGTAATTAATCAGACTTCTGGTTACCATTTGAAACGCTTCCCAATAGGCCGTCCTTCATGTCCTTCATTCCGCGGGGATCATCGGCACGGAACGATACACCACGGGCACGGCCACGACCACGGTTGCGACCCCGGTACCATGTGAAAGCAATGTATCCTACAATGCCGATGCAAAGCAAGGTAACGAAGGTGTGCTCAACAAACATCTCACGAATGTCAAGGAAAAACTTCTCGACAAAGCCAACAGTGTACTTGGGCTTGATGGGATTGGGACCGTTGACGATCTTGTCAAGCGTCTCCATGATGGATGTTCGGCTAACCATGATGTAGTTTCCTGTGGCGGTGGTGTCAAAGTATTTACGGGCCTGATGTGGGAGAAGAAGTGGTTAGTAACAATCTACGTCATATTATGGGTTTACTCACATGCTGATCATTGATGATAATGCGTTCTCCGTCCTTGACATCGATACCGTACGTGGTACGGATCCACCGCTGCCAGAAAGCACCATCAGCCCATGCGAAAGACACCTCCTTGCGGCTTGAGGTGTCCATGTTGATGCGGAGCGCCTTGGCGGCACGGAGAGCACGCTGGTCGTCTCGGTCTTCGGCTTCCTCAATTCTCATCTGCTTGGCATCACGCAGCTTCTTTCGCTCGAGCTGGAATTCTTGAATTTGTCGGTCCATCCACTCGTTGGCAGCTGACTTCATTTCCTTGAGGGAGCCTTCAAAAGTACGATCATTGTTGCGGTCCAAGATGCCAAGAACAACCAGCTTGTTATCCATGATCTGTCTAGCGTTCGTGACCGTGAGCTCTGGAATCAGTGGCAGCCATACCGACTTCATCCAGGTCAAGACTGCACGCACATCGCGCATCTCGTTGGGGGTAAGGGGAGAATAGTAGGTTGCGCGGCCCTCTCTAGCAACCATCAAGCGTGGCCAGGTGCTGATCTTGAAGCGGTTGACCAACTCGCGATCCTTTGTCTTGACAAGCTTGGCGTGGCCCACAAGGCTCAAAGGGATGCGGTCCAGGGCCTGGAAATCCTCGCTGGTGGTAGCCTGGTCGTAAAAGTACACAAAGATAACGGGTTCCTTCGCCTCAAGCTGGGCAAATTGTTTGGCATCGACGTCGGGAATCCCGTTTGCTAAATCAAGAGCATCGCTTGCGTACTTTGTCAAGTCGCTGAAGCCACGGAGTCCTTCATACTCGGAGCGCTGGCCATTCTGGAAGTAAAAGATGCTAGGGTAACCTTTGACGCCGACATCTTTGCACAGACGCTTCTCCTGGTCACAGTTGACCTCACCGATATTGAGCTTGTCGCGCATGTTTTCTGCCAGCTGTGCCCAGGTGGGAGCAAGGTTCTGGCAATGATGGCACCAAGGGGCGTAAAACTTGATAAACCAAGGGTCTTGAGTCAAAGTAACGTGCTTCTGGAAAGTCTCACCGGTGAGCGACATGGACAGTCCATCTGCGTTCATGTTCTTGGCAGCCTTAAGGTTTTGAGACGATGCTTGAACCGGGGAAGTCTTATCTCCAGGCTCAGGGAGAGCGAGGGACTTGGGGCGCGATCCGGGCATGGCCCCGTTGAGGACCTTTTCAATGGCTTCGCTAAGTTCGTTCATGGTCTTTCCACCGGCGATGCTTTCGACGGGCTTTCCATCAGCGTATATGACGGTCGTGGGGTAACGCTCTACCTTGTGCTCGATGCACAGATCGCTGTAAACATTGCAGTCGACGGCGGCGAATCGGAAACCGTAATAGTCTGTGAATGAGCCTTCCTCCTTGCCATTATGACCAGGCTTCGATGTGTAGTAAAACTCGTAAAGAGTCTGGAAGGTAGGGGCAAATGCTTGACAGTGGGCACACCACGGGCTACAGCGGTTGTTAGATCGTAGACTTCACTTTCGTACTTTCGTAGGGAGGTGCACAAACCTAAAGTGCTTAACCATTATGAACTTGGACTTTTTCATTTCATCATCCCAAGTTGTGGGAGTGAGTTCGATGAATTCAGGCACGGAAACACCATCGAACAAAGTTTCTGTGGCCGTCTCAGCCCATGCAACAAGGGCTGAGCTGGCAACGAGGGCAAAGTGAAGAGGTCGCATGTTGGGCTCTAGAGACCAGTCGGGTATTCGGCGTCACGGTGAGGGTTTCAGGTTGGAATTTAGAGCTAAAGTCGAATATAACACCTTATCAGGTATGACAGAATCAAGAACAGTGTCGGGACACAGCGCTAACTTGTATACAATAGGAGCTGTCGCAAAGCCCGTGGTCGTCAGGGGTCGTCGGAGAATACGATCGGCTCTGTCGTCGCTAGAAATAAAGGAGAGATTATTTATCTGCTCGCAGATAATATGTGAAAACCGTCGCGCACTTTTTAGAGGCTTCAAAGTGGAAGCAGACGGCAGTGGAAGCAAACAAAAGGAAAGAAAAGAAAGGGCAAGAGTTGTCAGTGTGCTCACAGGGGACGACTTGAGATCACCCAAGATGTGGAACATGCTCAGAGCGCACGTTTTCAGCCACTGCTCGATGGGGACACGAAGGCCAAACTTCCCACTTTGCACCAAGGCCATTGTGGCGGCAGGTGTGGCTGGTGGGCCACCACCTGAAATGCGCCCAGTGTACTTCGTATATGCCTGAGCGACCCCTCCCTTTACAACACCACCACAACCGTTGTGTGGGCGGACAGTGGCCGTCGGTGGTGCAAGCTAAATCAACTTTTCTGCTCTGAATTTTAGAACCAGACTCTTGTACATCGCATTCCTTTCTTCAACCCTCGATTATTTTGTGCTCTTTTCCTTTGACTGCGGAAAGACTAGTAATGGATCATGGAGAAACGCGGACGAGGAGAATCAGAGGCAATTGCTTCGCTCTCACGTTCTATTAGTCCGCCTAGAAAACGCCAGCGTCAGCTGACCATTGTTAAATCTCCTTGGCAGCTCACTTGGATACGAGACTTGCCCGATTCAGAAAACAAAGATGCTATGACTCTGAATGACCTTCTAGGAGATCCGCTAATCTCCGAATGTTGGCAGTTTAACTATCTCCATGACTTGGACTTTGTTATGAATGCCTTTGACCCTGATACTCGGCATCTTGTTAAAGTCAATATTGTTCATGGATTTTGGAAGCGCGAAGATGCAAATCGGCTCCGTATCCTGGTTGGTGGAGCTGGTTGTAGTACTTACATGGCACTGCTAATGGACTTTAGGAACAAGCAAGCCGGTTCCCCAATGTAAGCCTGCATGTGGCTCCTATGCCAGAAGCATTTGGAACACATCATTCCAAAATGATGATCTTGTTCCGCCATGATGAGACAGCCCAAGTTATCATACACACAGCAAACATGATTGAAAAAGACTGGACAAACATGACCAACGGCGTATGGAAGACACCTCTTCTACCGCCAATAAATCCCCACAAAGTTTTACCAGGTCCAAAAACAGAAGTAGGGGATGGAAGGCAGTTCCAGCATGATTTACTTCGCTATCTCCGATGCTACAATGCAAGAAACGCATTCTGTATTCCCTTAATTGACCGGCTGGCCAGCCACGATTTCGGCGCTGTGCAGGGAATTCTGATAGCCAGCGTACCTGGTAGGCATGATTTGGAGGATGCTAATGCAAGATGGGGATGGAATGCCTTACAAAAGTCGTTGATACAGCTACCCAAAAAGGAGTCTCAATGTACCATTGCAGTACAAGTATCTTCGATAGCCACATTGGGAGCAACAGATGGGTGGCTTCGGAATACGTTGTTTAAATCTTTGTCTGGATCTACCAGCTCTGAATTGTGCAAATTTCAGATCGTGTTTCCGACTGCAGACGAGATCCGTCGCAGTCTTGACGGATATGCATCTGGCGCGTCGATCCATACGAAAGTTCAATCGAAACAGCAGGCATCCCAACTTCAATATTTGAAGCCACTTCTTCACCACTGGGCAAATGATTCCCTCGACGGACAAGGTAAGTCTCGGACTTGACAAATGGCATATGGGTGTCTTACATGACGGCACATAGATCTTTCTATCGGTGCGCCAAAATTCGCCGGAGGTCGAGATAGAGCCGCACCGCATATAAAAACTTACATAAGATACAACGAGGCCGGTAACATCGACTGGGCCCTGCTTACATCCGCAAACATGTCTAAACAAGCTTGGGGCGAGGCGGTAAACTCAGCAGGAGATATGCGAGTTGCGTCGTGGGAGATTGGCGTTCTTATGTGGCCAGAGCTCTATGAAAACAACTGCGTCATGAAGGGTACATTTCGTACCGATAGCCCGGAGGAGTCTGATACTGACACCACTGAACTCCATCGGGTAGGCTTGCGTGTTCCATACAGCCTACCACTCCAACGGTATGGTTCTAGCGAAATTCCGTGGGTAGCCACTGTGTCCCACCCAACTCCCGACTGTTTTGGAAGGCAATGGATAGTTGATTAATGAGAGAGCCAACGTTTATCTTCATAAGTAAAACGGGGTCATCTTGAGTCAACCGCGACGTCACAACTATCTGAGCGGTTGTTTTGCACTGGTAGTGTCTGCGCGCGGGCGCCGAGCGCCGAGCGCAACCACGGAGAGGAGTCACAGCACCGGCACGGGTGACGGCACGGCTTCAGTGGGGAACGCTGTTACTAAAGCGGCCATCCTCCATTAGAGGGACGTTTCATTCGCTCGCCTGTCCGCGGGACCCAGCTGCACAGCGACGAGACCTCTCAGTGGCTAACGTCCCATCAGCGCCTTGCATTAGCGCGTTTGCTGGGCAGGCCGAGCAGCTCCAGCGAAAAGTTTGCCCATTTTTAGGCTGCCGCTCTAAGCCTTTCGGAGGGGCCAGTGACAGCGGAACCGTCCATCAGCCAAGGATTAGATTTTTTTTTCGTCCCAGGTTTGCTCATTCTCTTCCTCTACATTCTGTCGCCTCTAGACTCCATTGTTTGCTTTCGCTGGTTTACAGTGGCTTGCAATCACCTCTCTCACAGTCTTGTCCTTTAGCAAAGTCGCTATTGGAGCCTTTGACCTAGACAGTTCCCTCCGAACCAGCTCTGATTTCCTCGGCACAAGCTTCGCATAGCTTGGTCCTAACAACGCTCGCGACACCTAAAACGTCATATTCTTTTTGAAGAGAATGGTTTTTACTATCACAATAGCTAGAAACCATTCGTGATCTGATCTTTAGGAAACAAGAGTTGTCGGCCTCATTAAACCAACATCTCAGCGGCTGCTGAACCACCGCTTTCAGCAACCTCCTCAATATCACACAATGCCCACGCAAGCTTCCTCCAATGCCCGCGGCACGAAGCCACAGGGCAACAACCATGGCTTGAATGGTTCTGAGACGCGAGCCGCTCTGTCATCCTCTCTCAGAGTCGGCTCGCCCATCGCACAAGCCCTTGCTCGCGACATTGCCGAGTGTTCCGATGACGATCTCGTCGAACCCGCCGTTGACGGTACCACCGATACTGATCGGCCTCCAGGCCATGCTTTATATGCTCGTCGCGCAAGTAGTGTCGCATACGGAGCTTCACGCCCGGTCATCAACGACACCAGCGCCGAGGACGCACCGTTTACACAGCACGACCTGCGCCAATCTCGGGAAGCAGAACGCAGCCTTCTCAGAGATAACCACATTCTCCCACCCAAGCACCAGAAGCAGAGCAAAGGCATTTTTGCCCGTATTTACCGTCAACTATTCAGCACAAAGATACCCGTCGATGATGACCATGGCGACGATGTAGCACCAACCGAAACATCTCCACTGCTCAACGGCCAAAATCAGGCGCCACCAAGCATCAGCAGCGACCATTTAGAGGAACAATGGGAAGAAGCTGTGACCTCGGGCCGTATCCGCACTACCTGGCGGCGTGAGGCCAAAACTCTCATCCAATACTCTGTTCCTCTGATTCTTACGTTTATGCTCCAATACTCTATCAACGTCACAAGTATCTTTGCTGTTGGCCATATCGGCAAGATTGAACTCGGCGCGGTATCCTGTAAGTTACCAGCTGCTCTGCTCCATTTATTCAACAACTAACATATTTAGTGGCAAACATGTCTCAGGGCATCACCTGTCTCGCACCCTTTCAGGGCCTCGCTACAAGTCTCGACACGCTCTGCGCTCAGGCGTTTGGCTCCGGTCACAAACATCTCGTTGGACTCCAGTGTCAGCGCATGGCTGCATTCCTCTTGATGCTATCCGGACCAGTTATCTTGATTTGGTGCTTCTCCGAGTCGATTTTACTTCGCGTCGTGCCCGATGCAGAGACTGCCCGTCTTGCAGGCCTGTATCTGAAAATCATGATTCCCAGCATTCCGGGCATGATTCTCTTCGAATGCGGTAAACGATTTACACAAGCACAAGGGCTCTTCAATGCCACAACCTACGTTCTCATCATTGCCGCCCCGATCAACATCTTTGTCAGCTGGTTCTTGGTTTGGCACCTAAAGCTAGGCTTTATTGGCGCACCCATTGCAGTGGCCTTCACGGAGAGTCTTCTGCCCATCCTTCTCTTCCTCTATGTTGTCCTCATTGATGGCCGCCAATGCTGGGGTGGCTTCAGTAAGCGAGCATTCACGAACTGGGGCATCATGATTAAACTGGCACTCCCTGGAATGATTATGGTTGAAGCAGAATGGCTTGCCTTTGAAATCATGACCCTCTTAGCCAGTCGCTTTGGCTCTTCGTACTTGGCAGCGCAGAGCGTGCTCACTACTCTGGGTACTATCACCTACCAGATCCCATTTGCTACCTCGATCGCTTCGTCTACGCGTGTTGCCAACCTCATCGGCGCCAGCCTTGTGGATGCAGCTATTACGTCGTCCAAAGTCGTAAGTTTATTCTCACAGCAACGCAACCGCAACGTCTCGGGTAAACTGACTTTTATTCTTTCTAGACTTTTTACATGTCCATCATAGTGGGCTTGGTGAATTTTGCCGTCTTCAGCTCGCTCCGATTCCATCTTCCTCTCCTCTTCACAAACGACCCCGAGGTCATTGCTATTGTTGCAAAGGTACTGCCTACACTCGCCGGCGTGCAAATATTCGATGGTCTTGCAGCTAGTGCTCACGGCCTGCTCCGTGGCATTGGCCGACAGGCCATTGGTGGCCCGGTGAACCTCATAGCTTACTACGTCATTTCGCTCCCAATCTCGCTGGCCATGGCATTCTGGCTGGGCTGGAAGCTAGATGGACTCTGGGTTGGTGTGGCCGTGGGTCTCATCTGTGTTGCCGTTTTCGAATACATTTACTTGATACGAACAGACTGGCACCACGCTTCACGTGAGGCTGCTCACCGAAACCAAGCTGGTTAGTTCAGATAGAGCGGAGTTTATTCCGGCCGCATCGCCATTGGCGGTCCTTGTAATGTGGCATGCCCTTTTTATATATAATGGTTTGAAACAATTGCATATTTTATCTCTTCTTTCTTTCACAACATCCTTAACTCTCTCATAAAGTGGGCACTGTTAGTCGGTTTATGTTTATGCAGCTTGTAGATATCACATTTAGTAAGAGTAGATAGGTCGCTTAAATACGATTGATTACACGGTTGCCTTACTATCAAATCAAATCCCAACTCCGATTGGCCAACACCAACAAAATACACAGCTTGGGCAACTAGCCACATCTACCGGTATTTCTCATACCTTTTTGTCTTTCTGTATACTCTGTACGTAGCCATCATACAACTCCATGATCGTCATGAAGCAGCGTTGCCTGTCCCCAGAATCTAAGACAGTAGACTTAGCCCAGCATAGAGTGGCTTCTGATGCCCTTGGGGCCCAATTCGCTAGAAGCAATTGTTAGTAATGTCGCTGCCTTCGTTGACTTCCAATCCATAAACTTACTTGTAGTCTACTCTGCTAAGACTCATTTGGCGCTGAGCCTCGATAGCCTGTGCATCCAAGTTGCTGTGCAAGCAGAATGCAATGCGGGCTGCAACTTGCGCACCCAGAAACATGGACTCTTCAAAGCCGTGTTTCGACCACTCGCTCAGGTACGACGGTATAGTGACTGTCTTGATAGAAGTGGGAGTCTGACTGTGGAAGTGATGACCAGTAGGTCCAGCAGCGTCGGAGCCGGCCTGTGGCGTGGCCAAAACACCAGCACCAAAAGTGTTGGCTGTAGTGGCTGCTTGCAACAGAGGGTTCACGCCACTTGCAGAGAGCTGATGAGGAACGCCGTTGAATGCGCCAACGGGAGTTTGAGAGCCAGTGCCGCTCGGCGTCGCCATGTTGGACGGGAGCTCCGACGTGAACATGGTGGCGGTAGACGGGGAGATGAGGTGGCGAGCGTTAAGTGTCTGCAAGATATTGTCCTTCAGGCCGCGTAGGCGAGATCCGTTGCCGACGAATACGAGGTTGTCCCAGCAGGCAGGTCGCATGTACATGTCATCAACACCCTGGACCGTCTTGTAAATGGCGCTGACGATGCGGTCAATTTCATGTCGATCAGCAAAGGTGAAACGCTCGAGGCCGACCTCGATGTCGCGACGCACTCGCTTAGCACGGTATTCAGGTGTATCTGGAAGCGCGTTCGGGTCAGCTTCAGTAGGAGGGGCTTCGACTTCCGCCGGGGCTGCCTTACGCTCCTCTTTGGGCTCCTCTTTGACTTCTTCCTTGACCTCCTCCTTGGGGGCCGTAGTCGAATCTTGGGCGCCGCTTTCTGCGTTTGTGCCCTCAGCAGGAGCTGGCGCATCTCCAGTCTGCATCACGGAATCCTCAGTTGACGCCTGGGCAGGCTCTGTTGTAGCTTCGGGTTGTGTCTGTGAGACTTCAGCTGCACCGTTTACGGGCTCAGCGGGAACGTGCTTCTCTTTAGGCTCGGGAGGGACCTCTTCCTGAATAATCTCTTCGTAGAAGAATGTGTTGTGTGTTCTCTTGGAGTTGGGAAGTCGGACGGGGCGAGCAGGTGCAGCCTCCTCTTGAACCTTTGGTTTTCGGCCAGGCTTGCCCTTTTCCTTCTGCTGCGCTTTTTCTTGCTCCTTCTTGGCCAGGAACTCCTTTGTCTGGCCACTTGTGACAATAGCGGCAACATCAAGAACACCGTCATCTTCCTTCTCGGCTGGAGTCTCTGTGCCTCCGTTATCAAGTGCAGCACTAGATGCGGAGATCTTGGATGCATCTTGCATAACGGTATCGGCAGCAGGCGCAGAGTTTGCACCCGACGCTGGGGCACCTTGCGTTACCTCGATGGGTAGCTCAACGAGGTTCTCAGCATTTGCGGCGTAAGGCAAAACTTCGCAGATGTTGCTGTGTTTGAGCTGCTCAGCCATGTCGTGGTTGAATGTCTTGGCCTTAAGAAGCTGCATTAGGCGCTGCGTAAACGCTTCACCGCCGCTAATCTGCTCACCATCTTCAGATGCGCCAACATCCATGTGGTTAACAACACGACCGTCGTGGATAGCCGTCACGTCGACCTTTTCGTAGCCAATATCGACAACTGTCATGCTGGGCCATTTCAGACCATATTGCGTCGCGAGAGCGCTGTGGAGGAGGCAAAGCGCAGGAGTTCGCGTTTTCTCAAAGATATAACGAGCAATAGTTTCGCAGTCGGGCCGTGTCCATTGAGGAGAAGCCATGAGCATGATGGGGGTGTTGTGGTAGGTCGTGGTCAGGAGTCCGTGAACGTGGTCGAGGAACGCGAGAAAAGCCTCCATCTCGACAATGTGGCCACCTGATTCTAGAGTTAGCATCGCTTGCGAGTTTCAAGACCGGGAAATCGCTGTAATTGAAGCCGTGGCGAACAACAAACCTTTGATAGGGTAAACGGCGCCCTCGTCCGAGTCAACATCTTCGACCCATTCCTCCTGCTCTACGCCGCCAACGACCTTCTTGCGCAGATACGTGTGGTATGGTCGCCATTCATCGCCGTCCTTAAACATTCGCGTAGGTAGGCGATGGGTTGGGAGTGTCAATTCGCTGCATCCAATCTGCGCAAGGGTAGTCTTGCTGCCGGGGCAGACGATGAGAATCTGCTCCTCACGCCATCGACCGACGGAAGACATGGTGAGCGATTGTGCTAGCAACGCAAATGGAGCTTGTCGTATTAAATATAATGGTTGAGATGCACGGTCGCTTTGTGTGAACTTGTCGCTGTGCCGCGTGGGAGGCTGCCTGTCGCGACGAGGGATGGTTGGAGAGCTTGCGCGAAGGTGTTCTGTGCAAGTGTGGCGCCCAAACGCGCCGCCCTGCAATGTGTGGCTGCCGTGGCTGACAACCGTTCACGGCTAACACGTGACCACAATGCGCCAGACACTAATACAATGCAAATGTTAGGAGAAATCATGAACAGATAAAATAATTCGAGGTTACGCTACATCAGAAAAAGAGGGAAATTTTCGTGAAAATTCGTCCTTTAATTGAATTGAAATTTCTATCTATTAGCTGTGCTAAATGCGACCCATCCCAGATCGGTGATATAAACGCCGTCCCTAGATCTTTGTGCTGCCATGGATATCGTATGTAATAGAAAGGAATAAGAATAAAGAATAAAATCATTTCGTGGGAAAATAAACATATTTGATGCATATGGTACAGATGCAAGTCAATGATATGTAAATGCCCTGAGAGGCAGTCAAAAAAGATTAACAGATCTTCTTAATGCCAGTTTCAAACATATGATTACCGGTGTCTCCAATTGCTGTACATGTTGCTTCGCCTTCGTGTGTGGTGCTGAATTAGGCAATTCCAAGAGCTGTCGGTGTGCTCTCTCCCGAGTCGCTAACAGTCTTTGTTCTTTCTAGCGTGTCGTGTGTACTATGTCGCTCTAATAACAACGCCTTCTTCGGCGTTCCTTCATCGGCCACGTCGCTGGCTACCGAGGCAGGGCGATCGGATGTTGGGGTTGTCATGGATGAGCCATTATAGCTCCATCGGTCCTCTCTGGCACCCGTAAAGATGGAGGAGGTGTGTTTGGTGTGCGAAGCGGTGTCAGAGAGCTCAGCTGACTCGTTCTGAGGTGTGCTTGGCTGGCTTTCGTCCTCATCCTTCGTCTCATCTGCCTCGTCAGTGTTGGCAAGAGAAAGCGCCGGCTCGACAACATCTTCATCTTTGTCCTCGTCCTCTGAATCATTCACCGAGGAACCAGTCACATCATCCAAATCGAAAAGATCAGAAGTCTCCTGCAAAGCCTTTAGAAGCCCATCCTCATCCACAACCGGCTCAGAGATTACGGTTGAGGCAGGGGCAGTCTTATCCTCGTGCTGTTGCTCAACGGCATGAACCTCGTCGACTGTTGGCTTTGCGTTAACTGACAGACGCGCTGCGCTGCGTGCTGGGATAGCTACTACTGGTTCGGCCAGGCTTTCTGAGGTTTCGGTAGCGTCGGATACTTTGAGCGTAATGTCGGAAGCTGCTTCGGCTTCTTCCATCACTGGCTTGCTCTCAGCTTCCTCAGTAGTAATCACCGGTGTGGCTTGTGTCGGTGAAGCTGGGGCCGATGGAACGCTTTCCGTTGTGATGCTCTTAGACTCAGTGGGCTGGTCCACCTCTGCTTCGGTGACAGTGGGAGTTGGAGCTTCCACAACCTCGTTCTTGGTGGCCTGTTTGGCGGCATCTGCTTCAAATTTAGCAATGCGTTCAGCGATAGCACTTCGTTTGGCCGGGGCCTTCGCAGGTGGTTCGGCGAAAGTCTGCTCAACCTTGTCTAAGCCATCGGGAAGGCTACCACTTTTGACAAGGTGTGCAGTCTGTTTGACAGGCTTTGGTGAACTAGGAGAGGAGTCCGCATCGTCCACGCCTTCAGCGCGAAGATCAGCTTCACTAAAGGTCTCACGCAGGGGGCTGCTCAGAAGCTTGAGTTCCGCTGGTACATCATTGGCAAACGCGCCTGATGATCTCGCCGGGCTGCGACGAGGAACGGGTGGTGGAGGGCCGCGCTTGGCAATGGTGACCACATTTCCTCTAGCATGAATAACCCTGGAGGCCACAGCTTGCGTTCGAGCAGGCTGGATGGCGGCGACTTCAAAAACGACGGGCTCTTCCTCGTCGTCATCTTCTTCGAAATCCTCCTCCTCGACGTCTTGTGTTTCCTTCTCTTCATCGTCTTTAATTTCTTCATGTTCTTGAGATGGCAGGCTCTCGCCATCACCACTTTCATCATTATCGTTGGCGGTATTGTCGTTAATATCATCAATATGGTCAGTTATCATTTGGGTAAGGTCCACGGTATTGTTGGCCCCCATATCAGTACTGCTCTCTACGTCTGCGGTAGTTTCAGGAGCAGGTAGCGTTTGTTCTTCCTCTTCTTCGATTATTGCTGGTGGCGGCACTAGCCCGTATTCTTGGCTGAGATGCTGCAATGCAGAGGTATCCACAGCTGTGTAGTCGACTTCGGATGTCTCATCAATCGAGTCTGCGCTAGTGTTTGAGCGAATGTCATCTCCACTGCGACGAGATGTTGGGCTTGACAAGGGAGAGTTGGCGGTCTCAGTCTGAGTTGCGACATCAGTAGCCTGGCTTTTCACTGTACGCGCAGACATGTGACTAGCTCTGTTGCTTCGCGATAGTGAAGTATCCATGCTTTGGCGGGGGAATTTAGATTGGCCAGGGCTGAGAGGCCCAAATCCAAAATCAAACTGGTTGCTTGCAGGGCGAACGGCTGCTCCAGCTTCGCGGATTTCCATACCAGCCATCTCGAGTGCCAGTAATCCAAATGGATCTGGGTCGTCGACCTTCGGTATTCCAAACGACGTGGCTCGTGATGAGACTGGCGTGGCGCTCGGCGTAGCAATGACTGCGTCACCAGGCGCTGGTTGGATTGCAGTTTTGTCGATAACAGCCTGGTCAAAATCTTTCCGCCCCTCCGCCATTTTGATAACCTCAAAGAGAGGCTTTGTTTCTTCGACGTGACGAGCCACGCTGCCCGAGAGAATCTCCATCTGAGAAACAGCGGAGCCGTAGAAGCGCTCGTTTTCGTTTGCTCTTTCCGTCAGAATGCATCCATTGAGGTTAACAGTTTGTTGCTGGCCGCGCGATTTCATATACATCATCACTTTGCCGCTTGTGTCTTTCCAGCTGGATCGAACCTCATCCGCAGACAAGGGTATCGAAGGTCCGTCAAGAAGTGTAATATCCTCACCAAGAGTCACTGAGGGTCTCGTGAGAAGCTCTAGGGCGATCAAATCAGTCACAACGAGGACACAATCGTACACATCCACACCCATAATGAAGCTTAGCGTTGGCGTGTGTAACATGATGCCAGACGGTGGTGACCAGGTGCCATCTGACTTTCGAGCAATAAGAATTCCGGAGCCACCGGATCCTGTCATCCAGAGGCCATTGCGCATGCAGGTAAAAACAGCAATACCAGCGGCATTCTGAATGATGTATTTCGGTACAGTTTGAATGGCTTGCACGATGGCAGACTTTTCACTTGCCGAGTCTGCCGTTGGGGAATCGCTGTTTGGTTGGGCTAGATATCCATCGACTATAACCAGTTAGTTAGCGGCTTCAAAGTAGGGCCACTGGAAGAGCAGACGTACCACAAAACGACTTCAAAATGCGCGCCGCCTTCTCACATTCTTGATCGAGTGTCGCTGGCCAAAACGCCTCACGCTGGACACGGCCAGAGTTAGCGGCTGCCACATTTATATGTGCCAGCTTCTTGACAGAAAGAGTATTGGAATCGTTGGGTACACTTGGAGCTCGGGCTCCCCATCCAAAGAAGGCACTGGCAAGGCCGCCGTTGCTGCTGATCCTGTTGGTGAAGCTATTTGCTGGCGGTTGAGCGCTGGCCTTGGAAGCTGAAGGCCGCCTCTCCCATGAGGGTAGAAACCCCGAGACGCGCTGCATGGCGTCTCGTCTGCCTCTCCGCCGTCGCCAAAGTCAAGGCGGGAAAACGACAGAGAGGATTGAAGTCGGTGGCGCAGACCAGCGGTAGGTCTTCCGATGCGTTTGTCGGTTGGTGATATCCGCCGGGGATGGAGATTGGCCGAGGGAAAGTGAATATTATTGGTTTCCCTGTATGCTAGAGTCGTGATGCCCAACAAAATCAAACAAATATAGGGGCAATAAGAAGGGGGGAGGATGTCAAAGAAGAAAGGAAACGAGCGAACAGAACTGGTATGTACGAAGGAGTTTAGGCTAGGAGGGGGGGTGACGTGACTCGGAGAAAAAGCGTGCAGGGCGTTTTGGGCCTGTCTGTCCAGCGCCAGAAAAGGCTTTTACGGTGCGCTATGTTGTGGCCTGCCAGCGTCCACGTACAGCGAACAGGGCGCAAAAAAATGCAGTGAAAGCGCAATGGCCCCCCTGACTGCGAGGCGGTAGGAGCTTGCATTGGAGCGCTGGAGCCCACTGCGCCCGCTAACGCCCACTAAGAGCACGACGTGCGCTGCGCGGACAGCGCCACTTTGGTACCGCTAAGACCTCCCCGCTGCATGCTGCACACTGTTCCGGTGCGTGCTCCACCCTCCTTGGTGGGCAAGCACAGGCCCGTCCGCCGTGCGGCAGCGGCAGTCTGTTGGCGCTGGTGGAGACCAGATTGCCTGCTGCAGGGCCACTGCCGCTGTGCCACGGCTTCCTTGCTTTTGCCTGATTCTTCCCCTTGCACTGCTCATTTCGTTTCCACTTAGCCTTGCATGGGACGACGCTACTGTACTCTTTCTTTTTTTCTTGGTGGTGTGCAGTGTAGCATCAGGCAAATCCCCCTGCATTGCTTGCTTTTTCGATCCTCGCTTCCCATCACATCCAGGAAAGAGAAAACTACCTACCCAGCGTTGGGTTGTCCGCGGAGCTGAACCTACTACCACATATAACAAACCAAGGACACGGAATATACTCCAGACTCATGTCCAGAACGACTATTGTCCTGTCTATCTCAACAACGCCGAGGTCTGCTCCAGAACACATAATGATATTCAAGTTCGCTATAACAGGGGTCTCTCGGTGATGCGCTAGTGAAGGTAGCCCCTCCCTTGCCCATGTATCTAAGAGGGGGTACACAAAGTCGCGGACGTGGCGCGCATCTGGAATGCGACATCCACATTGGTCCCAGGGGCGGACCACTTTGCCGAACGTCTCCCTTGCTACAGTATCCTTTCTTGGCCAAACTCTATGCTCTAGAGTGCGTTCATGAAACAGCTTGGTTTAGTGTAGTGCTGGTTGGCGATACGAGATTGATTGTTCAGCATGCCTCGCTAACTCACTCCTTTTTGACAGGTCAGGAGGCGGTTCTCGACTGCAACATGTTAAGCATACACCACAGCTAGTAGCGCTGTTGCAGAATGAAACGCAGAGCATAGTGGAAAGAGCTGATGGTCGTCTGTCTATTTCCTCTTGTCTCATTGAAGCTATAGCAGCCACTCGTCCCAGTTGTCTATTAATGGCGTCATCCAGTCATTACCCATGCTTAGCTGTGCCAGAATCCTTGTTCCAGTCTGCTCGAGGGCCTGGGTTTGGCCAACAGAGTGCCCTTGAAAAGCTTTGGCTAAGGCTATCCTTGCACTTTGTATCATCCGTCGTACATCATGGCCATTATTCCCAATCCTTCGCTTTGCCCTGCTCAAACGGCTTATGCAAGGCAGCCAATCTGGCGAGATCGGCAAATCGGATTGGGTTGTGGGACCCCTCGACCCACGAGCCCCTGCACGCCTAGTGCCCCTTCATCTCCAATTCTGGCGTCATTGGAAAGCGAGTCGACGGAAATAAGCCATAGCTGATGCAGAACTTTCTCTCTTTGGAAGGAATAATGGCGTGACAATGACAGGTCCTTTGAAATGGTAGAAGCAATTGCCAGTTGACTTGATGTCAGTATAGATCTGGCGCAGATCGCTGCTGCTCCGTGGTGGGTTACCAGTCGTGGATTGGAATACAGGAATAGTATCTCGAGATGTCAGGCCCCAAACTATGCGTCACCAGCTCTTAAGAAAAAGAAATTCAGTTTCTAATAGGACCATCATCTAAAAAACGATTCACCGCCTCAGCATGTACAGACACCTCAAGCATCCAAACACAGTGCGGGTGTGCCAGAAACGACGTCATTTACCGTAAAAATATCGATAAAGTAAAGCTTTGGGGCATTAGTCGCGCTTTACTCCGTTCATAAGCCAGTATAACTAAATATAACTGAAAACAGTGTTTGTTTTGTCCATATTGGCGAGAGGATGGATGTCATGTGGAGAGGTGGGCCGGCCATGTGCTGTGTTAGCGACTGGTCTGGCTACCCCATACCAAATTTTTGCGCCAACGCCGCAACTCTCTCCATCCAACCGTTAATCGGGTCGCGCGTCAACCGTCCAGCCGTCACAATCCAGGGCAACAGACTTGGGATGAATCATCCTGACAATTCACTTCTCGGTTGCGCTTTTATTCATTCCCACCCCGCTTAGTGTGCTACCAGTGCCCTTATTGGCGAACCCCTTTTCAATCAAACAACAGATAATCATGTTCAAGTGAGTCAATCCAACCATAGTCGCAGAGTGGCGCATAAGACCCTAACCGATTAAACACATAGAGCATATAAAAACCTTTCATCAAAAGGCAAACTTGGCCTCGGTGTCGGTGTCATCACCTGGGGCGCCGTCGGGTTGTATCTGTCAGACAAAGCCGAGGAGAAGTTGGGATATACGCCGTCGGAGGAAGATAAAGAAGAGCTAAGAAGTCTCAAGCCGCATATTGTTACAGTTGATAAGCCAATTAAATAAGTCACTTTAATCAATCACTCTGTAAACAATATTGTGAAAGGTGTCAGTGTATTACATCATATGGACGGCCGCGCGCACCTTAATGGTGAACATTTCAACCTCACGGACAGCATAATTTCACAAAACAGGTAGACAATCACGTAGCAAGCATTGAACAATGTATAACAGTAAAGCATATCTTTTGATCCGGCCCAGGCCACGGGGCGATGAGCCAATAACCGAGAGTCCTATCATGGCCAGTTTGTACCTCCGTCTCTATCGTGATCGAAAAGTCTAAGAAAAAAAACACGCAAAACCGAGTCGTAAAAGGATTAACTCCACTTCCCGTCTATTCCGTAAAATGAAATGCAATGGCAAACCAAAAAATCCACCTGTACCGACTCACATCGATAGACGGCCGCCTGAAGCAGCCAGAAGCAGGAGTGCGTACTGCGCAGCGGCCCTCCGCATCGTGAGTAAAATGATCCCCCTCCCATCCTGTAACGTGCTTCGGGCGAAACGTACATTGCGAAGCGTAAAAAATCAAAAGCACCAAAACCGACATTATAACAAAGCAAGTCGCAACGCCTCCGAATGTGTCCTCAATCGTAGGAAACTTTCCCTATTTTCAACTTTTTTCGCATAATTTTGTATTTCTCTTTCGTGTTTTTTTCCCTTTTTTATAAAAACAGCAGCGGTCATAAGAGCCCGCCTGCATAACCTTGAGTTAAATCCAGTGTGAGTGGATCACGGCACAGGGTTCGGCAGCATCGAGCCGACCAGATGCGACCCCACTCAAAAGTACACCAGAGCAAAACTTGGTGAGTTCGTTATTAAGAGCGCCAAAGTCGGGCACAGCGCTGCTCGGATCGAATTGATTGGCAGCTGCAGATGCGGGGTTTCGAACATCAGCTATCAATAACGCCGCGATAGCGCATTTAGGCGCGGTTCTGGTTGCGGTCTAAAATAACAGGCGTTAGAAGGTTGAAATCGACGAAGCATATACAGCGTCTTTACATACCATGGAACATCTGGGACCAGTCGAGGTTGGACTGCTGGCCCGAGTTGGAGCCCATGTAGGGCTGGACACCGTATGGTGGCATCTGCTGTCCGTTCATGGAGCCGGCAACCTCGCCCTCGTAAGGCTGGGAGCCGCCCATTACGGGAGCCATGTTTCTGCGATCACCATTGGCGCCGTTGCCGTTAACATCCTGAACGGGGACCATGCCAAAGGGGTGGACCATGCCGTTGGTGGGCATGCCGTTCAGCCCGTTAAGCTGGTTCATGTCACCCTCACCACCCATGCCGCCAGCCTTCTGAGCCTGGGCGTTCTTCTTAACGTGAGCCTGGGGGTGAGAGAGGTGGCTGGCTCCGGTAGGGTTACCGCGGCGAATGGAGCACTTCTGGAAGTGGCGCTTGAGAATATCACTACGAGAGAAAGTGTCGCGGCACAGAACACACATGTAAGGACGGTCACCAGTGTCTATGTCGATTGGGTTAGTGAATCCCTTGTTGAGCAATGGGCTGCAAAGGAAGAGTAAAACTTACGTCTGAGAAGGTGACGCTTCAAGTGCTTAGCGTGCAGGTACGTCTTGGTGCAGTGAGGGCAGGGGAATTTGCCATCGGCATCCTTAACAGGGATGACGGTGTTCTTGGAACCAGCGGCAGGGGCAGCAGGTCGGCCAGGCGCACTGGGCAGGATACCACGACGGCCCTGGGAGCCAACAACATGAGTGGGCTGCTCGCTCTCACCCAAGACACCAGCAGGCTGCATCATGGAAGCGCCGTAGGGAGAGGACATGCCGGGTTGACCGACGATGCCACCAGGAGGCATGGGACGAAGAATAGGAGGAGCACGCCCACCAGCGGGAGCGGGCGCAATGGGTTGAGGGCCGCCAGAAGACTGAGGCATCATACCACTGGAGCCGTAGCTAGGGTGGGGAGGGTACGGGTTCTGGGCCATCGAGTAGACACCACGGCCACCACCCTGAGAAGGCTGAGGATAGCTAGGAGGCAAGTTGGCCGAGTTGGGAGTGTTGGGAGTACCCGGCGCAGTGCGCGGGGTGTGTGGGTGGCTGCCATAGAGCGGCTGCATCGCCGTAGTGGAGGGCTGCAGAGGAGGGAGGCTCTGTGGGAGAGGAGACTCGAACGCGGCGGGAGAAGGGTAGGCGTGCGGTGTAGAGGTGCCGTTTATGCCATTGGAGGGGTACTGAGAGCCGTCCATCTTGATGCGCGCGGAAACGCGTCGGTAAAATTACTTTTGAAGGTGTGGTTGTGGTGTTGCGGTTGGAGAGGCGGATTCGGTCCAATGTCGCTCGTCACGTCCGTGGCGACAAACAAGACGCGGTAGGGGAAATTTTTTTCAGAGTTGGAATCTAGAAGAGGAAAGGAGAGTTCGAAATCGAGACGATATGTGTCCGAGATCAAGATTTGGTATTCCTGGTAAAGCGAATGTAGTTTTGGGCCACGCGAAAAGGTGTAGAAAAAAAAGCGGCGTCGTTGCTGCGAAGTGGATTTTTTGTGAGGCTCGTTGGACGCAGCTTTGGTGGTGTTTCTGGGAGAGTGGAGAAACTGGGGCCTTTCGAAGTTTTGTACTTTTTTGCCCTTGACTGGGAACTGGCGTGCCCCTGGTTGAAAAGTCGACCGGGTGCGAAAGTGGCGACCGGGTGCTAAGAGGGCGTGGCAGCAGTCGAACGCAGTGGAAGCCGTTGGCAGCGAGCACCGAGGGAAAGAGCCCAGTGCGTGTTTTTTTCGTGGCTTATTCAGTGCAAATAGAGAAAAGTGGGCCCAGTTGCTTCAGTTCGTTCACCTACGGCTCACAGCGCCTGCTAAGGTATGGTGTCTTTTTTTCCTCTACGCCGGCTTGCCGGCCGCAACCAGCAAATAGGGTTAGCAAATCTGGTTGCCGAGGGAAGACCGTGAGAGCGAAAAAATTTGTGTGGCAAAGTCCGTGAAACTTTACTGCATTTCTTGTTTACCAAATCGACGGGTTATTCCTTTTAGCACACTACAAGCGAAGGCAAAATATCAAAAGGAAAAAAAACTGCTAGTTCAGGTAGCCCTTCTTAGTGTACCATGCAAGAGACGTCACGTCACGCCTAGTGGGCTCTTCAGATGGTTTGGAGCGCTGAAAACGGGGATCACAACTAGCCACCGTCGCTGGCTCGTTCCAGGGCATGATAGGTGCTGAATTACAGGCGCTTAGCGTTGCCTTACAGCGCACGCCCCAAGAGGTGTGCCTGCAGCGGCTTAGCGATGGTCCGTCTACCTACCTGAAGACGGCGCCTGAGGGGGCAGGGAGTAAGAACGCGCTCGCCGCCACGCCCAGCCATTGTTCTGTCGACCAACTGACATGCCAGTTGTAGCGCAATTAGACAATACTGGGAAGCAGGCCAGCCATGTTTAACACTCTTCCTGACTACCGTTTGAGACTGGTTTACTCTGCAAGCTATGATAATTTAAAAATGCTTCGGCCTATAGTGAAGATTTGGTTTTGATCCTGAGGCAGAGCATTCAGACTCTTTTTTTTTTTTTGGCAGTTGTTGATTAGTAGATATGCCGAAGGCACTAGGGACAGAATAGCAGGCACTAATTCCGCACTTGGTACTTGGCAGTCACCTGCCGCATCCAGCAATTTACACTGTGTCGACTCTGCCCTTACAGGTATCGTACGCGTACCAAAGTCAACCACCTTACTCGCGCCTACAGCAGAGTTTTCGCCTCAGCGAGTCGGTGCGCTGACGTGCTTGGCTGTGCGCGCTCTCGGAGAGAAGAGCGCTGGAGAGGCATTGAGGGAGAGCAGCATGGCAATTGGGAGCGCACACACTATAAAATTAGAAGTAAAATTTTGCACGCACCAAGGCAAATGCTAGTAATTATTCCGTAGGCTATTTGACAAGAAATCATTATCCAAATTCTCGCAAAGCACTTGTCCAGCGCTGCAACCTTTGCGTAATATGTCAAAGGCACCTCTGGCCATCATTTTGGCACCCGGTGTGTTCCTCTTATGACATAAAGCAAAGGCACTTTTCGAGCGCGCTTCAGACGGGGCTTGTTTGCAGGGGGTGCTACGGTAGACATGCCGACGTTCGTTTGGTGGGGGTTCAATGACGAAGGCACGCCACTCGTAGGCCTTGCTTCGACAACGTTGCGGCGCCAGTATTGTCTGCGGCCATCGCATACAGATGCTGTCAATGATAGTATTGAGCGCGGCGCAGGCTGTTTCCTAACAAGCAAGGTGACTATGATTCTGTGCCCAGCGTCATGCGTTTCAAACCCCCTCTTTTTAGCTGCGTTCTTAAATGACACTGGTTCAATATCAAGGGCAGTATGCACACGATAGAAACTTTGCACGGTAGACTTGCAAATGCTTTGATCCAGAAACAACATTTATTCTCCCCTTGTCATTTCCCAATTAGCAGCTTACCTGCATAGCAATAGCAAAAACAAAGTTATTATGCAGGATGCTGGCCGATATTCTGTAACTGAGACTGGCCCAAGTACAAACACCGACAATAGGCCGAGGCCTATCTATCCCACGCGTAGTTGCCCTACATACACTGCAGCGCGTGGCGGGCTTCATTTACGGTGACAGCTGCAGCGCGTGCACTTCTGAACCGTGCTTGGCGTCAGATACAGCGCTAAACTTTCCAGCATGATTATGGTGTACTGTACTGGAGCGCAGCGCACGCCGCTATAAGCCCCGCTCTGGCCGACGGAACACTTGCTGGTTAAGACATGGCGCGATGGGCCACCGCACACACCACCGCACCACTAACGCTCTTTGTAACGCCAGAGATACAGACATTACTGTCTTGTGCTTTGAGAAATAACTGGGAATTATTACGTCTGGCACCATATGTTTGGCCAGTACACACATATGCCATGGACGTATCTGGTACAGCGGAAAGGACACCGGCGTCACATGGAAAGCCCTGCTGGCGGGAGAACACGCCCTGCCTTGTTTTCTCGTCGGATTTCCGCGGGCACGCGCTTCCGTGCTTTGCCAATGTATTGGTACATTGGTGACATTGGCCTGCCCTATGCGTCGGTGAGCACCGTCCAAGGCCACATCGTCACTTGCGTCGAATTGTTGCAGACCGTTTTCTCTCTACTCTTCTCCAATGCCAGCGTAGGGACAATGGTGTTCTTTTTATATTCCAACCGTGCCACACTCCAAGCAGCAGCGAGAACCGAAGAGTGGATAGAGAGGGGCACAGGGTATGATGCGCAGGCCCCACGGCCTACCTTGATCTTGGTTGGCATTGCCAGTGCGTGTGCGTGCTGTAATAGCGTTCTTTGACCGCACCACACCATCTTCTTTCTAGCCTGGTGGCGCAACCACCAAGGCGTGCTACTGTTCCGATTCTGCACCATGACAAACCGAAAGCAAAGGTTTAGCGTTGCGTTATGATAGTGCTCATTGGCCAAATGCCGAATCCGGCGGTACGTACTCGGATTCAGTTGAATGGCGCATGGGCGCATTGCGTCGGCAACGTCGCTGTCGCCCAACCCGAAGGCGTCAGTCCTTTGGCCCGCGCTCCCAAAAAAACAAACTACAAACTCGTTGGCAGCAGCGCTGTCGTGATGGCATCGCAACAACACCAACAGCCTTTGCAGAGGATACACTGGCGGCGCAGGGACCCATAAACCCCCAACGGCGGCAAGCTGGGCACTCGCTACGGCGTGCCAGTGGGCCCCTAACACACGCGCAACACACCTCCTGTACAGGCGCCACAGGCCCCCATTTAACCCCTAAATGCCATTGATCCAGAAGCCATTCAGAACGTGTACAGTGGAGTCAGGCCGCTTCGGCTTGCGGTTATAGTGTGGTTTGGCCTGCCCGGGGCGCCTGTGGTGCGGCTCTGCCTTGCGGGAATCCACACCAACCTCGCGCGACCGTTTTGATAGAAGCGACACGAAAAACCCATTTTCGTATATTGCAGAGACACGTTACAGATGAAGCATCTTTGGGGCGCATCAGCTGACAAGCAGAGGCCAATGACAAGTCAGCATAGCGCCGCAGAGGAAATTAGAAATTGTGCGCTCTTTTTTAGTGTGAGGTTGGTGAATGGCGGAATACGATGGAAATACCCGGCCAAAGAAAATTTGCTAGGCGCACGCCAGGTTCATTTGGCTGCCTGGACCACCACCGCACCAGCCAAAAAGACACAGGATGCATATTCGCGCCCCCGTCCGATTTCGGTTCTCTTGGTCACAGACGGAGCAGAGTTTTCTGTTGTATCAGATTGCGCAGCCATAAGACAGACGGCGCAGAGCAAAGCGGTTTTCACAAACGGCTCTTGCCTTTTAACGAGTCGACCGCGATAAAGTTGGCACAATGTAGACACAAGTTCATTAGCCGTTCAAAATAGCGGCCGATGTATGACGGCTTTGCCCGGCGCTCTCACCGACGACGGCGTGATTAATAGCAATTTTTTTGGCCCATGGACTGTGTCAGTCCTCCTGGGTCAGCGAAACGCGAATAGCGCGAGTCAATACCCCCCAAGGGAAAAAAAATTAGGCCCTGATTATTTAGAGGGAGCTCACTGCACTGATCGCATTGCAAAACGACAGAGGCGTGACTAGTGGCATGGGTGCGAAACTGGCACCGGGTCTAGTCCCTTTTAGGAATTCATATCCGTTTGCGCACTAGGGCACCTGCCGGAGTTTGCCAGCAGCGCTCAGAAGTCTCACTGCTCCCTAGATTAATGCATGCCAGTGATCGCTGCCCGCAAAGGTGCCTTCATTGCCACAGCAATTCCGTCATTATCGCTTGCGGAAGGATTGAGCAGCGCCTAGTGCTACCGCTGCGTGGTTGTGCACCGTAACCAACTCGGCGATTGCTATCTTGGACAAGGTGCTCGGTTCGGAACTGCGCCAAGCATATTCCGAAGCAGAAGAACATGTTGTCAGCTCGCTTTCAGTGTATCTGGCCCCAATGCAATACTTGCACACCGAGTTTGTAGCCAATCTAGTTAACCGATTGCTTGTTTCTTCATCGCTAATATTCATTATATCCCATCATATCATAGCAACCCACGTTGGTTGTTCCCACATAAGCTTGCTCGGTTCCTGAACTACGCAGCGGGCCTCGAAGTGGATGAGACCCATTCAAACTGGATTCGACGTTACCCTGTGATGAGATCCTAGGATCTGGGTTTTTGGCCCCCGTATGGTGGACAATGGTGTCTTATTTCCAACGCTACCGGAATGGGTCCAGAAGAGCTCTGTACCAACAGCAAAAGCGATACAATATTGGGGAAACAGAACGACGATGGTGTCCCGTTGGCAACAGGCGATAATTCTGCAGTGCATGGGGCTACAAGTTTGTGCCACAGAGAGTGCGTCATTTGACGGAGCTTTTGCCGACGGTTCTTTTGTCTCGAAATAACAGTGACATTTGCAGCCAAAAAGGGCCGTATGAGTTAGTACTAGCGTCGTTGTTGATAGTGCTGCGAGCGAACCGATGGCGCCAACGCAAGCCAGCACAACCGAAAACCCCACCCCCCTCCGAGTTTAAATCTGGTTGGTGATTGCTCACACGCTATCGATTGGGAGACATTAAGTGGGAGAGAGGTGCGCTGCCTGCCCAGCCATCTTTCACCTAACTTGGGATACATTGTAGCCGTCGCAGGATTTTTCCTTGATGTGGTCAACCCCCTCACACCCAAGTCTCTCATTTGAGCCACCACTGAGGCTGGCGAAATATGATACATTGCTAGCTGCAGGTATATTAGCTTTTGGTAACCCTGCCAGGTCGGCGACTTCAACAAGGCTAGGGGGAAATGTCGCCTGTGCCCGCATTCCTATCACACAGCGTCATAGAAGCAGTAAAATGAACGAGTAAAATAACGGTGGCGCATCACCGCCTGGCTGCAGGATTGATTATTAGTAAGTGGTACAGTCTACATCTTATACAATTATTCATGATTACCCATTGGGGTTACGGTATTAAATCCATGAATATGTACATGTCTGCAAAGATTGCATCTCGGCCAGGTGGGATAAATAAATTCCCTGGTCACTCACTATTGGACTCGAAGCCTCCTCATAGTATCGCGTAGGCCTCGGAGCGAAGGCCGCGGCTTCATGGCACTATCGGTAAAATAGCCATATAAATTTATGTTTATATGCCATGGCAATACGAGCGACCTATTGATTTAGACGATTACAAATGATTACATTGCTTTACAATAGATCCGACTCATTATCATGATCATTTTCACCTAGATACGCGGAACCGGTTCAAACCTCAATCACAGTCAGTCGCTACAAAGAGCCGTCAATACACAGTATTCGCTACTCAGTGAAGTTGTTAGCTTCAGTTTCGGGCGGAGAATCCGCACCTGTAGGAGTGCAAGGATACAGCCTAAGCAAAATGTAACACCCCTTGTGGCTGCATGGTTCGGCCGCTGTACCGCTCGTATCAGAGAAGAGCGAGTGGTTCGTTTCATCCAAGAAAAAACAATGTGATGTACCCAACACCGTAAATACTACACAAGACCTCAAAGCTATACAGTCGCAAATATGCTGGTCTACCTGACACGTCAATCCAGACAAGTCGCGTGGTGTAGCCGCCCAGCCCAAGCCATACAGCATGCAAGACTTTGTCAATTTTTGTCGCTCGTTGTTCCAGCCAGCTTTACACATGAACGCCCATCATTACGTGACACTTGCAGCAGTAAACACCCAGTACGTTCTACCAACAACTGACGTAGCGCTGCGGCTACTCTCGTATGATCAACCGCCAGAACTATACGTGATACATTTTCGGTATCGCATAGTGTATGCTAGGAGTCAATTAAGCATTATATAGTAGATTTTAGCTCTTAAAAGCCGTATTCGCTATTACTTGGATGATACAAGACAACTGCTAAACGTAAACTCGAAGGCATAACCACGAATGCAGCCTCGCAACGGTGGTGGCGCTTCTGGTGGGTGTGAACCAACAAAAGCTACCTGCATGATGTATGCAACCCTCTGTCTAACCTTTTGCCACACTAGCAAGGATCTTGCGCGTCGAAGTACCCATGTGCGAATTTCCATCCAGTGTAGCTTCGCCATCTCAAGTGAACCAGGCAGCAGCAGTGAGTTGAATGGTTATAAAGACTCTAAGCAAATAGTGATCGTATACCTGTGGCTTCTTCACCGTTTGATATGATATTTCGGGGAGGCATAATTAACATTACCATCCAGAACGCTTGGATTTCGCCACGGGTTTGAAAACGAGATCGGCCATGTTAACGTGCTACCAGATACCCTGTAGTGGTCAAACAGCGTCACACCAATCGTTACTTGGCTTTACTAGAGGGTTTTTGCCCTTTATCTGAATTCGTATCATCTGCTAGTCCTCGTCTACACCCCTATATTTCTTAATCTGCATAGAAAAGGGCACTGTTGATAGCCATGTGGTGTTGGTGGAGCTAGGTGGTGCATACTAGCGGCGAACGATCTCTGAAGATCTAGGTCCGCATCGCGCCCCTTTCTAGAAAACCCCACAACTACCGGTTAGAAGAATAGTGGTCTATATGAGGTCTGACAGTCCAAATTACGAGGCGTTGTATTGGTAAAAGGCACAGGATTTTAGAGGTGCGGTGTTATGTCGAACTGGTGTAGGTGGATCAAATCATCCGAGGCAAATGTACTGAGACTGATCCGACGGTGGAGGAAACGGGGTGTCGCCTTCGTCCATTTATTGTAAGTATAATGCAGTTTATCGCTACATGATATTCAAGTAGATGACTCAATAGAGCCAATCTCTTTTGGTTAGATCAAGTCGTACAACATCGTTCGTTCGGTATAAGGTAGCAGTGATTGGTCATTGGTTTTGATCTCAGTGGCCGTTGGAAACGGTATCAGTTAATATCTTGGCCATTAAAACTTGATTGAAAAAGATCGCCACAGTTAATTAAAAAGAAAAACCAAACCCTCCAGATAATACCATGCTTCCGCAAAGTACAAATCGCACAGTGTTGCTTGGTAGCTGGTGTTGACTTCGTGCGGGGTTGTTGTGAGAGTCACACAGTCCGGACACAAACCTGTACAACAACTAAAATATACTGAATATATTAAGAGAATAAGTTCAATTTTATAAATTTTCTATTTAATTTTTTCTTACCTGTTAGCAGTATCACAGGCTGGAGGTGATTACCAAATCCAAGTCGTGTGATGTGGGGCGCCAGGGGCAGCGTTCATTGGCCGTTGTAGTTTGAACTGGCCCGTCGTAATTTTTGCTTCAAGCCAGCAACAAGTGAGGATCCCTATTCGCATCTTGCTTGTCGTGGTCGCCATTACTTTTCTGCGACGATGTCATCAATTCAAAGGCTACGTCCCAGTGCGACATGCGCACTCAGACGCAATGCATCCAGCGTTGCGGCTGCCCTCTCACAGAACAGCGGCTCCGGCGCCGCCCCTTTCTCGACGAGCGCTGCCCTCTGCAAGCGCAAAACCAAAGACAGCAACAAGAAACGAGGCGTGAGCAGCCTGTACGCGTCTGGACCTAGAGAACCGCTATCTATGTCTGGAATCCCCTTGCCGAAGCCGCGTGATTTCAAACCGACGATCAAGGTCGACGATAAGCACGGTCTCTGGGGATTCTTTCCTGAGCCGAAGAAGCTTGTTTGGACACCAAGCGAGACTGAGCGACACGGCCGCGCATGGACTGTGGAGGAATTGCGAAGGAAATCATGGGAAGATTTACATGCTCTGTGGTGGGTGTGCTGCAAAGAGCGAAATATGATTGCCACTAGCCGCACCGAGTTGATTCGTGCGAAGCTTGGATTTGGTGAAGCTGAGTTTGACCAGCGTGACGAAGAGGTTAGTTTGAACATTGATTGTATACCATTGGTATGAACACTACTGACTGAGTTTTGCTTCAGGTTCGACACACCATGCGTGCCATTAAGCATGCCCTAACCGAGCGATACTACACATGGGAAGATGCTGTCAAGGTTGCAGAGACCGATCCCGAAATCAACATGGATGGCGAGGAAGGCCAGGTTTATAACCCATCGTCATACGAAGAAGAATACACGGAGCCAGAGGCATGGGAAGAGACCGAGGGTGTAGCTCCGGATGCCGCTGGGGAAGCGAACAAAGCAGCACCAAAGGAAGCTCTCCGATGAACCAGCATTATAGGATAACGATCCCAAGCCCCCAGCTTTGAGATGGAGAATTTCTTTTTTGGTAAAGAGAGCGATTTAGGTGGATGTGCCGCGAGGCTGCGGACGTGTACAAACTGCTTTGCATGGGGAGCTCTGTATGATATAGATTTGAAATGGCGCGTCCCATTTGTACAACATCGGGTTTAAATAAAAACTTTTGCATTAACCAGATGCAGCCTACACTGATCGATAGTTGTTTATGATTGTTTTTTCTGGGCAAGAGTTGTTATTCCGGTACACATCTAGTTTCGGTGTCAGACCGGTGTAGTCAACTCTACCTTTAAACAGGAAGCCGCTTCTCACCAAGACATGGAACCAACGGAGCGGGACCTGTATCTAACACTCTCACCGCATAATCCAATCATGGAGGAGCAAGATACAGCAAAGTGGAGGACTGCCAACCAACCGAGCGTCAAGCAGACATAGGTATGGGTACAGCATACGTATCCCGCTGGCAGTGGCCTGGCATAGTCAATGAGTCCTGCAGAGTAGCGAGCAAGCTAACTTGAACCAGGCCTAAACCTGGCTGGCCAACCCTCGTTACTGCACCGCGGTCCCCTGCAAATACAGGGCCTATAGAGGCTAACACAGCGCCGAATGGGACGTCGACAGGCCGCCCCAACAGGGGCCTACAGCACCAAAAAGCACGAGCACCAGCAAATCCCACCGCCACTTGAGACACAATCGCCTCCGCGCCTGCCACTGCGTTTTTCTGGCCGCAACCCCGCCACTTTTCTTCGACCCCGCCAGACTACATCCCCAAAACCAGCTCCTCTCCTTCCCCGACTTTTGCTCTCCATCCATCCACCTTTTTCTGCTTTTTAAACACAAGGCCTGTTTCGACACAAACAATATTCACAATGGACGAGATTGCAAAGGAGTATGACGTTATCGTCCTTGGCACTGGTGCGTGACAAAACCCGATGCCCATGGCAGCTCAGAGCTCCCAAGGCCCCCTCCTTTTGTCTCCTCAGAGGATACGTAGCTGACCGCATCTTTCCAACACATAGGCTTGACCGAGTGCATCCTTTCTGGGTATGTTGTCATATATCGCCCAAGTCAACATGACGATGCTGGCAATTTTGGCACCGATACTAATTGCGATTTGTGCACAGTGTCCTCAGTGTAAAGGGCAAGAAGGTCCTCCACATTGACCGCAACGACCACTACGGCGGGTGCGTAGTTTGTCCTTGGTTTGAAACTGACGAATACCAGAAGCTGACCATTGCTACAGTGAAGCCGCTTCCGTTAACCTTGAGACAGTAAGAAGCTATACGCACCGTCATTTACAGGAGCAGCATCTCTAACCCGTGAACCCCTGACAGCTCTTCAAGAAGTACGGCAACGTTACCGAGGGCGACAAGCCCTGGGAGAAGTATGGCCGCCTTAACGACTGGAACATTGATCTGGTTCCCAAGTTCCTCATGTCCTCCGGTGAACTGACCAACATTCTCGTCTCTACCGATGTTACCCGCTATCTCGAATTCAAGCAGGTCGCTGGCAGCTACGTCCAGCAGGGCGCTGGCTCCAAGGCCACCGTTGCTAAGGTTCCCTCTGATGCTGGCGAGGCTCTTAAGTCCCCTTTGATGGGCATTTTCGAGAAGCGCCGCATGAAGTCTTTCATTGAGTGGGTTGGAACCTTCGACCCCAAGGATCCCGCCACCCACAAGGGTCAGTCAATTACTACCGTTTTGTTTACACCACTCATGTAACCTGCAACATGCTAACCCTTCTTTCAGGCCTTGATATGAACACTTGCACTATGAAGGAGGTCTTTGACAAGTTCGGCCTTGAGGCTGGTACTAAGGATTTCATTGGCCATGCCATGGCCCTTTACCTTGCCGATGACTACATTACCAACCCCGGCCAGGCTCCTGAAGCTATCGAGAGAATCCGCCTCTACGGAAACTCTGTTGCCCGCTACGGCAAGTCGCCCTACATCTACCCTCTATACGGCTTGGGTGAACTTCCCCAGGGCTTCGCCCGTCTGTCCGCCATCTACGGTGGCACTTACATGCTCAACACCAACATCGACGAGATCCAGTATGAAGGCGACAAGGCCGTTGGTATCAAGGCCACCATGACTGGTGTCGAAGAGATGAAATTTGAGACCAAGGCTAAGATGATCTTGGGTGATCCCTCTTACTTCCCTGGCAAGACCAAGGTCGTCGGACACGTCCTCCGCGCCATCTGCATTCTCAAGCACCCTCTTGCAGGTACTAGCGACAGCGACTCTGCTCAGCTCATCATTCCTCAATCCCAGGTTGGCCGCAAGAACGGTATGTCTTCCTTATGATGTTGTGTACACCGGTTTACTAATATTTGCAGATATCTACATTGCCTGCGTGTCCTCCGCCCACAACGTTTGCCCCAAGGGCTACTACGTTGCCATCGTTTCCACGATTGCCGAAAGTTCTGCCAACCACCACCTCGAGCTTGAGCCCGGATTGGAGCGTCTCGGAAAGATCGAAGAACAATTCATGGTATGTAGATATTTTGAGACTTCTTGCAACGCCCTCACTAACTGGTTTAATACAGGGTGCTCCCATCCCTATCTACGAGCCCCTTGAAAATGGCACCAAGGATAACATCTTCATCTCTAAGAGCTACGACGCTACTAGCCACTTCGAGACTACTACAGATGATGTCAAGGATATCTACCAGCGCTGCGCTGGCGAAGAGCTGAAGGTGGAGGGCCTGAGAGAGGGCATCACCGTCGCTGAAGAACAATAAATATCTCAAACAAGAGCAATTTAATGCTAATAGCCAGTACCAAATCACCCCAGTATAAATCTATCGAGATTGGCAACTCCAAAAAAGAGGCAATCCCTTGTAATTTTCACTTGGGCTACATTCCTGTTATTGAAATCTTGCGACAAGTAATGGACAGCAAATCAAGCACTGTATACAGAATGAGTAAATAGGACAGGGTATCCGAGCAAATATCATGATCATCATTGCTGTTAACTATATGCATTCTAATATCTTCGCCAAGCAGCGGCGATACGCTTTTTCAACCCCTCTGGGAACCAATTCTCGAAACATCATCCCGTTGTTGGTGCCCATGGTAGTTGGTGAATCAAAGGTAGGGCAATGGTGCATGGTGCACCAGTCACCCTATGAACGAATATACTGTGACGCCAACAACGCCTGAGAAAGTAAGAAGCAAGAAAAATCACGCCACAGACCCATCCATAAATGAAACAAGACCCAAATTTGCTGGAAGAGTTTAGCAAGGGCAAAGGTAGTGAAACTTTGGACGCGTGAAAAAAAACTCTGCCAGCCAATGCAGTATGGTAAGTGTTTTAGATGCGCTGCGTCTTGCCGATACCACGCTTGCCGGAGAACTGTAGGAAGGTTGTTAGCGTTGAAGAACAGAGATACGTTAATTATCAAACAAGTACTTACCAAATGCTTGGGAAGCTTGGTGGTGGTGTGACGATCACCTTCACCCTGTCTGGCCATGCGGTTCATCTTTCTCTGGTTGAGCTTAGCAATACGCTCAGCCTTGGTACGAGCGCCCTCATCCTTGACACCATCGTCCTTGCGGCTGACAACAGGGTTTCTGGAAGCAGGTCTGCTCTTGGATCGGAGACGCTCGCGCGCCGACTTGGGCTCATCAACATCCATGGAGTCTGCGTCAGCAGTGCCAGCGCGGCTTCTGGTGAGCGAACGGCCACGGCCACGGGATTGGGCGCGGGCTCTCTCGGCAATCTCGGTAGTGTCGACACCAAGGGAGTCGAGGGCATCCTCGAATTCCGAGAGAGGCTTCTTCATCATCTTGCGAGGGATGATGGCCTGGTTCTTGAGGCGCTTCTTCATTCTGGCCTCGTTGCGGATGAGCTGCTGCTTCTCGCGGATCAGCTCAGCCTTGCGCATGACCTCGGCCTCTTCATCATCCTCAATCTCCTCGTCAGAGTCGTAGTAGCCCTCCTGTTCAAGCTTCTCCTCTTCCTCCTCAAGAGCGGCAAGCTTGGCCTCGATATCGGGGTCGATGAAGTCGTAGACGTTCTGGCCATCAAACAGCTCGGGAATCTTGTCGTACTTCCACTCGGGGTTCTTGAGAAGGTAGTCGGCGTTCATGTCGACGTTGTAAACACCAGCACCGCCATTCTCGAGCTCGATATCGCGAGCGAGGGTGATACGCTCAGGGTCGTTCTTGTCGTACTTCTTCTTGGTCTTGGCAGCTTCGGGAATGAAGGTCTCGAGGCTCTTGCCACCCATGGGCTGAGCAACGTGAATACGGGCCATAACATCAGCCAAGCGACCACCCACAGCACCGCTGTTGGATGATCCAGCCTTGAGCTTCTGGCTTACTCTTTCGGCAATCAGACGCTCGCAAGCGGCGTTCTTGACATCTTGGACGCCTTCCTGGGTGTTGCAGGAGAGCTGGAGCATTTCGACGCCGTCAGACTTGAGCAGGTTCTGGAGCTCCTCCTGAACCTCAGGAGTGAGATCCTCGGGACGGGTAACGTCAATCTTGTTAATGACGATAAAGACGAGCTTGTTGGAGAAGAGAGGCTTGATGCTTCGGAAGAGCTGCATCTGGGCCTGGACGGTGTAGCCACACTGCTCGGACAGATCCATGAAGTAGAGAATGGCAGAGCGCAAGTGAGCAATAGCAGTGATACTCTGCATTTCAATAGTGTTCATCTCTTCAAGAGGGTGGTCAAGAATACCAGGGGTATCGATGGCCTGGAATCTGAGGTACTTGTAGTCGAAGTGACCGACGAACAAACTCTTGGTGGTGAAAGCGTAAGGCTGGACGTCGACATCCGCGCGGGTGACGCTGCGCAAGAAGCTGGACTTGCCAACATTGGGGTAACCGCAAATGAGCAGGGTTCTGGTGTTGGGATCGATGGAAGGCAGACGACCAAGATGCTGGCGAACCTGGTCAAGGTAGAGCAAAGGATCCTTGAGACGCTTGACTAGTGTGGCCATGCGACCGAGGGCGGCTCTCTTGAGCTGCTTGCACTGGAACAAAGACTGGCCATACTTCAAAAGACGGACGTAATCTCTGGAGATGGTCTCAACAAGATGTTTGGCGGTCGAGATCTGGCCGAGCGCAATGCGGAAATGGTCGGAGTCGTAGAGGGTGTTGAGAAGATCCTTGTGGAACGGATGAATATCCTGAAGTCTGGGGAAGCTGTCGAGGATGGCGGCGAACTTTTCCGAGAAAGTCTCTTGAGTGAACTTGACCTTTCTGGTGTAGAAACCTGTTTGTAGGAAGCCATGGTCAGTCAAAAATGAAGACATGCGGGCGCCGTAAACGAATTTTTCACATACCTCGAATTCTGCCAATCTTGAAGCCGGCACGAATCTGCGTGGGCAGTTTTCGCTGGGTTCTGCTCAGAACAATGTCCAAAAACTCCTGCTGAGTAGGGACGGGAGCGATGTCCTTCCAAGTGGTTTTCATGATGGGCGATTCTGGGTCGGGGACGCAGAGTTTGTCAATATGAAAGGCCCTTTGTGGTGAAGAAGCTGGAAAGAGATCAGAAAATTTCCAGCGGCTACTGCACTATGCCTACCAAAAGGGCCTCTGGCGGTCAATTTTTTTTTCTTTTGGAGCCTATCGAGTGGGTGGAGCCCATTTTTTGTTATCGATAACAAATGCCCGTTCGGTGGCACCCGGAGGCTGGGGCAAGGTATCTGGTCCACACAATTCCGCTGTAGAGGTACCTGTGTCCCACCTGGTCGATTTTTTTTTCGCTCGCGAGGACCCCGCCAAATGCGTGACTGAAGGAGCCTCAGCCCAAGAAGGTAGTTTATGAAACTTCCTTTAACACTGCTTGCATATTCGATTTAAATCGTCAGACTGTCTTTATTTGCCTTCTTTTCCCTTGATAAATATCTCGGAACCGCATTTAACAACGATTATCGACACTGCATAACGTCTACCAACTACCCCTCCACTTATACTCGAACCAGCAAAATCACAGAAAAGATGGCCAACGATCTCCCTCAATTCAAGCAGGACTTCCTCAAGTCTTGCCACTCTGGAGGTGTCCTGAAGTTTGGCAGCTTTGAGCTCAAGTCCAAGAGAATTTCCCCCTACTTCTTTAACGCCGGTCTCTTCCACACTGCTAGACTGGCCAATGCCATCGCCACAGCCTTTGCTCACACCATCATTGATGCCCAGAAGAATGACGGCCTCGAGTACGACATTGTCTTCGGCCCTGCCTACAAGGGCATTCCTTTGGCTTCTGCCATCACTGTGAAGCTTGGTGAACTTGACCCCAAGCTGCTCGATACGATCTCTTACTCCTTTGATCGTAAGGAGGCCAAGGACCACGGCGAGGGCGGCAAC
This sequence comes from [Torrubiella] hemipterigena, assembly GCA_000825705.1. Classification (NCBI taxonomy): domain Eukaryota; kingdom Fungi; phylum Ascomycota; class Sordariomycetes; order Hypocreales; family Clavicipitaceae; species [Torrubiella] hemipterigena. The sequence goes on from CDHN01000002.1 coordinate 737,402, forward strand.
ATTGTCGGTGCCCCTCTAAAGGGAAAGCGCGTCCTTATTGTTGACGATGTCATCACTGCCGGAACAGCTAAGAGAGAGGCCATCGAGAAGATTCAGAAGGAGGGTGGTACTGTTGTTGGTATTGCCGTTGCCTTGGACCGCAAGGAGAAGCTGCCCGCCGCTGATGGCGACGACTCCAAGCCCGGCCCCAGCGCTATCGGAGAGCTCAAGAAGGAATATGGTATCCCCATCTACGCCATTCTCAACCTCGACGATATCATTGAGGGCATGAAGGGCTTTGCCTCTCCCGAGGACATTAAGAGCACCGAGGAGTACCGCCAGAAGTACAAGGCTACCGACTAAGTTGTCAAATTATGAGCTAGGACAAACCTACACGGGAAGCGTAGATAGCGATGTTGGAGTTGAAGAAAACAAAAGAAAAGAAATAGAGCTTCACAGTGCTCTTGAGACGGTTTGATTTACTAGAACATTCAACTTAAGTGACGGAGCGTAAAAAGCGACGTGTCTTTTTAATGATCATGAGTATGTATCTATATTTGTTTATGTATTATCTATGTATTATATAATTATGTATTATCTTATCTGTTTAAACTATGTTTAATACCCAAATCGTTTATATTAGCTTCTAACTATTCTGAGTGTTCTTGTCATAATCTGCTCTGACTAGGTTAATATCTTCTACAGTCAGCACATTCACCAAGGCCAAATCAACCCGGGCCCGAGTAGTCTGAGACTCGTCAGTGTCTGGAGCTCGGTTGGGAACAAGTCAAACGAGCTACTTTCTGGGACTGATTTTTGATGTATTTTTTTGGGATACATATTACTAGTAGCGTATTGATATGGCTGGAAGGATGATGTGTGCACCAAATAGCATAACGCGCTTAGGGTTGCTTCATAACTCTAGGCTTTATTTCGGTGTAGCGTTTAATAAACATGCGTACCCATTCCTCACCGACCGGACATTTGCGTCGTCCAATAAGCAGTTATCCGGTGTACGTCACGGTCAACCTGTTTTCGCTCGTCCATCAATACTAGGATCCATTAAACAGTTGGGAGTGAATCTCCTCTGTCACCAGCAAGGTTCGATTGTGACGCCGGGCATCGCTGCAGTATGAAAGTGGCTTCTCAAAATTTGTGCTTTTTAACCATTGCCTCCTCGCTATGCAAGCAGGACTTTGTGATGATTCACCCACTGATGATTGGGCGGAGGTTTAAGCCATCTGCTGCGTGTGTGCCTGGCTTGGCGGGGTTGCGCGATTGGCCTACGTAGTTTGGTGGCTACCTACCCCAACCTTGCGCCAGCTCATGGCCCACCTAAGCATGATGGGATGCCGATGCCCTTCGACTAACTTCCACCTTGCGTGCAACCTTTCTCTCTTGTCATCATCACCCATTCCCCCAACCACCGTCACTTTGGAGGATACTTTGGATAAAATATCAGCTATACAGAGTTTGCTCTTTCGACAGAGCACCTGACCGTCTGACTTGAGCTCGCCTTTCGTTTGCTCCAACCTTACTTTGTCAGCTATGTAAGCACTGGCGGATTTGCGTGGTTGTGAGAGATAATTACGTTGCGGTAGCTAACTTATTATGCTATAAAGGCGTATCACTATTAGCATTTACAATCCCCAAGGGGATGACCAAGACAACCTCTTGACCTTAGAGATCTTTCCCGACATGACCTTAGCTACCCTTCGCGAATCAATCGAGGCTGAGACACGAATCCCGGTGGCTTCGCAGCACATCTACCATAATGGTAAACTTACATCGGACGACTCAAAAACTATGGAAGGCTTGGAGATCAAAGATGGAGATATGCTAGCTATGCACGTCCGAGGAGCGACAAACACGCAAGCGGCGGCGACCCAGCGTGCGAACCAGCCGCCGCCACAGCAGCATCAGCAGCCAGCCGCACAACGAGCTGCTGGAGCAAACGATCCAGAGCTAGTTCGTCTCCAGATTCTTGGTGACCCCAATTTCAGACAGCAGCTACAGCAACAGCAACCAGAACTTGCCGCCGCACTGAACGACCCTGCTCGGTTTGCGGAGCTGCTGCGGAACAACCAGGAGCGTGAACAGCGGGAGCGGGCGGAGAGACAACGCGAGATAGCACGACTAAACGATGACCCTTTCAATGTTGAGAATCAACAACGCATCGAAGAGATGATTCGACAAGAGCGAGTCATGGAGAACCTACAGAACGCCATGGAACACAACCCCGAAGGTAGGGCAATATTGTTGTCAGGTATCATAAATCTTACTAAATCGGACTCTAGTGTTTGGTCGGGTTCATATGCTGTATGTCAATGTCGAAGTCAATGGCCACAAAGTTAAGGCATTTGTCGATTCCGGAGCCCAAGCTACCATTATGTCACCTGCATGCGCAGAGAACTGTGGTGTCATGAGACTTGTCGATACACGGTTTGCCGGTGTAGCTCGAGGTGTTGGAACGGCGAAGATTATCGGCCGCGTTCATTCTGCACAGATCAAGATTGGCACCCAGCATTTGCCGTGCAGCTTTACAGTCATGGAAGGGAAGGGCATTGATCTGCTCCTCGGACTTGACATGTTGAAGCGCTACCAAGCTTGTATTGATTTATCTCGCGACATGCTCGTCATTCAAGGACAGGAAATCCCATTTCTCGGTGAAGCAGAAATTCCAAAAGAAGAGGAGCCAAACCAAGACGAGCCCACGATTCCTGGGCCAGCTGGCACCGCAATCGGGCAGCATTCTGGTGCTGTTCAAGCGCCATCATCAGCGCCAACGCAGGCTCCTGCCCAACCATCACAGTCAACACCTGTTCCAGCAGCTCAGTCGGCCACACAGCCTGCAAGCACAGCCAGCAGCCTCTCGCCCGAACATATCGATACTTTGGTAGGGATGGGTGCAACACGAGAACAAGCCATTCAGGCCCTTCAAGCCGCTGACAATAATGTCGATGTGGCAGCAGGCTTGATTTTCTTTTGATTTCTCATGATAAGTTATGATTAGACGCATTTACAAGCCGGGTCTGTGGTGATTGAATTTTGAAAGGATACTCAACGCCGGAGGGATATAGTTAAAGTAGGTATCAACAACCCATTACGAATACAAGAATCGGAATATATTACGTTATTGAAGTTCATAAACCCATACCGTGATTGTGTGCAACTACCTAATCTTATATACACAAGGCTTGAGAATAGCAGCTTCGTTGCTGTTATCCTGATCGTTTTGCTCTTGATCGATTCTCGGTGCAAATACCTTCTTTCTTCCCTTGGTGGCTCCCCCTTTATCTTCTGAGGCACCCTTGCCCTTGGTCGGGCTGGCACCTTTGATAAAGCGCATTTTGACAAACATCTTGTTTGACAGATCCACTGACTCAGTTCGCTCGCCGTTCAAGACAAATCCTCGTTTTTGTAAAGCTTCCACGAACGCTGATACATCGGTCTCCCGACGACGGTCATCAGCACCGTCGACTTCAACCGCTAGATCGTTGTCATGCGCTGCAGAGGAACCACTCTCCTTGCCCTTAGCCTTGGCTGCCTTTTTGCGATTGCCAACGCTGTGCTCGACAACAGCGCTCTTGTTGCGCACCGGGCCAAAACGACTCTTAATCTCAGCCACCCACAATTCACCCTTCCAATGCAAGACACGATAAGCCTCCTCGATGAAATCGATCCAGTTAGTGCCCATGAGAGCGAGGCAGAAAATGGCAAGGTTGACGTCTCCATCCTGGAGAGGAAGATTGGCAATGTCGGCTTTGGTGACAAGTGGAATAGGGCTCTGTAAATCGTAACTTCTGATATTGAGATTCAACTTTGCCTTGCTCGCCTGGAGAGATTGACTAAGTTGGGCATCACCACAACCAAGATCGGCAATGGTGCAAACACCTTCCGTTCGGGGTAGTGGGGTGGTGGCTAGTGATGAAGGCTTTGATCCTGGCTTTCCTCTGAATGGTTGCTTGATCTTGCCGCGTGTCTGGATATCTTTAAGGAAGCTGTCGACCGGGTTCTCGGGCCACACCTTCACCTGCTGTCTGAATCCTTCGTGGTATTCGCTGAACATCTCGGGGGACTCTTGGAAGAGGTTGAAGGATTCTTCAGAGGGTCGTGTGTATAGAGTTTCGTTCAGGTGACGGAAGCGAGCAGAAATCAGCTTGTCACGCATTGCGGCCTGGAGAGGCGTGAGCTTTTGACCAGCTGGTACGGGGAATGAATCGGCAGATGAGGCTGATGTAGGCTGTTCTACTTGTTTTGGGAGTTTTGCACCATGCTCGTCTCTGTTGGCCTTGCTCTTCTTTCCCTTCTTTCCCTTCTTGGCTGTGTCTCTAGGAGCAGCTGTGTCGGTGACTGGTGCATCGTCTTGCTTGGATTCATCCTTGACATTGTCGACCGATTTGCCCTCCTTTTGAGGCTTCTCCTTTTTCGATCGCTTCGCTGATTTATCTGCATTAGGACTGCTCCTACCCTCGACAACACTCTCCCAGAGTGAGGTGACGTTGGAGCTATTGACTTCTGGCGTGCTGTTGGGTCTCTTGCGTTTCTTGGACTTGCCGCCCTCTTTGGAAGGATTGGAATTGGATTTTTCAACCTTTAATGCGTCTGATGATACAGACCATCCTGGAACGGCGAACATGATGTCCGATGCGAAGTGACCGGTTTGCTGTAGTTTTATTGTTAAACTTGGCTGGGCTTTGCGACGCTACTCTAAACTTTTTTTTTTCTGATGGACGACTTTGGCCTTATCCGATAAGCCCTTTGCGCTGAGGTGGGGCATTCTTTAATCATTGTGCTGTGGGTGAGCTATCTGGACGAAGAGGGAATATACTTGATATAAGTTATACAAAGGAAAATAAAATAAATATAAAATAATTCACTTATTTTCCCGAAGCGATCTTGGTATGCGCCGTTCGGGGTTTCCTATTTGCGAGCAAACGTCGCTGTGTATGCTGCGTGGCTAGTCCTGGGCAGGTAACTGAGCTGAAGACCACTTGCCGGAGGCAAAGATGCTCTCTTTAACCTATGATGGAATAACCAACTTCAAGACGGCTTTGGTTTATATGTAGTTCTATGCATTGCCTTTTGTTAATCTATAACCTGCGGAGTTGGGGGTGGCACTCCTTCTGCATCACCGGTGCCACTCTTAGAAGGCAAGAATCTACATATGCAGTAAACAAACATCTCTTGCTCTGATTTAATAACGCCCGTCTCAATGTACAGAGACGGCTTAGCAACATTGCTACTATTTTATTGGGGGCTGCTGCCAAACCTGGACCTGTTTGTTGGGGGAGGTGCGCCATGGTGCCTCCGCTAGCGTTTAAAACGCAGCGTTACAGTGGACACAAACCGTTTTAACCCACTAACCCACCCTGTCGCAGAGTTAGGGCAGGATCAGGCGGGGTTTACGGAGTATTCAGGTGCTGTATCGACGGATTTGGAACAAAGAAGACCAGCAGCTGCATGAGAGTCTAAACGATTGGATGGAGAAAAAAAAGATGCTTAAACTATGAATCCAATATTTCTACTGCTCGAACTTAACCAATGCTCGTGAAATATCCACAACTTTAAACCAGATTAGCTCCCTAGATGACTGCCACAACGCCCCAGGGACCTCGATCAGCCAGTGGAGGTTGGTACATCTCCGGCTAGAAAAGCCGCTCTCCATGCACCTTCCTCGCTCAGCAGGTCACCTCACCTGCCACTCGCCTTGTACCACAAATCTTTCTGTTACAGCATCGCAAATTCAAAAGCCGAAAAGTCGCTGTCTCTTGCAGTCGTACTCGATTTCTATCAAGCACTTTGTAATTCAATCATCATCTTCCTCTTTATCTATACTATGGGCCTCATCTTTACGCTACTATTGTCGAGCCTCTCTTAGCGACAATTTCAACACACAGCTGTGGATAGATACCCCAAACACGACACAGTAGCAACCCTCACGGCGAAGGAATTCAGGGGCCTCTGAGAAAGTCATCCTTCTTCTACGGAATACAACTACGCAATTTACTGGAAGGGCTACCCACCTTGCGTTGCTCCACGCTGCGTGCCGTTCAGTCCCCTTCCATCCTCCTTTACCACGCCTACCGAGAGTTACACCAAACTCGTTTCACATTTTGTCGTTGTGATTCTTGATTAACTTTTCATGCTCTACCTCTTTCTCTCACATCAGACTGCTACAGCAAACGATAAATCGAGATAGCCTTCTTAAGTCAATGTTGGCTCCTCGACCATACTCACTCTTGACCTGGTTGAAGCTTGAAAACTAACGTTGAGTTTGTTGAGAAAGCTGACCTGGAAAAATATCATTTTATTTCAGTATAAAAGTTGTCAAAACACACAAGGGCCGGCGAATTTCAACCTGGCCAGTGTGTCTTTGTCCCCAATATGTCTGGGAAAACGGAAGCGCGATTGCCTTCCGATCTCAAATCACATATGAGGAGCGACAAGAGTCCAGCCGATGACGATAACGATGATCCTAATGACTCAAAACGCAGAGTTAAACGGAGAACAAAAACAGGTTGCCTTAGTAAGTAACGACACTCTGAAATACCGGCCTACTAATGACATGTTGCTGACGATATTATTACCACAGCCTGTAGAACCCGCCGAGTCAAATGTGACGAAGCCAGGCCAACATGTAACAATTGCGCAAAAGGAAACCGACTATGCGAGTACGCTCCCAAGAGGGTCATATTCAAGGAGCCCATGGCCCCATCTAGTGTTCATATGCCACCGCGAATAATGCATACTCAACCGCCTTTTTTGTCTGGATTCGATACCGGCCAGGGTCGTTCAAATACTTCATCTACATTACCCATGTTGGCACCAAAACCGCCGTCATGGAATTCTCAGCAGCAATATCCCCAGTCGGCACATCCTATTCCCCAAAACTATTCTAGTTCACAGCCGCCCGCTCAACCGGGTCCTTCAAATTTGCCTTTTAGTTACAGGTATAACCCGCCTACAGCCGAAGCAAGTTCTGCATATAGTACGCTCCCAAATCCTCTAAGGCCAGCAGCTCGCTCTTCTCAGGAGCCATCACTTCCCCAGCAAAGTAATAGTTTCCCGTCGACCACACAACAACCTGATCCCTGGACCGGTAATACGCCACAGCTTGCCACTACGGTTAACGCAAATGCGAGAACGAACCCTACTCCCGAAACCCCTGATGCAATGGTTGATGAAGAGACTATCGACTTAGGAATGTCTGATGATGATTTACCTGATGCTACTGACGATTCAGCCCCCAATATTGGTATTCTCACTCGAGCGTGGAATGCCATTGGAACCACCAAGGTTTTGGACTCATTTTTGGAGAACAAGGCTCTCTTTTCGTACATGGAACATCCCAATCAACCAGAACTCCATAACAGTGGCCTTCGGGCGGTTGTATGGTATTTTGTCAACGTTACCAGTCCTTCAATCTCTCTGTATGAGAGAGAACCGTATGAACTGACAAAGACCAACCCAGACAAGAGCAGCAAAGGGATTGGTGGAAATGATCTCTGGTGTCGTGAGTTCACATCGATATCAGCCAATTTCTCCTACTATTATACTGACAATGTAGGCACAATTCCTATAATGGCGTTCCATAACCCCGGATTGCTCCAAGCCGTGTTAGCATTGGCAAGTTTGCAACTTGCTAATCTTCAAAATGCGCCACCAACAACAGCAATGAAACACTACCACCTAGCTATTGTAAGGGTAAAAAGGAATGTTATGAGCTCTACCAGAAGAAAAAGGTTGGCAACCCTAGCAACCCTTCTTTTACTCTCATTTTTTGAAGTTTGGGCCGCCGATCATTCGAAATGGTGTCAGCACCTTTTCGGCGCTAGCATCCTAATTAAGGAAATAAAGTTCCAAAAGATGGTTCAGCGATGCCTACCTGCCAAACGAAGGAGAGAACTACAAAGCATCCCGGCTAGTGAGAGGCACCTTTACATTGGGGATACGAGTTTGAACTATGAACTACTCCAAGCCATCACTGGCCTTGCTGTCAACGCTGAAGATTATGGCCTCGGAGAAAATCAGCCACTCGTTGACCCCCATTTGCCTGCTTCCGAAAGAGACATTAAGAACTTTGAAAACCATGCAGATTTATTTTGGTGGTTTTGTAAGATGGATGTCTATCAAAGCTTTTTAGGAGGCACCAAGTTGCTGTGAGCGATACACTCTCATTTTCGCTTTTATGTCTACTGACCGTGTCAATTCTTTCTAGGATGAACTACGAAAGATGGTTGCATTGCCCACCAAGAACACCTATTGCAAAAGCTAAGCAAGTGTAAGTGCTTCTCGTTAGCAGATCTAATGACCTGATGGATGTCCTATTCCCAATGCTAAATTTACAAAGTTACGGAACATATGATCATGTGGTCTTGTTGCTTGGTCGGCTCGCCAATTTTTCAGCAAAAGATCGGGTACGCAAAAACAAAGAAAATGCTGCACAGGCGTCACCACAAACACGAGCATCACCACCATTTCCTGGAATCGTTCCGACACAAGGTAAAGTCCGGCCTCCTACGGGGTTTAGCCCACCTCCTGGAGTGTCTCCTCAGAGCGAGTCTACAGCAGAAGAGTTTGAGGCAACTTGGACTCTTGAGACTGCCTTGCAAGAGTGGGAGCAAATACGCAGAGCATTTGCTCTGCTTAAAACATGGTTCTCCCCAGAGTTTCAGCCCTTGAGTACCGAATACGCTGACCGCAGAAACTCACCTTTTGGTACAGTCATCCAATACCGGTCTTACGCGGTTGCTGGTGTATGGATGAACTACTACATGGGTCTTATCCATCTTTATAGATGTCATCCAAGAATGCCCTGGGCGGCATTGCAGGCTGTGGGAAGAGCCGCTCAGGAGACATCGACATATGCAAATCAGATTGGGAGGATTTCTTGTGGCCTTCTCCCTGACACGACGCATATGCTTGATGCAAATCCCCTGGTTGCTGCGGCATTGATTGAGTGCGCATTTTGTCTTTTTGTTGCTGGTGTACAGGTACGGAGCCTTTTGCTTGATGTTTAGGTCACTCCATGTTAACCGTTTACAGTTCCAAGAAGCTTCCCAGAGATTATGGCTTGTGAAACGGATGCACGATACCACAAGACTGACTGGATGGAAAACAGCAGCTCAAATTGCTGAAGGCTGCGAATCTGCCTGGATCAAGGCGGCGCAGCTTAACGGAGGCGCCCCGTATAAGAGTCACTTCAATCTTGGAAACGATCGCATTTCAATCTGGCAAAACCCTCGCCGAGTGGACAGGATGATCCATGAATCGGACGAAGGAGATAATGACAAGCGAATAGTTCTTGCAACACATCAGCGCGCCCATTATGCGCTGGGACTCTTGGGCGTTGAGCAAGATATGCAGGTATTGGACCTAGACGAAGATAACGATGCACATCATTGAAGGAGTGGAAAGTTACTATGGGCGTCGGAGGCAAGAATAGAATCAATGAACCTTTGTAGTAGAAATGGCCGAGACTTAGCGAGGATCAGCACCTGTCTCACCACCAACGGTCGGCAGGCTTGACTGTGGGCACTGCAGAACTTGGAATAATAGTCAAGGTCGAAGCGAAATATGAATACTTTACTCAACCACTAGTCCCTGTTTATATAAGGCTTGTTTTACAGATAAGCGAATGAAACGATACAAGTGGCTCCCCTTTGGGCATGGAGTCGAAGACTTGAAGAATATAATGTCATTAAAAGAAGCTCGTATTTTTCTTAATCAGGTTTAGTTTGTAGGCAATCGCTCAACAACTGCAGCCATCTCCTCGTCTGTGTATATTCTGAAACCCTTTTCCTTGGTGACGCTTGCAAGCTGCACATTCTTGGAATCTAGCTTTTCCTCCATGACCTGCTTAAGGGTCTTCAGTACCAAAGTTTCGGCATCTGCGATTGTGAGGGACTATACAGTACCCTTGATCAGCATGCAGATATAAGACCGGTGTTATTATAGTGACTCACCTTGTGGTATTCGTTCTGCAACTCGGCTTGCGCTCCTTCGGATCCCGAGCCAATGGCCTTTGCGTCGTAGCGGTAAAAGGTGCCACTGGGCTCAGCGTGGAACAGTTGAGGCCCGTTTTCATCATAACCAGCAATAAGAAGAGCAACACCAAAGGGTCTGCTCATGATGGTTTCTTCTCCGTCAGCACCTTCACCAAATCGAAGGGCAAGATCGCAAATAGCCTGAGTGCAGCTCTCTACGCCGAGAGGTTCGTTGTAGTTGAAGTAGTGGCTCTGACTCTCGACACGAGCGTGTTCCACCATAGATCGTGCATCGGCCTGAAGACCAGACATGGCACATCCAATATGGCGATCAATCTCGACAATCTTTTCGACCGATGATGTTTCGAGAAGGGTCGACGTCACTCGCTTCTCGACACCGAGGATAACGCCCTCGGACGTGGCGACACCGATGGCGGTAGAGCCGAGCTTGATGGCCTCGAGAGAATATTCGACTTGGAAAAGACGGCCTTCGGGGGAGAATGTGTTGATCCCGCGATCTGGGGCGGAGGGCAGAGTGTCAGTAGTTGCGTTGCTGATGAGCTCTGAGGGACTGGGCATCCAGCGGCTTACCATATTCAGATCTTGACATAAACATGGCGGCGGTATGTGCGGTTCGATGCTTAGGCTAGAGTAGTTGATATTTTACAGGTGCAGTATGCGAGATTCGAGACTGTCGTGGCGAATTGGGTAGGTGATGGCGAGATCAAGAGTTTCGAAGTGACGCGGAGCTGTCGCAAGTGGTTGGAGCTGCTGGCGGTGCTAGGCAAGCACCTGGAGTACGAAGCCTGTGCCAGCCTGTGGGGCGGTCGCCGCTTTACGACTCTGTGTGGTCGAGGGGCGGGTTGGGCTTAAAGCAGCGTGTCACCAACTCTTTGGCTGCGGAGCCATAATTAATCCGTTGCTGTAGGCTGTAGGCTGCGTAACGGTGAATCGGCATCGTCGCAGGCAAGTTATAGCTGAAGAGGACTTGTCTACAAATTTAAAACGTTATATTTTCAAGGAACTTGTATATTTTAAATTATGCATAAATTTTCTCAGCATTCTCATGTATCATACTGAGTTGCTTCACACGGCGTCACTATAGGCATGTTCAACAGAGCATCACGCTGCTGCTTACTGTACGATGCACACTAACAAAAGCCGCTGTAAGCAGTTATTCAGTAACTTCGCTAGCGTACAGTAGGCGGGTGTGGCATCTGTTGGTGGGGTGGTGCCCTGTTTTGCGGGCTATTGGCCAAGGAAGGCACGACCCAGGAAACAAAGAACCCCACGTCCACTGGCGCGTCTCCCTCGCTGTGGCTGCGCGTGTGTGTTAAACAAGCGAACGGCAGCCGTTTGCTACACAAAACAACGACAGAGCATCGCCACTGCAACAGCCACTGCTTATCCTTGGATTTCATATTGATGCTAGTAAACTGTTAGCTTCACTGGCAAGTGTGCTAGGCGTCATGTCTTCCACTACAAGAGCTTCGAGTCGCGCTACTGCATACGAAGAACAACGGCGGGGCATGAGCGCAAGCGCAAATACCAGAATGGACAAACCAGACGACAGAAACGGACCCAAAACGCACTCACAAAGCTTCCAAACTAGCTTTGGTCATAAGCGTACAGCATCTGGAAACCCTCGGCCTGTCAACCGTTCCCTGGAGGAGCGACGTTACGAGAGCAGAAGAATCACAGAAAAGACGTACGAGGTACAGGCCGAGCGTCTTATACCTCATTCGAACAGCCAAGACAAACCACAGAGCCGGACAGGGACCAGAGATGGAACCAGGCAAAATTCTTCAGAATGGCGACCGCGAGACTCGAAATCAGAGCCGCTGCATCGTAAGTTATCGCCGCTCTGGTCATCACAGCTTGTAGCGAAACGAAGAGCTAATCATGGCATATCAGCAAACTCGCATGTGCCTTGGAATCCGGCAGTCACCCTTTTGCCACGAACGACAGCACCGCTTGCTTCCAGAGTATCTCTACCGCCAGCAGCTTATACGGTCCCGCAGGCCCCTCAGCCCCCGCCTCTAAACGAAATGTCGCTCGAGGCGCAGGAAGCAGCCATCGTCGAAGACCTTCTTTTCGCTTTTATGGGATATGAAGGCCAATACATTCGCTTCGCAAAAGGATATAACCCTTTAGAGGAACGTGACCGCCTCTCCGGCCCAGACTTTAGTATTCTGCCTGGCCTCGATCCAAGCTTACACGATCTTACAAAAGGAATGCTGAAAATGGCTACCTACTACTCAGCACTGGAAGCTTTCGTTGACGTCCAGAGTCGTAATGAGTTTGGTGCTGTCAATCATGCCCTGTGTGCGTCAATTCGAAAGCTTCTACAGGATTATCTTGTCATGGTTGCTCAGTTGGAAACCCAGTTCCTGACAAACGACACATTCACCGTCCACGTGCTCAATATCCACACATTATCTACGAGTCAAATGCTATTTCAACTCTACTCTCTAGCACAAGAACTACTCAAGAAGAACGCTCTCTTGGATGACGAGAGTGAGGAAGACGATAGCGAAGAGGACGACGATCTAATCATAGAACGCCTTAGAGATGGCGGAGAATTCATGCCAGGAAACATGACCGGCAAGAAGATTTGCAAGGGTGGCGTTGTGCTTGGCCTCGTTACCAAGCGCCTAGAATCGATGGCTGGCGATCCTGCTGCTCGCGCTCTTCTAACCTCCCTTTTGCGCGATGCCAGTCGCCCATATATGGTCATGTTAAACGAATGGCTGCACTATGGTTCCATCTACGATCCACATGCGGAGTTTATTATTAAAGAACAAAAGAGTATCAGGCGTGAACGCCTCGAGCAGGACTATACGGATGAGTATTGGGAGCGCCGCTACACCGTCCGCGATCACGATGTTCCGCCACAGCTTGAGGGAGTCAAGGAGAAGGTTCTACTTGCAGGAAAGTACCTGAATGTAGTCAGAGAATGTGGAGGCGTCGATGTCAGCAAGAGCGTAACCGATGTGCCTCTTTCTTTTGAGGACAGTCGCTTCCTGGAGAACATCAACAACGCCTACGCCAAAGCTAACCAGTCCCTCATGCAGCTTCTTCTGACGTCACATGCACTCCCTGCCCGTCTCCAATCGCTGAAGCACTACTTTTTCCTTCATCCCTCTGACTACTTTTCCTACTTTATGGAGCTGGGAGCGTCGGAACTGCGCAAGCCTGTGGAGAAAGTTAACACAAGCAAACTTCAGTCGTTGCTAGATCTTGTCCTCCGCCAGCCAGGCAGCATCGTTGCTCTTGACCCGTTCAAGGAAGATGTCAAGGTTGAAATGAACGAAATTACTTTAACAAAGTCCCTTCAACGGGTTGTTAATATCACAGGCATTGAGCAGGGTGAGGCTCTTCAGCCTCTTCCGAATCAACCAACAGACAGCGATAAAAATGCCAAGGGATTCAGCTCGCTCCAGCTCGATTATACAGTACCATTTCCAGTATCATTGGTCATCAGCCGCAAAACTATCTGGCGATACCAAGCTTTGTTTCGATACTTGCTATCGCTTCGGTATCTCGAGTCACAGCTGTCGACAACATGGCAGACTCAAACCCGTGGCTTAAGCTGGTCCATCCGCAGCGCCAACTCTGATTTGGAAATTTGGAAAAGACGTGCTTGGACACTTCGAGCTAGGATGCTTATATTTGTCCAGCAACTCTTATATTTTTGCACTGCGGAGGTTATCGAACCAAACTGGGCCAAGTTCATGTCGAGGCTAAATACAGCCGAAACTCAGCATCAGAACACTCCAGGAGTAGCTCGAACTGTTGACGAGCTTATGCAAGACCATGTTGATTTCCTAGACACATGTCTGAAGGAATGTATGCTTACAAACAGCAAACTCCTCAAAGTACGTGTTTCGTATTAATGTTGTGATGCAAGTTTATTCTGATGCTAACCCTCCATATAGATACACTCTAAACTAATGCAAACCTGCACCATCTTCGCCGAGTACACAAACTGGCTCACCAAGGAACTAGAAAAGGCCGACCCTGATATTTCGGCAAACAATAAGCCGCCAATAGTCACCGAAGATCAGTGGAAGTACTTCATTGCAACAAAGTCAACTTCGTCACGCTCTGCATCCAACCCCGATGCCTCCATGCAGAATGATGCCGAGGCCCGCATTGCCCATTTGTCTGAGATTATCCGCAAATGGGAGACGAATTTCAGCAGACACCTGCAGATTCTATTGGACGCCTTGAACCACTACGCTGCTACCGAAACAGTCGTCTTGCTCAGCCTGTGTGCAAGACTCAGTACTGCAAACCAGGGTACAGAGTATGCTGATCTAAGAGCTGATGATGAGGCTTCTGTTGTGGCAGCCGCAATGGCTAGCTAAATGACAAAAAGAAAACGGTGTCGAGGCTAGATCGCCATGAAGAATAATGAGCCATGAGATATCCATGTATTCAGAGTAAATGACGTTCCAACAAATCATATATAAAACGCAGAGAATGGAGTTTTTGCATTTCATTTTTGTGCAACTTTTCTTTGGTAATATCTATTATATCACCATTATCTGTGGAAATTTGCTTCTATACGCATGAGAGGAGTACTTTAAAGATAGTATGAAAAATGAATTGTGCATCCACAAGCCAACCCCATTTTGTGTCATAATCGCCTGCTAAATACCCGATATACAAAGTAACAGAAAGTAAGTCGTTGTCAAAGCTCTACCAATCACTGCTCGTTGAACACCACTTCCAAATCATCGGGCAATTCCCCATAAAGCAATAAAGAGAAGACAAATCGCCCGCCAAAATCCCCCGTAGTTAGATCGTAAAGAAAGGATGCAGTCTAAGAACTGATGGTTTGAAAGAAGGCCGTATCAAGAGAAACTTGTGCTGAAAGAAAAAAGAGCAAATGTAGCCATGAGGAGCATGGTAGTGGGGGTATCATGATGTCGTTGGTGTCGTTACTTGAATAAACTTCGAATGTCCAGAAGCTTCTGCCTTGCGGCTTCATCCTTATCCAGCCTCTTCTGTCCGTCAATACTGAGGCTGGCAAGCATCATCTTCTTCTGCTGCAATTCAACCATCTTTTCTTCAAAGCTGTCGCGCATAATGTATCTGACTGTGCGCACTGGGCGCTTCTGTCCGAGTCGATGCACACGGTCAACAGCCTGGGCTTCAGCCGCAGGGTTAAACTGCGGCTCCATGACGTACACGCTATTTCCAGAGGTTAGGTTAAGACCAAGACCTCCTGCGGTAATAGACACCAGTATCACATGTACGCTGTCATCTTCCCTGAATGAATCCATTGCTGCGGTTCGTGCTGGGCGAAGCATAGTACCATCGAGACGTACAAATTTGATATTCACACTCTTGAGGGCCAACTCGATCAGATCTAAATGAGAAGTCCATCCTGAAAAGACAACCGATTTGTACGGCTTTTCGATGGGATTTTCTCGTGTCTTGTCTTCGGATTTGAGCAACTCTGCAAGCAGAGCCTTTGTCTTGGTATGAGGGCCTTCATATCGATCAAACGTCTTCGCACGGGATTTGCGTTTGGTAGAGACTTCGGGTTCAGCTTCTGCCTCTGATCGGCGGAGGGCAATAAACTCCAGTCTAACGTGCGCCGAACAGACGTGGCAGGGTCCAGAGAGCTGACCAGGTATAAGCATGGACTGCGCTCTGGCCTTGTATGCCTTAATACACGAATGGCAGACAACATGGTAACATGCTGTCATGTATCCAAGAGTATCTTCGTTCATCTCAGATTCTGTATCGTCGTTGGAGCCCAGCTTCCTGCTACACTCGATACAGGCGTCATTGTTTGTGTCTTGCATCAAGCGAAACATTTCGTGTGCTTTTTGCTGCGAAAGCGAGGGGCCGCTATCCTCATCGTCGTCGTCAATTGAAATAGCCATTTCTGCTGACATGCCTTGCAACGCAGACAGGTCGTTCTCGTTCAATAAATCTTTACCATGTGCGCAGAGCAATCGCAACCTTAGAATTGCCTTTAATATGTGAATGTAGCTGTTGCCACCAAGAACCTTTCCTTGGCCAGAGTTAGACAACACCAATACACGGTCTTGCGCATTGCGAGCAAACATGTCATAAACTTGACGTTCATCAGGGCTAAAGTCAAGCTTAATAACAACATCTTCTCTGGGAGGTAGATCGATCTTATCCTTCAGCCTACGCAGAGTAATGGTATCAACAAGCACTCGCATCTTGGGTACAATCTCCGGGTCACAAGCCTTGAATGGCTCGATGACAAAGCGGTTAAACTTGGAGCGATCATGGAAGGGTTCAAGGCGCAGAAAAGCGAGTAGAGCAGCCAAGTCATCCAATCGGTTCTGGACTGGTGTTCCAGTTACTGCCCACTTTCGGTGAGCCGAGAGGCGGCATATCGACTTGAACATAAGCGTGGTTTGCTCACGAATAGTGTGTGCCTCGTCTAGAACAATGCGAAACCAGCCAATTTCTTCTAAGGGATAGAGGCCCTCTTTGCCCTTTCTTCGCGCAGTCAGCTCATTAGAGACTGAGCCGTACGTCGTAATTACGAGGTCGTAAGACGCAAGAACCTCTGGATCTTTTATTCTGTTAGGTCCATGGTAAATGTGGAAGGATAGGCTTCCGTCTTTAACGTGTTGCTTGATTTGCTCTTCCCAGTTGGTAATGGTGCTAACTGGGCATACGAGGAGTGTTGTCTTCGCATTTCGTGTCGCTGCCGTCAGGCCAAATGCTGTGTGGGTGGGGAATACGCTATTCTTGTTAGAGGCTGCACTGTCATTGGAAACCTGCAGTGGTGCTTGATGCTGGAACTCGCGCGCCGCATCTAAGGTACTCATGACAAGAGAGAGTATAGACAGTGTCTTTCCCAGACCCATCATATCTGCCAAGATGCCTCCTCTGGTTTCCTGTGGAGGCTGGGCTTGTGTGTGTCCTGTAATGACGTTGACATACTTCTTTTGGCCGAGACCATCCACTTTTTGTTGCCAGAAAGACACCATACCGGTGCTGTTGATACTTTCTGCCCGGCTAAGTTCTCTCGACATCATAAAATATAATCCCTGTTTCTGATGTTTGAGTAGAGGCGTTGTAATAGTAGGCGGCGGTGTTAGCTCAGGCAAATCTTCACTTCTCGTGAGAGAGTCGAACACGCCCATGACTTCAGATCGAACCTCTTCAACTGTTCGTGTTGCAATAGTGGAATAATTCGTTGAGTGGCCGTTTGTTGGTGTCGATGTCCTGGTCACTGTTGCTGGCTTATATTCTACCACATGAGGGTTGTGAACCTTGATTCCTTTTTGGACAATGTATGGCGCCACAAGCAATAGCTTAGATTTCTTCAAATGGCCACCAACACTTCTGACGTATTTGAGCGGTCCGTATAGAATGATATCAAGATGATGAGCGCGGGACACCGGCTGACCGGGCTCCTGGCCAGCTGTTTTGGGGTGTGTAGGTATTCGACATTCGGTTCGCAGTCGAATATTGGCATCCAGCAAAGGACACATAGCGGCTGCAGTTTTAGACTCGACATAGCCGATAATATCGCGAGTGTGGTCCGAGGCTGGGATCTTCAACGAGTTATCGCCGGCCAGACGCTTGAGGTTAATTTTGATGCCGGGAACATAGCCTGGGCCCATAAGACTCTGCATGCCAGGCTTTGGTGACGGCACTTTTGTGCAGTTTAGGCGGCTCTTAAGCATACCATAGCAAACTTCTTCTTCTCGAGGGTCTTCGATTTCGCGGACATCGGCGTCCTCGTCTTCGGTACCTAAAAGATATTAGCATTCACTAATCATAGATGATAGGCCTCAAACTGATTGGATATACCGTTTGTCAAGTCAACCATCATGGTATCCGACGTGGGCGTGCTTGATCCCTGTCTTTGTTGTTCCTTGATATAACCTCCTAGCATTGAACTTCCACTGCGAACAGCTTGTTGGGCGCTGTTAGCTCCAACTTCTTGCATTTCCTCGTCAACCTTGCGACGCTTGGCTTGCGGGATACTGTCTCGATGTTGCACGTTATTCATTCTTTCAACAAAGCTGCCAACACCATTGACAGATGTCATATGAATACTGCCAGGTGTTGAAGCTCCACTCGGAATAGCGTCTGATGCGCTATCATTTGTACTAGCAAACTGAAATACCACCGAGCCGTTCAAATCAGAATCCGATCTATCGCGGCTGACGGGTGGCGTTTGCATGCCTGAACTTGTTCGGGAACCGTTACTACGGTTGTTGGATGTAGGCTGTAGAAGGGCGGCTGGATTCCACGCCATCGGCCGGCTCGGTGGGTGATGATTACCTGATATGGAGAATTAGCTGTTGTTCTGTGCGAAAGGATGTCAAGTATGCCTCTGCTTCTATGACAAAAAAAATAACAGGCTGTGGTGAGTAGAAAGAGGGTATTCACGAACCGTTAGTAGTCATGATGTAGGTTGTAGACGGCGCTCTCTGCGACTCTGGTAAAGAAATTGGGCAGACGAAAGGGGAAGGCGCCTAAAAGGCGGAAGGGTGTATATTCATCGCAGTGTCATGAAACTGAAGCCGAGTTCGTTTGTATAGACGTGGGAGTTTGTGAAAACTGGCCGTGACAGCTCGGGCGACTACTGCGAGAGTTGGTGAACAAGCCGAGGGCACGGCGGCTTAGCGGGTAGCGTGTTCGCTGGACAAGCAGCGTTTGTAGGCGGAGGGATGTGCTGGCGGGCGAAGCGTGTGCAGACAAGGCGGGAAAAAAGATGAATAAAAAAGAGAAGCAGTGCTGAAGCGAGGAAGAAAACAAGAAAAAGAAATCACCAGGGCGTGCAACTTGAAGGAAAACACTCGAGAGTCATACCGACGCGAACAAGGCGGCCAAAGAAAGATAAGGAAAAATGACAAGTGCATCATAGCCTCCTCTGGCCGCAATCCAGCGCAACTTACAGCACCTCACATGCCCCCCATGGCGCTCAACCTAACCGCCTACCGTCCGCTGTAAACTCTACTATACTGCGCAATGCAACCCACTCCCAGGTCACCTGGACATTTCGTGTTTTCCTGTTTCAGCGGGGCCCGCTTCTATCTTTCAGCGCCTTGCTCGCCCTTGCCGCCTGCAACGATGCCGCTACACTACTTGCCCTGCTGCCGCAAATCGCCCCGCCGCCAGCGCCGCATTAGTGCTCCCGCTCCACTGCAAAAATGTACCACGTGAGCATGCCTTGCGATAAGCAAACCACCACTGGCCAGCACTACGATGACGCCAGCTTTGCCTCAGCCCCTGTCGGTTGACACATTGTGCTGGTGTGTAATAAACTTTGGAAATGCTGGGCAGTCGGTTTTTGGATGAAACCCGTTCGTAGATCTGCCGTCGTTGGCTTCGGGGCCTCTCGGCCACTCGAGCTGTTTAGTTTGCACGCGCAGGCCAGCCATGGGACTTATCTCGAAACTTTAAAAAAAAAAATTAGTAACATCAGAAACGACACAGCAACTGACAAGTTGGATAGCTGTCTAACCTTAAAAATAGCTGATGGGCTTGATGATGGGTTGTTGGGTTGTCCAAGTCTCACTGCTAATCTCAGATTGCGGTAGTAATACCTCGAACAATCCAGAAAATTGGTAGCAATTTACTTCTGCTCTCTCTCAAAGAATCCAGCAGGGCAAGATGACCGCCAACAAATTTTTGGGTTCTGATAGGAACTTAAAAACATCGTCGACTAGACACAGATATCGAAGCTAGACAGATGCCCATCCACAAGCCTTGCATAAGCGAATAATAGCACAAACACATATTACGGGTTAAAAATAAGATAAAAACATTCAAAAGTTCAATACCGATTTTCCCTTTTATAATCATATTCAATATATATATTTTATAAGCCACTCTTAAACTTGACTCGCTCAAGCCGCCAGCCGTCAACGCCCACGCACGAAGCTTACATAACTTTTTCGCCCACACACTTTCCAACAACCAATTTTGCCCCGCCATTAATCCCCCGCTAGAGAGAGCAGCAACAGAGCGTCTGCATATCCGTTGTCCACTACACTTGTTCGATTGAGACAAATCGCCTTCTTGTTTCAAGAAGAATATCAACCGGGCAAGATGGATATAACCACATTCATCACCCAAGGCCGGGAGAAGGCTCTCCTTTACGGCGACCACTCCACGTACCACGCGCAGCTCTCCAAGCGACTCTTGGGATGTCGCAAGAAGCTGGGCATCGTAACCAAGAATCGCGGCAAATTTCAGAAGAAGGACGCAGTAACTGCTGAGAACATTGCTGAAAATGCACAGTAAGCATTCGTTGCGGGCAGCTGGAGGTTCTCCCCTCGCTAACGCAGGCGCACAGATATCTCCATCTTCTTCTACTGACGAGCGAGCGAGCCTGGGCTCAGGCAATGAGCATGAAAACCATCCACTCCAATGGTCCAAAAGGCATTGTCGGAAGAACACGATCGCACATTATATCACGCCTTGACAAGGCCGCTCGTTGCGCGCAACATCTCGTTGATATTCTCTCGGATACGGCTGCCAGCGGAGCCAACGTCCAAGATATCCTCGAAGCAAAAGGATACACCGCTGTCATTCGCGGCTCAAAGCTATTTGAATGCCAATCTTGGCAGACCTGTCTGGAGAATTACTCCATAGCCCGCGTCATTTACAGCGCTTTATCATCGAAAGGAAATGCCGATTTATACAAGGACCTACTCTCCGAAACCATCGACCCTTCCATCCGATATGCCGCATACCAGCTGAAAACTCCACGAACCGTCCCTATTCCCGCTATTGCTCGAAAGGCGTTCCCACAGTCCGACTCAACATTGGTTGCCCAGGTCAATGAAGTAGAACCCGGAGCCCTGACTGGGCAGCTGGATGCCGATGAAGGCCTTCCATCTGGCGAAGACACACCTCGAACACTGACTTGGCGTTCTCGTGAGGTCAAGATTGAGGACGCACAGATTGCTTTGGCATGGGCTAAAGTGAAGCTGGCAAAGACAGCCCTTGGTGCAAACCTTTCCGAGCAGAGCGAGCGAGCGCCTCATCAAGTCGCTGCTTCGTACGATGACATCCTCACCGCGACCCAAGACGCAGTCGATGCAACCAAGCAGGCTATTGATGAGATGCGAGGAGAGGGTGTTGCCCAGAGTGATCCTCGAATGCAGAGCCTCCAAATTACAAGAACGGCTGTCAACTACGAAATGATTAGCTGGAGGATTGGACGTAACCGTGTCTTGACTGGTGAACAGGATGGCGCCGTCGAAAACTACGCCTCCAAAAAGAAAGCCAAGAAGACAGAGGAGACTGCGGAGAGCGATGAGCACAAGCTCAAGGATGCATCTGCTTCCAAGAAGCTTACCAAGTTGAAGGAGAAGGTTGCCCTCTACGAAGGCACCCTGCAGAACATCCAATCTATAAAGGAACTCCCTGGTGTAGCGGCTGATGAGGGTCTATCTGCTAAGCTAGCGGCCTTTGAAAGTTACTTCAAGTCTCTCAAGTAAGTCAACCAAACGTTTTTTCACTTGGCCAATCATGACAATCACTAACAACCGATATAGGGCCCTAGCCATTGCACGATCCCACGCCATCACTGATAACGCCAGCAATGCCCTTGCTTTGATTCAGTATGCCTTTGACGAGTGCCAGCAGGCTTCTCAACTTCCCAAGGACAGCGAGCCGGCCGCCAGCACGCCATTGGACATTGAAGTCACAAGCGCCTCTGTCAACTTTTTGGGTAGACTAATCCACGGCGAATTGCAGAGATACCGCGCCATTGTGCACATTGACAACCTGCGCAGCGAGCAGAAGAGTCACTCCAGCACGGACAAAGTGCCTCTTGCCGAGCGCCTGCACACGTATCCCATCGACGGAGCCGACATGACCAAAATTGCCCAGTTCCCTCCCAAAAAGTCGTTTATCCCCATGAAGCCTCTGTTCCTCGACATCGCTTGGAACTACATCAACTATCCCTCCAAGCAGGATAAGGGAGCCGCCCAGCCATCACCGGCAAAAGCAGCTGCCAGCGAAGGAGCTCAGGAGCAGAAGAGAGGCTGGTTTGGCTTTGGCCGATAATGGATTTATTACATGTGCTTGGCTAAATAAAACTAAATTTCTCTCCAATTACCAATTAATCACTGTCGCTGTCTGTGTTAAAGCGGCCCTGGAATGCCGTTGGGATGTACGACAACGTAGGAATGGAGCCCCTCCGAGTCACGAGTTGGTCGGCGCGCGGAAGAGCATACGATTAGGCGCGCGCTGCTATGTAGACGCTCGACTTTAACATCAGACCATTTATTTGAGCGATAAGGCTCTTACTTCGCAACTTAGCATGCCACCGGCTGTATTCGCCGATCAACTTGTGGTGGCGCGACCGCTGGTGTCGAAACGCGACGGCTTGTTCAGCTTCTGCCAGACTATAGCGCAGAATACAACACCGTTTTTGGCGATATCATCAGCCATTCTCATCGTCTCTATCGCTTTCACAATTGTCTTTTATACGCAACTCCCAAGACCTACATCTTTAGGCACATTCACAGGCATCGGATACAGCCGGTGCTCTGTGCTCGGTGACGGAGACTCTCAACCGAATCGACACAAAAATACGCAGCATCACAACTCTGATCTTCACTTGCAGCCGTGCAATCATCATAGCTCAGCTCCTTGGCTAGGAGCAAACACACTCAATACGACTTGGGGCTTCACGACATAGACAACACAAGAAATGGTGGAAATTTGATGTAATAGAAGAGGGGAGATGGTATTAAACCTCTACCGAATCAGAACAAAGAAACGTTTTATACATTGCAAAACAAAACAGTTATCCCCCATAGGGTCCATGTAAATCATTCGTGAACACCCGTAGAACTTTTTTTTCTCTTTCCGTCAGGGAGTTCAATCTAATGCTCCAACGCCTGTTCCGCCAACCATGATATAAAGGACATGGGTGAATATGTGGCTGCATAGCAGTCAAAGTTGAAATAAGAGTACAGTGAAAATACAATGAGAAAAGATACATGCGCCGCTCTCCACGCGTTGTCGGTAATGGGAGCACATGTACCTTCTCTTCTTTTAGTTGGCTGGGGGTGGCAAAAAAATTATTCAAACAAAACGAGCTTCAGTCAAATTAAGGCTTGGGCTCATCCTTCTTCTCGCCCTCGGCGTTCTGCTGCTGCTCGCCGGAAGCCTGCTGGGCCTCGCCGCTCTCGTTGCGGGCCTTGTGCATCTTGTCGAAGAGGTTCAAGCTGGCAACCTGGAGCTCGTCGGTCTTCTCCTTGATCTCAGCAGCGGTGGCAGAGCCCTCGCCAGACTGGTTCTTGGCGATGAACTCACGGAGAGAAGCGATCTTCTCCTTGATGCTATCAGCCTCGGTCTTGTCAAGCTTGTCGGCGTACTCGTTGAGGGCCTTGTCGGTATCGTTCAAGACGCTGTCGGCGCGGTTGGCAGCTTCGATGGCAGCCTTGCGCTCCTTATCAGCCTCAGCGTACTTCTCAGAGTCCTCAACCATCTGCTGGATCTCGTTATCAGAGAGACCAGAGCCGGAGGCAATGGTGATGGACTGGTCCTTGTTGGTGGACTTGTCCTTGGCGTGAACGTGGACAATGGAATCGGCATCAATGTCGAAGGTGACCTCGACCTGAGGGACGCCACGGTGGGCAGGGGGGATACCAACAAGCTGGAAGTTACCGAGGAGCTTGTTGTCGCGGACAAGCTCACGCTCACCCTGGTAGACCTTGATCTCGACAGCAGTCTGGAAGTCAGCAGCAGTGGAGAAGACCTGAGACTTCTTGGTGGGGATGGTGGTGTTTCGGTTGATCAGACGAGTGAAAACACCACCGAGGGTCTCGATACCAAGAGAGAGAGGGGTGACATCAAGGAGGAGGAGATCCTTGACCTCACCAGAGAGAACGGCACCCTGGACAGCAGCACCGATAGCGACAGCCTCATCGGGGTTGACAGACTTGGCAGGGTCGCGGCCGAAGATGCCCTTAACGGACTCGGCAACCTTGGGCATACGGGTCATACCACCAACAAGGATGACCTCCTGGATGTCCTTGGCCTGGAGGTTGGCGTCCTTGAGGGCCTTGCGGACAGGCTCGATGGTGCGGGTGATAAGAGGGTCAACCATGTTCTCAAGCTGAGCACGGGTAAGCTTCATGTTGATGTGCTTGGGGCCGGAAGCATCGGCAGTAATGAAGGGAAGGTTGATGTCAGTCTGGAGAGAGGAGGAAAGCTCAATCTTGGCCTTCTCAGCAGCCTCACGGATACGCTGGATAGCCATGCGGTCGCCAGAGAGGTCGAGGCCAGAAGTCTTCTTGAAGTCAGCAACCATGTGGCGGACCAGGTGGATATCGAAATCTTCACCACCAAGGTGGGTGTCACCGTTGGTAGACTTAACCTCGAAAACACCGTTCTGGATCTCGAGGATAGAGATATCGAAAGTACCACCACCCAAATCGTAGACAGCGACGACACGGTCAGCCTCCTTCTCGAGACCGTAGGCAAGAGCAGCAGCAGTGGGCTCGTTAACGACACGGAGAACGTTGAGGCCAGCAATCTGACCAGCGTCCTTGGTGCTCTGACGCTGAGCATCGTTGAAGTAAGCAGGGACAGTGACGACGGCGTTCTTAACAGGCTTGGAGAGGTAAGCCTCAGCGGTCTCCTTCATCTTGTTGAGAACGAAACCACCAATCTGGGAGGGAGAGTACTTCTGGTCGCGAGCAGAGACCCAGGCATCTCCGTTGGTGTGCTGGACGATCTTGTAGGGGACCTCCTTAATATCACGCTGAACCTCAGCATCGGTGAACTTGCGACCAATCAAACGCTTGGTAGCGAAGAGAGTGTTCTCGGGGTTGACGACAGCCTGGCGCTTGGCAGCGACACCGACAAGACGCTCACCATCTTCGGCGAAAGCAACGACCGATGGAGTTGTGCGGGCACCTATTTAAGCCATTGTTAGCGGACAATCCATGCGCAAGTCAATTGCGGTGTTTCTAATTACCTTCGGAGTTCTCAATGATGCGAGGGACCTTGCCCTCCATGATGGCGACGGCAGAGTTGGTGGTACCCAAATCGATACCGATGACGGCACCCTGGACCTTGCCATCGCCCTCAGCAGCAGCCGTCGACTCATAGCGAGCGAAACGGGTAGCGAGGGGGGCTCTGTTAATGGCAGCCGAACGAGCGGCAAAGGGGGTAGCTCGGGGAAGCTGTGAGGAGAACAATTGTTAGCTTTGCGGATTGCGGCAGAAAGGGGCAAGCTCGGAGGAGGCGCGAAAACTTACAGCTCTGGAGATGCGCGAGGCAAACATCTTTAAATATTACAGATGGTGTAAAATTAACAAAAGGTAATAAGAAAAGAAGAAATAATAATGACACGCGCGACAGGAAAGAAAGGAACTGGCGCTTGAGGAAGATAGATGGGAGGAGGAGAATGGAGAAGGAATGTTCAAGAGAAGGAAGGGGAGAAGCCAGCGAATTTTTCTGGCCCGAAAAAAATGACGGCCCCCGGTCGTAGAAGCGGAAAGAAGGAGGCAAGGCCGATGTGACTCTGCTATGTGAGGCTCATTAGGGGCATTGGCCCCAGCTAATAGGAGCCGGTCCCACCCGCGGCCGTCCTCTTTTTTTTTGCCGCAGCAACGGAAAAATTGTTAGTCCCGAATTAGGCCTTGGCGGGAAGGCCGTATGGTCACGTGGTGCATGGTGTCTCGCGTGCTCCTTTTCTGTAGTGGGAGAGAGTTGCGATTGCGGCGGCAAGAGGCGCTGAAAAATAACAAGTAAATTATATCGAGTAAGTATAGATGTTCAATTAATTTATTTCCTAACTCAGTCGTCCATCAGCCCTCATTGGGTGATACAATATGAAGCAAATATGTCGCTGTGTCGCTGGGATATCCAGAGCCACCCTACACGATGTCCTGATATTCGTATTTATCGCAATAAGCAAGCCATCGTAATAGTAAGAACTATCGGTATTATTTATACGTGCGTGTTAATTTGAATTTTATACGCGTACTTGTTCTCTCTACGGTCTATATTGCCCTCAGTATGCATATATTGAGCCAATCCATACTCTACTTAGTTGCACATACGTAACAGTAACATGCGTGCACCCAACAAGGTAAAGGGAGAGTTACTACTGTAGCCCTAGTAACTCAGTTAATGAGCAAAAAAGTACCAAAAGGCCTGCTTAACAAAGAAACGCAAGAGAAAGAAAACAAACTGAAAAGAGAAGGATGGATTTACATATTTTTTAAAGCACAGTCAACAGCCAATAGCACCCACTTGACTCTCTCTCAGTCACAACCCGTTCCCCATATCTCCGTTTTCTTGACTTCTTGCTTTTGCCTGGGCTATTTTGTGGGGAAAGGCTCCCCAGCGAGCAACAGTAACAGCGCAATTCGCACCGTAGCTTAGCGTTGATCTGGGTCCCCGGACTGCACTAATTTCTGCTCGCCGCCCGCTGCATTCAATCGCACAACCGCTGGCAAGGACGTCATTCCTGCTGCGACTCGCCTCCTCCGCATCTCCTCCCAACACACCACGCTCTTTCTCCCGCCACCGTCGACATCATCATCACCAACAACAGAGCTCTCCTCGTGCTACATCATATTGCCTTTATCTGCAGCTGCCAGCCCTCCTCGTTCGCTACCTGACACATCACCAGAGCGCCCAGCCTGTGGTTCGCCCCGCCCGACAGCACAAGGCAACTTGGGACCATCTTCCTGCCGCCTATGCGGTCGCTGCACGTCGACGCTATCTTTATTTAATCTCGTCACGATATAAAGCAGTCATATTTGCGCTGTAAAAAGGCCGTTGCAATTTTGAACAGCGCTTCGGCTGGAGCTCCGTCGACATGGCGGTAAAAGAGGACAATGTGTTGGTTCTTCCATTTGTCCTATCCGTGATCATGCTCTAATATGTTGTACAATAGCTATTACCCGACCGATTCCATCATCTCCAAACGTGGTAGGCGCCACTATCGGGTTCCTGTTCGCTCGCAGTACGGTTTGATGATGCCCAAAATTGATAGTTGAGCTTACTGACCCAAACGCAGACACTGGCAGCTTCGGTCCCTCATCAGCGCTGAGCGACGGCACTTGATATATTTTCCCGGTGGCACCCACAGCAAACAAATACAACGCCTCAATACAATGACACATGAATGCGAAACTCTCAAGGTGCTCAACTTTGCGCCCAGATGTCTCGTCGCCGATAATGGCTGGCTATGTTGCGGGAGTGAAAAAGGTGACTTTGTTGCTATGCGGTTAGACGAAGATATTGACGGTGATGCTGTTGGGGCATCTCTGGGTCTCGATCTTGACACCGCTCTTGATACAAGAATGGAGATATCCAGGGAGGAAAGCCTTCTATCACTCATTACACAAGGCAGACGACCGAACAAGAACCTCAACGCAAAGAGCATGAGACTTGCGAAGGAGCGAGTCAACTGCATCACGCTATGGTTTCCAGACTTGCGTGTGCCTGCGGGCGAAGGTGCATACAAGGAATCGGTGGCTGTGCTGGCTGACAATGTTGGTAATGTCACACTGATTGGCCTCAGAGATTTTGAGCAGAATGATAAGGCTGAGCCACTGGACGTCATCAACTACCCAGATTTCGTCAACAGAGCACTCTTATCACCGGATGGTCGCATGCTTATTGCGATACTGGACGATCCATATTTATACATTCACGTCAGAGAGGAAAAACCCCTCGATGCCTCATCGACATCACGCACGCCTCAATATCACTGGCGCCAGCGCCAGCGAATCTTTCTCACCAGCCAGCTGAAGGAGGATAGATCTGACAGTCGCGGCAGTTTTGCGGCTTGCTTCTCGAACTCTGGGGCACTCCTGGCTGTGGGAACGCAACACGGCACCATTTCCATATTCGACACGACGCTGTTGGATAACCCGTTGGCCGACCCTCTCATCACAACCTTCAAGTCGTCACGACCTGAAAGTGGTCCAGGTGCAATTCGAGACATGTCCTTTTGTCCAGGACCGTTTGATATTCTGGCATGGACTGAAGATCGTGGTCATGTTGGCATAGCCGATGTGAGAGCCAACTTCAACATGCGCCAGATTCTGGATATCGCAGTTGAGGCTGAGTTTGATCATATCAACATTTTTGACCGCAACACCATTGACCCAAGATTGTTGGATTCTCAAACCGCTACCAGGCGTGATCTTCTTGCGATGCAAGCCAACAATGCTGGCTCGCCTCGTCATGGTGAATCATCGGAATCTTTCAACCAGCCTTTGACTGCTACAGAAACAGTCGTTCTTGAAGCGTTGCAAGATGATCGCCTTCGCAGAGATCGTGCAAGAGGAGGTACAGATGGTGGAGAACGGCCTGTGCCGGATTTGTCATGGACCTATCTATCGAGTCTCCGCCCCCCAGCAGATGGAGATACGGGAAGCCGACTCCCTAGACGCAGCACATCAGTAACCCGTGGCGTTCGTAGCACCTCGTCCTCTCGGGCACAACGAAGTGCTCTTGATGACTATCTAGACCAGCGAGAAAGGGCGCGAAATAGGCAGCAAGGCGCTCGTGACTCAACTGAGCGCCTGCCTGCTATGCGTCGAACCGATCCTCGGTGGATTGATCGCCTGGGCGAAACCGTTGCTGCTATGCGTGATCAACGTGATAGAAACCAGCGAGACGGGCAAGATCGATCTGATGCATCATATCTGAATGTTCTGGAGATTTTGCAAGCCCGAGAGCGAGCTACCGCCGATGGCGAAAATGAAGACGGATCACTCTTGGTTCCGCTTGTGAACCAAGTGGTCAATCGATGGGAGGAGAGCGCTATGCGAAACACGCTACCTGTTGGAACAGCAGTGGCTATTGATCACGGCGTGTTTGAAGTTCCCCCATCTCGAGATAACACGGCCGGGCTGGCCTGGAGCGAAGATGGGCGTACCATGTAAGTTATCATGAATGCTACCAACACCTGACGATGTCTGTGACTGACCTTGTATAACTAGGTTTGTGGGAGCGCAAGACGGTATATATGAATTCCACGTCAACACACATAATCGCAAGTTCTTCCCAGGCTTCAGGTTGAGCTAAGCCCCCTTTTGTACAACACAACCAGCAACTGTTGTTCGTCTCCCACGGCGAAAACATTCCTCTACAGTATCATTACTTTACCTTGTAGCTTTGCGCTCTTGCGCAAGGCTCTGTACTATGGCATGCTATATGACGACTAGGCGATCTGATGAGATTTCGACTTGCTACTTTTTTTGGTCAAATATTTTGTTTCTTTTTAACGTTCGTTTCTTTTTCTTTTTTGGCAAGGCGGCTATGATACCTCAGAATACTTTATTTCCAATTATATGCATAATCTTACAAACATTAGTTAACTTGTCTACCGTGGAGTAAACTATCAACCATCTCGGCAATCGCCAGACTGCTCGTTAAACCAGGGCTCTCGATACCCAAAAGATTTACCCAGCCCTCGTAGCCCTCTTCCTTGCGGATGATGAAGTCATGGAAACCACCAGCTTGGCCGACGGCGCCCGGGCCAGCCAGTTTCGGTCGCATCCCAGCGTAATCTGGCTCTAGAGCAGATGCATCGATGCTAGGCAGGTACTTTTTGATCTCAGCTACGGCTTCCGTCAACCGAGATGCGTTGACGGCCAAGTCGTCAGGAGACTCTACCCATTCTACATCTGGACCAAAGCGCATTCGCCCGCCTAGGTCAAGTGTAAGATGTGTTCCCAAGCCGCCCACACTCGGGTCTGGAGCGGGATATATCAGACGCGAGACGGACGGCGAGGACGCCGAATATGAAAAGTAGTTGCCCTTGGCGTAGGATAAATGTTTCTGAAATGTCTCTGGCACAATCATGTTGTGGATATGTGCTGCCCCGAGTCCTGCAGAGTTGATAATTGTTTCTGCCGTAATCGTCGACAGCTCGCCCGTAGACCCGTCCGTCACATCCGCCTCCCAACCAGAACTTCCTGGCACAGCACTACCCAGCGGACGTACACCTTGCACAAGAGAATTGAGGGCGACAACCCCGCCATCCTCCTCAAACAGACCTAGCAAGCTAGTCATGAGTCCGTGCGAGTCTACAATGCCCGTTGTAGGACTCTCTAGTGCACCCGCATCAGCTCGGACGCCCTCGCCATTGCGCGCTATCTCTTGCTGTGAGACCCAACGGACCGGAACACCGATGTCATCTGTGCAGAGCTTGTACACCTTCTCGAGCGCCTCTCTTTGGCGGTCATTCTGCGCCACTATCCACTTGCCGGTCCGTCTGTGAGCGACATTGTGCTTTTCGCAGTGGTCATAGAGCAGCCCCTTGCCGCGGATGCAAAGCCGCGACTTGAGCGACGTAGCGCCGTAGTAGATGCCCGCATGGATGACCTCACTGTTTCGGGCGCTGGTTTCGGTACCAACGGCACCATGGCGTTCAATTAGGACAACTGAAGAGCCGGTACGGCGTGCCAATTGTCTCGCCGTAGCGATGCCGACGACGCCACCGCCGATGACCTGCAGGCGAGGTTAGCACATTTGCTGGAACGATGTTGTTGCCGTCTGCATGGAGCATAGTATGAAAAGGTGTATGAAACATAGACAGCGAGTGCCGATTATCCATGGCAGATTGGGGGGAACTTTATGCCATCGGCGCGGCTCTTGTGGTCTCCGGCATCTGGGCTGTGGGTGATGAAACACTATTCGCAACGGGCGTTCGCGGACGGGGGCCACTGGGTAAGGATCGATATGTAACTTACAGCGTGTGTAAAGTCTGCTCTGGCGGCCGATGTCGAGCTGAAGCAGGCCGTTTGCCGACAGCATGATGAAACTTGAGCTTTTATAACTCTAGCTCGCACTGCCAGCATCGTGACGCGTGAGTGGATTGTTGATGTCTGGTTTAAGTTTATGGGGCGGCCGGCGAGAGCCGGCCTCTCGGGCTAGAGACACAGCTAAACGGCTGTTGACCCAAAAAATAAAAGTAATGCGTAGTTACTTGATGCGATGAATTTACGGATAGTTAATATTGGAGAAGAAACCATTAAAACCAACTGCGTTTTCCCTCCGATGTCGCAGGCGGAGCACGCCGTCTCATACACCATAATGACGAGTCTTGTACAGAGACGCTCGTATAAAATATGAATAAATAGACGTATGAGACGATGATGGAAATTGTAATGTATGGGACATGAAAGAAATAAAGAAAAGGGTCTATTATGAATGTATACTGATTCGTTGAATGTGCCGATCAAGTGCGGCTTGCAAGTCCGGAAACGCCATAAAGCAAGACCAAAGTCATACAGCAACAACGCCGAAAGGAGAGATTTTCTTCGAACATACACCTAAGGATTTCATCTGAAACATTGGATGCTCACGAGCTTATTTGGAGGCTTGAGCACCCTCCGCACTAACTGCTGTTGTCTGAGCCAGCTGTGAGGGGACCACCGGTTCTGTCGAGGTTGTCGTTACACTCGAGTCACCCAATTGTTTCTCTGTAAGTAGTGTGTTAGTTTTAATGCTCTCTATCAAGATATTGTGTAGTGGTGATACGTACCGAGCTCTCGAATGCGATGCTTCAGCATCTGGTTTTCCCGCACCAGCATCTGCGTCTCAGCCTGGTAAAAAGCGCTCTCATCACGCATCCCTAACACCCATTCACCGCTCTCTTGGCTGATTGAAGTAGCCCGGAGACGGGGAGAGGCGCCACGGCTGGGAGTCCTTGACCTTCTAGCCAGGTCCATGGAACTGCGTGGGTGATGAAAGACGGGTGATCGAGAGTAGGAGCCAACGGGAATACCGGCAGACATGCCGCTTTGAGACGTAGGGATAGCTTGGCTGGATCTGTCGGACACAGCGCTGGTCTCATCAGCAGAGGGGCCGCCTTGGGCCGCCTGAATGCGCTGGAGCTCAAGCTGCTGCTGTCGGATTACTTGAAGCAAGCGATTCTATATAGAAGTCACTGTTAGTGGGAAGCCTGTTGAATAAGGAACGGTCGCTGTGAGCATACCACTTGACTCTCTTGCTCAGCCTCTAGCTCTTGATGCAGTTCGCCCAAACTGGGAGCTCGGTGGTGACTGGGGTCAACGCTTGAGGGCGATCTGCTTCGCAGGCCGGGGCTCAACCTGCTCTGAGCACCGCCATCGGCGACCATTTCGCCGGGCCCAGGAATCGAGGGGTCGTTGAGCTGTAAGTTGAGGAGAACGTTTGAGCGTCGTCTATTGGCAGACTGGGACGACAGACTTTGGCGGGCAAGCGAGCCTGAGGAGGAGCCTAGAAAGAAACAGCTAGTGTCAGTAAAGCATGCGGCGGTGGACTGGGATGTGACCCGTGGCTGCTGCACTGCAGACGGGTAAAGCATACGTGGAGAGGGCTCTCTCTGGAGACCGGCATTCATGGTGGCGGCTGCCTGGAGCGACACAGAGGCAGAGCGTGCTGGTGAACCGGGAGGCGAGGCGGCCTTGGCTGGTAAGCCGTTGGATGCCATGAGGTTGAAGCGAGCGTCGCAGCGGGGTTGGGGCTTGCAGCAGGTTGCGGGTTTGGCGGGGCGGGCAGCGAGGCAATAATAAGTAGTTGCTCGTCTCTGCAGCCGGAGCAGGTAGGAGTAGCAGGAGACGGCGCAGCGGTAGACAGGTGGCGTGTTAGAATTGTTGGTGATGACGGAGTGAGTCAAGGCATCAGGCAACGGCGTGCTGCTGCAGAAGAACAAGTTGGAAGCTACTGTAGCGTGATCCGGGCGACGCGGCAAGCAATGACGACGGTCACCAGATCGAGAAAGCCGTTTTGGGGCTTGCAGGTGGTGTGCCGGGCGCTGCGGAAGCTTCTGCTGGCGGGGCGCAGCCACTGAAGAAGCGCTATTGCTGCTGCTGGTGGGGGCTTCCGGCGGGCTTGGAGCCATTTTTACGGGACACGCACGCCGTTTTCGGCCACTGAAAGTCAGTCAGCGCCACCGGAGCGACCGCTGAGGAACGCAGGAACACAGGGCGCGTCTGGCCCCAGTGGAGCAAGCTTTCTCACCAGGGCACTAATCAGCAGACAGCGGGTGGCCGAGCTTGGTAAAAGAGGACAGACTGTGTTGAAAGCTTGTTATGCGCGAAAAGTCAAGTAGGAGAAAATGTAGAGCGTCTGAATTTATTGAACTTCAAGCCTTGGATTTTTAAGTACAGTACAGCGTTTCTTTTAAGCATTGTTTTTATGAACAATTTTGTCTCGATGTTGCGTCTGTCGCCTAGAGCATCTGTGCTTGTCTCTCTGCAAACGGTGCCAAAAATAGGCGTCCTACAACCAGGCATCCCGCCGACAGGGCTCCGTTTACAAGGACCGTCCACATGAGTTTGTCCGCCCGCGTCGAGAACTGAAACAGTTCAGACGGTGGTTATGGAAGCCGGATCTCAGGTCTTGCTGATTGATCACACTGTAGCAAGCCGAAAAAACAGTAAAAAAAGGGAGAAAAGGAAACAGGATTTTAGGACGCTGTTCGGTATTTATTGTGGCAGTAATGCGGCTTGGAGAGAGAGCACTGAGAGTCTAAGTAGAAGGAAGATGATACGGATATATAGCCATAGAGGCAATACAGCAGACCTGTAGAAGCTGAGCTAACTGGGTCATTACATTGAGCGCTCTATATTTTTAAGAGAAAATTTTCTCGCTTAGTTTCCCGTCTCCGGATACCTAGTGAGGGCGATATCAAGAAGCATCACTGGCCGCAGGTTGGTTTCAAAGCCGCCCCGAAGCGGTGGAATTTCGGCCTCGTCGGAGGTTTCATTCGGCAGTCGAGCGCAAAAATAGCAGTCTGGATAGGTCGGTCCTACGGGAGATGCGACTCGAGATATATTACCAAGGATTTTGCTTACTGGCTACTCCCGTGGACTGAACTGCGGGAGCCGATCCCAGGTCCCTGTTGGGAATTTTACCCCCTGGTGCATAGAACCACTTCAGTTGCAGAAGCAGTGGGTGCAAAAGAGTTTGCCGCCTAGGCGCGCCGAGTTTGATTATCTAGGAGATTGGAGATTGGCCGAGATATTGCAGGGCAGAAGAGAATGGAGCCAAATGTCAGTTGCGAAACAAGGAGGAAATACAAGGCGAGTGTGCGAATCATGACAAAATGGACAAGTCCTTAATTGAGCGCTGCGGTGACATCGGCGTGTGGTAGACATTGGCTCAGCGAAATTGACCACCTGGCACCACAGCCAGCCTAAAGGCAGAGGCGGGGGCGTTTTTGTCACTGAGACGATGTCATACTACTACTACCGCCGGTGTTGACTTGACCTTGGCTGAGCGTTAAGAGAGCGAGAGGGCGAGCAAGGGCAAAGACATGTAGGGCGGGTGGATGACAAGGGCAAAATGATTGCAAGGAAAAAAGAGTTGGGGCGACAGAGAGATCTGGCGTGAGGCCATGGACTGACTGGTGGGCAACCAACACAGCGAAGTTGCGGCGAACCTGCCAGGCAATAACACCACCACCGCAACAACAGCAGCAACGCTGTAAACAGATATATCAAAACATGCAGCCGGGTTTAAAACGTTGCGTGTAGTTATGAAGCACTACAAAATAGACCGAACCCGGCAAAGCGGCTCTGCACTAGCGCGAGACACAAACACACGCACGCCCCAAGTAAGATGAGGCAAGGCGACAGACAGCAAGGGAGACGGGCAAAATAGCGACAATTGCATGTACAACACAAAATGAAGTTTGACAGGATTGGTTGAGCTTGGCGGGGGCTGATCCACGACAAGTTTATTTTTTGCTCTCAGCGTTGTGTCTTTCAGCTTTGCGTGCGGCCGCCCGCCACCCACTGCCTCATACAAATGCTACGGTGTGATGGAGAGGCCATCCACCTGTCCTGAAGTCATCTCGGGGGCAACGTATCTTGACTAAGGCGATGATGGGGACCCTACCTGTCAGGACAGCTTTATTTACTTGAAGCTCCAAGGGGGCGGATGAGGGAGAAGAGAGAGCCTTCGACAGAGCCTGTCGTCTTACCAGGGGGCAACGCAGACAATGAGACATGCCTGGCTTCGCTTACAAGACCCCCTGGCGATCCGGCCGACAGTACTGTACAAACAGGGCGCACGCCCCCCTACAAGGGATGCCCAACTGCGTACTGAATTGACAGTTTTGGGTTGTTTGGATACTGTAGCGGTTTCTGTGCAGTGCGTGGCGGTATTGTTTGTCGTTTCCTCTTTTTTTTTTTCGCCCGGGGCAATGTTTGTTGATTGGTTTCTTTGATACCCAGATTTCTCTTACCTGATATATACGAAGCCTACTAACGGCGTGCAGGCTCGTCATGCACTGTACTTTACAAAAAAATATAGTGCCTACTAGCCAGAGGCGAAAGGTTCCAGCGCACATAGTTAGTACGCGGTGCTCGGACGCTAGCAAAGTAAGGCTAAGCTAGCTTAACCATGGGCTCGGCGCGGAACCTGCGTCCCGGAGCGATGCGGAGCCCCGGCAGTGACAATTCAATTTAGAAAAACCCCCAAAACGGGTCTGGGCTGCTGTGGTGCTTGCCTGTGGCGTGCGATAGCGGGCTCCTTCTCACGCAGTAGTGACCAGAAACCCCCTGTTGGCGTCCCACTAAACGCCGCCACCCCACCTCTTGTCTCTGGTCTCGCCCATTGTTCGCTCATTGTCCGCGTTGGTGTGCCACCTTGTATTGTACTGTAGTGCAGTGCAGTTCATCCTGGACCGACCACGGTTATGCTGCCAACGGTCCCCTCTTTATTTTATTTTTCCTTTTCCCTCACACAACAACGCATACATCGCTCTTTGGGTGCATTTTTTTCCTTCCTTTTGGGCCTCATCAGTTGCTTTTTCTTCTCCCTCGTCCAAACACACACCCCTCTTTTTTCCTGTTTCTCTTACGACACACTGTCTCTCAAGCAACCGCATATCCAATCTCGTTGCTACTGCAGCCCACCATCGAGGATCTATCTCGCCCACTGCAACCCCACCAATCGCACCTTGGACACGCCTCGAATACAACGCATCAGTTTTGGCCCAGCACCATCTCATTTGCTCTCGCGGGCACCGTTGCCTTCCCACCTCTCCCTCTGAAAGCACAGGGCGCAATCCGAAGCGCATCGCACCACAAATTGCCCGCCTTCCCTATATCCCACTCCCTCGCCTTGCCCAACTTGGCGGCGCTGCAACTCCACATCGCCGTCTTTCCAGATCACGCTAATCCTCTTTCTCGCTACTCTCACGGTGCCGCGTCGTGGTCGTGTCGTGTCCCACACCCAAGAGGGCAAAGGAAAAAAGCCTGCTTCCATTACGCTGGCCCTAGGCATATCGACTCGCTGCCATCACCACCCCCCTCTTCCTCTCTTGGCCATCCTACCTAGCACCTTCACCAGCTCAATCTCACCTCCCCGCGTGACTTCGAAACTTGACCGTAGCATCGGTTTCGCCTGCCATTTCTCTGGAACAGGCCAATTGACGTGCTGCTCAGCCTTTACACGCTGCTGTCCCATCCCGTGGCCACAGTTTTTGTCTTGGACAATAATAACTGACACCCCTCCTCCATCTCATCCTTTGCTTTCCTTTCTCCTTTTGCTCCCCTCTTTTCGTCTGCACTGCCAAAGTTCTCGAAACATCACCAATCTTTCCTGAATGGCTTCAGCAAAACCTTCGACCGTCTGCTAAACTTACGTCGTCGCCACCGGCGAGTGCTGCTTCTGATCATGTCGCCCAGCAATGTGTCCACCACGCACCTCGCCGTGCCCGAGAGCAACCGCTACTTCCCCAGCTTCTCTTTACGATCTCGAAAGTCAGAGTTCTCACTCTCGCAACTTAAAACCACCCAGGAGCAGGCACCGGAACCACCAAAGCTTGCCAAGCGCGAATCTCGACTTGGTCTCCGTCGCATGTTCAGCCGATCCAAGCTAAAGCCCGAAGACTCTGCGCCCCCTCCTGTGCCACCAGTCCCAGTCTATACCGAACGTACTTCTCTCGGCGCATCTCGAAGCACTGTCTACTTGAACCAACCCAACCCATCCGAAACCGCACTCTCAGTCATGTCTGGATCTGCTGCTGCTGCCTCCGATACCAACCTGCCTGGCACCTCCCGCACCTTTGGATCCATCGGACGCGGCTCAAGACGAAGCTTTATGCCACGTCCCTTGCTCGGAGGCAAGTCCGCAGCTGATGAACTTGAAATCCCAGCTCTGTATTCAGCGTACCATCAATCTATCCGCCAAGCAACCCTTCAGGCCCCTACGATATCTGGAGATGCAGTGCTAAGCCTGCAAGAGGCACCAAGCTCGCAGCCGCAGGACGGCGATGTGCAGGATGACACCTCTAGGCTTACCAAGCGATCCAAGGACAAAGCCAAAAAGGGAGATGACAAGTCGTCACCTTTTGAATGGACAAGCAAGATCTATCTTCTTACAACGAGCGCCAACCTGCTCCAATATACCGCCGACGGTCACTATGAGAGAGTCCCTGAAAGAGTTTTGAAGCTTACCGCCAACTCTGCCGCTTTTGTTACGGATTGTATCCCAGGAAAGCACTGGGTACTTCGTATCTCGGCAGACGTTCTCACTACACTCACACCAGATCCAGCTTCAATGGTTGACCACAGGTCGTTGTTTAGCAAAGAGCCCAACCGCCGTGCCTCCAATTTCCTAATGGTTTTCGACAATGCCGATGACATGGATGGATGGATTGTTGCTGTGCGCTCTGAAATCCTCAAACTGAAGGATGCTGAAACGCAAGATACTGTTGGGGAGCGCCAAATCCGAGAGCGTGCTAGTCAGCGCACGCTCACAGCCCGCGACTTATCGCGCCTTGAGAGCAGCGAAACCGTTCAATGCTATCCCACTTCTGAGCGCAAACAGTCCACTGCCGCCATTACCGTTTCGGATTATGACAAGACCAATGAGCAATGCCTGGACGATGTCTCTGTCACAAATAGTGTCGTATCCCAGGAAGGACAACAGCTCGAAAGCTTACGGGACAGCAACCACCGCCTCTCTGTCATGTCGACTAGCCAAGACACATTTGGCACATCGGCTGCATCAAGCCCCGCTACATCTCCAACTATAGAAAGCTTCCCTCGACAATCTGATGATGCACACCGCAAAGAGTCCATCATAGATAAAGCAGTTGAAATGGTCCGGCAATCCAGCAGCGGTAGCTACAATGCATCCCCGGTTCAGCCAGTTGCGCCCTTTATGGGACTGCCAGAGATTCACCCTTCAACGTCACCACTCTATACCGCACCTCCTCCAGGTCCCCTCACTACACCCAAGGCTGCTCTTAACGTCCCAATGTTCTGTAAACCAACTCCACCTGTTCCTGAGATGCCAATCTCACCACCAAGAGAAAACTTGGCACGCAGAAACTTCCGCTCAAAGCCGCCAACGTCACTCAAGGATTCACGACCCCTCTCAGTCGTTGCGGATTGCCCATCGCCTCAGGTTGTCCCCTCCGAAACGATGGGTGGCCACTCGCAGTTCAATTCGCTGGCGTCATTCAAGCCTACATTTAAGGGTCGATACTCCATCACCCCCAAGGCAATCCCCGCCCGCCAGGCAAGCATGTCCACAATAATCCAAGCCAACAAGCAGCTGTCCCGAAGCTCATCGCACTCTCACCTGGACCGCCTCGCTCCGAGAACGCCAAACGACGTCGTCTCTCTGCAGACGGATGACCTTGCTGGAGAAGCCAACCAAGAACTCAATGCACTATCGTCTTATACTTGGAAAAACGGCCGTCGCCCAAGTCTCGTCCCTTTTGAGGAAGAAGGCTCACGCCCAAGCAGCAGCCATTCGGCAGCACCACCTCCACCACCTCGCGCACCTCCACCTTCAACACCTCTCCCTCCTATCCCAACCTCGACAGGCGCTTCCAACTCGGCACTGGGCCAGCGCAAGTCGCTCTCAGTACGTCGCAGCATGCCTCAGATTATCGTCTCGTTGCAGGCTCAGGGCCCTCGCGCCTCACGAATGATTCCATCTGTTCCCCAGATGTAAACGCCTTGAACATATTGCATACGCATAGCATTGCTGCCCAACAGCGCAGTAGAATTTCACGAACACACCTCTAAAAGATCTCAATGACATGATCATAGACACCAGAATTTGTTTAATGATCCTTTCTTTTGACCTTTCCTTGTTTTGTCTCCTACTGATACTCGACTGAATGTATCATTTCCACCACAGATTTATACCCCGACTCGTGTGCAGCTCGCTACCGCCCACCGGTTTTCCTTTCTTTTCAACCTACATTCTTTGTACTGGATACATACTTTTTTTTATATTTTTGGTCATGAACTGGCTGTTCTGTCAATCTTGGACAACCATTTCCTTTTTACTGTCTTAGCTGGGATACGACCATTTTACGGTATTTTGATGACGCGATTTTGTAATAACTGGGATGAAGGACGGCGCATGTTTCTAGAAGGTCGTCCAATGGGTTTAGATATTTGGGTTCAATTATTTATGAACGGGCTAAGAATTCAGTGCATTATCTGAATAAATTGAATATCAAGTTTAAAATAAAAAAGCGTATCATTATCGTGTACATGCTTCTTCTTACAGTGAAAGTTGGCTTTGCGCAACTCTTCTACCCATGACTCCAATCTTCTTCTCAAGATTCTGCTTGCCTCTTGTGCCAGTGACAACATATAGTTCTCCTGTAGAGTCACTAGTCATAAAGACTCGCTGCTTATCATCAATAGTGAGACCCACGGGGCGGAAGCATTTGCCAGGGCATTTGGACTCATCACTGTTCCACAAAAGCTTCTCCTCTGCATCGGGAGCATTGGAAGGGCGGATGGGCATACCGTCCTTGAACGAAACTCGGCTGAGGCGGTAACCATTAGGGGGCTGACGGTTCCTGTTTACATTTTGTTAGCAAGTGTATAAAAAGGTGCCATATTAGACCAAGTTTCTTACCAGCTGCCGTGGAAGGAAATGAGAGCCGACGAGCCATCGTCGTGGAAGTGAATATCCAATGGAGCGAGATGTGAGCCAAAAGTGATTTTGGGAGCTACAGTCTTCTGGCAAAACTCATCCTTGACATTCTTAAGGTGGTCACCGGCCATCTGCTTGCCAACGTCGGCACCACCAGGATACTCTTTGACGTTGCTGGGGTCGTAAATGGCAACACAGCCGGGGTAGCCGTAGTTCTTACCATAGACCTCAGACGATGTGTCGTTGGGACGGCCATGGAAGTTGAGCTCCTCGCCTGGGTTTGTGTTGTGGATGTCGATGCCACGACGGTTCATGTTATCCAGGGAATTTTCGACAGTCCAGATGTTGCCAGTGGTAGGATCGTCAGCGACGCCAACACTGTTACGCAAGCCCCAGGCAATGACCTCACCCTTGGCGTATTCTACGGGTGCCTCGGAGGCAAGGAGGGAATCAATAGTGAAGCTGCGCAACTGGCTTCTGGCAGACTTGATCTCCTGGGTGGGTTCGTCAACATTGCCGTCGGAGCCACGGGAAACCAGGAGCAGGCCCGGGTTGTTCTGGGGAATGAGAAGGGTACGGGTAGAGTGGCCACCTTGATTCATGGCCGTGACGATTGTCTTGGCCGAGCCGACGGTACCTTTGGTAGCGTCGTAAGGATAGGCAAAGACGGTAGTGGAAGAGGACACGAAGAGAGTCTTGCCGTCAGCCGATAGAGCAATGCCATGGTTTAACTAGCGAGATGTTAACCACGGATATGATGTAGTTCAAACTCGGCAGTCCTTACAGATGAGTCTTTAATAAGCTGTGATGACGAGCCTACACAGACGTCCAAGCCATCGGCGTCATTCAGGACAACTCTTCGAACACCTTTGCTACTAGCCTCGACAATAAGCAGGTTGCCTTCCGAGTCGAGGACGACACCTCTGGGCTTTTGCAAGTCGTTAGCGAGGACCTTGTACTCAACACCAGGAGCAGCTCGCGGATCGGCCTTTGGCTTTGGTGCCTGGCAAGCAGGGTCCGTAGCTCCGGCAGTGGAGAGGACGGCGAGAAGACCGAGGCCAATAGAAACGATAGACGAAGGCATTTTATACGATGAGGCCGTCACACACGGGACGAGATTTGGGATGGAGAGGATGAGACGAGAAACACTATCCGTGCTTGTGGGCACACCGGGACTAATAAGGGAAAAACACAAACCCCAACCTTGATTCAAGTGCCAGGTGTATCTGTAGGTAGCAAGCGCGTTATCCGTTTCTTGGCTGCTGACAAGCCAGCAGGAAGGTCCATGCCGAATACCACCAAAAGTCTCTAGTGCCGGAGGAAGCCCGACCTTGCAGCGAAAGAAGCGTGCGGATCGACAGGCGGCGCTTTATCCCAATATGACGAAATAGTTCCTTATTCGCTTTTTTTTAATTTACTCTAAAAAAATAGAGTAAAGCCAAACCCACTCGCTTCGCCATGGTGGCCCTCCCCCGCATGGCTTCTGTCATGGTGGTTCAGGTTGACTAATTGCCACCACAGCGCCTCTTTTTGGCCGGTAGGCGAGAGCTCCGTTGGAGCGTGGAATGCGGCAAAGGTTCGATGCTTGCGATTTTAGTTAGCTCCGGAAGTTTGTACGGTGGAGAGCCACGCCGTCTTTTGTTTCCTCCGCAGGGCGGGACAATTGCAATACATAGGCAGAGACCAAGTCTGGTGGTTGGGTTCACAGTCCAGTTGGCGACGGCAAATGTGGCCTCTGTTTACCTTTATGCACCGTTGCATTTTCGTCCGTGAGCAGCATAGCTTCTAATAAATTCGCCATCCCTAAAGACCGAACCTAGATTGCAACGGTGGGATGGCGGGACGTTGCATTGCGTCAATGGTATCACTTGCTGCAGCTGCAGGAGGCTTTAATACATCCGAGGCAGCTAGATGATGGGGTCTACTCTGCGGTTTCTGGTCATTTCTCCGGTAATGATGGTAATGGGTTTTGCTTCCTATACTTTTTCGGAAAATTTACGTCGTGTTGCAGAGAACATTGTCAAAGTGCAGGTTCTGCCTTTTTGTAAAAGCGCGGGGCTGGTGCTGGTGCCAGTGCTCGCTACCACAAGTTTGCCAGCTGCCAGAAAATTGGCGTGGCTGGTGAACAATGAGAATCCCGCCACACTGCCGGCAGCAGCCACATCGACAGCCGCCAGTGTCACCACAGCTACCCCTTCATCCTGCATAAACATATTTTTTTTTTCCCTTCCAAGACGACAAGTCTCTGCTATTTACGCTCATTAACTCGAATCGCATTCTCTCTCCGATTCCACCATTCTTCAGCACCAGCTTGTGCCTTCCTCTCCTCAGCTACTTATCCTCGAATCCACTACGACTGCGCAAACACACGACTGTCGTCACCATTACCCGCCACTAGCAGACCCGAGCTAGCAACAGCGCAGGCAATAATTGCTCTCGACTCGATTCCAATATCTCTCATTGTTTTCAAACCTCTACTTAAATACGTCAACTATAACTATAATGCTCGATACTATCCTCCTTTGACCAAGCACCAACTTCACCGCTTCTCAACTTACAGCTGCCGTGTTGCAGACCACCACGGTACCAGCTTCAAAGCGCAACACGACAATATTCCATACAATTACACATTATTCAGCGCTATGCCTGCGATATTCCCTCGCGACACTGTCGTAATACCTGCGACATACTCTTCTCAATATAGCTCGCCTCAACCGGGCGTTGTTGTTGGCATTGTTTTGGCATGCGTCGGAGGCTTCTTGCTATGTCTCGCTCTCCTCTATTCATGTCTAGGATGGGCACCTATAACGTTGTTTTCGTCATCCTCAGATGATGTCACTACGGTGTCGTCGTCGTTTCACTCTAGCGTACTCAGTCGACGTACACGAAGCATTCTACGAGAGGGCAAAAGTCGATACAAGCCTGCCTCTACAGTGAGCGGCGATACCGAAATGTACGAAGTCCGCACCACCAAAACTACTCGCCGAACGGAACCACCAGTCGTGCTAGTTCCCGGCCCGAGCCGCTCATCCCGCCCACCCCCACGTGTTATTGAAGAATCCGATGATGATGAGGTGGTGGTTATTGAAGAGAATGACCCGCCACGACGACACAGCCGACGCGAGAGCTCGAGTCGACACAGCGACGATCGTCGATACAGAGACTCGGATCGCGGCTCTAGAAGAGATAGCAGACGCTATAGCAGAGGGTAGTTGGAGATTTACAACTTCTAAGCTGGTCATAATCATCGACCATCTTCTTCTTCCGTTTTTTCGTTTCATTTTGGTTGTATTCACATTGCAAAGCAACATTATATATAATTTAGGGGCAACCGACATTTATTGGAGTTACGAGGTATATGGGCGTTTAGCGAAAAATGTCGACGACTTAACGTCAAGGTTGAGAATCTATTTCTTTTAGTATTTGACAATGAATTTAGAATGAAAAGTAGGAACATAATGCAAAGCATTTACAACACTCTACAATGCGAATTCTTTGACGACTCGAAACTGGTCATTTGCAATACAAAATGGGGTATATTGAAACGCATAGCGATACAAGCTAGTCATTACAAAGGGAGCACTTCCCTACATTCATTCATATCCTTCCCTTCCATCAACATATATACACCAGATACAGACTTTTACAAAACACATGTCAATCTATCCAAAGTAATCGTCGACCTGCCAGCTCTATAATGCGTAAAAAGCGGGCTGATATGCGACACAACATGTCTATACGTTTCCATTCGGTGGCCCA
This sequence comes from [Torrubiella] hemipterigena, assembly GCA_000825705.1. NCBI lineage: Eukaryota > Fungi > Ascomycota > Sordariomycetes > Hypocreales > Clavicipitaceae > [Torrubiella] hemipterigena. Next base: position 780,991 of record CDHN01000002.1, read on the forward strand.
CCGAAAAAGAACGGCCCAAATGGGTTAAACGTAGATGACCCGTCCGTAAAGTCGTTGTTAACACCATCCCATGGCATACCGTAGCCTAGATCCATAGGATCCAAGGTACCAAAGTCTCCATTTGATCCGGCCCCCATATTTTGCAGCAAATCCAGACTGCCGTCAGCATTATCGAGCAGACCTTGAGCACTAAAGGGCTGATTTGAGAAGCCATCGCCAGCCTGTCCCGTCATGGCACGAACCAACGCCGGAGAAGAAGTGTGTGACTGATTCATACTGGTTGCGTCTTGGCTTCCCGATAAATCGCCGGGGCTGATGCCTGATGGTCTTCTGAAGGCATCATTTGTTCCGCTCATAGGCGGGGTTCCACCATTTGAGATATCCCCAGCAGTTGATAACCCTGGCGAGGACAGATTATCTGTGTTGGAGAAGTCGGAAAATGTGAACTTTTGGGTTTGTGAGTCAGCTGCCGCATCACCACCTGCTGTATTCGTCATGTTAAGAGCCAAAGAAGCACTGTTGGATAGATCCAGTGAACCTGAGGTAGCGGCTCGTCCTCTTTGCTTCCGAGGCTTGGTCTTATGCACTCGGAAGCCTCCATTTCGACTTGCCATTTTGATCGTTGCTTTGGCTGTTCGATCGAACGCATCTCGGCATGTTTCGGCAGGTGGGCATTTGTCAATCATATCATTAAGTACGGATTTGGCAGCCAAGACTGTAAAGTCCACATCATCCATTGTCTGTTATGTGTTAGCTTGAGCTACCGTAGTTGATAGGTAGTGTAGATACTTACAAATCGGCTGCGCACATACTGCGAGTGCCAAAGTGCATATAAGTAGGATATACCTGCCATGAATAGGTGGTGTGTTGAGAGATACGTGTAGCTGACCAGGCCGTCAATATGCAACTTCCTGTAGATTCGCAGAATCTTCTGACCCGCCTCAGCAATCTTCATGTATATGCGGTCTTCATCTTCCCTAGGCTCTGCTGTGTATGTTGACGGGCTATTGACTTCATTGGATGTGTTATACTCGCCGCGGAATTCGACTGGGACGCTCAGGCTTTGTCTGTAGAGCATTATGATGGCCTGCCAGTAGTTGAGCTCCAGAAACTCTGTAGAAAATGCGACGTCGGTTTCTTCTCTAGATGGCGCGGCCTCTTTCCATGCGAGCAAGCGGTCATCCATACCAGCACGCCATGAGTAAAATGAGTCAATATCGGAAAGAAATGGACAAGGTAAATTGCCATGCATCTCGGGATACATTGCTGGCGCATTGCCTTCGCGTGCAGATTGCGCATGATTGTGCTGCAGAACCTGTAGAATTTCTGACTGCAGCATACGAAGACGAAAGTAGTGATGGGCTACACGTTTGTAGCTGACAAGGTTCGAATCGGCCGGAGCATCGATGAAGCCGTCGGTGGAGATGTATTTGTCGTCTAAAAGAGATGGTAAACTGGTTGTGATTACTTGGTCGCTGATTCCAAAAGGTCGACCAACACATGTGCTGACGAGCCTGTCAAAGGAATACGTGCACCAGAACAGCCGCCGGCGCATGTCGCGAATCCAAAGTCTGCGCCCACGACCTTGTGCTGCACCGTCGTCTGGGAGCTGGGGGTCGCCAGTGGGATGGACAATATCAAGGTCACCACCTTCTTCGTGGTGCAGGCCAAGATCCACAGCAAGGCGAACGGCCACACCAGTAATATACCACAAACCAGGAGGCACTGGCCGCAGAAGGGCAAAGTTGGCTAACAGCAGAATGGCTTGCAGTACCTCGAGGTAACCACCGCTCTGGCTCAGACAAGCCTCCAGATGGACAATGGCACTAGCATGGTATTCTTCGGGTGTAGACACATCCTTCATCTGAGCCAGTGTTTTGTCGTTGGAATTGAACGAGGGCTTCACAGGCTCGCCAACGATGACACCAGAACCGATGGCAAAGACCATGTTGAGCATATAGAGTTCTCGTGCTGAGAGCGAGTCAGTTCCCGATTCGTATGCTCGCTCAAACATTCGCAAAAAGTCGACGCGGTGAAGAATGGGAATCTGCGGATTGGCATGTTCGAAATATAGACTGATTAGTTTAGAGGCGACAGCCTTTCGGGGAATTGGCGCAGGTTGAATGTTTGGTTTCGTATGAAGACCGAAAAATGAATCGCGCATGGTTGTTACCCCTTGGCTGCGGTCAAATGCTTGCCCATTATCGGACACAGAATGTTGGACAGCAGCAAGCACAACCCTGGCAAAAGAAACTCCTGATGCGGCTGCTAAAGATCTAGGTTTGGCAGAGCTAACAATATTGACCATGGCAGGGCTTCTCTCACTTCCGTCAGATTTGATAGCCGCTACTGCATGGTGATTGACAGCAAGCGGTTGACCCGTGGGGTTTCTTGTGGCATTATTCGCGGCCACTGAAGGAACAGACGCTGTTTCTGATGTCGGCCTGGAACAAAGTCCTAGATATTGAGCTGCGGGGTATGAGATGTTGTTGGTAGATAGCAATTGCTCTAGCGCTTGAACGCGTGTTTCGAGGTAGTATACATAGCTGCGGGGAACTTCGTTTTTGGTTATCGGATCGAAGCCAACACAGTTGACACCAGCGCGCTCGCAGGTGGCACAACTAGGCAACTTCTGGTCACATCGATTCTTGCGCTGCCGGCACCTATTGCAGGCGCTGACACTGCGAAAATTGCTACTTTGACCTGGAACGCCTCCTGTGGAAGAAGAGGCGTTAGGATCGCCTGTAGCGCCTTTGCTCGAGTCGATATCTGCGCTGGAATCCTGATCTGTGGTAGGAGGGACATCGTCGTCAGCGGACATCTGGCGCTGGCGCTTCACACTCGGCTGCGAGGCTGTCTGCGGAGCTGCATGTCTGGGCATATTTCCAGAGGGAGATGTTGCTATAGGCGATTAAGCAAGCAACGAGCTTAAAGTGTTGGTGTTGGAATTGAAGAGGGCTCAACCGTGTCGGATGGGCGTCAGCGATGAAGCGGACGAGGTGCGATGCAACCGTTGAGCTCTGCTGGTTGTACGTCTTGGAGCAGGAAGTGGGAGACTAGCATTTGCGATATTGGAGAGAGGTATTGCCCATTGTCTGTCGCCAGAAACGGTGATGCTCGCAGCCAAAGTTTCTCACGGATTGGTGGTTTGCGATGAAAAATGCAGCGACGACGCCGAGGCTGCAGGCGGAAAGTGCGGATTGTCTGGGGCAAGCACTTGGGGGACGCTGGAGCTCCGGTGTGGGGGCGCTGCCGATAGAGCGAAGAAGAGTCGAGTTCGAGATGGGCGGCGATTGCGGATTGGAGCGACAAGAAGGTGAAGGCGAATTGCACCAACAAAGACAGGGCGAAGAGTTGGGGGATGCCAATTGCAAGGGCAGATCACGAAAACATGCAAAAGAGATGAACTACTTTGTTGATGGAAGGTATACGCGGAGCCGCTGAAAAGGTGGCTGAGAAGAAAAAGAGAGAAGGCCCGGCAAAGAATTTGGGGGAAGGAGCCGTGGAGCAACTGCAGGGTGGCACCGACGCCCAGACAGGGAAAGAGCGCGATGCCCCAGAGTATTACTTTATTGGGGCTGCTAATGCACGTCTACGGGCGACGGAACCTGACCAACGCCTTCGATTTTAGTGGTATGTTTGATTTCTACAATAGGGCACAACAGCGCAAGTATCTCGGCAGGCGTGGGTTAGGGGTGGTGAAGAGGCCAGCCGTGACCGGAATGAGGAGGAGCAACGTTCTGCAGTAACGTGCAGTAACTTAACAAGCCTGCAAGGGCTGCAATTGACAGCCGGCACCACAGTGAACCCAGCAACTTAAACAAAGACACAACCGCCTACTTACAGAACACGATCCTAAAAAGTTCCTCCTACAAAATACACTCCTATTCTCTCCCGTAACTCAACCTAGCAATTAACAAAACAAAAAACACCCCAATACTCCTCCCAGCACTCAGTCCACACGAACGGAGCATGTCGGAGCGCGAGTGCGGGGAACTACAGCGTGGCTGAAAGCCGCTGTAAACAAGTGGCCCACAGCGGCGTTCTCCCCCCTCTCCCAGCTCCAATACTGTGTCTGGCATTACCCACTACTGGCGCTAGAAGTGAACCCTTTGAAGAAAGCTGGAGTCGTCTATTGAACCGTGCAGCCAGTGGATCAAGGAAGGGCAAGCTAGCTCAGTCTAACGGAGAAAACGAACAGGCGTTCCATAGGGCAGCAAAAGTCTACTGTTGTTCACCATCGCCCCAGTCAAAGTTAGGCTCTCCAAATGCAGAGCATGGAGCCCAGAATGAGGCGTCAACGCCCTGGGTTCCCTACTCCAGCGGCAAGCTGTGGCTTTAACCGGCTGAAGCTCAAACAGGCCAACTTCGCACCCCTGATCTGGCTGTAATGTCGTGGAGGTTCATTTAGGTAAGGATAGGCAAGAGTTAATAGTTGTTGGTGTTATTCCTATTAATCATCACACTGCTCTCTCTATGTTGCCCATTGTGTAAAGACGTGGGGATGGATCAACAGATGGATGACTACCGGCCTATGTTTACTGGATCCCTTGAGTAATGGAAACCTTGTTAACGTTTGGCACTTTATTTTGCAAAATTAGAATTTCGCTTGTACTCTCCGTCCAAAACCCGGCTTAGCCTCAGACAATACACTTTGAGTGGCACGCGACCCGTTGCCTAATTCGTTACAGGCCAGCCTCCTGCTCCGGACTCCACCAGTGCTCGGTGGCCGGTCTTGGGCCGTGCAACGCCGGACTCTGCAGTATATTGCTATACATAGTACGATGGCGGACTAGGCTTGCTGTACAGCATCTCCCAAGCACCAATATAGAAGGGAAATTGACTTGGTTAAGAGACTTTTGCCTTGCAAAATTCGTTTTCTACGAAGGACGAGATTTCTTGAAGTTTGCATTTCCATTTTGCTCTCATACATAAGTGAAGCCCAACTCTAAACCATGTCCTCTTTTGGCAAATAAACCTTCGCAGAAATTTCTAGACAATGCCACGCTGCATTTCAATTAAAAGTATAAAAGTGCTTAACACTATTTCTTGAACCAAGAGACAACGACAACCACGTGGCTAAGCGAAACTTAGAAGTAGCCAGCCAGAAAACCTAGCTTGTCAACTGTACTTTATAGCAAACTAGCCTTTTTTGTTCAGAACAAAAATGAAAAGTTGGTATTCGCGTCTCTGTATAAAAACGAAGCAATTTCCTGTAATGATTTTCCTTTCAACCATTACATCTCCAGCCTTTACCTATCCCTCATACAAAGACACACTACACCAAGTACTCCTGTACCTCAACACTTTACCTAACCAAAACCGAAGCCAAACTTCAACATGGGTTGCTTTCAGTCCAAAGAGGTCATTGATGAGGACATTCCTCGTTTCGATAAGCACAACATGCCCCATCCCGTCAAGGGTCTGGAGAGCGGTGCTATTCGCTACGAAGACACAAAGCCTGGCCCAAAGCCCATCTACTTCAACCCTTACAGTGGCCATACCCACACACGCACCAACTCCGCATCTTTTGATAGCTGGAGTTCAGTAAAATACGCCAATGCTACAAAGTACTATCCTCCGGGTGGTGAGCATGGTACTTACAAGCCTATGAAGAAATAGAGCCCTCTTACCAGAGGATGCAATATTCTAGGGCGAGTGGATATTGAATTAAGCAAGTTTTTCGTTTGGAATAGAAAGAAGGTTTGCATCATTCTTGACTAACCCGATACGGGTCAGTCACACTCATTATAATAAAGCGGCCTACGAAAATACCAGACCATTCCCTTTGTTAGGTTTCCCTCTGTCAGATAGTTTATACGTACGAAGTAGATGTTTTTAATACAGTAGTACATTCCATAAACCTCTGCAGCTGTTCATTCTGGTCACACATGAGTAGATATTAACTGGTCATACGCAAGTAGACTTTTGATGAGATATTTTGCTTAATATTGGTTGCCCTTGCGAGCAGTATTCTGGATCAATCCTACTCCAACGCTGCTACATAAACGCAATATAATAATAATAAAACAATAGGCCCGGAGGCTTTCCCGTCCGAGTATATCCAAGAAAATAGAAAAAGGGAATCTTGCCAAGTATTACATGGATTCTGCGCAGCCCTTCTCTCTATCACTTTCGCAGAACCGTAACCCCCCCCAAAAAAACAACGTTTGAGGTGGTCCCGACCAACCTCTTGCTTCGCTAGCCGGAGTTGCACCCGTTTCTCTAGCCGAAAAATCTCGAAAGCAAAATGACAAGAAAAAAAAGAGAACCCTTTCAGTAGGGTTCAAGAATCCCGTCCTAATTGGCAGACATGCAAAATATCATGTCGGCTATTTGGTCGTGGATGCAGTAATAAGGATAGGCTCCCGGCCTGCTAATGAAGAGAATAGAATGTGTATCGTCAAGTCGTCAGAATATACCAAGTCTTTATACTTGGTTGTCGCTTTCGCTGTCGTCCTCCAAGACAAGTTCGTCGTCATCGTCGCAGGTTGCCGATCCAAGAGGAGTGTCGGCAATGTACAGGGTCAAGATAGCACCGCCAATGCTGACGAGTCCGTTTACCCACCAAGCAAGGCCAGAGTAACCGCTCGATAGGCCCAATGAGTAGAAGACTCCAGAGACAAGGGGACCCAAAGCACGGCACAGGCTTGCAGTGGAAGCAGCAGCTCCGTTGATTGTTCCGAGAACTTTTCTTGAAGAGGCGCTGTTGGCCAATAGGATGGCGTTGTTTGGGTAGGCCATCGTCGCGTAGGTGCACTTCCAAATAACCAAAATGTAGACGGCCGGCATCACAAGTTTGGTTGGTAGAATGACGATGTACGGTGTGACGAAGTACAGCATGAAATAAGAAAAGGCAAGCATTCTAAAGAGTCGGAGCGAGCCGAATCGGCGAGTGGCTGGTGCAACTAGGACGTAGTTTGAAAAAAGTGAGTAAGCGCCTTGGACCGCAATGATGACACCGACAGTTGCAGTACTGTATTGAAGGCCGACGACAAATTTGAATGGCAATTCGTAGACAGGGGTCTTGGGCGGCGCCATTTCGAGAAATACGGGGAAGAGTTGATCGAATGTCATGGTATGGCTATCTGCGGTTAGCGTGCGTAACATGGGATTGGTGACTGGTACTCACAAAGCAAGGATGCCGTACGACACAATGTTCAAGATGACGGGCTTGGTGAAGATTACTTGGGGTGCAGGCTCGCTATCAGCCAAAACTTCACCATCAATCATCTGCTCGGAATCTTCCTGAGGAGCCAGGAGTGGCGAACTTTCGTGGCTCTGGTATCTTGGTAGAGGCTCGTCGCTATCAGACATTGAATCGGTAGTATCGTAGCCGCAGAGTCGGTTGTCCTCTAAGAGGCCCTGTTTCTCAGTATTGCGCCAGTTGCAAGAGCTATTCTTTTGGAAAAAGGCAGCCAGGCGCCGGCCAGCGTCGCGGCATGGGTCGCGTTGCAGTTTCTTATCCGGGTGCGTCTCGTCGAGGAAGAGCAGGCCAACGGTGACACCGACCAGTACCATGAAGGCGCTAAAGAGATTCGGCAGTAAAAATGGGTATTGTTCCCATAGTGTACCTGTCGGGAAGATATTCGAGAAGCTTTTGCACGGGTTTGCTAGAGCGCCTCCGATGACGGGACCAAGTACAGAACTATTCGCTGCATTAGTATCGAGTTGTGGATTCCTCTGGTGGCGGATACTTACCCGATGCACCAAACCATGGGCATGATGGTATATGCGCGTGCTATAACCCAATAGTTAATACGAATGGCCTTGTATCTGATTTCAAATATGTTCAACTTACGCTGATGCTCTCGCACAGTCACAAGTTCTGCAACTGTTGTTTGGAGAACGCCAATGTTGCTGTGCGTGTGTTAGCAGCGAACTCGAGGTTCCACGGCAATGCATTGTACTCACCCATTGAGCAATCCTCCCAGAGCACGAGCAAAGAGTGCAAGGTAAAAGTTCTTGGCAAAGCCAAAGAGCAAAACGCTAATGGCAGTTCCAATGAGTCCACAGAGAAGAATGGGCTTGCGGCCCACGCGGTCACTCATCTTGCCCCAAAGAAAACCGGTGCTGAACTCTGCTAGTGTAAAGGCCGAAGTAATCATACCTGCATAGAGGGCGACTTGGCTTTCGTTATCTGTCATGTTGAAGCTCTTGATCATCTCTGAAACATAGGGAAAGATCGACATAAAGGCGATGGGTTCGCATATTCTGCAGCAGGCTGGTTGCGAGACGTTAGCTAGAGTGAACATGGGTAACTTGAAGAAAACAAGTTTGGGTAAGCCTTACCAAGAACAAACATCTGTTGGGCTGGGAATGTCGGCTTCGATTTGGAGCCGCGAGAGGCTAGACGCCGAGAGGCGCCGGGTTCTGGCGTTGTTCGGCGCATGATGGCAATTGTGAAGAAAGTATGCGTCTGTGTGTAGAGTATTCAAGCAAAATGCTGAACAAGAAAGCCGTATTCAACAAATGACGTCGTAGCTGGCTGTGGAAGGGTGGTCAAAGTGGTTTCTAGCGGCCAGGATGCGGTTGGTGGTTCGAAAGCGTAGTGTGTCTACAAGAGGAAGGCGGACGTAAAGGCAATGGATGTTTCTTTGTAGATGTCGTGCCAGGTCGTATAGATATAGAGGAGAGAGGCGTGAAGGGGAGAATTAGAGACGGTTTGTACCAAGAGAGAGTAATGGGGTGAGGAAAGGGAAGGAGGGTGGACACTGGTCTGTATAAGAGCGAGGAGAATGACGAATCGGGCTGTCGACAAAGCCAAAGGCGGCCCTGCTCCGGCAAACTTGGCCGACACGGACACACAGATTAAGACGGGCGGTGGCATGAGCCCAACCTAGCGGCGCCAAAGGACTCCCACAGAAAGGGAAAAACGGGCTGATCTCCCTGTAATCTGGTGCTAAAAACGAGCGTGACAAGGATAGACAGCCCCGGGGGGGAGGGGTGCGCCAGGTGCTGTGTGAGGCCAAAAAAAAAGCACTAAAAAAGAAACCTTCCAGCCAATGCGCTGCTGGAATCTCCAGTGCGGTGCCCGCCGTCTCCAGTGCGCTGGGTCGCTAGCGGTGGCCCGGTCTCCCCGTCGTGTGCCCGCCGCGCGAACCAGCTGAGGCTGGTACTGACGAGGTACCATTCTGCTGGGCGCCTTTCCTTTTCCGAGGGACGCCAGGCACCTGGGCTTGTGGGGAGCTGGCAGGGATGGCGGTGACGGCAGCCGTCCACGGTCCACTACTGGCTGTCGAATGGGCGGCTTCACGCTGCCTGCTGCTGGGTTTTTAGCGGTTGGGAAAAGGGGCAGGGGCGTGTGTCGCTGCGGAAAAGCGCATCTCCGGCGTGCACCGTCGACCACAGCCCTGCGTATATCCCCCTTCCCCTCCCCCCTCCCACCCCCATGGCCAAGCCCTGCAAACCCGAGCTGTTGGGCTTGACACGCAAGGCTCAGAGGCAGCCACCATCGCTCACATGCCCTGGAAGCTGCTGCTGTGGTCTTAGGCGTGTCCAGACGAGGCGTTTGTTGCTGGCGGCGGCGGCGGCGCTCAACTTGGCAATCCTTAGTCTTCGCTTCACGATTCACGGCCGCTGTCAACGGATGCGATTGGCTCGTCCACGGCTTCTTCTCTCACTTTGGATCCTTCTCTCACTCCTTCTTACGCATCCAGAGCCTTGTTTGTAATCCCATAGTCCACAATATTCCTCCGAACGACTATGCGGCCCGGTTCTCCGGACGGGCACTACCGCAGCTTGTTGCCATGGCCAAATGCAGAGTTGACTCACTCTTCTTTTTTCCCTGTAACAAATTACTACCTGATGAAGCGTGATTCGCCTCACGTCACACAAGAAAAGGCGGCCAAGTCACCGCCTCGATATGCTGCGCCGCGGCATCAGCGGTCGACTATACTTGACGTATATTTCAGAAACCCTTGGTCGATTGTTGACGTCGGTGCGCTGCAGACTGCAGGCTGCCACTTCGGGCTGCAAATAGATCATAGCGTGTTTCTATCATGGGCGTGCAGTACAGAGTATGCCCCAACCCACTTGCTGCAGCAAACCGTATTATTCGGCCCAAGGCGTTGTTGCGGCGTTTCAGTCGCCGTCTCCGCCGTTGTCCTCACCGGAAGCACCCGTTTTGGACGGCTTTGTCGCGTGATCACGCCTTTAATTTGAATCATCTCAAGCCGGTGAGTGTCTATTTGGCAGATATCATTTATCATTTGATCTGTAATGCATGTATATCAGGGCGGCTCGCTAGTAGGACTGCGTTGACCGGTCCGGCGACACAACCAGATAGCGGTGCCACTCGGCGGGGCTGACGTCGTCAGGCTGCCGGTGTCGATCCAATATGTAGAATACCGGCGGAAATGCCACAGAAGCGATTGCATTATGATATCGGCCTACGTTTGGTAGCACAATAACAGGAGCCTATACGAAAATCCTGCGCCGAACTCTTGCGTCTTCTTGTTACACGGGTGTCCCGTCATTGTGCAGGCGGTGTTGAACCGGTCAGGCAAGTGTCGCAGATATTATGCTGCTGCAAGCCTGCAGATGTATGTTGATTCGACGACCGACTACGATAACTCGGCCAAAATGCAAACATGATGACCATCAGGTGTTGGCCCTTGTCTTCTAATTTTCCCCCTTTTGGCAATCTGTGCAGTGTTGCATGCGCTTCGGGTTTCCTCTGGAAGGATGGCAAATGTAGCCGCCGAGGCGAGGGAAACACCAACAACCAGGATCCATCCAGCTGGCTCAATATTCAAGAGACTGTTGGACGTCAACGACCAAGAACGGGGCGAATACCGAGGCGCTGGTGCCGATTCGGACCGTTCAATCTCGCTAGACAACTCGCCGACCATTGACCCGTAGGATACTCTACTTAGTGCGATGCGCGGTGTTCCATAGAGAGTGACATGTCCATTGTGACAGAAAATTAAATAAGGGGGGAAGCTACGCAACTAGTGTAGCACCCCGTCTGTTCCGAAATGGCGGTCATCCTCAGCATGCTAGGCTTTGCTTTAGCAACTCCGGCGGCGGCCCAACTTAGCGCAAAAGGGGCCTTGTTCCAGGCACTAAGCGAGGTATCAACTGTTCTGGGGAGCAGCAGCTGGGTGCGTTGAGTCATTGCCATTCGGCGGACAATGCACCGTGGACAAAGGCCGCGAGTGGAATAAAAAAAGAGGACAATCGCCGATAGGTGCAGTAAGCAACAGGGCGAATTCTCGAATTAGAAACATCCGCATCAGCAGCAGCAGCAGTGGCAGTAGAGGCGTGTTCAACGGTGCTAGACGCGCATGCATGAGCTGCGAACAGGTGATTGGCACCTTGGCACGCCAGCACTGGGCGGCGACCAGCTTGCCAGGCGTCATCTGTACAACACAGTACCTCTATTTGGCACAGCAGTCTGGTACAACCTATTGTAAGGTGTAGAGTAGGCACTGGCCCAGTGCACGCACGCCTGCCTGCTCCGACAAAGGCGCTAAGTTTGGTTTGCTGTACTGTGGGCACCTCCAGTATGGCGCCCTCCCCTCCCGGAAAGCCTCCCCGGGAAGCCGGCCGTAGGCCATGCTTCGTCCATCCCAGCTTCCCAACGTACCTGATTTGTACCATTGGCCAAGCCCCTCTCTAAGCCCACTACGTGTCTCCACGGCCACTCGTTGACGACTCTTTGCGTCCTTCCAGAACATTGCTTTTTTCTGATTGCCTCTTTGTTGTCTTCTGTTTTCTTTGTCCTGGTTATTGCCCAGACACCCACCCCCCATTTTTTCCCTTTTAATTAGCTTCGCCACCACGACGGATGCGACCTCCGCGTTCATTTAGCATGCGCTTCCGCGGGGGACTTGGCTCCAAGCTAATGGAAATTACCAGTTTGGTATGATGAAACAATGTTTCGGCACTTGGGATCTGTTACAATGGAATCCCCATGCATCGCAACGCTGCTGGCCCAGAATGGCCTGCGCAGGTCCACCAGTTGACTCAAAGCACGTTCACCGAGTCTCATGGTGATGCTGCGCAGAAATCGTCAGCAGACCTCGTGCCTAGCTGCGTTCATTGCACCGGTCAACGGCACCAGGCATAATTTTCCCTCACCCTGGCTCGTTGCACAGCATCAGGCTCGGCGTCCGCTCCAAACATCATGGCCGCCTCAAGCAAGAAAAAAATACGCCGAATCGACCGCCTATCCAGACACGCATACACATACACATTCTTGCATCTACTGTAGCATATGAAGTTGCAGTGCAAATCCAGTGCAAATTGGCATGCAAGCTCAAGACGTCGTAAGGCAGCATGCACAAGGATGACATGCAGGCACAGCCAACGACACCCCGTCAGTTCCGCGATAGACGCCGCACCAAGCACTGCGCTTCCCCTTTGGTCTGCTGGCATCTGGAATTTTTGGCACCTTGGGGTACTACAATGCACGCCGGATACTATGGCTTGTCGTGCCGTATAGCAGCTGGTACATCAGCTATGACCTGATCGTCATATGTGCCATTATATTTTAAATTGTCCTTTCTTCGGTACTCACCGCCAACTCCCCTCGTGATCCCATGGCGAGTTACAAAATTGATACCAGTAGCGAGCGGGGCGAGCCAAAAGTTGGGCACACCAGAGGTTTACCCGTGGCGTCATTGTCAGGAGGCCCCTGCCCAATGACAGCTCTAGGAAGCGTTGCCACTCGAATTCTGAGGCCACTCTTCCCTGCTTACCGGAGAGCCGGTTAAGCATCCGGCGCTGTCTGCCAAAGCCCCCTCTCCCCGGAAGATTGGGCGACCCTAGGCGCCATGGCGCAACAACCAAACAGCTTGTCCACGCTAAGCTACCAGGGGCCGGGCCGCCAAGGCCCAATCGCATCCTTCTCTATCCTCCACCATCAACTAGGTCGCGACGCGACAACGCCTTTGGGAACAAGAAACATCAGCGCCGATGGGGGATCTACAGACGTCGCCGTTGTCAGCACCCCGCCAGCACGCGTTGGTTTGTGCTCAGCAGAGAGGTTACTAATGCGCCATGATAGGCCGATGCACGTTGCTCCCGACTTTAGCCTCGATTCTAGGACGGTTTTGATACGAAGAGCTCTCTCCTTTGTCAATTACAGGCGGAAAATAACCCATTCATTGGGGGCTTCATTGTCGTAATTGACTAAATAGGGTTATTTGGAAGGCCTTCCGGACAAATGGTCGTTTGTGGCTGCTCTTGCGAGCCAGCGATCCTTCTCGCCTCCTAACTGTAATATATGATGTATCAGTTTTCCTATGTTGTTCCTAGGCGGCAGGGCGTTGCTCATCCACACAACCTTCAGTTCTCGGCGTACAAGGGCATCGGATTCTGCGGACCAGACCAAAATACGATGAACAAAGGATTTTTTATCTCGCAGGGAATGCCCCAGACCTCTTGGTTAGAAACGAAGCCACGGGCGGAAACCTGCTTGTCCGTGGAGACGTATGAGGCTGGGATGAATTCCGACAATCATCACTAAAATGGTGGCTATTCTGGGAGTCCAACTGGAGCCTGGAAAACGGATGAATCTGTCCACGATCCTGGGCCCTGTACCCTCACCATGTTGATATCCCTGTTCCAGCTGCTCTTCCCCGCGCACTGGCCGCTTCAGAGCCTTGCAATACCCGTCACTCACTCGTGTTGGTTGGCACTTTCAGGGGGATGGGCCTTCCAGTGACCGAAGCTTCATGCGAGTTACCGAGCCTGCTTCACTCGGGCCTGCATGAAGGAGGGCTGCCAGTAGCCTTGCGACCAACGCCATGACATTCAGCTGCGCAAAAGCGGTACAAACGGCATCTCCCTGACTCGTATTGATTTCTCTTGGATTCTCAAATGGCAAACAGATTTAATTCCTCTAGAGAGGCATTATGCCGCCAAGTCTTTTTTTCCGGGATGCGAATCGCACGTTCAGCCCGGTTGACTCGACTACACCTACAAACTACAAAAGAAACATTGTCCAGAAAACTTCGGTCCAAGATGCCAAAATACATATGAAAAGCTTAACTTAAGTGTAGGCTTCAATGAAATATAGCATAAAAAAGAAAGCGGGTAAGCGTATCTCCAGATGCATCCAAGCGACGCTTGAATGTGGAGGCCGCCATTCGCGCACATGAGCTCCAATGTAGTATAAAATTCAATGGCAAGAAAACTTTACTAAAGTAAGCTAGCGATATATAAAACTCTAAATAGCTATTGACCAGAGATTGAGGCCAAAAACTCGTTAAGTTTGCAGCACGCGATGCGCCGACGCCTTATCAGATCGCATGACGTCCATTCCCACCAGGCGGCACAAGCTCGGCTCCACTTCTGCAACCTGACTCACCAAAGCATTTTCCTAGAAACTTCTCATAGACAACAGTTTAGCTTTCTCCTACAAACCCTATATATCGCATCCTATATACATAGTGCCTTTGTCGCACTGCTTTCGTTCGACACAATCCCGACAAAAGACTCAGCACTTCCCCACATATACGGTCGACTAGATACTAGCCAAGATGCCCGGAAAGAAGGTTGAAAATAGCAAAAAGGTTGCCGGCAACGCCAGAAAGGCGGAGGCTGCGGCGAGGAAGTCCGCTGCAGAGGACGCAGTTAGAGAACAAGAGGAGTCTGAAAGATGGAACAAGGGCTCCAAGAACAATTCTAAGAAGTAAGCGTTATATCAAGATGGAACTGGCAAGACACCCCACTAATCATGCTGTGCAACAGGGAGGCCGAAGAGGCAAAGAAGGCCGAACAAGCACGAAAGAAGGCTGAGAGAGATGCCCTTATGAAGGAAGAGGAAGCTAGCAACGGCGGACGGGCCGAAGCCAAGAAATCCAAGGCACCTGTCAAGAGAGCCCGTGGCCTGGATCTCTCTCAGCTGGACGACAAGCCTGCCGACCTCAACGCCTCTGGTATCGACAACGCCCTCGACGCCCTGACTTTGACCTCAGGTGGCGGCGATACTGCCATCGACAAGCACCCCGAACGCCGATTTGCGGCAGCATACCGCCAATACGAGGACCGTCGATTGGCTGAAATGAAGGCGGACGGCAGCGGCACAGGTCTCCGACTTGACCAGCGCAAGCAACGTATAAGAAAGGAGTTCGACAAGAGTCCAGAGAACCCCTTCAACCAGGTTACAGCTGCCTACAACGCCACTCGGGAAGACATTAAGCAGGTCCGAGAAGAGGAAATGAGAAAGATTGAAAAGAGACTCGGTTAGAGCGTTTTAGGCTCGGCGCTACGTCTTTATTGGATGGAGAAAATTCTAAAATGCATTCATGTTTCTTTGCAGTTTCTAAGTTAAAGTTTGGAGTTTTCAATAGACTAAGGTTGTCACATAAAAATGTATTTTTGTTTCATTTGTTTCCACCGTGGGCTGCGATGACGTTTGTGTCGAATCTCCAACTCCTACCCCGCCAACCCCACGATGTCCAAGCGGGCAGAATACACACCGCTTTCATTGACCGCCAGGTAGGCTTCGGCAACACAAGCATCTCTACTCTTACTACACGAAGGTTTTCCTCCCTCCTCTAACAGAGATTATAATGTTTTTACTATGTCCTCATTAAATTTATCCAAACTTCCTTCGTTACGAAAGCAGCAGCTGCTGTCCGAATTGTATGGAACGAAGCTACCAGTTGACATTGGTGACATTGCTAACGCGTTTCGCAGCTCCGGACTTAAACAAGCATGTCCATCCGGCGTCTTTGTTAGCCTAACTCCAGGTGACCCGAGTCTTTGGTCTGCCGTATTATTTATGAGAGAAGGTATTCAATCCAATCCGGGGCTCTTGTTGGCGGAGATTCTAACGCGTAATCAAGGACCTTACTCGCCAGCCGTCTTGCGATTCCAGATACTCTTTCCGTCGTCCTACCCGCATCTACCACCCCTTATTACATTCGCAACCGATATATTTCATCCACTGATTACACCATTAACTACATACATGTATACGACAGACATCCATGATAATGGCACCGTGAGCGCTACTGACGCCGAACGTCTGCCTCCTGGCGGCTTCAGCCTAAGACATGGCTTCCCCGAATGGTTCGGCAGAGGCCGAAGAGCAACTCTAGAAAGAGCCATGAGCCCCACGAACGATCCCTCTGTACACCAAACCCCTACACCCATGTCGCCCGATGTCAACACTTTTCGTCTATCAATGCAACCTACGACGCCGCGGCAAACACCATCCATTTACACGATCCTAAAGTACATCAAAAGCACATTTAGCGACGCAGAGGTTCTTGACTCGGTTCCGCTAGATGCTGCTGGAAATCCTGGTGCTTGGCATGCCTGGCGCACACACCGAAGAAAATTGGGCAAGCTGCCTGGAGAAAAACCGACCCCCGCTGAACCGCCATCAACACCACCCGCTGCTGCTGTTGAGCAAGTGACAGCATCGCCGTCCAAGCTGAAGACTAACCAGCATGCTGTTCGAAAGCCTGGAGAATGGAACTGGGATGGGGTTTGGGAAGACCGTGTAAAAAAAGGAATCTCCGCCAGTTTGTCTGAACCGGTTCTCTACGGAGGCGCGACAGCAACTGATGAGCTTGTAAGTCCTTGATTTCACACGTTGTAGGGCGAATTGCTAATTTTATAGATTCGATTCTTGGCGTTAGATGAGTCCGAAATCGAATCGATAAAGGATAACTTACAACGAACATTGGGGGCATCGACATGACATCGCGGCACCGCTGCATCTGCGACCCAACGCACCTGCACTCTGTATATACCACATACAACCGAAATACAAAAGTAAGCGCGAACATGAAACGTTTGCCAGATTTATACTCTCCATTTCCATTATCATTTGCTTTTGTATGGTGACATCATATTCAATTTCGATACCCGCTCATCGCATTTTTAGTGTGGCTCTTCTTAATGGTCTTCTTCTTAGCCTCGCGTGTTTCTAATAGGCCATATCGGATTTAAGGTATTGTCCATAGAGCTGCGCATCACGTCTTATCCAAGTTTTCGTTACGACACCCGCATTTATATCAATTAGATATTCACCAACATGTCACCTAACCCTTTCTTTGGAGGACAAGGCGGACGCACAGAGCTTGAATGTATACCTTTGGTCCATCTCAACACCTTGGAAAAGCCAAGTCCCCTTAGAATAATCAAGAAGAAATCCAGATTAGACAGCCGACCTTCTCACCAAGATAGACGGGGGGTTGTCAGTTCAGGAATGACGAAAGCTAGAGCGCCTTCAGTCTCAGATTGCTTGACGCCCACGAAACATATTCCATCCAACTTACAACCTTGGTTACAAAGTATTCGAAGCGCTGAAATTCCACAATTTCAATACACCAATCGAAACATCGTAGCTCGAGCCAATTACCAAGATGCGCAAAATCACGCCACAATTGAAACACGTCATTCGTCCTCTCAATCGAGCAATTCCTACGAAGGCGCCTCGTTTCCAAACTCATCGGGCTTCAGCAACAATCGGACACGAGACACTTCGTTAGAATTTGAACAATCCAGGCTTATTGGATCTGATGGTTTAATGCGGCAGACATCGTTAGGCGACGATCAGGATATGGGCTTTCAGGGCATCTTACCACAGGTACTCGCGCCGCATGTTGATATTACCACAAATACTGGTGGCTTACTTTATGATGGTTCTGAGTACATCTGGGCCGCAGTAGAGATATCTGGCAAATTGTCTCATACGTACTCGGCAGATGCCGTACCGAACACTACCACCAGCTTTGATAACGCAACCAGCGACGCTATTGACGACCAGCTAGGTAGGATGCGTTCGACTACTTTTGTTAATCTATACTAACTGATAACAGATTGCTTCTTTAAGCATGGCCGCTTGTACGATCTCTCAGTAGAAATACTCTCGTCTTCGGATACAGAGATTTCCCAAGTTCTACACCATCATAAGTTTCCAACGTAAGCCTGTTTGTAAAATCTAGACTATTTTGGTCGCCAGCTAATATCTCAGTGCTATTTACTCCGGCTCAACTATACTGTTACTGGTAAAAGTTCGCTTTTGTCAGCAATGGTACACTTCTTATCCAATTACAGGACACGACAAGCCAAGGTCTGACCAGCTGATTGAAGACCTAGAGTCACAACTAGGCAATACCTCAGTACCGTATATGCAGATTAGAATAACATATTCTCATTCTGCATTTGCGGAATACTCTGAAACACTATGCCCCAATGGTGTCTCCTACCTGTCTAGCCGCTTGGAAACAACCGCAACGGCGTCGCTGAAACGACATAACCGGCAATCAAACTGGTGCTCACCACCTCTAGCAAATACAGATGCATTATTTGAAGTGATGAAGCGCCATTGGGATATTGAAAGAGCCAGTCGTATCTTTGAACAAATACAATCACAGAAGGGTGTAAACCCATCACTGACACCACGGCATACGAGCAGCTGTAGAGTAGATGGGACATCATTGTCGCCTTCAAATTTCCCATCACAACTCTCTCCACCCCGGCTTAGTCTAAAAGAGACAATACAACTTTCCAAGAAACGAGTCAGTGGGAAGAGTCGCCGAACAGTTTCTCAAGCACCACAGCGAACGGAGCCAGAAGATCACAAGGTTACTAAACGACGCTCGCTCGGCAACGAGTTCTTGCGGGGGTTAATGCCAGCATTTGGTGGACTATCGGTGGAATATGACGAAAGATGCCTTACAAATGAGCTATCTGGCACACCAATCTTTGCGCAGAGCAGAAAAGATGCTTGGGTATGGGACTGGGGCTCGTGGTTTTAATGTGTTAGAACATGGGTAGAGTTATATTGTTTCCTGCCCAACAGCAGATTCTATCTACATGGAATTAAGTTACTGCAACTCGTCCTTCCAAGGAATGGATACCTGTGCTCCTCTACGAGACACTGTAATTGCAGAAGCAGCCGTAGCTGACTTGAGAGCCGACTCAATATCAAATTTCTGGCCGTCTGCCTCTACGACAGACAGGGCATAAGATCCAACAAATGTATCTCCTGCAGCAGTAGTATCCACGACATTCGCCTTGAGAGCTGGGATCAGAGCACTCTTTCCATCGCTTGTGGCAAAGTAGACACCGCGTCCGCCCAAGGTAATGACAACGTTTTTGACACCTCTCTCGAGGAAGATCTTTCCTACTTTGTTGAGTCCGGCTAAATCGTCAAGGTCAGATTCTGGGCATCCCGAGAGGATAGCTGCCTCAGTCTCGTTCACGACCAAGTGGGCGAGGCCCTTGTAGGCATGTTCGGGTAGAGGTTGCGCTGGGGCAGGGTTCAATAGCACCGGCACTCCAGTATCCCGAGCAGCGGACAGAGCTTGCATAACTGTATCGAAAGGAATTTCTAGCTGCATAATGAGCAGGTCAGGTCGCGGTTCGGGGAGGGTAGAGAACTCGGTGGGCAGCAAGCTGTGGTTGGATTCGGGGGATAGGATGATTCTGTTCTGGCCAGACGGCTCGTCAACGACAATAATAGCAATACCAGTCTTGCCGTCCTCGCGGACAGCAACACCAGTAGTGTCGACTCCAAAGGATGTCAAGCTTTCGCGAAGCTGGGAGCCATAGGCATCAGAGCCTACGGCGCCAACCATCAGGATATCGGCCGAAGGGTCGGCGAGATTAGATGTGCGGGAGAGTTTGCCACATGCCACGGCCTGGTTGGCGCCTTTTCCGCCTGGGGATACATTGAAGTGGTTTGCCGTAAGAGTCTCGCCTGGTAGCGGGTGGTGAGGTACGTAGGAGACAAGGTCAATGTTGAGAGAGCCGAGGACGGTAATGCGAGGGCGAGCCATTGTTGGTGTTGGTTGCTGTGTTCAAATATAGAGAATATGACGTATGATATGGTTTTCAGGCGAGATTTACTGGTATTTTAGAAGATACACCAGCGGGGAGAGGAATTGGTCAGTGGCTGATTGGGGGAGAAGACGTTTGTTGCAAGACGGCAAATTTGGCATCGGAGCTCAGCGACGACGAAAACGGTCCCCGCCTGCCCCGCCATGACGAGGTGGGGAGGAAGAAATAGCAGGTGGCCCCCAACAATTAACGGGCAGCCCCGCTATAAAAGGTGGCCACAGCCCGCTAAAAGGACCGCACACAGAGAATTACAGGCGCTGCCACAGGTCTGCATTACTGTAATGTAATTGAGAACATATGTCTGGTGGCGGGGTATCGAAACCGCGGCAATGCTCTGTATGCTGCAGCGTATGTAAAACTGGGAGTTGGTATCCCTTTGCTTATCAAGAGGTTTGCAACTTGCCGCAGAGCACTACATCTTCTCCAAATGGAATCCAGCTTACATCGCAGAGGCGTGCAGCGGCTGCTGGTGTTCCTTTCTCGTCATGAACTCGTTCAGGCGAAACCACCACCCCGCCTTGACCTAGCCACGTAGGTGCAATAGTCACAATGACAGAGTCAACGAGGCTGTGGTAGTCGGGATGTAGTAGCGAGTTGATAATGTTCGCTCCTCCTTCCACCATCACACTGGACAGCCCGGTCTCGTGCAAAGCGGTCATGATATCCCGCCAGTCAAACCGTGACCGTGAGGTAGCTTTGTCCGGTTGCGCTGGAATCTGTATATATCTCCCTCCATGACTTTCAAGGACCTCTCGGCTGGCGGTTGGTATGCCGTCGTGGTGCTGAGTTGTGATGATGAATGGAGCGAGCCCCCGCCCAAACTTGCATGTCTGTAACACTTTATCCGTAGCTTGTGGGGTCCAGCGTAGATGGGGGTCAATAATGATTGGTCTTGGTTGAGAATTGGCTCCTTGGATGCGGCAGTTGAGCGCTGGGTCGTCGGCTAGCATTGTTGATACACCTACTAAGATGGCGTCGTGGCGCGAGCGCAGATAGTGCGTCATGGCCTTCGAGTCAGGGCCAGATAAACGGGTTCTGACACCGGGTGCTAATGATAAAGATGAATCGAGGGATGTCGCGAATGTTAATGTGACAAATGGCCGGCTCTGTGGTTGCTCTGTTGATGTGCGAGCTGAGGAGGGGTTTGGCGGCAGTCTTGGCTCTAAATTGAGAGCCGATGCGGCGGAAAAGGTAAGCGTATCAGACATATTGAGAGGCTATTAAACAGGTTTGAAGTGGTTGGTAGAAAATTTTAGGTTTAAATAAACACCAGAGAGTTGCGCTTCCTTTGCGTTGTTGATGCAAGACGTCGGTTCCATCCACGTTAGCTCTGGTCGAAGTTTTGTCGTCGTAGACCCGCACCACGCAACAAGAACCTCGCATAAAGACTAGAACCAACGGAAAGAGATGCGAGATTATCAACAATAGTACAATATTTTTTTTTAGCTTCATTCGCTACTTTTGATATTTTTATTATTTGTTCAAATATTTATTCTATGTATCTGATAGTCATTAGTAGCGTTATATAATCATGATAACGTGATCGTCCTCCATTAGCAGAACTAGGCAGTCATCGCTTCCCATATATTGGGTTGCCGTCATTGTCAAACTCTGCCCATTGGAAATGGCTACAGCCTTCCTTATCCGGGATATTCCCCGCATGGCACATCCAAAAGTATTTGCCAAAGTTCTCCCGCTTCCTGGTCACCACACGCAACACGCACGGGATATTGCATTTGCACTTTGGCGTGTACCTTGGATGCATATTCGCCCGGTAGTCGCGATATGTGATATTTATTCGCTTATTTCCAGCTATCGGATGCGGATCAATCGATAGTGCTGGTGCAATACTGTGTTTCCATTCTTCCTGCATCTCAGCATGCATCACAAGTAGAGAGTTGTGTGGTAGGTGAATAGATATTTGCCCCTCTGCGTCGGAGTCTTCTGGCCGTCTAGTGTCCTCATCCTTTGGTAGAACTCGGCGGACACGGAATTCGCGAGCCACGCCCAGCGATATAGACCCTATAATAGCTCGAGGGCCCAAATACGTCAGATGGTCACTATGCCACCCAACACTCTGCTGCGCTCCGTCGTAACAGTTTACAAAAGCAGCATTGGGAATCCATGTGTTTGGAGACTGATATTTAAGTTTTTTGCCGCCCGGATACGTCGTCTTTATTCGATCTTGGACCTCGCTGTTGACGGCATCTTGGACCAGCGGGCGCACTTTTGTGAGTTGGGGTGTCAATTGCCGAATATCCTATAACACGGTCAGCCATTATTTTTTGTAGTGTTTGAAAGATCCACTGCGTTGGAATTACATTCAGTTTTGATCCATTATAATAGTAGTCCGTTTTGAGTGTCTGAATCTCGCTCGTACTGCCAACATAGAAGCTGGACGTATGGGGGCTTGACACCACATTATCAAACAGTTTAAATGTAATTTGTTCAAACGTAGGCGCTTCGTCAAGCAGTTCTTTTAACAGATCATTCGCTAGATCGGGTGGTAGAAAGTTGTGTATGATTGTGCACGGTGTATGTTCTGCGACATCGGCAGGGTCGAATAAATGCAGGGTTGCGCCCTTCCTTGATTTGACCTTTTTCTTTACTGGTGAAGTGGAAGATGCTCCTCCAACAGCGAAATGTCTGAGCGATTGTTGCTGTCCAATAACGCCCGTCTTTTTGCCTCCGGGTTTGAAGTTTTGGAGAGACGCCGATGCATCTGCTACTGATCCGTCATGCGCCAGAAGAACATCCATAAGCGTCTCTTGGTCAATGTCGGAATGAAGAGATGCGAGCATAGCCAGTTTAAGCTCGGTGGAATCTTCCGCGTCTTCTGCAGGCGGCGGAGTACTGGCCTTTCTCTTCGGCCGATTCAGAACGGCCTTCATGATGTCATGCTTCTCAGCATGCTCGGAACAGCACTGCAGCTGCGTAGGTCCTGTCTATAGGGAACGATGGGAAAATGAAATGCCAGCTAGGAGTGCGAAAGGAACGAATACAAATGTGGGTTTGGTTTGGCCAAAGCCAAGTACGGATGTATGAACGCACATTAGTTTTGCGCTAAGCCGCCACTTCGAAAGCAACAGCGACCACTCTAGCGCGTCTTGCACTGTAGCGAAGAGAACACGACCCGGCGCGGTGTCATGTGACGGGCTGCGGACCATGGCGCCCAAGGTCACTGAATTTACAGCGGGCTCTTCAGCGGTCTGCTCCAGGTTACAGTGGGGCGACGTAGCCGAGGCACATGCTGGAGCAGCCACAAAGCTATCAACTCGAACGTCAGAAGCAATTGTTGAGAGCTGATTTGCTGGCTTGTGCACCAATTGAAACCCGACTGTATTCTCCGACTACCCGCTCTCTTGTCTTCTTGTTCCCTTTCAACATTCAACAACATTACAAAAAAGAAAGTACAACGCCTCCAGAAACAGCGTTTGTCCAGTCTTATCTACCCCTCCCATAACATCCCGGCCCCTCTTCCAAGATGGCGGCTATGCTCGAGTTCCGTACGCAGGGCTACAACCCATATGCGGTTAAATATTCACCATATTACGATTCGCGCATAGCAGTTGCTGCTTCCTCGAACTTTGGTATTGTCGGCAATGGCCGCCTCTTCACTCTGGGCCTCACGGCGCAAGGCATACAGGTCGAAAAGGCGTAAGCACCCTGCTGGTCCTCCCGGTAATCCAACACCAATCGCAATACTGATCTCTGTCTAGATTCGATACAAACGATGCACTATATGACCTTGCGTGGTCTGAAATCAACGAAAACCAGGTCATTGTCGCTTGCGGAGATGGCTCTCTCAAGCTGTTTGATCTCGGCGTTAACGACTTCCCCGTCATGAACTTCCACGAGCACAAGCGCGAGACCTTTTCGGTCTGCTGGAATCCTGTAACAAAAGATACATTCATTTCTAGCTCTTGGGACGGAACTGTAAAGATTGTGAGTCTCCTTTCTTAGAGCTGACAAGGCGCTTGGCCATATTGCTAACAGGCTCCAGTGGTCGCCAACAAGAAGCCATTCTATCAAGACGCTCCCCATTGGCAACTGCACATATAGTACATCGTTTTGTCCCTCAAATCCAGCCCTTATATCAGCCGTCTCCTCTGACTCTCATCTGAGACTTTTCGACCTCCGTACACCCTCGTCTGCCAAATACCACCTAGTTTCCACAATACCAGTCCATTCCGCCGGCCCGTCGGGCGGTAGCCCTCCTGCCGAAGTACTGACGCACGATTGGAACAAGTACAACGATACTGTGGTTGCTACGGGTGGCGTTGATAGGCTCCTGCGAACCTTTGATATTCGAAACCCGACAGGTGGGCCCTTGACACTGATGCAGGGCCATGAATATGCCGTTCGCAAGGTCGCTTGGAGCCCTCATTCAGCTGACATCCTCCTCTCTGCCAGCTACGACATGACCGTACGATTATGGAATGATGGATCCGGTGGACAGCCGAGTATTGCTCCTCAAGGACCACAAGGCCTGCGTCTGGGTCAGCAGATGGGCATCATGAACCGACACACTGAATTTGCCACTGGCGTAGACTGGTGTCTCTTTGGTGCAGGCGGCTGGGTCGCATCAGTTGGATGGGATGAGCGGGTGTTACTCTGGGATGCCAATATGCTCATGGCCCAGCGCTAAGCTTGGGTAGGCCCAGAAAGAAGAAGATGTTCATAAAAATTGGCGGTGGCGAGGGTGTCCTTACTACCCAGTTTTGTTTTTTTCGATATAACCATAGCGTTGCTGGCTGCCCTCTTATTCATAGAAAAGATATAGGAAGGGAATTGATTTTATAAAGTCTATATGCAAACAGCTTTTTGGAGCTTTTCAAGTGCTAGGAGAGATTGTCGTTGCTTTTCTGGTTGCCCCCCGGATACGCCAAACAAACAACCCAGAGAGTGTGTCTATAATACAAAATATGTCGTGCCATACGACTCAAAGATCCCATCGTTTGCGATGTAGCGGAAAAGAAAATGAAATATAGAATACAGGGAATTGTGAGGCAAACAACCATGCCAACGTATGGAGTGGCCGGTGTGCTGATTGCCTCTATTCCAATAAATAGTACAAGTCTTTACCAGCTAGACTCCTCCTCTTTGTGTCGAGGGTATGAGTCTCGTCGAGAGAAGCGCTCTCTTCGCTTAGAAGGGAAACGGCCAGAGTCGCGTCCCCGACCACCAAATCTGTCGGAACCTCTGCCACGGTCATCTCGGCGGACGTTTCGACGCATGTTGTCGAATGCGTCACCACGATTACCTCGGTCGTCTCGGTCATCCCGATCGTCGCGGCTGGATCTCTCATCTCGAGAGAATCCTGTCCGAGGTGGTGAGTTGATGTTCAGATAGCGGGTGCTGATTCCAAGGTTTCTGGCCCACGATGTCGAAACTGGAGGTGGTGCCTCCCAACCCCAGCCTTCAACGACCCACTGCTGTAATTCTTGTGCAAGCTCTTCTCGGCTTCCCATGTGAGCACCGAAAACAGAAGTGTATGTGCTTCCGAGAAGGTTCGAGGGCAAACGAGAATAGAGCTGAGCGGTATCATCCACATAGCTGGTTTCTCCAGCAGCACCAGGGCTTGCCGTCGCACTCTCTAACGATTCATTGGGCTTGATGGGTAAGCCCTTTAACATGTTTCTTGTTGTTCGAAGGGATGACGGAGGGAGAAGAATCCAGCCTTCACCATCCTTTCCTTGGCGACCGGTCCTGCCGAGACGGTGGATGTAGGATTCACGATCACGAGGGCAGTCGACCTGGATAACGTGTGTGACATCTGGGAAGTCCATTCCGCGGGCGGTGACGTCGCTAGAAAACAGAATGGCGCTGGATGCTGAGCGGAAGAAGTCGGCAGCGCGAGTTCGCTGGTTCTGGGTGAGTGCTGAATGAATCGCGTACGTCTGGACATTCATGTCGCCAGACTTGCGGCGCATGTAAGCTAATTCGCCAGCCATCTGCACAAGCGCCGTTGTATTAAAGTAGACAATGGCCTTGAAAGGCTTAGCATCAGGCTTGGATTTTGCCTTGGCTGATTCACGGTCGATCAGCTCAAAGACGCTGGGGAAGACATTCTTCCAGCCATCTAACTTGACAATATTCTGAGGAATTCGGTCGTGCGTGAGAGACTCATTCTCAGGAATAGTCTGAATAAACTCAAAGTCGTCTGGGCGGACCATTGTACGGGCGAGACGGATGACGTTGTCGGGGATCGTAGCGGACACAAGCATCGTCTGGCGAACCTTTTGGTCGGGGCTCGGCAAAAGATCGACAATGCTCTTCAGTTCTTGCTCAAAACCAGTATCGAGCATACGATCAGCCTCATCCAAGACCATTGCGGCCAGGTTAGGGGCTTCTATGCCACTTCGAGGGTCGCTAAGCAGATCATGAAGACGGCCAGGGGTAGCAATCAGTAGGTGGCAACCCATACGGCGCGCTCTTCGGAGCATTTCACTTTTTTGGGTACCACCAACAGCGATCTGCACAACCAATCCAGTGTTCTTAACAAGCATCTTAGCTTCCTCGGCAATCTGCATTGCCAGCTCACGGGTTGGCGAGAGAACAATACCGCGGATATCGTCGCATCGAGCCTGGCGGAGGGCTTTTCTGTGGGCAAGGGAGGGATCTTCGTGTAGCATACGCTGGAGGAGAGGGAGCAGGAACGCAATTGTCTTGCCAGTTCCAGTCTTAGCTTGGGCAACGCTGTATGTCCTGTTAGCAGGGTTACGACGAATAGTAGCTAGCCACAGTTAGAGCTTACATGTCAGTGCCTTTCAGTGCCGGGGCAATGGTCTTAGCCTGTACCGGAGACATCGTTTCGTATCCCAGGCCGTCTGTAATGTTGGACAGGATTGTCGGGTTCAGATCAAGGCGGGAGAGTTCGTCGAAGCGCATCGATTCTTCAGACTCGGCTGGCGCTGCTGATTCGTCGCGCTCAGTGCTATACTGCTTGAAGTGAACAAATGATGACAGCTTGGGTGTAACCGAATATAACGGAGTAGCAGCCGTCTGCGAAATCGTCCAGCGTTGGGCAGTTAATCGCATCGATGGCGTCGCGGTGATGCGACTGGCGGCCGAGGCGCACCGACGCATGCCTTGTCGGAACATGGCTGAAGTGGGAATTAAAGAGAAGTTTCCTCGTATTGCATTCAACACAGATGATATCTTCTATATTATAATAGTAGAGATGCAAAAAAAGCCTCAAAGATGGCGCACTCTGATGTGAATGTTGTAGGGGCAACTTTCTATTGATGTAGCAACTTTTTTTTTTCGCCTGGCGTCCTTCGTCCGTAAAGGGAAAGGGGTCGCCCAGGCTCCACTGCCGGCAAGGGGCACCGATGCAAAAGGTACACTAGGCGGGTGGATCACGTGCTGGTATAACAGAAGCATACATAAGAAGAAAACAACAGCTCTAATAAAGCTCAGAAAATAAATATAAGAATATGCTATGCGTGGAAATTCTAACGCCTGATTAGAGTTACGCCCCAATAAAATACGAAAAAAGAAGAAGAAAACTTCTTGCGCCATGTCCCGTTGCTCCATGTCGTTTATCATCACCAAACCTGTGGCAACAAGGATTGATAGCCACTTACAGCATATCGCGACTCATTTCGTAAGACCATCCGCCTTCACGGCGCAGCTTCTCTCTTGCCGCCATATCCTTTCGTACATCGTCCTCTGTTAAGCGATCTAACCCACTCCAATTGGCACTGGAGGTTCTTGCACGGAACTTCCCCCATCGTTCCTTGTGCTTGTTAAACACTTCTTCCATGTTAAGCGGACCTGGTGCACCAAAGATTTGTAAAGGATCCAAAGTCTCCTGGTGAACGAGAGACTGGTGGAGAGCCGGTGAGTTTGCCCAATCTGCAATCTGCATGCCAGGATCATCATCCTCATCCTCATCATCTGTTTGGATCTCCGGCAACTCGATAGACTCGCCATTCTGAAACTGCGGTGAGGGTCGGGACACTGATTTTGCTGTTGACTTGGCAAGCAATGCGTGTCCTGTCCTTGCTGGTGTCTTAAATGCTGAACTTGCACCATTCTGATTAGGTGCGAAGGGGATGCCTCCCTTCGAAATTTGAGCCATGTCTAGAGGATGGCCACCCTTTTGTGCGCCTTGTTGAGAAGCCACTGAAGCCTTGAAGATGTCGCGCGTGGCACTCGCTGGTGCATTAGAGTATCCGCTTTGGAAAATACCCTTTGGCATATCCTACATCGTGTTAGTGCAGTGCAATCTCAGGAAGTTCGGGTTAGTGCTTACCTTCTTAAAGCCTGGGGAGGGTCGAACTGGCGGCCCTTTCATATGCTGACTACTGGATTCGCTATCGTCAAAGTTTTCGCTTGTTCGGCGTCGCTTTGCATCCTTATCATTCGTCTCAAGAATGCGCTTCTGTCCAGCAGCCAGACTGCTGACTACAGATCCTGCAAGTCGTGGGTTACCATTCTCAGGAGGTCCCATACGAGATGGGGGTCGGCTTGCGTGAGCGCTCGCCTTTTGTGCAGAAGGTGGGACAGATTTCTGTTGACTGAGACTGAAATCTGGAGGTCCATTCGGCTGAGCACGTACTGCGGGGGGCGGTGCGCGTGTTTGTTTCGCCTTCTCAATTGCCGCTTGACGTTGTGCATGCTTCTTCTCTTCCGCCGCTTCTCGTTCTTTTTGTTTTTGGCGTTCGATTTCAGCTCGGCGCTGCTGCTCCTGTCGTCGAGCTTCCTCCTGAGCCGCAATCTTCTTGCGATCCGCTTCAGCCTTAGCCTCTCGTTTACGTTGAGCTTCTCGTTCTTCTTGCTCCTTCTTCTTCGCCGCTGACAGTGATCGCAGGCTCTGTGTCGATGGTTTAGCCTGTAGGGCAGCTTTGCTAGCTTTGCTGGCAAGTTGAGGAGGTTGTGTTATTATTGGCGTCGGGATAGTCTCTGGCTGGCCCGTTGATTGGCGGCTAGATGGGCGATATTGAGAGTGCTGGGACCCCGTATTAACCCGAATGACTGTAGGAATAAGCTTGGTTTTGACTAAAGGCTCCCTGCTGGGTTTGACGGGACGCTTGCTCTCCTTATTTCGAAGTGCGTGACCAGTCGTAGAGGTCGCCTTCGCTGCAGAGGAGGGCATTGGCAGTGGTGCATCAGCCATTGGGAGATCTCCATCATGCGCATCGTTGTCTTCACCAAGCCTCGGCTTACGGGGGCTGCTTCGGTTTACCCGAGGTGTTTGGCTTGGAAGTGCTTTGCGCTCAATGTGCTTCTTTTGCGCAATCTCATTTTCCATCGCCGCAATTCGATCCTGTTCTTTGCTAAAAACATGTGCCTTCTCACGTTCTTGTTCTCGAGCTTGTTCGAGCTTAGCCAGCTGGTCAGCAGCCTTTGCTTTGGCCTCCGCTTCACGATTAGAGTCAACCTTCGGTTCCGGTGCCGCATATACTGATCGGGTAGTTGATCGAGCTGGGCTGGCAGGTACAGCAAGATCCGCACTTCGCAAGGTCTTAGATGCGCCTCGCTGTGGCGATGAGATCGATTCTACAGACGGCGTAGAGTGGAGCCCAAGGCGTAGAGTAGATGGTGACAGGATAGACTTGCTTTCAGCACTAATGGCAGCACTGCTTGCAAGCAACCCTCGCGAGCTCTTGAGAATCGAGGATAACTTGTTTTTTACCTGCTTTAGAGGGCTCTCTCGGAACAAGCGAGATGGTGACTCGGGGCGCGTCTCGGTGCTCTTCAATACGTCCCTAAAGTCTGCGTCCGAAGTAGATGGAATTTGGGTCAAGGCTGTCTCTGAGTAGGTGGCCGGAATCCTAGACACAACAGGGCTGGCAGGTGCAGCACCAGGTGTTGCAAGGATGCCTTGCGTGAAGTTATCTTCAGGCTCAGCATCCCTAGAAAAGTCTGGCTGTCCAATAGTGTTTTTATCACGAATACCCTCCATCACGTCGGCAGAGTAACTCTTTGGTAGCCCAGGTCTAACAGTCGTAGGCGGCTCAATCCAATCATCATCGTCATCGTCTTGGGGGAAGGCTCCTGGTGTTGTCTGTATAGTTTGTTGAATGCTTTCTCTTCTCTGAGGGGAAACAATCTTAGTTCCGGCAAATGTCTTCGATACAGCTTGAGCTGGTGGTTGAGTCATTGGTGGAGGCGCGTTATTTCCATCAGAGTGTCCAAGGCGTTTGATTTGATCCTGCAATCGTTGTGTATATGTCTTAGAAGGATCTGGTGACTCAATACCGTTTTTAGGAGCGTCATAATCATCTTGAATTTCCTCCGTCTGCTCAACCTCGACCTTGCCCGTGTTATTCCTGTCGCTGCCAAGTCGCGGATATTGTGTTGCTTTGGAATAGCTGAGTCGGGAGGTGCGCCCACCTGACATTGCTTTAGCTGCTGGTAGTGGTTCCCGGGCTGGAAGAGATGCAAAGTTTAGACTGCTCTTCCGCGTCATCTGTCGAACCGGGCTTGACGCTTCCGAGGGAGACCTCGTCCCTATACGCTTGACGTTCACGTCATCATCAAAATCTGACTCATCGTCTACATCTAATAATGGAGATGAGTCGATATCGCGGGTTTCTTTGTAATTATTTGTTGATGATATCGATTTTGTCGTGGTATTGTCGTCATGTGTTGGGACGAAATGTTGCTGGGGGGAGTCCACAGCCACGACTCCGGGAGTGCTTTGTTTGGCTGGACTAGACTCTTTCTCTTCCTCGTGCATAGGACTGCTAATCGGATCCACGAATGTCGGATCCACGTACGATGCCTCATCATATTTCTGGGTTCCATATCCAGAATCTTGAGTCTGCTGTGACGCGGCATCTGGTTTGAATGGTTTTACTGGGACTGATTGGGTAACCGGCTTCTTCAGCAGCTCTGCATGTGCGGGAGATCGCATTTGGTTGAACTTGGTGGCAGTTCCGTTTGGCGTCGAAGTAAAAATATCAGATAATGGCTGCGCGATGTTAGCGTAGAGACCAATAATCAGCGAGAAAGACAGTCTTACCGCTCTATTCTGGACGACATCTTTCTTGTTTATCGTGCGCGGTGTTCGCCCGCGAAGCTTTCCGGGTGTTTTAAAGGTTTCAGCAAAGTTTCTAGTTATAGGTAAGCATACTGTGATGCCGCGGCGGAGGGCAATGTCGACTCACATCTCATTCTCGTTGAAAACACCGGCGAGGTGTTCATTCAGCCACTCAACCTCGTTTCTAACAGAGAAGGTAAATTCTTCCACTTCTGACTGAACGATCTGAAGGGCAGATGATCGCTCTTCCTCAACCCAAGCAGCTGAGCCGACTTGAAGACGCGGCCCTCGCATAGCAGCCATGGTGAAGTAGCTGTGCTACGCGTTTCCGAGTCCCTCGAGGGATATTTCTGACTTTGAGTGGTTGGTATAAACGAGCAAATGTAATAAGCTCTTATAAATGAGTCGTAGTCACCAACATTTGATGGATTTGGTCGAACTGTGTGATATTGTGAAGCTGGCGGGACTACACAGTAGTGACCCATAGTCTGTCGTGGTGCTCAATGTTTTGATTCAACCCCAATTGGGTTAGCGCGGTGCTGGCCGCCAAACGTTGCGTCCCGTCGCGTCCACGCATCGGGGGACAATGTGGCCGCACGTGACGATAAGTCCTTATCAGAAACTAAACAAGGTATTGTTTACTTGCCCGCGCGTCTCCCTCCAGAGTGGCCTTGCGACACAAGGGAACCAAGGCAAGCAACATCGACCCCGGATTATTGCCAGAGGTACATCTGCAGTCATGAGAGTAATAGAAGTCGTCATTGACGTACGTATTGGTTTGTTTTCTAGAGGGCATAGATAATGTTTATTAACGCGACAAACAGGGCTTCAAGTCGTACGCCGTGCGAACGGTTATTTCAGGATGGTACGGGCATTTACTGCGTGTCAAGGCGTGTTGAATAGACTCGGCCAGCTAACATGAATAAACCTAGGGATGAGGCATTCAACTCCATTACTGGTCTTAACGGCAGTGGCAAATCCAATATCCTCGACGCCATCTGCTTTGTTCTCGGCATCACCAACATGTCCACGGTGCGAGCGCAGAACCTCCAAGATCTTATTTACAAGCGCGGACAGGCTGGTGTGACAAAAGCAAGCGTAACGATTGTGTTCGATAACCGCGATACGAAGAAGTCACCCATCGGATTCGAGGAGTACGCCACTATCAGCGTCACCCGTCAGATTGTCCTTGGCGGAACTTCGAAGTACCTCATCAACGGTCACAGAGCACAACAGCAAACCGTTCAAAACCTCTTCCAATCTGTCCAACTCAACATCAACAATCCCAACTTCTTGATTATGCAGGGCCGTATCACCAAGGTTCTCAACATGAAGGCTGTCGAGATTCTGGCTATGATTGAAGAAGCTGCTGGTACCCGAATGTTCGAAGATAGACGAGACAAGGCCCTGAAAACAATGTCAAAGAAGGAGATCAAGCTTCAGGAGCTTCGAGAGTTGTTGAAGGATGAAATTGAACCGAAGCTGGAGAAACTTCGCACTGAAAAGCGTGCATTCCTCGACTACCAACAAACACAGAATGATCTGGAAAGGTTAACTAAGCTAGTCGTAGCGTATGATTACCTACGCGGGCAAGAGAAACTTCGCCAGTCAGCCGCAGACCTTGAGGCTAAAAAGCAACGCCACAGTGCTCTTGAAGAATCAGCAACACGCTTGCGTACTGAGATCTCCCATCTGGAAGAGGACGTCGCCCGAGTCAAGGCTCAACGGGAGAAGGAAGTTAAGAAGGGTGGCAAGGGCCAAGCGTTGGAGGATACAGTCAAGAAACATGCCAACGAAATCGTTCGTCTTGCAACTCTAATGGACTTGAACAAGTCTAGTCTGGCGGAAGAGAAGGAGAAGAAGACTGCACTCGAAACCTCCGTCATTGAGCTGGAGGCTGCACTGAAGGATAAGAATGCAGCATATGAGCAAGCAAAGGCTAAGAGCGATGCAGCAAAGGAAGACTTGGCAAAGCAGAGTGCCGACGTTGAATCAAAAGAAGAGCTTCTTCAGACCCTGCAGACTGGTGTTGCCTCCAAAGATGGCCAAGAGAATGGATATCAAGGACAACTACAAGACGCGAAGAGCCGTGCTACAACGGCTGCTACTGTTCAGGAGCAAGCCAAGATCAAAATTGCGCATTTCAAGTCGAGGCTCAAGGAAGAGGAGCCCCGCGCGAAGAAGGCCAAGGAGCAGAATGCGGATTTAATACGTGATCTTGACGGTATGAAGAGCAAAACTCAGAAGCTTGAGCAGCAGCTTGCCAAGCTTGGTTTTGAACCTGGCCAAGAAAAGCAAATGTACAAGGATGAGTCAGATCTACAGCAAAAGGTTCGCACTTTGCGCCAAGAAGCCGATAAGCTCAAACGTCAAGTTGCCAACATCGACTTCAACTACACCGATCCTGCTCCCAACTTTGACCGCTCTAAAGTCAAAGGTCTCGTCGCTCAACTTTTCACCCTCGATAAGAACCACACCAAAGCTGGCACAGCGCTTGAGATTTGTGCTGGTGGCCGACTATACAACGTGGTTGTCGATTCTGAGGTGACTTCATCTCAGCTGATTCAGAATGGCAAGCTTCGAAAGCGAGTGACTATCATTCCATTGAACAAGGTCTCAGCCTTCAAGGCCTCTGCACAGGCAATTGCCACTGCTCAAAAGATTGCTCCTGGAAAGGTCGACCTTGCGCTTTCGCTAGTTGGATACGACAAGGAGGTCTCTGCTGCTATGGAGTATGTATTCGGCAGTACCTTAGTATGTGCTGATGCAGAAACCGCAAAGCGCGTTACATTCGACCCCGAGGTGCGCTTAAAGAGTGTCACCCTTGAGGGTGATTCGTATGATCCATCTGGCACTTTGTCCGGTGGCAGCTCAGCGAGCTCTAGCGGTGTCTTGGTAACCCTCCAAAAGCTTAATGCGTTGACAAAAGAGCTTGAGACATCTCAGACAAGCCTTCAGGAATTGAAGATTCGGATAGCACAAGAAAAGACGAAGTTGGACCAGGCTCGAAGCATCAATCAAGAGTTGGATTTGAAGAATCACGAGATTAAACTGGCTGAGGAACAAATCAACGGCAACGCTTCGTCCTCGATTATTCAAGAAGTTGAGAACATGAAGTCAGGCATTATTGAGCTCGAGAACAATATCAAAGAAGCCAAGGCCAAGCAGACTGAGGCTACTGCCGATGTCAAGCGAATTGAAAAGGATATGAAGGACTTTGACAACAACAAGGACGCAAAGCTTGTAGAGCTGCAAAAGTCTCTAGATAAGCTGCGTAGTGGGCTGCAAAAGAATTCCAACAATGTCAAGGCGCTTCAGAAAGAGCTCCAAGGCGCACAGTTGGATTTGGAGCAAGTCAAATCAGAACTATCCACGGCTCGTGATCAGGTTGGCGAAGCTGAGGTCGCTATCAAGACTCAGGACAAAGGCATACAAGACTTGAACAAGCAACAAGCGCAGCTACAAGACACACATGATGCTGCACAGACCCAGCTCGAAGACGAGAGAGCCAAGTTACATTTGTTTGATGATGAGCTAAGGGCGCTAGACGAGGCAACCCGCTCAAAGAATGCCCGCATCGCCGAAGAAGGTTTAGAAATGCAGAAGCTTGGACACCAGGTTGAAAAGTTCCACAAGGAGCAGCAAGGTGCTGCAGAGAATGTGGCTCGACTTGAGGCTGATCATGACTGGATCCATGAGGAAAAGGATAGTTTTGGCAAGAATGGTACTCCTTACGACTTCCACGGTCAAAACATTTCTGAGTGCAAGTCAACATTAAAGAACCTCACCGAGCGTTCTCAAGGCATGAAGAAGAAGATCAACCCCAAGGTTATGAACATGATTGACAGCGTGGAAAAGAAGGAGGTGGCCCTGAAACACATGATCAAGACAGTCATTCGAGATAAGCGAAAGATTGAGGAGACCATTGTCAGTTTGGATGACTACAAGAAGAAGGCTCTGCACGAAACTTGGGAAAAGGTCAACCGAGACTTTGGCCAAATCTTCTCTGAGCTGCTGCCAGGAGGCAGTTTTGCCCAGCTGGATCCTCCTGAAGGCAAGACCATTAACAACGGCCTAGAGGTCAAGGTCAAGCTCGGTAAGGTGTGGAAACAGAGTCTTACGGAACTCAGTGGTGGTCAAAGGTACGTATATCTCGGTTGATGTGATGATAATCCGCAGGGGCTAACAGTATTTCAGATCACTCATTGCCTTGTCGCTCATTATGGCGCTGCTGCAATTCAAACCTGCGCCCATGTACATTCTTGACGAGGTTGACGCTGCTCTCGATCCATCACATACACAGAACATTGGTCACTTGATCAAGACGCGCTTCAAGGGATCTCAGTTCATCGTGGTCAGTCTCAAGGACGGCATGTTCCAGAACGCAAATAGAATCTTCAAGACGCGCTTCAGTGAAGGTACCAGTATGGTGCAGGCGCTGACACCTGCGGATATGAAATAAAGCAGCCCGTATTGGCCGCCTACTAATTGTATGATTCACGATACCTCGAGCGTTTATGTTTGGTGTCAGGGGAGGCCGGAATATATGTATTATTTGATTACACTTTTGGTTATTTTCATTTAATTGACCGTAATACTCATAACTGACATTACATGTATAAACACCTCAGAGATACATGTGTGATCCCCGGGAAAGAATATCGACTTCCATACCCACCCGAAGATGCAGCTTCAATGCGTCCTCTCGGGAAGGGTCTGGAAAGAGTGGACATAGTTGCATGCCAAGGCATCCTTTCTTTGCCGCTCCTGCATCAATCTCACGATACTTGCGCAGCGAGTGATCTGGTTCAACCTTGTGCCGCAAGCCTGTAGCGGGATCAACATTAGGAAGCTTGCAGCGAACCGTACGGCACGAGACTGCAAATTTGGCCTCGTCGGTCTTGCCACCTTCTGAGCTGCGGAACGCGACACCTTTCCAGTCATCCTCATCATATGCCGGTAAACCAGAGACTATATATAATTATGTTAGCCACTTATGTCTGTATTTAGTACTAATGTAGAGGGACTTACGGATGATATTTGGGCGGAATCTGCGGGCGTCCAGATGGGTAATGGCGTCGTCTTTGTTGATATTGGATTCTAAGGCGCAGACACTTGCGAGACTGAGCATATGTAATGGGTACTATAAGCCATGTTAGCGTGACGTCCCATTATTTCACCATAAAATACGGCTCAGTAATATGAGCAATCTTACCCCGTCTTGAAAATCGACAACAGGCTGATATCCCACATCGTCGCTTTTCGGAGCGCACCGGAACACTTTTCGTCTGTTTGAGGGGTCCATTCGGAACAACCCAACTGGATTTGTCGCTCCAAGATACTTGGAAAGCTCGGGTGGTAGCTCTGCACTCATGTTGAGTGCATTGGCGGTGTTTTTGAATATCTTGACATCATCATATGTGAACCCACGCTCTTTGATATCAGCAATGGATGGGAACTCCAGAGGCAGCATAAACTCCTTTTCCGAAACAGCGCTGAATCCCCTGCTAAGCTTGGCAGCAATAGTCTGGATTAGTCCTCGAATACCTCCGTCCTTCCAAGGGAAGCGGATGAGGAGAAACCCGCCGTCAATCGGGCCCAAGAGGCGGCTCGCCTTGTTTGGATCAGGGAGCCACACGTCCACGACAACATTAGCAAGATATCCCAGTTGGCGCAATGTCAATATCTCCCATCCCTGGACCGTCTTGAATTGGTCTGAATCAGGGATGGGGACTCGCATTTCTCTGAGCTGGGTGAATGAGTATAGGCGATCCAGCTCGAAGCCCTTGGGTAGCACCTTGACTTCGGTGAGTTCCACGCCTTTGCATGACTTTATAGGGTATATATGCAAACTTTGAATTCTAGGTGCTTGTCCCTGGTGCGGTTGTCGAAGAGCATCAGACCGCTGCTCAGCGAGATTGCTCTTCTCTTGTGGGAGGCCAAGCTTGTAGTGAGTTTGACTGAGGGCATCGCGGTGCTCAACAGGCAGTGGCGGGAATATGACGAAGACGGGGATGAAGAATGCCAACAGAGTGACTGTTAATAGGATAAGAGTTGAGCTGTCAAGTGCCGCTACGGCTTCCATTAGTGATGCAGCCATGCTCTTCGGTTGTCGGCGAAGAATTCAGCGTCGGATGCTTTTGGAGAGCTTGCGCAGCTAGAATCCCTGGCCTATTCCAGTCTATCACGAGCCACGGGTTAGTTGTGTGATCAATTCATGTTATCTTTTTTCTTTTCTTTTTTTTTGGATTACAGCGTCGCGTCGATGTCTTGCGGACACTTTTTTTGACACTTGTTGGGTTTCATCGACTAAGCGTGGACGCAACAGTACAATACACTCACCAGATTCGCGAGAGAATTGACGCGTTTATGTTTATGCTGCTCTATTTTATAATAGATAAAAAGCGGTGTAGTAATGATGATGTTAAAGTAGCCTTTTGATTTGACCGCTTTTTACAAACAAAACCAACGCTGTAAGCCTTGCACTGGATGTGCGGCACAGAGTGTTTGGTAATGTTGTTGGTGGCTTGACAGGAAGTCTCGTTTGCTTGGGCTATTACGCAATGCACAAGCCGTATTTATTCAATGGAGCGAAATAACGTCCAAATATAATCACAAACCTCATAAAAGCATTTCCAGCACTTATTCAATATATTCCATGATTTTTTCCCCGCCTTCCCTCCACACTTCCTAATGTACTGCAATGCATTTTATCGTAACCTGGCTGCAGGGTAGCTATGCCACACAGTCAATGCCCACGCGCAGAGCCTCATTCCGGGCCCTGACCCGCTGAAGTCGGCGGGAATATCTTTGAGCCTGTCCCGGCACTACGGATCCGACTGGCGCCGCCATTGGCTAGCGACCCAATATGAACTTGCAGCAAGATGCGGTTGGGTTTCTCATCCGCTCCGAAGGCTTGGCTTTGGCAGCCACGTGCGAGCGCGTGTATGTTCAACCGTTTTAATTAGCGCTGGGCATCGTTCTTGGCTTTTATTTAGGCGTTGCCCGTTAAGCTGCGTTTGATATGGAATGCGCGTCGCCCGCGGAGTCTCCGAATGTGTTTGCGCTGGACCAAGACGCCAAAACCACAGGGCGCCGCCCAAAACGCCAAACAAGACGGCGTTGATATCTCCATGGCGTACACAGCCTCCCTTAAAATGGACTCAATTAGCCGCTAGAGTCACAGGCGCAAACCCAAGCCATGACATTTGCTGCTGCAACCGGGCCCTCGCTGTTGTCTCTGGCTGTATGCGGCAGACAATATCGCGCAAGGCAAATGCAGGCGGACACGCTGGTTACAGATCTTGAGACGACCGGCCATCAGCCCAGTTTGGCCGTTGCGCCCAACTTTTAGGCGCCCGGCTTGTAATCAATTGGGCGGTCATCTGCTCTCGGTGGCTCAGCTAGTGAGGCCCTTGCTCATGCATCAATTAGCTTCGTTGTCTCCGCTTGTGGTGGATTGCCTCTAACTGTATTTGCGCCCTAGCGTGTGGATAGTATCCTTATGCGCGAGATGAATCAGTCGCTACGTCTCTTTTCTTCATAATTATGCCCTCTTTTAATTTTGACGCAATACCCCCTGTGCCCCATCGCTTGGCTGCCTATGCACCTTGTACGTTGTACCATCGCCGCGGATGTTGGAAATTCGACATCAATTTCGGATTTCCGTCATCCCCTGTGTAGTTGGCGCCGCCGTAGCCTAGTCTGTACTGTACTGCAACAGGCAAAGGGCGTTGAAAACGAAACGGCATTTGCCGGGCCTCGTCCACGCGTACCGGCCCCAGTAGTAATTAAAAGAGATGATCATCTTGGAGGTAGCCCAAATTGGCGCCTTGTCAAATAAGCTCCGCCCTAACAACGTACCAGCACCATAATTCCCTGTCTCAAGTCTCATTGCACGCTACCCCGGTCCGCGCTTCCACCGAGACTACTGGGCTTTAACACTATTTAGCTCATGGTAACTTTCTAGACACCGAGACCGCCTTCTTGGCGCAACCGGCGCTACTGCGAAGCTTGTTGATTCGTGCCTATCACAGCGATTCATCGCTCAGGTTTTGGTCTGCATATAGCCGATCTTCTCACCTTAGCCCTTCCCCTCAACCAAAGCTGGGAGGAGAGACCAGTTCATCTGGAAAGAGACAAGCCAGTTCCCACACCCCCATGTCTTCGCAAGACTGGGCCGATCTGAGATTTCTGCGCTTGTGGGCGAGATACACAGCCGTAGCTGGGTTCTTCTGGTCCGAGGCTCGATATTGGGGTGCATGTATCCCCAAGAAGCCGGAGAATAGGAGCTTTTTGGACGATCATTGCCTCTATTATCAAACTTTTTAGCCATAGTGTTGATCTCTGAAACAAAACAAGGCGGACCACGAGTATATTCTGATAACTGTGGCTGTGATCTTATCACAACCGTTGCGTTATACACCGTTAACCAAATGTGATATGTCAATAAACTGCTCGGCAGTGCAAATGTATCAATACAGAAGGGTTGACACAGCCATAAAAAAGCCAGAAGTGGCGGACTTGGATCGTGCCATTTTCAAATGAACCCGCTCAGGCCGCTATGTGCGAAGCTTCTATTGTTGTGAGTTGCGACAAGATACCACCTGGTCGTTCGTTTTAGTAAAGAGCTACAAAGGAAAGCTAATCAAGGCTCTCAATGCATAATTCGGCGCCGACGGTTATTATTCGGGCCTATCTACCCCATTACCGAGAGTCCGAGATCTTGTTCGGATGGGGTGTGGATATGCTGTCATCAGTGTCTGCTCTGAGTGCCAGGCAACTTGGTGGAAAGACTGTCAAGCAACTTGACTCGCTGTATGGACTAGCCTCGTAACCCACAATTCTCCTAATGTACCAGCGGCCGCTCACTGTGCTTCTGGTTCAACTACAGTCCAGTAGATTCATCCACTACCACCAGTTGACGCGTAACGTATTAGCGGGCATATCAACATTAAAGTATCATCTGTGAACAGCATAACATATCGTGAATATGTGTTTTGCCGCCGGGAACGATATAAAATAGCTGATATACGACGAAAGAACGATTGTAATCCGCTTCACCAGAATAGGCCCGAGCTGCCCCGAAGATTGGTACTCTCAAGACCAGGGGGGGAGGGGTGCCACCTCCATCTCTTGTGCTCTGGACCACCCGAGTGGGTGTTTCATCTTGACAATAACAGCAGGTAGCAGGTAGCAGTGAGGCGATTATTGCAATGTAGTAGTCGCTGTTTTGAAACTGCAGGTCATCAAGTTTTCCTGTTGCCTCTTTGGGCTATTGCCTCACATGAAGGTTTCCTGATCATGGCGCCGAGACCCACTAACAATGCAACGCCAGCTCAAGTGTCCCGGCATTGAGGGATGCCAGTTCGCGGGCGCCAGTGCACAAAGGGCTCCTAGGCTGGAACCGTGTCCAGGGATTCTACGCCACGAGCAGCCCGCCAAGATGCAGAAGCCCCTGCGCGTGCATATATATATGCTGGCGAGGATATCTATGCACTGTTGCCTTTCCAGGTGATCATGTCTTTTGGCGCAGCGATGGTGCCCGACCTACCGTAAGGATATGCATCCAACAGCCCGGCATAAAGGCTACCGAAAAGCCTGTAGAAGCCGAGTTGCTTAGGCTAGCATCATCTGTATCTGTGGGCCAAGGCCACTGACAAGCCCGGTTCAGTGTGAACCGTTTACTAAATCCCCCCCGCGGGCACCGTCGCGCTGACTCGTACGGCGTTAGCCCCGAGCCGGCCAGAGAGGATCAGGGCACGTCAGTTGGATGGCAGCCCAGGCACACCAGGACGAAAAAGAGCAAGTGCGCTATGCACGTTTTGGCCCATGTCTGGCTCGGTTAGCTAGCGCAGGCTCATGGTGCATGCAGGGATGCACGCTGAGCATGGCAGCATGGCTCCACGCAATTGAATG
This sequence comes from [Torrubiella] hemipterigena, assembly GCA_000825705.1. Taxonomy (NCBI): domain Eukaryota; kingdom Fungi; phylum Ascomycota; class Sordariomycetes; order Hypocreales; family Clavicipitaceae; species [Torrubiella] hemipterigena. The sequence goes on from CDHN01000002.1 coordinate 821,714, forward strand.
GCGGCGGTGACCAGCGCCTGCTTTATGAGCTGGGGATGCAGTTTGATGAGCGGGCGATCAGCAGCACCAGACAATCGACAGCCCATCGCAGGGCTTGCTTTCAAAGACCTTAGTTGAACACTCTGTACCCACTATGACGGGAGGTTGTGCTCATTTGTAGGGCCATAGCGGTGCATACCTGTGGCAAGCCAACACCATCAGAGTTCGTCGAATTCATTTGCCGGCAATTGATAGGGCTACAGCGCTAACGTTGAAAAAAGTGAAACGTCCCAAATTCTGTACAGGGGCCGCCCCCGCCGCGCGACTCGCTGATGTGGCCAAGAGCATGGTGTATGGTGGAAAAACGACATAAGAGACGAACAAGCTTGCGCTAGACAAGAAAAGCAGGCAAGCAGCGCGAGGAGCATGCGCCAACTGCCCGATGTGGAGGCGGGCGTGCTATCTCGATGCGCCATTCAGACTGGCCTTGTGGTGGAGTTGAGGCCACCTGCCACCACAAAATGCCCCCTCCACCGGCCCTCTTTTCCCCTGCTTGTTCCTTCCTTCCTCCCCTGGCAGCTGGCACACCCGCCAGAAATCAAACATCAGCATTCCATCGTGAATGATTCGCTACTTCGATAGTGCACCGAAACAAGGATTTCCGGTTCTCGTCGTTTTCTTTTTTATGACTCTCCGGGGGCTGAGCTCGGAAATATGGGGAAGGATAGGGGCCCAGCCTGCCTTGCGTGCTGCTCGTCTTTTACATTGCCTTTGCCGCCTGCCAATTCTGTCCAAGACCATGGCGCCTCCTGGAGACCGACCTCCACGAAATTAGGAAAAAATCACCAGCGATCGTTTATTGCGCAAACTGGAGCGCTGAGCGTTTATCGCCCCATGTGAGTTTTGCAATCACCGCCTCGGCGCTGTCAAAGAAAGCCCTGCGTTCCGTGGAGGGAGACCCGAGCAGCTAACTTAAAGGAGGGGTGGGGGGGCGTAGAGTTAGTGTGAACGACACACTGGGTCTACATTACAACTCTTTTGGGTGAACATATCACATTGCATTGCATGCAGGCAAGCAAGCAGGACTGACATGCGAAAGGGATTTTTTTTTCCAGATCAGCCACATCTGGCCCCCTCAGCTGTTAGAGCTTTTGATCTTGTGCGGCCTCATCAGAGTCTTCCCACCGGCCCCGAATACGACAGCCAGCGCCTCTTTGGCTACGACAGCAGACTGAGGTTCTTGAATCTCGGATGTAAATGTGTAATCCGAGTAGCGTTGTTAGTGGACGTAATGCCCCATCAGCGTTCCATATGTGCGTAGCGCGCTGTCACATTTCAATTGCCTGATTGCCGACACCAACCAAAGACGGATAGCACCAAAGTCAACTTGCCTGATGCTACTAAGCGCAGAAAAAAAAAAAACGACGCTTACCTACCGGCTGCGGAAGGACGATACAACTTTGAACGCAACCCCACACACACCACCAGCATTTCCCCAGCCCAGCCTTAGTGGTGGGCGGTCTCCTTCCGCAGGCGGTTATGCTCCTCGGGGCGTGGCCTCTATGTGGTGTGTGGAATAGAGTCGGAGTTCGATGGGATGGCTACCACGTACACACTGTTTTTCTTCTAACTTACAGCATGGTTAGGGAGCGAGCGTGTGCTAGCTCCCCCCACTACAGCCCGCCAACAGTGTAGGGAAAACGAGACGACTCCATATGCGTTGGCCATACTTAGTCAAGCTGCCTGGGACGCTGTTGTTGTATTGGTTCGTCTGCGCCGTTCGGTCCACCAGCCTCAGCCTGCGCCGAACTTTTTAATCTCTGGCGCTGCGGCTCCCGGATGGACCCCTTGTCATGTCTCTATCCCACGATAGCGGATGTCCCTCAAAGCGCGCTGAAAAAAAAGAGGGTGCTCTGCCGACCTGTGCCGTGCAGCTTTGTCCATATGGATCCGGTTTCCAAAATGACGCTTAGTCCACAGCCACACCCCTGGAGCGCCTTGGAACAAATGGGTCTATCCTTCTCCCGCAGACCCAGCCAATCTGAGGCCCGCAAGCCATTGTACAAGTCCACAACTCATGGGGCTAACAACGCGCTGGGCTTTTCCCTTGCTCGGGGTCTAAGTACTTTGTAGCGGCAACGCTAGTTGGCTTAAGAATGTACAACTGTTACATGCCTGTAAAGCTGAGCGTGTACAAAATAGGGAAGACGCTAACGGATGGAGCCGTGGTATTCACCTTGCTGAGGTTGTTATCAAGACACCTGTTAGACGTAGCCAGCATATGTCTTCAACCCTTGACACATACTGTTTTGTCTTGTAAATCCACATCACCATCAGTGGACTTTGAAGCTGAATCAGGTCCTTGGGCAGACGACCCAGCCAACCCGGGTAGACGCCGAACCGCGACCACGTTGCGTTCGACTACCTGTGGAAACGTTCCCCGCAGCGATTCAATTCGCCGGGAGGGACTTTAGACCCGGCGCCAGGATTACTGATTGCCTGAGCTCTTGCTGCTCTTTCCCTTTTGGTTGGCTTGCTGTGGAACGCCTTGGGTCCCTCTACATGCCGAGCAAGGCCCTTGTTCAAAAGCATGGGTAGCCCCATTAAAGCATCTCTTTGCCCAAACAACCACTATTACTTGTCTATAGTGTCCCTCGAAATAAGGTGAGCAAGAATCTCAAGAAACGCTGCGTGGCTATTCTACAAACCACCATCAACACTTCCGCATCGCCTTCCTCTTTCTAAACATCGACCTTCCCAGCTGTGATAGCAGCTGCTTGAACTATTCGGGTGTTGAGTATCATACTAGAGTTCTTTAGCCGTCGGCACCAGCTATACGACACCTCTTCATCCGTCGTCAAATTGATTCAGTTCCACGCTCAGCCTCGAATTCCTAGGTTGCTCCTGAGCTCCATGCGGGAATGTACAGAGCACCAAACATTACTGCATATTCCTGACCACCACAAACAGAAAAGTTGGTAGAACGCTTTTGACGCCATCAGCCACAGTACCTATTCGAAAAGCAAGCCATCCCCTGAGCTCCCCTACTCATAATCTCAACTTCTTGGAAGCCCCAGCAGAGCTGAGCCACCACAGGTCGACTGTCACATCAACCAACTAATACAAACGAACGACGGAAGTGTTGAGAACGATATCATTCACTCGTTAATTACAACCAAGCTCTCAGCATCTTTTATTCTTATCTCCGAAAGAATGCACTTGATTTGCCAACGCCCAAGATTATAGCAGAACGACAACCAGAGGGTACGATCCACCGCTCTCCCGAACTAGTGTATGTGTATGTTCGCGACCTTACTTTCTGTGGATAGAACATGGATGAATACTACCAGCACTTTCTCTCCAATATGGCTGGCGCCAATAGCCAGCCGATGAGGATCCCCGACAGTATTAATCAGTCCCCTATCTCTCCTACAGCTGGGTCGACGACTTTTCACAACTTCAGTTACCTTCCTGATTTTTCAGAAATCTCTGGAACCGGATCTTCAAAAGCCCAAAAAGGGAGGCGAAAGTCTGCATCAAGCGCTTCCGGTGTCGATGCTGTTAAACATCGGCGCACAAGATCAGGATGCTTTACATGCCGAAGCAGAAGGGTAAAGGTAACGCTGTCCTCAACTAGTCTACAACAATCACCATAAAAGACTTTTGCGCTGACGATTTATAGTGTGACGAGACTCGACCTATCTGTGAACGTAAGTTACACAAAAAGTTCCGGCATTTTGCTTAGTATGCTTACCGTTTTACCAGGCTGCCGCAAAGGCAGCCGTGATTGTGTCTACCCTGATCCCCCAGTGACCAAGACATCGAAAACGAAAGACAGCGCCCCGGGTGCTACCCAGACGACACCGACCTCATCGAATGGTGACATAGATGAAGAAAAGGACGAAGAAGGGGATGTCAAGCTGGCTACTATTGTTGATGAAGACGAACATGACGAGAGGGAAGGGTTAACGACAACCCCTAGCACTACTAGTGGGATACAAGCTTCATCTTTCCGCTTTGGCAACACATCAGATGATAAATCATTGTCTCCCACGACAATGGCTGTCGCTGCAAACTCAGGCCATTTGGCAACAGACATGGCACAGTTGGCAGACGAACTTTCCGGACATCCCAACTGGTCCCATTTAATGCCAGAGTTTCAACATTATCTGGAAGTGTTCAGATCCAAAATGTCCAGCTACGATTACGGTATTACAAACGATTCAGATGGATTCTTTCAAACCACTCTTCTGAATCTTGCGGTTCGCGACGAAGGGTTACTCAACGCTGTAACAGCCTTCGCTGCATACCATGAGGTGCTCCAAGAACCACACGGCCAACTGTCAATCTTTTTGAAGTACTACAACAGGAGTGTTAAGATTTTAATTGAAAGTCTGAAGCGCACTGATTCCTACAGCATTACAACACTGTTGACGATACTGCAGCTCGCAACTATAGAAGTAAGTGACTCTTGTATACTATGAAAATGTTTTGCGCAGGGATATTAACTCTCAACCAAAGGAATACCTAGGTGATTGGGCCAACCTGATGGGACACCAGAAGGCTGCCTACGAGATTATCGTGAAGCTTTTTAACCCCACTACTATCATGCAAAGTTCCATCGGGAGAATGACTTTGCAGTGGTACGTTCAGTATGACGTGATTGTTGCTTTGCTAGGCGCATTTCCGACAGCGTTGCCAGATCCGTGGTTCACGACAGCTGTACGCTTTTACCAAGAACAAATCGCACTTCATCCGACGGATGTTAACTGGAAAATCGACGAACTCAACGCCAGCATGTACATAATTCAAAGGGACATGGCACATCTTTATTCTCGGATAGCAAAACAGCAAATCCCGGAGAATGTTGCGGTTCTAGAACATGACACCATCACACGCCAGCTCTTAGAATGGAAGCAATCCTGGGACCCAAGCCTTGTCGACTCACGATTCGCCGTTCCAGAAGAAGCCTTAGCTGGATCAGCTATGCCAGGCGATATTGTGGACGTATTTACACCAGGGATTCTCTTTGACAACCCTCTTCTGAGCACTACGATCAATACAGCTCACTGGCACGGCCAAATGCTGTTGCACAAGACACAGCATCCCCTCAGTACCCCAGACTCAATACGAGAAGAACTGGCATCCTATGCTTACATTATTTGCCAAATAATTGCAAGTCTGGAAGCTTGGCCAAAGACACCGTCTGGTGTACTTCCGATGATGCACCACAACCTATCGATGGCCGCTTATTTTCTTCCACGAGACGCGCGCCACATTGCGTGGCTTGGCCGAAGATTCGCCCTTGTAGAATCACTGGGGTAAGCGATTTTAATACCGGTTAGAAATGTATTTGGACTAACAAACGCGCTTAGTTATGTTTGCTCAACTACTCGTCGTGAACAGGTGGCAGTGCTCTTAGAACAGCCCCTTTTCCGTCATTGGTGGTTGCCAAATGAGGAGGGCTTTACCCCAATTTTGAAATCGATCCGAGCATTTGCTGCGGAACGCAACTCTATTAGACTTACGGAAGAGCAAGAGCTTGTTCGTGAAGTTGGACACTTGTTCCGCAAGCTTCAGCCGTAAAGGAGACTACTATTTCGGAAGGGGGATGTTGGACGTGGTTCTCTTTCTCTAACCAAAAGCAGCAGTACGTTTCCTGTCAACAAAAGACTTTGGCAAGTCAGAATATTCAAAACCATCCAGTCAGTTTCTATGCTTCCAATACTGTTGTGAGATTGACGAAAGTCCTCACACAGCTGTCAATGACAACTGCCGTCTTTGTAGCCTTTTGAAATACGGTCCCCTTTCTGGACCGGGCTACACTGACGCGGTATGGGGATCATTAAATTCTTTTTGATCTATGCATAGATGACTCGCTAGCTGGGTTTGGCATAATAAGGACCACGGTTCTGGTTTATGACTATTCGACAGCCATTTATAATGTAGCTGGATGAATAACACTTGCTCTTGATAGAGAGCGTACGTTGATATTAGAAAAAAAATACTATAATACTTAATTGTTCACGCTACAACACCCCCTAATATGTAATTATAGTCACTCATTTTCTGTTGATACACTTTGTTGGTTCACAAAAAGAATTGCCGGGCCTGGTAAATTAAGCAGCATCCTTTGCGGATTCGTCGGCTGCATCGCCAGTCGTTACTTTGTTCAAGTCAGACTCCTCACTTTTGGATGTTTCCAAAGTTCCAGATTCGTTAGCTTTGGCGTGCTTAGTAGTTTGTCCCTCGCCTTGGTTGGTGGTAGGGTTGGTGGGTTTTGTGGCATCCGCAGTCGCATCATCTGTGATGCTAGTCACCGTGGCCACTATGTGCTCCTCTGTATCCTCAGTCTTTTTGGCATGTCCTTCCTCTTCGCTACCTTCGTCATTCTTCGCATCACTGGCACTGGGCACCGTTGGTGGGTGGGTGTCAACAGTAGCTGGCGCCTCCTCTTCCTCTGATGGGTCCGGTGGTGGAAGCTTCTGGTGGGTAGCAGACGGGGGCAATTCTGGTTCGTCATACTTTGAATCTAGAATCATTTCTAGGGTCTTTGCTTCAGAAGGAATAGCGGATGGCAAAGGGGTAACGTCGTCCGGCGCGATGCTCGCGATCGACATGCTGTCAATTCCTCTCGACAAAGCATCTGCCTCATCTTCATCAGCTTCAATGACGGTGGTTACTGCACTGCCAGTCGAGGGACTGCTTCTAATGTGTCTTCTCGTGTTCGTGCGAGCGGCAGAGAGGTGGCTGTTGTCGGTCTCCTCTGATTCAGGTTCAGCCACAGAAGGCTCCAATGGAGGTTTCAGAATAGTTGGTCGCAGCTGCTGTTCCGAGTCCTCCTCTGCGCTTTCAGCCTCCAGGCCCTCAGCCTCAGGGGGCAATTTGTAGTTTTCGGCGGGTAACAGGTCGTAAATGTCACAAACGGTTTTGAAGAAGACATAGAGGCCAGTTTGACCTTCGACGGTCCAGAATACGTCGCGGTGCTGGAACCAAGCATGCGCGAATATCCTGTGCAGGCGGCGAAAGACATTGACCAAGTTTTTGACGCCGACGTTCTTGCTGTGCGGATCGCTGACAACCAAGCATCGGCTGGGGAAGAGTTTTTGATCGGAGACTACATTGGCGGCCCAGTCAAGAGTATGGCAGCAGTAGTCGATGGCGCAGCAGCTCTTGGGTTGCTCATGTACAGCACATAAGAATTGCCATTCAGACGCACGCATCTCGGGGCATGTGCTGGCGCTGCAAGGAGGCGTGTCGAAGAGGAAGCCCACCACCAACGTGTTGCATTGGGCGATGAGAAATCGGCAGAGTTCGTAGAGCCATAGTGTTCTGTCAATGCCAGTGGGTGGTTGTGTCAGCTGAAGCGCTGTTGTTCGATCGACCTGGCGTGTGCCTTGGGCAGTGTGGTGGTAATGCAGGGCGGCTAAATGCTCTTGCAACGAAAACGCAGAGTCAAGCTGTCACGAGTCGGTTAGCGTGGCGAGGGCGGACGGTGCAATGACGATGAATACAAACCTCGGCGAGGGGGACTAAAGGCGGCCCGGTTGCCATGTCGGCGGACTTGGTGCCGGGGTGAATTCGTCGCTTCGAATGCGCATCGATGACTGTCTGTTCCATCTCGGTAGCTTGCAGCGTAGCCGCCGGACCCCCCGACGGCGAGTTTGGCGTAACCTGAATTTCTGCAGCCGGCGGAGGGCTTGGTAAGCGTGGGGAGCTTGGTGGCATCGACATTGTGGGCGGAGCGGTGTGGTGATGTCAAGCAGAGGATGCTCGAGTGCAAACGAGGAGAGAGGTTGGGCGTTGGGCGGTCGATGGGACGCGGCTGCAGCTCCCCCAGTTTGGTGCTGATGGAGTAAGCGCATAAAATTCGCCCCGACGGTTGGCAGAACGAGTTAGCGGGGCAGTGCCGTCATAGTCGTTTTGGTTTTTGGAGCTGTCAAATTTACATTTTGATTTATTCATCTAAGCTTTTGCTCGATCAACGGTACACGAAACAGTTGATTGTAACAGAACAATTGAAGAATCCAACATTTTATCTGCATATCAACAATAGCCGTTAGAAAACCCGAGACCATGTCAGACATCGATCTAGACGACGAAGCTCCTCCCAATCTTGTGGAGGTTGGCACGGACGGGCAGCTCGAAGAAATCACGGTAAAAGTGCCAATTACAATCGTTACGGGTGAGTAAATATGCATCTTACAACTTTGGCATGGATTTGGGTTCTAATGGATATGCCGTAGGCTATCTGGGGGCTGGCAAGACCACCTTGCTCAATTACATTTTGACTGCCCAGCATGGCAAGAAGATTGCTGTTATAATGAATGGTGTGTATATTGATATCCCCCTCCCCTTCAAAGCTCTTATATATGAAAACGTTTTCTAACACACAATTTTTCTATGAAACAGAATTTGGCGACTGTAAGATGAGACCCTGCAAACACCTTAGTCACTCTGCTAACAAAGCACCAGCACTTGACATTGAAAAATCCCTAACAATCAATAAGGGAGATGAAAAAGTTGAAGAGTGGCTTGAAGTCGGTAATGGATGTATCTGCTGCTCCGTCAAGTAAGGCATTGTACTGGAATGTCTTCGAGCATGTATGCTAACGTTTACAGGGATACGGGTGTCAATGCCATTGAATCGCTAATGATGAAGAAGGGCGCATTTGACTACATTTTACTAGAAACAACCGGCCTGGCAGATCCTGGAAACCTTGCCCCCCTATTTTGGGTCGATGATGGCTTGGGGAGCAGCATCTATCTAGACGGAATCGTGACGTTGGTGGACGCCAAAAACATTCTCAAGAGTCTGGACAATGAAGGTGGAAAGGTTGATGACCATGAACAAGACGACCATGGGCCTGTTATGACCACAGCGCACGTGCAAATTTCTCACGCCGATGTTATTGTTATTAACAAGGCCGATCTGGTTACTGGGGCGGAGCTGCAGCAAGTGAAGGATAGGATATCATCCATCAACGGCGTCGCAAAGCTTCACGTCACGGAACGCAGCGAGGTCCCCAAGCTTGAAGGCCTTCTGCTCGACTTGCATGCCTACGACCAATTTCAGGAGCCAGAGCCCAAAACCCAGCTGCACAGTCACTTGGACCCTGTAAGAGTTGAACCAACAATGCACGGAGCGCTGTACTTTGCTGACACATTTTGTTTTTCTTCACAGACTATATCAACAGTTACGGTGCCATTCTCTGCCCTAAAAACGGAACAACTGGACAAAGTGGACAAATGGCTACGTGAAATTCTGTGGGATGCTCGCTTGCCAGGGTCTGACGCTGAGCAAAAGTTTGAAATCCACCGCTCCAAGGGTCGCTTGGTCTTTCAGGACGGGCCCGTTAAACTATTACAAGGCGTACGGGAGATTTTTGAGCTTATAGACATACAAGAAGAGGAAGATGATGGTGATAGAAAAGCTACAGCTGGTGATGGGAAGATCATTTTTATAGGACGAAATGTGGCGGGCGTTGATTTCAAAAAGAGCTTTGATGGCTTTGTGGGATGAGTTACATGGCGTGTGTTGGTTTTTTTTTCTAAATAAGCTTTATTATGATGATGGAATGAAGCTAAATCAAATACGAGTGATACTCAAAGATTGGTGAATTAATGTGACCAATTTTCTGTGTATTTATTTGTTTACAATCAAATATCGGCCGAGCATCTCTATGAAATGCACATGGCGCTGCTTGCAGGCGATTGTTTGCTCGCATCGAGATTAGCGCAGAGGCTCACAGGCGTCCAGTGGCAGTCGCGTGATTGGCCACAGCGCACAAGTCGGGGCAGACCCACTTGCGTCCGGACAGCATTTCCCATGCGGCCAGACCTTATTCGGGCTTCCATCTCGACTAAAACAATCATCATCGAATGAGCACGGCTGCCCGCGATTGACGCCCTCGATTACGAATAGCCGTCGTATAATATTTTGCGACCAAAGATACCTCTTCTAACAATCGATTTCTCTCGCTGCGGGACGCGCACGAAGCCACAGACATGAACCGGCCAGGTACACATAACCCCGATCGAACGCATCCGCCACCCTGCATTATGGCCTTTCAAACATGGCTAGGAGGAAGGAGAAGTGCGAAAAAGAGACAAAGGAGATTCAGAAAACAGTGTGCGGTCTGCTGAAGTAGTGGCGGAAGACCAGCTTGCACCCGACATGTGCCTGCTGGGTTGGCCGCCCTGCTTTGCCGTCAGCAGACGCCCGCACCTGAAGACTGACAACACAAGCCTGCAGCCTTGTATCCTTTCTTTCTAGCGTCTACCTTGCTCCTCTCCTTTGAGATGTGCCACTTGCGAAATTAGATGTCGCTCTAGCTTATCTTGCGCATCGTCGTATCCGTCGAGTATCGAGGCTGACAGTTTAAACTTGCAGGAGCAGCGCCGCAAACAATGCGAGGCATGCCAGGCGGATTTGGAGGGCAACAACAACCCTTACAGTCTAACCGTTCCGCATCGAACCGATTACCGAATGGGAAAATGGGTACGAAAGTCGCAGATTTGCTGGACTAGGAGTGAATGCTAACCAGGTTGTCTAGCGGTCAATAACAACGGCGGTTGGGCGTTAGCAGGTGCCGCGCCAATGGGTGGTGCCTCTTTCCAGAACCAGTCGAGGCAAGCGGGAAGCAATGTCAGCTTTGCGCAGAGCCTGGGCGGATCGCAATCGGTAGCCCCCCTCGACCCTTCGTATGTTCTTTCCCCGTCAGAACCTCCAGCAGATATTTGAAGCGGCGAATAACGTAAACGCTCTTACGGCTTCTGAGAGTTGACTGACCAAACCTGTGTCGCACGGGCAATCTGGCAACGGAAACATGGCTGGCCGTGCACCAGCGGGTTTGGCGTACTCGGCAGTGCTGAAGGGGTATTTACTCACGTTGCTGTTTTGTTATCACAGCTTTCAAAACCAGGATGCCTGAATTTCGCAACTGACCATGATCATAGTGAATTCCCCTCCCTATCCAACAACCCGCAACTGGGTAATGCCCAGTCTGCGTCGATGTGGGCATCAGGAGCAGCGAGAAATGTCAGCGCCCCCATCCAAAGAAATCAGGCGACAACCGGTTCGCTGCAACACCCGAATCACGATGATGTGTTTCACTCATCATCCTCAAGAGCGGGGCAGGGCAGCTTCAGGTTTGGCAGCCACGGTGCTGCGACACCATCTGTACAACAGCAAACAACCGCCGTCGAAGAGTTTCCGCCGTTGAACCGTACAGCAAACGGAGAATCTGGTGTGGACAGAACGGCAAACTTAATGTCGTCTCTAGGGATTAGCAGTCTGGGACAAGGTTCCATTGGTGCCCAAAATAGAGGTAACGGTCTATTGAATGCGGTATCGGCTAACAGTCGCGCCTCCGAGCCGCGATCACCTCCTGGCGTTGGATCTTGTAAGTATTCGATAATAGACCAACAGTCAAAGTCAGATATGACTAACAGTCATCTTTTAGCATCCAGACGGCAAGGAGAACATGAAGGGCAGGGAGATACTGATGGTGGCGACCTTGACCGACACCGACACTTTGCAGAGGAGTTGGCAAATAAGCACGCGATGGCGGAGGACTCCGAATTCGATCAGCGATTTCCTGCTTCTGATCCTAAGGAGGCTACCAATGGCAAACAAAAACAAGCCGATGACGTTGTTGATCCACTGGAGGGCATGGCAGAAATCGACAGATGGGGTATTAAAGGCCTGCGAACTTTGATGAACAATTACCCAGACTACCATGCCATGGTAGTCGGTATGGACCCTACATCGCTCGGGCTCGATATGAGTTCGCCAGAGTACGTTTAAAATGCTTCCCAGTTTTATGACGTACCAGATGCGCTAACAGATGCAGGCTTATCTCAACCCAAATCTACTCTCTCTTTGACGAGACGCTGCCGCGGCCTACTGTACATGGCAGCAACTTCAGGCTGCCTGAATGCTATAACGTCACAAATGTGCAGCCCATTGAGAGCAAGATCGTGAGCTTCAATGAAGAAACTCTATTCTGGATTTTCTACAGCTGCCCTGGAGATGCCAAGCAGCAAATGGCGGCGATCGAACTGTAAGATTGGTACTCTGTAACGCTATTTAGTAGTTCAAAGCTAACAACCAGACGAAGATACTCGAGAAATTGGAGATGGCATAGAAAGCTGCAACTTTGGCTCACTAAGGATGACATGCTGACGCCTCAGCCCCTCGGCCCTAGCCATGAGCGCGGCTTTTACATTGTCTGGGATGCTAGCAATTGGAGGAAAGACAGAGTATGTGCATAAAATCCCTCGTGACATCTTGTCCGACCAACCTCGTATCGATATCTAACCATGTGATGTAGCGCGAGATCACCCTCAACTATAGCGAACTGGACACATCGAACCAGCCTCAAGGGGCAGTTTAATTTGGGTATCGGATTTGGTGATGCATTGGATTTTGGTTTGTGGGGTGTATAAACGTTGTGTGAAATTCATCGCCGGTTTGATTGGCGTTAGGTACTGTCTATGAGGAGCTTGGTTTCCGTGTTGAACATGGAGATCAACATGTCGGTTCAATTAGGTACTGGTGGCATATCAACGGTTTGGGTGCTCAGCTCTTGGCAGGCTATCTCATTGGATTCAAAGCTCTTGGGCCGCATGGACAAAAATTTAACTCTTGACGATGTGCCTGAATCAGCCTAGCCCATTGAATACAAAGCGACTAGCGTGACTTTCTACCTTTTCTGGATGCGAATTGCTCGCGTGTACATGTAGCCATTGATACATGCAATTAACCGAGGTTCCACCCCAGGCCAGCACCGCCCCAGCACACTTAGTTCCCTACAGCACGCCGCAGCATCCACAGTCGCAACGACACCTATCCTGTAAAGAACGCCACTCCAGTTGCTTTGCATTTTTATGATGAATTTGTTACTTAAATCATATTAACCACAGAAAAGGACACTTACATTCAACCTTGTATTCCAAGACATCCCTCTTCTAGCGACACTTGTACTCTACGAACCCCGATCTACAATCCCAACTCCTTAGTCACAGACCATGGCTGACGATCAAGTGCCGGTCACATACTTTTTGGCCATCATCGTGTTGGCGATATTCGCATTCCGATACTTCCTCTCTTCTCCCGCCGCTACGACCGAACAGCAGATTGCCGCAGCTCGGCGTGGGCAGGCCGCCAATACTCGTGCGCGCGAGCTGGCGGCCCTGCAAATCCAACAGATGCTCCCACAGGCCGACACGCGCACAATAATGTGGAATCTTCAGCGTCAAGGAGGAGATTCAACCCGCGTTATTGACTTAATTCTTGCCGGGAGACTCGAAGCAGTAAGCTCTTCTATAGCCGTACAGATTCGGTAAGCCGAACTAATCCATTGCGCAGCCACCAATTACCTTTCAGCCTGTTCTACAATCGACGCAACAAAGCACACCAGCGGCTTCGCGACAGCCAGGCAAGCCATCCCAACCTGATCTTATTACGCGATACAACTTGAAGGATAAGCTTGAGTCGGAGACAGATGCAGCAGCGCCGAAAGGCAAGGCCTGGAGCTCAAGTCGCGAAGAAAGAGAGGCATCCCTACAGCGCCGGCGGGATGAGATGGTTCTGGCTGCGAGAAAAAAGATGGAGGCAAAGTTAGCAGCACAAAAGGCTGCCAAGCAAGCATAGACTAGATACCCCCTTTCACCAATGTACATAACTTTAGCCGAGCTGTGATATTTTGAGAGCGCTTGATATCCATGTACAATTTCGCCAAATGAATGGGTTATCTCTCAAGGGCAAGATGACCAGCATTAGTATGACAAGGATTTATACCTCTATGTACATTCTGATATTGACAGAGTTAGGAACAATAGTAAGACAAGTACATCTCCCTTTTTGAAGAGGGGACTGATGCTAGAACTCTAACAAGTATTGGGCCCGCGGTGCAAGTAATAAGATAAACACCTCGGCAAATTTTGGATGTCTTAAATTAATTAAGAAGATTTTTTCCCTCTCGACATCGATAGCACGACGCCAGTTAAGGCGCATTTATATCGTGGCAGCCCCCATATCAGACGTCACCACACCTAAGCCAGCGCACGCAAAGCCTCACTGCTGCGTCACCGCGGGGACCCGTTCTGCCTTGCCCCACGCTCACCAAACTTGGCCACCGCGATTCAGCTCGCATACGCGTCTCGATTAACAAAAGAAGGCAACTCCTTCGACAGACGACAGTTTTGTTAGCAGACGCGTGCCGCTTTGGAGCAACTAACTTGTACATAGCCGCTGTAGGCCTCGTGAAGCCGCTGTAGCCTTCCGACAAAACTTGGTGCTTGTGAGGCGCACCAGAAGGCTGTTTTGAAAGGCAACCATTCCGCTACTAGCGACGTCTCCTTCAGGACGAAATCTTGAATGAATCTTATGATCTCAAGTAGTATCAAATGCAAAGACAGAATATCCTACATCGATAGTATAAGACGCCTACCATGACGGACACACGCGATTATTATGCGGATCTGGAGCTACCGCCTAACGCAGACGAACAAGAAATTAAAAAGCAGTTTCGAAAACTAGGTAAGTATATGGTTTTTTGGTGTGAAGTATATGATGTGATGCTTACAGGTACTTTCAGCTCTGAAATACCACCCAGACAGAAACCCTGGCCGCGAAGCCGAAGTCAACTCAAAGTTTCAAGTCATTCAGACCGCCCACGAAGTCCTTAGCGACTCCGAAAGTAAAGCCAAGTACGATGCCAGCCGTAATCGCGCCGGCAGCAGGTATCCCACATCCTCAGGTGTAAGGGGAAATCCTTGGGCGAATGCGGCCTCCAACTTTCCCCCACCTCCGCGTCGAAATGCGAACCCTAGTGCTTCTTCCGCGAGGGCATCAGCATCAGCATCGGGCGGTGCGCAACGCTGGCAGACACGATTTGCACAAGGAGTCCCCCCAACGGCCAAACAATACAACTCTGCTGATCCCAAGACGAAAGAAAATGCTGCCAAAGCATTTGATCACATGCGCAAAGCCCAGGCGCAGACTGCAAAGAAGACCAGCCGCCCAACGGAACCCCCACCACCTCCACCACGATCTGCCACGGCAAGACAAAGAAAGGAGGCTGCATTTGGAACGAAAAAGACAACTGCACAAAGACCACCGTCAAGAGATGACCACGCAGCTCACCCTTACCCAGCTGATCGTCCTGTGCCGGATCCTCTGAGCCAGTTTCGCGAAACCAAGACGCCTGCTGATGGTAGGCAGAGTGCTCCGTACACACGCCATGGAGGTGAAAAGACAGACCCATTCGATGGAAGACCAATGAATCGTACCAGAAGCTCTAGAAAAGCTGAAAAGTCCGAAGATGGCACACAATCTGCAGCCAAGGGCACAGAAACTCAGACAAACGCGAACCCGCCAAGCGAAGGTAAGTTTTCATTCGCCGTGTCTAGGCTCACAGTTTTGAATCTTTACATCTAACTGTGAACCATAGAACAAATTAAAGACCAAGCTACAACAGATGGCCCCTCTATGTATGAAGACTCCCCACAAAGAAACGAAAACGATGACCGTTACGGCACTAGTCACTGGAAAAACAAAACACCTGGTGGCCCATTCATCCGCTATAACAACTTGCCGCTCATATATAACCCGAATGAATCATCAGCATCTAGTGGATGCCACCCTGGACAGCCGAAAGCCAGTCGCTTTGAACAACAACAGCATGATGTGATAGCGTTGCTAATCAACAACATGGCTGCTAGTAGTTCACCTGCTGCTCCATCCCAGCCACCACACAGTACTGTTTATGAACCAACTGCTAACGGTGAATCTTATCACAGCTTTAATTTCGATGTCAACGATGACACCTTTGTCCGAACTTCACCGCACCAAGCCAATTTTGCGAAGAACAGCGTTGATGACATCAATACCCAGTTCAGCCAGGACAATGGTCCCGAAACATGGAGATTCAGTGCCGGAACCCCTACCCAGGATGGAACTGGCTCTCAGGCGTCTCCAAAACGTCAGCAAGGACCTGGCGCTGACCAGGGCGCAGCTGATTCAGACAACCCCGAAGGCTTTAATGCCACTGGTTGGGCTGAAAAGTTTGGACCACAGACCTTTGCACCACCTCAAAACCCTGCCAACAATGCATCACCCACAAGAACCAGCCGGGCAAACTCTAAGAAGTCGAAGCCAGGCAAGCCCATCCCCGGAAATGCGACTGTTATCGACATTAGCAGTGATGAGGATACTTATGAGTGGAACGGGAGGAAACCTGCGAAAGACGGACTTGTCAGCAGCCCACAAGCGATGGAGATTGACTCGCCGCCATCTCGGCCGCCTGGCATGCCTTCTCGAACCAACTCAGCAAGGAATATAAATGTTGAGCCATCCCGACCAGAGTGGCGATCAGGAGACTTTGAAAATAAACCTCCGCTACCCGAGCGACCTAGATCGCCAATCAAGCCTACTGTGGGTGGCTCTGAGGATAGTGAAGAGTTTAGAACCACTTTGGGTGATTTTAAAAACGTTCCGCCTTTTACTCAACCAAACGCTGGGCTCAAATCGTTTATTGATTTGAAAGATAATTTGCCCTTTGAGAGTAGGTCGTCTGCGGAGTCGCCAGCGAAGCTTCCCAAAGCACAGCCGCTAGTCTTTCCACAGCCCCCAGTTGCTCCAAGACTGCCTCCTACGGTGGCAGTCGATTCGATAAAGCCAACCGTTGCTGCTTGGAATCAGTACTTGGCAGAATTCAAAACGTATCTTGCAGAGTGGGAGGCATTCAACTCCAAGGTGGTAGATCACTTTTCAGCCAGAAACTCACGTACTGCTACTCTTCGAGCTGCTAAAGGCTACGAATTTCTTGGTTCGCGACGGGACGACGAGATTCAGGAGTACTACAATTGGATTGAACAGGACAATGATGTAAGGAGGCGCTGGAATGCAGCTTGTGATGGTCATGAGATGCATGTCCGTGAACTTATGGCGTTTAGAGAGAAGATGAAATGATGATAGCGGCGAGAGCCATGAAAGGGAGCAGCATATGATGAGTCGAGGAGCGGAGAAATGACTGGGTATTGACGCAGGCCGCCGGTCAAACGCATTGGAGATGTTACAGTTATCATATACCCTTCGTTGATGGTGCATTCGATAAGAAGCGTGGCGTTTATCAATTATGCTAGCATTAAATTTCAAAAAGTCTGGTCTTGAAGCAGCTGTTGAACGGTCAAATGATATTCTGGTGACATGATAGTGATAGTAGTTCCTCTTCTGCATGGGTCCTCTTTAAGAGCAACAGCTTGTGAGGGTTTCAAAGAGAATTAATTGCAAAGCAAAGCAGGCAGACGTTTGAACAGACGCCGTTTTGAAAGATAGGAAACGGGGAGGTGTTAGCAGAAAATCCGATAGGCGACTGTCATTGTCACTTACACGGAGTTCTGGCCATGCGGAGCTGCCTCACTTCCCTCTCAGCTACACTGATCCCCGTTTGCAACCCGTTAGAAACTCACCCTTCCACAACATACTCGCTTGAATCTACCATCTTTATCCCAAGCATCACCAATATTTTAACGACTATATCTATAGTATTCTCCGAAATGGATCAAGATGAAGCATCTCCTAAAGGAGCCACCCGCGCTTGGACGGAAGAGGAAAAGGTTTTTTGGTCATTGTTAAACCTCTTGGATATCAATCACTAATCTTCCACATCCAGACTGGCCTTTTGCTCCGAGTAATCATACAACTTACCACCCATGGTTCGATAAAATGGAAAGAGGTTCACATGCCTGGTCGTACAGCGAAATCCATTGAAGGGCAATGGACCAAGGTGAAAACATCTCTGAACACTCTCAAGGAGTCCATGGGCTTGCCAGTAGACGTAAAATCTACCCCTAGGAAATCACCCGGTATGAGTAGACTCTCTGAACGCTCCCATGGGCGTGTAAGTTAATACTAATACCAAGTCACAGCCAAGAGAAAGGTGGTCAAATTGGAAGCTGATGACGATATCTTTAACAACCTTTCGTCATCCTCTGGGAGGAAGAAGAAAAAGGTTGATACGACTGGTAACTGTTATTGTTGTCACTACTCAAGGCAAAGTCACTAATACATTTCACTAGCTGCGCCCGAGAATGACGACACTCCCGGGGAACTGATAAAGGAGGAGGCTGATTAGGTGCCACTAGCTTAGTATTCGTATGCGACGTGATATCCTTAGGCTCAGACAGAGAGGGTTCAGTAACGTCAAGGCATATCGTTTAGCCATGCGCCACATCAACCTTGACATGCGCCTTAGCTAGGAATCTACCCACTTGAGATGGAAACCCGTCCACACTATATGCGCGAGATGGCGTTAGGGAGATGCAGGTGCGCATGTGGATCGCATAGCGTCCTTTGGCGCACCCATCATTATGTATCTTGCCTGTTTGCATGACCTGGTTTACTGTGCACTAATACGATTGCCGCCCATCCCTCTCCATATGCTAAGACGGGATAAACGGTTGGGGCCGCAGGTTTTGGTTGGTGACATCTTTATCCTAGACACGCAATGTCGTTGAATCGAGATACGGGACTGAATAGCTTACAACTCAGATGGCACCCTCACACCAAATCAAGTATAAGATTGTCAGTGTTACCATCAGCGTAGATGGAGATGGGATAGTGCACTGAGAATCACCCAAGCTCAAGATATCTTTGGTCGCTGTTGGTGCCGCATCAGTGTTCGCCATAATGGCAGGCCGCGATGGATGTAGTCTCGTATCGCTGATCGGTGCATATATTGCATATTCTACGGCACTAAGGGGATGATTGGTGACCAAAGCCCGTTGGTGGTCGCCTGACTAGTGGGAGGTATTGGCGAGGTCTGGTGAGCAACCAACCACCGCGTAGTGGTTGCTAATGTACTGTACTTTCTACTGTAGCAAACTTACATAATCAGAAGCATTGGGGCGCTACAGCGCGGCGCAGGCCATCAATGGACACAGACCTGCAGGTGCTTTTTCGCTGTAGGTCCGCTGTAGTCTCCGCTGTGGTGTAGCGTCGCAGGGAGGGGCGTTGCACCTGCGCCTTGCGTGCCTGGGCCCTTTCCCAGGTGGGCGCCAGCCCGTGTGATCCACTCTTTTTTTGGACCAATGCAAAGTCGTCCATCTTTTCACAACCACCTTTGTAGGCCAGACATCACATGGGCCACTCTTTTCTTCCACCTATTTCCATTTTCTGCCTTGTTTCCTCGTTTTGTTAGACGATAGAGGCGCATTGTCACTGTGCCCCTTAATAATCCTGTCATATTGCCGACTGCTTCTATATCTTGACACGTACGGACCGCGATCCCAATCGGCTTCTTCCCCGTTTGCGCAGGCCACAACCTGACCTAGTCAGCCAACCATCGCCTGTAGTTGGTTGCCAAAAACACACACAAATCCGTTTTTGCATCCCCAATCTCCCATAGAATCCAAGAGAGACGCCTCAACGACGAAACACCGCGAACATGAACGGAACTCTAACCCCCGCAGGGGGCAAGAGAAAGCCCTCCGACTTTGAGGACGAGGGGCCGCCAACCAAGCGCTTTACCAATGGCAAGCTTTCCGCCGACGACAACACGCCCGACGTCGAGGACATGGTCTATGTCGAAGAATCAGATGTCGATGGCGATGTTGATGCGCGCGATGTTGTCTTCGTCGGCACACCAGCTAGCCTGGGCGAGTGGCAAGACACCATCCAGAAGGTTGTTCGCAACGTCGTCGCGATCCGATTCTGCCAGACATGCGCCTTCGATACCGACCCTGCATTGACAAGTGAAGCCACCGGTTTCGTTGTTGATGCCGAGCGAGGATACATTCTCACTAACCGCCACGTTGTTGGCTCTGGGCCGTTCTGGGGCCACTGTGTCTTTGACAACCACGAGGAGGTGGATTGCTATCCCGTCTACCGCGACCCTGTTCACGATTTCGGCATTCTTAGATACGACCCCAAAGCAATCAAATATATGAATGTCGATGGTCTCGCTTTGACTCCTGAGCAAGCCAAGGGTACGTACACACGGTCACCTTTCGTCTACAATACGCGGAATGCTAACCCTGTTCATAGTCGGTGTCGAGATCCGAGTCGTTGGTAACGATGCCGGTGAAAAGCTCAGTATTCTGTCCGGCGTCATCAGTCGATTGGATAGAAATGCCCCGGAATATGGCGACGGATACAGCGACTTCAACACATGCTACTACCAGGCCAATGCCGCTGCTAGCGGTGGTAGTTCTGGCAGTCCCGTTGTTAGCAAGGACGGAACGGCTGTTGCTCTCCAAGCCGGTGGCCGATCGGACGGAGCATCCACCGATTATTTCCTACCACTTGATCGACCTCTCCGCGCTCTGCAGTGCATCCAGGAGGGAAAGCCTGTGACACGTGGTGACATCCAGTGCCAGTTCTTGCTCAAGCCCTTTGATGAATGCCGACGCCTTGGTCTTAGCCCGGAGTGGGAAGCCGCTATGCGACAAGAGTTTCCTGATGAGACGAACATGCTCGTCGCTGAAATCGTTCTGCCCGATGGCCCGGCTCACCAGAAGATTGAAGAAGGTGATGTCCTGATTAAAGTCAACGATCAGCTTCTGACACAGTTCATCCGACTCGACGATATTCTGGATTCTAGCGTTGGAAAACCTGTTAAGATGCTTCTTCAGCGTGGTGGCGAGGATGTTGAAATCGAGATCGAGGTCGGAGACCTGCACAAGATCACTCCAGACAGATTCGTCAGCGTTGCAGGTGCAAGCTTTCACGACATCTCTTACCAGCAAGCCCGACTTTACGCTGTCGCGGTCAAGGGCGTCTATGTCTGCGAAGCTGCTGGTTCTTTGAGCCTGGATAGCAGCGATAATGGCTGGATTCTTCAAACTCTGGATCACAAAAAGGTCCCCGATCTGGCTACTTTCATTGAGGTAGCTAAAGCCATTCCAGACAAGGCCCGCGTTGTGCTTACCTACAAGCATCTTCGTGATTTGCACACACTCAACACCTCAGTCATTTACATTGATCGTCACTGGTCATCCAAGATGAAGATGGCTATTCGAAATGACGAGACTGGCTTGTGGGATTTCACAGACCTTGGCGATCCTCTTCCGCCAGTCCCGCCTGTCCGCAGATCCGCAGCCTTCATTGAGCTCGACCACATGCCTCATCCTAACATCGCCGAGTTGATCCACAGCTTCGTCCATGTCAACTGCACTATGCCCATGAAGTTGGATGGCTTTCCTAAGAACCGCAGATGGGGCATGGGACTTGTCATTGACGCCGAAAAAGGTCTTGTTATCATCTCTCGTGCCATCGTTCCTTATGACCTTTGCGACATCACCATCACCATTGCCGACTCCGTCTTTGTAGAAGGAAAGGTGGTCTTCCTACACCCGCTGCAGAACTACACCATCATCAAGTATGACCCTTCCCTGGTTGATGCGCCAGTAAAGAGCGCTCGCCTTAGCTCCGAGAAGCTGTCACAAGGTGCCAAGACTTACTTCTTGGGTCATAACCGCATCGGCCGTGTTGTGCACGCCTCGACAACAGTGACTGAAATCACTGCCGTCGCTATTCCTGCCAACTCTGCCGCTCCTAGATACCGCGCCGTCAACGTCGATGCTATCACCATCGACAGCAACTTGGGCTCGTCCTGCAACAGTGGTGTACTTGTTGCGGAGGACGGTACAGTTCAAGCCTTGTGGCTATCGTATCTAGGTGAGCGTTCTGGCTGCAGCCAACGTGATGAGGAATACTACCTTGGCCTTGGAACGCCGACATTGCTGCCAGTTCTATCCACCATCCAGAAGGGCGAGGTTCCCAAGCTACGATTGCTCCCTGTCGAGTTCCGTGCTATGCAAATGGCACAGGCTTCGGTTATGGGAGTATCAGACGAATGGATCAAGAAGGTTACCGAAGCCAACCGCTCTCATCATCAACTCTTCATGGTTAGCAAACGAACATTTGAGCGAGGCAGCCAAGGACCGTCGTTGATCGAAGGTGACATTGTTCTTACTCTGAATGGCAAGATTTGCACAACAATTTCTGACTTTGATGTCATGTATAACAATGAGGTTTTGGATGCCGTTATTGTACGAGACTGCGAAGAGATCAAACTTCAGCTACCTACTGTCGCTGCTGAAGATATGGAGACGACTCATGCAGTGTCTTTCTGTGGTGCCATCCTCCACCGCCCTCATCAGGCCGTGCGCCAACAGATTAGCAAGTTGCACAGCGAGGTTTATGTATCTAGCAGAATCCGTGGTTCGCCCGCCTACCAGTATGGCGTAGCTCCAACAAACTTCATCACTCATGTCAATGGACAGCCAACGCCAGACTTGGATAGCTTCATCGCTGCCACACGAAAGATTCCTGACAACACTTGTAAGTTCAACCGGCGTTAAAGCGGCCAGTAAGCTGCCTTTGCTAACCACTCGTTTTTTTAATAGATTTCCGATTGAAGGCGGTTACATTTGACTGTGTTCCGTGGGTTATTACCATGAAGAAGAATGACCACTACTTCCCGACAGTCGAATGGGTCAAGGACAGCTCCGAAGCTTGCGGGTGGAAGCGAACTACTTATGAAGGAGGTGCGACAATCCAAGGCGAAGCGACAGATGGAGTCCCTACTATGGGAGAGGACTCTGTGATGGAGGTATAATCTGCCGACATCCATCAAATACTGTGATGGTGCGAATAGAAGGGATATGCTTTGTATAATTAGACTGCTTTTGGAAGGGCAGCATCAATTGGCGTTTATAGGCAAAGAAGGATAACATGGAAGTCTGCTGGAGCTGTATCTATTACATGACATGGCCAATATAGTATCTTGCTTACGAAATAGGGAAAAGAGACTTTGATCTTTATCTGTGACGCCATTGATATTTGTGAAACACCGGTATTTATTAAAGGAAGCCTTCTCGTCGTCAGCTTAGGATTGGCGACGGCGGCGGGCGGGTGGGCCTGGCCCCGCAAGACAGCCGCGGGGCAAATGCGCCGCGTAGCTAGAAAGTGCTACTAACCTCGCATTGCTGCAGCCTAGTCGACAAACTCACAAACACCAAAGTTCCTTTGACGGCAGCCTTGGACGATAGAATATCGCGGATTTTGTTAACCAACGCTAGCATCACCCTGAGACACAACATGGCTCCTGGAGCAACGCTCTTGGTAAGTCGCGACAACCGAATGACGTCGAAAGCGATGACGACATAGGCACAGAGGCTAACGTCTACAGACCAAGCTAAAGGTCCAGCTTAAGCTGACCATAGCAAGACTCAGAATGGTCCAGCAACGTGATGAGCAATTAGGAAAGACACAGCGCCGGGCTATGGCCCAGCTCCTGGAAGCTGGAAAGGTCGACTCCGCCACCATCCGAGTCGAGAACATCATTCGATCCGATATAACGAGCGAGCTCCATGAGATCCTGGAGCTATACTGTGAATTATTACTAGCAAGAGCCGGGCTTATGGAGGGCAGTGTGTGTGATCCGGGCTTGGAGGAAGCTATTCACAGTCTGATATACGCCGCACCCAAGACCGAGATTAAAGAGTTAAGCACTGTGCGCTCATTACTAGCGGAAAAGTACGGCAAGGAGTTTGTGTTGGGAGCCATGGAGAATTCTGAAGGCAAGGTAAATGAGAAGGTTGTTAAGAAGCTCAGTGTAGAGCCGCCTCGCAAAGAATTGGTCCAGGGATATTTGGAAGAGATTGCGCGAGCCTATGGTGTTGACTGGCCAAAACGCGACGGACCGTCACCACCTCCTGAGTTTACTGATGATGACGAAGATGATGACGAGCCATCCGACGGGCAAAAGGTGCTCGCGGATCCATTAGCTGCGGAACAGAAGTCGCTATCTAACGTGGACACTCCCAACAAGCCCAAGCCAGCCAGGAGTGTTAACTTGGCTAGTCCTGTGACAGTGACACCGCCGCGCATGACTACTGATAATATTCATCCCAAAGTCACACTGGACTCGGTAGAACTGAAACCAAAGGCTGGTGCCAGACGGGGTTCGGCCGGCCAGAAGAAGAATGAACCAGAAGGGTCGGTGCCTGACATTAGTGATCTGGAGGCGAGATTTGCAGCTCTTAAGAAGCGATAAACATTTAACATCATATTATTATAAAAGAATACAATTACATAATGTCGTCATCGGTTCCTGGATATAGTATCATAAGTAACTTGTACGCTTGGAAAGGCAACTGTGACGCGTGTTACCGCTTGCCAGCTGCCAGCTGCCGCTTATGCAGCCCACTCTACCTTTCTTCCATCAGAAACAACCTTTATTGCTACCTCAACTTCTTCCTTTTCCCTGTTTATCTTGGACCAAGAACACTCCGGCGTGCGTGGCTCTGCATGTTTTCATGGATCCGACAGCGCTGATTCTGTCCAACATCCGCAATGTCCTTGGTTGCAACGGGATCCAAAACTTCTACCGCTTCTCTGAGTTGCGACTTCAAACCCTCGAGAAGCGAATGAAGTTGTCCGAGCCAAGGAAACTTTCGCCGCGGAGCAAAGCTTCCATAGGTGCAGTGTGGTTGTTGGAAAATGCTACCAGGCTGCAGCCGCATCAGCGATTGGCTGTTTTAGAGGGATGGCTCCGGCTTCTGTTTAATCTGGGTTGCTCCTACAACATTATTATGGAAGTATGGAAGTCCAATATGAAGAATCGAGCACGATTGGTGAAGGAGACGTCCCAATTTCAGAGTAAGGCGAAAGAAATGACACTGGACATTGAGAGACTTATAACCAAATACATCAATACAAAAAGGCAGTCTCCTTTATCACAAAAGTCGACCGCTGGTAAAGCACCGAGAGCTGTGGCTGCCAAATCGACATTGAGTAAGTTTGAGGCAACGATGCTGAAATTCAAGTGCTAATTGCGCTCCATAGCTTCTAAGAGTAACTCAGCTCTTGCTACGACAACCTATAACATCCAAGAAGGCCCTATTGACTTGGGACAAGTAGGAATTGTTACCGGTTTGGGTGGTAGTGGTACGGGAGACCATCCTGACGCCGCTACCGGAAGGCCAGTAGGCCCAACCTTTCGTCTTTTGCGGATGGATATAGGTCAACTGGTAAAGATACGAACTGTTCTGTAATCTAACACAGACTAAGCTAATACGTTTTAGGTGAATGGCAACACGGCAGAAGCCCCGACATCCGCCGCCAACAAGAGCTTCGTTGAGTCTTATGCGGCTGCGGAAAAGTTACTAAGTGACCTTGTTGCTCAAATTCCGCGTCAAGAGATCGGGACTTCTGGAGAAAGCTCTAGCACAAGCACCTACATAGGGCTGCCCCCGAGTACGAAGCAGGCTGCCACAGAAAGAGCCGATGGTACACCGCCAGGACGCAACAATACAAGTCCTGGAACGGGTTTTACCCACTCCTATCACCCTATGGCCTTTTCTCTGCGACTAGGGGAGCACGTAAACTACCCTACCCAGATACGCTTGACGGCTTTGGACTTTTGGGGCCCCCAAGAGGGTGAATGTGACGGTGCCGAGAGACCAAACACACAGGATAAATGAACTAATGTGGTGGTTCTATATGTGATATCGTTATTGCTGTATATTGAAATAAACACGATTGAGATCGCTAGATAACAAAATAGTTGTCCTATGCGGAACTATGAAGAGCAAACCGTGAACCCAAGAC
Organism: [Torrubiella] hemipterigena; assembly: GCA_000825705.1. NCBI lineage: Eukaryota > Fungi > Ascomycota > Sordariomycetes > Hypocreales > Clavicipitaceae > [Torrubiella] hemipterigena. Next base: position 847,317 of record CDHN01000002.1, read on the forward strand.
TCCAAAGACTCCTTCCTATAAAGCCAGCCAAATGCGGGGGCTAAAATTGCAGTCCGTAACCATATGTACACGAATATAGAGGCTGATGTGATGACTATTCGAGCTTGTCGAGGTGTTCTAATCGGGTTAAAACAACCTGTTTGCTGGTTTCTTCGATCTCGCCAGCCAAGAATACTTCGTCAAGGATCGCGTAGACTTTGTAGAAGTTGAAGACAAGGTCGAGCTCGCAGACATTGCCAAAGAAGGCATCCAGAACCTCAACAAAGAAGTGAATAGCCTCTAGGTATGCAAGTTCGTTATCGTTGGTGTCGACGCAGACGCAGAAGAAGAGGCCAGCATATCTTCGGTATACGATTTTATGGTTTCGGAACTCGACAAAGTTGGATTGGTACTTTTGGTCTCGGGGGGCGACGAGTCGGTGAACCTCGCCTTTAAGCTTAATCTTTTCCTCGTCGGTGAACGGCGCATACCACTTGGCTAAACGGGTTTTGCCTCTGCATCGAAGGAAGAAGCAGTTAGCCACCGGGGTCTGGCGGACGCAACAGAAGCGGGCGGTAAGTTCGCGCTACTCACTGGCGATTTTGTATCAGGATGTAGGACAGCATTGTGACAAGTGCTATGCTGGAAGTTGGCGGTTGTGGTCGTGGTTTGTGCTGGTGCAAGGTCGAGGTGGCGTGCCGCCGGTCCAAGGGGTTAGCGATAGACAGGCTGTGTGGGGTTTTGGGTTTGCGTGGTGGTCGTAGCTCATAGTGGAGGAGAGGCCATCTGGTTAGCGCCGCAGTGGCTGAAGAAAAAGGCTGATTGGTAGCCGTTGAGCAAGCATATTTGTAAAGTGGGAAACCTTGAATTCAGGGTAGTTCTGAAGGGAGAAAATAATAATCAAGAAGAGATATGAAGACATACTTCAATATCAGCACATCGCTTTTTAAAAGGCATTAGGGTTCTTCATTAGCAGGTGCAGGTTAAGCTGCACGCTGTAGCATGCTCTGATTTCTTCAGCGGCTTTAGCGCATGTTCGTAGCGGGCTGTAGCGAACCAGAGATCGTGTAAGTGTTGGCTGTGGTTGTTCTCTGCGCCACTGCCTTCCGTAAAGTGATATATTATGTTGATAGACTTACATTTTTACCAAATATGGTTTATATGTTTTCGTTATTTTATCACGAAAAATTATACGGAATTATTCACTCTCGTGAAACTTGCCTCCTTCGCCTCACCGTCTAAACCCGGCAATCGGCATCCGTGCCAAGACAACCTGGTAGCTCCACTGGCGTCATTTGTACTACGCTGCCCAAAAAAAAAGACGGACAAAAAACCGTCGTTACAACTGTCAACCAGCCAGCTTCGTGTTTTTCTCTCCTTGCATCCTCTGACACGCTCTAGCTCGCTTCATCTTTCCCACAGCAACATCTTCCTTTTTATACATGTTCACAACTTGGGCCAACACCATGACACAACAGCTACGTCAGTGACCACGCGCCACAATCTCCGACGGTGATCTAGCATGTGTGGCTCGCTGTGCATAGCGACGCAGCTATCCCCGTCATGGCTTCTTCAAATCCTCTGAAAAAGCTGGTGACCCTCATCTGGGGAGACTGGCAGACAAATCAGACATGGCAACGCATTGTCAAGTACTCTGTAGCCTGTACCTTGGCTCTCATCATCGCCATCCTCCCCTCGTTAGCCAGCAGAGCGACCTTTCTTATCCCTATGGTGATTGTCTTTGCACATCCCGGCCAGAGGATGGGGTTGATGATAGAAGCCCTTCTCATGATTCTTATTGGCTCCTTTCTCGGCCTGGTCTGGTCTATGCTCGGGCTATATCTGGCACATCTCGTCACCGACACGAACCGCTCCGCTGCTTATACGATAAGAGGCATATTCCTGGTTTTAGCGGTTCTTCTACACGGTATCCTTCGATCATCTAGCCCCAGGCTCTTTAATTTCGTTCTCTTTATGCTGGTGGCCGTTCTGACGACCCTTGAGGTTCCAACCAATTCCACCGTCATCCTCTTCACCAACATATACGTCCCCGTCCTCATCGGTGGTGCTATTCTGCTGGTTACCAATTTGACTATATTTCCAGAGCTTTCTAGCAGCCATCTGGGAACTTCTACGATAACCTCGATTAGCGAAGCTGTCGAAACGCTCAATCGTGCAACGCACTGGTTCATCACGCCAGGTGGCGACGGGCCGGAAGCTCGCGGGGCACGACTCCAACGCACTACAACAGTTTCTACAGTCAGCCATAAGCCATACTCAAAAAGACTGTCTGCAATGTTCAACTTCAAAAGCAAACGCTGGCAAAGATTTCTAGCCGAGTTTCCGAATCCTTTCTCAGACGGGACTGCCGCAGACATCTTCCTCACACAACCTCTCTCAACTGTCTCTCTCGCGACATTGACGGACCGCAAATCTAACCTTCGAAGCCGTTTAAGAAACTGCAAGGCTGTTCAAAATGAGGTGAATTTTGAAATATCTCTGTCATCCTTGCCGCCAGCGTCAATGAAGTTGATCAGCAACGATTACATGACAAATCTTGTACAGGAGGTAGTGACAGTTATCGGCGCCTGCGAAAACAAGTTTGTCCTCCTTGTAGCCAAGGATGCCCCTGCTGCATCTGATACGTCCGATGGTCCTTACACAACTTCATCCAATGCACATGACGGCTCGAGTAGGCCGCGCGCCAAACAAAGGAGGTCCAGAATTGATGACGTTAGGCCAGTGCGAGAGATTAAATCAGGGAATGCTGAACTATTAGAATCTATCCTAACTCGCATTCGGGAACCAGTGCTGGACTGCCAGGAAGCTTTGAAAAACACCGTTGAAACACTCATTGCATGTCTAGCATTTTGTATGGATGTTTCGACGCTACCCTCTGGTGAACCGGCTCCCAAACACATCATCTTGGGCGATCTAGATAGCTGCATTGACAGATGGTCGGAAGCTTTGCAGACCTTTGACGCCCAATCGGCAGCTGCTCTCAAACGGGCCGCGCGGGATCGGCCGGGCCAGTCGCTCGATTTCACACCGCGGATGGAAACATTTCTGATATCATCGTTTCTCTTGGCGTTTCGACAAGTCGGCGCAGAGATTATGCATATGACACAGCATATACGTGATCTGGTGGAAGTAAAACAAAACAAGCGCAGCAAACTTTTCGTTTGGCTCCCGACCATTGTCAGCATTAGACAATGGCTCGAAACCGATAGCGACTCTGATGCAACCATTGCTCCTGGGCCCTCGAGCGCAATGAACACTGTAGAAGAAGCGATTCCATCTCCGTCCGAGGCCCCAACACCTCGTGGATCAATTTTAAGCCGCCATAGCCGTGTCAACTCATACGATGAAGAAGTGACAAGAGCTGCCACCGACTCTGCCACAGCCAACAACTTACCAGAAGCTAGTCGGACAACACGTATGTCGCTGGCTTCTTGGTTACAGAAGCAACGCCAAAATGCAGCCGATGCAATTGAATGGGTACAGAAGTCCAGCGATCTGGTATATGCAGCTAAGCTCTGCATTGCCGTGATGCTCGTCAGCTGGCCCGCATTGGTGCCTTCCTGGAATCAGTGGTATACAGAGGTTAGAGGTATCTGGGCCCCTTTGCAGCTGGTACTGGTATTTGAGCTTGCCATTGGAACTTCCTTCATCGTCTTCTTTGTACGACTATTCGGTGTCGTGCTAGGTGGTATAGTTGGGTACCTTTCTTATGAGATTGCGCGAGGAAATCGTGTCGGCATCACAGTGATTCTCTTATTTGGTATTATCCCATCCATCTATATCCAGCTGACGACAAAGTACGTGAAAGCGGGAATGATTTCCATTGTGTCCATGACTGTTGTTGCTCTCGGTAAGTCACACAAATCAAATGTCTTCTGGCACGTATGCTAAACTGGTACTCAGCCACCGTTGATTCCGATTCTCCTGGCCACGAAGTCTTCTATAAGCGCCTTGTTGCGTTCCTAATTGGAGGCCTAGCTGCCATGCTTATCGAAATTATACTCTACCCTGTCCGAGCAAGAGACAAACTGATTGACTCATTGAATGACTCGGTTAGATATATTGAAGTCATGCAGGCTGCTGTTGCAGTCGGTATTGACCACCCCGAAAGACCCGATTTTCGGTCGAAGGTGATGCATTCTCGCTTCAACAGGGCTCGGAACAAGGCTCAAGCATCTCTGAACGATGCAGAGACCTATTTGCCTTTCTGCTTGGCGGAGCCAAGACTAAAAGGCAGTTTTAAACCTTTGGCGCCTATTTACGCCGAGATCATATATGTGCTCCATCAGATCATTGACCGCATGGTTAATGTGGTACAACTCAGAAGAGCATATGGTTCATCCATTCTGGAGGACTTGAATTCCAAAGTCCATACACATAGACGGAATGTTGCAGGCAGTTGTACCCTTATTCTATTCTCTATAAGCGAGGCTCTGACAGCCTGGCTACCACTACCGCAGTTCCTACCGTCAGCTAGACTGGCCCAGCTGCGTCTTGTTAACCGCGTCCGAGAAATTCTCGGCTCTGAAAGGGCTCGAGGTCCAACCGTATTATTCCGGCGACACTTCAAGCCTGGGCGAGAACTCAACGAATCAACAGCAACGGTCCTGACTCAGCGCAAGTTCTTGGCCTGGAACGCTGCTAGTTCGGGTCAAATGGAAATCATCGAATATTTGGAAGAGTTGATTGACTTGGTCAAACTTCTCGTTGGAGTAAACGCTTTCCAAAGCGGATTGCTCGAAACACCGACATACAAAGAGTACATGCGCCGCGTCGAAGCCGAACATGCCAGCGGCGCACAAAGTTGGGACGCAGACGACCAGGAGATCGATAATGGAAATGGCGATATAGAGCTTGGTACCCACGGCCAAACAACCCAACAACCGTCCGCATCGACCACTCACCGAAGACGTGCAGCAACGATTGGTGACCGAAGCAGGAGTACGGCTTTGCAGGTTTTGCAACGAGAAACACAAGATGGAAACGACGATGATACTAGTGGCAACGACGAGAACATGGAGGATATACCCCTAAGCTTACAACGAATAGGCACAAGACTTCGCCGTGAGAATGCTGTGGCTAGGAAGCGTGCATTTACCACCAGTGACACACGGCGCTAGAGGAGGACGACATTGTTAATGATACCCCCAGCACATACAGTATATAATCGCTAGCAATGGGCACAAAATAATCATTTAATATAATCACAACCAAGACAGAGAATGTACATGACTCCAGTGACCTTAAAACCCAGTAATAGAAACGCCTTTGCCTAGCAACTCCTTCATCTCAAACTCATAACGACCGTACACTCGCCGATTGGTTTCAGCCACCCGCTCAAATGATGTTGAGGGGCGTCTTCTGAGCAAGTCGAGTGCCATTGAGCATTGCTCGTGACTTGTTTGGCCGTTGCTGAAAGCGACGAAAGGCTTCTTGCACATGGCGCGGCTCAATGGGTGTTCTTCCTTCACTAGGGGGATCAAACAGGCCCTGCTGATGCTTGCGCTTCTTCGTGCCAGCGGCATTATCACCTCCGTTTTGGGCGCGGGCCATGTCCTCCTGCTCCTTGGCCTTGAGAGCCGTCTCGGTAAGGGTCTGAACCATTTCAAAGGTCAGGAAACCAAGAATATCGACTATATCGTCAGACGGTTTGCTATCCGTGACGATTCCGAAGCCAGCCCATTCGCGGAAACGCTTGCCTTTGCGCCATGTAAACGATGCTTGGCGGTATTCAGACCAGGTGACGTATTCCTCTTTGGTCATCACTTTTGTACGCTCATCAGCCTTGCGGAGTCGCTGCAACGTGATGTAGTTCATCTCTTCCTCCTCTTCGTCTTCTTCATCGTCACGCTCAGGTACTTCTACACTGTAAAACGACGACGGCTCCCAGGGTAATCCAACTTTTGCTTTCTTGTTCTTCTTGGCGGCTTCATCAACGGGGCCAACTGCTGGGTCATCACCGGCAGCGATATCACCGTCTGCGCCTTTGTCATCAGAGTCCTTGATATTCTTGCGGACATCTTTCCAGGACAGAAAGGTTCGTAGTCGTGATACTTTGGCAGAGTCCTGACGAATCTGAAAGATGAGGTCGTTTGTGCTGATTGATTTGGAGCCTCGTCTTGAGGCCAACTCTGTACAGTTCTTGAGCTACAATAGCGGTTAGTAGGTTAACGCGACGGACTGCAGTGAAGTTGATCGTACCAATTCAATAACCTGCTGTCTAACAATATCTTCTATAATACTTGTAGTCTCGACAGAAGGCTCGCCGGTTTCGCCAGAGACGTACATCATCTGTTTGAAAGTGTCAGCTATAATCACTTTGAAATACGGTGGCAGCTCTCGAAACTGTTTGGCATCTTTGGAGAAGGCAGCCAGCGTTGGTAAATAGAGAGACTCGAAAAACATGGTGTAAGGTCTGTAGCTCGGTAATGAATGAAACACAAGAACTGCTGTAGACGCGGTGGAAATTCATAATAGCCCAAAGGCACAGTGCCAATTGAACGCTGTGGTTTGCCAGGTGTCGCCAGCTGCCACGCATGGCAACCGGGAGCTACAGCAACTTCTGCCAATTGGGAACCGCATCTGCAGCAGTGACATATGTTATATACTTCATATCCAGATGATAACAGATATTTGCTGGCTAGTACGTGACGTCTAGAAACGCAAGTGCCAAAGTGACCATGTGAAGCCAGTCTCTTGAAGCGCACGCTCCGGCTGCCCATCGGACGCTTTGCGCATAGCCCTCCGGCTATGCGCCTCCGCTGCCAGACTGCGCAAAGAGCATATGTTCGAGAATCGATAGGCCGTAGTGAATCTTACCTGACTAATCTCCTGACGGTACTTGTAGACCTTGTCCTTGTCCGCCATCGTCGCGGCTTGGCTTTGGCTGCAGCCGAATCGCTAAGCAGCGTCCTCAGTCGTATGGTTGTACAATAGCAATAGCAAATATAAGAGATTCAATAATCTACTCAGATGAACGTGTTTCAACTTCCAATGCTTCGGTCACCGTCCGTTATCGCGTCAAGGGCTGTTTCGCAAAGGTAGCCAATGGTAGTGTGGTCGGCGCTTTCGCGTTGTTCGATATGTTCTGAGTATGATGCAATTCCTTGTATCTGATCGTTTCGAGGAAGGTTTGTTCGTTAACGCACTCTTCAAGCTTTTTATTTGGTATTGAAAGATGACGCCGTTGTAGAGGAGGATTGGGGTTGGAAAGGCGAGATCTACCAGCCGGTCGCAGCCGTGAGATGAAGATGGCATCACTGCGATTCAGCTCCACGTGACTAACCTAGCGTTCAACATCGATTCACAGCCAAACTTTTACACCGAAAGTCAAATGCACTTGATAATTATGTATGATAAAATTCAAATCATACTTTGGTATGATTTTGGCTTTTATTTTCCCTTGATATTCCACATGCGGGTAAACCCTTCTCCTCTATATCCCCATGCAACAATGTAATGGCCAGCGAGCAGCTTCCACTCTTCAACCTCATCTAGGCCTTCAAGCTGATGGACTCTCTCTTTTTCATCCTGTGAGACCCAATCTTCCCAAGCATCATCAATGGTCATATATTTCGCAGTACTAAATCCGGCGCCGATAAGACGACCTATCTGGTCCTTTGCGTTGCGATAAGCTTGCAGTCCTGGCATGGAAATATGGCGTGCGGCCAAGTTGGACACCATGGTGTCTCCAAAGGCATCATCCAGATGCATTGGCTCGTAGAGCACTATCGATAAGTTTGATATTCTAGACGTGAAATACTGTATCACTCGCTCGCTCTCAGCACGTTGTACGTAGCAGAGACAGCATTCCGACAGAATAAGTGTCGGTACATCTGAACGAAGTCCCGGCAGTTGGTTTTCGTCCTGCAAGCTACGTAGATCAATGCCATGTGCGTGGTATTCGCCTCCAGCAGCAGGGTGACTTGTCCAACTGCCTGTATCATTGGTGCTTATATCCGTAAGAATTTTCGACAAGACTGGGATCCCTCGAACCAGCTGCAACTTCTTTTTGCTGGTAACGTCGAAGTCAAGCTCATGGTAAATGATGTGCGAGGAATCAGATGAGTTAAAAAGCTTAAAAGGTCGTGTATCAGTTCCCGCTCCAAGCGAGATGATTTGCCTAGTGGATTTTAACGCATCACTCCCATCTGTAGCAATAAATGCGTCAATTAGATTATCGAGAGCTTGTGTCCTTGTATATGTTCCTAATGAGGCGTCAATTCAGTTTGGTCCAACCACGATAACCAAATTGACAGCTCCATACCTCTATTAATTATGGGTAATCGTCTTGGATTCGGTCCATCCATCTGAGATATAAAATATTTTGCGTAAGGATCTGTGAGATAGCCGAGATCAACGGCACTCATTCGAGAAACCGCCGCGTCAGTGTCTGTTCCTTGGATGGCTGTATCAGCCCTTGACCCTGATGGTAGTGCGCCACCCCTGCGGCTTCGTAGACCACCCCGTCCTCCTCCTCGGCCGCGGGAGGAAAGAAGATTAGGTATTGATGGGGCGGACATTATTGTGTCTTGATTGTGTTGATGGATGATTATAAGGGTGGTATTGGTTAGGTGAGAAGCCACACCTTACTGCCCAGGCGTACCTGGAAATGTATAGCGGGGCATCCTGTGCAAGCCTCCAACAACAACGAGGCTATGTTCGTTATAGAGTGTGCATTAACAATGGCAGGAAAATAAAATTGTCGAAATAGCATGGATAACAATCTAATGTGTGTATATTTTTTATATAAGCTCAGTGTTTTGAAATCATGCAAAAAGCAATTTGACATGAAACAGTAGGTCACTGCTTGACGCCGGCAGACGCTACAGACAGTCAATTTCAACAAGCAACAGTGCATAGTAGGCAAAAATTTGTAATTAATATCGTTCATCATTATTACGGCATTATTCATCTCGATGCTCGAGAATATCTCTCTGGCTTGAGTTTCGCGATGCCGGCTCTCGCTGTTCGGGTATCTGTTTGTATGTCCTCAACTCTATCCTGTCCCCTTCCCTCGATTCTGACACCATAGTTTGGCTAAGAGACCATAGCTTTGCAGACGGTCTGTTTTTCCGCTGATTGCTTCCATCTCCACCTCCAATCGTAGGGTTTTGAATGTTTTGACGGTCGCTGCCGCCCGGCGTCTTGCCGCCACTCCCGCTAGATTTGTCTCTTTGCCGTTTATTCCACAGTCCCCAAATGGCTGTTGCGTTAACAACAATTGCAGCGGTAAGCAGCTCAGTAGTGGCCCATAGGGTCCTATTGTCCTGGCTATCCTTGTGGAGGGAATTAATTGGTAGGCGAATCGCGGTAATAAGAATAATGAAGATGCCCAAGGTGAAGAGGGCAATGAGCTGTACCTTACGGCGCACAGGAACCGTCAGTCCTATGACATAGGGCAGCGGTAGTACGAGCAGCATAAAATCGGTAACAATGTTCAGAATCCCTAGCACAAGAAGTTGAACCTGTGCCTTTGCGCATGGGCCTGTCGAGCCTAGTTAGTTATGATGTTGGTGTATAAAAAGTCACGGCTTCAGAAACATACCTGGGTCAGGCTGAACTTGCCAATATAAATATACCGGATTACACTCGCTAACGTTGAGTACTTGCACAGTGACGTACGTGCAAAAGAACACAAACAAGTAGCTGCGAATAATCAAGATAGAATGCGGCATATCTCGAATCAGCCTAGAATATAGGTCAAGTAGAACGAGCTTTTGTAGCCACAAGCTGTCAACAAAGTCAGTACCAGTGCGGAGGGACTGCAGTGGAGAGAGGGGTCGACATACTAAGAATTGTAAAAGAAGCGGTTCGCAATGGAAAATTTGCTACCAATCTCACGCTGATAAATTTCCTCTGGCGTAAAGGTATGCGATTTGCGCAACGCCGGGGAAATGTTGCTTGTACCCCATATCAGAACAACATGGATGAGAGCGAGTCGTGTGACGGCGCATATAATAGCTCCCACTGTAAACCAGTCGCCTGCTGTATATGTATGCTTGCCAATTCTGCGGCCGACAAGACGAACCGTCATAATAAGGATGGCGATGCAGCTAAAGACCCAATGGATCACCAACGTCACGTCAACCATGGTGAGGAATGTATGTAGTGACGACGCCTATACGGCGAGGTCGATTATGTAGGTATGTACAAATAGAGGCGAGAAGTAAGAAGAGGAAGAAGAAAAGAGTGTGAGGAGAAAGAGAGACGGGGGGAGACGAGAGAAGCACAGGCCTCCTTGGATCCAGGGACCACGGCTCTCGCTGCGCAATGTAAAGTGGTAGCGCGTTGATTAATTTGTGGCCATTCGCATTGCAGTGTGCTGCTTTGTCGATACCGCGGCGAGTCGAGGCACGCGCTGGCGTCTACGATCGGTTTTCTTAGACCGTGCCGAAGAGGAAGACGAGGAAGAAAGTGTTCGAGAGAGCGATTCCCAACGGCGGCTGGGGTTTTCTTAGTTCATCGAGCGCGGAGATGCAGGGCCCTTCTCCGTAGCGGCAGAGCAGGAGCGGGGAGTGGATAAAAAGAAACCGTCTCAGTCCGGTCTAGCGCTGATATGAGCCCTGTAAAGTAGACCCGACGCCGCTGAAATGCCCGCCTGTCACATCTAGCCAAGACATAAGGAAGATAGAACAAGTGCGCTGACGAGGCTGTGATCTGGAAGCATCTGTGAGGTGAGATTCGCTTTAAGGTTACCATTACAAAGTAGAATCCAAAGTCGTGTTTTTTTGCGCTTAGAAGCACCACCTGCGCGCCATCTCACGATCGGAAGGGCAGCGACAGAGACAAGAAAAATTAGGCGTGTGGCTTTGCGCCCAGAAAACGCCCAGCGGCGGACGAAAAAAAATTAGCATAGCCAATAATGCAGGCGGCGGGTACTCACTGCAATTGCCGTTGTGTACGCTGCTCCTTTGTACTGTTTTGGGGGCGGGCGGCAAGTTCCTTTGCAATGCGGTGGAGACCTCCTCCTGCAAGCACAGAGCCATTCTTCCCTAGAAGGGACCCGGTGCATGCACTAAAATGCTCTTATAGTGCCTGTTGCAGCACAAGTCCAGCAGAGCATAATTCCGTATCCACTCGCCAACTAACTGCCGGGGCGGCGGCGGGGGTGCCGCTGCTGCATCGGAAGATAGCGCCTCCAGTCTCACCTCATACGTTTGACGGGAAACACATTTCGAGAAAACAAAATAGAGTTTGGTGTGCGAAGCAAACATAGTGATCTATGTATAGGATTTTTTTCGATCGGCCGATGGCATCAGCACATCATGTCTCCATAATCAGCTAACTAAGCAGACCGTGTTTCTTCCCAATGCTACGCAATCACATCGCTCCTTCCCCCCCAAAACGCAAATCGTAGCCCGCCAATTTCCTAGCCCCAACTCCCCTTATCCACACCCCAATCTATGCACACGACCCTCACTGTATGCAGATGTACATGCAATTACCCTTTGCAGCAGCATACGCAATGTTTTCTTTCGTCAGCGGCGTAAGAAGCAACCGGCAAAGACGGAATAGCCGAACAATGCAGCAGAACATTCCATTACCCTTCCGATTCTCCTCCGAAGCGACCCTAACACGTGGAAGAGCCGCATATTAGATCAGCCAATGCGACAAGAGACGAACCCCCCAGGAGCGGAGGCTCCGTCCGGTTCCTTGGTCATTCCCTGGTATTTAATACCGCTGTTGTCCTGGCCATTCTGGAGAGTTGCTGGTCGTTATACTGCTATCCTCAACCTACTCATCATGCACTTTATAGCGAGTTTAGTCGCCTCTGCGGCCCTCGCAGTCCTTGCCTCCAGTGCAGACATTGCCTCCTCCTCTTGGTCAACGGAGTACCCCGCGATCCGTTCCTACTCCTATGTTGGGGGCCGATACGCTGACAACGGCGCTGGAGGACATGTATTTGTCGACCAAATGTACGTCGAGAGGCTACAGCCCGTCGGAGGTATCCAGCACTCTACTCCTATAATATTTATACATGGTCAGGCCCAAACCGGCACCGTAAGTAGCAAAATCGTCGTCATACGCCAGACGCGTAATCGCATCTCTAGCAAAACCAGCACTCACTCACTCACTCCTAACAGAACTTTCTTAACAAACCAGATGGCGGACGTGGCTGGGCATCCCGCTTTGTTGAACAAGGCTACGAGGTGTTCATCATCGACCAAACACTTCGCGGCCGCTCAGCATGGTTCCCAGGAAACGGTGCAAGCACACCGTCAACTTACTCTGCGGAGATTATTCAGCAGCGATTTACCGCGCCACAGCTGTACAATCTCTGGCCGCAGGCTCACCTCCATACCCAGTGGGCCGGTAGTGGTGTCATGGGTGACGCCATCTTTGACGCCTTCTACAGCTCCAACGTCCAGTTCATCTCCAACGCGACGTATCAGCAAACAACAGTGCAGAATGCCGGCGCCAAGCTCTTGGACAAGATTGGCAAACCTGCCATTGTTGTCGGCCATAGCCAAGGCGGCATTATGCCTCTCCTGTTGGCCGATGCTCGCCCGTCACTGGTCGCCGGGCTTGTCCTTCTCGAGCCTACGGGACCGCCCTTCCGCGATGCCGTATTTAGCACAGGACGGGCACGACCTTGGGGCTTGACTGATATCCCGGTGAAATACTCCCCAGCTGTTCAAGATCCTGCTGTGGACCTCACGATCGCGAGGGTCCCGCCACGAGACGCCAACTCCGTCGAGTGCCTTTTGCAAGCTACAAACCCACCCCCTCGAAAGCTTGCCAATTTGGCAAACAAGCCGATGCTATTCATAACATCCGAGGCGTCTTATCATGCACCATACGATTATTGCTCTGTGGAGTTCTTGCGCCAAGCAGGTTGCCACAAGCTAAAGTTTGTGGAGCTGGGGCGTGAGCGCATTCACGGCAACGGGCACATGTTCTTTATGGAGAAGAACAGCGATGATATCCAGGCTATTGTCCGATCATGGATTGAAGACATTTAATCCACATGCCGGGCAAATATGCATAGACGTCATCACCATACATACCCTCACTCACAAGGAGGGCGAAACGAATATTACGACAGATGAACATTCATAGAGCATTTGCTGTACATAGAGCACCATAGACATTGCATATCAGTACATATCAAAAATATTCCTACCAATTCACCGATTCTTTACAGACAACGCTGGCCAACCAATGGATCTTTGCTCGTTGTTGCCTTGTTGCGAACCATTATGCGTAGGCAGCATTGCCCCGCTGTACCATACGCTTCAGCGTTAGTGTGCGCCCAGTCTCGCTTGAGTACAGCGCTGCAACGCGCTAACGAACCGCCACCTTGCTCGGGCCTAAGGGCCGCTATGAACGTATCAAAAGCGCCGCACGAGCACCGCACAGCCTCGTATTACAAACTCCCATCGCCACTTAAACCTGGCAAGCCTCCTCCCAGCTCCTCCCAGCTAGCGCCGACCTTGCCGTCTTCAACTCTGGAAGTTCATCGATTTTCATCCAAAAGTCGTCCATAGCTCACCTTTCCTTCGACTCTTTTTCGTTTTATTTCCCTTTCGTATTTTTGTCGACTCATCTAGCCGTGCCGCCCGATTTTCCTATCTTTAGCACAGTGACGACATCATCGCCGCCATGGTCAGCGTCACGCAGCTCTTCCCTCGCAGCGTGGGCGAAGGCGCTACCGATGGCGTTGTATACAACGCTCCTTCATGGGTTTTCCTTCTAGTTGTCGCCAACTTTATTGTGTTCAGTCCGCTTCTCCTTTATGTAAGTTTTCTGGCACACCACCCACGGCCCGCGTAATCCAGACCACTAACCATTCGTGCTTCCTTTGCAGATGCTCTACACTCTCGAGTGTGTCTACCCTGCCCTTGCCATCGTCGAGAATGAGAACCCTCCCGCCTACGAACCCGTTGCCCTAGACGAGGATGGCCCCGGTCATGCTAACGCCGCAGCTGTGGCCAGCGCTGATGGCAAGCCCATCACTACTTCTCTTCGTGCCACGGATCGCCTTATGGGCGCGACTGGTGGCTTCTTTGCCAGATTCCGCGGATTGTTTGTCCTTTGGGTCACCAGTTTCTTCAATCAAATCCTTATCGGTATCTTCGCTGGTGCGTTGGGCAAGGCATTCACCCCTCTCGCTACGTTGTTGGCCGCTTTAACCACCGTCCAATTCTCAACTGCCTGGCTTCACATTGTCATCTCTCACCCCAAGGACGTATCCAACTGGAAGAGACTCCCCTCGTTCAAGCGCGCGTTTGACGCCACATGGAAGCCTACGGTAATCTTTTGGGTCGCCTACGAGATTTCCCGCTGGGTACCGGAGCTACTATCTGTCATTCTGAACTACCAAGGTCCTACCCTGGTGGATGATGGAGACAAGATGCCATACTGGCAGACCCGCCCTGGAGACCTCTGGAAGAGCATCGTCGTCCTCGTCATCACCCTTCTCATCAATTTGGCTATTATCATCCCTGCCAAGATTGTGCTTGTTCGCATCCAAGCTTCGCTGCTTCCTGAGGATGATGACCCCATCGTTCCCTTTGACCGCTCGTTCCAGGGCCAGGTTGATCCCGCTGTTGTCGACGGTAAGGGCTATGCCACATTGGCTGTTGCTTGGTCGAGCGTAACACCATCCTCATGGCGCCGCATCATCATCCTTCAGGCCAAGATCTTTGCGACCATTCTCGGAATGATATCTCTCATGTTCTTGATCATGATCCCGCAGATGTGGTTCATCATGGAGAGAGTTGACAAGGACAGCGGCGAACTTTGAGATCGCCACCATTTTGTTATTCCAATCTCGGCTCTACCACAATACATTCAAGTTTTGTTTTGCAAATAAGAACTGCGTCATTTAGTCAATTATATGCCTTCATTCTCTATATACCGGTGTGGACTATCCTATAATGACAGAACACAACCGAAGAACGTGCTGTCTCTTTGTAAAAATGCCCCAATTCCGATTTTCAAACCATCCAGCCTACGCCGTGCACCTCCATCGCTTAGTTGGTCTCGTCGCCCAGCGTCAAGTTCATACACAGGTAAAACAAAATAAAATCCAAATTATCGTGGCCAATCGATAACCGCTTCCTCATCCCGAAGGAGCGATTAACAAAGTATCATACAGGCTTTTTTGTAATTCATGTAAGTGGGAAAGGCAATCAAGCCCAATGTTTTTGAGTCTCAACTCCTTCCCTTCAACAATATGTGCATAGTGCATGAATGCAAGCCAAATCATCTATGCAAACAAGGCGGAGGACAAAGATCGACGACTTGCTTACAGAATAGAGCATAGCTAGTCGACGTAGCTTAGTCCATAATCTAGGCTTTGTTGAAGAACCAGCTGCTTCGCTTGTTGGTGGCACCCTCGCCTTGGAGGTTTTGAATCGCCGGGTTAGCGGGAGCATCGCCACCGCCGCCTCGCAATGGCTTGGCAATACGGCTTCCAGCATTGCTAAAGCTAAAGCCGCCGCCTTCAGCACTCAGGCCGCGGGTGCTACCA
Organism: [Torrubiella] hemipterigena; assembly: GCA_000825705.1. Classification (NCBI taxonomy): domain Eukaryota; kingdom Fungi; phylum Ascomycota; class Sordariomycetes; order Hypocreales; family Clavicipitaceae; species [Torrubiella] hemipterigena. The sequence continues at coordinate 862,795 of CDHN01000002.1, forward strand.
GCCTTGGCTGCCTCGAGGCGATCCTTCACAGACGCCAGTTGGACTTCAAACTTGTGGTTGGCCGCAGCCATCTTCTCCTGGCTGTCCTGAAGAAGACTCTCCAGGCTCTGGATTCTCTCATTGCGGGCAATAAGCTTACGCTCAGCAATGGCAACTTCCTTCTTCAGTGCAGAGTTCTGTTCGACTAGTTGGCGTTGCACTTGAGTAAGCTGCTCCAGGTTGCGCTCCAGGAATGCCATCTTCTTCTGCTGCGCTCTGTTGTTTGATGAGCGCAGGACGTTGTTGTATTGCTCTCTAGTCTCGTCAAGTGAGATTTCAAGCTCTACGACACGCTCACAGCGGTTTTGCAGGTCCCTCATGAGACTCTTCTTCATGACATCAAACTCAGCAATCTGCTGTTGAATGGTCTTTCCGTTTGCCATTGGCGCCGCACCGTTAGATTTAGCGTGCTGTTGTAATTCGTCAATCAAAGTCTTCATACGAGTATTTTCGGCAGCCTTTTGTGCAATATCTGCCTTCAGGCCTTCAACGAGTTCCACTTGAGAGGCCTCACGGTTAGAGTGAGCCTTTTCAAGGCGCGCCTTAATTTCCTCAGCATCTTCAGCGCCGAGGTTCTTCGTCAATAGCTCCTCGTATTCAAGCTGCATAGTTTCCAGACGTTCTTCCAGATCTTGTCTTCGTCGGCTGTCCATGTCATTTGATGAGCCGCTGTACATGGAAAGCTCTGCCTGGCGAACGATTCCTTGTGTTTCTACCAGCTTTGCCTTAAGAGCCTTCAGCTCGTCAGGCGCCACGTGGTTGCCTGTGCTGCTTTGTTCGTAGAGAGCCTCAACCTGGATGATGGTATCAGCGATGGACTTTTCGTTATCGCTAAAGACATCGCCACCGAGATCAAAGCCGGCCATCATCTTGGCCATCTTTTCTGCCTTGCGTTTCTCCTTCTCATCAAAGGCGGCACCCGTTTCCTTGGCGCTCATCTTGGCATCCAGCAGCTGCTGCTTGATATCATCAAGCTCAACAGTGAGTTCAGAGTTTGCTTCCTTCAAAGCATCCATGGTGATTTGTGCTTCTTTACTCTCAAAAGTAAGACGCTCAAGCTGCATCTTAAATTCGTTGACTTCAGACGTGAGTCTTTCATTTTCTTTGCCCATTTTGCTGTCGTGCTCTTTCAGGAAGGTCAGCTCCTCTTTGGTCTCGCGCAATTGCTTTTCCGCGGCAGATGCCTGTGATTCGCGTTCCGCAAGCTGATCCTGAAGCTCATTTTCCCGGCGAAGGAATTCTTCCCTCTCGTCCTTTTCCAAGCTGATGCTTGGTGTTCCAGCACGCTCAGTCAATACAGGTGTTTCTGATCGGCTCTCTGCAGCAAGTCGTGCTGGTTTGGCGGCGTCACCCTTTGTTCTAGCATCTGGATTAGCAGATGTGACCCATTCTTCCTTGGGCACGGCTTCACCGGATCGCCAAAGCTGAATTTCTGATTCAAGGTTCGAAATGTAACTCTCGAAATTCGTGACCTGTCCTTGAGCCTTCTTGAGAAGAGCCTTAAGCTCAGCAGGGCTGAGTTCTGCGTTGACCTTGGCCTTGTTTTTAATTGACTTTGCTCGAGTACCAAAACGCAGCGTACCAAGGGTTTCTGCGTCGTTGTAACTACTTGGCGAACAATTAACGATAAGGGTTGTGCGACTGTTACCACCCAGGGACTCTTGCAAGATACGAGTCAATTTTGAGTCTCGGTAAGGAATATGTGAAGACTTTCCATCAGTTAAGGCGTTAATAACCATACCAAGAGCACTCAAACTCTTGTTGATCTTTTTGGCTTCCTCAAGCGTCTGTCCACTGGCACCAGTTTTGCCAACCTTTTCGCTACCAGCCAAATCGACGAGGAAGAGCTGGCCACTTTTCGCGGAACCAGTTTCAACGTTCTTTTGTGTAATAGTAATGACGAAGATGGAGTGTGAACGGGATGACTCCTGGTTCATATTTGTGGCTGCAACGGCTCGAGCAGCACCGCCTCGTCTCATAACCTCATAAACTTCTTGTACGCTAGAAACGTAAATCTCTAGCAAACCCTTGACGTAGACGCCACGGTTCTTTTCTTCATGGACTGGTAGGTTGTCGTTCTGAGGGGCTAGCAAATCTCGAATGCGCTCCATGTAAATTTCCATGTAGCTCACACGAACGGTATATTCGATGGTGCTAGGACTGGACATGATGCTGGCGAAGATCTGCTCGACAATGCGAGGAATAACACCTCTGCCTTCTTCGTCATCAATGCTCGTACCCATCATGGTATATGATTTACCGGCACCGGTTTGACCGTAAGCAAAGACTGTGCCGTTATAACCATTTAGAATATCGTCAACGGTAGGTCGAATAGAAAAGTCGAAGATGTCTTGCTGTCGGCACTCCATGTCGAACACTCTATCGAAAGTAAATGAGCCTTGAGCATCTTTAGACTGTGGCCAGAAATGTTAGTAAAGAGGATTATTATGTAGGCATTCTAGATAATAGCCCATAGAGAAGAAAAAGAATGATGAGAACATACATCTAGGGAGCAAGTGTCGTCGCCATCGAAAGTTACAATAGGTTTACCGCCAGACTCCAGTTCCACCCTATTCTGAGGGCGGAAACGGGCGACGACCTTGATGCTATTTGCGGCAGACATGATGGACGTGTGATGTGCGTAAAATGATTGGGGACGTTAAAACGGAGCCGCTGCTATCACACGAAAAGCGAGGCGGACGTTGAAATAGAAAAACCCCGCGAGTTGGGAGCAAGATCGGTGTCGGTAAGGGAGGGGTGGTGATGAGAAGGTCCAAGAGGCACGAGAGGAGCCAAATGAGGAGGAGCGTCCAAGCTAGGCCTTTAGCGGTCGGGGGCTAACTATTTTCTCTGCTGCTCCAATAACCAACAAGCGGTAACCGGCTGTTGCGGGTCGTCTAGAGGGGAGAGTTGGCAAAGAAGCGAGCAACACAGTGGATGTGGACAAATAGGCGGTCAGAGCATCCGATGCCCAAGGACTGGTGCGGTTGCTGGTGGTGCCCTGCAGAAGGAGAGCCACAGAAGAACTGGGCAAAGAGGAGATGAAGAAAGAAGAGATTATAAGTTGTGGCTGGGAAGCAGAAAGTTTCCAGAGTTGCACGAATGTGAAAAGCCGCGAAAAGGTGAGGCAGTGACGCGGGATGTTTACCAGACCTCCTTTAGTTTCAGCCACTTGCAACTTGCTCTTGACCACAGCTGCGTTTTCAGGGCTCTTCCAGGGCAGCTCTAGCGCTGTACGCGTTGATAGGCGTGGCGCGTGTGGGCTGGGAAAGTCAACTTTGCCCCACCTGTGGCCGCCCGTGGGGGGAGCGAGGGCCTCCTGTAGTAGCGTCGCTCACCTGTGACACAACAGCGGTCCAAGGCGTGCTGCGCAGACTAATAGTGCTGTTACTAGAAATTTACATGGAAGCCAAAATTGCAGATAAGGCTGGACGATCTTATGTCGATAGTATTTGAGCGCAGCCTATCAGCCCCTGATTTTGCATCCATTTGGGAGGCCCGAGGAGGCGTCCCAACAAAATTACACCTTTTCACACGCAGGCTACAAGCAAAGTACTGGCACGCGGGGTCGTCATTGTCTTCCACTGCGGGGTCCTTGGTGAACACACTAAGAGAGGGGCAGCCCAGGTCACGCAACGCAGGACAAGTTTAGAAGAAAAAAAGAAATATAATAATACTAATTGAAAATGAAATCATGGTCGATGAAGAATTTAAGAGGATTTCCCTAAAATCAACCAACACCAACACCTGATACCCAAACGCCAGCAAGACTCTTTAAACAAGTAAAATCTGTATGCGCAAAGCTCCCCGTGGTCTATCAGTCAAAAACTACCATGGCGCCCACTGCAAACCAGTAGCGTGACTGTAGTGGTGTTCGTTACTTGTGAAAAGGTATTGAGTTTCGTTGTTTTAATCTTCCCAGCTCTTCTCGACTGTCTCGCGGACTCGTTTTGTATATTCTTTTCGGTTATCCTTATACAGGTTGGACGCTTCTACGTTTGCCGGAGATCCTGTGTTGGGGTCGTTGAGAAGACTGCAAGGTATTGGTCAGCATTATATCCTTGAATAGAAAAAGAGTTTTGTTGTACCTTTGAATACTTGTAAGCACAGCGGCCACATCGTATGTCGGACTCCAACGGTTTTGAAGGATATCTAAGCAAAGCTCGCCTGTCGCATATACGTTGGGGTGGAACATTTGGCTAATAAATTTGACTTGTGGTGGCTTATTCGGGTACTGTTCTTCAAATTGCATGACGAGTCGAAAGGTGCCGTCCTCAAACGGTGTGTCGGCAGGGCCAATAATGACGGCGTTCCTGGACAGCACGGGTTAGCCCTTGCATCACAAACAAGACTTTTGAGGCCGCATACCAGGTCATAACATTATCGGGAATGGGTGAAGCAGAAACTCCAGCGGGAGGGTCGGTTTGCATACGCTAAGAGAGCATTGTTAGCGAAACTAAGGCCAGTTTCGAGGGACAAGATAGAGGGAGATGCGAACCTTGAAGTCGCGCATCAAGCGACGACGTGCGGCTGTGGACATGTTGACGGCGGTTTATAGTAGAAGATATGAACTTATGGTACCTATGCTATGCGCACAGTTGGTTTCGGATGTCACAGAACGATTATCGCGATGCTGCTAAAGTTGAAAGCAGTGGCAAGCTGAAGACTCTAGTGGTCGTCTTGGGCGGCGATTTCACAAGCCGGCACCCAGATGGTTCAGCAATTCGGGGTCCCATATAAATGGCTTGTAGGGGCCAATCACGCGACACTGGGTGGTTCACTGTGAGTGATAACATTGGTCACGTGACCATGTTGAAAGCAATGATCTGGCGCTGGAGGCGTTTGGTGGTTGGAACTTGTCACAGTATATACAATAATTACTAGGTATTATAAAGACAATTTCATAATTCAAACCTAAATAGTGTCTATGCACCACCCAATGGCCAACCTTTTGTACTGTTGGTGGCGTCGTCCCCCGTTGCATCCGCTTCACCCGCCGTTGCCTCTCACTACGACGGCGCCCCCAGCTAACTAAACTCGCCTGGCAGCCGACCAAATAAAGCCGGGGAAGCTCCCCACGCCCTAAGCCGAAGACGCCCGGCATAGTAATAAAGCGTGCATGTCCCACCTCTGACGCCTGCATCATCGCTTCGTGGCTGTTTCTCTTTCTTCAAAAGTCCATCTGCTGTGTATTTTCGTTTCTTCCAGCACATACAGACCCCAGCCTACGACATCATGCCCTTCACTCAGATTCGATCGGCCGGGCTCCCTAGCCACATCGCCAAGCATGTGATGGCAGCCCGCCGCTTTTCCACAGCTCCCGTCTTGCGCAAGGAGATCCAGGACGCTTATATCCTCAGTGCTGCTAGAACACCCACTGCCAAGGTAAGCACGCGCTTAATGAATATCCATTTCGAATTGCGTCCGCTAATTGCTCATTCAAGTTCAACGGATCCTTCCTCAACGTTTCCGCTCCCGAGCTCGGCGCCACGGCGATCAAGGCTGCTCTGGAGAAGTCCAAGGTCCCCGTGGAGAAGATTACCGATGTATATATGGGCAATGTCATTGCTGGTTCGATTGGCCAAGCCCCCGCTCGCCAGGCTTCCGTGTTCGCCGGCCTCCCCAAGACCGTCGAAGCCATCACTATCAACAAGGTCTGCTCTTCTGGTCTCAAGGCTGTCGCCTTTGCCGCTCAGAACATCCAGCTTGGTCTCTCTGAGGCTCAGATTGCCGGTGGCATGGAGAACATGTCGCGCGTTCCTTATTACGTTAACCGCTCCAGCAGCCTTCCCGCCTTTGGCCACGCCAAGCTTGAGGATGGTCTGATCAAGGACGGTCTGACTGATGTCTACGACCAGGTCCACATGGGCAACTGCTGCGAAAACACTGTCAAGAAGCACAACATCACCAGAGAGCAGCAGGATGAGTACGCTATCCAGTCTTACCGCAACGCCCAGAAGGCTTGGGCCGACAAGGCCTTTGCCGACGAAATCGCCCCCGTTACCGTCAAGTCTCGCAAGGGCGAGGTTGTCATCGATACCGACGAGGGTTTCATGGACGTCAAGTTTGACAAGGTCCCTACTCTCAAGCCCGCCTTTGTCCGCGACGGCACCGGCACAGTCACTGCCGCCAACTCTTCCACCCTCAACGACGGTGCTTCCGCTCTCGTCCTCGCCAGCAAGGCTATTGCTCAGCAGTACGGCAAGGATTCCCGCGTTCTTGCCAAGATTTGCAGCTACGCTGATGCTGCCATGGACCCCATTGACTTCCCCATTGCCCCCGCCAAGGCTGTCCCCATTGCTCTTGAGCGCGCCGGCATCACCAAGGACCAGGTTGCCATCTGGGAGTTCAACGAGGCCTTTGCCGGTGTCATCCTCGCCAACGCAAAGATCCTCGGTCTTGAGAACGCCAAGGTCAACCCTCTGGGTGGTGCCATCTCCCTCGGCCACGCCCTGGGCAGCTCTGGATCTCGTATCCTTACCACTCTCCTGCACCAGCTGAAGCCTGGAGAGTACGGTGTTGCTGCCATCTGCAACGGTGGTGGCGCTGCCTCGGCCATGGTCGTCCAGCGTGTCGAATCTGTATAATTAGCAAACTGGTAGCGAAAAAAAGATGTGATGAAAATAGTCGTTATGTAACCAAGGCATGATTTTTAGCATTAGATATCCTAGCCGAAGAAAATACACAAACAAATGTTAAAACTCACCGATCTCCGCTTGACATGTTATCAACACGTTTAATTTCCCCTCTATAAATTTACACATTATTTTACCATTCGTCTCCGCGACGTTGTGCTGATATTCAAGCGTACTGAAGCTGGTCGCAGACCCAACGTGCCAGGCGCATACATCACGGCCGCCCCCAACCTCCACTCCACCAAAGCTTGTCCTGCCTACATCATCAACCCAACTGGCTTCCACAGCCCGCGCCATGTCGCTTATCAACCAATTCCTCGGCCAAATCCGGCAGCATGTGCGTGGCCAGCGAGGTGATCTGCTTCGGTCGTGGCTCCAAGTCGAGCCCGGCTCAGCAAAGCAGTACTTTGACCTCAAGGCCGAGCTTCAGAGCAAGCTTCGCGACCCGGCCAAGCTCGAAAAGGTAGTCGAGACAGGCCTTCCGCAGGACGATGACGTTGCAGATGGAGAGGCTACATCATGGCCTGGTTTATTAAGCTTCATCAAGGACTATTTCATCTTTTGGAGAGACGTCAACTTCGACGACCTACTCGGCGCACACCAGCTGCTGAGTGGCCTGGTAAAGTACGAATTGATGCCAACGCTGCAGAGCAAAAGAACTACCGCTAATCTGAATTTAGCTCTTGTGCCACTGCCTTTGCACATCCCACATACGGCGGCATGCTGCTGCAGACGAGCATGTCGCTGTCGGAGACGTTGGCTCGGCTGACCATGACACTGAGCCGCCGGCCAGACCTCACGCGACGACTCAACGTCGGCGACGAGGACAACCGCAAGTCTGTTGCCGAGTCTTCAGCAGAAATTATCCAGAAAATATTCACAACCTGTCTAACTGACAGAACGAGCGGGCGCTACAGCAAGCCAGAGGGCAAAAAGATTGGCGTGTACATGTTTGCCAACCTCGTGCTCAAGCTCCTCTTCACAGTACGTTTACGCCTGCCCGGTCCTACTGCCAAAAGAAATAATCCTAACGGCAGCTTCTAGTGTCGAAGGACAAACCTAGCCAAGATGATGTTTGTCAACATCTCAACAATCTCCCCGCCTCTATCCTTATACCCAGCCAGCCAGCGCGTCACGTTCCTCTACTACCTCGGGCGCTTCAACTTCGCCAACCAGCACTACCTGCGCGCCTCTCTCTGTCTTCAAGAAGCATACATGCAAACACCCACGCACCTCGTATCCCATCGGACCAAAATCCTAACATACCTCATGCCATGCAACATTCTTCTCGGCCGATTCCCCTCTCCACAGCTGCTCCAGCGGCCCGAAGCCCGGACGCTGCAACCCATCTTCGTGCCTCTCTGCCAAGCGATCCGGAGCGGAAATTTCATTCAATTCCAAGCGCATCTCGCGACACACGAGCAGTGGCTCTTTGACAAGGGCCTGCTTCTCGCGCTAACCCATCGTTTGCGGCCGCTGCTTTGGCGGGCCCTCAGTCGCAAGACATTCCTCCTAACATACATCCCGCCCACCGACGCGACATCGCGTAAAGCGGCCACTTTAGATTTGGCCGACCTCTACACAGTGGCAGTCTATCTGCAGCGCCGTCTCGAGGGATGGCTTCCGGGGCAGGGCGGCTCAAAAGCTCGGCCGCCGCACGTTAACGCGCTCTTCATGAAAGCTGTGAAGAACAGCGCGCAGAACCCAGATGCCACCACACTCTCGCCGCCGCCAGCAGGCGTCAAGAAGCTTCGGCCGAACGAGGGAATGGTGTGGGGGAATGCGGAAATAACACCAGATGATGTGGAAATGATGGTGGCCACGCTGATCCAGCAAGGCTTAATGCATGGGTTCGTGGCCCATGGCCAGTCCAGGTTCGCCATCATAGGCGCCAAGGCCAAGGGTAGTCCGCTGCTAGCAGGGTGGCCCAACGTTTGGCAGACGATCCTAGACAGAAGGTATGAAGAAGAGTTTGACCCTCAAGAGGTGCCTGGTTGGGTCAAGGATGCCTAGACAGATCTATATACATATACCCCGGATATGTACATATGATGAATATTGAGCCCTGTCCATCACCTTTATCATGTAAATCACTAGTAGTTGTTATCACAATGGAACACACTGAAGTTGACAAAAAACATGTCTTCATTTGTTTCTACCTAAAAAGTTCATAAAATCTATAGCCGCTCCCACATAAACATCATGAGAATGAACAGCTAAACGTCTCTTGCAAGACGTGAAAAAAAGCAGGCTGTACCACATATACAAGGTGCAGCAAGCTAAACATCGCTTTCGCTTTTTTGTTTCCTCAAAAAACGCTGGACTCCGAATATATCCAAAAGATAAAAAAAAAATCTCCAAATGCTGGAAAGGGGTATCTACCATGAAAAGAATAAAAGGCGGTTAACCGATGGCGCGGCAGTAACCATAAATAGAGGCTGAAGCAGTCCTTTTTAAGAGTTGCTCAGCAACGAAAAATTGTTCAAGTGAACTGAAAGAAGAGGGTAAAGAGTAAATACTTCCGTCTGCAAAGCGCAGACGAAGTCGGCGAACATCTACCGAGGCAGAGTGCTCAAGAATATGTAAGACCGAGCTGGCTGCAATGTATACAGGCGACAGCCACCCGCTTTTCTTCCTCTAGAAGAAGCAGACAGTAGCGACGACGGCAACAATGAGGCCGACAAAAGCAGCGCTTCCTTGCTGGCGTCCAGCATCGTTCTTCTTGTCAACAACAGCAGGGGCGCTGTGGGAGGCAGAAGGGACAACGGCAATGGTGGATGAAGCATCAGTAGAGCTGTTGCTGTTCTCGTGGAAGATACCACCGAAAGCGCTGGAAGCAGCCTGGGAAGAGGAAGAAGCACTCTGCTCAGTGGCAGAAGAGCTGGGAGCAGCAGCAGTGGTAGCCGGGGCAGAGGGAGTCTCGGTCTTGGGAGGAGCAGGAGTAGGGGCAGGCTTGTCCTCGTGAGTCTCCTTGGGCTTGGGGGTCTCAGGAGCAGAGTGGCCGCCAGAGCCATCGAAGGCAACAATGTGAGCAGTCTTGCCCTTGGGGACGGTGACAACGCAGAAGGCAGAGCCACCAGCGCCGACAGCTCCGTTGTTGCTCTCGACAGAGCCACCAGGGTTGATCATGCAGGGAAGACCGTTGCAGCCACCATCGGGGCACTCAATCTTGAGACCGTAAGAGGGAGCCTGGGAACCAAGACCAGACGACTGCCAGACGGGGTTGTAGGCAATCTTGACAAAGGTATCGCCGTTGGCGACAGTGTTGGCACCAGCAACGTAGGGAGCCCAGTTACCAATAGGGTGGCTGTCAGTGCCCCATTTGCAGCCGTCGCTGCCAACACCAGGAGGGTTGAGGTAGTAGTGAGCAGCGGTGCTCTGCCAGTAGCTCATGTCAGGAACAGCAAGAGTAGAAATGGACTCGATGACGGTGGGGATAAGCATGGCCTCGTTACCAGGCAGGACAGTCTGGCAAGCAGAGATCAACTTGTTGCACTTGTTGACGAGCTTGACAGCGCCGGTACCAGGGACACAGAGGGGCTTGCCGGGGAAGGGCTTCTTGACGTTGCCATCGTGATCGCAGTAGAGACCACCGTTCATGGAGGCAGGGTAAGTGTAGGCAGAAGAGGGATCCCATTGAGTGCCAACCATGCCAGAAGCGCAGGCGTAGGGGCAGTACATTCCAGGCTTGCAAGATTGGTCGGGGCTCATGGCCCAACCAGCGTTCTGAGCATCAGGAGTGATGGCGACGACATTGTCACCACCGGGGAACTGGCAGACACCACGCTTAGCGACCTTGGCAGAGGCGACGGGAGCGCGCTGTTCTTTAGCACCACCGTGGATGTGAGCGAGAGAGTGGCGCTTGTCAAGGAGGTGAAGCTGACGGTGAGCAAGAGAGGCATCGACGGGAGCTGCGGTGAGCAGGACCAAGGCCGAGCCGAGGAGAGTGTGAAGCGATTCGAACTTCATTGCGATGTAGCGCGTTTAGCGTTTTAAGGTTTTGAAAGCGAGGTAAGCTCAACGGCGATGCGCAGGTGGATATGCGTTGACGAAGTTTAAACAGCGACTTGCTGATGCGATGCGAAAGAGAGTGTTTTGTATCGGCACCAAAAGACTGGGTAGTCGAGAGCGAAATGAGAGAGAGGGCTGATCGCGTCGAGAGAGATTGTAAAGCTGAAAAGCTAAAGAGCGTGATATCTCGGTGTGTTGAGATGTTGTTGGTCGTAAAGACGGTAGATATGGCGTTGTGCTAGCGTAGGATTCAAAGAGCGATGAGCAATGGGCCGTGAGGTTGTTAAATAAATAAAAAAGGAAGGAAACGGGGAAAGCTTAAAGAACGGAGGAAAACGATGACTCGGGAGGGAAAAAAGAAGGACCAGTACAGAGAGATACAAGAGAGAGTGTGTGTGGAAGAATCAGTATCTTCTTTGGGCTGAGAAGAAGACGGGCCGGGGGAGACTAGTCAAGGGACAAGTGAGTGACACGCGTGGAAGATGACAGGTACGGTACCTGATGGAAAGCGCCGCCTGGGAACAACACAGCGGGCGCGGGCACGCCAGGTACCTGTAAAACGGTGTAATTGACTTGTTCCCTTTTGGGGGGCATAGTGGAGGGTGGAGTGGGGGAACAAAGGGGACTCGGGAAATTGACTTGTGCTCAGGCGGGCAACGCAGGCATTTAGCAAGTCTCACATGGAACCCACCCAGGTAATCAAAGCCTGCCAGCCAGTGGGCGGGCGCCAGTAGCCAGCTGCTGGTTGTCGCTGCCGCTCTGCGTTTTTTTGCTCATTTAACTTTTTAGCGGACGGGGACGCTATTGCCGGCCCAGCCAATCGGGGCTCGCCCCGGATCCAATGTTGGCCAATCAACACTGCTTACCGTGCAAAAACGAAATGAAAGCGGGGCGGCCACCGCTGACGGCGCAGGTACAGCGCCTTGCCGGGCCTGAGCAGCGCCAGGCACAGCGCTAGACAAGCATTATCGCGTGCGTGGCAGCTCTTTGGCCTGCTCCAAGCACAAGCTCAACGGGTGAGGGAAGCAATTAAGCGCTAGCCCTGAATAAATGAGACAGCCCAAAGGGCGAGAGGAAAGTGGTGGTGTCATAGAGTACAGTACATTGAAAAAAAAAGTATGTACAAGTAATAAATGTGAGGGAGGGTAAGTGCATTCTCTTTCTCTGCCAATTTGCTTGACGCAACCGTGGCGCACGATAGCGCAGTCGCAAAGTAATTGAGCAACTAAAGTGCATTAGAAGAGCTTCCTCCTTCTGCCCAACCGCTGTAGCACAGCGCTCGGACAGCCTGAAGAGCTTACGAGAAAAGAACAAAGCACCCTGTCTGCCCTGGCGGCAATTGTTAGCACCGCTACAAAAGATACCTTGGAAAACTCTGCACGCACAAGTACCCTAGAAGTCACTGTGGCTCAAGAACCACTGGATGCTAACGTGGCGATTCATCGGTGTTTGTCCCCGGCGCCCAGGTACCAGCGCTAGGCCAGTGGTCTGGACCGCCAGAAAACTGGGGCCTGTAGTGCCCAACCGGCTATGCCTTGGCCGCTGTTTGTGCGCGCTGGAGCCTGCCTGTTTGTCCGTGCTAATAGACTTTCGGCCTGCCATGTGCATTTTACTGGTTGCTGTAGCGTAACTTTCCATTGTCCCCCGCCTACTGTTAAGCTTTTCAGAGCGGGTATCGGGGGCGGCGCATGGCAAAATCTCTGTACCGTTGCTATTTTTGACCGCTACGATAAGAGTTTTTTTCTTTGCCGAGAAAGTCTAGAATTTACACGTCGGGCAATTAGCAGGCCTATTCACCGCATTTGCACAAGTATCTTTTGATTTTGATTTTTTCAAGGTTTCTTTTTCTTGAACCCGAGCACAAGGCTCGGCTCTGGCCAAATTACCCGATTCGGCCACACCACGATCACGCCTGTTAGCACATGCCAGTGTCCGTCCAGTACTGTACTGTACCTGTAGAAAAGTACTGTACACGAGAGAAGCTTCCAGGCGCGTAAACGGGAAGTCAGTTAAATTGGAAGGAAGAGAGAAAATGTACGTATTCGGCTTATTTCCATTCTCCCGTTTTCTCTCTATTTTTTTTTTCTCTTTTCTCTCCGCTCCGGGCTCTCCTGCAAATGGTGGACGTGCCGCATTCCAGCGCCGTACCCGCGCCGCTTTGTTTAGGTGCCTATTGTTCAGCGTGCTTACAGTGCACTTTCAGCTGCGCCGTTCCCGCTGTTAATTCCGCAAGGCCTGGGGAAACATTTGCTTTGCCGCACCTTCAGTGGCTTGCTCGCTTGCTGATCCCACCGCGTTCTGCATACCGCAACAAATTGCCCATCAACACGACGCTCGCCTCGCTTCGCTTAAAGAGCCTCTGTACACTTAGAGTGCCTCTGTAGAGTACCTCTGTAGTATTACATCGCGTCCGCCCATTCTTTGTTTTACAGCGGGAAAGTGAGCTTAACGCGGTATTGGCGCAACGCCAGCCTGCCATCCCACCTCGTCGGCACCGTAGCACGCGTGGAGCCCAACCTACCCTGCATGGTTTCAATGCCGACAGCGAGACCACCTCCGATGCGCCCCTGCAAAATCTACGACGTGGCAATCGAATATGACCGAATTAGACCCTTCTACTATTTATTTTGTGTTGTTTTTTGGCCACCATGTTTACCCTAGAGTACGGTGATTTGGTCGAGGCGGTAAGTGCCGTGACCTCGGTTAGAGCGTGTAAGTCATCTCGATGACAAGTACACTCCGAAGCGTGTCAAATTCAGGAATTTGAGAAACACACTAGTCAACTATTTAAAATGTCATGATAAGTTCCTTAGAACATCACGTTCGTCAACAAATGAGACGCGTTTTCAGCCTTAATGATGTTCTACACTTTTGGCCCTATAGACCCAAAACACAGCTCGTGGGGTTCATTAAACCCCCATCGCTAATGACTCTGAGCCACGCCGCCGGCAAACCTTCTAAATCACTTAAAAATTTACCGAGAAGCATTTTCATCGTGTGATTCTTCCGGCATATCAATTAAAATAGCATTTTAAAGGGTAGTTGTGTGGTGCAAGTCCCTTAGATGTACCCGCGAACGGCTCAGCGCCCACTCGACGATGTACGCCCACCCTACGATGTGGTATGGGACGCGTTATGGGCATCCGCAATCAGCTCGTTCTCCTCTCGCTCTGGCTCCCATCCTGCTCCCGTATCCCTAAACTTGCATCTCCGCTGTCGTGACCACTGTACAGCGTACACTTCGCAGTCTTTGGGGCTCAATGGTGCATCCAGTGCCAATAGACCCTCCATCTGCATGCAGGCGACTGGATGCTCGTCTATGAGATCCCTATGCCAATAAGGGGACCTCTTATACCAGGGGCCTGGATCGATTTTTTGCCCCTGCTTCGAACCTCTGGTTGCCAATCAACATGCCTGTCATCCCATCCCCGACCGCTTGCGTGAGTTGAGGAAATCCTGGTAGATTCAGTCCGATCCAATAACCGCCAGACCCCCTGCCTGGTAATGTCACAGCGACCGCAATGTTTGTTGCATTCGACCCGCATAATACAGCTCCAGTTCGTTTCACATCCTCTAGTCGGCGAGGGACGAGCCGTCCCGGCGTTGCTTTGCTCTGTGCTCCTTTGCTAGTAGAATGATTTCGACTATGATGCTTCATCCCGAGTCACACAAAAGTTGACGAGTCACGAATTGTAACCATGGACCGGCTGTAGAAGGTAGCAGCTGTGTTGTTCTATTGTTTATCTATTGTTCATATTTTGTTACATTATACTCCTTTCTCACGGTGGCCAACCACTCTAGCAAACGAGTCAAAGGACATCGTCATGGAGTGGCGACCCGCAGTTTTGCTGCGTAGATGCTCGTCATAGTTAAGCATCTCCTTGTAGGGGACCTTGGCTACAATCTCAACTGCACGAGCAGTAGATTTCTTGCCACGCAGCGATGTGACGGCATCATATGGGTCTGGAGGCGTGTAAATCTTGGACACATCGATAAACTCATCGCCTGTAGATTCGGCGGATCGATCATTGACCTCCAATACCTGACCTCCTGCACCGCTCGTGATGTCATGTTGCACGACACCTGCGGCTGTCTCTGGGCATGTTATGTGTACCAGCATAATAGGCTCCAAAACGCCAATCTGTTGTCGGTCAAAGGCGTCTCGCAGCGCACCTTGTACTGCTTGACGTGCAGCGGAGCTAAAGTGGCCACCAGAGGGGGTCTCCAATGCGCCATCGGATGCATCGAGCTTCAAGTCCACGAAGCAACTATGCATAGGGGAGGCTCGTCGAGGGCCGCGCGCCAATCCGGCAACAGCACCGTTCAAAAGGTGCTGTTCGGCTTCATCGAAGTCAACTGATAGAGTCGCTGACCGGCTCAAATCACTCATCGATATCTGGAAGACATTGCCATCTCGCTCCAAAGTATCGCTCAGCTCAGCATGATGTTCCTCCAGTGGCTCGATTGTAGCTATGCAAGTAACTTTGCCAGCCTTGTTTGCTACAGGTCGATCAAAAACGCTCGTAAACGGTCCTAGGCTTTGCGTGACAGTTTCTTTATAATCGACCTCAATCGGACCAAAGTCTGCGTCAATCTTGTTTTTCTGTCTCATGTTGTGCAAGGAAACATCGAGATGCAGTTTACCCATACCTTGGATAGTAAACTGGTCCGTCTTTGGATCTCGGCTCCAGCGTAAGCTGGGATCTTGTCGAGTGGCGCTGTCTAGAACTCTCTCGAGTTCCTGCGCAGCAACATTTCCGTACGGATCGACCTGGAGAAAAGCAACGGGAGGTGGGATCTCAGGAGGTCGAACTTGCACTTGGCGAAATGCCTCTGCGACCGGGTTGCCGTTCAACGTAGTAATCAGTGTATCTCCTGTTCTAGCCTTTTTGAGTCCACGAATAGCTCCGATTTGGCCGACAGAGAGTTCAGGGACTTCATCGGCTTTGGATGCCGATATTTGGAGAAGGCCCATAGGGCGCTCTGGTTGTTGTATGTTTGTGTTAAATGTCGAAGCGTTTCTCGATAGTGTTCCGTGATATACTCGTACATAGCTGATGACTCCTTCTTTTGGGTGCTCAAACACTTTGAACACGGAGGAAACAGAAGCAATATTGTTGCTCTTTTTCGACTTTGACAGGCTTGTCAGAGCATCACCAAGCTTCTTTGCAGTACCCCCTACTCGAACATCAACATCGGGGCGATCCGAGGGGTTGGGGAGGTAGTCTGTAATGGCGTCCATCAGTGGTTCGACACCAATGTGTCGGAAGCTTGAGCCTGCAAAGACAGGAATGGCACGTCCGTCGCCATTCAATATCGATCGTCGTATGGCAGCCTTGATTATGGAGCTGTCAATGTTTTCGTTTTCCGCTAAGAACTCGTCCATAATCTCTTCGTCGAATTCTGCTAGACCCTCAATCAGTCGCTGGCGAGCGACTTTAATCTCCCCAGCAAGGGCGCTATTTGAGGCTTCCAACTTCTTTTGTAGTTCCTCACTCCCGTACCGGACTTTTTTCTTGTCAGCTCCGTATCGGTATCCTACGCCGTCCACGACGTCGATAACACCAACGAATTCATCCTTCTCCCACCATGGAATCTGGCATACCAGAGGCCACCCCTTGAGCCTGGTGCCTATTTCAAGCACAGCCTTTTTGAACGAAGCGCCCTCACGGTCCAGTTTGTTGCAGTAGACCACGCGTGGGATACGAAATTCGTCAGCGGAACCCCAAACTCTCTCGGTGTGTGCTTCAACGCCCTTGACTGAGTCGATGATGCATACTGCGCCGTCGAGAATAGGCAAACATCGGTCCACTTCGAATCGGAAGTCTTGATGGCCTGGGGTGTCTATTAAGTTGATAGTCTTTGGCATTTCGCCCTTTGCACAGCTTTGAGCAAGCGGCCAGTGAAATGTAATCGCAGCAGATTGAATTGTAATTCCGCGTTCGCGTTCGAGTTCGAGGAAATCGGTCACGGTATTTCCAGAGTCAACGTCTATGTCCGATGTTAGCAACCGAACCACCCTCCTCTGCCTGCGAGGTTGACATGGAGCCTTCTACCCACCTCCTACTCGCTGTGTAACACCACTGTAGTATAGCATGCGCTCTGTCGTAGTAGTTTTTCCCTAGTACTTGTTAGATGTAGTCGTTCGCATTGAATATGGGTTCAATCGTACAGCGTCGACATGGGCAATGATGCCAATGTTGCGAATACCGTTGAGTTTGGTGTCCTGGGATCGATAGAAGGTACTCTGACTGAATCTAGCTCTCTGTGTCAATGCCGTATAGACGAGTTGCAGTCTACAAGCAAATGAATATTGGCGCAACATCCCTGAGGATGCCTGTCTTTGTATCATGGCGGCGTTGGCGCGGCGGGTAATGCGCCAATCGAGGACGCGACTATCGATAAGTAGTCGTCGATTTGGTTATAAAAATACTATCATTATCGATTTATAGCGTCCATATAAAATAAGAGCCAATTTTTGGCCGTAAAAGCCGTTTCGTTCGATGGTCGGCCCGTACACCAATCAGCCTGCCACCAGGAAGCTGTAACTTTTGTGGCAGAAGCATTTGGTAGTTCGCTGGTCCCCCAATGCGGAAGGCGGTGAGTCCGTTTTGCGCCTGTGGAACCGCCAACCGCCAGCCCCTGGGAACATACGTAATGGAGCTGCCAGCTTTCCGTTCTTGGAGGACGCCAACCTTGCGACTTCATCTTCTCCTCTTCAAAACAACAAATACAAGAAAATTTTTCTACTGACGACTAGGCTTGCATCGACAAATTCCTAGTTTACCTCGATCGCCCTACACCACAACCTGCTACATATTTAATACACATCGCTACAATGGAGCTGTCTGAGATCTTGTATGTTATGCGCCGGAACGGAAATCACCGTACAGCATTGGGGAAACTTGGCTAACTCCATCGCAGTCGCATTGTCAACTTGGTTGTCGGCGTTATCACTCTTCTCGGTGGTATCGTGCACATCTTTGGCTTCAACGTGTACGTATAGCTAACCCAGCAAATGGTTGACGCACCACCAAATCCCCCCTGTCGCATCGACCGATCGCCATCAATGCAAAGATGATTGCTAACCTTGGTGTAGTACCTCCATCATCGTCGGTGCCTACATGATCCTCTTTGGTCTCGCTGTTGGTGTCCTGGGTACGTATTTGATGCCGGTATAGTGCTTGCGACAGGGTCCTAAACCTAACGCTTTTACAGAGTTCCAGATCCCTCCCCAGCTGTCTCGCCACGCCAACTTTTTGTTCTCCTTCATTGGCCGTGGTATTTGTAAGTTGCTGACTATATCGGCCGTGGCTGTTACATTTACTTACGCATGCTAGTCTACATCTTCCTCGGCGGTCTCCTCTTTGGCACAACCACCCTCAGCTACATTGCTGGTGGTATCGTCGCCCTTGTCGGTGTTGCGTACGTCGGCCTCGAATTTGTCCCCTCGATTGAGCCCCCACACAACATGCGTGATGCTGAGGCCGCTGGATGGGGCGCCGAGCAGGTTTAAGACCAATCGACCACATTTCGAGACAAGCGACGCATCCTCCGACAGAAACGGACGACCAGCGCACATGACGACCTAAGCTTGCACTTGAGTAGGGCTGTTTGCCCTGAGTCTTCTTCAAGAACGATGGAAATAAACATAATACATGTATAATGATGCAGGTGGTGTTTTTAGAAAAGTTACAGAGTATAACCACACAGTGGTACCAGTCAAGTTGTGCTAAGTTTCGGTTTGTGATTCGATTATTTATTGCTTTGTTACTTTGGTATCTGTAGTATCCGATGCAACTGGGCTCTTCCATTGGCCAGCATTTTCAACACCTTTTGCCAAACCGCCCATGCCGTTGTTGACGCCGGCTCCGAGAGATCCTATGGCGTTACCAAGTGGTTTACCAGTTTCCCCCGTGACATTCGTAATTGTATCTCCCAGACCTTTCGTAGCCGCACCAGTAATGTTTCCTGCTGTGCGGGACACGCCGCCTATTGTGTTGCCAATTGCGCCTGTGAAGAATTTGGCAGCACCCATGGTCTTATCCGTGACGGTGTTTCCAGAGGCGTCAGTGGAAGGGTTTGTGTTTGAGTTGTCCGCCATTTTTGTTAAAAGAGTAGGATAAAAGATTGAATTGTGTGTTTTAGTAAATGCATGGTGTCTCCTATAGGAATTGTCTGTTCTTTTATACCCAGTTGTGATACATAGACACCCGTTGTTGCTAGCTGCATCTCTGACGTATATGACGTCACAAGTGATGCGCGATCGTCAGGCACCCTGCTACACATTGACGCTCTTATTGGCTAATAATGGCCGTAAACAATGATTTGCATTGAATTATTCGTACTCGTAATAAGTGGTAATGGACTCGCTGATGCAATATAAACGTCTAGAATATCTAACCAATGTTGAACTCGTCCGCGCCGGTCATCAGCATCTTGCCCTTCTTCTTCAGAATATCGCGACCCTCTCTGATATCCACAGTCGCCTCGGGTTCATCCTTTGCACCTGAAGATGTCTTTGATTGTGACGTCTTCTTGCCCTTCTTTGTCTTGCGGTCGATGCCAGAGCCAACGCCACGAGGTGGTTCACGAAGGGCGAAGCTCTTGGCAATATGTCCCAAGTGTAGCTGGGTAATATCGAAATGAACACGCTCTTCACGAGTGTGTGTTGCGTAAGCTCTGATGTGAGATTTGAAGCCATTTCGTGCAAGGTCCAGTCGGATGTGGTCTTGCAGCAGGCGTTGCTCCAGATGGAGTTGCATCGTCTCAGCCTTGTCATGGTAGTTCTGGTCGTCTGTAATTTTGGCATTTGTTTCGACGGGGAATTCCAGTTTCGACATAAGGCCCTTCTTCAAAATCTCTTCGTACGATTGTGCTGTGGGTTGTGTAGAGGCCTTGAGAAGCTCAATGTAGCCTTCCTCACTGCCTGGCAACAAGAACAAAACAGCCTCACCGGAACGGCCAGCACGAGCTGTTCGTCCAACTCTGTGAATGTGGTCGTCAAAGGCAAACGCCGGATCATATTCAATAACCATATCAACGGAAGGGATATCAAGACCTCTTGATGATACATCGGTGGTAATTAATACCGAAGGTGATTTGCAGGCTGTGAAAGAGCGTAGAGTAGCGGTACGAATCGGTTGCGAAAGTGAGCCGTGCATCCTGTGTAGGACTACGTCAGGGCTAGCCTGCGATGTCATGTAAGCGGCCTTTGCCACTGTTTTCGACACAAGCTCTCGATCTTTTTCTGGGACTGGAGATGGCTCGGAAGTATCTGGATTGCGAAGCAGCTCAAAGTGAAAGTCGACAGAGTCGGCGCAGGAAATAAAGATGATGACCTTCATTGTCTGACCTCTGCGAGAAAATATCGATTTGAGCAAGCATATTAATGTAACAAGACGCAATTTAGCAGGCACAATGACATGTGACTGGTGAAGCTGTGCGGGCGCTTTGTGAGTGGCAGGCTCTTCTTCAATCTTTTCCGTCTCCTTGTCAGCTGCTAGGAATGTGGCATCCGCAAGACTCATCTCTCCCAACTTTTGGACGTTCATCTTCATTGTAGCGGAACACAAAACAGTTACTCTGCGCTCTGGGAGAGTCTCTAGAGAGACACCACTAGTCGTTCGATTGAGCACATTGACTCGTTTCAGGGCGTTGATAGCCTTCTTTAGATCGTCCTCAAAGCCGAGATCCATAAGACGATCTCCTTCATCAAGCACCAGCCATCGTACTGTGCCAAAGGAGAGCGCCTGTGTGTTTTCGATATGATCTGCTAGTCGGCCCGGGGTTGCAACAAGAAAGTTGACGCCTTTTCGGATGCGAGACTTTTCTGCCCTCTTTGATTCACCACCTGTGATTGCGGTTGAGACTAGCCAGGGAAACGGTCTAAGCAGTTGCTCAAGTACGGTATGGGTTTGCTTGGCTAATTCTCGAGTCGGGGAAACAATGATGGCAAAGACGCCACAGTCGCGGTGTATTTGTTTGCCGTCGCCCTTGGCGCTGAGTTGCAGAACGCGGTGCAGGATAGGAAGTAGATAAGCAAAAGTTTTGCCAGAACCGGTTTGAGCTTGTACAAATGCGTCTGTACTACTCTGAAGAAGATGTGGGATGACCTTTTGTTGAATGGCCGTCGGGCGCTCCAGGTTCAACTTTGTCAACTCGTCGACCAGGCGAGACGAAAGGGTCAGAGACCCAAAGTTGGCCACGTCTGCCAATGGGGCATTTGTTGCTTTCGGAGCGGCCCATTCTGTGTCTTCGAAAGTTGTCTTTTGAGTTGGATTGAAGCTAAATAGAGAAGAAATAACTTGTCTATTGCCTTTGCCGCCAAGAGGGCCGCCTTGTTCTCGTCGGGGCTGGGAGCCAGAGCGGTCCTCAGAATCATGGTCCCCAGAGGAGAAATGAGACCGGGGTCGAGGGCGAAATTCAGCAGGGGAGGCATCGGAGTCGTCGAATCTTCGCTTCTTGAATGTTCGGGGAGAGTCATCGTAGTCTCTTCGGCGTGGGCCATCTTCTCCAGAGGCTATCTTGACGCCTCGCTCGGCCCTTTTTCGCTCTCGCCACGATCCGCCCTTGAACTTGACTTGCGGCTTTATAGGCCCGCTGCCAATTTCAAAATTCAATTCCATGCCATCGTCCGCCATTTTGACTGTCGGTCGCTTGGTGTTGGAGTGTGGGGTTTGATACTGTCACGATGGCTGGCCCAAAGGCTTGGATTTTTTTTTCGCTGGAGTCGCACCGATAAGATCGATTAGATAACAACGCCATGCTGGCCCACTCTACTACACGGCCTTCTACAGCTAACTAACACGCGAAGAGTATACCTATCCCAGCTCGATTTACAAGTATGGAAACCGAGAGGTTGGAATCATATTATTGCTGCCTTGTAAGTAAGGCCTGCGACAATGATGTACACAGAAGCAGACCCTAGCTTTGAATATCCCGATAAAATTGATTGGACAATGGGCACCGACGAACATGTTTCGGAGCGGGAAGGTCAGCAGGCCATTAAAAGCGTAACGGCCTCAGGCTCGGCGACAACGTTAGCCTCAGCTTACCAAAACAGATAGGCCTTGGTTTGACCTGGCTGGGTACGTTTGGAATAGAATGAGAAATATTCGCAATATATACAGGGAATCTCTTGTTGAATTCTCCCAAAGGACAACGTTTCAACTACAATTGAATGTCTTGGAATGCCATATGACTCTACATCTTGAAAAAGCTCTGTTACATAGACAAAGTATTCGGTGCCTTGTTTCTGCTACTGATGCCAGGCACACGTGCGTCTGTCAATCCGATCGCGTTTCTTGCCTGGCGCGCTGGCACCCTTGCATGAGCGCCCGGAAGCTACGGATGCCTTGGAAAGTTGATGCCCCCTCATTTACGGGGAGCCTCATCTTTCTCGATATCCGAACGAGTTCGGGATATTCAATAAGCCGCGCCTGTATGGACGCGGGATCTGCGTTCCCTTGTGACTGTTTGCGCTTGCGAGGTCAGGATGCATTGGACGGAGCCCTCGATATCTCCCCGGGAGGCGAAGCATTCCTGCTGGCGTCGCCGTTCCTGATCGATGGACTCAACCAAATTAACTAAAAACAGTCGATATTAGAGTTATTTGTTCCGCGCAACGCCGCGCATGATCCCTCTGCCATAAAGTAAGCCTTAGCAATTATATTCGTCTCGTTGGCGACCGTTTGGTTCTCTGGCAAAGCAGAGACCACCACTGACTGGGGCCACCTTGATAGTGGAACTGGGCTGACAGCCGGCTTCTCCCTGAGAACCCACCACACTAAATTTTTTTGTCGTGTCATCTGCGTGCAAGAGTGCCCAATGCGGTAGGGGAAACTAACGTTGAGTGCCGGTTTGTTCTCGCCACGGGATGGGAGCCAGGGCCTGTGGCGCCCCGTACCCACGCCTGTAGCGACACGAATGCTGGGAAGCCTTAGTGCTCGCGTGCGTGGACTTTGTCGTCATGGACACCTAAGGTCGATTCCTTTTCTTTTTCGACCCGTTGCCCGGCGCTGAGTGGTCGAGACGACTGGGTGCTGGCTTGAATGTTGTTGGCGATGCTTTTACTGCGCGTATCTTCCTTTGTGCCCATTCGACAGTGACCCTATTCAATATTAGACTTATTTTAAGCACCTCCGCGCTGCCCACATTGTGCTCACGTCGCATGTGCAATCTTAGCATAGGGGAAATTGCCCCGTGGACTTGCTGCTGTTGCTGCCCGCCAAGGTGGTGCGCCAGAATGTTCTTTTTCTTCCAGCGGGTGGGGAGCAACGAGAACAGCGCACGCTTGGTGGAGCTTGGCCCCCTTCCCATTGAGTCATTCCGGCAGCTGGTCCCATTGGCAGTGCCCGGAAACTCCCCTGCACACGCTGAAATGAGGCCCCTGGAAGGCGGATTTTGGCAGCTTTATCCCCGCAAACCACGGGTCTTACAGCGGATGCCTCAGTGGACTTTCAGGCCATCCCTGCTCTTTCCTTAGCTGCCCCTCCCCTACGCTGCGTGCTGTGCCCCCCTTCAGCGCGAGTCTTCCCGCCTGGGCAAAGTCAAAACCATTCTGCGCCCCCGGTTTTCAAGGCTGCCGTGAACCTTTACGACTCTTTTTTTATTATTTGTTTCTCGACAAATACCTTGACACGCCAGAACAATAACGCCGCGCTGCCCTCTTTTGTTTATTTTTTTTCTTTCTTCTAGTATTGAATTTAATATCCAAAGGGCTGCGTTTTACCAATTGCACCAAGAGTACTCTCATTCACACGCTTCATTATTCTTTCATTTCTCGCCACAACTTGGAATATTCTTTTCAACCTCAAAACGCGCGTTTGTTTGACGGCCAATTCGCTGTCAAATGAACCTGCAATAGTCGCCTATCATTAATTCCGTCCGTCGTCAACTCTGCCGCACATACTCTGCGCGTTGTTGCTAACCTTCACTTACAGCTTTAATCCCCCTCCCCGGCTCTCTAAATGCCCGCCTACTCATCCTTGTACTCCAACTTCATCCGTCAGGGATCTACCTTCGCCAAGTCGATTACTGCTCACGGTTACGCCCAATCCGTCGTAGCTGCTACACATCCCCATGTTCTAAACTCACAGAACCGCCCGGTCTTCGGCCGCCGATACACAAAGCGCCAGAACAGGCTCTCTGTCTTCCAGCTTCACAACCCGTTCCATACCGACCGAGCCCATAGCACTCTCGCCGACCATCGCCATGGATTCAACCATGGTGGGCTTGATGCCTACTTCGAGGCGCTGCAGCAGAAGGAAGCTGATGGCGAGAACGACGAAGAATGGACACAGTTTGAATTTCCCAAGCGTCTCGAGTGGAAGCCTGAGACTGAGGATGTTCTCGCTTCTGAGCCTGCCGAGACTGCTCCCTCTGGCATGACTCTTGAGGACCAAGCTGTCCTTGCACATATCGATGCTGCCTTGGCGAAGGAAATCGAGGTCCGACGCCTCATTGATGCTGGAGAAACCGACAACGATCTTGTTCGATCCGCAACCCCGAAGCGAGCCTCGCCCATTGTCACACCCCCCGTGGTCGACCCTCAATCGCAATCTTATGCCGACTATCTCTACAAGCTGTCAGCTTCTGGTCGCTATGCTGAGATTCCTGCCGTCTTCGAGGCGATGCTCGCCACCGGCGTCCCGCCTATCGCTGGCGCCTACAATGCTTTGCTCATTGCGGCTATCCACATTCCCATGAAGAAGATTGAGGTTGTCTCCAAGGCTCTTGATATCTATGCCGACATGCTCCGTCGACGTGTATCGCCTGATGGAGAAACTTACGATATTCTTGTCGATCTGCTGGCCTCACGATCCATTGAGGTCTCTGCCATGAAGAATGCTCTCGAAGATAAGCGCAGGCGCTTTGGTGGTATGGATGAACCTGGAAAGTTCATGTTTGCCTCTCACGAACTCGAGCATGCCATCCTCTGCGAAGATGATAGACTTGATCTGGCTATGAAGCTGTTTGAGACTGCCACAGATGCTTCCACCGCAACATTCTCCCCTGAAACATACTGCCAAATTATTTCCGCATGCGCTAAGGCTGGACGAGTGTCAGATATGGTTAGCCTGTTTGAGCACATGGAGGACAGCCGCATTGCCCCATACGCGGCCGTATTCCCAACTATGATCTCTGCTTACGCCGCCAATGGTGATTTGATCAGCGCTGTTGAATGCTACAGCGAGTACCGCGCGTTGGCGGTTGCCAACGACAATGGGCATGCTACTCTGCTGGATAGACAGGATGCTCAAGTGTACGCGTCCGTCATCAATGCCTACGTTGTCTCGGACAAGATCGAAGGTGCCATGAAGTTCTTCAAGAAGATTGTGGATGAATATGGAGTCCAGGTCGCCGACATCAAGGATGCTCTCATTACTGGCGGCTTTGTTGATGGGTTTGTCAACCGTGGCATTCTCCAAGAGGCCCTGCACTGGGCTGAGTCCATCGAGGCCAAGTCTCGTGCTAGAACTTTGATCAACATTGCTACAAAGGCTGCTGATGCTGATGAGCAGTCTACTGCTGTCGAGGCATTCAACAGCATATCTTCTGATGTGCAGTCCTTAGCGAAGCCTGCCATGGCCATGCTTGCTATGAGCGTCCGCGCTGGAGACGTCGCATCTGCTACCAAGTACTGGCATGTGCTGGTGAACCCTGAGATGCGCGCTACCACCTCTTTCATTGAACCTGCTACGATGTACGCCGTTGCTCTCATTGGATCCGGTCAAGTCGCCGAAGGTTTGTCTCAGGCAGAGATGATGTTCCAGAGAGTTCGTGCATCAGAACCTGACCTCTGTGAAGAGATTGACGAAGGCGTCGACTTCATTTCGCGTTACATGCAGTCCCGAGGTGTCTCTGACCCTCGTGAGCTCTCCTCCCCTGTTTCAACCATCCAGCAGCAGCCTTCCACTGCGTCGCCTTTCCTGTCGACCCCTACCGTGTCTAGCTTTGAGGACAGCTTTGATCCCCATGCTCAGAACACCGATTTCAAGGGTTCATCGATGATTGCTGATGATCTTGAGGGTAGCCATGGCCGCAAGGGCCCTCGCCTAGGTGATGCCCTCAACAGATTCCGCAACATGCGCCGCGCCGGTCGCCACCCAAGATACATTACATACGCCAAACTCATCACTGCCGCTGCAAAGGAAGGCAAGATGGACCTCTGTCAAGAAATTCTAGCTATGGCTCGCAACGACGTCCCTCTTCTTACCCAGTACGCCGTTGTTCGCTATGGATGGTCGTCTATTCTTGATGCTATGGTTGGCGCTTGCTTGACCCTTGGCAACCGTGGCCGTGCTGAACAGTATCACCAGGAGTTGCTGGAGATGGGCTCTGCCCCCTCTGCCAACACCTTCGGCCTGTACATCACCACACTCAAGGAGTCGACCAAGACCTTCGACGAAGCCTCAGAGGCTGTGCGCATCTTCCACCGTGCTAAGAGCGAGGGAGTTGAGCCTAGCTCATTCCTCTACAACGCTTTGATTGGCAAGCTTGGCAAGGCTCGTCGCATTGACGACTGCCTGTTCTACTTTGCTGAGATGCGCGCTCTTGGTATCAAGCCTACCTCTGTTACATACGGTACTATTGTCAATGCCCTTTGCCGTGTGAGTGACGAAAAGTTTGCCGAAGAGCTGTTTGACGAGATGGAGGCCATGCCTAACTACAAGGCTCGCCCTGCTCCCTACAACAGCATGATGCAGTTCTTCCTCACCACCAAGCGTGATAAGTCCAAGGTCCTCGCTTACTATGAGCGCATGAAGTCCAAGGGCATCGCCCCGACCTCGCACACATTCAAGTTACTCATTGATACACATGCAACTCTGGAGCCCATCGATATGGGTGCTGCTGAGGAGGTTTTGGCCTCCATGACTTCCGCTGGCCAGCAACCGGAGCCTGTCCACTACGCATCGCTTATTCATGCCCGTGGATGTACAATGCATGATCTTGCTGGTGCTCGCAAGACGTTTGACTCTGTTGTTGCGCAGTCTAATGTCCCGGTCAATACCAGCATGTACCAGGCCATGTTCGAGGCCATGGTTGCCAACCACGAAGTCGGCCAGACCGAGTCTCTTCTTCAGCAGATGCGCCAGGCTCAAATCGAGCTCACTCCATATATTGCCAACACCCTGATTCACGGTTGGGCCGCTGAGCACGACATTGTCAAGGCACAAGCTGTGTACGATGCTGTGCCACGCGAGAGGAGAGAGCCCTCTACCTACGAGGCGATGACCAGGGCCCTTTTGGCAACTGAGCGCCGCGAACAAGCCAACGTTGTCGTTGCTGAGATGCTTACTCGCGGCTACCCCAGCGCCGTCGTCAACAAAGTACTGGAACTGCTCGGTGGTGGAAACCAGGAGCAGACCGTCCAGTAAACACCACAATTCACACAAAAAGTTTCATGTCTGGCCATGGCCATACGTTGTCTTCTTTTTTATTCTCCGATAGCCTCTTTTTGATACCCCGTTTTTCTGCTTTCTGTTCTAGCATCCATTTTATATCTTGCTTCGTTTTTTTGTCGGGGTGTTTTCCAGCAAAGAGGCTAGATGCCGCTGTTGAAAGAATCTTGCATATCCAATTTGGACATTTGGCGTTCTGGCGGCATTTCATATTTATCTGTTTAGCAACATCAGGAAGGTTTCCCTGTGGGATGGGACGGTTACGGTTGGGCTTCATGGGCAGGTGTTTGCCCTTTATTATAGACAATCTCCACTCGGCAACAAAAAATTGCCACAAAACATGTATCGACTTGCAAGCAATCACCTCGCTATCTGAGTGTAGGTGTAAGTTGTTGGTCGATTGTACCATATATATAGCAAGCAATGGACAAAGTTCCTCCCTACAAAGTGTTCCCCAGTTAACCATTGTGTTTAAAATGTAGTAAACAAGGCTATAATAATACGTTCTATATTGTATGACATTGAGGGTCTGCTTTGTGCTTCGTGCTTCGTGAGACGCCTCACGTTTAGTGGTCTGTGCAGTGCAGATGACGATATGTACTGTATTGGCGCACTGTCCCCTCACTTGCACCCCACCGCTAGCTAACGACGACCTTGTCATCCCGCTAACCCTCCCCCTGTTGAGACCTCACTCTCCTCATAAAAGCGTCTCTTTTCTTCAGCTAGTCATATACAGGGAAAGGCTTCGTTTGATTCTAATACTCGCAATCCTCATGTCTTTACCGATAAAGCCCGCCGTGGCGGTTTCTGCGCCTGGCAAAGTTCTCCTCGCTGGTGGCTACCTTGTCCTTGACCGAAAGTATACTGGTCTTGTGTTTGGCCTCAGCGCGCGAATCAATGTCATTGCCGGAACAGAAAATAACTCCAGCGAATCGAGCAATTCCGAAATAATAGTAGACAGCCCTCAATTCCTCGGCGCACAGTGGCGCTACGCATACACTACAGCTTCTCAAGATGGCGGTATCAAGGTCTCTCAAGTTCAATCGTAAGAACAGTTTTATTGTTTCCACAAGAACCAAGGTTAAGACTTGTTTATGATTCTAACCCAAATATTCACAGAGAAACTCCTACCAGCGCCAACCCGTTTGTTGAAACAACCCTCAACTACGGTCTCACCTATATCAACGCACTCAGCAAAAAGTCCATCACACCCGCTCGCCTGGTCATCCTAGCTGACAACGATTACTACTCACAGTCTGGTATGCAAAAGTCAAACGGCAGCCGCTTCGCGGAGTTTGGAGTGACTCTCAAAGATGCCAATAAGACTGGTCTTGGATCGTCTGCCGCGCTGGTCACCTCGCTGACCGCTACTCTTTTGAGCTACTACCTACCAACGGAGCTTTTCGATATCACCAGTGCCAGTGGAAAGACGACATTACATAACTTGGCACAAGCAGCGCACTGCGCTGCGCAAGGCAAGGTGGGATCTGGATTTGATGTCGCTGCAGCAGTCTACGGATCTTGCATGTACCGTCGCTTCTCGCCGAGCATTCTGAGCAGTGTTCCTGAGGCAGGTGCTTCAGGATTTGCGGAGAAGTTGATGTCGGTTATCGACAAAGAGGCATGGGATGTTGAGGTTGAGGGAGAGGATCTGTCTTTACCTAGCGGCGTCGCTCTGCTCATGTGTGACGTAGATTGTGGCAGCCAAACTGTAGGCATGGTCAAGAAGGTTCTTGCTTGGAGGGCCGAGGACAAGGAGCAGTCACGTCAGCTTTGGGACGACTTGCAGAGCCGAAATGAGACTCTTGCATCGGCTTTGAAGCAAGAGGACCTTGACGTCCTGCCTGCCAAGGTAGAGAGCATCCGTGAGCTTATTCGTAAGATGAGTGAGCTCAGTGACGTCCCTATTGAACCTGAGAGCCAGACCAAGCTCTTAGATGCCATCACCAAGGTTGATGGTGTATATGGTGGCGTTGTCCCTGGCGCTGGTGGCTTTGATGCCCTTGCATTGCTTGTCAAGGATGATTCTTCGACAAAGGCAAGACTAGAAGAATTCTTGGCCAAGTGGTCAAGCGATACAGACTCAAAAGTTAAGCTCCTATCTGTCAAGGGTGAGATGGAGGGTGCCAAACGGGAGGACTTGGCGGTCTACGACGGGTGGTTTGCCTAAGACATTTGGCAACACGACATGTGCATACATAAAAGTAACTTAGTCGCTCTTAATACGGAGGGCAAAGCAATTCCAAAGATAATAATTATGTCAATTTTGATATTCAAAACGCAAAACTAGGGGACCTGACACCCTGTACACCGTTGTCCGAACAAACGACCGTTTTCATGACTGGGCACACAATCCGGTCAACCTCGTTCGATATTGCGCCGTCTGATTAATAATAATAATACATGTTCCGCACCAAAAGGACCAGCCCAAACATGGTTTGACAATGTATGAAGGTTTGACAAGAACAGGGAGTGAGCTGTGTTGTCGGGGTATATGGGGCTATTTTCATCATTGTCGTGGAAAGGCGTGCACATTATAGACTATGCACGACATGTCGTTTAGAAATAAGCCCAACTACCAAGCAGCGCGGCTGGCAGAGATGTTGTGGCGGGATTCCCACGAAGTCATGGAAGAAGATGAGCTGGGAACGGTTTCGATGGTTCCGACACGGCTGGCAGCGGCGTGGTCGCGGAGAATGGCGAGCCTGTACAAATCGAGTTAGTCTACAACGTTGAAGCCTTGTCTATTTCATTTCATATTACATACTCATCTTGAGAAACTCCGGGGAGAGAAACAGGCTCGAGCTTGAGATCGAAAGGAGCAGACTGCAGCCAGGGTGTTAGTGCTAACGTTGCTTACTTGATGGTGACGATGCGGCTTACAATCTCAAGGGTTCTCTTGGGCTTGGTGGTACGGTAGCGCTGGAACATGTTCTGAACACGAGTGCAGAACAAGACAACGTTGTTCTTGACCTGAGTAGACTCCATTTTTGTTGATATTATTAAAGCGGTTGGGTGCTTTTTGGTTGGTGTAGAGAGGGAGCAGTCGAACGAGAATTCAGCGGTGCTCAGAAGAAAAGGTGTCTAATGTGACGAGAGAAAGAGTCGATAATAAGAGGTCGCCGGCGAGTGATGCTAGCGAAGTAGAGAATTAAATAGGTGCTGGGAAGCAAAAGTGAATAGTTAAAGCAGTCGAAGTTTCGTTTGGTGATGATGTGTTGCTGAACAAGGGTGTGTTGGGCACAGGAAACGAGAGTTGTACCACGGTATAGAAAATAAAGAGCGATCAGAATTAAAGAGTGAATGAATGACTAAAAGGAACGAAAGTCGAAAAGGTTTGCTGGGAACAAAGAACGTAGCGATGAGGAGGAAACGGAAGCATGGGCAGAGGAGGAGAGGTGAGGCAGGTGAATATATAAAAGAAGCCAGCTTGGAGGCCGGGTGTCAGACACGAGCCTCCATTCCCAACGCGGGAAAGGAAAAAAGGTGAGTGCAGCACAATGTCACGGTACGCATAGATTTAATGGATTTTTTATTTTCATTTGTTTTATTTTAATCCGGCTGAAGGCGCCCGAGGTCTTGGGTCGCGGCGGTGCGTTGTCTCAGCGCGGGCCACAGGGCATCTATAGCGGCCGATTAGAGCAGTAGTAGCAGGGGGGAGGTACCGTAGCGGTAGGTTGGTGGTAGCGGTGGTGCAAGATGGGGGTGGCTGGGCGGGCAGAGTGAAGGGGGGATTTCACTGAATGTGGACTAGCCTGATCGATCTTTTTTTCTTTTTCTTTTTATTTAAATGTATTTCCTTATATTGGAAGTGATGCACAAGGTTTAAGAGGCGATTGGAATGGAATGCCAGCTTACCCGCCCTTGCAGGCAATGCTGCGCCTGAACGGGCTTTTTGGGGAATGGTGTCTCAGTGAATGGACGAGGCGAAGGAAGCTCTCCTTTTCGTTTGTCTGCCTGCATATGTGCTGAAGAAAAACGAGGGTATTCCTTCATGTTTGTTTGAGCCCCGTATACAGGGAAAAAAGAGAAGGAAAAAAAGAGGCGGAGGACAGACGAGGTCCGTGGGCTTGTGCAGCAAGGCAACCTTTGTCGCACCATCGTCTGGTGTTTCGTGATGATGACTGCTGCTCACGGACGCGGGTAGGCGAATCGGAAGAGCCGAGGGAGCAAGATGCACGATATGAAACTAGCCAGTGACGATGATGCGAGAAAAAAATAGAATTAATATTAAAAAGGAATAAATGGAGGAATACCTGCCGTGGCTTCGTCACAAGCCAAGAGCGCAGATTGGCTGTTGCCAAGCACATGCTATAGCGGCTAGGGCTCTGCTCGGAGGCTCTGCACTGCACCTGTAAATTTACAGCAGCGTTACCATGCAGCACTGTACTGTACCTGGCGTTATCAGCCCATTGGTGAGCTGTCACAGCCCATCAGCCAACTTGAACCTGTCACTCGCAAATTAGCCCCGGTACTAAAGAGAAATACACGCATGATTTGTAGCAATCACACTCTATTGCATTCACAAGCCATCTCCCTTTCTGTTCTATTTTATTTTATTTTTGTTTTTCCATTTACACGCTAGACACGTCTACGTCAGCCTAGCCGCTTGAAGAGCAAAAGGGAGAAGAACTACCACTCGCGTAGTAGCCCTTGAACCCCGAGACATTGCCTGGTTCTCAGCTTCTCTAGTCCGTTAATTTTTATACCCTCCTCGTTGAATATTCCGCATTGGATATTGCCTTGATTTATTTTAATTTCTTTTTTTCTAGCAAAAGTTTCTTCATTTCCTTTTTCAGCCTGGCTGTGCAACAGTTTGACGCCACGATAGCACCATCAAAAGACACCTGGCGAGTCTGGTGGGTTGCGATGTGACTCTCCATTACCCAACATGTATCATCTCGCCTGGACATGGTTCTTTTTTTCCCATGCTCTTACTGGGCAGAGCATATTCCACGCGGGCAAAACAAGTGCCGCAGATCAGAAATGAAAGGCTATGCCGATCAGGGCCCTGCCTCCGAGAGCGTCAATGCGTACCGCCGCCACTATTATGCCGTTGCTTTAACCCTAGCCGCATAGACTTGTGCGCTGGCTATGTAATACTCTCTCTTACGTTTAAGCAAAGCAAGCTCCTCTCTTACACGCGCAGTCTGCGGCCCGGGCTTCACCGACGCTCTCACCATGTGGTAAACAAGAACAGCACACTCCGCCGGTCTCCTCGGCTGCTTCTCTGCGGCCGCATCTGCCCTGCTGGTTAATTTGCGCCCTGTGATGCATTCCCTTTTGCCTTGTCCTACCCTCACCGTCCCAATACGCTGGTCCCTGCGTCTTCCGAACAAGATCGGGCCTCGACGCCTCATATCTCATCCCAGCTAGCACACCACCCATCGTCTTTACACAGTAGCACAAATTTAACACCCGCCCTCGTAGGCTTTTTCAATTGTTGAATGGCGCGCTAAGCCACATTACCAGCTAGCCAGTCTCGCTAATCGCTCTGGACCGCGTTCCTGGGTTGAATGTTTGCTTCTTTTGCTCAGCCAGGGCAAAATCCAGACCAAGCCGCCGCCTCCGTTCGTACGTTGTCGTTCGGCGATTCCAAATTCAAATGAGCAATCTGCTGCCATCGGCAATTACTTTTTTTTTCAGCTTACTTCTACACCGGTGCTCTTCTGGCCAGGTGTAAAGTTACGTCATAGCTTTCTCGCTTCTGCCTCGTGTGTCAAACCCGTACATCTTCTGTCTCCCTTCGATACGAGAAAAACGCGCCAGTCAGCTTCTTCAATACTTTTGATTCATCTATAGCGTTGCAAACATTAAAAAAATAGGCCATGAAAAAAACACACAGAGACAGAGCTAACCGAGCCCTAAAGAACGCGATTTGATCGTTGTAAAACCAAGTGTCTCTCCTTTGGGTTGGTTCTAGTCTATTTTGGGTAGTCCTTCAAGTGGAAGCTCTTTGACTTGACAAAGGCCTCGAAGCCGAATCGACCAAGTGTCTGGCCACGTCCGGAATTCTTCCATCCCGTCCATGCAAGGTCCTAAATTGTTCCAAAAGAATCACGGTTAGTCAAAGGTCCCTGAGAAAGTAACTAGTCGGCATTTCTACTGCCGAAAACAACATCATCAATTTGCACTTACCGGGCTGGGGAAGTCACAGCGGTTGACAAAAACGGTGCCTGCTTCCACGTCCTCGGCCAATTCGTAGCCCTTTGCCGTATCCTTGGTCCAGATGCTAGCAGTCAGGCCAAATTCACTATCGTTCATCAGCTGGATGGCCTCGGCATCGCTCGACACCTTCATCACTGGAATAACGGGGCCAAATGTCTCTTCCGTCATAACCGTCATGGTGTGGTCGACGCCGGTCAGCAGCGTTGGTTTCACAAAGTTGCCCTTGCTTGGGGGGTTAGCGAATGTCTCATTCTCAGGTGTCGCATCCTTGGCACCCTTGGCCACCGCGTCCGCGATGTGCGCCTCAATCGCTTCCTTGGAACGCTTCGAGATCACTGGTCCGATGTGTGTGTTCTTATCAGAAGGATCGCCAAGCTTGTAGCCCTTGAGCACGTTCTGCACCGCCTCGACAAACGCGTCGTGAACCTTGGCATCAACGTAGATTCTCTCTAGAGAGCAGCAGCTCTGGCCAGAGTTGAAAATGGCTCCGTCCACAATTTCTTCAGCAGCCCACGCAATATCAACGTCATCGCGGATGTAGGCGGGGTCCTTTCCACCCAACTCAAGACCGACATTTACGATGCGATCAGCAGCGGCCTTTTGCACGGCAAGACCTCCAGCGACGGAGCCTGTAAAGCACACCAGGGCAATCTTGGGGTCACGCACGATGGTCTCCATGGTGGTAGGCGAGCCGCAGTGGAAATACTGGACAACGCCATCGGGGAGTCCAGCCTCTGTGAACAATTTGGCAACATGCTCCACAATCGTTGGGGTCTGAGGCGATGGTTTCAAGATCACCGTGTTTCCGGCAAGGATAGCGGGGATCAGAGAGTTGACGAGGATAAGGTATGGGTACTGAGACAGCCGGTCAGTCAGCGCGTAAAGTGGTTTCACGGTCGACAAGGACCACTTACATTCCAAGCAAAAATGATGAGCACAGGACCAACGGGAGCCTTGCGGATGAATCGCTTGAACCCTTGTTCAGGTTCGCCGTCGGTATCCTTGAGCACCTCATCACTGATCTTTAGCAGATACTCTCCTCGCTTGACTGCAGTCTGGATTTCCTTGCCAGTGTAGGCGATGGGTCGTCCCATCTGTGTTGTGAGCTCTTCCGCAAGCTCAGCTTCATGGTCAAGAAGACTCTTGAGGAACTTCTTGACGATTTCCTGACGCTCCTTAAGTGTGGTCTTGCGGAACTTCTGGAACGCCTCTGTGGCGACCTTGGGGAGGAGCTCTAAGTCAGCTGCGGAAGCTCCATTCCTTGTGAGGACGGGCTCGTTGGTGGTGGGGGAGATTGTAGTAATAACTTCAACAGACATGATGAATATCTTGAATTCCCTACAAGTGGATGTTTACCAGAGGTTGGCTGGGTTGTTGCTGGTGAGGGGAAGACTGATGACTTTAAGCTTGACATTGAAGGACAGTGCCCCACGCTGAACGCGGACCGAATAGCGGAGTATTAGCCGCGATGATACAACTAAGCCACTTGAGGGCTGAAAAAGGAAGTAGCAAGGCGGTAAAATCGAACGTCTCTATGTCAGATGATGCTAGACAAGAAGGGTAATATTAATTTTGAACTAAAACTAGAGTAGGAGGCGAAGCTGAAAACGCGGAAATGGTACAGGGTAGTGACACTGGCGCGCGGTTCTGATAAGCCAATATGCCCCGTTTCAATGTTATCGATAAGACATACAGTAACTTTTTTCTGGTGGCAGTTCAACCACTGCCAAACTATCTACACGCTCGACGCTCACACATTATTCACCCAAAATGGCCCCTGCTAGGGCTGATGATTTCCTTGGACTATCCGACAGTGAAGGAGAAGATGTTGGAGGTTACAATTCCGATGCTGAAGTCCAAAAGGGTATCCGCAGTGCTAAGCGCAGAAGGCTGAGCGACGACGAGGATGCTGGCAGCGACTCGGAAGACGAAGCCAAGGCACTCAAATTCACAGATGAGAAAGTCGACGAGGACGAAGAACAAGAAACAGTCGCCAATGACGAATCGAAATCAAAGTCGAAAAAAGCCGACGTGAAGATTCCCGAACTCAAAACAGCACTTCCCGATATCACAAGACCTGCAACCAAAAAGAACCTGGTGGCTACAGAGGCTGCTATCAAAAAGTCTGGCGTCGTGTACATGTCTCGCATACCGCCGTTCATGAAGCCCGCCAAGGTACGGTCCCTGCTGGAACCATATGGCACGATCAACCGCATCTTTCTCGCACCAGAAGATCCTGCCGCCCATGCGCGCAGAGTAAAGGCGGGCGGCAACAAGAAGAAGTCATACACAGAGGGTTGGGTGGAATTTGTCAAGAAAAAGGAAGCCAAGGCAGCCTGCGAGCTCCTCAATGCGCGCACCATTGGAGGCAAGAAGGGTAGCTACTACCGTGACGATATCTGGAACCTGCTCTACCTCAACGGCTTCAAGTGGAACAACCTGACCCAGCAGATTGCTGCTGAAGATGCCGAGCGAGCAAGCAGAATGCGTGCCGAAATCAGCAAGACGACCAAGGAAAACAAGGAGTTTGTGCGCAACGTGGAAAGGGCCAAGATGCTGGACGGCATGCAGGCCAAGTCGAAGAAGAGAAAGGCAGACGCTGGCGAGGACGCTTCAACGGCGCCGCTGGAAGAAGGAAGCAGAACATTCAAGCAGATTCCATTGGCAAAGAAGGCCAAGGAGACAGACGAGCCTTCAGAACGGGTTTCTCGCGTGCTCAGCAAGATCTTTTAGAGCGTTGGCGGCGTACTCTGTTGCATGTTTTGGTTTGCTTTGTCCTGGAGTTAAGCTTTTTGTATATAAACTGGTACATATCACGCATAAGCCTCATGATTCAATCTACAATTCTTCCATTTTACATATACTGTCGTATTTACAGTGACATCAATCTTTGCTGCGTTCTCCATGTCGCGTGCTCAGTGACACCCCTTCAGCGCTTAACGCCTGTAATTACAGGGACCTTATGCCCCACCTGGGCTCGCCTCTGCGGCGCTGGGGAGGCGATAAGCCCAACTCGGCGCACTAAAACTGCTTATCAAGCAGCGGGGCAAAGAGTTTTTTGAAAGTTTCCTACCACCACTATTTACTGCCAGCGGCGAGTCACCACCAAAACCCGATTCGACATCTTCACCACGGACATTTTGCGTTTCAACACAAACCACCCGAAATGTCTATGGATTTGGATGACGCCCCCGTGTCCATTGCACCGGTGGGCATGCAGCAGAACACAGCAACGTATGTTTTTTATTCCTGCAACCCAGCAGCCGTGACGGTTGTTGCCCAACCGGCTTGTACCCCGCCACTAACAAAAGATTTTTTTTCTTCGCCTGCAGTATTCTGTGTTGCAACTGCGGTGCCGCCATCGATGGAACCCAAGCGACCGGCGCCCTCTGCTTTGACTGTGTCAAGCTCACGATCGATATTTCCGCCGGAGTCCAACGCGAATCCAACCTCCAGTTCTGCCGTGACTGCAACCGATGGCTGACGCCGCCAACCAGCTGGGTTGTCGCCAACCCCGAATCTCGAGAGCTTCTCGCCCTGTGCCTTAAGAAACTGCGAGGTCTTGCCAAAGTGCGCATCGTAGATGCCTCGTTTGTCTGGACCGAAGCCCACTCCCGAAGAATCAAAGTCAAAATCACAATCCAAGACTCCGTCCAGGACGGCGTCCTGCTTCAACAGACGTTTGAAGTCGTCTACATTGTCACAACTCAGCAGTGCCCCGAATGCGCCAAATCTTATACCGCTAACGTCTGGAGAGCTTGCGTTCAAGTTCGTCAAAAGGTCCTACACAAGCGTACTTTCCTGTTCCTCGAGCAGTTGATTATGAAGCACCAAGCCCACAGAGAAACCCTCAACATCAAGGAAGCCAAGGACGGTATTGATTTCTTCTTCTCTGCCAAGAACCAAGCCGACAAGTTTGTTGACTTCCTCAACTCCGTGGTGCCTATCCGCATGAAGAAGGCCCAGGAACTCATCTCTCATGACACACACACCTCCAAGCGCTCTTACAAATTCACGTACTCTGCCGAACTGGTACCTATCTGCAAAGATGACCTGGTCGCCCTGCCCATCAAAATCGCCAAGCAATACGGCAACATTTCTCCTCTGGTCCTTTGCCACAAGATTGGTACCTCCATTTACCTGCTCGACCCCCAGACCCTCCAGACTGCTGATATCAGCGCTTCCATCTACTGGAGAGCGCCGTTTTTGGGCCTAGCCGATACACAATCCCTGGTGGAATTTATCATTATGGATGTTGAGCTTACTGGCAAGCAAAACGGAAAGTGGCGATTTGCAGAGGTTACTGTTGCCCGCGCTGTTGATCTCGGAGTCAACGACAAGACATACTTTACAAGAACACATCTTGGTGGATTGTTGCAAGCCGGTGATAGCGCCATGGGATATCTTCTTGAGGGTACTGTCTTCAACAACCCCGAATTCGATGCCATGGAAGCCTCCAGCGTATACTCATCAACAATTCCGGATGTTGTCCTAGTCAAGAAACACTACCCCCGCAAGCGCAGAAACAGACGCCGCAACTGGCGCCTTAAGCGCATGGCCAAGGATGAAGGCGAACTTCTCCCTAAGAAGGCTGACCAGGAGCGTATGGATAACGAGTACG
This sequence comes from [Torrubiella] hemipterigena, assembly GCA_000825705.1. Classification (NCBI taxonomy): domain Eukaryota; kingdom Fungi; phylum Ascomycota; class Sordariomycetes; order Hypocreales; family Clavicipitaceae; species [Torrubiella] hemipterigena. Next base: position 900,675 of record CDHN01000002.1, read on the forward strand.
AAATGTTCTTGCGTGATGTAGAGGAAGATGAGGAGCTTCGTGCTGCTCTTGCTCTGTACAAGAACGAGCAGCAAGAACAAGTAGAGGAGGAGGAAGAGATGAGCATGGCTGACTCTGACGAAGGCGTCGACGCAGCTCCTCATGTTGACATGGATGAATTGCTAGACGACTTTGATGAGCTTACGATGCAGGACGCATAGATACTGGGATTTCCGTTTTTATTTAAAGGGTATTTATGAGTTACAAAAAGAAATGCAAAATTCGTTAAATGATCATAATATTTTGATTCCCCAGGACGCCTTCTTCCAGGCATGTTGTATGGTGTTGTATTAGAGGAAGTGTGGCACCACGCTTTCAATCGGTGATGGTTCCTTTTTAGGCGTCCGTGAGCTGAACTGCTCCCGAGAAGCGTTTCGTTTTACATTGCGCTTCTTTAAGCCGAACGGATCATCCACGTCGATATCATCATCGACGAGGTTCACGACAGTTGCTCGGCTCGCACTGCTGTTTGACGGGCCAGGCGTCGCTGGGCTAGGCTGATTCGAGGTGTGGGTTGGTATGCGTCTCCGTATCGGAGTAGCAAAGGGCGATATCCGCGAAGACGACGGGCCGACACCTGGAGAACTCTGTATAGCAGGTTGTGGTCTGCGTTGTGGCCTTGCCGAAGCTGGGGTGCGTGCGGCAGTGCTTGGTCGTGGAGCTAGAGAGGAGATGGACTGCTCTTGCTGACTGGGTGCATCTAGCAAGTTCCGCAAACCAGTGGCTGGACGGGGAGACGAGCTGCTGGCATCTTCACCCGGGACCGAGCGCTGCTTGATCCGTTGAGCGACGCGATCATGACGTCTGCGGGCTTCCATGGTAGGGGTCCCGATGACAGGGCGTTCAATTTCGCGAATGGAGTCTGCGTTTTGTGATCTTGCTAGCCGCTTGAGACGTTCGTACTCTGCGCGATGCAGATGCGTGGTGAATCGCTGAGCCGCACGGAGGAGTTCATCTTCAACCATACGGTACCGATCATCGCCTTCAATCATAAATCTATGCGAGCTTCTTAGAGTCTTGGTTTCTGCGGCGTGTGAAGGCCGATTCTTACTGTTCTAGAGGGGCATCAGGTGGAGGTGATACTGATGAACGGGATTCACGATCTGTCGGCAGCAGTTAGCTTCATGATAAAACCCCAGTACTTGGTTCGATCACTCACTGGATATCGGCAATCTGCGCCGTGGAGTATGAGATGCACTGTTGATGCTGCCAGGCAGGGAGTCTGCCTGAGGCTGTGGACTTGAGCTCTCTTCTTTCTTGGCCCGTCTCGACGCTGGTGAAGCAGCCGGGCTAGACTGCCACCTGGCTGTGTTCCACGGGAGGCGTCTGGTCATGACGATGTGGATGCAGTGATGCGCATTGTAAACAGTATTTGATGGTGGTGTAGCTGCTCGTTTGATTAACACACAAGAGGGCTTTTACCGCAGGAGCATCATGAATCGTATAATTGCAATGCTAGACGTTTTATTTATTTCTCCTCTTTTGTTGGATTTCTCCTTTGTGAAGTAATATCGATCTGCAGTGTTTGTCACGGCGCAGAGTTGTTGCAGGTGGTGCGATGGCTGCCTTGGGTTTGTTGTGGCGCTAAAACTAATTACGTATCGGAAGTGGAAGTCGGGTGTGCTGTAGCGAATAGCGGCCCATCGATATATAACAAGTAATCAAACTCTAAATTTTTCATTGATAATTACCATAAAAAAAATCTAAATTATATATTTCATGTAGATTTCCCAACATGGCTCAAAATAACTTAATTAGAAAAAACAGATTGAATTAGTTTACTCAACCACCTCAAGCCCGAATACGATGCCATTAAACCGCATCTCGTACCCCACTACGAATTTCTGCCGGCCCCTCTTCGAATTCGCCAGGGTTCTTCACCGACCAGTGACCGGTGAACTTTCCCTTGTACACAACAGCCATCTGCTATTTTTACTGTGTTGTTGGTAATTGGAAAACTCTTATCCGCTGCTATACAAACCAGCGTTTGTATTAACCTGTTTGTTAGCCTACAATGTCGACCACTACCACCGTCACAACTACCGAGCCTATCACGGCCACCAACATCTTGCGACTTTTCCCCGAGATCGATAGCACTGCCACCGATTCCTCACTCGAAGGCTACGATGAGGAGCAGATCCGCTTGATGGACGAAGTCTGCATCGTCTTGGATGAGAACGATTTGCCCATCGGCAAGGCTAGCAAGAAGATTTGTATGAGCGCCCCTCCTCCCGCCACACGCACCACACAACTCTAACCTTCAGGAACAGGCCACTTGATGACCAACATCGACAAGGGTCTCTTGCACCGCGCATTCTCCCTCTTCCTCTTCAACGACAAGAACGAGCTCCTCCTCCAGCAGCGCGCCTCCGAGAAGATCACCTTCCCCGACCTGTGGACAAACACATGCTGCTCCCACCCTCTTGGCATCCCCGGCGAGACTGGCTCTAACTTGCCTGATGCTATCATGGGTGTTAAGCGTGCTGCCCAGCGCAAGTTGGACCAGGAACTCGGTATTAAGAAGGAGCAGGTCCCTCTTGAAGACTTCCACTTCCTTACCCGCATCCACTACAAGGCTCCCAGCGACGGCAAATGGGGCGAGCACGAGAGTAAGCTTCCCACATTGGAAACCTTTTGAACCGTGCATATTCTAACCAACTTCGTACACAGTCGATTACATCCTCTTTATCAAGGCAAACGTCGATCTCAGCATCAACCCTAACGAGGTCCAGGCCACTCAATACGTCACTCCCGAGACGCTCAAGGCCCAGTTCCAAGACCCCAAGCTCAAGTTCACTCCCTGGTTTAAGCTCATTTGCGACTCCATGCTGTTTGAGTGGTGGGCTAACCTTGACTCTGGTCTTGATAAATACCTTAACGAGCAACAGATCCGCCGCATGTAAATTGGATCTCCCTGTTCGATATAACAAGACGACGACCTATCGGAACAACAGAGTCTTGACGACGAAAGAAAAAGTTTCAACATACCTATTTATGCTTGCCTAATAATAGAATTTCATCTTTACTATATTTTAAAGCTAGCGGCGTTGCGTGAAGAAGGTCAGGTACAGTGGCGCGGCTGTACAAGTAGATGAGGCTGGCAAATCTTCAATACAAACGACTCCATTTGGATTCCGATTAAACGGCCAATGACGTCGTAGTTCAATTCCAATACGTCAATGACGTCGTAGTCCAATTCCGACACTTACATATATAGCCATTACGGAATTGGTATATAACCACACCTTTTTGGTCGGCGATATATTCACTCGATGCGGCCTTTCAAACTTCCGCTCTAGCAACTGCACTTGTTGCTGACGTGCATCCACCACTTACGCTACGACGCTGGCCTGCGACGTTGTATAGCGCCATTTTGCTAGCCTTGTGGGCTGAAAGCGCCTCTAATGGCATATATGGACGAATCATAACCGCAAGCCGCAACATGGCGCTCGATAGTGATGACCATCTGCCGGCTAGATCAGGTCGACCACATAGGTCCCGGAAGTTTATGGCGGCGTCATCTTCCCACCAATATAACGTCCTTGAAATTTCAGGCCACCTTCTCTTTCATATGCACAACACCCCTGGTTCGCACGGGAACCACAACGGATGGAACCTGAGCTTAACCGGCATCCCCAGTCAGGAGCACGGCTCGCTTGATTAGCGACTCTCAACCAACACCTTGAACCACATGCGCGGCATTTGAAGACGCCGTCTCCACGAATTACCCCGGATTTACTCGTTAATACGAACCAGCGGGGTGCATCCATCCGTACCAGGGTTTCTCTATATAAGTTCCTTGTCACCGCCTATCACCTGGCCCTGTCTTGACCAGACCCATCGACATCAACCCCCTACTCTCAGACATCTGCAACTTTCCATCATGAAGTTTTTCGGATTGGCTCTTGCCACCTTTATCTTGGGCTCTTCAGCCTCCCCTGCCCAGCTTGACCCCCGCGCCGTCTCCAAATCATGGGGCGGCACGAGCAACTACTTCATCCAGGGCATGGCTGATGACCTGCAGGAGAAGTATATCAAGGCTCTTGCAGCTACTGGTGCTCGCGTCATCCGCGTTTGGGTTAACGCTCAACCCGGCAACAATGCCTGCGTCAAGGGAAGCCGCAGTGTAACGAAGCTGCTCGACTTTGAGACGACTATTGGCCAGTACAACTGGGCAACCCTGGACGCCCTTGACAAGACCCTTGTCCTTGTCGAGAAGTACGGCATGAAGGCCCTGGTTTCTCCCCACGATGCCAATGCTCTCCACGGAGCCAATGGGTAAATTCCCACACCCAGACTCAAAGCAGTTCTTATAAAGACTAACATTGGAAACTAGCAATGACATCTACGGCCAAACTTGGGGCCCTGGATACTTCTATGAGAAACAGGAGGCCATTGATGCCTTTGAGGCCCGCCTCCGTGCCATCTTCACGTACAAGGGCAAATACTCCGGCAAGGTCTGGAAGGACTGGAACTCCACCATCATGGCCTTTGACATTGAAAACGAGCCGTTCAGCTCCAAAACGGAGGAGTGCAAGTACAGCAGTGCCCCTACCTGGGTATGTGGCCGTTCCAAGACCATGCGTGACATTCTAGGCGCAAACAACCCCATTAAGATTGCTACCGGTGGTTTCGGCGGCGATATCAGCCAGGGCTGCACCTTTGAGGCTGGCGCTACTAGCTGCCCAAGCGTAGACATTGTCTCTGGTAAGTGAAAAAGAGCGTCCTAGTACACCTCTGCTAGTACATGTAAACTAACTGCAATAGTCCACCGCTACGCTGGTCCGGAGTCCAGCAATCCCAGCCAGTGGACCAACAGCTACAACAGCTGGCTGAAGCAGACCAACGGCAAGCTTGTCTTTGTTGAGGAATGGGGCATCAATGGCACCAAATACAGCCAGAAGGACGAGTTTGCCTCCAACACCAAGGACATGAACGCTGGCGGGCTGCCCTTCCTGTACTGGCAAATCTTGCCTGAGAAGGTCTGCGATGTCAGTGACGGCGACCCCTTTGGCTTCTTCATCAACAGCGGTGTTGATATTTCTACACCCATGAACAACGCCAAGGCTACCAACAGTAAGCAGGACTGGTCTGGAATCGTTTAATGCGCTTTTGCAAGACCGCTGCCATATCAGTAAGAGTAAATATGAGTTGATGACACTTACATATATAAATCAAGCACAATATCCCAATTCTCGCCGGCGATGGGATGGATATCTGTACATAGCTAGTCATGGAATATATCAATCACACAACACCGTATTTGATCCAGGTACAGATAGAGATACTGTTCTTCAATACAGATGATAATCCAATCACGATTCTATTAATAACCAAAAAGGATGTGTATCTATGTAGGGACGGCTAATACTGCCGGAGTTGTTCCCAACCCTGTTGGTTTTGTCTTCATTATAATTCATACAGCTGCTTGGAAACCACCATGACAGCGTCGCAGTCATCTCCAGGGCGCAGATTGGGATGCTTTAATTTTTCTTTTGTTTCTTTCATTCTCGTTCGTCTCCATTGATGGGTGCTTTTTGGTATGGCAAAGGGGTCACAAATATTTACTGGGATTCGCTAACAACCTTGCAGAAGGCCTCGGCAACACGTTCAACGTTGGAGGTGTTAAGACCGGCCATGCTGATACGGCCGTTGGTGGTCATGTAAATGTGGTACTCGTCACGGAGCTTCTTGACCTGATCAGGGTTAAGACCAGTGAAGCTGAACATGCCAATCTGATCTGTGATGTGGTTCCAGGTTCCAGGGGTGTTGAGGGCCTCAAGCTTGGAGCGCAGAGCAGCGCGCATATCCTTGATACGGTTGGACATGGTGAGGAGGTTCTCCTCCCACTCGGCAAAGAGCTTCTCATCGTTCAGGACAGTAGAAACAATGCGGCCGGCGTACAGAGGAGGGTTGGAGATCTCAACACGCTGAAGAAGGGCGAGCTGAGAGCTAATTCTGGTGATGGTAGCCTCAGCCTGGGGGCTGGGACCAGTGACAAGGTGGAAGCAGCCGGCACGCTCACCGTAGAGACCAAAGTTCTTGGCGAAACTCTGAGCAACGACAAGCTCAAAGCCCTGTTCGATGAAGTAGCGAACAGAGGCAGCGTCACGGGCAAGGCTGCCACTGGCGAAGCCCTGGTAGGCGCAGTCGAAGAAGGGGAAGTGGTTCTTGCTGCGGATGATGGTGGCAAGCTCCTTCCACTGGTCGAGCGTAGGATCGACACCAGTAGGGTTGTGGGCGCAAGGGTGAAGAAGAATGATGGAGCCCTCGGGAGCCTCCTGGATACCGCGCTTCATGCCCTCAAAGTCGAGGCCGCGGGTCTGCTTGTCGAAGTAAGGGTAGTCGACGCATTGGAAACCGACATTCTCGAAGATGGGCTTGTGGTTAGCCCATGTAGGGTTGGAGACGTAAACCTTGGCACCAGCCTTGTAGAATCTGGCAAGGAAGAGAGCGCCGAAGTGGACGGCACCGGTACCGGAGATGGACTGGACAGAGGTCACACGCTTCTCCTTGATGGCGGGGGAGTCGGCGCCGAGCATGAGCTCAGCAGCCTTGGAGGTGAAATCGGGAGTACCAGCGATAGGGCCATATTCGTGGTTGAGGGCAGCATTGTTGCGGAGAATTTCATCGGCCTAGAGTGGTAAGAGAAGCCAAGAGGTCAGCATGCGTAAGGTGTGAGTGTTAATACCGGGGCGAAGTAAGCCAGAGCTAATGGTGCAGAAATAAGCTTGTAAAGAGGATAATGGTCCCCGCATGTACTCTCGATGCAGGGATTTGGGCAAAAAGCTCAAAAAAGACAGGAGGTGAAGTCATGATTGATGTATGAGGGAAATTGACGATGTTTTCGCAATGCGCAAATACTGCCCGCAGCTGCGCAAGTTGCGGCTGCATCGCCGTTGGGCGAGCGTCGTACGACGGAGCATGGTAGCGCATGGCGGGGTACGAGCTCGGATGAGGGACGCAGAAAAATGCGCCACGGCTGCTGTCAAAGGGCGCGGCTCGCCGATGTGTGTAAAACGTGGTAGAAAAACATGAAATAAAAAGTATGCATACCTTTTTTACGACGGGGAGAACCCAGGGCTTAGCATCGTTATCGCGGTAGGCACCGACACCCTATGAGAGACGGCATGGTTAGCTATAGAATGTTGGAGATGGAGAGGCGCGGGGGAACTCACAAGATCGACTTTCAGGGCGTCAGTATCGGCTCTGAAGGCGCGAGTAAGACCGAACATGCCATCCTCAGGAGCCTGAGGGACGACGCTTTCGGGGAAATTGGTAGTAGACATGGCGGGAGAGATGTGGTTTGCGATGTTGTTGAGGCGGGCGAGGGAGGATGAAGAAGAGGAAGAAGTGGAAGGGGCCATGATGGGCTGTAAATCTTTTTTGACTCGTCCAGGCGGCTTCGGGGGGTGATGACACAAGGCGCGCGGTTGGCTGGGCTGCTCAGCAGGCAAAGGTGGGCGGGCTACTACAGCGTGGTAGTGGGCTGTTGTAGCGCCTGTAGTGGGGAGTTTGCAGCGGGGGTCGGTTGCTGGAGCTGGAGCTGCTGCCAAAGTTGGACGAATAAGCCTACAGATAATTGGTCAGTCTCAGGTTTTTTTTTTCTCAAATCACATTGTACCTGGCGCAGCTGATGCAGGTGACGTTGGCAAGGAAGCGAACAAGGGAAGAAAAAAGACGCATATAAAACAGATTGCCAGTGGTGAAGCTGACAAAAAGTTCCAAAAAACCAGGGAAGGAAAGAACGGATTGAACAAAAGGACACCCCGTTCACACACACAGCCACCAGCTGTTTGACACCTGCGCCAGCTGCCAATCGGTACTCTGCCAGTGCGCGCAAACCAGCTGGAGCAGCTGCGCGGTCCTCTCGTCTCCGGTGGCGCCCGACCCGGTTGGCGCCGAGCAGGACCGGCTTGCGGCGGACACCCGCCCACTTTGGGCAGGTACGGCTTGTTCGACCGTTGCTAGCCCTTGTGGTTTGGCAGCAGTAGCCGGGCCCTAATTGCGATCCCAAAGGCGTGTTTGATATAAAGGATGTTGCGCCGGGGTCCGCGGCTGGAAGACCAGATTGAACAGTGTGAGGCCGCGGTATCCGACCTGGGGAACGGCTTCGCAAAAGGACGGAAGCGGACCCGACGACTTTGTGTAGGAGAGTGCTTTTGGTGCTAATGCAAGGGCGCTGCGCTGCGTGTTACTTACAGTACAATGACGTTGTGCAGGAATCGGGACAGGCCGGGGGAGTCGAAGAGGCGGGTGTCGGCGTGAAGATTGTGCGACGGTGCTTGAATGCAAAAGACGAGGTTTAGCAGGAAGCAATGTAAAGGATAAAATACAAACGACGAAAATCGCTGGCGTTTACCAAAGGCGTTTGCGGCGGGTGGCCTCGTGGGTTTTATGGCGTGGGGTCTCCATTCCCGGCTCTGCCTTGCCTTTCACAGAGGCCGAGGCTGCTTCGGCTACGCCAGTATGGCGGGTGGGTGGTCACTGGCATGAGCTTGCGACACTTGTAGTAGCGCACGCAACTGTGCCTGCGTAATGCTTGCAAGTAAGGTAGCGAAGGGGAACATGAGAAAAATTCCGACAAGTCATGTACCAATTGTAGAGCGGAGATTTACAATTGCAAATAGTTTCTCCCTCATACTACAAAGACCTTAGCCACCTCTACAACCGCCGTTCCAGTTCCCATGCTCAGCCAAGTGAATGTATATGCCGGATAACAAAGCATGAAGACGGTAAATATTTATGTATCATTTCTCTCTTCTTTTTTCGTTGAAGCCATCTACACAATGATCACCATCCCGCGCAGCAAAGGATCCTACCCCCCGCCTGGGGGTGCCGGCGCCACATGCACTACGGCCCGTCTCCAACATTCACATGCCCGCTTGGACTACCTACACGTGCAGCGACTAGTGACGGACGGAGTTCTTTACATCTTCAAAACAACAGGCATCTCATGTACAAGCATAATAATATTTCAAAATGGGGTTCTATAGTACGCATTATATGATCAGATCCCAAATAATCAAGAAAGCACAAAGTCCACTCGCGGCGAAAAAAGTGTATCTCGCTGCGCTGGGTCTCTGGGTAGCCTTTTTGAGCTCCTTGTTACCGCCGCCAACGTTATCCGTAGTAGACAAGGAGTCTGTAACAAGTTGCTCGATATGTGCGGATTGTATCTCGAGGTTGCTCACGAGCATCGTTTGTAATTCGGCAATTTCGACCAACGATTTTTCGGCAGTTCTATGTCCATGTTAGTCTCGTTTTCTTCACCATCATCATCCTGTATCGTCGTAAAATACATACCTGACCTTGTCGAGGGTTCCTTCGTAATATTTCATCATGTCTTGGTTTCCTTCTTCAAACATTTGCATTTGTTCGTCCGTCAAGTCTTGTCGCGGTAGGGAAGGGGTAGCGTCGTCCGAGTGCCCGCTTGTCGCCTGGGGTGCCGATGGTGCAACGAATTGCTCAAAGTCGGCCGCAGAGGGCATCATGAATCCCTTCGTCTTCTCCAGCTCACGCTTTAGTCGTGTTTCCATCATGTCTTGTTGCGTACGGCAGCACGACTCCAGTCGCTGACGTAAAAACCAGAGCACGCCGTCTCGATGTATTTCGGTCTGTTGTGCCATAGCCTCAGCCTCTTCTTGCTCTGGAGACTTTCCAGTGGCGATGCCTCCCGAAGCCCATGAGCCAAGCACGCCAAACGCGCTACCAAACTTCTTTTGTACAATAGCATATTCTGTCTCGCGTCGCAACGTTTCGGCCTCGTCCAGTGCGCGGATGCTCGCATTGAGCTCCCGGATCATCTGTTTCGCATTTGCATCGACATCTTCGCGGTCTCGGTCCGTCATTACTCGCGACTGTCCCGGGTTGTGTTTTGCTAGACCCTTTCGAGGTTGGGCTGTGGAGAGGTAGGCCTGTCGTACATCCTGGAGTTCTTTGTGAAGGGTTGTGATGTGGGAGTTCTAGAGCGTGTCAGCGTTGGGCTGGCGCCATGAATAAACACAAAGTATACTTACAATACGATAGGCTTCCTTGAGAAAGCCATCAATCTCATCAATGGAGAGCTTTGCCCTGCAGGGCTTCGCATTTCGTTGTTGCAGAAGTTCGTTGAACTTGGGCGTCAGGTCTAGTGACGGCGCAAGGCCGGGCGCCATGTTGACTTGTGTGGCTTGAGTCAAAATAACCAAATACTCGGGTAGCCTGCTAGCGATTTATTGATGCGTCGTAACAATTAAAGTCAGACGAGGGGGAGTCAAGGCTTGAGGCTCGATGACGATGTTGGTGGGTAACGAACAGCTGTCCCTGAGCTAGGCTAAAAATCCCGATTAGTCACCGCTTTCTGGGCTTCTACGCCGTGTAAGTGGGCAGCAATCGCTCAAGATTGAAAAAGCAGCGGGATTTTTTTTTAGATTAATGAAAAGATTGTATTGTTAAAAAAAACTATCAAGTTATTGATATCGAACATTGATACTCCAAACTCCATGCAAATTGGCCAAAAGAAAGACTGCTGTGATGACACAGACGCTGGCCGACGGGGCATCAGAAATAACGCCGAAGAACAAATGCTGTGCGGCAAAGCGCCGAGAAAAAAAAATTAAATAATCGCAAAAAAGTCAAATCGTTTTATAGCTGAAATCAAAGTGGGTTGTGCAACAACAATGAAGAAGAAGGGTCGTGTAAGGTGTAGAGTGAGAGACATGGTATAGGTCGCATAAAGAAGGTGGTTGACGATAGATAACTGCATGATATACAGACGGAAAAGACTGAGTAATAATGGAAAGTCGACAATAAATGAATGTGGAGTTCGATAGTGATTGATTGAAAAACGAGCGGATATAGAAAGTTGCAGTGGAAACGAATGAATGGTTGCTGCGAGTTGAGAGCGAAGGACGGGCCGTATTAGGATGGCAAGGTATAAGCGAATGACTAGTTGTAGCAAGTTGATAGCGAAGGACAGATCGTTGGCAGAGTATAAAGGAATGACTGGTTGTAAACGAAAGTAGTATAATGAGGGTGAAGATTGCGACATGCGTAGTTTAAAGAGTGACTTTTTGTAGCAAGAATGAAACGACTAGCTGTGTTGAGAAGTGAAAACGAGGGTGGGTTGATGTCATAAGCAGGGTATCGTCAAAAAAGAAGGAGCGTCAAACGAATGGCCGAAGTCAGGTATTATGGCGGTTGTTAAGGAGCGAGTCTGAGAGATATTAGGCGAGTGTTATCGAAGAGCGAAGGTAAGTTGGAACGGAAGGTTTTGAAGAGAGAGGTGATGTCAAAGGAGCGAATCGACGTTGTTAAGAGAGTGAAGCGTTCCGAGGAGAAGTTTTTGAAAGATAGAAAGTTTAAAAGAGTGACAAGATCATTGTTGTTGGAGACATTCCGCAGGATACTGATGCATTTACTGGAAGCCAGCAGGGCAGGGAGCACAGCCTTCAGGGCGAGGAGCAGCGGGAGGAGGAGGAGCAGCATTCGCAGGAGGGACATCTGCAGGAGGAGCGTCGGCAGGAGGAGAGTCAGCCGGAGGAGCATCAGCCGGAGGAGCATCAGCCGGGGGGGCATCAGTAGCAGGAGCATCAGCAGGAGGAGCGGGAGGAGCATCAGCAGGAGGAGTGGCGGGAGCATTGGCGGGAGGGGGAGTCGCTGCACCGGCACCTCCGTAAGGGAAACCACATCCACGCTTGCCGGCAGCGTTGCCAACGGCGGGACCGGAGCAGACGGCAGTGTCACCGAGGCCGGCGCAGCAACCGGAGGCACAGTCGCTGTTGTCCTTGCAGCGACCAAAGATGAACTGGAGACCCTTTCCGTTGGCAAAATTCTTCTCACCAGCAGGGTCAACGCCAGTAGCCATGGTGATGGCGGCAACTGTGATCATGTTAGTGGTTGTCTTGGTGTAAGTGGCAAGAGAGCAGAGCGTGGTAGCGTACAAGCAAGGACAGCGGCGATAGTAGTGCGGACCATGTTGATGATTGGAGAAACGAGTGAAGCTTTTTTGCTTGTTTGTAAGAGAAAGTGGCGGTGTTTGGAAAGGAGAGTAGTGTAGAGAGAGTGTGTTGTAGTATTTGTTGTGAGTGATGATGAAAAGGAGGATGGTAACAGAGGGGATATCGTGAACTGTTTATATAACTCCTCTGGTGCCTCCACAAACTCTCGACTCTAACTCTCTTTCCACCTATCCTTCTCCTAATCGTTATAATCGTCTCACATCTTGCCTCAATCCCCTGGTGATGCAGCTAATGATACAGTTGGCTGCTACATGGAGAGCTGGGATTGCTGGCGGAGACGAGACGAATTAAACGCGAAAGAAACCGCCAGCGCGGCTACCTAGGAGTTCCCTGTGCCTGAAAACAGGTCCCTGTGTTTTGTTCCCATTGTTTTCGGCCTGCACGAGGCTATCTTTGCCATGTCTGTTGGCTGCACGAGATATGCAACTTGTTCTGTGCCGTGACAAAACATGCGACGTCAGAGGCTGGTCTCAGCGGTACGGATGCGCTGTAAACGGTCTAGCGCTGCAGCCACCATCCCCCAAGAGGGTGCCCTGCAACCTGCAGCAACACCGGCCTCGCTAGGTCTACAGAGGGGAAATAGCGCTAAAACTGGCTACGCGACTGCTAGTTACTGGCAATTCCCAGTAAAAGCCGGGCCTGGCTGGCCTTTGCTCCGAACCCCCGACGTCGGCCGAACCACAGCGAGCCTGCAACCTCTCAGAAATCAAACTTGCGCCTTTGCGGTGGAGGGTAGTAGTAGCCTGCTTATTTACTCTCCGTCTTCGCTTTTGACATTTGATTTTGGCTTCTTCCCAAACCGTTCCATTTCCCCCCGTTGGCGAATGTGCGGCAAACACAAGTTGGAGACACAATTCCTGTCCCCGCCTCTACTGCTTCGCTTTCATCATCCCTAATCCTTGTCTCTATACAAGGCTTCATTGTTTTTTTTTTTACTCGTTTCATCGCTATGGCTTCCAGTGGGACTGCCTCCGGCCCAGTCTCCGGCGACAGCGCCGGTGTCATGCCCGTTGCCAATGAGCCGCCTTCTGACGCAGTAGCACACGATCAAGTGTCGCTGGTGCTGGACCATGCTGAGACGGTCAAATTAAATGATCCTGTGCAAGACCAGGCAATATTTGTCAATGATACGGAATTGAATCGTGTTGCATCGGCGCCGTATAGTGTCTTCTCAGTCACTACGCGCCGCTGGGTCGTCTTCATGATTACCATTGGCAGCATCATCTCACCCATGACGGCAAACATCTATTTTCCCGCCATTGTTTCCATCTCCAAGGATCTCAATGTCTCTCTTAGTCTCATCAATTTGTCCCTTACAACGTATATGATTTTTCAAGGACTCTCACCTCCCATCTTTGGCGATTTCGGTGACATGGCTGGGCGCCGGCCTGCGTACATCGTCTCGCTTACCATGTACACCATTATCAACATTGCCCTGGCTTTGCAGCGAAACTATGCAGCTCTTCTTGTCTTGCGCTGTTTGCAATCTGCAGGTAGCAGCGGCACCCTTGCTCTGGGATACGCTGTTGTGGCAGATTTGGTACCACGGTCTGACCGGGGCCGCTACATGGGCATTATCGGCGCCGGCATCAACGCCGGTCCAACGCTGGGCCCGTTCCTGGGTGGCTTGCTCTCGCAATTCCTCGGTTGGCCAGCGCTCTTTTGGTTTCTGGCCATTTTTGCCTTTGCCTGGCTTGTGCCCTGGATCCTATTTGTCCCCGAAACATGCCGCAACGTTGTCGGAAACGGCTCCGCTGCTCCGCAGAGCTGGAACTACCCCGTGATTCAGTATCTCGTCAAACGGCGTCAAAGCACCGAGGCGGAATCGGGCACGACGCGCAAACTGCGGATACCAAATCCTCTCAAGACATTGGCATTGTCATTTGAGAAGGAAATGGGACAGATTTTAATTATTGCTACCGCTATCTACTTGGACTTTATTTTGGTTGCCGCTACCCTCTCACCATTGTTCAAGAAGATATATGGCTTCAGTGATCTTCAAATCGGCCTCTGCTACTTGCCATATGGCGTTGGATGCTGCATAACCAGCATCTTGCAAGGGTATGTGCTCGACTGGAACTATCGCCGCATTGCGAAGAAGGTCGGCTTCGGTATGGTACAAAAGTCAAAGGAAGAAATGTTAAAATTCCCCATTGAATCGGCGAGGATGCAACCACTTTACCCTACATTGGCCGTCGGATCCGCAGCTGTTATTGCATACGGTTGGGCGCTGCACATGCAGACTACAGTTGCTGTACCTCTGGCTATGCTGTTCATTATTGGCATGACAGTGCCAAGCTCGTTCAATGCACTGACTACACTCATCGTGGACATCTTCCCAGAGGCACCTGCGACTGCTGCCGCTGCGAACAATTTGGTTCGATGCCTCTTTGGTGCCGCTGCCACTTCGATCATTGACTTTATGCTCCAGGGTATGGGCATTGGTGGCTGTTTCACCTTTCTAGCAAGCTTAATGATTACCAGTATCCCGTGGCTGTGGGTGATTCAAAGTCGAGGCCCGCGGTGGAGGGCAGAGAAGGAGAAAGCGATTGAGCTTAAAGAGCTCAACAAGTCGCAGGCCGCCAACCAAGCAAAGTAGACGCTACATGAACGTATGACCAATAATGATAATCCACATTTATTAACCAGGACCTATTTGAAAATACTTTTACAATGCAGGTATCGCAAACTCCACCGGTTCTCTCTGTGCTTCCCACATAAGCCAGTCTGACCGCGTCGTCCTATCAAGTTTCATATTAGCATCATAAACATCACATAGATGGTGCACGAATACTTACGGTAGTAATCCCATGCCGTTAATTTTCCAAATACCCACGCCAAGTGCCAAAAGCTGCATAACAATGTAGATAAGCTTTGTTTGAAGGATCTTGCCAGAATTCGTCTCTGTCTGGAAGCGCTCAAACGCCTGGTTTGTAGCCATCAAGCCAACAATGGGGTTCTTGAAAGCCATAAACACCATCATGATGCTGAAAATCTGTAGCGAGTTGCCTGACATGTACATCATGATGAAGGTCATGGGCAGACCCTTGACGGGGCCGAGAGCGACTTCCCACGCCTTCTTGACCTTTAGCGTATCCATCTCGTCTTGTGTCGGCTGCTTTCGCGGTTGTGTCTTGGAGTCTTTCTGCTTCTATACCGCAACGATTAGCCAAGTCCAATTGTGAAGCACAGCCCGATAGCACGTACCTTGTTACCAGAAGGGCCACCGAAGCCGACGGGGTCGACGATGCCGGGAATCTTGGACTTGGCCGCAGGTGGCGCCTCAAGCTGAGAAACCCAGCTGGGCATTTTAGACTCGGAGACTGCCATTTTATATGTGTCCTAGGCGATGGCGGATGCGCTGTCGTGATGATGATTGGCTTTGGCGGCGCAGAAGAGCTGTTGTGGCCCTCGTGTAGCCTTGGGGGATGGCGGCAACGTTGGAGGCCCGCTTAAACGCAAGTGCTGTTGAGTTGCGTTATCGATAGCGGCCGCCTCGGGTGCTCCAGGTTGTGGCCAACCCCTTTCCGCTGGTTACTACAAAAGTCGTCAACACCATTTCTCGATCTTACCAACGCCCCAAAGACCAGTGCCGACGCCGAATTTGTCAATCCATCTCTTCCGAGACGCTCAAACTTGCTACAGTCGCAAGCGCGGGCACGCTGGACCAGCACCGCAGACACCGCCTCTGCTGAAGATTCCCCCGCTACCAAAAACTACATCCACCTAACGAGACACAAAGCCCCCCAGTTGGGCCATAGTCGGAATACAAGGCATCCGAAGCCTACCAACAGTCCTAGGCTCTGAAACCACGGCCGCCCGGCTTCCTTAGCCGCCTGCGTTTTTTAGGTGCACTAAACAAACACAATCGTTCAGCTTAGCTTCCCGTCGCGTGACAGAGCGCCTGCGTGGCTTGATAATCGCATACCCCGCGGGGTTAAATAAAAGACAACCACCATGTCGTCTGCTGCGGCCGCCACTGGCGACTCCAAGCTCTTCGCCCGAGTAAGCATTTATTCTGCCCTTTTATCCGTACCATCATCGGCCTGCGGTAGCTGCATTGCAAAGCCAGTATTTCGCTGCTCGAATGCAGTCTACATCGCACCGCGCTCATGTGAAATGAGCCAGCTTGCCAACCATGGCTCTCTTCATGACATACAATCCTCCGTTCACGCTCGATAAACTAAGACAGACTCGACAGGGAAAAGTAGCGGAACTCCGACTCGAGCTGAACAGCGGAGGAAAAAAAGATAAGAATTATGGCGCCAAGAAAATCGCCCTCAAGAGGATTGTCGCCAACATGACCATGAGCAACAACGATATGGTGGCCCTTTTCCCAGATATCATTGGCTGCATGACCATTTCCAGTCTGGAGATTAAGAAGATGTAGGTGTAGAACGCCAGTTGACGATTCTTCCGACGACTCTAACATGGCAATAGGTGCTTCCTTTACCTAGTAAACTATGCGCGAGTGCGTCCAGAGGTTGGTGTAAAAGCAATCCCGATTCTCGAACAGGTACATATCGAAAACAATATCGCAGCTAGGTTAGTACTAACAAATCATATAGGATATGCTAGATAGCAACCCTCTTGTCCGAGCGCTGGCCCTTCGAACCATGTCATACATTCACGTACGAGAATATGTGGCAGCAACGGTGCCGGTCGTCAAACGCATGCTCCGCGATGCCGATCCATATGTCCGAAAGACAGCAGCCTTCTGTGTCGCCAAGCTTTACGATCATGATCGAAAAATGGTGGAAGCATCCGATTTAATTGATAGATTGAACGCCCTGCTACGAGATGATAACCCTACGGTCGTTGCGAGCGCCTTGGCCAGTCTTATGGATATATGGGAGCGCAGTGACGCTATCAAATTAACCATCGATTACAGCAATGCTTCCAAGATGGTTGCTATTCTACCGGATTGCTCCGAGTAAGTTGACTGGCATATATGGAGGAGCCTTGGTACTAACAGAGGCTAGATGGGGACAAACCTACATCCTGGAAGCGCTCATGTCTTATGTTCCGCAGGATTCTGGAGAGGCGGCTTTACTTGCCGAACGCATATCACCACGACTATCACACTCCAACTCAGCGGTTGTCCTAACATGTACACGAGTCATCCTCTACTTGATGAACTACATTGCCGATCAAAAGCAAATCTCAACGCTGTGCAAGAAGCTTTCGCCACCTCTTGTAACGCTGTTATCAAAGGGTGCAGAAGTCCAGTATCTGGCCCTCAGAAACGCTCTTCTTATTCTTCAACGTCGACCCGAGGTTCTTCGAAACGATATTCGCGTATTCTTTTGCAAGTACAACGACCCCATTTACGTCAAAGTCACCAAGCTCGAGCTCATCTTTATGCTTGCCAATGAAGAAAACATTGGCGAGGTTCTTACGGAGCTGAGAGAGTATGCCACTGAAATTGATGTTCACTTTGTGAGAAAGGCTGTGCGAGCGATCGGAAAGCTGGCCATTAAGATTGAGCCTGCCGCCACACGCTGCATCAACCTCCTTTTGGAGTTGGTAGCGACCAAGGTTACCTACATTGTCCAGGAGGCTACGGTTGTCATTCGGAACATTTTCCGCCGATACCCCAACCAGTATGAATCTATTATTGGGACCTTGTGTGAGCATCTCGATTCTCTGGATGAACCAGAAGCCAAGGCTGCCATGGTTTGGGTGATTGGAGAGTATGCCGACCGAATCGAAAATAGCGACGCTTTGCTGGAAGACTTCCTCTATGGGTTCAATGAGGAACCAGTCGAGGTTCAATTAGCACTTCTCACAGCCACGGTTAAGCTGTTCATCCAGCGACCAACCAAGGGACAAGAGCTCGTGCCCAAAGTCTTGAAATGGGCTACTGAAGAGACGGATAACCCAGATTTGCGAGATCGCGCCTACATGTACTGGCGGTTGTTATCCACCGACATTGAAGCAGCAAAGCAAATTGTCATGGGTGAGAAGCCGCCAATCACATCAGAAACGGAAAATCTTGAGCCAGCAACACTGGAGGAGATGTGTCTCGTCGTGGGCACCCTCGCTACTATTTATCTTAAGCCGGTCCAGAGCGTGTTCCGATCGGCGCGACCAAGAAAGCTTCCGGCGTCGCCAGCATTGCAAAAGCAAAGCGAGTTCGACATTGACGCGCAGAAGACGTTGAGCATGTTTGGTCACGCCGGCGATGCCACCAACATGGACCTTCGAACACGCAACGCATCTGCCGCCAATGGAAACGGCAATTTGGCACAGGCTGTGAGTGACGCCGACGCCTACTTTGCAAGTGCCGGATCACAGCAGTTGGCGGCGATGAAGATTAGCCAGGCGGACGATCTTTTCGGAGGCGGTGGGATGAATGGAACGGGTTACGTCGTGAGCGCACACGCTCCGCAGGCTGTGATGCAGCCAACAGAGGGATCCGGAAGCAATGGCGACTTGTTGATGCTGTAGTGTTTGTCGCCTAGAATAGTCACACCGAGGACCGAGATGCGAGCGCCTTAGGCGATGCAACTACAACTGTACATATGATAATTTCCCCAGACCTGTTATCCCCCCACAAACAAACAATAAGTGACCCTTGCTAGTTCGTTGTCTGAACGAAGCACCCCAAAAGGACATACTGTATCCACGGAGCATGCACGAAGGACAGCGCTAGGCTCACGCTAGAAAGAGGAGCTGAAAGCCTCAGCACTAGCCTGACTCCAGCACCGTTGAAGGGCCGGGTTAGGCGGGGATGACTGACAGCGAGCGCTAGGGGAGGGATGGCATCCAAGAAAAAAAAAGTTCCCGAACGCTCAGAAGTTGGGGTTCTTTGTCAAGCCTCGGCCCCATTGGGCAGTTGTGGCGTTCCCCGTGGCGAGCGCCTCTCCAGAGCAAGCATAAAAAGAGCATAAAAAGAAACTCGGGGGCGGCAGACGCCAAGCGGCGCTGTTGGAGGAGCTGGCGCTGCTCCCGTGGCATGGATATTTCTTGCATTCAGACGGTACCTTTTTGAGAGGACGCCATGCTAGCCAAGCTTTCCCAAGCACAAATGGCGTTACGGAAACAGGATGCCGCATACTCTCGGCGATGGTTCATGATTTTTCTCCCGGTAACAGATCAAAGAGAAGATGTTCTCTTGGCATGTCACCTTCCGCTGTTTGCCTGTCAAGATAGCGAGATGGGGGGATAAGAGTCCAGGCTTACCCGGGAACGGCGATAAAGCGCGACGAGTCGCTACCCCCGCGCGCAAGCGGGTACTCTCCGTAGAGTGAAAGGCGTGAATGGGGATTTTCAGCAATAGCAGTGGGCCTCATTGTGTTTGGGGGAGGGGGAGAAGCAACGGTGTCTATCCCATCTTTTTGCAAAGGGACCGGCCTAATTCCCGTTTACGGAAATGTATTTGTGGCGTTCACACCGGCCAATTTCCAATTGTCAGAGGATGGGTCGACATTAGCTACCAAAGTACCACCAGGTCAGTTTTCAATGGCATTATCTCTGCATGGTCCCGTGTGACACGGCTCGGGCCCTCTTGCTATCAGGCTCCCACCGTTTTTGAGGCTTCACGTGTGATGCAGCGCTAAAGCGTCTATTGGGAAGCGATTCCAAGTCTGGGATGAGGCTATGGCCAGTAGCGGAGGAGGAGTTGCAGTGCAGCGAGCGGATGTAACCCTCCTTAGCTGCAGCTGGGCCTGTCTCCCAAAGGGCATGAGGATAGGGCCTATTGCAAGGCAAAATACGGGGACGACAGAACGAGGCGGCCGCCGGGGGGCAAATGCGCTAGGGAAGGGAGGGTCCTACAGCTAATATCCGTATTGGCATTCGTAATACTCTCCGTTTGGCGCACCCATCAGCTTACGGCAAACAAATCAAGTCAAAACGCTGTTATACAGAAAATAAAGGGAACCGAAAAAAAGGGGCGCTATTGGCGTGGCTGCGCTGGTGTTGGTTGGTTCGTGGTGTTGGGCGGCGGATATCTGCCACTACCAATCATGCCCCGTCATAATCACTGTAGTGGCCACTGGTAGGCGAATCCCCCCCAGAACAGGCTCTCCAATTATGTGGACCACATCATTTGGAGAACGGAACGAACCTTTGTGTGCAGCACAGCGCACGTTGGTTGGTTCCTGCGCTGCAGAAGGCGAGGCTCGGGTGGGTGGGCCTGGGCCCTCTTTCTACGGAGGGTCGAACTGGGTTGGGAAATCAGTACGATAGCGTGCAGTGTCAGTGTGGTTCAGCGGCCGCCGCCCGCTAACGAACTACGCGTAGCGTCGGGCAGCCCGCTCTATTCTTGTTTGTGGTGGTGCACAGCGCCACCAACCAGAAGCAGCAGGGAGAGTAAAAAAAAAGTTCCCAGGGCGAAATGCAGCATTGTGGCGTGACTGGCAGATCCTGGTCACCACGCATCTCGGCCAGCCTCACACCAGTGTGGGAACGGTCGCGTGGGGATTGCCCATGGAGTATCTGGGGCTGACTCCAGCTGTCTCCAAAAAAAATTGTGCATAGCAGGAAGGAGC
The DNA here is from genome assembly GCA_000825705.1 of [Torrubiella] hemipterigena. Taxonomy (NCBI): domain Eukaryota; kingdom Fungi; phylum Ascomycota; class Sordariomycetes; order Hypocreales; family Clavicipitaceae; species [Torrubiella] hemipterigena. The sequence goes on from CDHN01000002.1 coordinate 921,211, forward strand.
CACGGCCATGTCGCTTTTTTTCAAATGGGGAAGGTAAGGGACTTTTTGTCCCCAGACTCAAGCCTGACTCGCTGGCCAGTGGTCTAGACAGGGTCCCCCTCATAAGAAGAACCAACGCGCTCGTCCCACGTTTTTTTCCTTGGTGAGATTAGTTCCTTTTCTTTTTCCCCTCACGTTCCCTTCGACTCAGACTCTTGTTTCTTCAAACAAGAACTGTTGGTCGCTACCCGCTTGCAGAATCTCACCTGCAAGACATTGAAGGCGATCACTGCCCTTTCGCCCCCAAAAATCGCAGCCGTCCCCGGCTAGAAAATTGGAAACTATGGGTGCCGACGCCGCCATTTCCTCTGGCCACGAGGCTTACAACCCCGACGGTCAGGTCGTGGAGAAGCGAGGACCTGGCGTCGACGACTACGAGACCAAGTCTATCTCCAGCCAGGAAGATGAGGCCATCACGGATCTCTTCACCAGCTTCCCCCCCATCAAGGGCGCCGCTCCTGAGCTCAACCCTCTGACCTTTCGCGCTGTCTTCGTCGGCGTTGTTCTCGGTTCTCTAGTTAACGCTTCCAACGTTTACCTTGGTCTCAAGACTGGCTTCACCTTCAGCGCCACCCTTTTCGGCGCCATCTTTGGTTATGGTGTCATCACCCTTCTCTGCAAGGCTCTCCCCAACACTCCTGTTCTTGGTATGCCTTTTGGTCCTCAGGAAAACTCCATCATCCAGGCTGCTGCCAGTGGTGCTGGTGGTATTGCTGGTCCTTTTGTTGCCGGCTTCCCCGCCATGTACCGTCTCGGTGTCATGACCATTTCCGCAGACGGCCAGACAACACTTCCACAACAGCCCAAGAGCGACTACGGTCGCATTGTCAGCATTACAGTCATCTGCGCCCTCTTCGGTCTCTTCGCTGCCATCCCCCTCCGCAAGTTTTTCATCATCAACGTCGCCCGCGAGCTCAACCTTGTCTTCCCGACCCCTACAGCCACCGCCCTGAGCATCCGCTCCATGCACGCTGCTGGTACTGGTGCTGCTGAGGCTGCCAAGAAGATCAAGGCTCTCTGCGCTGCCTTTGCCGGCGCCATCACCATCATTGTTGCCGGATCCTACGCTGATGGTATTTTGCACAACTGGCACCCCTTCACCTGGTTCTACCTCTGGGGTGGACGCAAGAACAGGACCCTCATGGCTATTGAAAGCTGGGGCTGGTACATTCAGCTTACTCCCGCCTTCTTTGGATCGGGTCTTCTTGTCGGTATGAACGCTGCTCTCTCATGGTGGGGTGGTACTTTCGTGGCCTGGGCCATTATTGGTCCTGTCTTAGTTTACTACGGCGAATGCAAGGGTAATGGCGGCGACGACGAAGGCTGGGAAGGTCTTGTCGACTACAACTCGCTGAAAAATCTCGCAAAGCCGGGCTATGTAGCATCGCCTCGCTTCTGGATGCTCTGGCCTGGTGTCGTTGTTCTCATTGTTTACAGCTTGGTGGAGTTCGTCATGCATATCAACATTGTCTGGGACGGTCTTGTTTACGCTTTCCGCTCCATTTGCGCATCTATCCAGGCTCGAAGCAAGTCACCCAACTCCGACTCCTTCATTGCCAGACAGGCCGCCAAGATCAACAACGACAGCAGTCTTGTTGAAGATTTCGCTACCAAGGACCAGCAGGTTCCCGGCTGGTTGTGGTCGATTGGTGCTCTCGTCATGGTCGTCGTTGCTATGCTTGTGTGCCACTTTGAGTTCGGCATGAACCCTGGCCTGGCAGTCCTTGCTTGTGTTTTGGCCATCATCTTTGCCTTCCTGTCTATCCACGGTGGTGCTGTCACTGATAACACACCTCTTACCGCCTCCTCCAAGGCCTCCCAGCTTGTCTTTGGTGGTGTTACCAAGAACTCTGGCCATACCATCCTAGAAGCCCAACAGATTAACCTCATTGCTGGCAATCTTGCTTCAGGATGCGCCAACGTTGCCACGGATCTAGTCAGCGATTTCCGTGTTGGATTCCTGCTCAAGACCCCTCCTAAGCTACAGTTTTATGCCCAAGCTGTTGGTACCATTGTTGCCATCTTTTTGGCCCCGGCTATCTTTGTGCTGTTCATGGCTGCTTACCCTTGCGTCTGGGACCAGGCCGTCATTGAAGAGTTCTCAAACACTCACCAGAAGTGTGCTTTCGCAGCACCTTCCGTTGCTGCTTGGGCGGCTGTTGCTCAGGCTGTTACCCTCCCTAGTATTCCTATTCCCCACAGCTGTGTCATCTTCACCATCGTCATGGGTGTTGCTTGCGCTCTTCAAGCAGTGGTCAAGAACCTTTGGCTCACTGGACCTCGTGAGAAGTACCGCAACTACTTGCCCAACTGGATGAGTATTGGTGTCGCCTGGGTTATTGGCACTGACAGTGGCTACGCCAACGCTGTCATGGCTGGTGCTGTTGTTGCCCACTTCTGGAGGAGATGGAACAATGCCCATTTTGACCTTTACGGCTATGCTGTAGCTGCTGGTCTGCTTGCTGGTGAGGGTCTTGGTGGCGTCATCAACGCTGCATTGACACTGGGAGGCGTTTCTGGCGATAAGAAGGGAACCAAGATTGCTCTTCCCGGTGAAACGTGGTAGACCTGTATTTACATAAAAATGTTATTAGTAGAACAAATACCAACTTGATTTCATGCGCCTGCCATGGCCTCATCTAAGCTCGTGCCAAGGATCAGCAGGAACCGTTTTATGATGTAACGGACGTAATAGAGCTGTAACTGAATCCCGATGCGCTACACAAGGAAGATGAGGAAGATGGTTAAAGGCATCAGCGTCATCGTTTGCCATTATCTAGCAGATGCTGTTGGGAGCCGCTTGTCTCTAACTTTTGAGGCTGGCGTGGCATGGCGCCGCGCCGCGCCGCAGCTTGTGCTCTGCAGTGGAGTCGTGTTGTGTTGTATAACCCCGCAGTAGAATCAATGACCTAGCAAAAACAATTCCGAGGTTGAAAAAGACACTGTTTAGATTTGAAATGGGCGCACAAATAAGGCGAACCACTACGTTGACCAAGCAGCGCGCGTCACGAAAGGAGCTTCAGCGGCTTCTACAGTAGGGGTGTCACTACGGGGCCAGGTCGTCGCAACGCTATGCGTGGAAGAAGGAGGGGCGGATTACAGTGGATTAGCTCCCTGAACGCTGCCCAATGAGCGCCTGCAGCCTCGGACCATAGGCCTCCACCACCACTATGGTGCGCTGTAAATGGGGGGAGGCGACAGCCCCAGCTCGTGTGTGGTGGACAGCGGAAGGAGAAACGGCTCATCCGCTTTTCCCCAGCCTTGGTCGCTCGCCAGTTTCCACATCTGCACATGTCGCTTCTCCTCTTGTTCGTCATTTCCATTCTACGCACGCCAACCCCAGCGATTCTATCTATTTGCCGTCGTCTGTCATCGCCAGAAGACAGCCAATATTCTTACGGCACCGTCCTTTAACTTTTAAGCATCGACATTACCCCTCGTCTGCCTCGCCGTCGTCCCCCGGGCTGCGCCCCTTTGGTCGCTCGCTGTCGTTTCGCCACTATTCAAACCCCAACCCTTTGCTGCGGGTTATCATCGTCAACGCTTGATCTATCTCGGCAAGATAAATACCGACTGGAACTCACTGGATTCATACGCTAGTTTCTCAGCCATCGGTTATATTTCTTAGCCTCGACCTCGTCTTCGAATAATTGCCGTCTACAACTACCCGACACCACCGACCAACTTTCGCCATTGTTTCTTCCCTAGATTGCAATATTGTCTTAATTCAAACGTATATAACATGTCTACTTCGAAAGATACGACGGCCGCGGAGACCTCAACCCAACCTGTTGATGCTCCGGCCACTGCCGATATTGCTGCCGGTTCTGAGCCGACGATGCCGTCTGCGTCAAACGATGAGACGACAGCGCTGAATAACAAGGCTACTTCACAACAAACCGAGGACGCAGAATCTGTGCCAAATGCTGATCTGAAGGGCAAGCAAAAGGAGGAGACACCTGCACCACAATCAACAGAGAAAGACGACGATGGTGCGATCGCCATTGGTCCGGCTCAAGATGAAATCAAAGCGCCTGCAGCCGAGCCCAACAGTCCGCCTGTCTGTAATATTACTCTTCTCCTGACTACTGGAAGCCGTCACCCATACAAACTCGATGCGAAATACCTGACCCGACGAAATGTGGTTGTACCCGAGACAACCGCGGCCGGCCATCCCGATCCATTTAGCATCAGCATTTATACATTGAAGGAGCTCATCCTCCGCGAGTGGCGCAATGACTGGGAAGCAAAGCCTGCCAGTCCGAGCAGCATTAGACTGATCCATTTCGGTAAACTTTTGGATGACAAGGAACCGCTAAAGAGTATGCCGTACCATCATAACTCCTCATAACACCCCGCTGACCAACTATTTAGAATATCAATTCAGTACAGAGACGCCCAACGTTGTACACATGAGCATACGCCCGCAAGATCTGGATGAGGAAGAGCCCAAAACTGGAAGCAAGACGCTTCCAGGTGGCCTTGCTGATGACAGCCACACACCGAGCCGCGGCCTTTGCTGCGTCATTTTGTAAACAACAATGACAAGACGCGGATGCGTCCGTCCTTCACACTACTGGAATCCCCAACTTTAGCGGCTGCCTCGTGCTTAGTGCGGCGTAGGCAGTCGCTGAGCACATACACACAGCAATCTAGTCACAATGTGCATCCCATGGTGCCGGGACTAGGTCTGCTGATCCATACTTGATTTGCCTTTTTTTTTTTGATACAGCGACTATTATCTACGTTGGAATTAGCGCGGGGTTAGACGCCCCGATACCTACTCTCATTTATATATGACATGGGGACTTTTGTTTGCATCAGAAAACCTTGGAAATACTTCTTAGGTCAGCGCCTGTGCCGCGACAGACGGCGCAGCATATACGATGCGAATTCTCCGAGCCTGTTTATGGCGTCCTGTTTGCGGATTTTGTTTCTCTTTTGAATTGGGACACACGTGTATCTTCTACCTATTTCCTCAAACCAACCAGCTTGGGGCGGGCAGGCTTGCTGGACTCCAAGGTGTGTATATATCACCATGATAGACCTTTTTTTCACATCCAAGCCAGAGTTTTATAAATACAAGAGCGTTTGTTGTACGATTGTTATTTTTTAATTGCTTTTCATTTTATGTTATCCGTAGAAAGGACAGCTGTTGTACACGATTTATGTCCATATGCTAAACCCTAGCCCAACCATCTACGGCTGGATCTTGAGCTTCTTCTCCATCTCGTCGTGGAATCCAGCAATGGGTTTTGTGTCGTCGCCAGTGTAGATGTCCTCCCATGTGATAATGTCCTCGCGTCCTCTCAAGATCTCCTCGTGCACGCTGGGCAGCCCGTTGCCGAGCGCCAGAGGGCGCCACTCGCTATCGCGCACCATCTTGAGCTCCATGCCGCGGCGGATAGGCTCGGCCATGCCAAATGTGCGGCGGAGCGTCTCCATGCGGACAGCCTCCTGTGTAGCCTCCCAGTTCTTCAGGCGCGCCTCGAGGGGGTGTGCGGACACGGGCTTCGACGACTTGGCTTCGAGAGGGGTCTGGCCGAGGCCGTGGCGGAGCGTGTCGTGGACGCCGGGGGCAGACGGGGCCGATGTCGTCTGTTCGGCATTGTGCGAGAAGGAGGAGGAGGTGTTGGCCTCGGGGATGATGCGCATTGACTGTGGTTTTGCTACGTTAGCTGGGCGAGGAAGATGGGCGATGGAAGCTTCGAACACGAACCATGATGGCGGGCGGCGCTCAAGGGCAGCGGGTTGTAGAGTCGAGGGTTGTGGCGATGAGAAGGAGTTTGTGTGCTGGCTTGTGATTCGGATGCTGCACAGCGGCGATTGGAGATGCGCGATTGATAGGTCGGGGTTGTGATGGTTGATGGCGGCGTCGGAGGTGGTGATGAAGCTCAGGTTGCCTGTAGGCTGCGAGAGAGACTCGCGTCGAGCTGCTATTGGCTGAGCGTGGTTGGTGTGGGGCGGGTCTGGCGGTGCAGCAGTGGGTGATGTCCAAACAGATTCGTTGTTGCTTCTGTGTGGGACATTTAGCATGCTTATTAATTTATTTTGTATTTTTGAGTTAAATAATGGATTTATTTGGGAAGCAAAAAGACTGTAAACACGCCCAAAATAGGTTGAACCGAAGCATCCTCAAGTTGTTTTACGTTTGGGGTTGACGGCCTCGTTCAGGAAACCACGTAGCTCACATGTACCGCTACTGGCGATCGATCCCTTAAAAGGTATGGATATGTACAGGGTTGTACATTTGTCTTTTGAGAGGCTCTGAGTTGCGTTACAAGAGCCCATATATATATATAACCCGGCTGTCCTGGCATTCGGCTGCATATAGCCCACTCGGCAAAGAGCAAACACATCCCCCGCACTACACTCTCGTCTTCTATTTCAAAATGTCAGAAGGATTAGCTGACTTCCAGGTTCCTGGAATTACTGATACATGCCATACATGGTACAAAGTGGTTGGCGATCTCAAGTCTGGCACTACTCCGCTTGTTATTTTACATGGCGGCCCAGGTGCTTGCCACGACTATCTGCTGCCGTTGACAAACCTGAAAGTTACCTTGGTCTTTTACGACCAGATTGGAAATGGCAAGTCTACACATCTCCCCGAAAAGAATGGCGATGAAACTTTCTGGACTGTGCAGCTTTTCATGGACGAGCTAGACAACCTGCTACGCCACCTCGGTCTGGACTCTCGCCCTATTGATATCTTGGGACACTCCTGGGGTGGTATGCTTGGATCACAATGGGCTGCCTCGAATTCTAGCGGCAATCTCCGTAAATTGATCCTATCCAACACTCTGGCTAGTATGGCGACTTGGATTGAGGGCCTTACGACGCTCAAGAACCAGCTTCCCGAGAAGGAGATAGCGGCGATTGATGAGGCTGAAAGAACCAAAAACTTCACTACGCCTGAGTATGAAGCTGCTATTGATATATTCTACCAGCGTCACTTTTCTCTTGCTAGGCCCTGGCCTCCACCTGAGGTGGAAGCAGCTATCTACTGGCTCACAAAGGACTCTACCACGTATGGAACTATGTAAGTGCACTGTATTTCAAGTTTGATTTGTCAAGTTGCGTATGACTGACCATCATTTAGGTACGGGCCCAGCGAATTGACAACTACTGGGTCGCTTCGTGATTGGACCGTGATCCCAGACCTACACAAGATCAAGGTCCCAACGCTGCTCATTAACGGCGCTCAAGACGAAGCCCAGGATGTAGCGATGCGGCCATTTTTTGACAGGATTCCAAATGTCAAGTGGATTACATTTGATAATGCTGCACATCTTGCTTATGTTGATCAGAAGGACAAGTATATGATGCAAGTACAGAGATTTCTCGATAACTAGAACGCTATCAATATTACTACGTTCATACCTTGTCGAACCATATCAACTCATCGTCTAATGCTGGTTCTAACGCAATGCCAATGGAAACGACTGCGCTGGCATCATTCAATTTGAACTGAACCTGTTCAAACGAAATGGGTGCACCGCCGAACTGGTCGCACATGTGTAGATGACCCCCAAACATGGTTTGCCCCGAAACGTGAAAGATTGCCAGCTTGAATCCCAACGAACGATCAGATCCATCTATAAAGAGGCCGCCATCTTTAATTTCAACAGTAACAGTATGATACCCCTTGTTTGCGTAATTTCCCACATAGACATCGAGTGGGAGCGTATTTGGCTCGCGAGTTGTAAGCTCAGGGTACAGCGATTTGCCAATGGCGTCAAAATCGGGCGCCTCGTAGTCCGCGTCAGTGCCTTCTCTTTTATGAACCGCTTCATCCCAGTCAACAAACTCTTTTTCTGAAACTTCAAGTAGACTGTCAATTAGTTCAAAGGCAATGGTATACCCAAGGTGTCGCCCAAAGGTGCCATTTGTGAATATGCACCCCCCAAACTTCTGATCTGGCATAAAGAAGTGATATGTCCCAATCCCATCAATCTCGCCAGCATGTGATACTAGCAGGCGGCCACGGTAATGGAACGAGTTCCAGCCACTACAGCATATCATGGTCGATGTGTAGGGCAGTGCGAACTCGTAGTTTGGATATTGTATCATTCTCTGCTTGATCATTGCTTTGGAGACGGCTTCCGTAACAGTCTCTTTGTGGTACATCGCTGCTCGAACCCATTTGATGTAGTCATTTACACATGTTACTACGCTTCCAGCGCCTTGGGCTTCGGGGGCTTCTGGCATGTCAATTTCGACGAGCTCGTTCAGATCCGGTCGCCAGACGTAGGCCTTGGCGAGGCGTTCACCAAGACCGTTGGCTATAGCTGCTGAAGGCTGTATGTTTGTGGAGTTCATTTGAAGCGGTTCAAAGAATTTCGTTTTTAGATACATTGGGAATGTAGTCTTTGTCATCTCTTCGATAAGATGGGTTGCAACTGTATACATGGTATTGTTGTACATGTATTTTGTCCGTAGCGGGTGGGAGACCTTGAGGTTCCGGAGGTTACGTGTTACTGACTTTGGCGTATCTGGAATTTTAGCGCGTGGACCTAGATATGACACATCGTGGCTAACATGAACGGATTAGCTAGGTCTCTAGGAAGAGCAGGACGAGAACTTACGGAGGGACTCCCGTTCGATGGGATAGAATATCCTCAACAGTAACATTCTTAGTATGTTCATCGCTCTGGAGAACGAAATCATCTGGTAATAGCTCTGATACCGGTGCAGTCCATGTAACCTCTGGGTAATTCAGATCTTCCACGAGAACAGCTACAGCGCCAGCTGTCATACTCTTGGATGATGAAGCAATGTCGAACAGTGTATCCGGTGTACAAGGTGCTGGAGGATTCAGTCTAGCAAGTCCAAATCCACGAGAATGCACTACATCGCCTTGGATGATAGCCACTGCAGCTCCTGGTATATGGCGTTTCTTCATTATATGTTCCACCCTGCTGTGGAACTTATCCGATTGGAAGTATTCCATCTTGATATGAAGTTCAGAGTTTGATTGAAGAGAGATGAAGGGTTTAGTAACAATCTGAGAAATAAAATCGGAAACAGTGTCTATATTTATAGTCAAGCAAGTGAGTCTGTCAATGGGACGCTGGCTACCCCTCATGCAGTTCCCAAAACTGGGGCGATGCAGCCAGGATGTCCCAGGTGGCCGCTCTGGCAGGTGTCAGCGTATTCGCATAAAAAGTAATGGCCGAGTTCCTCATGTTCGTATATTATACGACAATTGTAGACACTCTAGAAAATTTATCATATTTTTATTACTTTAAAGACAATAAGGTGATAATAGTCTTAGAAACGAAAGCTACCAAGTTGTGTCACCAGCTTACCAGCTTCTTCGACCCAAACAGAACGAGTTTGCACAAAAGCCACGACAGCCCAAAGAAGGCTGGTATACGCGCAAATATCCAACAACCTCTTTGATTGTGCCTTCAAATTCACCCAAAACATGTGGCTTAGCTTTGCATTGATCTCTGCGCTCTGGTTGATGAATGGAGTGTCTTCCGAAGGGACGGGCTTGTCCAGGAACTTGCAGAGAGGCTCCCAACCCTCGCTAACATGGTATTCCAAAAGGCGACCAGAGGGGACAAGGGATCTAACCTTATTATAGTGATCCTCGAAGCTCTGCCGGCCGTTTTTGGGAAAGTCGTGGTCGTACAGAATCTCGTGTATCTTTTGAAACATACGCCAGTTCCAACGGTTAGGCATCCGGAGCAGTCGTGCGAAGATGCCCACCATGGACCAGAGGTAGCTGGTGTCTACTACCTCTAGTGTATTTTCGACTGACCTATAAAACAATTCTTAGTATTTCTTGTTATAAATAGTCCCAGGTTGGGTTCCCAGAGTCTTACTTGTGCCACTTATCGACATCTCGAATCGTCAAAATCACCTTTGCATCGGGGTAAGCCTGTACGAGCTCCTCTGCAAAGTACGCTGCGGGCATATCGCAGACAGCCTTTTCTAAATATTAGCGACTGTATACGTTGGATATCGAAACTATCCACCTGATCCATCTCGATGGACTTACCTGGCAATTCCCGAGGAGCCGATCAAAGTCGGCACGGCCAGGGACGCGGCCAATACCGTCATGTTTAGCTCTGAGCCATTGCAACCAAGTCTTGCAGTCGCGTGTGTTAATAAACGCGGCGTCCATGGTATGATAAGTGTGTACGAAGCCAAGGGTTTGCAGAGCTTCCCGCATTGCTGCATTACACACCGACGTTCCGGTTAGTATAACCGACTTACAGGTCGACGAGTATGGTGAGGATTCTGGCACTTACACCGTGTTCCAGTACGACTGTACCCAAGGCACAGAACCTTCATTGGTACCGTACGCTGTCCGCTTTGCGATGCCTCCATTGTTCTTCTCGTCCTTGCTTAATGATCTCAGCAGAAATCCAAAACGAAAGATGGGATGAGGGGAAATTGATCAAGAGGACAGCGGCGGGCCTTCGCATAGTCTATCACATTCATGGCGGCCCTTAGCCGCATTAGCACCAGCTTTAGTTCGGATGTTAGTTGCTACGTGTTACCAAATCGTGTTACGCTAATAATCGGTATGGGGACAATTTATGTGTGGCGTCTTGCAGCTCGTCTTTTTGGCTTCCTAATATAGGTGGCTGCTGACATGGAGGTTTCTTCATCATGTCCTTGCAGCGTGCATTCAGCTGCTGTAGTTTTGGTTTCGTGGTGGCTCCAAGAGCAGCAATTGGCCAGCGCCGCAAAGAGCGCTAACAACCTGGGGCCCCAGGGGGCGTCGCCGCTGTGGCTCCACCTACCTAAATGGTCTGCCAAAGCGAAGCTCGACTGCCATCCAATTCCATCTCCGGTCATCGGTGGTCATGAGTCCTCAGCTACACGCGTAAATATCAAGCTCAACCACCAACACCTTCATCGACCCGAAGCACGTGGTTGAAACCGCCGTTAACCGACCGCTAATGGGTTCAGCAATCAAAGATAATTCGCAACAATGAGACCGCCTTCAGCTCAATTGCCAATCATCCGCATCGCCAACGGGAGATTTTATCGTCAACATCCTAATGCATCAGGCAAGACTTCAAACCCGTCGCTGTTTGATGGCGTCCACTTCGAACTGCCATCCGCATCATCTAAACCTCATAATTGGTGCATCATTGGCCCGTCGCTCTCTGGAAAGACTACATTCCTCCAAACCCTTCGTGGCCGTTTGATCTGTGACCCGCCCACAGCTCGATCCTACCCATACCTTTCCTCCGATGCAGTTCCTATTCGATTACGCAATACTGACCAAGCAATTCGATACGTTGGGTTTGATGCAGAAAATGGTGGCACGGCAGCATCTTCGGTAACAGCATCAGCCTACTTATCTGCAAGGTATGAGTCAAGGCGAGAAATCACAGACTTCTCCGTCCGTGACTTTCTACTAGGCAACACGGAACTGAATGCATTGAAATCCGAAAATGGCAAGGATGAAGGAGTCTCGCAGGCTCTTCTAGACAGGGTCGTTCGTGATTTAAAGCTGGAACAGTTACTCGATCTCCCAGTGACCTTCCTCAGTAATGGCCAAGGCCGTCGAGCACGCATCGCGAGGGCCTTGCTCACGCGCCCCGAGGTTCTCTTGTTGGATGAGCCTTTCATGGGTCTTGACCCTCCAACTGTTGCCGGACTCAGCCCGCTGCTTAAATCTCTAGCAGAGAAGTCGACACCACGTCTTGTGCTTAGTGCAAGACCACAAGATCCAATCCCAGAGTGGATTACGCATCTGCTATATCTTCGAACAGATTGTCAGGTTGGATACATGGGTCTGAAAGAGGATGTTCTCGAACGTCTCCGAAAATACGTGACTGGTGTAAAAACTGGCACCTTGATAGAGGATGCGTCACTTCCGACCCAACCACTGGCCGAAATTGGCCAAGTCGTTAGCAGACCTGAAGATGTTACTCTAAGCCATGATTCTGTCTCTGAGACTACAGCACCGGATCCCACCAATTCGTCTGCAGACGTGCTTGTTGACATGGACGGATGCCAGATCCGCTATCGCGATAAGATTGCTCTTGGCAACTGGTCCCAGACGGTCAATGGCAAGGAGAAGCTCGGCCTGATTTGGAAAGTTCGTCGTGGCGAACGCTGGGGTGTATTTGGACCGAACGGATCAGGAAAAACAACCATTGTGTCCATGTTGTCGTCTGATCACCCGCAATCCTACTCGCAGCCGCTTCGGCTATTTGGAAAAAGTCGACTGCCTGAGCCAGGTGAAAAGGCGCTAAGTATATGGGACCTTCAAGCAAGAATTGGGCATTCTAGTCCAGAGGTGCATCAACATATGCCTAGAAGTCATACGATACGACAGGTTCTGGAGAATGCCTGGGCAGATACGTTTGGTCTGAAGCCTAAGCTGGACGCAGCCGCAAAACAAAAGGTGGACGCCGCATTACGATGGTTCATGCCAGAGCTACGGCCAGATAAGAGCAGCAGCACAACTACAGGTAACGACCTTTCGTGGGCAGACGACTTCATGTTTGGAGAACTATCCTTCAGCGCCCAGCGTGTCGCGCTTTTTATCCGCTGTATGATCAAGAGCCCAGATATTGTAGTCTTGGATGAGGCCTTTAGCGGCATGGACGACACCGTACGCGACAAGTGTGCTCTATTCTTGACGGAGGGAGAGACACGGGTAAAAAAAGGAGACCAGGTCGTGGAAAGCGAGGAACACAAGGCGGAAACCGTTATTGTGCCAGGGCTGTCGGCCCAGCAGGCATTGATCTGCATAGCACACGTCAAGGAGGAGGTGCCCGACTGTGTGAGAGAATGGATCTGTTTACCGGAAGCCAACACGGGAAGCCCTGCGCGCTTTGGACGCCTAGACGGGCCGCTGAGGAATGACGGGACGAGGTGGCGACAGATTTGGGGTTTTGGCGCTGAATAATACGCTTGTTCAAAGTAGACTTGGAGGCGTGCTATATATATATTTGTATAGACTTGTAGAAGTAGACTTTATTTTCAGCAAGATGTATTGCGTTTTCCACTGTGGCTTTTCTTTAAATGTATTTGCATAGTAGCTGCAGTAGCAAGCTGTTATGTCACGATCTGGGCAAAAAAAAGCACCCACAAGCCAGGCACACAGTGGAGAAGCTTCGCTGTAAGGCTGCCACACAGCGCATGGGGTATTGCTATTATAGGCGATTGTTTTGCAGGTGGAGCTGCCCTCGGGCGATGCTACTGCCCTGTACTGTGGCAACCTTGGGAGCGGCCCTGGCTCTGTGTGGCACCATGTCTCTACTGTAGGAGGGGGAGAGCGATTGCACGCCAGGGTTGTTCCCTTCATCAACACCATCAACGGTCGTGATCCGGCGCCGACCATTTTTAAATCCGCGAATCCCCGCTGCAGCAGGGAGACGGCCGAACTTGATCACATCGCAACCGCGCACGGAAGCAAAGACCAATCACGACGCGCGCCATGGCCCAGTGGTCGCTGCCACGGAGCTTGATGATGGACGACGAGGAAATGGCCAAGAAGGACGACGATCTGCCTAGATCACGACACAACACTAGAGCAGCAAGTTGGCAGGCGAACAAGCCGCACGCGATGAGAAGGAGCTCGGCCGGCCGATTTGCTGTTTATACGCTGTTCGTCGTCTTTCTATTATACATCTACAGCCAGTATCGCGGCGGCGGCGTCTACTACGAAGATGGAGAGACACCGCTGCGATCACCCGGACGATTCATGTCCCAGCATCGCGGTGCTGGCTACGGCTTCGACGACTCGCTCGATCTCATCGATGATAGGAAACACGACATGTCAAAAAATAAACAAAAGCCCAAGGGCCAGGCCAAGGGCAAGCAATCGGGGCAGGCCGCCGTCTCGGAACCTGCTTATTTCACCGGCCCGATCCAGTTTCCACGACTAGCAATGTCGTTGCGAGCTTCTGGGAGCTCGGGTGGCAGAAATCCACGCAACAGAAATATTCTAATTGCCGCATCTAGTTTGCGCGCAGTTGCCAATGTCCTCCCCTTTGCTTGCCAGATGGCGAGCGATGACTTGAGCAGCATACATGTCGCCATCATGAGCCGGCACGATGTACTTATAAAAGATTTACTTGCCATTAATGGTGTTACTGAAGATTGTCATATCAGAGTACACGGTACGTTTTATATCTTCGACCAGCCTTCAAACATTGTTCGCTAACGCTAACACCAATGCTTCCAGACGCGAGAGTCGATCATAATGACGAATCCTCCAACACTCGTCTTGCTGTAGCATCTTTAAGAGCCTTTGGTAAAGACTGACTGCTAAAATCTACCGCTATGAGACCTGCTAACATGTACTTTGACAGACTATCTGGCAACATACGTACACCCACAGGTCGTTATCGTGGACGGCTCCATCTCTGAGGAAGGCTTTTTCGTCGAATCAGCTAGAGAGCAGCTCAAGGCGGCGAAAATACCTTTAATAGAGCTACCAAGCCAAGCATATAATACTCTCTCGTGGATTTCCAAGCTGGATGCCGTGGCCCTCTCAGGTATGCGCATATTCATATCCCGTCCCAAAACCAAGGATGTCATAAGCTAACTATAACACTAGCCTGGCACGACGTACATTTTGATATTCTTATTCAGGCACCATTCACAGGTAGTGGTAATCTTATTCGTCTATTGCGATCTCTAGCGGCGGCAGACATTGCTGGACACCCGATGCCGCATATTACAATCGACCTGCCCCCTACAGTCGAACCGGCGCTGGAGGAATTCCTGGATGGCTTTCATTGGCCTCCGGCGTCGGCAAAGGCTCGCTCATCACATATGCTGTCGCTACGCCACCGAATTAACAATAAAAAGCTTACCGAAGAAGAAAGCTTGGTTCGCTTCATTGAATCGTTTTGGCCTAATAAGCCAGCTAATAGCCATATTCTCATACTATCACCAAATACCGAAGTTACACCAGACTTTTTCCATTGTACGCAACAGCCGCGCTCTATACTATATAAATATGCTAACCACGACTCAACTAGATGTTCGATATGAACTCCTTCACAGACTCTACAGCGTCAGCGGCCAGTCGCGCAACGCGGATGGCGGCCTCTTCGGACTCAGTCTGGCACAACCTCGCTTGGACCCTCACAGTGACAAGCCATTTGTGCCCCCAACATCTGACAGCAAAGATGGAAAGCCGGCCGGGGACACTTCATTCCTATGGCAAATGCCCGGCACTGATGCCATGCTCGTCTTTGGTGACAAATGGGTTGAGCTTCATGGGTACATCTCACAACTTCAGGATCAGAACCATGGCAAGGATCCAGCTTCGGGGCTACTCTCCAAGCAAACCACGGCAAAACAGCCAGCTTGGATAGAACATATGGTTCAACTCTCTCGGCTGCGCGGGTATTTGACGCTATATCCAAGCAAAGCAACAGCCTCATCCATCATCACCGTGCATGATGATTTAGTGGACGTACCTGAGGAGTTCTTGGACCGAGAGCAGCAGCCGAGGCCGCCAAAGCCTACCGAATTAGCTAAAGAGGATCAAAGACAACCGCTGAGCAACGTTGCCATGATCAAGACATTGCCGAAAAACGGTGAGCTTGTACACTTACTTCACATGCCAGTTGTATCATGGAATGGCAAAGTGACAAGTCGAGAAGATGTGCGAGTCCAGGCAAGGAGTCAGCTGCAAAAGTTCCGCAGCGATGTTGGCGGCTGCGCAGCGCATGAGGGCCCAGTCGCAAAGGATAGGCTAGCGAGGGACTTGTTTTGTAAGGTTAAATGAAATGGCTGAGCAGCATGGAGCCGGTCCAAGAATATGAAATGGAACATGGCTTGGAAATAGGAGCTTCTTTGTACCAAATTTGAACAATGTGAGCATTTTGCTTCAAATCAGAGAGGGCATCTGCCCACTGTGCATTCGTATCAGCGTGATCTGTGTTCGCGGACTTTGTTGACGACAAGAAGCACGATGCAGGTTGCAAAGATTGACAGCGAAATGAACGCCAAAACCTATTTACGTCTGATTAGCTGTGCTCAGCCATTGACAAGCCCATAATAGTCGACATACGAGTTGTGTTCGCCAGCCAGACTGTACAATTGCCGCCTTTTTACTGTATAGATTTACGGTTCCTATCTGCAATGTTAACTAAGCCAATACGTGATCACATGTTTTGATAACCTACGTATGTAATTGCAAAGTCCGACGAGGAGTGTGAGGATGGCGAGGGCCCAGAAGATGATGCCCAGCGGCTTTGCCATCCTTCGCTCCGCAGCAGATGGTTTGTGGTTTATGTGGAATGAGAGCGTGATGGCGACGGATACAACTGCCATCAAAATAGACAGTCGGAGATAGGAGAGAAATGCTATAGAAGTCTTGTCAATATGCTACGTTTGTAACAGTAAGAATCACTACAAACTTCGTTCGTTTGCGCAGTGATCGCGCGCGTCGCTGCTCTCATTGTTGAAGAGCAGCGGGCCGAGAATTGGCCACCTGAAGAACGTTGACGTTCCAGCATGCCCTTCCGCGCTGTTTACCATCAGTATATGCTTTAGACAGCTCTTATGAGTTTGATACTCACCCAAGCTTGCCTACGTAGACTGGCTCTCGGAGAGCGACTATCGGGACACAGACGCGACAATCCAGCGACTCGTCGTCGATATCGTCGCTGTGTTGAGCCATGTGTAAAGGACTTTAATCTCGGAGTTAAATTTATTTGTAATCCGAGGATTTATAATCCGTTTGTTGACGGAGGATCCGGGATGCAGTGTGATGGATTTGGTGTGCCAGCAAGTCCGCCAAAGGGGCGTTGGTGACGTGACCTGGTGGTACGATGCGGTGCTGTTGCTGCGACGGCTGTGCAGTAGATACGCGTACGGCGCACTACCCGCTGTAAAATATGCTGTGGAGGACAGTTTAGTGGCGGACCTTTAGCGGTGCACCCCGATCGGCCGGTTCGGTTCGGTTACGGTACGAAATCTCCCCTTAGTCCCCACCACAGCGCGAGCCTCAGGGTAGGCAACCAGGCAGATTCGACAGGGAAAGCCTTTTCGGAATACTTCCTGTTGTAGCCATTGCCGTCATTTTCCCGCTTTTCTAGTCTGCACTTATATCCGCTCCGCCAATACGATAACCCGCGTCTATTGGCTAGCTATGCGACTAGTATTGGTTGCCGGCTTCCTGTTACGGTAACGCTAGCGGGCTACAAACTCCGCTACATTGGTTAGCTACCTTGGGAGCTCCTGCTATAAAGATCCAATGATTCCTACGCTAATGTAGCAGGAAGTTGGAGAGACTTAGAAGAAGCACTACTTGTCTCTGTAATTCAAGAGCATCTACAAACATGGCTCCCCAAACTCCTGTCAAAATCATCCTCGGAACATACCAAGTAGGCATTGGCTAGGCAAGATGCACGATCTCTCTGCTAACTGTTTCGCTAGTTTGGAGATACTTCCAAAGATAATCTCGCTGTGTTCGGTGAAAACAATCCAGATGGCCCGAAGGTCCTCGATACTCTGTATAGCCGTGGCTACAGAGACCTAGACACGGCTCGTGATTATCCAAACCTCGCCAAAGGCACCTCTGAAGAGCGTCTCGGTGAACTGGGCGCCCCCGCGAGATTTACAATCCACACGAAAGTCCACAGTGGAGAGGACGGTGCACACAAGCCTGAGAATATCGAGGAGAGTATCCAGGCTAGCCTCGACGCCCTCAAGGTTTCCTCTGTGGAAACCATCTTTCTCCATCTCCCGGATCGTGCCACGCCCTTGAAGGACGCCGCCAAGGCCATCAGCGATGCTGTCAACAAGGGCCAATGCAAGAGATTTGGCATTAGCAACTACTCTCCTGCAGAGGTGCAGCAGTTCATTGATATTTGTGACGAGCACGGCTATGTAAAGCCCAGTGTCTATCAAGGACACTATAACCCGTTGGTCCGTGGCAGCGAGAAAGAGCTGTTTCCAATTCTGCGCAAGAACAACATTGCCTTCTTTGCTTTTAGGTGTGTATCTCCTATCCTTTATTCAAAATCAAAACAACCGGTTTCTATGGCAGAGAAAAAACAGAAGCTTACTTTTTGATGGAACAGCCCTGGAGCAGGTGGCTTCTTTCAACCAACTACAGCCTCGGCCGCCCGCTGGAGCTCGTCTGTAAGTCAACCGCATTTTCCGTAGCTATACCAAGAAGCAAAGCTAATATCCTTTCGAAGCATCCTGTCGGAGGAGCTTACGGCCATCTCTACAGCGACCCGTCAGTCCATGCCGTCGTCGAGACGGTTCAGACTGCCGCCGCTAAGCACGGCATCAACCCCTACGAAGCCACGCTTCGATGGTCGGCGTTCCACGGCATCTTGGACGGTGCTCAAGGCGATGCCATCATTTTTGCCGTTTCTAAGCTCGAGCAGCTTCAGAAGAGCTTGGATGCTATTGAAGCCGGCCCGTTGCCCCAGGATCTTGCGGATGCTATTTCTGGAGTGTACGCTACTTGTGAGGCTGGTGCACCGCCATTCCACTTTTAATTTGTGTAAAACGCATTAAAGAGATGTTTATGTAGTGAATTATATTCTTAAAAAAATTATTTACGAAATTTCTATATTTCTTGACCAATGCAGCGTTACAGAATATCGCATCCAGTGGCGCGCATCGTTGGAGGTACCTCTCTGTACCCAGGCGACCCGACCCGCCTGCAGGAACCATAAAAATTATCTTCGACACTGTCGTCACCGAACAACAAAAAAGATTTTCGTTTGTCTTTCACTTCCAGCGTCGCTACAATTCTTTGCGTTGCACCATTAGCGCTGCTTTATCTTTGGATTTACTGAATTAACACTGCAATTTCGCAATTGTCTCGAAATATTTAATCACAGGTGCTCTAAGCGGTAACCAGCAATTCACCATGGGCAAGTCTCGCCGCAACAGAAGCGGTGCGGCTCGTCGCGATCCTATCGCTAAAGAGGTCAAGCCGCCCTCAGATCCCGAACTGGCTGCTCTCCGTGAAGCCAAAATTCTTCCTGTTATTCAGGATCTCAAAAGCGCAGACCCCAAGTCGCGGTCTGCCGCAGCTTCGGCCGTCTCAAACATCATCCAAGACACACGATGCCGCAAACTGCTCCTACGAGAACAGATTGTTCACACTGTCATGACGCAAACAATCACGGATGACTCAATCGAGAGCAGAGCCGCAGGTTGGGGTATCCTGCGAGTCCTTGCTCAGGAAGAAGAGACCGACTTCTGTGTTCACCTGTATCGATCCGACATCACCACCGCCATTGAGTTTGCCGCCAAGTTTGTATGTCACCACCAACCGTCACCCAGCTGCTTTTTTACATGGGCTAACTATTCCACCAGATCACTGAAAAGCTTCAACAAAAGGCTATGCTCTTCTCAAACAGCACAAAGGCCGAGAGAGGTGTTTGCTGGAGCATTGCCTCGTCTCTTGTTTCCTTGCTCACAGCTTTGGCCGAGGCTGGAGATGACATCCTCGTCGCCATCTCGTCCAACACCACAATCACCCGTATGCTGGCACTGATTGTGTCATACAAGAGCCCTATCGAGAATGAAGAGGGCGTTGATGCCCTGAAAACGGACGCTCTGGCCTGCTTCATGATTCTTTGCGAAGACAACGAAAAGCTTGCCGAAAGCATCGCCAAGGCCTCAGACGACCCCTTTGTCACTTCTATCATGTCCTTGAAGGATGAAGTCAACAGCGATGGCATCCTTGCTTGCGCTGTTCTCCACAACATCTTCGCGTCTCTCGCAGGATCTCGCAAGGGCGCCGAGTCCGACGACGGCGATGATGCCGTCCTGATTCCCACCCTCACAAAGGCCATTGCGACTTTTAATCCGGAAAACGTCATCTCAGAAGGCTCTGGCTGGTCTAACCCTGTCGAATACCAGCAGCTCGCTCTTGAAACCATCGCCGCCATCGGCACCAGCCTGACAACAACAATGACTGGGGGTGCTTCTGCAAAGCCTGCTCGCCCAGCTCAAAATGGCAGTGGCCCCGAGGGTGCTGAAGATGATGAGAACATGGATGACGCTAACGATGACGAAGAACTGGCTGAAGACGGAGAGGACGACGCTGAGGAAGACGAGGATGAGGATGATGAAATGGACCAGGAGGCCATGGAAGCTGATATGGACATGGTTACTGGCGGAGACGATGACGACAACATTAGCGACTTACCAGTGCTTCAAGCGCTTATCGACACAACTCTTCCCGAACTGATCCGCATTGCTTCTTCTCAACCATCCAACGACGAAGCCATTGCCATCCAAGGCCATGCTCTTTCCGCTCTGAACAACATTGCCTGGTCGCTATCTCTGGTCGACTTCTCTGACGACCACAACACCGGTATTCAAAAGGCGTGGTCACCAGCCGCTCACTCAATTTGGGAGCGCGTCGTGTCTCCCATCCTTGCTTCTGATACCGCCGACCTCACGCTCGCTACACAAGTCACTAGCATTGCCTGGGCAGTGGCTCGTGCTATGCAGAGCAAGACACCTCTCAAGACCGGCGAGCAACAAAAGTTCATCTCGCTGTACCAGGCCACGAAGGGATCTGCCAACCACCCTGCTGAGGATGAAGACCCCTTCCAAAGTCTAGGCGTCAAATGTATTGGCGTCCTCGGCCAGCTAGCACTCGACCCTTGCTCTGAGGATCTTAACCGCGAAATCGGAACCTTTTTGATCACACTTGTGGTTGCGCTGCCCAACACCCCTGCCGCCGATGCTGTCGAGGCATTCAACCAGCTCTTCGACATCTACGGTAACGAGGAAGCCTCGTATGACAAGTCAGTTTTCTGGGGCAACAACTTTATCGGCCATCTTGAGTCATCTATTGCCAAGGCGAGATCCATGGCCAAGTCTGTTGACAAGAGAACTCAATCTGAACTGAGACTACGTGCCGATGAAGCTGTTATGAACTTGACGAGATTCCTAGCCTACAAGAAAAAGAACAAGCCTACAAACTAAAAAAAAAAAAAAACACAAAATAGCTATTTACAAAAGTTAATATTAACTATTTATATGTCATTAACATTACCGTATGTGTTTCTCTGTTGTAGATGGTTATGGGCTGGGAGGGTCTCAGCATCTCTCAAACACTCGGTATAAGCCCTTCAAATTGGCCACTTCCAACACGCTACCGTCCATTAAAGCCTTCGTAGCCGTAAGTCTCGACTTGAATGCTGGGAAAAAGATGTGCTCGACAGCCCAGCGAATGTGTTGACGGCGAATCTTGAGTTCCGGTAGCAGCTTTTCGGAACTCAGGTCGTCGGATACTGGACTTGGCGGCAGCTGCTCTGGTACATAAAACGTAGCCAGTTCTCGCAGAAAGGACTCCATACAGGGTTTCTCCTCATTCCAGTTTACAAAGGGGCCTAGACGCAACAAGAATCGGGGTAGCTTGGCAAGCGACGGCGTGTAGCCCTTGACCATGAGCGGAATGGAAAGCAGCTCTCCAGATGGCGAGATCTCGAGCGAAAAGTACTCCTGTAGCATCTCACGTCTTTCAATCAGCTGGTCGTGAGCTTTCTCGACAATCGTCTCCACGTTAAAATTCTCGTTGGTGACCTTTAACGACTCCTTTTCAACCTCTGCCGCCGCAGTGAGTAGCTCTCGCAGATTCAGTGCAGGAGAAAACTGCAACAGTCCAAAGTTGCCAAAGTCGTTCAGACCAAGCTGATAAAAGTACTCGAAGCAGACATGCCCATAGTCAACCAGAAATAATCTTACCCCAGACTGTATGGCAGCAAGGCGCCGTTGTTCATCAACAATACCGACAAACGTATGTGATGCAAAAGTCTCTGTTAGTTCGCTATGAGCTTCGTCGCGTACCTCACACCTCAGCTCTTTAATGCTTGAGAGACGACAAGGGACAAATTCCCTCCCCGTTTCCGCATAGTCAATGGATTCTGGAACAGCTACGGGCTCGTCAAATCGAGTATTTGGCACAGGTGACTCCCCGACGCCTGCAGATGAAAACATGCTGGTGATCTTGCGCTCAGACATGTCCGTACGTACAAGATCGTTGGAGTAGCGGCGCAGCTTCTTGCTGGTCATTGGAGTCTTGGTCGAGAAATTGGCGTCGTCATCTCCAGAGTCGACTTGGCGCGCCCCAGGGATTAGTGTTTGAGTCTGAAATGTTCGGCTGGTGTCTACTGCTGCTAGGCTAGCCTCGAGTTTCTTGCAAATCTCTTGCACAATCTCGTCTTCGTTCAGGAAGTGAACTTCTCTCTTTGTGGGATGCACATTGACGTCGATGCGGGCGGGATCGATGCTGATGCTGAGATATACAAACGGATGCCCTCCCTTAGGCAGAAAGGTCGAGTATACTTGCTCAATAGCCTTTTTGATATGAGTAGACTCCACCGAACGATGGTTAATGAACAATACCAGGGTCGTCTTCTTAATGTGATAGTTGGCATTCGTGACAAGACCTGAGGATGTAAAGCCCCATCTTGCGTCAGCAGCGCCTATTTCTAATAGCTCGTTCGCAACATTGCCACCATATATTTGCCGTATTCTATCATTCGTCGTCGCAGCGCTCTGTATTGACAAACTGGTGGACGCCTCACCAGCCTTTTTACATGAAAAGCCAACTCCGGCTGAGTGGATTGCATAGCGTCCCACCATGTCAATGATTTTATTGAACTCATCAGCATGAGATCGAAAGGCCCTTCGTCTTGTCGGAACATTGAAGAACAAATCTTCCACTGAAATCTGAGTTCCACGGCGTCCAGCTATGCCCTTGGGCTCGGCTGGCTGCCCAGGTTTCGGCGGTACGAGCTTTCCATCGAGGTAGTGCGCTCGCCATGCCAAGGCTGAATCTTTGGTCTTGGTTGTAACTGTTAAATGGGCGATATGGCTAATACTTGCTAAAGCTTCGCCGCGAAAGCCATAGGTGGAAATTGAGTTGAGGTCTTCGAACTCGGTGATTTTTGAGGTGGTGTGGCGTTCACACAAAATGGCCAAGTCAGCTTTCTGCAGGATGTTAGTCCGATAGTTCAAAGCTTCATAGTATTTAAAAAAGACTGACTTCTATTCCGGAGCCATTATCCGTAATCTGCAACAGCTTGAGGCCGCCATCCTTCACAAGGACTTCCAGAGACGTGGAGCCTGCGTCGATGGCGTTCTCTAACAGCTCTTTCAATGCGTGCACGGGTGCTACGATGATTTCACCGGCTGCTATTTTGTTGACGACATCAGGGTCTAGTGCCTGTAAAATCTCATTAGCATATAGCGGCCTCTGTGCAAAGGGATTGTCTCGTACTTTGATTCTTCTGGTTGGTTTGGCCTCGTCGTCGGGTGCCTTTCTCTTAACGCCTGCAACAACGTCGACCTCCATCGCTTCCATTATGAAAGTGTGTGGGTTTTAATTATAGCGCCAATACTTGTATCATTTGCGACAAGGCAAATTGCAAATACTAGGAACGGTTAGAAAATAACCGACAATGACTTCCCCGCGTGACGTGGGGCGAGCTGATTTTGAATTGGGACACGACATTGGCACGCTTCCACGTGACGCATGAACTATGATAAAGTGAACTACATGCTGATAACAACGGTACATAACCACACTGCGAGAAAGTTTATAACGTAGAAATGATATTCGAGTTTATATTTTAACCCCAAAGCCCTTTACATGTGCGTCCTTTTGCCCCTTCCTACCAGTTCTGTAAAATCCTCTATCCAACATATATTGTTACAAAAGTAAAGCTACATACAACGTGAGAAAATCACCCAATTCTTGCTTGAGATAAACCTCATCTAATGGCGTCTCGACGAAGTCTCTGGAGAATCAATTAGTCCTCCAATTGTAACTCGTCGCCTCTTGTTCTCTCGCTGCTCATCGGTTTCAACGCTTGGAGAATCTCGTGAAGCTGGTTGAGGACGAATAGGTGGCAGTTGGTAAGGAGAGAACGCAGGGAAATGAGAAGACTTCGGTAGCTCACTCCGAGGCACCTGTGATGGTGTATGCATATTGTAGTTCTTTCTTGTCGACGAGGATGCAGAATAAAGGGCCTGTGGTGGGCTGATACGAGGACTCGAGCTGGGGTAGCCTTGTGAAGCGATACCTGAAGCCGAGTACGATGATCTTGATTCATTGCTGCTGCGACGTCGATCGAGGTAATATGGATCTAGCCGCACAGCGGCTGCCGGATTAGACCTGGACCGTTCTAGTACTGCATGATGCTGAGTTGGGTCCGATTCTGAACGAACACGTCGGTCGACCGGCAGACTAAGATAGACAACGATGAAAAAGAAAAGACCTTCTTTCAATAAGCCAAGTTTGAGCGCTTGAGACTTGACTTGTCCGTTCACAGATACGATAGGCCAGTATTCATGCTTGGTAAACGAAACACGGTTGACTTGCTCTGTTGTGAACTGCAGAGCATGCACAGCCTGTTCTCCTCTGTCGTAGATCGGTCGAAGATAGCTTGGCTCGCGCCGCTTTTGTTCATTGACAAATTCAGTGCGCATTGCTGCGGCTCGACCCGCTTCCGGTGCCGGGAGAAGATCACTAAACCGACGACCAATTAGGGTTTGAGGTAAAGAGAGTGCTTCGGTGAAAGTAGAAGAGACTTTTACAAATTCGAGATCCAAATTCATAAAAGCAACCGGCTCGGAAGGTACTGCGGCCTGATTTCCGTAGGCCAGATGATCAGAGCGCGACGGTGTAAGAACTCGATCCAGATATTTGGGATTGGGTGCCGTATTGGGCACTGCACCGGGTGGAAATTCTGGTCCTACAAAGTGTCGAGGACGCTCACTATACATTGTCGCTGGCGGTGCCGAGGGCGCGAAGATGTGAACAGGATGGCGAACTACGCCTTCAGCAGGCTGATGGAAGCGAGATGGATCGTATCGAGCCTCTCGATCGTCCCTTAATCTAGGACGGCCACGCTTCTTGTGTTGTACATCAACACATGAGTCTTCTTTGCCATTGCTGACACATCTCGAACATGGTCGTTGTGCTATGATATGTTAGCAACGATAAAGTTTGAGATAGTAACGAGGGTTAGCATACCATCACATCTACAAACATGTTAGCTTGGACAACAGGGTTATATGATCACCAACTACTTACCTTAGATGTGCTCGCTTGCAAGGTACACACGCGGACGCAACATGGCTTTTGGCTTTCCTCTGAGATTTTGGAGAGGGAGGTTGGGCCTGAGTCTCATTTGCAGAAGAAGTTGCAGGCAGTGAAGTACGAGGCGATGATTCAGTTGGGCTAATATTTTTATTGACCAGTTGATGAACGTGGTTGTCGATCCTTGATAATGGGTGTACTTCAGGGTGTGTTGATACATCCTTGGCAATGTTCGCATATGTATCATGATAGCGCGGTAGTGATGTGTTTTGACCGATTTTAGGATCATTGGTATTTGATGATGGCCAGCGGTGCTGGTCATGATGTGTTTGTGTTCCAGAGATGGTGATGACCGGGCTGTATCGTTCTTGACCCGCACCAGCCGCTATTATTGATGGCAGTGCTGGCGAATTTGCTAGTGATGGGGACACATAAGCCTTTGTAGCGGCTGGTGTGTCCGAATTTGACCCTAATGACATCCAATGGAAGCCACCAGCGCGAAGAGCTGGGGTATGAATGCCGTGGAGCTTGCCGAGAGAGAGTGGCGGTTGGTCGACGGCGCGACTGACGGATAGCATCGATATAGTTGTGAAATGTTTAATGAGTAAATTCGAAGCAAGGCTAGGTGTATATGGCCCAGAAATGTATAGGCCTCGTATTTCCTAGTTTTGCGCCCTTGGCTTGTAAAACAGCCTTGGTTCGATGTGACTGCTTGAAATCTAGCGAGCTTTGCGAGCGCAACACTGGTTTAGCTTTGTGATGCAAAAGGTTTCTCTCTGGCGAGCAGAGGATATTTGATATCGTCCAATAGCGCTGTTCCCAGACCTTTTGGGTCTTGAAACGAGACTGACCTACTGTCGTACCAGCACCGAGAAACTTGTGAATTCCGTCTCACAACGTGACGGGCCGCTTCTTTGTTTTGTAAGCTAATTCGGCTAGTTGCAGGTTCCTTTTGGACAAGGCTTGGAGCTTTTATATATTCGAAGTAATTTCCGACGGTTTCGTGACAGGTGCTTTCTGGAAGAGCTTCCGAGATGGTGGCGGCGATCGCTGAAGCGATGAATAGTGAAAGAGATTCGGAACTTTAGCAAAGAGACGAAGTGGGGGAAGTGCGTAGATTTCAGGCGATTCGAATTCATACATAGAATGGCCGCAAATAATGTGAGACTCAGACGATTCGGAGAAATATTGATTGGGAGGGAGGGCGGAGGATCGGGAATGCAAGATCGATAACGTAAATACTGAACAAGCTCCAGATGCGCCTATTCGATCATTGAGGAATTGAATGGATTTCTCAGAAAATGCCGGTAAATAAATGATCAGAGGAAATCGACACAACTTCGGTCCTTGATTGTAGGTGATTGCGGGCGGTGGTCTGGTGCTGTATAGGTCCAAGCGTATGTGACAGGAATCCAGTAAATGAACGTGGTGTTAAGGACCGTTTTGAGTGAGAAGAACCCTCCAATAACCAGAATGGTTAGAAAACGTTGGACCCTATTTGGGTGTGAATATTATCGCAAGGGCGAAGAGAAAAAGGGCACGAGCGAAGTATTGGTTCAGGGAGACATAGCGATCCAGTCAACTGTAAGGTTACCAAGATGCCCCAACACAAATCTCAACACTGGATTGCGAAATGCAATACTGCGTCTCAAGACAGACCGCAGGACGCGACCTCTTGTTTTCGTTGTCAAGTTCCGAGTTGTTGGTTGAGCGCTCAGATCTAGTGTGCGTGAAACTGGTGCGAGGGTAGAGGTTATGGATGGGTAGAAGCAGCCAATACAAGGCTCTGGAAACGATAGGCTAGTTCAGCCGGAGTCAAATGCAACGGCTTGTAATAGCCTCAGGTGATGCAATCAATGCGCCGGCTTGACTCGGGCACTACTTGCACGCAGGCGTAGGGCTAGACTCGACCTGAATACAGATGTATCGGGGCTAGCGGCAAGACAGTGAGGCAAACAGATTGATGCAAGGAACAATACAAATGCACAAAAGAAAGGAAAGGCGAGAGAAAAGGGCCTTTGGAGAAAGGCTCTCTCTGGATCTAGAAGGAATAGAAACGTGCCCACCGTCCAACAACAGAAGCGGCGCCACCACGGACCAGGGCAGCTGGTTTCTTACCATGCTGCTCCCAACATGCAATGTGGGCACTAAAGACCGATTTTCGTATCTGCTTACCTTTATTCGCTACCATTTCTGCTCGGGAGTTACCACAAATGCCCTGACTTTGCATGGGGCAAGGTGGGTGCCAAACTCCCCTACCTAACTTGGCAGCTGGTCCTGCTAGCTCCCTAGCCTGTGAGGCGGCTGGAGCCATGTACTGTTGCCGTCAATGGGGCCACTTTCCTTGGGGTGTGCCTATTGAAGGATCTAACAGCGTGGGACGGCTAGTCCAACCAGCACATCGCTATCGAGGGGGGCTATGTTGGACAAGAGGGTTGGCTGTTGGCGCCCACAGGGCAGGCCACACCACCCGCATGCATCTAGCCCAATATGTACCTTACAGCCACAACGGTCAAGCGATGAGAGCGCACTGGCCCCCCCACTATGCTAGGCTCTGCTTCTGTGGTGGGATGGGGCATGGTGCTCTCTGGTAGCGCCATGCGGCAGCGTCTTCAAGCCACTTTAACAAGAGCACATCGCGTGTTTTTTTTTTTTTTCATGAATCGTGTCTGCGCGAGGGAAACCTTGCTAACAGACCCTCATATCGAACGGATACGTTTCTTTCCACTGCATCCATAACTAGCAAGAAGAGCCGTGTCCAGGTCAAGATCTCGGGTCTTATTCTGTCCGATGCTTGGGCCAAGCAGGCTTGCGCAACGCCAGAGTGTGGACGAACCGCCCATTGTACGCCAGGTTCGCGGCGGACCCAGCCGAGTAGGGGACCCGCAGGTTGGTCGCATGGCCGAAACGGACGAGTGGCCCCCGTCAGAGCGTCATAATATTAGAGGATGCATGCAGGTGTTGCGCCGCTGTCCAGGTAGACGGCGCCTTCGATGATAGGCGGTGCTCTAGTTGTAGGCGTGAGAGCATGCTTACCACACACTGCAATTCCCGGAATAGCAGCGACACAGCCATGACAAGTAGTGCTGGTATTTTAGTGTCAGCCTGACTGGGACGTTTTCCTTTGCGATAGGATGAAATCGCATTTGGTCTGTCTTGGCCAGCTTACGCCTCGCCTATGTGCGCTAAGTGGTTGGCAAGCTTGGCCAGAACAGGCCTGGTTGGACGCCCGTCGGCGTGGCAAATAACGAGTTTGTGCTAATCTTGTGTGTTGGTTGCAGGCAAGCAAACATACAGGATCCCCCCAGGTCACGCTGCTGTCTAGGCTGTACCTATGGTACAGAAGCTACTGGGGGCTTGGAGCAATTCTATTGGTTTCGGATTGAGCAACGAAAGAGTCCAAGCTGCTTCTGCAGCCACTGCAACAAGGTGCCTGGCCCTGCCAATAATAGACGGTAACAATTTCCGGCCAGGGAGAAGGCGGCGTACATGAATGAGCCCGATCTTGGGCATGAGAAACCTGGAAAACGAAGCGTCGGAGATCTTGCTCTCGGAGCACTAGCGTAGGTCAGGCAGGACGCGCGCGCGATGTGACGGTACCATCCCGAAACGAGATTTCGACACATGGTAGTCCTGCCGCCTGGTCTCCTGTCGGTTCGTGGGGCAGCCTCCTTATGCCCTGGCCGACGTTCCCCATGGCTGCTGTATCCACGAGGCTTGACGGAGTTTGCTTGTCGGCAAGCCGCTGCGTTCTTTTCAAAGAGGCTTGAATAGCTGTAGTGGGATGCTTACAGGGGTCCCCCAAGCTGCCAGGCAATGTCGCGTGGTTTCTCTCCGCCAAGACTGCCCTTGGAAGATTCGGGAAGCAAATCTAGCGACCTACAGGTGAAATACTTTTGCTACCATCAGCGGCAAGTTCAATGACGGCAACATACGAATTTGCCAGTGTCGATTACCATCTGTCAGCACGGGTTAGCGGCGGTGCTAGAAATGGGGTCCTTTGCCGCTTCGCTATGGCATTCCACCTCGGCAGCAGCAAGTAACAGCTTGGACCGCCCCGTCTGAATTCAACAGTAGCGAGTGTCCGCGAGTGGAGGGAGCCATGTGGGTAAGGAGCTCGTTCTTGGTTTTGGCGCGCCGCCGCTGCACAGGCTCGCCTGGGAGAGATTGCAGATGCGCCAAAACGGCGCTATTGAGTGGCTAGTGGCCCCTCCTCCCGAGGCGGACCCAGCGCCCGTTAGCGCTAATTACACTTGCAGACTCTGGGGGATGATGCGCATGAAGTCCCCTTCCTTTCCTGGCCTGGGGCGTTTGGTTGGCTGCTAGCGTCGTTTTTCATTTTTAGTTAGGGCCGTCAAAAGTCTAAATTTCTCCGGATGACATGCGACTCGTGCTGCAATAGGGCCAGAACAGGAGATGTTAGTTTCAACGGAGCCAGGGGGCTGGTTAGTATTGAATACCATTATTTTATTCTTCTTCGTCTTCTAGAGACTGTCACCATGCTACTGATGATGCTGCTACTGCCGCTGATGATGATAACTGATGACCCGTCATGTGCGTCGTGATGATGGTGACGCCAGGTGTTGACAAAGAAGGATTTGCGGTGGGGGACGGAGCACTCCCCTCTGCAGACGAGGCGGAAAAGCCCAAATGATCGTCCAGTGGCGACCACAAGGCGGGCACCTGCTGGAGACTAGGCCCAGTCCACCGCTCGTCCAGCGCTCTGCCCGTACAATTCCCACTGGAACGAGGCCCCTGGAGCCGCTATAACTCGGTGCCATGGGAGGGGCGGCAAGGTTCAGGTGACGCTCAGTGGCTCTCCCCACAACGTTGGCACCACCACCGCCGTCGGCTGCGCAGTGCTTCCAGCTCAGGTAGGTCTTTGCTCACCAGCGAGGTTGTAAGCTAATCCCAATACGAATACAACTGTCATGGTCTAGAGCAGGCCCGTCTTGGTTCACAGCTTCCAGAAAAGCGCCCTCAGCGCTTACATACAAGTTAGCTTCCCCGAACTCGGCCCGCCCTCCCAAGACTTAGACAGGTAAAGAACGAATTGAAAGGTAGGCCTCGGGGACTATTAGCCCTGGGATACACCCAAAGGAAGTGATTAACGTCCGTGTCGGTAGTCTTGTAACCGTGCCGACCCATTCGGGATGGACTTGCTCGTTGCAGAACTCGCGTAGCGGCTATTTTGGCCATTGTGCCACCATTAAGGGGTTCTCATGCCACAATAACGAGACTCGACCCAGGAAAAGGCGGAGCCGTTACTCTACCGCTACGAAAATCTTCCGACTCGGATCGTAACCTTGTCTGTGGGCAAGGGTAGAGAGGGGCTGCAAGAAACCTTCCGGAGGGTTTTCCTTCCTGAGACTAGTCCTTGTTCTGGCAACCTTTGGCGAGGCCAGTGGAGGTAGGATCAGGTGTCAGGGTTCTTTTTCTCTTGGGACCTGACGATCAGACAACCAATCGACCCGTTCGTGCGAATACGCTAGCAAAAAAGCACGAGCCAGGATGTGCTGCAAGCATTGCCCGGCGGTCGGAGGAAGTGTCAGCGAGTCTTGTGATGTGGACACTGATGTTATTACCTACAAAATGCATTGGAAGTCGGTTCGTATCTGGAAAGCAACATAGGGCGACCATGGAGCAAAAAGCCATCGCGGAGTCGTCGCATCGTGGCCCATCACATGTTGATCCATTTCCCACACGGAGCCGCGGCGTATGCAAACAAATTAAATGTGGCTGCCACATGAGGGCCTGTCCGCTATTTCGTTTCGCTGGCGCTTTGCCTTCTGCTTACAGAAGTTCCCATATGGCGTTGGCCTTCGGGGAATGGGGGCCGAACAGAATGCGCTTACGGACGCTAGCTATCTCAACCTAGTATGACGACTCAGGTTCGGCTGTCGCGGTTTTGTTTTCTGACTATGTCCACGTTTTTATCGCCTGTTGTCAGAAGCACGAACCACTTCAAATGCGAAAAACGAGCGATCCCGGTATGCTATACTACCGCCTTAGAAATCTATATGCAGCCCGTTTGACGGGAAGCGGACGTAAGCGGTTACACGGACTAGTAGAGATCGGCGCCATGTTATTGACTTAAAGGAGAACCAAGTCGAACGGACAACTAGTCCGAAGGGGGGAGACTCCGACACAGCGTTTGCAAACCAATTACGTCAGTATATCTGACTTTTACCAATCACATTAGAAAACGTCTTTCCAGTGTCAAACCTAAGTAACCAGTGACACTCACGTGTCCGAAATGACGAGAAGACCGTTTCCTGTACACCTGCATCTCGCATTGCTGCCATATTACAGGATGGCTGCAGACGGCCATCGCCACATTGCGGCAGTCTTAATTGAACGCAGACAAAAACGTACGACGATGACTTTTAGATTAGCTCAAAAGTGCTTACCTCCGCCCACCTTGGACGCCTTTCGAGTATAATCACCGGCGGAGGTTATTCCTCCGGTCAACATAGTCGCCGCGTGCCGTCCACCGATGGAATATCCATCTCATCCAGCCAGATGTGCTGACTGGAACGCCATGGTGCGTCTATTTACTCCTGTCTTCATGTCTTCCTCATGTAGCTTGAGAACTAGAGGCATGATATCTGCTTGAATGGATTGTCTGGCAATGCGCCGGTCATTTATTAAGATAAATGCCTCGTGCATGTCGATCCGAGAAACGAGGCTAACAATAAATGCAGAACCATTCCGGTAAATGTTTCAGCGCCTCCCTATACCTGTGGTACCCCTCCCCATAGACCCTGTCGTCTCTCTCTCTCTTTTTTTATTTAGCGACGGAAATATGATGATTAGCTAGTAACACTTGGTCGGGGAACTGGTCCCTGCAATACGTGTAATCGTCGCCCTCCCTTCAAAGAATAGTAGAGGACCAGGGTCACGACTCCGGTGCGATTGCCCTTGCGCATCAACGGGTAGACATCCGCTGAGACTCTATAAACGAAATCATTTTTAGCCCCTTCGCCTCAGCTGCTGCGGCGTCTTACAACCACCTGCCGTCCTGTCGCCCCCCAACGTCTGCAGCCAGGCTGGCTTCCGAAAGGTAGCGGGATACCACACCAGACCAAGGCGAGGCTTGCCCATGCCGCCATAGTTCTTTGGGGTTCCCGTGCCAAAAAGTGCGCCGAATGCATGGCGTCGTGTCGTGCCAAACGCCACACGTCAAGGCTCGACCAAATTCGCCTACCAGAAAAAGACCATCGAGCCGCCATGGTTGCCACATCTGGGTCCTTGGGGCTAGGCTAGTCCCCCCTTTCGGTGTTTAGTTTGTGTTAGTCAATCACTGTCTTTCTGCTTCTCATTTTAACCATCCGCAAACAGATGACTGGCGTAGTGGCTTGCAGGCGTTCAAGTCGGGCACTCCGTGATGGAGGTCCGTCAAGCGTGCCGCCTCCAAACGCCGAGATTGCGGGAATTGCCAGCCTGTGGCTGTTCACTTCTACATGTTGGACAAGTTTTTAATATGGAGTACATCCAAAAGTACCCAGTGACAAGAGCAGTATTAAAAAAACAAGAAATGGCTTGCTGCAAAACTATATACGAAAAATGAAGTACAATAACAGTCGAGAAATATACAGGTCCATGCTTGGTAAAACACCACACGTGAAAATCCCAAGACCTCTCCAAATACATGGACATTAAATAGTTCAGGCCGTCACAGGGTTCCCATCATCACTTGAAGTTCCATCGTACGGCATTGTATGACGTTAAGTCACCACCTTGTAATACCAGACCTCGCTCCATCTTGACCAACCAAATCATGGCTTGGTTAGTACAATGCTCGCCTATCTGCAGCATCTTGCACGGTACTTGGTGAACGTGCGCTACTGCAATGCGGCAAGGGCCGCCGAGGCAGTATCGCAGCCATAGCTTCAAGCGTTGGACCTGCGGTCTTGGTTGCAATCAGCTACGCCAAGATATATCACAGAGGCTATACCTCCTGGGACAAGAGTGGCATATACCGCATTACAATCGGCTTTCGATGCCGGCGTAGTGACTGTCACTGACCCAGTGAGAGTCGGGCCAAACCAGCCTGATAGCCTCCCATATATGTCTAGATGCATACGTTAGCAAATGGATGTAAAAGAAATCAAAGTGGATAGACATACCCAACGTGAATAATAGCCAGCCCATCTTTCACTTCTTGTGGCAGATCCTTAACATCTTTGCGATTTTGGGCAGGGAGAAGAACGGTCTTAACCCCGGCGCGGAGCGCACCAATGAGCTTCTCTTTGATGCCACCGACAGCTGTCACCTTGCCACGTAGAGAAATCTCACCCTTCATTATTGATTAGCAACAATTCTATGGAATATTTTGCAACTTCACATACCGTCATAGCCATCGTTGGGGGAACAGGCTTTCCAGAAAAGAGGGAAATGAGGGCGATAGCTTGGCCTATACCGCTACTGGGACCATCCTTCGGGATGGCACCAGATGGACAATGGACATGAATGCTTCTGTCTTTCATAATGTCCGTTGATGCTTCATGTGTTAGTCCAAGTTCATAAGCATGTGCCTTAACCCATGTTAAGGCGACTTCAACGCTTTCCTTGAGAACATCTCCTAGTTTACCAGTAAGCTGAACAGACCCCTTGCCTGGCATATCAGCTACTTCGATAAACAGGATGCTACCGTTTCCTCCGGAGCTGTACGCAACCAGCCCAGTGACAATACCAGGTCGGCTTGTCTTTTCAGTAATCTCCTCTTCAAATTTCTCAATGCCAAGAATGTCTTCGACGTCTTCAACGGTTAAAACACGCTTGTAACTATCGAGTTGCCCTCCATCCTTCGCTTCAGCAAACTGAACAGCTTTGGCACGGCAAACGGAGCCAATCTCACGTTCCAAGTTGCGGACTCCAGACTCTCGGGTATAGGATTCGATAATTTTGGAGACAACATCCTGGTTGAAGCTCACTTGGTCCAGATCAAGGCCGTTGGCGCGAATCTGTTTTGGAACCAGATGTTGGAGTGCAATATGCCTCTTCTCCAGCGTGGTATAACCAGGCAGATAAATCATTTCCATGCGGTCCAAAAGAGGGGCCGGGATGGTCTCCAGGTTGTTGGCGGTTGCAATAAAGAGGATCTTTGAAAGATCAATAGGCATGCCAATGTAGTGGTCTTGGAACGAATTGTTCTGTTCTGGGTCCAAAACCTCCAGCATGGCGGCAGACGGATCGCCATGGACACTAGCCATGCCGATTTTATCAATCTCATCCAGGAGGAAGACCGGGTTGGCAACGCCAACCTTCTTCAATCCTTGGACGATAAGGCCTGGCATGGCAGCAACATAGGTTCTTCTATGACCACGAATTTCGGCTTCATCGCGGACACCACCAAGTGAGATGCGATGGAACTTGCGGCCAAGTGCTGTAGCAACAGACTTGGCTAAGCTAGTCTTTCCTACACCAGGGGGGCCTATCAAGAGCATGATAGGGGACTTGTCGGTCATTTTCTTCGACTGCAAAACCTGCAGCTGTGTCGCTTGAGCATCACGCACAGCGGTAGTTTCAGGTGAGCTTTCGGTTCCGGTGTTGGTGGTGGTCATGGCTGTCTCTTGTGCCTTTATTTTGGCATCAACCTCATCGTTGAGCGATTGCTTCAGACGGAGAACAGCAAGATACTCAATCAGTCGCTTCTTCACTTTGTCCAATCCATAATGGTCGTCATCCAATTGCTTGCGGGCTCGGACCAAGGTATCGGGGCCAAGACGGTCGTCTGTCATGGTCGTCCATGGAATATCAGATAGAGTTTCAAGCCAATTCCTAATAACTTGGTACTCTTGATTCATGGGCATCATCTTCTGGAGGCGACGAAGTTCTCTGTCGGCAGCCTTTGCAGCCTCTGGTGGCAAGTTGGCAGCTTGGAGTTTCTTTTTCAAATCTTCAAGCTCGTTTGCTTCCTGATCCTCAGCGTCATTTCCACCCTGTTGGCCAGGAACGAAGTTCATGCTTGGCATGCTAGGCAGTCCACCTTGGCGCTTCTGCGATTCGCCAAGACGATCCAAGATGTGTACCGGCATAGAAGTGAATGTGGTGATCTTGAAGTTGTTCTTGATGCCGCCAACTTGGCGTTCCAACAGCTCGATAACTTTCGTGATGCGAACTTTGGTATCAAGTGCGGCCAAAATGCCCAGTTTCTCTTCGTGTGTGATTTCAACGAGATTTGCCATGAAGTCTGCCAGTAAACCAGCTTCCTTGAGCTCTCGGCGCATGATGAGAAGCTCCAGGCGCTTGGTCAAGCTAGGCGAGAGCCCAGGGCCGCCCTTGGTGCGAGGAAGAAGAGATGATATACGGAGGATCGTTACGAGTTCGCGGGATCGAAGCTTCAGAAGAGCAAACAGGTCCTGAAGCTGTTTATCGGCAATATCAACTAGAAGAGCACTATGTTAGCGTGTTGATAATATATCGCAAAACTGAGAAGGAGAACTAACTCTCGTCTGTGAAATACGACACTTGTCCTTCAAAAAAGGGACGTTCGCGAGTTATCGAATCGATTCGTATGCGTGAAGTTCCCTCGACTCGGAGAGCAAATTCTCCAGCGCCGCGCCCATCAATGCCGATAATCTTGGCAGAGACACCGAAATTGAAGAGGTCCGACTTCTTAGCAGCGCCAGGGTTGATCTCTTCGATCTGCGAGGGATCAACTTCTTCGCCGTTATTAATCAGAAGTTGACCATTTTGCCCAATAAGAGGTGATGTTATTGGAACGCAAGCAATTGGGATACTATCAATTCGGCTGTCGGGGCCCTTGGATGCAGCCTGTTCGTAGACATGAGCGAGCAGAGCAGCGATGTCGGGTCGGCTAGAAGTGACGGTGATGCGCTGGACGAGACCTGGCAGCAGGATGGAGTTGCGTGCCAGTGGTATAATGGGCAAGGTATTGCGCTGTGGTTTACCCATGGCGGCGATGAGACGATGTCAAAGATCGGACAGTTGTCAATAGCCACAGGCTCGGTAGTGACCAGGTGGCGTGGACGCGCAGGCAAGGCAGCAGGTGACGTCGATAGTCTGAGGAAATAGTTGGTTATAATGTAACAAAACAGCAATAGCTTGATGAAACGAGCTATTGCCTGATTGCAGAGGGGATAAAAATGATCGGATGTTGTAAAAGGGACAGTCAAGAAGCGATGGCGATGTCAGAAGCTGGGGGGCCAAAGACGCAACCTACCGAGAACGGCCCCACGGCGTCCGGGGCAGGAGACAGCCGAGGCAAACGCTTCCAGCGCTGTCACAGCGTCGGCTGCACGCTGTGTGGCCCACCTAAAAATGTCGCGATATAAAGGGACGAATACAGTGAGGGGAAGAAGCGCTGGAGTGAGTTATTTTAGGGTATTTAATGAAAATACTTGCTCAAATCATATTTTCCAATCCGTTGATTCCTTCTCTTTTGTTGAATTTAATCCTCTGGTAGCCTTTGTGCTACAGTTCGCTTGGCCTCAGATACACTGTACCAGTGTTGAGCACGTGAGGTGGCAAGAGACACTCACTGTCAATATGTGAACAGCACAGTCTTCATTACTATACCTTGGAGTGAATTGAACGTGATATTTTATAAAGAAATCATTGTAAACCTTGTTTTTTTGTCTTTTTTCTTTTAGTTATTTTTACTATATATTTAATCAGCATCTGGCCAATATCTCCTACGAATACTCCTGCACAGCACTTTTACAGGCGCCATCCTGCTGAATCAGCACCTACAGCAGTCAAAGTTGGCCACTGACGGCATAGGACCCCACTTCCGCGGGGCAACGCAACAGCGTGCAAATCAATTAACCAAGTCGCGCTCTAAACGCGTCTCCCTCACGCACGGAAGCCAACCTAGTTCACTTGCAACCACAATCTTGTCCACAACAGTCATAAGATGTGTACGAATTTTGCGCTGACATTCATGATACAATAATATGGCTAACCATGTCTTTCCTTAGCTGCATACACAGAATTCAACAAAACAGGCTATGGCGATGATGCTGGCGGCTTCATGGCCGGCTCCCAGTCTGGTAGCCAAGGCGGCGGCAAGGCAAGTCGTGAATTTGGTATAAACAACACCATTAAAGCACTATTCTAACCTGAGAATATACAGTCATACCAAGACGAATCCCTCCGTCCCGTTACCATCAAGCAAATTGTTGAGGCCGAGGACGTTGCCGGCTCCGGCTCCGACTTCAAGATCGATGGCCACCCCATTTCACAGCTCACATTTATCGGTCAAATCCGCAGCGTGAATGAGCAGCCGACCAACGCTACATACAGAATTGATGATGGAACCGGCCAGATTGAAGTGAAGAAGTGGACTGATCCCGAGGCCAAGGACGACAACAACGTGAAGCTCGAAGTCGACTCCTTCGTCCGCGTCTTTGGCAGACTCAAGTCCTTCCACAACAAACGCCACGTTGGCGCGCACGTCCTCCGACCTGTTACTGACTTCAACGAAGTTAACTACCACACTCTCGAAGCCACTTATGCCCATTTGTTCTACACCCGTGGACCCGCTGGTCAACAGAACGGTAACGGCGACAGCATGTTCGTTGATGGCGGAAATGGCGCATCCAACGGCAATATGAATGGTGGCCAGCATTCTGGCAAGCTTACACAATGCTCTCCTGCTGCGCGAAGAATGTTCCAGGCCATGAGCTCTACCTCTGGCGGTGCTGAGGGTTTCCACCTGCAAACCGTTACGGGCCAAACGGGCATGTCGGCACGTGAAGTAATTGATGCTGCGGATGAATTATTGGGACAAGGATTGATTTACACAACTGTCGATGACGAAACTTGGGCTGTTTTGGAATATTAAAAGAATAAAATGGGGTGTTTGCATACAATTGGTCAGAGTGTAGTCTAAGTGCCAGGGGCATGTTTAGGCTCGGTGCTCAACACCGTGATCACAGTTTAATAAATATATGAAGAAACGATGTGATATGAAACAACTGCTCTCTTGT
This sequence comes from [Torrubiella] hemipterigena, assembly GCA_000825705.1. Taxonomy (NCBI): domain Eukaryota; kingdom Fungi; phylum Ascomycota; class Sordariomycetes; order Hypocreales; family Clavicipitaceae; species [Torrubiella] hemipterigena. The sequence continues at coordinate 959,239 of CDHN01000002.1, forward strand.
ATAACATTCTTGGGCTCGAAAGTATATCTACCATAAATAAAAGTCCTATACTTGTAACGAAATTGATATAATCGCGAGTTAGGTACGACGTGTTGACTGGTTGTATGCAACTCGGTACTATTATTCGTCAAGCGGGGTGGTGGTCCCAGGCTAGAAAGTGGATACCGTTGAGGCTGGGGAGCTCTGTGGTCTGACGTACCCGGACTCGGACGGCGAGGAGCACAGCCAACAACAGTGATAGGGACAATCTCAGAGTCATTCGAATTGATCTTTAGAGAGTTCTGGACGAATATTCACAGCGATAAATCTCTAGAACGAGTCCTTGATTTCTCGATACCGGCCCTCACAACTCGATATCGACTCCGCGTCCCCCATCGCCCGCCATGCCCCCCAAGATCGAGGCCCAGGAGATAGAAACATACTGGAATATCTTTTGCGATCGTACCGGTGGATCCAAATATTTGACTGGTGAACAGGCAGCTCCTGTTCTTAAAAACAGTGGTCTTAGAGATGATCAATTAGAGAAGGTCTGGGATCTGGCCGACGTCGACAATGACGGCAACCTTGACTTCGAGGAATTCTGTGTGGCCATGCGCCTGATCTTTGACGTTTTGAATGGAGTATGTCCCCTGGAGCGCCCGTATGCTCTGATTATATGCGGTGCTAACTGAAGACTACAGGAGTATGCCGATGTACCCAAAACACTACCCGACTGGCTGGTGCCCGAATCAAAAGCGCATCTTGTGCAAGCCAACCGAGCAGTCACGGGGAAGCAGCCTCAGTTTGAACAAGTGGAGGACGATTCTGACTCCCTTGGTCTCAAAGATGGATTCGATTGGTACATGAAGCCCGAGGACAAAGCGAAATACGACCAAATTTACCAAGAAAGCCGAGACATGCGCGGCGAAGTATCCTGTACGTTTGACCAGTATCCTTTATTGGTTTGTTTACTAACGATATGCAACAGTCCATGCGCTCGAAGACTTGTATGAATCTCTTGATGTCCCCGATACGGATGTTCGATCAGCCTGGAATCTCGTCAACCCCTCTGCCAACCAGGGTATTCATAAGGACGCATGCCTGGCGTTCCTCCACATCTTGAACAATCGCCACGAAGGATTCCGCATTCCCAGAACAATCCCGGCGTCCCTACGATCCAGTTTCGAGCGCAACCAAATCGACTACCAGCTCGACAACCAAAAGACAGGAGTCAACTCCCGATGGGCTAACAAGGCCGACGACCAAACGACAACGGGGCGAAAGACCAAGTTTGGTGACCAGTATCTCACTCGCTTGGGGCGAAGTGGTTTCAAGACGGCAGGAACGGACTTTTCGACCGAGAAGACAGAAGATTGGGAGGAAGTCAGACTCAAGCGCCAATTGGCCGACATTGACGAGAAGATTCGCAAGGTGGAGGAAATTGCTGAGCAGCGCAAAGGTGGAAAACGCGACTCGAAACCTGCGCTTGTCAAGAAAGAGCTTGACCAGCTTCTAGACTACAAGCGCCGCGAGCTGCGCGAGCTGGAAGAAGGCACCGGCAAAAGCGCCACTGGCAGCGGCTTAAAAACCGTGTCGGACGACTTACAGACCGTTCGGGAACAGGTTGAGGGTCTAGAGTCTCACTTGAGATCCCGACATGAAGCCCTCGAGCAAATACGACAGGAGATTGAGGCAGAGAAGAGGTGATGGCACATTAGAAGAACTAGCGGTTTGCTTAAGTGTTACCATGAATATACTCTTAACTCATGCATGCATGCCTTGTACATATCAATTACCATAGTGAGCCATCAACGTACTTCTTGGTTCGTTCCATTCCCAAGGTTCTTGCTTTGGCAACCCACACTCCTAGTGATGGCACTGGCACTGGTCCGATACGTCCTACACCACGGCTCTTGCCCATGGCAAACACCAAAACGTCAGCAAAAGGGCCACGGACTGGTTTTTGGCTTTGACCATCCAAAACGAGTTTGATATTTTGTGCTACCCCAGTAGCCTACGTTACTTGTAAGTAAACCGGATAACAGCGATATGAGAGTGTATCTTACCTGAGCCTCTGTGTAGAGAAAGCCAGCCCGAGGTCGGGACACGATATCTCCAGCCGCCCAGACATTTTTATGTTGCTTCAATTGGAAGAAATCGTCTACATCAGCATATTTTGTCTCTGTAAGTACGTTTGTAGGCAAGAAGTCAGTATTTGGCAGCAAACCCGTTGTTGGGAGATAAAAGTCTGTCACCAGCGACTCGCCATTCGACAGCACTACCGTCGTTTGACCCGTTGCTGCTGGCTCTGTGCTGACAGCTTTGACTCCCTTCCTGACCACAACTCCAAGCTTCTTCAGTTCACTTTCTACAGAGGTCGCTGTAGAATCACCTCCAACAAGCGCGTCACTGGCTGAGAGCAAAACTACCTCCTTATCTTTGAATTGGTAGCGGATTTCAGCGGCAACCTCTACTCCCGTGCTGCCTCCGCCAGCTATTACAATATGGGACGCCTTTTGTATGCTCTCAGCGGTTGTATGAAGGCTCGTGACAAGCTCTTCATAAGAGCCTGATGCCTTCCATGGCGTAGATGGGTCTGCTTGACGGGAGCCCGTGGCTAGCACCAGGTAGTCATAGGCAATCTCTTTGGTGGTATCTTCGGTTGATATTTGGACGGTTTGGTCGTCAAAGTTGACATTTGTCGCATCAGCAGCGATAAAGTCGACGGATCCAGCAGGGTATTGTTTCAAACCGGGCTCAATGGGCCGGATGAGCTCTTCATCCTTGACTTGCCCTGGGACGACGGCTCGTACAGCACCTGGGACCCAGTAAAAATGACTATTCTAGACAATAAGCCATGTCAGTAGTTATAAGTGTTGTTGAATTCGCTCCGTTCTCGACATACTCTCGAAATCAAGATAACTTTGAGATCTTTGTGACGCGGCAGCGAGTACTTGAGTAGCTGGTGCGTGATGGACAGACCAGCGAGTGAGCCGCCTATGACAACGACCGTTTTTGCCATGATCTGCTTCAATCTCACACCAATAGTGGCTGAAGACGAGTCTTGATAATTTGGTTGTAAATCGAGGAGTATGAAGAGGAGTAACAGTGATACCAGCCGTTCCCGAAGTTGGCTCGCTGCATCAGACGCTATGCCGTTTAGGTGCCACAGCAACGATAAAGTCTATTCAACCCATTGTCCACATAACACTGGTAGATCCAGATGCGCTGTCTTTTAGATGGCATTAACTCTGAATGCTAAAATTCCACCATCCATCTTCATACCCTTTTAACTTTACCACATGTACACTGTACCATTCTCTCTCCTATAGCAGCCCATCATCGATCCGACCCCACGTCATCCATCAGCGGTCAGAAGACACCGCCAACCAAACCACTACAGCGCTCACACCCGCGCCTCCGTTGAGCCCCGCCCCCTCCCGCCAGCTCCCCAAACCCTGCTCTCATTTCCCAGCTCTTCTGCGTCGTTCTCTTCTCCCCTCTTCCTCTCCAAACAAACATTTTCTCTTCCTCTTCTTCACACACAAAAACTCTCTCCCCCAAAACCAACCATCATCATGAGCGCTGCATTCACCAAGGCCGCTGAGGACTCCAAGAAGTTGCTCGCCAAGCCCTCCAACGACGAGCTTCTCGAGCTCTACGGTACGTTCTGCCCATGCCCCTCGAACCCCGCCATGTCGACCAACCTGCGACACCCGACGTTGCGAACTATGGCCGCCCGCAGCCCGCACTCCAATGTTTCGATATGTCATGTTCTCGAACGTTTTAGTGCCCGTCAAGCACACCCTTCTCCGCATATGCACTGCGAGCGCACGTCCGCTGACTTGTTTCGTTTTCTCCCACCCCGCAGGTCTCTTCAAGGTCGGCAACAGTGAAGACATCTCCAAGGCTCCCGCCCCCGGCATGTTCGACATGAAGGTATGCATATGATCCCGCTGGTTTACAGCTAGCCCCAGGCAGTCTGGTTGCCTGATTTGGCTACAGTCGCCACTGTTGATGGACCGCAAATAACTAACTGGTGTGTCTTTCTTACTATAGGGCAAGGCTAAGAAGGCTGCCTGGCAAAAGGTTGTCGATGAGGGCATCTCCGCTGAGGCTGCCCAGGAGCGCTACGTCCAGCTCGTCGAGACCCTCAAGGCCAAGCACGGTTTCGATGAGAACAAGGTCCCTGAGGCCGTCGGCAACTAGAGCATGTTCGCAGTCTCCAATATAAACGTTGATTCTCTTATTCTCAGTCCGTCAGCCGTGATCCGGTTCGACTAAAGACGTCAGACCCAAGACGGAGGCTGGTGGATGTTATTATATGTAACGAAGATCATGTCGAGCATAGAATATATATATATATATATGTATATGAGTATCTTGGCCATGCGTGCTACGGTCAGTGCACAAAGTAATGCCGAGTATTGAGACTTCACAACTTGGACCAAACTATTTTTGATCACGGGACATAATTCTGCCTTTTTTTTGTAAACCGCCGGACGATCGCTGTTTCACGCTTAGTCGAGTCTGAGATCCCCAAGGGGCGAGGGGTAGTCTCAGATATCGAGGAATGCAACCACCACGTGGACAAGCGTGTGAGGCAGACACGACATAGATAGACATTTATTGCGCGTTACATTCCATCAAGTCAACATCGCGCTTCATTGTTGTGGTGCATGCCAGGGCACAATCAACCAGACCACCAAGTCGGTAGTAGCGACGGTAACAATGTTTATTTGTTGCGGCGGCAAAGCGGCTCGCGGCATCGGCCGGCGATCCGATTGACTTCAATGGGCGGCGATGCTAGAGATACCAATATTCCATATAGAGACGACTATCGAGAAATATATTGCACATTAGATTGAACACACAGACACATGTTTTGGGATGATAGAATGCAGTGCAACAGTTGACTTGATTCATCGACCTATTACGGTTTCCAGATCGAAGCGTAAAATCAAATAAATACGTTTGGATGTGAAAATGTACAGTTTCCGAGTGTGTCAAACCTCACTCAGCTAGGCCTCCAGCGCACATGCTCATCTCCTCCATGTTCCATCCCAAGCAAAGAAAAAATCAACACAAAGTTATATAGCAAAAAAAGTAGTAAGGCGCACCAAACCAGACGAACCCTCGTCAAAGGGCCCGTAAAAAGAGAAGGGGAATCATCACGCAAAATAGATTGTGCCAGAAATTGGAACCACAAACACGACAGCTGCTTCGAAAGAGGATAAAAGCCAAATTGTTAAGTCTCCTGGACCATTGAAATCAACAGAGGGGGGTCAAATTGCCTGCCAATTCATAAACTCATAAACTCGTGGGTGCGCTGTGCTGTTGCTTGCCTTGTGCTTTGTGCCACCTTGCCAACCGACGCCTCCACAGTCAAGGAGCTTGGTTGGTTAGGAGTTTACAGAAGGGCAACGAAGCCGGCAGCGACGAGGACGAGAGCGCTGACGCCAGTAGCGGCGGCACCAGAGCCGGCGGTGACAACAGCGGGCTTAGAGGGGACGACAGCAGGCATGGTGGGAACAGCAGTGGTGACGGTGCTGTTGGAGGGGGTCCAGGCGGTGCTGTGGCCAGTGCTGGCAGACTCGGGGCAGTAAGTGGTGGTCAGGTTCTTGACGTCAGTGACGGTAGCAGCGGGGGTGCTGGAAGGAGCAGGAGTGCTGGTGCTGAGAGGACCGGTCTTGAGGCCGCCCTTGATGGTGTAGGCAGCGGCGCAAGCGGCGAGGTCCATGCCGTTGGGGCAGCACCAGGTCTTGAGGGCAGTGTCGTGAGTGCAGTAGTAGCCCTCGTCGCAAGAGTTGCCGGAGCCGTCAGTGCAGCAAGCCTGCTTAGCCTTGGGGTTGAAGCAGTGGGAAACACCGTCAGTGGAAGCGCACTGAGTGAAGTCAGAGCCGCAAGCCTCAGCGCAAGTGTTACCGGCGCCGCAGACAGAGGTCTCGGGGGTGTAGCCAGCAGAGTCGCGGCGCATGAGGCTCAGGCCGGGCATGGCAGCGAGCATGTAGGGCTGGGGCTCAGCGACAGCGTTGGCGGCAAAAGCCAGGACGGCGGCAGCGGTGGCAGTGGTGAAGTGCATTTTGATGGATTTGTTTTGATTTTCGGCGAGGAAAAGAGAGATTGTTGGATTCGTAAACGAAAGGTGCTTAAAAGCGACGGCAAGCCGATTGAACGATTGTGTTTATTGAAGGAATGGAACGAGTATTGAAGAATACTCTAGAGTCGCGCGAAAGCGGAAACGGCAGCGAGCCTTCGAAGACGAAGTTTGCGATTGGAAGTGAAGGTTTGGTGATGCAGAGGCAAAAACGAGGAAACGGGGCGTGAGTGGGTAGAAAAAGGGCGGGCGTTTGGGGGGGGGAGGGCGAACCTCTCGCGCAATTTCCCAGAGGGCGTTGGCGTTGGGTGGGTAGCCACTGGCGTGTAACCTCTCAATCTCTTCTAGGCGCCCTGACTAGGGTCACCACAGGGCCAATTCAGGCCACAGAGGCCTAAAACCCATGTCTCTGGGCCAATTGATCCTCTTTGATCCCATCTCCTACTTAATTTTAACCCTTTGATCTTATTTTACTTTTACTGTAGACATTTAGCCCCGGGCGCTTGCGCTGCTATTTCCAAGGGGCTGCTATGTGGTGAACTGGGTGGTTTGCCCAGCTTTTGCGCCGCGTACGCATTCTCTTTGCAGAGGTTTCCTTTATCCATTGCCGACTTTCACAAGATGCCTCGCAAAGTACCGGTGAAAGAGTTTTCAAGACAATGTACCATCTACATGACAGTTGGGCTGGATGATTCCGGCCTCCAGGCGCGGTACCTGCGCAAAAGACGAGAAAAAACTGGGCAAGTGTCCGCTGTCAGCAGCCGGTACAGTCCCGCGGTACCCAAAGTACAGGTATACAAGGCGGTCTTTACTCGTGACGCCCTGCCAGAAACGTACTGGCAGCGCCAGAAATGCGGCGCAACTCACTGGGCCCAAGGTACCGATAACACTGGCCTGTTAAGAGTCATGCAATCCGCTCCAGGTACCAAGTACTGGTCTTCGCCGCCTACGAATGGCGCAAAGCGCGACTGGAGGCGGTATACTCTTGCCCGTCTCCAGTAAATTCGTTCTCGACCTGCCCTGGCGCTCGCCCAACGCAGGTACAAGTTGCACAAGCACGCCGAAGCTTTTTCTTCATTTCCCACCGCCCCACTAAAATGCCAATAAACGCCCTTTTACTGGTCTGTTCCAGGGCGAGTACCTGCGCTAGTCCTGTTCCTGACTGGAACGGGTGGTTCGCAGTCCATCTATCGGCCAATCATTGTCGACAACGCGCTGAGTTATCAGGCTCAGTAAGTACTCTGTCCGTGCGGTGCTCGTGCCAGTGCCTGCCTGTCGGCCAAAGTCCAACTGTGGCCACTGCCACCTGTGCCAGCTGGCAGCGCAGTCAGCTTAGTGGTCTAGCAGCAAGCACAACGCCCGCCACAGTATGATTGCTGAGAGGCACAGTCCTTGTCCACCATCCGCCCCCAATCATCGCCGGTAGACACTTTAAGATTCGTTGTTGCGTGTGTGCCTATGCAACCTCTCGGCCTAAATGCCCGACCGCCCAGGGGTTCACCGTTTTTTATTATTCTTTCATCTAGAGAGAGGGGCTGCTGCCGCTCTCACAACGACTTTGAGTTCGCCAAGACTGAGCTTTTCAAACCCCCGTCGTTGATTCACTTGGCTGCTTGTCCTGATCACTGTGTCTTAAACAAAGGCACTTTGTGCAGCAAAAGACCCCGTGTTTGCGACTACGTGTTGCTTCTTGCGTGCCAGCTTCAACTACGACACCAGCATGAGAAAGAGACAGAATACCTCTTTCCAACACTTTCTAGCTGTTAAACTATACACGTGCGATGTGAGCTCGCGCCACGGTTTACCCCATGTTCCCACGGCCCCGGACATTTGAGCTTATGTTGAATCGATGATCCCAATTTCGGCTCCTACTGCACGGCTGCGACCTCCCCCAGCCTCGTATTTTTTCCAAGTCAAAGAAAAGCAAGGCCCAAAATAGCAATCTTAAGATCCATCGTCCCGACGATCCAATGGTATTATTCATCAGGATCGATGCGTGGCATTCCATCTGGCCTCTGCAAGCGTCCAAAACGAGGCAACGTCCCTCTCGTTTACGCAGTGCAACATGCGTATGTCATGCAGCTTCGTATGGTACTGTACATCTACCGAAGCATAGAAAGCATCCAGTAGTCGCTCGCTCGCTTAAAAACAACTTGGCGAGTGCTACCAACTAACACGTTGCACCGAGTATCCCGTAATGAACAACTGGCACAACTGCGAACCAGTTAAAGAGCATATCTGCAAGTGGTGCTCAAGGATCATCTACTGAATTATAGGCATATATTCAATGCATATACAGTAGTTAAACGAAATACAGCGTGGTAGTAAAGCTTCCTGAGCCAAACTCTCTAGGCTAAACCTTCCCAAGTCCCTAGCAGTATGTAAACTTTGCGCCAACTTCCATGGTGGTCTATTCAGCGTCATCGTCTCCCATCTTGGCAATCCACTTGTTCATATGGGTAAACTTCTCCTCAAACGTGCGTTGTAATTTTTCTCCAGCCTCGTACATGGCATCACCTTTCTTCCAGTAGAGAAAGCAGTTCTCAAAGATTTGCCTAACGTCCACCAGGAAGTCTTCGTCACTATTGTATTCTCTCCCGTCCATCTTTCGTTTAATAGACAGCAGATCCATAGGTCGCTTCACCTTGTTAAAGTAATCAGGCACGCCGTCTTCTTCAGGTTCAACCGGTTCACGGAATGGCCCGACCAGACGAGTCCAGAATCCTGCAAGGACACTACGTCAGCAAATATAGCCTTATAAATACCTTTTGTAAACGCTTACCTGGTCCTGATAGCATTCTTGTGAGTAAATCGGCGCAAAACTCGAGTTTTTGAGCATTCGAAAAGACTCGGCCCTCTACATAAGCGCTAGATCGTCGTTTCTGCTGCTTGGGAGGGTGCGCTCGTATATTCCTCGTAAGCGAATCTGTTCTCTGTATTGGTACTGAAGACCCTAAAGATCTTCTGTTTCGCCTTGTGTTGCTCGAGAGCTCATCATCATCCGCCTCGTCAAGATAGTGTACGTTTTTGCGAGGCGTCGGTTGAGCCTCAGCGGCGGCAGCTTCAAACTTGCCCATTGTTACCACCAACTCGCTTAGCACGTCCTGCGGTAAAGACTTTGCAAATTCAGCTCTTGCAGCTGAAGACCTCATATACTCTGCAGTCCAAGACAGCAGTAGATGGCGGATGGAGGATCCCTCTGGAGTGTCTTGCCAGACCTTGATGAGTAGAGGGGTCGCTGGAATACGCTGTGTTATCCGGCGGCATTCAATCATGGCATCCAGCGTCTGTTCGCACAAGCCTTCGACTCCTAGCTTATCGCCGTAGTACCATAGGCTCACGAGCTCTTCGTAGCTGGGGACCTTGGCAGGGTCTGTGATAATATGGCCAGTATACAAGAACTGCTGGACCAGCCCGAATACTTTCTTTGTTGCTTCTGGTAGACGGACTACATGTTCGACTGTCGTTTCGTCTTTTCTCTCTTCGAAATATTTACGGTACATGGCGCATTTTGCACAAAGAAAGTCTTTCTGCAGCCCAAACGGGACCTGCTCTGGTCCGACCAAGATAATAACGAAGGTTGGATGAGCGTCCCTATATGATAAGTGGATTAGCATAATTATATCGTCAATCAAAGAGAAATTTGAATCCTTACCTCCATGAAAATGGCTTCGGTTTTGTGTTGATGGCAGCGTCGACTGTTGGGGCCCCAGAATCTGCTTGGACCGGACCAGCCTGTTGGCCCGGAGTGGTCGTTTCTTCAATCGACATTGAGTTCTATATATGATCCTCTAGCCTCCTATAGTGTCAAAGCATATAGTTAGTAGATGGTGTGAAGAGAGTATCGCACCGTTTGATGAGCAGCAAGGCAACTCACTGCGATGCGTGTCATCAGACACTCGCCCAAACCACTTGGTTTTCAAGCCCGCTCATTTTTCATGCTCTTAATTATTATTTGTAAATCAATTCGTACCTTTCTTCTGTATTTGTACTGCGTATAAGAGGATGGTGTGAACCAGCGAGGAGTTGGCACGTGTGCACGAATATCTCGTATATGGGCACAATAGGGCTTATAGTGAGATGCTATGATTTGTATTTGAATTTATTGATTACTTTGTAACAATTTTCAATCTTAATCAATGAGTTTGGATGAAATTGGGCGAAATACTGATGAGTTTCAAGAAAACCGCTCTCTCAACGTCGCCGGATCAAGCTTTCTTTTTGCTGAGTCATCATGAAGCCCTTTCCTATTTGGGACGGGTAAATAGAGTCGATATGTTGGAAGCAGAAGAATAAACTGCTCCATGTTTGGTATTAGATAACTATTAATATGATCTTCTTCCTATATTGATGCTATAAATTTCCTTGTACAATCAATGGTAAGATATGATTGGCTTAGATGCAATAAGCCGAAGCCGCTCCGGGCCGCCGCCCAACGGAGACAACAAACCGACAAAACTTCACTCTCCGGAATATTACAACTCGTTAGATGCACAGAAGCTGCGAAAGTTGCATCGAACATCTAGTTATATGCATATTTCAGCCTACAGATGCACATCTCAGGGAAACTTATGCGTTTTGCGGTGCGTACGTGTTCCCTAGCGAGGCCGCGTCAGTCTTTACAGCCACAGTGCAAGCTGATTGGCTGGGGGTCCCGGAGTCGTGTTGTCTGTCGCATTGAATCCGACACAGAGACGTTCGCTTTATATCCAATTCGGGAAATAGAGGCATCCAGGGAGCCTCACGCTGCAAATCGCTCCAAGGGCAACACGCCAGCCCGGGCGTGGCTCTGTTTTGTATATAAGCCATGGTTGCAGCTGCTCTCCCTCGAGGCCTATATCCCAACAATAGTCCTCCCAATTTATTTTGCACAGTGTCTTTCTTTGCATAATAGACGTGTAAGCCGCTTGAAGCTACATGTGTTTCTTCTCGTGTGGTAAATCTCCCTCTCGCTATCATCCTCTGCCGTCCGAGGACACGCTCGTTTCTGCAAGACGCCCAAGTCAACCTCACTCTCCTTCCACCCGTTCACCAATCCCACCATCTGCCAACATGGGCTCATCGTCGATGGCTCCAAATCAGGCTGGGGCAGCCAGCTACTTCTCTGTTCAACATGAGCGTCTAATTCTGGAACTCCTCCCTTTCAAGGACAGCGCCAAGTTCCATGAATGGATCCAAGGAGACATGGTTCGGGGTTCGTGGGCTGAGTTCCACCGAGACTTTCTCGTCAAGTTTCCTTCAGATCATGTCGAGCCGGATAAAAACAAAACAGCAGATGCAGTCAAGAGTGCCATCTCGAGCAGATCACACAAGTTTTTGGCTTACCACCCAGACAAGAAGAATTGGACCAGAGAGGACCATCACATTAGGTTCATTGTCACGACTATACAAGATAATATGCTGACTGGTCTGTGGAGCGAATCGGACTGGAAGAAACGAAATTTTGAGATTGCTAGAGCCGTATATGAAGTTTTGTTCTTCCTGAAGGCTTCATATTTCGCAGCAGATCAACAACCGCCAGGTTATACACAATAGATTGGGTTGCCTACAGGGATTTATGATAATTAATTTTTTTTTAACAAACTTGTTCTACATTACTCTCTTTTATAGTTGTCTGTAATCTTCCTTTCATTTAGCTTTTTTCTTATTTTATTTTATCCTCATGTATACGTCTTGTGATCGCCTTGGAAAGGCACACAAGCTAACGAACTGTTGGACTCTCAGACTCAAATTTATGACAACAATGCAAAGAAAAGTACCATCTATGGTCATTACTAGTACACTATCTTATACCCGGAACAATCCAAAACTACAATAGCCGGCTCACTGCGAGAAGGAGAAGAAAGAATCACTGTCTACTTCTCTAGGGTAATAGTATAGCAATACAGCTAAGATCCAACGTGGCGCAGAGCCTCTCTGGGTTTAAAGATCTACAGGGACACTGCTAAAATACAGCGCAATTAAAAAATATTTTTTCCCAGATGAATAAATATAGTGCCATCTAAAGACACCCCGAATTTCTTCAAATCGGATAGAAGCCCGTCGTCATGGCGCCCAATTGCGCGAAATTAGAGCCCCAACGAAGCCCAGCGCCCCATTTTAGTAGGGCGGTCTGCTAGACACGCCGCTGAACACCGTTGACAGCGGCAAACCCCACCGCCCTAAGGCAGGAAGAGAAAAACTTTTACTATGGACGCAAATGGGAATCATAGTCCGCAGCTTCGGTGGAGCCCAAGCCGGCGATGAATACCTCTAACGGCTTCAACAGACGGCCTTTGAAATGTCGGACAGTTGATGAGAAGTTGTGCCTTTGGTCAGACTCTCAAAAGGTAAATCGTGTTTGCTGAAAGTGCCAAATGGGACATGACCAACATGACGTATATGGTGTGTATTAAGCCGGTATTAATCGAGGCTGCATGTATTTCAATAGTTCGGCGGCCACCCGATCCCAAGATCTGTGAACAGAGCGTACACACCAGCTCGCAGCCACCAACTGAAGATAGAACCGAATGAATGGCCGACTTGCCCACACGCCCCCTTTATCTCTGTAGGTACTTGATCCTTTCACGGTCCAAGTACTCCGCCGGGACAGGTCTCCATTGTGGCCTGGTCTGTGATGCGATAGGGCAATCCAATGCAGATGCACTTGCATGGCCCCTCCCGAATGCGAGTCCGTCCAGTGGCAGCGAAAAAAAAACTCTGCTCCCAGCGCGGGATCCAAGGCTATTGGACCGCTGTAGCTAGGGAGCCCATGCAGCTCTGACTCCTCCCAATGTGACGCGGAGCAAATTTTCTTGGTGACGGTGCAGCCGTTCCCAGTGGATCATGTGCTAACCACTAGAGGTCTTGCGCTATTAGGGCGCTGTGCTCGCCAACGTTGGTTATCCAGCTTGTTTGCGCCCATTAATGTAGATTTGCTGCTTATAAGGGGTATGTAATGTATGTATATTATAAGAAGACACGGTCGCGCAGATCGTCGCATATCTTCCCATTTGCTTCAGATTTGTACTTGCTTATAGCATATCAGTTGTTTGGCTGGAAGGCTGTGGCACTCCCCTGGCCTGAGCCGGCTCGCTGCGGCAAAACGCTTCGTTCCTGAGCCATTTAGCAAACATCCCTGTTATTAGACGCCCTGGACATGCACTAGGTGCGCTTCGCTGAAGGGGATATGGGATTATGTACTCATCTCCGCTGCATGGCCGAACCACTGAACTAGGGTGGGAGGGTGAATGCAAGTCAAATGTAACCTGAGCTGACTTGGCTCCCTGTTATTCATCGTTTATAGTCTGTGAATGCTCACTGACATCCACTGTTCATTCTCGATCCGGACCGTCGCCGTCGTCACTGTCAGCCTCATCCTCATCCTCATAATAATATTCGTTGTCCGCCTCTTGTTCTTGTTCGGAGTCGCTGTGGCCAACGTCCTGGCCAAGAATGATGTCTTCACTCCCTTGCCACTGAGGAGGAGGTGGCGGCAGCGCGGCGTCATCACCCTCATCCCAACCGTAGTCTTCCTCATCTTCACTATCGGGAACTTCAAGCTCTGTTTGCCCTAGTTTTCGTTTACTTGCAGCTTGACCATCTGTCATCTTCACTAGCTGACTAGGATCGTATGCCACGCCACTTATACCAGCCTACAAACAGTATTAGTTTTCCAATCTGCGAAGCCAACTGCTATTCTGCAACGTACCTGGTTAACTTGGAAAGCACATACATGCTCGCCGTTGTCATATAACTTCCGCCCGTTGCGCTTCTGTACACCGGCTAGGAAGACGCTGCTCGCCTTCCTTTCTCTCCAGAGCCAATTTCTAAATAACACTATCTTGGTTGCAGTACCTTGCTCCCACAAAGCAGTGTTTATGGCAGGTATAAGAGCGGCACTCCGATCTGCCTGCATTTTTGTGGCACACTGTGATAGAATGACAACCGTGCACTTTTTAGTTGCGGCTAGCTTTTGAAGCGAGGTGATGATGAATTGGATAGCTTGGAGGCGTTTGGCGTTAACAGATGGTCCTGTTGATTGTTAGTCCGGCCTTGATAGATCATTCGTTCCGGGCTTACCACCCGAGTTCTTTGTCCCAGAAGTCCGTGGCTCATGGCTTCTCGGCAGAGCTGAGTTTATGAGCGCCGAGACTGAGCTAATAACAATTAAAGAAACATCCGGATCAAAGGCCTTGGATGCTGGCTTAGAGACCAAGGCCATGAAGTGAGCTAGCGTGAAGCAGGAGTAGTGGCTAAACTTGCCCAGCTTTGGCGCGATGGAGTTTCCATCTTCGTTCTGATTAGTCTCAGACTTCGGGTTATTGTTAATATGGTGTAAAACTTTAGCCAAGCGTTGGCTTTGGAGCTTCTGAAAGCAATCTGCGAAAAGGCGAAAGTTGTCAGTGATTGGGACTTTCAAGTGTCTAAGTGTCTGCCTACCAATCCATGCAACGCCTTGGCCATCCTTTAGGGCATTAGCTGTGAGCTGAATTCTGGTTCGATTAGATTAAGAAATCAAATGGAGAATAGAACACCTACCCAAGTGCTGTCCTGCCGCTGCCAGGCGGACCCCAGACCTCGGTGACCTGACCGCGTTGGATGCCGCCGAGCGATGCGGGGTTGAACGGGGCCGTATCGAGAAGAATCTTATCTAGTTTTGTTATACCTGTAGATATGGGTTGTGATTTCTCATCCTCAAGCTGCTCTAGAGCCTGTGAGGCATCGATAGGCGGCAAGCGATCTGTAATCCAATACAACAAGTTAGTACATTTGCACACCAAACAACACTTGCAAGCATGTCTTTCTTACGCGTCCCGGTAGTGTCAAAACTTGCAACATCGTGCCCATGAACATCGTGATAATCCATCACCAACCAATCATGTCTACCGTTGCTGCCCTGCTGCAACCTTTTGTATCTTGAGACGTGATTGGCAGCTGCTGGCGTGTTATTGGTGTCGTGAACGGGTCACCTCACACCTGTCCTCACGTGATGGAGAAGAGCACCATGTTCTTCGTTACTTCCGCCGCTGCGTCAAGTATAGTCCACCTAGGTATAAACAAAGATGAATTTTTTAAAAGACACACCCAAAAAGCCGAATCCGCATAACAAGTGTATTCAATTTGAAGCCATCCGATGCATCCGTCAACAGGCGGAAAGGTGGAGGGACGGCGACCATCTGCCCACCCCCCACCGGGCCGCTGATGCATGCTGCGGCTGCGCTGATATTTGGAAACATATAACGTAACGTTTTCTTTGTCCATTGGACGCGGCAACTTATTGACGCCAGCAAAGGTTGTATATTAGACTATGCCATCGATCATCTTCGCCAAACAGGCCCAGAACACCGGTGTGATCGTTCCATTCCGTCTGCCGATGTCGTAAGTTGCGCCTACGCCACGCTTTAATGCTACTGCAGGAATAGAAGTGGCAAGTTTGGTTTCAATGCCACCCACACATGACGCCCTGAATCCTTGATCGATGGTTACCATCGGTCGAGATCGGCAGCTGCCTAGCATAGCCGACCGTATTCCGTGCCGCCGCCGACTCGGCCCATAAAGGTCGCATTTCGTAATGAGATCATCCCCGCCTAGCCAATCGCTTCTTGCTATTCACCATCTGACTGCTGTCACTTGTGCCATCTTGTACTTATGCTCCAGTTCCCTCAACTATTGTACGTAAAGGAAACCGTTCATCCGGTTATACAGGCACGTCCATGTTGGCGAATACAATCCGGTAGCCATCCGGATCCTCAAAGGTCTTGCCATGCATATCCCAGTATGGATTGAAGCTGGTTACCGGTGCAAAGCCGCACGTCTGCATCCGCTCAATAGCTAGCTGAAAATCTTCCTCTTTTGGAAGGTAAAAGATGAGCAGGTTGTCGGCTGTAGGCGCGCGTCCCGCTTTATGGCCGTCGGCAGATGTAAACTCAAGATGATAGCCCGCGTTCTTATGACCAAGCATCATGCCATCAAATCCATCATGGCCATTAAAACGAAAGAGTAGGTCAAAGCCGAGGCCGTCTCGATAGAACGGCAAAAGTGCCTCAAGATTATCGGAGGGACGGGCGATCCGGAGGTGTGCCTTCGCCACTGACATTGTGATACCGATATTAATGTGTGTTCCTGCCTGGTTGCTCTAGAGTGCATATATTGGGTAGAAAGGGTATTAAATCCGCGACAATAAGTCTTTTTTCGTTTTTGTTTTTTGCGGTTGGCATGCGGCTGCTTTTTAACCTTTATGTAAGTGTCCTCGGTGCTCGGTACTCGGTCACTGGTAACGGACTTTGTCTTCGGCCTTGACAAATTCAAGTATCAAGGTCTTTCTCATAACTACAATCGATTGGGTGTCATCCTCGAAAATCAATCGGCACAAATACGTTTTCTGGTGAGCAATAATAGTATACCGGTATACCCGTCAAAAGCTATTTGGGGGTATCGGCATGGCTTCTGTTGGGGATGTCCCAATATCATTGTGCGGGATGGGATGCAACACACGCAATCAAGACATGCTTGATGTATGCAACCCATTCGGCCGGAAGTCTAAAAGCCATGCCGCGATAGGTGTAGACCATCCTGCCTGTATTCCAGCTGTGCCCACCGGCGGCAGATCGCTCCCCGCCCCTCTCCAATGCCAGCTGAAGCTCATCGCAGATCGCCGAGATCAGTCACTCGCCGTATATTCTTGAGCCTATAAGGGCAAGTTTTTGGCTGAATGGCAGGGCTATCCTGATGCCTAACAACTTAACCTTAGCCAGCAGTGGTCTATGTGTGGCATTTTGCCTGGTTAGGTCTTGGCGTGTGCAAAGGATTTTGCAATAAGCAATAGGATACCGCCTCTACTGTCTGTGTGGTGTCCCATTCCTGCTATAAGTGACCCGCGATAAGATTTCTGGTGTAAAGGCGGCACCATAGGCAAATCCGCGCAATGGACACCGGTTTTGGAGACACATATAAAAGGTCTCAAGCACGTAATGCATTGTACTTTACGGGGAACCTCCCATATCCCTGACCTGGCTATAGGTGCGGCTGCATTATTGACGCCTGTTATGGAATGGAACAGGGGAGATCTTTCTTTGTAACCTTGCCCAAGCTCCACCCAGCACCAGAAAAGATCGTTGTCGCTCCGGATTTTCAATCTCGGCACAATTAATCGACGTGCCGTACCTCAAAGCTCTGCGGGGACCAGTTGAGCCTTTGTGTCCAGGGCGAGAACTTTTGCAGCTGAGGGTTGACTATCCCAAATTGAAGCCCCCCTTCGTCTTACGGCTTCATGCGGGCGTGACAAGGAGCAATGCTTGCTATCCTCTGTTACCAGGGGCATAATATTATCGCCCGCCACAGCCATGTTTCTTTTATACAGTCTGACTGAGAGTATTGATAGCTTGGTGCCTATCTAGGCTGTTGATTTCTTTTTTCCAGATTCCAGGCCTCCCCGTCAATCGCCAAGTTGTTCCCCAAAAGCCTGGAACGCAGGCGTACAAAAGTTCATCATGCATCATGAATCGTACCCTCTTCCCATCTGACAGTGCCTTTTTCGCCCACTATACCGAGGTGAGCAGGCCATTGTGATTGCGAGGCTTTCAGCGGTCCACATCAAAACGGAGCGCTCCCCATAAAGCACCTTTTTTGCGCCGACGTGGGCGCAATGGCCCCGAAAATGGCCCCGGACCCCCGTATGTTGCGGGGAGCACGGGTGCACGTGGGCTACATATGGCGACAAAAGACGGTTTCCCCTTTCAGACGGACCGGGCTTTCTCGACTCCAGTGAATTTGGCGACGTTACCTTAGTTTCCCTTACAGGAAGGTAAGCGCTGCTATGGCGTGCGCACATGTGAAAAGAATTGGAGAAAGCGGGACAATATCCCAAGCCGTCTGCGCTTGAATCGCTTCAATCCGCCTATCGTTTTACGTGAGCCGTTCCGCTCGGGGTCACACCTGCATCTGGGGGGGATGTTGGAGAATTGGGACACAGCTTTGGTGTGTTTGTTCTCCGCAGCACGATGGGGACCGGCTCATAGAGGAGCTGCGAGCAATGCACCCGGCCGTGGGTAGAGTGAAGGAATTATGCCTCAAAGCCGCCTAGAAATTAGCATTGAGGGGGAGACGCTGTGTAACAATGCTGTTTGAGGCGCCAAAAGCTATGGTTGCAGACAGCAAGAGAATGTCTTTGTCCTCACGGGCAGCCCGTACTGCCAAGTCAGATATCCTGTGCCCCAATTGCCAGGCTTGGCGACGATTTAAGCACTGTGGCGTTTGGTTCAGGCACTGACTGGCGCTACTAGCTGCCTGTTAGTTCGTAGCATTACGCTACAAAATATGTAACCAGACTGGGGTGGCTGGGTCTAGCCCAGCGGCACGCCACTCCAATGACAGGTAGTAGAGCCTTGGCCGTGTTGCATCGAGTTCAACAATGCCGGACCTCCTTCTTCTTCAGTCGATAACAAGTACTTGGAAACAGTACTTTTGATGGTCCGGGATACCAAAACCCACGCAGCCTAGGATATCCATTGTTGCGTGTCCACCGAGTTGGGGCCTCTGACTCGACTTACCCCTCGTGGGCCTACCCTCGATCAGCGTCGATCTGCAACTCTGGGGGAGACTCTGGGGATTGCGACGAAAATGGAAGGCGAGATATCTCTGCCTTCTTCAATGGCCTTAGTCTACTGGAGACACCCGAGTCGGGGTTATTTCTTTGGAGACAATCTCTAGAATATTACTCCGCATCGTTGAGTCGAGATGCTTCGTTCCAGTTGGGCCCCCAATGTGACGACATCTGAAAAGGCAAGAGATAGCAAACAGCCAACCCTCATGACCGACGCCCGAATTCCCAAAAATGACCCATTCTGTCCGTAATGTAGTTTGGGGGGCGTTGTTTTGTTTGTGCGTTGATTCCCTGGGCGTGCGTGGGTGAGGTTAAGACAATGCAAGCTGGGGCAAAAGTTGGGGGGAAGAGGGGGCGCTGTCTACGAGCGCCTCCTTTGCTGATAAGACTCCCGCGCCAGTGAGTGAGTGCTGGCCAGGTGGCAACTGAGCTGGGCACCTGGCGGGGGAGGAATAATCGCCTCTGAGGCAAACGAAAGAAGGACCCTGTATTTAAAAAAGAAAATAGAAAGAAAAAGAAAAGGCAAAATTGCAGGCAAACGCTCTAGTGGCGGCGACAACAACAGCGAAATTTCAGAGGGTCTAATTACAGCAGCGCCATCTGCCAATCTCTTCTCCAAAGTATGCCAGATCAGCGCTGTTGCTGGCGCGGGCAGTGGTTCCGCACTCCCCGTGGGCGCACCCGCAACAGGGCTGCTTGGGCGGCTTTGAGCGGCACTGGGGCGCTGATTAGGTGCTAAGCTGAGGCGCAGTGAGCCTCTGAAGGAGGGGCCGGATCTTAGATCTTGGGGCCCCAGAATTGCCCAAACAGGCTTAGCGCAACCCTCCAAGGGGGTGCGCTCTCTCCGTGCTAAACGTTACGAGATAGCACAGCGATAGCTAAGCGTGTTGGCGAAAGCATCTGTCAGCTTAGGAAAGAAAAAAACAGACGGAAAACTCTATCAAGTTGGGAAGCAGGGGAAACAAGAATAAGTTGTGTGACTCTATCGCCTCGCACAGCGTGGTGCCAGTGGCCCCCTTCCGACATGCGTGCATCTGCATCGGCTGATACTCGCGTCGTTGCGGGCCGATCCTCTCGCTGTCTGGCTCCCTGCGCTCCATCCCCCCTTCCACCGCAAGCTGAATTGCTGCATGGACATTCCACGCACTGCGCGACAGGGGCTCTTGGGGCCGATGTGGGATAATAAGGTGAGACAGGGCGAAAGCCCTTTACGTGGTAATTTTCCACTGTGTCTGGGCTGGTTAAGGGTTGAACGTTGGGCGTCCAATCGGTAGACTAGGAAGGTGCTGATAAGCATGTTTGGAATGCATCCCCAGTTGTGATGTTGTCGCCACTTTACTGTTCCTGCTTTGCCCCAGATATCTCTCACAACATTAGGAAAAAAACACACTATCCATATTCTGTTTCAGGCAGCATGATAAACACTACGCTTGTCCAGCCGGGAGACAAGTTGCTGGTCTCGTACTTGCGCCCTGCGCAGTAAGGAGAGAGCAAGCCCTTGTTGCAACAACGAAACTCGATAGTAGTACATAAGCTTAGTTGGGCCACGAAGTTCTCGGCTGCGGACTAGAGTAGTAACGCAGTGTCGGATGCTGCCTTATGCCCTCGATTAGCTGTTTCAACACGACGCCGACGCCGACGAACACACAAACACCGCTACGGTTGCCTTGATTTGACACGCACACACAGTGGTTGTGGTTCGCTTCATGTGCCACTGCTAAAGATGGTGAGTGGTTCTGCTTGGCTTGTTTCGGAACCTGAACGCTTCCCAATTCCAAACTTGGCAATAGATGAGAGACCCTTCTAATCTGAGCACACCAATCTGACTAGAGGATCAGAAATCGTTGATGGCACATCTACGGTTGATGCGGTGCTCTGCTCGCGTGCCATGTTGAACCATGGTAAGATTTCCGGCCGTCTCCCAGATCTACGGACATGATTGGAATGGGCTAGTGGCCAAACTGTGCCTGGAACAATTGTGTAATAACGCCGTGTATTCGTGGGAAATTTTCCTTACCTGGATCTGACCACCCCACATCGCAGGGGATCGAGCCCGTCCACGGGCAAGCTTGGACGTTTCTTGACGGGAACGAGCTGATAAGCGCAAAAACAAGTACATGTAAGCATCTGGCTTGAAACGAGACTATCCCAGCCTGGTGCCCATTCAGTGGCCAGAGTAGCACACCACAAACCGGAGAGATGCTCAGCACGGCACGACTACGGGGGCCAAGGTGGGCGTTTGGATGGCCACCTGCATCTGTACTCATTCGGCAGATTCTGTGCAGCAGTGGCTGTTGAAGCGGTGATTGCTGGCGAGGTACAGTTGGCATACGAGACAAGAAATATCACAGAAATTAGCCGATGGCTGTTAATACCGAAAATTTGTGCAGGCGGCGCGAAATGCCTGCCCTACAGCGGCGCCTGCTCAGTCGTCATTTCGCAGTGTTAATGGAAAGTATTGGACGAAAGCCAATCACAGGTACGAGACAGGGCACCTGTCCCCTGAGCGTTGAAAATTTTCGTCCTCTTTCCCCATTACTGGGCCACAGCCTGATGGCCAACGTGGGGAGATGGGGCCGAGCGCTGTAAAGGGCAGCCGCCAGCGAGTAATATGCCCTGAGAGTTTCGTTCAGGGCGTCGCCCAGGGGCGCTGGGAAGGCCATTTGCTGGGGAAGGGGAAAAGTCGGAAGGTGCCTAAAGGGAGGGAAAAAAAACTTCGCGGGGGGTGGCCAGAAGCGGGAAAGGCTGGGCGTGGAAGGAGCCTGCTATCTCTGATTTTTTTTTAAAGGAAAAAAAAAAAAAGGCCCCCCGTCACCCCTCTGCCGCTGTGCCGATAGCTGGGGGAATGATGGAGGGGTGGCTCGAAGACGGGGCGTGGCCTGTGGAAGGTACATGCCTCTTCAAGCCGACAAGTACCTTGCTCCAGGCGTTGATGGAAGGTTGCGCGAGCCTCCCCGCTCCACTCCCCCATCCTCCTTTCACGCTCGCAGACCCCAGAGAGTTCTCCCTGAATCACCGCTACCACGCGCCCCTACAGCGCTTCCCCAGGTGTCTCGCACCCACTGGGTCAACCATGCGCAGTGCCCCAGAAGCATGTGCGTGCTCTCCCTGTCCTCTCTGGTCACAGTGGAGAGGCCCCATGGGACCTAGCCCATCCAGTGCTGGTGTACCGAACAGCCCGAAGCTGGGGCAGCCCAAGTTTTTTTTTTCTCTTAAAACCCATTCTTTTCCCCCGTTCCCTCCACATACGAAAAGGCTCTCCCGTTTTTTTCCTACTCCCCAACATCTCCTCGTCCACACTCTTTTCCCACAAGCAACTACAGAAACCTCGACTCGTTTTTGTATTCTCGACCTGTCCACCACACTCGAGATACTCGACTACTAGATTTGCTGGATATCCTCTCCTCTACTGGACTCCTCGTCAACCACGTCCGCCGGCAGCTATCACATGCAATAGTGCTGCAGCAACAAGACGTCATCCCACTCATTGCACAAATCTTGGACATCGACTCTACAGCCATGTCGTCTGCGTCCGTAACAGTTATCAAGCCCAACGGGCCACTGCCTGGTGCCCAAGCCGAAGGCAACTCTAACGAGCTCCCTCGTCCTTACAAGTGCCCTCTGTGTGACAAGGCCTTCCACCGCCTCGAACACCAGACTCGACATATCCGAACTCACACCGGAGAGAAGCCCCATGCCTGCCAGTTTCCTGGCTGCAGCAAGAAGTTCTCCCGATCTGACGAGCTTACTCGCCACTCGAGAATCCATAACAACCCCAACTCGAGAAGAGGCAACAAGGGCCAGCAGCACCAGTCTCACAACCTTCACCAGGGTCTGCCCCCTCACATGCACTCTGAGGGCCTGATGCCTCCTCCCCCTCCCAAGGCTATTCGTTCTGCTCCTACCTCGACTCTCGGATCTCCTAACGTGTCCCCCCCTCACTCGTATGCTTCCTTTGCTACGCCGCACTCGTCTGTCCACCACTACAACCGCTCTGGTGACATTTCGATGCTGGCAAAGGCCGCCACTCAAGTCGAGAGAGAGAACCACCACAGACACCACCCTTACTATAGCTCTGGACTTCCCGCCCCTCGTGGTAACCCTGCTGGACTCTCTTCTTACCACATGGCGAGATCACACTCTGGTGAAGACCACGATGACCACTACCACGGAGCCCTTCGCCACATCAAGAGATCGCGTCCAAACTCTCCCAACTCGACCGCTCCCTCTTCACCCACGTTCTCGCACGATTCTCTTTCTCCTACGCCTGACCATACACCTATTGCAACCCCGGCGCACTCTCCTCGTCTTCGCCCCTTCTCCGGCTACGAGCTACCTAGCTTGCGTAATCTGTCTCTGCACCACAACACCACGCCTGCGCTCGCTCCTATGGAGCCTCACCTGGAGACCCCAATGTTCCCTCCCACACTGCACCCTACTGCTCCCCGCAGCAATGGCATCTCGCTGACTGACATTATCAGCCGCCCTGACGGCAACCAGCGCAAACTCCCGGTCCCACAGCCTCCCAAGGTTGCAGGACAGGAAATGGCCACTGAGGGTGCCTACCACGGAAACAGCGGCCGAAGCTCCATGAACAGCAGCCTCAACGGCGTGGATATGATGGACCGTTCTTAGACGGGACCACCCTACTCAACTATTTCTACATGACATTACGAAACCAAGCTTAGACGGATAGACAGAGATTTGGCGTTTTGGTTCTTTTTAATACAAAAAAGGGGAAGTCCAGAGTTGGAGGGATATGGAGCACCGACTTTGCTCAGGACTGGTGCTTGAGCAATACGGGCTTCATCTGGCAGCAACGGATTGCTTTTTCAAGGAAAATATTATGGCGAACAAAGGCATTGCATACGGGGATTTCCACATAGATTATACGCATTTCGCCATGAGCGGATGAGACAATTGTTCATGTTCTTATTACTTCTTACCACGCTTGCATCGCTTTTCACTTTATTGTTCTAGGGAAGGAAGTTAATTTTAGCTGTATGTAATACAGAAACCCTGGGGAAAACCAGCTCAACTCAATACTCAATACAATTTTAATCCACTATTCACACAACATGCAGGCCAGCGTTTCATTCTCAGCCAACGCCGCCTGACGCCATCTGCAATGTGACAGAATGACTTGAAAAAGAAGTACGACTAGCTAGCTGACCAAGACAGATACAGGCGCACCTCCTACTAGAGTACGACTATACTTGGGTGCTAAGGCCTCTGCACGACGTGTTTACCCGTGGGGTACATGGAGGCTGGTGCGGCACTGACGCCGCCGTTGGGGAGCTCAGCCAGCCCAGAGTCAGAAGAGTCTGGGGCAGGGGCGGTATTGTGGAGGTGGTGCTGGGCATGACGCCAGCGTGCCAGCATTTAGGCGTGATTGAGGAGAATTGGCCACGGCGCCTCACGGACGCCCGCCAGTTGAGCCGAGAGCAGGCGAGCAACGGCAATGACGGCTGTTGAAGCGAACCGGGCGAGCTCCGAGGGACCGTCTGCGAGCCACACCGGGTATTGCGCGAGCAGGCTAGACAGGGCTGTGTTCTGCTAGCGAGGTCCTTTGATGGCTGCGCTTGTGCTCTATTACGTACATTCCCAGCACTGGGACGAAAACAAAAAGACATTCAAGCCATTTCGAGCCGGTGTTGGCTACAGCGGCTTGGCTACGACGGGTTGGCTACTTGCGGCTACTCAACATGGGGCTGAGTCAATGGAGGTTTATCATGCTAGAGGCTAGCAGCAGGCCCTGGTGCTGTAACGCGCGAGATTTAGGCGGCCAGTGTGCGATAAGGCGGAGAAATTCCATGAAAATAAGCCCGGGGCTATAACACCCCAGTGGGCTTGGTTTACAGTGGATATGTTACATTCAAAAACACAGCACTTTCCCCTTGTTTGACAAACCGAGAGCGCCAGGGCTGGCGGTCGGCTCGGGCACATATGGTCTTGGGCGCAATAGTAGGCGAGGCTGAAGAGAAAACAAGACATCATCTTGCATCCCATGGCTGGAACAATTTTACATTCACCGCCAAAACAAGACGGTTGTGCGCCAGTCGCAGCGTTGGGCGAGCGAGTAGGCGCATTTGATTGGTGGTGGTGGTGTGTAAGCCGTGGTGGTTGGGCTGATGAGCGCGGGGTGATGGAAAAGGAGGGGCAGAGTTGATGCGGTATCTAAGATTTGACATCTTGAGAGCAGAGAGAGGCCAGGTGTGACGCTGAAAAATTTTTCATCCCGCAGTTGACGCTGCGTAAGAAAAATGGTGTTTGGTGAGGATGGCGCACTGCGAGGGAATGACACAGGAGCTCCATGGCACTAAAATGAGCAGCTAACGAGGCAGGAGCGGGGGAGGGGCGTTCTTTTCTTCTCTGAAGTGAGCACGTTTTCTTCTTGTTTATGTGGTCGTTGTCTACAGAGGAATAGAAGGCATCACGCATAAGAGACTGAAGTTGGCAGTCAGTATATTTTGCGCACACAATTCTGGGGGAGAAATCCGCCAGTGGCTGCCTCAGGTTGACCCCCAAAGAGCGGGAGACTGACAGGCAGTGAGTGGTGTTAGTGATTGTGATTCGCACATATGCAAGCCTGATGGTGGGTTACATTGTCGGGCCCTGCAGAGAGGGCTTTGCAAAGGCGGCCGTGGCTGGTCTACCCAGTTGTGTAGGCTTGCGTGGGGATCGCATCTGAGCGTGCTCAAGAAGGAATGCTCTGTGGCCTAGGACAAATTGCAAGGCGAGCAGCCACTGTGAAGAAGAAGGAAATGGGCAAGGAAAAATGTATGACGACAGTGAGGGTCTCTATACCAGATCGAGCGATGAACTATTGATGTTAGCTTAGAAGATGGAGCACTTTGGTGTAGAGAAGGATGCACGCATAAGCCCCCACGCCGAACTAGCCGGCCAAAACAACACTGTAAGAGTCGACAGTGGTTAATCAATTTGGAAACTTCTATTGCTTACCCTTAATCCAAGGCAAATATGAAATGAACAACGGGGATAAGTCAAACACTAGTAGCGCAAGAGCCAGCAGTCCTTGCGAATATTGATATCAGCGGCGAACGACGGCGGCGTTATCCGCTGTCGTATGCCCAAGCATCCTTTGCGTGCTATGACGCCTTTCATTTGGCGGGTGGCTTGCGCTCTCTTTCTGACGAGCTTCATAGGGGGCCCGATGTTCGGAGGCTAAGCCATACCAGACCGTCCAGCATAAAGCAGGCCATATGCGACATTGCCAGAATGGAGTACAGCGCACGGGGATTGCCTACCTACCGCGCTCTTCGACCCGTGATTGACACTGGCATTTCCATGGTTGGAAAAGGGAAGCAGATCCGATCAGAGGGTGTGAAGCGCAAGGGTGTGGTGGGTGACCCCCGTATAGGAAGCTGAATTCAGCGTTCCGACTGGTATCTGCTGGTGCAGTTTCCCTTTGTGATTGTCAGTGTGACTGTGTCGGATTTTCACCTTGCATAGTGATGGTCTTGAAATAGAAACATGCTGTTGTTGGTGACAACGCTACCGTAACGCGGAGTCGCAGTGGTTACTAGAAGCGTCCAGCTCAGTAGCGTGTTTCAAGGCTCATGCAGCTCGGCTCTGCAAGAACAGACAGGAAAGACGAGTATCGAACCAGCACGAGCAGCAATTACTTGCAGCTAGACCCTTACCTGCCGGCGAGCAGTTCTAACGGCCTTGGGGATTCTGACGAGGAGAGCAGCAGGTGTGCATCGCAATAGGCAACGCCGCACTCGTGGCTCAAACTCTGTTTACTTATCAGGCCAGATACAGAGGCTGGAACACCGAATTGCTTGCTCCATGATCATCTTCCCCGCCTTTGTAGCAGCAAATCACCGACGAGCAAGGTGTTAATCGTAGCCTCAAGACGTCTGGGAAGACACCCCACGGCGATAAACCGCTGCAACCATAGCTCCCGGCAGTTGGACGGTGTGGGGGTGGGTCTTGCTTTTTTCTTGGGGGGGACCACCACTGAAGAGGTGCTGATAGCGATTGCATTCCAGCGGCTGCCTGGCACTCTTAGTTGAGTTGACTAGCGCTAACATCACCTGTGGCATGTGAATGTGCCTCTTGTCTTTGAAGAGCCAACATAGGCTGAAAAGGCGGCGTCATTTTGTTCCTCTCAGCCTATTATTCTATGTTGTCGGCCCCCGTTGGCTTGTTTGTGCATTGGTGTGAATCAGACATGGCTTCAGGTGGCTGAATGGCTGGCTGTTAGCCAACCCATGAAGTTTTGCTCTGGCTGTCTCTGTATCTCGGACCTACGACCTGTAACCGTGATGAACAGCAGCAAACACTACGACAACATATAAAAAAAAAAGTCAAATCAATTTTTCTGCCTACAACAACCTTCCGGGAAAGGGATAGCACGAGAGCTATGCCCGAGACTATTGAAGCCACGTCCCTACGCATACAAGATACAAACACGCAGAGAAGCTTCTGGTAGCGATCCGCTGGCAGGACGGACTAGCTGCGGCGATCGACACTTTCTACGAGCAGCGCCGAGTAGGCCGATCCGAGCAGAATAGGAGGCACGGCGGAGCAGCCTTAGATTTACCCCGGCCACTCAACTCCACATCACGGGCGCCGTGTGGTTGAGGTGCGTGCGTACAAGATGCACGTGTACCACACCATGGGATGATGGATGGATGAGGGCTTGGGGTGAGGATAGAGAGCGTGGATTTTTGCCTATGCGCGGCGTTCCAAGTTTTTTTTTTCGTTTAGTATTGTAAAGCCGGGGGCAGAGCAATCAGTGACTCAACAGATTGTGTACGCTATGCTGCCTGTTCCGTACTGCGTGTTCGTTCTGGTAAGGCCTACCAGTACAGTATAGCATCGGACGCTACTGCGCTGCGCCGCCCCGACGGATTTTACAACGGGGGCCGGCGGCTTGGCCCTGCGGCGGTGCTGCTGGCTGGTGGTGCCCATCGGCGTCGCCGACTCGGCCCGGCATCCCAGGAAGCACTCTCATCACACATGTCTACTTACTGCACGCATCCTTGCGGTGCTGGCCCCGCTGTAAATTGCAGGCGGAAACAGGGCCGTCGTTTCAGGGGACCTTAGGGGATGTGATGCAGGGCTTCAGGGGCATAAGCTAGGGGACCAGCGGCGGCCGTCAACCGCGCTACAGGGCAATATTGCAGTTGCAACAGCGCAAAGCATGCTTTGATTGCTCCAAACTCGGCGCTTCTCATTTTGTGTTTGATGACGCGTATGCACGGTCTTGTCTCCTAATTTCCATTGCTTGCCAATGGGTATTGTATACTACGATGGATGTATTCTTACGTCTTCTTGTTTTTGCCATGGTACGATATCACAAGATAGTCAACAAAAAAAAGCTTTCTTTTTCTATCCCCGTGTTGTTCGTTCGGACTTTTTAACCTGGGGTGCAGCACAAACTTAGGGCGCTGAGGCCACGTTTCGGCGTCTGCCACCCCCAGAAGTAACCAAAGTCCGGGGTTTGGTCTCGATAAACTCTGCCAAGCTTTGCCTGCCTGGCTGCGCCAATGCACTAAAAAAGGAGACAGCAGCAGGTACTTGGCGGGCGCCGCAGACAAAGTACCTGGGCCCAAAGCCAGTTTAGCTGTAGGCGGCGTTTGAGAAGACTGTGGAAGCGAATCGCCATCTGTGAGATTTGCTACGCAATGGAACGATTTTTATTTTTCTGCTTGTTTTGCAGCACAATTCCTTTGGTGGTTCTCGCCCACAGTATTGTAGGAACCCGCTTGGCGAATTCGTATTCTTTTTTCCTTGTTTGCTTGCTTGCGGCTGATTCGTTTGCCCTGTGCGATCCTCCGATATCCGTGGATAAACGTCGCGCTGGGGAACCGCCGATCTGCTATACCAATTGCTGCCTATAGCAGGCAGGTCCGCCTGTAGAGGGCCCATCAAGGTAATATTTTTTTGCGCGAAGCCTCACTCAACAGGAAAGCAACGGCGTACGACGATGGCGTGATTTTTTGCAACTATTCTCGCTTGCTTTCCGCCTCTTTACTTCCAAAGTATTAAGCGAAACAGATGATACATGCACTGGCAACTGCCAATGTACTCCTCTCGTCTCACTGGAATTATTATTACCGGACAGGGACACGACATTTTAATCAACCGCACGCACATATCCCCGGACAGGCACCGTCAGATTACTTGCTACGTTGCACCCGTCACCACCGCTGAAAGTTTTCTCTCGGCGGCGATTCAGTGCCCTAGCCATAGTGCCTTATCAGCCGCTAGCCAAAGTGGTCTGGGGTGTCCCCAGAATAAAAAAATACGAATAAAAAAAAAAATTCTGCCTGTCCCCAGAAAAAGAGCGGGGCGAGGGTTAACGGTACACGCCCTCCCTTGCTCTGCCCCCTAAGCCCACTGTAACGAGCAAGTTACAGCGCCTCTACAGCGTTCGTTAGCGGCCTGTAGCGGCCCTCTTCACCGGGCGCTTATCTGACATTTCGCCGGGGCAGAGCCGCCTCGGGGACTCTCGGAATGCCGCATCACTTGCCCGAATTGGCGTTTGTTACCGTAATGATTAGGTTGACGATGTGCTGACTTTGCTTCTAACACAGTCAGCATCCCCTATATCATAGTCTGTTTTCGTCTGGAACATCTGGTTGCAGTGATCGTATCGGTTGATCCGTTGTACAATATGGGGAAGTGGCTGGCTGGATTAGGTTACCTTGGCCTGACCTTTGTACGCACGTAGACTTCAACATAGAGCCAGCAGTATGCTTGTTATATGATATGTATGCACGATATGATCGATATACTGGATTCGGCAGGACGTGCAGACATGATGTCTTACTTCGCCTGGTCTAATCCTAGCATGTCTGGCGAGGATACTGTTGCATTGGCGCCGTTGGGTGCAACTTTGTGATAAGCGAGGTGGGAGTCGTGGTAGTTGGCGGTCGAAACCGCGGCAAGATGGTAGATGCATCTATAGATATGGTATCATAGAAATCTGAAAACAGCCCTTGCCTGATTTCCAATGTACGCCAATGATGTAGCGCGTTTGATCGTTATGACTGGAAATGGCATGCTTCCTTGCAGACGCGAACTAGACAAAGGGTGTGTGTTGAGAAGATGGCTAAATACCAGGTTTATGCAAAAGTCAATATAGTATCATGATGCCATGGTAGGGATCATATTGTCCGATATATGACAATGGCTAATTTAAGTCACCCATGTACATACTAGAGCTTTGCCCGCGTAGCCTCGAATGGAGAATCGTATGACTTCGCCAACTTGACCTGACATCACCTAATTCAGGCTATTGCTCAAGGCTAAAATGCATCATTTGTTTGAACCTATGTTGACCATTTGAAAAAAAGACTATGCTAGTCGCCAAGTATGCTACTGCGTAAGCTGCCACCCAAAAAGGTGGCCAGGATCATGCTCCATGCCAATTCCTAGCTCCTATCCCATGTCATCTTGTTATAATAAGTTACATATTGTACAATTGGATATTTCATCCAGAAAGCTTGCACCGCAAGGCCAGCACCGGGCGATGTGACAAAGCCGAGAGAAGGCATGCTAACCCCAATTGACCCCAAAGAAACTCAGCTTCTTCTTGCCAGCACCGCCAGCTTCAGCATTTTCGAGGTAGATTCTATCATGCCCCTTGACGTCCACAAACAGGTATTTGTATTCGTAATCGGAGTGGCCCTTGGGTTTAACCATGTGTAGTTGAGCCGTGCCATTGTTCAACGGGCCGTCGACGTGGAAGTGCATAATCAAATGCTGTGTTCCATATTGATCGGTCTTCTCTGAAGCAGCCAGAGGGCGTGCTCGTCGCCACTTGTTTGCTGTCTCGTCTCCATGGGCAATAATCTTTCGCGAGTCGCCAAATAGCTCGGCGCAGCGAGGGTCCTTTTTGATCTTGTCGATTGCGCGGTTGAAGTGGGCAGTTCGGCTATCGGGAGAAAACACGTCGGTCCAGAGAAAGTATCCTACTCCGCCCTATATAACGATTGTTTGTTAGCCTATATCCATGGGAGCTGCGATGCTGTATAAATCGACGCGGCAAAACGTACAGTGAGCACGAGACCAACAGCGACCATGCCAAAGTTGAAGCTCTGCTGTGTGGCTCGCGCTGCCTTCTCGCCGGCAGATAAATCTGTCCACGGAACATAACCGTCATCGTTGAATGGCGTTACGCTTCGGCGTCTTGATTCTGGTGATGTCGAGCTGCTGGTGTTGCTGCTGGATTGGTTCGTCGTGGCGTAGCTTCGCGCCGCGGCGCATGTTCGAGGCACAGATGCATGGGCCAGCTGGGCAATCGGGCGAGCCGCAGTCAAAACGGGATTGAGCTTCATTGTCGATGCGCGTGCAAATCGGATTGTGATTAAAGTGCACAAACGAGTCGGTGGATATGGAAATCTACACACTGAGAAATTGTGACGTTGATGGGATCAAGCCCCACAGCTCGCCATTGGCTGGCGGAAGATTAGCTAATCCAAGGAGAGCTGAATCAACGGCCGGGCCATCGGGACGTCTAGTAAAAGGCAAATGGTGTAATAATTCAAAATATATTCCATTTAAAATGTATTGAAGAGAAAATATGCATCTCAGTGGAATTGAAACACTATTGTGACTGCAAAGGCTGTCTGTGCCCATACATTAGACTTTTCGTGAACATGTCGGAGTGTGCCCCGCAGTGAAGCACTTAGCCTGTCCCTCGGGCATTTCGACACGTTGCCCCCCTTTTGACACGGTGAACTCGTATCAAATCCATCACCCACGCCTGCGCTGCTGCAAATTCTGGCACGCTTCTACAGCACACTGCGCATCGAACTCGACTATCGAATTTCAACTTTACAATAACGCAAACGAACGCGCGCGCGCGAGAACCGGCAAAATGAGTGGCATGGCGACCAAGCAAGAGTCGCTCAAGATCTTTGAGAAACTCAAGACGAAGCCAGCAAACAAGGTAAATCAAGGACATGCATGCGATTGTATTTGAGTGACTTTGTGCTGACCAGGTGATTTCGCGCTACGCTAGACTTGCTTCGATTGTGGACAGAACAACCCTACCTGGACATCCGTTCCCTTTGGCATCTATGTGTGCCTCGACTGTTCGTCAAACCACCGAAACCTGGGTGTCCACATCTCATTCGTCCGATCCACGAACCTCGATCGTATGTATTTCGATAATCTCGACCATGCTAGTACAATGCGCTAATCACAGGACTGTTAGAATGGCAATGGGACCAACTGCGAGTGATGAAGGTTGGTGGCAACGAGTCCGCCACCAAGTTCTTCCGCCAAAACGGAGGCACTGCTGCTCTCAACAGCAAGGACCCCAAGACCAAGTACCAGTCCAGCGCCGCTACCAAGTACAAAGAGGAACTGAAGAAGCGCGCTGCCAAGGACGCACAAACGCAAGTTCTCTGTGAAAGCACCGATGACGTCCACTGCTGACCGCCTCTAGATACCCCGACGAAGTTGTCATCAACGATGGCGTCGAAGACGGCTCATCGACTCCCGCTGGAGAACCCGAAGACGACTTTTTCTCCTCTTGGGATAAGCCAGCCATCAAGCGACCGACACCTCCCATCTCTCGCACCGCCACGCCTCCTGTTGTTGGCCGCACTCCCTCCCCCTTTATCAATGCACCCAAGGATGGCGCTCGCTCTGCCTCTCCTTTAGCCAAGTCCGAATCTGCCGGTGACGCTAAGCCCACTGGTAAGGTCATCACATCGTCTCGTCTCGTCAAGAGCACTACTGCTGGTGGTGCAGCTCGCAAGACCAATGTTCTTGGTGCTAAGAAGGCCACCAAGCTGGGCGTCAAAAAGGTTACTGCTGATGCCATCGACTTTGATGAAGCCGAGAAGAAGGCCAAGGAGGAGGCCGAGCGCATTGCAAAGCTCGGATACGACCCCGAAGCCGAAGAGGCCCAGGCCGAGGCTACATCTACATCTGCCGCCACCATTCTCTCACCAACTCCCCTCAGCCCTCCCAAGTCTAGCACTGCTCAGACCAGCCAAAAGTCTAGTGCGGATGCGGAACGTTTGGGCATGGGTATGGCCAGATTGGGCTTTGGCCAGATCGGTGGCCCCAAGTCGTCTGCTGCACCCGCTAAGAAGAACACTGGCGGATTCGGATCGGTTGGCCCCGTCAAGGCCGCCCCTGAAGGTAAGTCAATATTGGAAAGCAATGAATGGCAAGACTCGTTTACTAACTACTTTGCGAATTATAGAGGAGTCCAGCACCTACGCCCGCTCTACGTTTGGTAACCAGAAGAGCATCTCGTCGGATCAGTACCACGGAAGGGGTGAGTTTGATCCCTCGGCTCAGTCCGAGGCCAAGACACGCCTTCAGGGCTTCGAGGGAGCCACCGCCATCTCGTCCAACGCCTACTTTGGACGCCCCGAGGAGGAGGAGGAAGAGGATTATGGAGACATCGAGTCTGCTGCCAAGGACTTTGTCCGCAAGTTTGGTATCACTGCCGGTGATGATCTTGAGAACCTGTCCAACGTTCTTGGCGAGGGTGCTACCCGTCTGCAGGGCGCCATCCGATCCTACTTGGGCAACTAGATGGATCCTTTTTCAGCAGTTTACTGGATGCATCGTTTTTATGGTCTTTCTTTTATTGCGTGCCGCTGCAAACAGGTCTCGAATCACGTTGGAATGGACAACGGCCGGCGAATATTACTGTTAATGGGTAGAGGGAAGGCAGCTAGCTGCAGGAGGACGATTGTTTTTTCTTTTTTTTTTTTTGC
This sequence comes from [Torrubiella] hemipterigena, assembly GCA_000825705.1. Taxonomy (NCBI): domain Eukaryota; kingdom Fungi; phylum Ascomycota; class Sordariomycetes; order Hypocreales; family Clavicipitaceae; species [Torrubiella] hemipterigena. The sequence goes on from CDHN01000002.1 coordinate 992,618, forward strand.
CTTTTAATTTTTCCCAATTTTTCTGGTTGGCATGTATGGCCGGCGCATCGGGGGCGCGGCTTGGAACTGGTTAGAGGGGACGGGCGTCAATAGTCGCAAAAAGCTATGATTTCCTTTGTGTGAAGCATGAATAGACAAGCAAATACCAATCCCATCTTTGGAATGAAGCTGATTTCTGTATGTAAATATGCTCTCCGTGGACAGTGCTTATGTAGTTTAGGGGAGTGGAGGAGGTTGGCGCTGGATGAAGCATGTGAAGATGCACAGTGGAGCACGCCATGTGTACAAACAAGCAAGCAAGTAGAGCGAGCGAGTTGAGTGTAGCAACTCTGGCGCGTGGTGGTAAATTTACTAATTTATATAGGACACGTAATTGGTAGCGTGCGAGACGGGTGATGTAAATTTGGTTATGTATAAAGTCATTCAAGACGCTATATAATCTACATGGGAGGATACAAAGGAAATGCGTAAATTCAAGCAAAAACTCCAACGGCACCGCCGTTCTTGCCGCGATTCATTTTGATAAGGTGACATTTTGAGTCGTGGGCATGAGATGTAGAGAGAAATAGGAGGGGAATAGTAATACGGGGCGGAGGAGGTGCATTTAGAGCTTGGCAATCATGGCGTTGCCCTGCTTGATGACCTTGACGGCATCACCGACGAGCTCGTCAACGACGGCCTTGGCGGACTTTTGCTCGTTGACAACAGCAGCGCACTTGCCCATGAGGAAGGGGCGGAAAGCCTCAAGAGGGTCGTCATCCTCATCGTCGCTGAGGTTCTGGATGCCAACCTTGGCGGCGAGCTCCTTGCCACCATCATCGGCGTTGAGGAACTTGTCGAGATCAGCCTCGTAGGGGATGGTGCCCTTGGCAGCGAGCTGCTTCATCTCGGCCTGACGCTCAGTCTCCCAGTTGTTGATGTAAGGGTTGTTGCGAACGCGCATGGGACGGCCGGTGAAGATGATGGTGCGGATGTTGTCGTCGTGGCCAGAGGTGCGGACAGCCTCCTTGTGGGCGCGGGGAGCGCCGGCCTCATCGGTGAGGATGAAGCGGGTGCCGACCCAGACGGCGCTGGCGCCCATCATGAGAGCAGCGGCGACAGTCTGGCCGTTGGAGATACCGCCGGCAGCGACGACCTGGACGGGGCCGCCGGTGAGGGGAGACTTGTGCTTGTTGCAGATCTCGACGACGGCGGGGATGAGGACAGTGGTGGGGATGTCACCGGTGTGGCCACCACCCTCACCACCCTGGGCGCAGATGATGTCGACGCCAATGTCGAGGCACTTCTTGACGTGCTTGACGTGGCCAATCATGTTCATGTAGAGAATGCCGTGCTGATGGAGCTTATCGACAATCTCCTTGGGGGGGACACCGACGGCAGAGACGAAGACCTTAGCGCCGGACTCGATGATGATGTCGACGAGCTCGCCGAGCTTGCCCTTGGTGTAATCGTAGCTATAAAATAGATGGTTAGCTCAATGCTTCTTTTTGTTTTGTAATCAAATGCTAGGCTGAAGAAATCTGTGGCTGCGTCACGTTGGCCGCTGCTTGTTTCTGTCACATGCCAGAGCCAGAGCCGGAGCTCACGCAGAAAACACACAGACACAGTCTTTGCGAGCGAGCCGAAGCGAAAAAGAAAAAAAAACTTACTTGGTCTTGCGGGCGCTGCCACCGACCTGGGGAAGCAACAGATCGACACCGAAAGGAGCGTTCTTGTCGTCGAGGTAGCTCTTGAGCTCAGCAATCTGCTCGCGCAGCATCTCGGGGGTGTAGCCGACACCACCGATGACGCCGAGACCACCGGCGTTGGTGACGGCAGCAGCCAGTCTGGGACCGGCAGCGACGTTCATGCCGGCGAGCAAGACGGGGTGCTGGATCTTGAAAAGATCGGTGAGGGGAGTGCGAAGCTGCTCTGCATTTGTGGGAAGACTCTGGTTAGTTTGTTGTTGCGTTTGCGAGAAACGGAGAGAAAAGGAAAAAGGCCGTGAGAGGGAGAGAAGGCAGTGCAGTGTAGCGCAGTGTCAAACTTACGAGGAGAAGCCATTGTGAATGAATGGGATTGTGATGAGGAGGTCAAGATGATGAAGATGGAGAGAAAGAGAAAGAAAGACACAAGTGAGAAGCGGAGAGAGAGGAAGGAAAAGAGTAATAAAGAAATCAGGAAAAACCCCACGAACGACGAGCGGGAATCCCGTGGGCGCGGCGACACTGCAAAAACAAGCCGAGGCACGTTTTCGGAGGACCCAATGCGGGAATTAGTGGGGCGAATCGGACTTTGGAATCCTGGGGTAGCCGAGGGCCAGTTTGGAAGCGTCGTTGCGAGCCAAATTTACAGTGGGCTTACAGCACAGCTTAGAAGGGCTGGGGCGCTGTAGCGCCCACTAACTCCAACCCAGCTGAGGAGGGGGAAAGCGGAGGGCCGGAGAGTAAGTTTGGCGCGGCCGGAGAGAGCGGGTGCGGGGGAGAGAGCCACAGTCACGAGGAAATCTTTTGAAGAGGACAACGGTGGTCCGAGAATTACGGGAAAAAGCTGACAGATTGACTGGGGTTGGGTTTGAGGTTATTTTTGATTATGGTACGTTTTGGTTTATTTGGCGGTCGTTATGTTATGTTTTGCCCGTTGCTAATTACAGGGCATACATAGACAGCTGTCACAAGCAACGCGGCTGCTGCACTCACTGTAATCAGATGCAGTGGTAAGCCAGCTATAGCAGCTTAAAACGGCGTTTTTAGCACCTCCCTTCCTCCCCGTAGCTTATAACGTTAGTAAGTAATGTGGCGTCCCAGGCTTTCCCCCTGAATACGCATGCACTCTGCTGTACTGTCCTGCGCTGTACAGCAGACTTACCATACAGTACAAAGGGACACGAAGGTTAAGCATCATTCCGGGGGACGCCACCACCAACCAGCCACTGTAACCGTCATCATAGGCGAGCAGCGCCAAGTACACGCAGCTGTCGCAAAACAACCCTTTCCCACTGTCGGCTTGCGGCAATTGCCCGCGGCCCTTCATGTGCCGACTCGGTGCTTGCTTTCTTATCAATCTATTCTCTGCTGATGATCCAATCTAATCCTGACCTGTCGTTTTTTCTTTCTTTTTGTTTCCTCTTGAAATTGACTACTTCCGTGGTACCTGTTCTGTAGCTCGCCCTACGCAGCCTTGTAGTCCGCTGTAGCTTCCTGCTCTCAGCACTGTACGTACTCTGCTTACAGTGTGACTGGTACTGCTGCCCGTGCCTGTGCCTGTTGTGCTGTAACCCCACGTAGAACCCCCAACACAACGTGCTCCACGGAAAAATCTCCAAAGCTCATGCGGCAGCAACAGCAAAATCCCAATTTAGTTAGCAACGCCGACGCCCACGCATTGGCTCTGCTGCTTCCGAGGCTGTAGCACACGCGGCTAGTTTCTCATCTCTTCTTCCCTTTTTTATCTTACCATGCACCGCATCGCAGCGTCGTCTCGGTCCGCTGCTCGGGCGCTCCCGAAACAGCTCTCCAGCCTGCCTAAAGCCTCACAATGGGGTGCTAACTCGACGCGACCTCTCACCGTGGCCGCTTGCCGACAAACCTCAAGAAGACCAGTCGTAGCTTGCAACACACAGCTCTCGCTTCGTCGCTATGCAGGATGCGGATGTCGCGGCGCCAAGCGCACCACGACCGCCTACATCGCACTGGGCAGCAACATGGGAGACCGTGTGGCCGAGATTGAAAAGGCGTGCAGAGAGATGGATAAGCGAGGCATCAAGGTCACTAGGACAAGCAGTCTGTGGGAAACAGCTCCCATGTACGTCACGGACCAGGACCGCTTTGTCAATGGCGCTTGTGAGGTACGTCTTGGTCTCTTCTAAACAGGTACAAATACAACATGCTAAACTACGAGCGTCTTGTACAGGTCGAAACAGAACTCGAGCCATTGGCCCTTCTCGACGAACTCCAGGCCATTGAAAACGAAATGGGACGACACAAATTGATCGACAAGGGCCCTCGCAACATTGACCTTGATATATTGATCTATGGCGACGAGGCTGTTTCCCACCCACGCCTCAACATACCCCATATCGGAATTCCAGAGCGCGAGTTTGTCCTGCGGCCTCTTGCAGAGTGAGCCTCTCTCTTACGGGCCAAATAAGGCATAACACTAATCCATTACCTCAGGCTCATCCCTTCGAAACCCCTCTTTGCGTCGAATCCGTGGAAGCTTGTCCAAGACTACCTCAACGACCTCCCCGCCGCCGAACCGCTATCATCCATCACACCTCTCTCATCGACCCAAAAGCCGCTTACGCCTCTCTTCCACACCAAACGAACAAATATTATGTCCATCCTTAACCTTACCCCAGACTCCTTTTCCGATGGTGGTATCCATTCCCCCGCCACCATCACCGACGCCGTAAGAGAGGCCGTCCGCGCCGGCGCCACTATTCTCGACATTGGCGGCCAGTCAACCGCCCCCGGGCGACCCGAAGTCACCGCCGAGGAAGAGCTGTCTCGGGTACTACCTGTCGTACAGCTCATCCGCTCGCTTCCTGAGTGCAAGGATACTGTCATCAGCGTCGATACGTACCGCGCCTCCGTTGCCGCACAGGTCCTGGAGCACGGCGCCGACGTCATCAACGACGTCTCGGCTGGCACGCTCGATGCGGACATGCTCCCGACTGTTGCTCGCCTAGACAAGACGATATGTCTGATGCACATGCGCGGGACTCCTCGAACCATGTCCGATCTCACCGCCTACCCGGACGGCCTCATCCCGACTGTCGCAGCTGAGCTCCTAGACCGTGTCGCCGCCGCGGAAGCTGCAGGCATCCGCCGCTGGCGCATCATCCTGGACCCTGGTATTGGCTTCGCCAAGACGACAGACCAAAACTTGGAGCTCCTTCGCCGCCTAGACGAGCTGCGCACATGGCCGGGTTTGGAATCCCTGCCCTGGCTCGTTGGAGCAAGCCGCAAATCTTTTGTGGGCGCCGTGACCGGTGTCGAAGAGCCCTCTCGCAGGGTCTGGGGCACCGCTGCGACAGTAGCAGCCGCTGTGCAGGGGGGCGCTGATATTGTTCGTGTTCATGATGTTGCAGAGATGAAGGATGTGGCAGTCATGGCTGATGCCATTTGGCGAGCCTAAGTCTTCCGTTTATTCTAGATATTTCTGTATTTATACACTGATGCCCTGTGGACATCAAGCCTCTACCCCTTGTAATATCAGAAAAACTGCATGTATTGTATATCTGCTTCTAGCCGTCTCTCTTCTCACTTTTGTTGTGTCGCAAAACTGTCGCAGTGTGTACTGCGACGGTACTATCAAGCCATGTCGTTGTTAGCGCATTGCCAAATTTGGCGTCGTCGCTTCGCTTAGCTCTAGCGCCATCGTTGCCGAGATTTCGTGGGGCGTTGGCGCACTGGACAACGCTAAACCCCTGCCGTTGGGCAATACACAAAAGGTTACCGCAAATCTTGTCCGTCATGAATTAACGGTTGCCTCTCACTACCGGTCAAGGCAAAACGCTCACCGGTGGTAAGCTTCACCAGGCGTCCACTACTGCAGTCCCGAAAAACCCGGTCAAATTAGTGACTCGGCCTAGGGTTAGGTTTCGTCACCGGCTTATGGTGTCTCCTCATGTAGCGCCTTTCCTAAGCCGGTCTATAGGCGGCCCAATGTTCACGCTCGATCACCTGTGTCTTAGACTGTGATGGAAATAAGCTTCCCCTGTCCTCTGCCGCTGTATTTGTAGGCCAATCAAGTGGCAGGGGCTCAGGATGGAAACAAACAGTGTGATTCTTTGACGCAATACAGGGGTGCACGTCACCGGTTGCGGGCGGCATAGATGCCGCCACTGCAAGATATGACAGGTAACGCCCCCTCAGGCGCCGTCTCAACGACAAGTCCCTTGTATTTCGTTTGCTTGGTGGCGGGCAGATTGGTTGAAGGGCTCGGCCTGGTTGTGCTGCCGGCATATGCGGCCGCAGGAAGCCCAGCTATGCTTGGCTGTTGTCTCGTTTCCCCGCCGCTTCCGCCATTTGAGAATCACCCGCTCTGGGGGCACGTAATGCTTCTCGCCACCGAACAAGCATGCTACTTCATATGTAAATGGGTGAAAAGCCTTCTCTGTTGGTCTATATGCCGGGCAATGCACATATATCTTTGTCCTATGTTGCGCAAGATCGAACCCGGCAACCTGTCAGTTGGGTTGTGACAGGGATACCGCCTAAAGAGCACGGCCTGATCCTGTTCAAGGCGTCGGAAACAATAATAAAGAAGCCCCCATGTAACCTCAGCTCCCATTGACCAAGGCTGTGCTCAAACTCCATTCTGAGACAACTCATTGGATGCCTTCTTACCTCTGAGACGACGGCGCAACCGAGTGCAGACGACGTGGCCCCTCCCGCTATGAGACACGCATTCTCCAACGTCATTTTCAGCGAGGCAACAATAGGATTCTAGGCTTTTGCTATTCCATGTCATGCCAGCCTCACGGAATACGCTCCTCGATCGGAAGGATGTGCTGGACGGGTCAGGGGGGCTTGCAGCCGGTCAGCAGAATGTGGCTGGCCCCCATCGAATCAAAGCTTCAGATAGCCCGTTTTAATTTATTCATTCTCCTCTCAGGTGGCCACAATAGCGGCCACCCGGTACAGTCCGATGAAGAAGAAGTAACCAGGATACTTCTGAGTGACTTGAGGACCCCGAGAGGGTACTTTGGCTGCACATGTCGGGGCACCAAGCCGCCTGCCGTAGCGGAAGCCCTCCGGAATGAGAGTTGTGGTCCTGCTATTCATAGAGAGCAGTTGATTGGTGTTCCTTGAAAAAGAAAGCAAGTGTTCGATTTGCAATCATAAAAGTGAATTTAATCAAAAAAAAAAAAAAAAAAAGAAGTAGCCTAGCTAAATCATCATCCGGTGGCACTGTGGACAAACTCTTGTCCAAGTCCAACATCAGCCAGTCTGCCGCGACATTCAGCGCCGATATGCTGCCCCCATAAGCCCATAAATCAGTCTGCAAGAATAAAAATGATTCGCTTGTTGAAATAAGAACCCCGAATTGATGAACGGTCATTCAAACATCGCCGAATGTAATCCCAGACCTGATAAAAAACATATGTCTGTAATTGTGCCTGTAGCCTCTTAAGTAAACCTCTAATGCTTCCGTGTAAATAAACCGATCTTAATGAGGGTCCAAATACTCATAGAGGCGGTTCAAGGATACTCTGGCCTTCTGTCCTGTCCATCTTGGCCGGAAAATATACTGTGCGCATCCAGCCCCGAGGAGCGTGTGCCTAGGGTGCGGGTACCAGACGCTCCGCTGCTCCCCAGGTCAAACATATTAGTTCGCTCAGATTTTGACTTTGCGTACAAATCGATGGAACCCATCATAGACGAAGGCTGGTGAAACATATCGACCCGGTCGTTGTCATAAGTAAAATTGGAAAACGATGGGAACGGTTTGTCACCCTGAACAAGCTTGCTTGTATCTGGGAACAGGTGCAGGTCGGCACTAGCATCATGGCCTCTTGATCCATGATAGAGCGAACCACGCGTGTCGTAGGGGTATCCAGATGTCGCATCATTTAGAAGGCTTGTGGATGTAAAGTCGGGGAGTGTATGTGGCAGATTGTTGAACGCAGGAAATCCTCCGGTATGATTGTTGGAGCCGTGTGCTGAACCCTTGTTCTTGTCATTCTGATAGTGGCCTGGAGAGCGGCCGCGTACAATCATCTTGTGAGACTTTTGGCAAGCAACTCTGACGTATTCGTAGCCTCCGTCTTTACCCAACACGCTTGCCCAGAGCTCCACCACGAAGTGATAAAACTGCTGGGCTGCCCGGCGCTTCCCATTGTTTTGTGTGGCTTGTCGGAATTGCACTCTTTCAAAAGTATGTTCCATGGGGAGTTCTGTCGGAAGGGTACCACTGCTTGCGTCAGGCGGCGTTCGATGGCGCAAGTAAAAGGGTACGTTCCCTGCGCTCATATCTCGTCTGTCCATTGTGCTAGCATTAATAGGAACCATTGGGATCTTTTGTGCTTTCAGAGTCTTCTTCGGATCTCTCTTGGGGGTGTATAGATCCAGGATGATGGGCTGCTGATCATTGCCAGCCACAACGGCAGATATGGTCATCGCTAAGCCATATACAAGAGTTGGCTGCGATGTTTCATTTTGAGCAAAGAATAAATCATATGCAGGATAAAATGGCGATAATTCAAACGAACACCCGCAAGACATGTAATTTCGCCGATAGCAAGTCCATTCGCCTTCTGCTTGGAAGAAATTCTTGTGAAGTGCCGCCACAATTCTGACCGTTACAGGTACGAAGTCGGATGTTTGGCCAGACACAAGTGAATCAGAGTAACTCAAAAGACCCATCATTTGTGTTTCCATCATAGGCATCATTTGGTCGGCCAAACCGTCCCTCTCAAACTGCTGAGAATTCAAATGATGGTTCTCTGGCGTGTAGAGTCCATGAGAGCTCGGGGAGGCGCTCATTTTCGCGCTGCGATGCCCTGGGCTTTGCAATGAAGGGCAGCGACTCAACTGATGGCTTGACTTCCTATCGTTTGGGATATGTCCAGCGTACACGTCCTTGGCATGGCCATTTGATGGGTCGTAGTATTGACTGGCGCTTCCTCGGACTCCCGTTCGACCAGGCATTGAAACTGACGGAATACTAACGTGATGTTAATTCCTAATGTATATAGACTTCATAGGCCATCTTGATTAACAAGATCACCACTATAACCAACGTACTGTGAAGGTAAACGTTGCCGAATGTCAACCGCCGGAAACGTTGTAGCTGGGTAAAATCCAGTTGGTTGTTGATAGAGGGACGTATTGTGTAAGGGCGGTGATGTAAATAAAGGGAACACTGAGTTAGGATTCTGGTTGTCTAGTTGGATAGACGAGCAAGAGGAATCGGTGTTATATCTAAGAGGGTTTGTTAGTGGTGATACAAGGTCTGCGCGGCTACGACGGGCTTCGTCTCTACAACACCACGAGGACCAAGGGCCACAAAAGAAGGCCAAAAAGTAGTAAATCATGGTTTCAAAGTTCCGACTGTAGCACAAGAGACGCTATAGTCACACGTGGGGGACAACTTGAGCGAATGTAATTTGCTCTGTGCTGGCCATGTGACGATTCTTGGGCGGCTGTTCAGCAACTTCCATGGCATAGGGTACCCAAGGTTGAAGCTTAGGTAGCCACTTTGGGCCGGTGAACGTCACTTCAACTTGCACACTGCCAGAGCTCGTCAAATCTGGCCGGCGATGGCGAAGTACCGCAGTTTGAGGCGAGGTCTACCCCCACCGAAGGTCCCTTTGCTCAAACGAGGTCGGTCACATCTTGGCTCTCCTCGGATTCGAGCGGCATCCAAGAATTCGATAAACCGCAAATGAACAGAATGAGAAAGATATTATTCTAACATACCTCAGATCTGATGTTTGTGGCGGTATGTCCAGATACTCAAGGCTGCTGCTCGAAACTGGCGTAGGGCCAATAAAATCCTGTAACAAAGAAAGAAAAAGCTTATTAGTCACTTTTATATAAATTGATGCGATTTGGAAGTAAATAAAGGACAGCAGTAAGGCAGTTCAGTTAGCGGCGGGGGTATAAGTGCGGGCATCCGCAGCCGCAACTGGCAAGGAGCAATGCACGAAGTGGGAGCTTTGAAACAAGTAATTTGGAGTATCTGGCAGCGGGGAGAGAACTGAATAGGGATTTGAAAACAATAGGCTTTGAAGTACAGTATATAGGATGAGTGATGGGATGGTGGAGGTACATCTGTGTACTTGACGCAGCCACACATGTACCTCTGCAGGCCGGACTAGGGGTCGGTGGCTGCCTACCCCTGCAACGAAAATGTATTGTCAGAACATCCTTTTTTGTTTCCATAGCGTTGAGGAGTCCTGCTACTGAGGCTGCATACATCCCTGCGTGTCATGCTTTTGTGAATGAGCGCCGTCACACTGCGATGAAGTTCAGATCTGGCGCCATGTAGCCAAGCTGATGGAAGGGTAACGAAAAATGAAGGAAGCTGTGCAATATATTCTAGATTCAAATAAAATTATAGAATCGATGATCGTACCTTGGCGTGCTGAACTTGTTGAATTGTCATTTTTGCCTCTGGATATGAGGGAACGTCATAGACTGGTGCGAGATCGATATGAGTGTAGATCAACGGTGAGGTTCCGAAAGCTTACAATATAAAATATCTATAAAAAGAAAAAGAAATACATTGTCAGTAACTCTTGGCCTATGACTTTGGGCCTCAAATGATCATCAAAGGGAGAAAGAGGGGGGAGTTTTGACGCACCAGTGAGCACCCAGTTGATGTTTAGCAATGTGACCTCTCGAAAGGCGGATGTTGGCAAGGAAGACGTAGATATTCTCGCCAACAAAAGAGGTTGAGCGAAGCGGTTCTTTATAAAGAAATCTCTTTTGTAAGCTTGTCAGACCTGGTCGAAGTGGCAACTCCCAGTGACTGGCAGTGACTGGCAGTGACGGGCACCTGGCAGCCAAGTCAGAGAATGAGAAATGACTGATGGTAGCCGACCTGTGAATCCCTCACGATCGGGAGCCGGGGGGAATATAGGCAGAATAATGATTTCGGAGTTAATCCGAGAGAGCAAGCTTCTAGAAAGGTGATTAGTTCTGTGAGTTCACCAAACCCCGACCTGCCAACCTATTTACCATCCACAAGGGCCTTTGTGGCATGACATGAAGTGGGAGTTGCACAAGAGATGAACTGCCATGAATAACAGTGGATTGGAACTTACCGATATCAAGAAGAACTAAACGTCAAAGATTCACTGTATATATTCGGAATTTACACGTGGTAGAAGATGTGTATGTTAGTTGGGGGAGGGGAGGAGGACGAGAAGGGCCTTTTAAGAAGGGAAGCAAGGCCGTCCGGATAGCATCACAATCACCAATGGAACACGCTTTTGCCAAGGGGTGGCGATGGGCAGGGGCAAGCAACAAGTATAGGCTGGGGGATTTACAGCCAGGCCGCCTCGCATGGGCCGGGTGCATGCGGCGACAGAAGCTTCAAGGCAAAGGGCGGAGTCGGTCGATGAGGAATCTAGGCGCAGCTACAAGCCTTGTCGGATATCAAACCAGTGAGATAGACCGCCTGTCTCGCAGCTTCGGCCAAACTCAGCCTGAAGCCGCCACTAGACAACTGCTACGCGAAGTACCTCTTTCAAACACGACCAGCACACGCTACGACGGCTGTCCGATCAGCTCCGACAGCCCTAGCTATGACGAAGAGCAAGGTCCACGCTGCTTCGAATTGAAATTACACTAGTATACAATGGCTTCCAACGCACGTAAAAGAGGTACATGCCAATTTCGATCATGGCTGTGGACTAGCGGTGGGCATGTGTCAAGGCCCATCATAAAGCCATGCTTTCATGCATCATCCCGATTTCGCGCGTATCAAGCCTGCTCAACCAACGCAAGGGACAACTAGATTGTTCATTTATTCCAATTAAAAGAGCCGCGAAACATCTCTTACTTAGACAGGGGCAAATGCACCCCCAGTGCCAGTTGTGTTACCGGACGGAGTTGCACCAGCAGGCAACACGCATTGCCAGGAGTTCATGAACTCTCAACTTCGATGCAGCTGAAACCCACCTATAGATGTATGGCTGATTTCGGTCCTTTGTTATTCTTTGTGGAGTAATGAAGGGGTAGTAGGCAGTTTGTTTGTAATAGCGCGCGTTGCTTAGCTACTGACAACATCCTAGAGCGGTTCTACTGTTTTGTAAGATTCGAGACGGCACTATGTCGGCCACATTTTCACAGAATGTAGCTGCATATGGTATCCTTTGCAAGTAGCAAACAATTCCTACAAGGTAAATCTTCTTTCGGATTGTCAAAGGACCTTCGTTTGGGGCTTCTTTTGAACTTGGTGTTCATCGGTATGCACCAGGCAAAAGACTACTGGGTAGGCTCTGCGGAAACGGCGCGCCAGCCCTCGTATTCTGGCCAGATGATCGTTTCATATCTACGTCAACGATTCTGTTCTGTATAAAATCGTCCGCTAAATAAAATTGTAAAGCTATGACCATGGCCCGTGGTCGCCAAAAGGCGCCAAACAAGCTACAGATCAGTTGGCAAAATGATACGGATCATCGCTAAGCCGTTGAGCTCACAGCTGTGAATACTTCAATACCTCATACATAGCAAGTTAACATGTCCGCTCATTCGTACGGGGGAATCAGAGCTGCCAGGAACTGACTGTAGCTTTGGAAGCAACGTTGTCTGCCCAAGCAAGACGCCCTCTCCAATTAATTATAGCCATTTCACAGTAGAAACTTGGCTGAGGTTGTACCAAGAAGAGCCGTGTGTAACGATTGATGTACCGATGCCGGAACGTGTATGAAAAAGCCTGAGCAGGTGGGTGGCGGTTGGCTAGTTGAGAGTGATGCTGTCAGTCCCAGTGCCTGACCATCTCACGCACAACACTCAATGCGCAGATGTTTCTACATATAGTATTGAAATAAACGAACGCGCTTTTCCTTAAAGACCTATAGAATCAAGCACAAATAAACCCCTGAGGCAATTATTTGCACTAGTAAGTAGGCCCAGCTGCTAATGCAGAGTGCCATCACGATAGAGAAGGTTTTTACTGAGCTCAACTGCACTGGCTGCACAGGAGTTCAGACGAAGTGTGAGGAGTCTTACAGCTAGCAGATACTAGCCGCGATTTCCCGCATATGATGTGGCACTGCAGGGCAAACTTGAGTGATCAATTTGGACGTGTCTCTACGTCTAAGAAGCAGAAAAGCTGGAGAGAATGCCCTCAGCAGGTTGTCATGCTGCGTAACAAAACAATCTACCTCAATTCACTAATTCCCATTCTAAGGATATCATTGGTCATCGGTAGTTTGCTCGTCATTAGCACGCTTGAAACAAGGACGGCACCCGCGATGGTCGAGGCTTTGATGGCTTCGGCTACCAACATCTCGGCAAGCTCTTACAGATGGCCACGTGGACCCCCTCGCTATGTTGGGGCTGTTTGGGGAATTGTTCCAATATTATGGACCGGCTTCATTTATCCAGTATTATTTCAATATTTTTACTGGCACTTTTGGCATAAAGATGGGAATGCATTGATGAAGTGTCGGCAACTCCTACGAACTAAAAGAGTGCAGAAAAAAGATCTATAAAAGCATAGAAAATTCAACCCAAAGCATAGGAGAACATTCTCATTAGAACTTATTTTAATATATTTTAATGCACATTGTGCAAATCAGAACCGGTCAAGAGCAGAGAGCTCTCGAAACAACTTGTTCCACCACCATGTGGGGGCGGCAAAGCAACCGTCACCAAGCAACACTTCTAAAGCAAAAAGGTTGCCACCAGCGGTTGTCTCCCTCCGCTGCTGGTGACCAAGAGATCACTCGGCTACATCGTGTATATACCCAGCCGCATTGACTTGGGTTCCAAAACACACCGCCTCATCATCAGATTGGCATGCCTAAAAAGAAGAAGCACGCGTTGAACCACTACAAGGGCTCATCCGGTGCTGGCGCCAGCGCATCGCCTTCATCAACGAGTAAGACCTATTCCCTGGCCTTCTAAGCGGCAGCTGCAAGCTCTCCCAACGCCTCTTGTCTGATTCTGTATCACCGATGAGCCAGGCTGCAGCTTGCCGCGACTGTGTCTTGCGCTCGTGTCTAATCGCCCTCGTGTAGCAAAGCCAACGAAATCCGTGAACGAGCTGCTCGCCAACCTTCGTACGACAGCGGCCTCCTTGTCGTCCAACCAACCGTCTATTCTCGCCACCGCTACTCCCAGCGTGCCCCCAGCCATCCGGCAGATTCTCCAGATCCCGGAGACACCCGCACCTCTGCCACGCCGCCCAGTTCGACGCAGGTTTGACAACTATGGAAGACGTCTTCCAGCAGGGCCCCCGCCTCCAGGAAGCTGGTCCCGGTCCCCGAGAGACCCCCAGACTGCCCAGCGAGCGCTTGAGTCGCTGAGTACCCATTCTCTCGCAAGGGTTGCCTTTCCTGGAGCCTATTTGCCTGAGCCTGGCAGCTTGTTGGACCTTGTTGCGCGGCGCATGGCTCTCGAATGGCAGCTTCATCGCGAATATGATGGTCCGTATATGTATTATATTCCAACTCATATCAAGCCCATTTTGATGCGTCATGTTGCTATACTGGGCACGCCGGGTCTATCCATAAAGGATCTCAAGGCTATGCTGCTCCCTCAGCCCGATGGCAATGATGATGTCCCAGATGTGAGCGTGAGCAGCCTGGAAGACTTAACGACATTGGATATATCAGGCGCTGTTGGAAAGACTATAAGTCTAAAGGAGCTCTCTGACTTGCTATTCCCGACACAGACTACTCCGTCTGACGAGCTTCAAGACTCATGGGATGCTGAAGACTTGCAGAGCTCGATACCCTCGACCCTGCTGCCCAACTTGTCTCATCTATCTCTCGCCGTAGACCCCAAGAAGGCAGATAATGCTTCATGGAAACACTTGTTATCTCTTGCTTCTAAACTAACGACTGTGACGCATCTTAGTTTGGCGTTTTGGCCAGTCCCGTGTCTGACGCGCAAATCGCAGTTTGCATCCATGTCGTCGCCGCATCAACGGGATATATCCTACAGCGGAACCAACTATTACTCGCATACGATCGATCAGGACTGGAGTGAAGCCCTTTTAGTGCTAAGGCTTCTGAGCAAGAGCCTCTACTCCCTCGAATTCCTTGATCTCACCGGGTGTATCTCCTGGTTCAAAGCTCTTACTCTGGAAGATACTGACAGCCATGATCACGTTGACTGGGCTGGAGACTGGGGCAAAATCACGACCCTAAGATTAAATGTCGGGTGGGATATCGAGAAGAACGATATGCCCTCAAAGCATGACATGTACCAAAGTGCATGTGAAACGGCGCTTGCCGTCGAGAAGCGCATTATTTCAATGAGAGCCGGGCGCGGTCGTTTTATTACCGTGGAACGGCCAATACTAGACGAACTTACGCGTTAGATGTATTTAGCACCATAGAATATGTATTTATTTATCCAACTATTGTGCACTTAACATCAGACGCTGGGAGCACCACTTCCGGAATCCCAAAGACTTCGAAACCTGCTCTGTGATCTAAGTAGCTCCCTTGGTTCTCCAAATTCGAGAAGCTTTCCGTTTTCGAGGACTGCAACCTTATTAAATTCGATTATAGTTTCCAGACGGTGAGCTATCGAAATCACCGTGTGACTATAAAACTCGTCGTCGATTACTTTTCGGACTTTCTCCTCGGTGGCCGCATCGATACTAGCATTGTATGTTAGTCTCGGCCCTCTGGTGATAGATTGATCACATACCTGCTAGTCACTTCATCAAGTAAAAGAAGTTTTCCAATATCTTTCTTCACAATAGCACGCGCAAGGAAAAAGAGGTGTCGTTGGCCATGACTGAACACATGCTCTTTTAGCTCAGCATCTAAGCCTCCATTATTCTCGACAGTCTCCCAGAGTCCCGTCGAAGTTAGTGCATTAATTATGGTTTGGGTGGGATATTGATTTGTCGGATCAATATTGTATCGAATGCTTCCGGGGAGAACAAATTGTTCTTGACTAACGGTGATTATCTTGTCGCGGATCTTGTCTCGAGGTATTTTGTCGACAGAGACGTCGTCAATGCTAATACTTCCTTTGATGTAATCCATCATTCGGAGTATGGATAGTATTAAGCTCGATTTTCCACTAAAAGGTCACGTTAGTACAAGTTTAGAACGGTGGTTTGCCGAGATTGTGGTGTGACATACCTGCCCGTTCGCCCACAGATGGCAATTTTCTCTCCCGGTTTGATATCCAAATCAATGCCATCAAGAGCCTTGGTGTCTCCAGATGCGTCGTACGACGCTGAAAGCCCCGATATGTTCACATGACCACGACTCGGCCAGGCTGTGGGAACTGAACCGTTCTCGCACGGCAGGTTCTCATCACCTGTAGACTCGGCAAATTGTTTGATCCGAGCAACTGCAGAAATGGATGTTTCTATAGACGTCCAGAACTGCATTAGCAGGTTCAAGGTCTCGCTCATAGAAATCAATTGTACCAAGGAGACACCAGTGAGTGCAATCGACACGGAGCTGCGAAGGTGGACAGCAAATCCAACGACAAGCAATGCCAGAGCGGCGGTCATAAGGTCGAGTACGAGAACTAGCCATTTTTGTACTATAATAAGTAGGTAAAACGGTTGCTGAGACGCATCTACCAGATGATGGTTTTGTTCAATGGTGGTTTCGGTCCAACCAAAGGCTCGGATTGTCGAGAGGCCAGAAAGTGATTCCAAGAACTGAGTATAAATCGGCGCTTTCAATTCTAGATCCAGCATCCTCAATTGTCGAGATGTACGTAGATATCCTCTTTGTAGGAAATAGTACGCCGCAGCTAGCAGTGGGAAGCTAATAGCGACGTAGTAGGTGGATGCAGCGAGAAGCCCAGCTTTGGCAAGGACAGTGAAGAGGCCTAGCATAGTTTAAGTCGCGGTTATATATGTTTCATTTTCTGCAATACTTACTAGCAAGGGTGACTACAAGTGCCAAAGGAAGTTGATTATCAATCATGCCGATGTCCTGAGAAAAGCGAGTGGTTATAGAACCGACGTCAGTGTTTGTAAACAAAGATAGAGGTGCGCTAGGATTATTAGTTGCACTGATTCCTCTCAATTGAAATATGAAAACGTACTGTAGAACGGCACTCAACAGTTTCTGGTGTAGATGAATACCCGACTTTGCTGCAATTCGTACAAGAACAAACCTTTGTCGATTAGCAAAAGATGGACTCGGTTGGGATCAATCGCTCATTCATACCATATTAGAAGAGAGAACCAACATACACCAACTATCTGTAGGGCAGCATAGATTCCCAGATAGAGCCCAGTCTTTTCTTCACCACGGTTGATTGCATCACTCCAGAATTTGAGCCAGAGAGCTACATGATTAGCCTCCTTAATGAACAGACAATTTATCCAACTTACCTGGGAAACTTTGCAGAAATGTCCAAACCAGTTCAAGAAATAATAAAATGAAGCTGAACTGTACCCCAACACTTCCAAAATAGTACTTGTACACACTCTTGTCGCCGAGCTGTCTCCGTTTGTCCTCGTCAGAAGTCCTAACTGTCGGTTTTACTGGCGGGGACGCTTCTTGTTCTGTTTTCCTGTCAATATTAACGGTTTGCATTCCACCGCCAATATTTGTTGTGGACAGTTCTGCCAAACTTGCTACGTAGCCTCCCGACTCAATCAGACTCGGATAGGTGCCAATTTCCGTAGGTATACCGTCGGTGCTCAATGAGATTATAATATCAGCATGAGATGAGAAGTGTACTAATGGATAATTAGTACTGTTTCGCAGAATTGGCAGGGTTCTTTATAGCTAACCAGACTGAGTGGCGAGCACTGCCGTTGTGTTCCATTGACGCAAAAGACCGTTAGAGGAGAAGACTTTTTCAAACACACTCTGAGCTGTTGTGTTATCGAGGCCGCTTAATACATCGTCAAAGACTGCAATCTCTGGCCGGCTATATAGAGCTCTCGCAAGAGACAGTCGCTGCTTCTGACCGCCGCTGAGTGCAGCGGCTGATGATCCGACCAATGTTTTATCTTTCAGTGGTAGGTTGTCAAAATCTTGATTCAGATCACACGCTTTGATAACCTGTGTATAGAGTGATTCATTGAAGTCGTTGGGACCCAAGATGTTTGCTTGTATGGTTTGATTCATTGCCCACATTGTTTGACTGCACCATGATAGCTTGCCCTCTGTAAGCTGGATAGCTCCATGGAAGTACGGAGTTTCTCGAATAATTCCGTGAAGTAGGGTGCTTTTGCCTGAAGCGACAGGTCCTACAACCATTGCAAGTTGGCCTTTTTGTACGTCGACGCTAATGTTGGACACTGATGCGATTCCTTGCTTCCACCCAAAAGAAGCATTCTCGAGATGGATCGCAGTACCAGAGTCGAGGGATATTTGAGAACTTGGAGACCGAAGCTTACGCTCCGGCTGTGATAGGAACTTTTCAATCCGAGATGTCGCTCCATGAGCAGCGCTCAAATCCAGCACAAGCTCAAACATCCAAAACAAAGGCTGAGTCTGCAGCGTGATCAGCGCTAGCGCAGTGAAGAGTCTTGTAGGATTCAACTCGAGGCCTGTTTGAGCAGAGACGCCTTGGAAAATAGAAAAGGCGACGACTGGGGAAATAAACACAGGGATTTGAGCCATTGATGAGGTGATGCTGCCAATGATGCGAAACGGACGCGATGCGGCTACTTCTTCAAGTCTGAGAGAAAAGATTGTCTTGGAGAGCACTGTAGATAGGCCAGCCATCTTAATGCTCTTAATGTGCCCGATCATGGAGGATGTGATGCCTAGCGGCGGTTAGATACCTCTTCCAAATTTCCGATTATATGTACTCACCGATTCTCTTCTGAGTCTTTTCTAACCATGCCACTCTGGATTTCATCGCTAGAGGCGAGATTTTCGTAGTCATGGCAAGAGCGACACCAGATACAACGATGGGGCCGACAGCAGCATAGCCAATCTCACGAGCCAAGAGCCAGGTCCCAAATGAAACTTGGAGAATATTGGCCCAGAGCTCATTTATCTCTTTGGCTGCTCGCACAATGACTTCGACCTATGCTATGGTTCAGTAAAGGCGAATATATCAAGCATCAGAGATATACATACATCGGATGACATGAGCGTCACTGCCGCAGCGTCACTCGCAATAGACATGTCAAGTGCCATTAACTTGCCGAAAATGGCCGTAACAAGAAAACTTCGAAGCATTGAAACAAACCGCGCATTCTGGTGCCAGTACAAAGCCTGTGCCAGCGCGATTCCAAGATAGACAAACCCGTACGCTGCAATCAGGCCGTAGCCGACATTGTTGGACTGACTCTGGTCATCGAGAAAGCTAAGAAACCGCGTAAGAACTAGGGGCTGACATATGGTAACTGCGAGCAGACATAGTCTTGGCAAGATGACGGTCAAGAGAGAGAGGCGCAAGGTGAGGACGCAGCACCGTAGAAGCCGATGCTTAGAACTGGGCGAAGCTAGCAATGCTATCAGTCAGATGGGTGTGCATTCTAAAATGGAGATAGTGTCGGTTTGCAACGAATATCAACGATCAACTCACATTTTTTCCAATTATTTTGGAATTTTTCACTGAGAAAAGCCGCGCCCATCTTCTCGCCTAGCGGAAACAAGTCCTCTGGTCGCAGCAGTTTCACAAAGCCGGCCCGCAGCAACGGGAGGACCCATGAGAAGACAGCTCGGCCGTATAGACCCGTTGTTTCTTCTGGAGGCAATGTCTCGGCCGAATCGATCAGAAGACGTCGCTTATCTTGTGCCTCAAGCACGAGAAGCGTTGCCTTGGTTGCAATTACCATGCTGAAGATGGCTTTGATGGCAAGATCTACGGATGCCAGCCAAAGAGTGCGCGCAACAGCGCCGTCCAGAAGCAAGGACGCAAGCAAGAAGACATTCAGCAGAGACGATGGGCGAGGCGATTTGACATGTTCAAAGTACGAGATGGCACAGCACGCGAGAGATGAGACGACAGATACACAGGCAGAGGCAAGGGATACACGGTTAAGCCGGGCAGACAAGCTGCGACGGGATGCCCAGAGGGCGATGAGAGCGACCTGGAGGATGGCCAGGGACGCGGCAACGATCTGTTATGGTTGGAACACGATGGCCTTGTTCGGTTGTTTTGTAGTAAGACTTACCAGTTTGAAAGGGCCAAGATGAGAAGATTTGACGCGTACAGGAGCACGTAGAAGTTGCGAAATGCGTAGCGGCGTGACGAGCACTAGAAGTGCCTGAGGAGCAACAACAAAGAAGACTTGTTCAAAGAAGAGCGTAAAGTCAAACCCTTGACGGCATTCAGAAATGACGATTGGGCCAAAATCGGCATCTGCAGAAGCAGGGCATGCAATTGACGCGTTGTTCATGATGAGGATGCAATGGTTAAACTTGTGTTGGATGAGGAAAAGTTTGGGTTGGTGAAGAGAGACTAGGAATGCGGGGAAGCGGGCGGGACGTTGTCTTTATAGAGGGAAAGAAGGCAGGCTAACGATGGTCACCACTTTATGGCGCCCACGCCTCAATGGCGCCCCCATTCACACAGACCAACTTTAACATCAAAGATTTATATAAAATACATAACTTAACTAAAAAAAAAAAAAAAATTAAATTATTACATGTAATATAAACCTTTTATACTTATATCAACTACTAAGAAATTGAATTTTTATATCATAGAAATATTATGGCATATTATATGTGAGTATGTTAAAAGTGGTCTTTTTGGTGTGAAAGGGGGCGCCATTGAGGCGTGGGCGCCATAGAGTAGTGACCATCGTTAGTTGGTGGCTTCTGGCTTACCCGGCAGGCTCTGTTGGGAAGAGTGAGAAGGCTTTTAGCTGGATTATGAATTGTATTTACAACATATAAATATAATGTAAAATGTAAGAAAAGTTTGGCATATTTATATTATCGATTTATCTTTCTGTTTACTATCTGGCAATTGGGTTGATCGATATGCATCAGATGGCTGTAGATTAGACCTATTTCTTTGCTTGGGGGAGTACTAGCCTAACCAACCCTTCGCCTGATGATTTTTGTTGGGCACGCGTAAATTTATTTTTGGAAAAAACCAATGAAATAAGAAAAAAATTCCTTTCCTATTTTAATTAACCCCCCACTAATAAGATACATTTCTCTTCGATGTGTTCACCACAGTTCTCTCCCATTGCCCTCTACTGCTAACACTCACTAGTGTGGCTACAAAAACTCCTCCGGCGTGAGTCACCAAAAAGGTGCAGCGGGACCACCAGTGTTGGCGACGCCCCACCGTTCCCTGGTCCTGCGCCTGTTGCCCCTCACCTGCCTCAATCGCTAAAGCCGCTGTTCCCAGGCCTAACAGCCCCCACCAATCTTCAACCCACACGCTGCAACCCATGAACCCACTGCAACAATACGGTTCGTCATCGCCGAAACACAGCATCGATTCTATTCAGCCGTGGTAGTCATGATTTAGCGCGGGCCACAGCGGTTGCGAGTTTTCTTTTCTTGGCTTGTGGCTGTCCCTTGTCTGAGCACACACCCTGCGCACCCAAACCATCTATCCGCGGACTCTGGATCCTGTTATATAGAGCCATCGCCCATCACCACAACAAGACTGTCTTCCGGATCTAAGTACACAGTATCCTACTCGAATACAAATGTAACAATCTCTATTCACACAGACAACTCCCCCTTTATATTCCACAACTACTATTTACAACACCCTGTCGACCTACTCCCTTACCCGCCAGATCCTCCAAAAATGACGTCAATGGAAGCAGAGTCCGTAGCGACCATCCTCTGCACCTCCAAGCAGACTAGGTTCCACGTCGAGACTACAAATTATAGAGAGGTGTGTATAACTACTCCACACAGCAAAATACCAGATTCATTATATTCATGAATTGTACAGCTTGACGTGGATGGCCTCACTATTGTGGTGGGTAGCGGCTCCAAGCCTGCATCAAAGCTTAAGTCTCGTTCCAAAGCAGCCCGTGGCGACGGTCTCGAAATCCTCAATGACGCCCAATTAAAGCTGAAAGAAGGCCAAAGATATGCCTTGATCGGACGCAATGGCACTGGCAAGTCAAGTACGCATCTCTACCCCCTTCCATGCTTGGCCAGCTTTATTTACTCGTGTCTCTTATAATAGCATTGCTGAGAGCAATTGCTGATAAACTGATCCCCGGCATCCCTGAGGGCACGAGAATGGCTATTCTCCAGCAAACAAGATTATCCGACGAAGACGAAGATTCCACCGTCAAAGATAAACCTCAAGATTCGATTACTACTCTTGAGGAGGTAATTGAGAAAGCCACTTTTCGAAATGTTGTCGAGCAAGAAATAAAAATTCTTTCTCAAGGAGTCGACTCTACCAATGCATTTGCACCGCTTCGTGCATTGCGACGTCTGAAGCATGAGAGAATTCAGAAGAATCACTTTCTCTTGGACAAGGACGCTCGTTTGCGAAGTGGTGAACGAGGACTGGCAGCAAGAAAAACCCTTGTTGCTTTCGAAGCGGTAGTTGCCGAGTCTGAAGCGCTGATGCAGCAGCCGGAAAGCGAAATCTCTCCGGAAACGCTGCAAACAGAAATACAGGAAGCCGCTGATATGCTCGCGGACCTCCAGCTTCAGGTTGAACCGACAAAGGTCACCGAAATTGAAGCCAAGGCGAAGAAGATTTTGACTGGTCTAGGATTCACGGATGTTACAATGCAAAAACCTCTGAGCAGTCTCTCTGGAGGTTGGCATATGCGTGCAAGTCTCGCCGTGGCACTCCTCCAAGATGTTGATATTCTCATCCTCGATGAACCAACCAACTTCTTGGACTTGCTGGGCATTATATGGCTACAGAAACATCTGGAGTCTCTGGAAGATGTGGAAAAGGCACCAACCCTCATTCTAGTGTCCCACGACCGCGACTTTACCCTGCTCTGTACCGACCTGATGATTCTCAAGGATAAGAAGCTCACGTACTTCCACGGCGATTTGCCAACTTATGAATCGTCACAATCAGAAAGAAAAGCGTGGCTCATAAAGATGAAAGAAGCCCAGAAGAAACAGCGAGCCCATATGGAAAAGACTATCGCCAACAATCTCAAGGCCGGCAAAGCTAATGACGACCAGAACAAGATTCGACAGGCTAAGTCCCGCCAAAAGAGGCTAGATGATCGCATGGGCATGCAGAAGAACGCTCGAGGTGGAAGATTCAGACTGAACGATCAGGCAGGATACTTCTATACCCAGCGACAGGAAATCGAAATTCCTCCAGACGATCCACCCGTCATCATTGTGCTTCCCGAACCGCCAGACCTTCGGTTCCCAGGCTCCCTCCTATCACTTGAAAAGGCCAGCTTCAGATATGCACCGAAGCTACCCTTAATTATCCAAGGTGTCAACCTCACTATTGGTATGGGTGATCGTGTCGGCATCTTGGGACTCAACGGGTCCGGCAAATCAACACTGATTAAGTTACTCGTGGACGAATCGCGGCCTTCTGTTGGAACCGTGACTACACATCCTCGCCTACGATTAGGATACTACTCGCAGCACGCGGTAGAAGCATTGAAGAAGCTCGGAAAGGAAGACGAAACTCTCACTGCCCTTAGTCTATTAACCAAGGAGGTAGATGGGGCTCTGAAAGAAGGAGAAATCCGTGGTCTCCTTGGAGAACTTGGTCTTCCTGGCCGCTTTGCATCCGATGTGCCTATTGGCAAACTGTCTGGCGGCCAGCTTGTGCGATGTGAGCTGGCTCGTCTCTTTTGGCAGCGCCCCCACTGCCTAGTTCTTGACGAAGTCACTACCCATCTCGACTACGAGACTGTCACTGCTCTGCGAGAGGCCTTGAGTGACTGGGAGGGTGCTGTTGTGTTAGTTAGCCACGACAGATGGTTCATGCGCGGTGTCATCGAAGGCCAGATTGACGAAGAAGATGAAGACGGTAGCATCAGCAGCGATGAGGAAGATAAGCCGTTTAGACGGCGGGTAGTGTACCGACTTTTGAAGGGCGAGCTGGTGACATTGGAGAATGGCGTGGACGAATTTGAACGTATTATGGAGAAGCGGGTGATTAAGCTGCAAAACTCATAATTGCAGTTTTCATCATTTGCGTACTGTATGATATATAACCGACTTTTAATTCTAAGCGGAAGCAACGCTTGCATCTACAAAAATTTTGAGCCTCGGTACCTGTTCCTTCTTGACTGTCATAGAGCCTCCTTTGGGCAGCTCTACTATGCTTCCGTCAATGCATACCTTGCGCCACCTTGGAGTTTCCTCTGTAGTGGTTATGCGAACTTCTTCAATTTCTTCATAACCAACCTCTTCACCATCTTCCCATTTCATGCCGACATGTTTGCCATTATCATAGGCTTTCATCATGACTTCCATGGTTCTTTCGCCACCAATGGCACCAAAATGAATCAACTTGAGCGTGCCATCCAAGGGCTCACTGTCCGGCGCGATGGTGAATGTCTTCTCAAGGTTAGAGACCATGGCTACAAGAATATAGGCATGGCTTGCTCGTGCCACAGGCTTGAAGTCACCACCGGGCGCTCGAACCTCAAGCGTTGCGAGGTACGGATGTGACTCTTTCAAGAGATTTCCAGCAACCATACCGAAACGCTTGTCCCCGTGCGCACGATACTCTGGAGTATCGCTCTCATAGAGAATGCTGGCGTGGAATCCATAACTTGCCACAATGGTGCCATACATGCGTGAGACTTGCGAGTCCTGGCTTGTCGCCGCTCCGTCTTCCGCTTGCGCCTGAGCCGTGAATGATGTCTTGACAGAGCCGTCGGAAAAGCTAGCACGGAAGTAGGGCAGATCAACTGTCGATCCTAGAAACAGCGTACGTAGTGCATGTACGGTTTGCGATGCTTTCGACTTGCTGTATAGCGGGCGATGGGATGAGTGGAAGATGGCGTTGCCAGTGCCAAAGGGCAATACGGCCAGGAGCGGAAGCGGAGCGTCAGCCTTGGGGGTATAGTTGTTTAGTAGATCGATGATGCCGCCATCTCCGGATATAACCACCACTGTATTATGGCGGGAGTCTCTGGAGCTCAGGTTCTTGGCAACGTTGGCAACACTGTGCTCGTCTTTGGTGATGACGACGTTTGCTGCTAGGCTGGACCCTGTCAACTCTTCCGATACTCGTGATAGTAGAGGCTGTAGAATAGATCCCCAGAATGGCAGTGCTTTCCCTGTACCAGCCCTTGTTGAAACGACAATGTCTAATGAGTGGTCGTCTTTGTGCGTAAGATGCTGCGGAAAGCTGGCGAGGACCCGGCTGGACGGGGTATCAATCGGGAGGGAGGCGGCAGAATGGAAGCTAAGTTTGAAAGGGCTCTCTTTATTCTCCTCTTCTTCCGATAGCACGCAAACTAGGTATTCCTGCTTTGAGGCCGCTTGGATGAAGAAGAGGAGCTCGTCGGGACATATTGAGCTTGTTTCGCCCCGCGTGCTAGTGACGGATATGGCAGGGGCATCCATTTTGAAGCCGGACTTTTTTATTTATGCTATAGTATAAGCAGTCGAGGATTGTCTGGTAAAATAGGGTATATTTTAGTGCAGGAATAAAAAGTTGCACCGGGTGGGTGTAGAGTGATTAAAATGCTAGCGTGGAGATTCACGCCGCAGCCCGATGATGCAGTCAACGCCCCCGCTGGTGGTCTGTCGCAGGGCACGCAATCGCACCATCTATAATCTATATGTACGTGCACCATTTCAACAATCGATAAGCATTACATGCGTGTAATATAACATTCAAGACTTGTATTCTATTATTAAACAGTACAATGATGTGTTTCAGTAACTGATTGTGTAATATATTGCATTGATACAGAGTTATATACAAAATGATGGTTTAGCTACAAATCAGGTTATACCCGGAGACGGTGCACTACGCCTGCTAATTCCCACAAATATCCAACTATATGAAAACTAGTTATTCTTTTTTAATTTTTGCATGCCTTGCTCAGGGGGCCCCAGTTTGCACGAGGGTTCATCTGGTAGCGCACGACCTTCTTGGTCGGCGCACCTTGGCGAGCAAGCTTTGCCAGAGCATCATTGAAGACGAGAGTTTTGCGAAGCTCAAGTTCGCTAATGCCCTCGCTGTCCCTTGCTGAGGTATCTACTGGCTCCTCAGTCTGTGTGGCTTCGGGGGCGTGCAATTCAACGCCATCCATGGTGCTATGTGTCACCCCGGCCTCTGCGTCATCGACCTTTTCGGCAGGCTCATCGAGCAGACCCGCGTCTTTGAGAATCTTGTAAGAGGCCATTTTGTCATTATACTTAGATACTTTGATAGGAGCCTTTTGGCGAATCCATTCCGTCATGATCCACCAAATTGTTGACCAAGGTGCGTCTGTTTTGACGCTACCAGCACGGCAATGGCTGCGCTCGGCATGGTATCCAAGATGCTTGAGTGCTCCTCGAATCATATCATCTCCGGGAGTTGCACAAGAGAGTACGCTTGCCAGCTTTCCAGGAATAAAGTAGAACGGCGTATGGTCGATCTCGGCACGCTTTGCGTCTCGTGGATCTACATTTGCAGTTTCGGGGGGGATGGGTATTAATTCTTCGAGGGCGGTTTGAAGCATGCCTTCAAGACGGGGAAGAGTTCCATATACTTCGGGAGACGCCTTGGGTATTTGTGCAAGCAGCTTCTTGATGAATTCTGCTGAGTGGATTTGCCCACCGTACATGGGGCCGTTGATGTGCATTTTGCTGCCGCAATGTTGGCAGAATCGATTAGCAGTTGGACCGAGAGCCATGACGTGTTTATAAAATGCACCGTTTCCTTTCTTGTTAGAGGCCGCTTTGCTCTTCATAAGATACTGTGTTTGCCATGCGCTGCAGCCACTGTCGCAGCTGTATACGACCATGGTCTTGGCTCCCAAGAACTTGACTGTTTGTGGTGATCTGACAATCTTGACAAAGACTTTGGTGTAAAAGTCAATGGAGAGCGAAAGTTGGGGTTCAATGGCAAGACCATATCGGGCGGCTGAGGTTGCGATAGCGTTGAGAATTAGTCGTAGACCAGCCTCGTGTGAGTGAAGGCCCTTGATGGGGGTACCTCCGTATAGTGAAAAGGTCTTTTCGGAGTAGGAGTGGCCGGCCCAGACTGCGCTGTCAGTGCAAGTGACACATAGCAGACCGCCGTCGTCCCGAACAGCTTGAATTGCAGCATCGAGGAAAGGTGCTGCGGTGCCGTAAGGATCAAGGTCGATGACGTCAAACTTGTGAGAGGTGATTGACTGTCCTGGGGTCATCTTTTGCGTGAGGTTATCAGCAATGGTTCTGTACATGACAGCTAGCGCATCGTCGTTGGAGACAGATACAAGGTGCCCAACACCGTTGTGCTTGACATTTTGCTTGATCGATTCGGCTGCAGACGCGGAAAGATCATTGGCTACGATAGACGTGACAAAGGGGAGCTCGTGGGCATATCTCAATGCACGTAATCCCGACGCTGACAGGGCATCAAGCATACGGAAGGCAGGCTGTTTTGGAGGCTGCTGTTCGCCTTCAGCCGCTGGCTGTTCTGCAGGCTCCGGTGCTGTTGTCTCCTGCGCCAAGGCCTCGCCATTCTGGTCATCTCGCTTTCTCTTTTTGCTCTTCTTCTGTTGCTTTGCTCTTGCTCGGCGCTCGAGCTCTTGCGCAATCACCTCCTCGCCATATGTCTTGATTGCAAGCGTTGACAGGTCACGGTTGTATTGCTGAATAGGGTTATAGAAGACCTGTTGGACATCGCTTGTCTCTTCTCCGACCTTGGCACCGTCAGGGACTAGAACAGTGGCTTTTCCCTCCTTGATTGTTTTAAACGGCGTCGCCTCCCCGGTCGTCTGCGGCGCCTCGGAGTCGGTCATCGGGAGGGTCGCAAACTGTCGAAGGCGGGTGTGTTGATATGATGTGTGACGTAGCTGGGGTGCTGCTACCGGCAGAGGCTGAATTCTGAAATTTCTATATAGTGTGCGTAATAAAGTCCCCATACGTATATCTGCGACGGTGGCGTGAATTGGGAAAATATCAAGCTGCGACTGTCTGTGTTTGGCAAGCTCCGCCGTCAATTTTTTTCTGGAGTCACGGATTTCTGCCGCCAGCCAAAGGTGACTCTCGGCGGGCGGTGAGTTGCCTGTCGGAAGTCGCGGGTGGGGGTGGTGCGGGATGCTGTAGCGGATCCGCTATAGGCGGCCGACGACGCTGTTAGTTGGCGGTTTCCTGTACGTACTTGCCACTTTCAGCACAACTCACCACGAGATCGAGGTTCGTTGTGTGTAGGTCGATCCTTCCATAGAAGATCAATAATGATGTTCAGTTTTATTTGGTCTTTGCAATAAACCTCTGAAAATCGAAAATTTGTCCCAGCTACATCACTTTTTCACCATCACTGCCATAACCTCTCCTATAGCATCGTATACACACCCATCGGGCCAGCTTGTATTTTACCTCTAAGCTCCCTTCACTGGCAACCTTTCTAGCACATATTGTATTTCTTCAAAATATCAATCTTTCTATAAGTGGCTATCCATTAAGTATGACCAGCAATCAAGGATCTACGTCAGAGCCACCTGTCCTACCCCCGGTACAGGTCCTCTATGACTCTCAAGGCGAAGGTGGTCCTGGGAGCCGTACTCAGAGCAATGCTGCTGGACTAGCCAGTCAACTTGGGCTTTCGCAGACCAACTATCAGACCTACGGTTCTTCGCATGCCCATAAAATCGAACCTCATCGATTTTTGACACCAGCAGAATGGATCATTATTGCCAAAGGAATCGGCGGTGTTGCCGATGTTGAGCAAGCAAAGCCTCTTCACCCGACGTGCTAGTGGTGGCCGCCAAGAGGAATGCCGTTTGGGCTTTACAAGGACGTGGTACAGAAACGAACTCACTCCATGGTCTTTTACAGGTTCACATGTGTTGCTCGATGGCTCCTCATGTTTCTTCAACTTTGTATCTCGGCGACACTGACGGCTCTTGGCTCTATGGCAGCTAGGGACGGTACGCCAATTACCGTTCTTGGCGCCATCAACACAGTTGCCGCTGGCATATTGGCCTTTTTGCACAACAGTGGGTTGCCTGACAGGTATCGATACGACATGAATGAGTTTAAAGAAGTAGAAGACCATATTAAAGAAATCTTGGACTCTGGAATTGCACCTGCAGGTTTGACTGCCGAGCAGATTCTCGCGGAGTGTTTTGAGCTGTACAGAGACGCAAAGCTGACTGTGACGGCCAATATGCCAGACAACTATCGCACCAAGCACGGCAAATCTGTGAGACCAACAGCGCCAACTACAGCACCGTCGCAGTCCAAGTCTGATGCAAAAGGTGAAAACATGTCTAGGTTGCCTTCTGTTGCCGAAGGTGGTGAATCAGAGACCTCTGCGACAACCAAAGCCAAGTAGCCTAGACTGGAAAAGACTACAATGCCATCGCAGGCTGTCTACAAGTGCCTAGTTGGGACAAGCCTTTTGATTCCCAGCGTTATGGGTGAGATTGCAGCTTAGACTGTCTGGCATGCAGTGGGGTAAGGACAAGTTGACGGAGTGGGTGGGAGCTCATCTTCTGGAGATTGTAAGCGAGATTTGTTTCTACGGCCCCAGAGATTTTGCATCACGGTATGGGCACATTTGATAGCGACAAGATGAGCAGGAAAATTGACAATACAAGAGTAAACGCAAGACAGAAAAGAGAATACAGCATACCTTATTTGAAAAACATATTTTGCGTCCAACAAAGAAGACTGAAATGAAAAATGAGACCTATGCCCATCTAGTTTTGCCTGCTGGCGACGCCGCTGCCGTCACAATGTTTCGCAGGCAAGGCTGGAATGTGAAACTGTTGTGGGATGGCAACGCCGAACCGTAGAGCGGTGAATACCGACTAATCGAGCAGTTGTAAGATGGACGATTGTACGAACGGTTAAAAAACAAATAAGAAAACAGATGACAAAAAATGAGATGTAATGACAAACCAAAAGAGAAGAATAATGTGCCAGCCAAAGGAAGAGATGCACCAAAGAAGGGAAGAAAGGTGAGAACATCAGCTGCCAGCCGAGGGTAAAATGCATTACCATTCACCAGCCAATTTTTTTTACATGCGCATTAAAAGATAGCCATGTCTGATGGTCGCGATCTTCGCTGGCAGATGACATCCAATAGTTCCACGCAGCGTCCCATCATTACCAAATAGACGGTGATGTGCAGGGGCAGCCAAAGCCGATCGTCCAGCGAGCCAGTCAGCGATAGGCCAACGTCATGCCCGCCGGGTTCCACAGTGGTGTTTCAAGCTGGCAAAGGCATTTTGGTGCGTACACGATCAGCGCTTCTCCCCTGCGTAGTGCCCTGCGTGGTGCTGGGTAAAAGAGAACAGCCGGCATGGGCGGGCGAATCCATTCCTCGGAATGCGGGCAGTCTTTTGCTCGGCTGCCGTCATCTTGTTTTATTTGTACACAATCGTTTCCATTTCGCTTCTGGGCCTTTTCTCGGCTTGTTTTTTTTGTTGTTTGTTTGCTGTGTGTTGCTAGCAACTCGAGGGCCGGCAAACCTCTTTTAAACATCACAAGACACAAGCAGTTGTCTGTCTTTTATTTTATTTCGTTTTTTTATTTCTTGTCAGCTTTTACCTCTCCTTTCTTCCATTCTCTCAGTTGAAGCATCGTCATTTCGTGCTAAGCGCCGGCCGCTTCTGCATACATTGCTGCTTCACCTTTGACTTGACTGGACCTTCAGCACCATCGCCAACACACGCTCCGCTGCCACTCCGACCTCATCCAACGCCATCATGTATTTTACTAGCGGATCAGAGGTGTTTCCGACCAGAGCCATCTCGCTGGTCCTCGCCCTTCTCTCTCTCATTGTCGTCTATCACACCACTGCCGTCTGGCAAGAACTGCACAACCCGCATGTATCCAAGAAACTCGACACCAACAGCAGCGAATACGCAGTTCGGGTACACGGCTACCTAAACCATGTTATCACAACTTATGGACTGACGAGAGAAGTCAACTGGACATCATGGCATATCCAGCCGGTGCAGGGCTCCAAAGAGAGACCAGGTCTGACGAGAATCCCAGTTCCCTTCCAGCACCGCTCTGGCTTCCAACAGATTGACTTACGACAAGCTACCGCCGAAATCTCCAACGTCGATTCCATGCTACGACTTCCTATTTCATCCCATCTTGATCTTCCCCAGGAATCAGACGCTTCTCAATTCCTCTTTGCCATCTCGAGTAGCTACGATCGCCTTATGAACAACGACATGGCCATTATCCGAGGCTGGCAGCGCTGGATGACCAAGGTGAAGACGACCAAGACAAATGGCGCCAATCTTCTTATTCTTCTCGACCGCGCCACCAACGAGGAAGTCGAAGAGCTCGACGACCTGATTCACCAGGCCGGCATCGAGGCTCTCATTTACACAACTGACCAACGCCTGTCGATGGCCACAAGATATCTTGCTCTGGTCGAAGAACTACGCACCTTTGGTGGTGTTCTTGCAGCTACCAGACAAGACAAGCTGTGGTTTTCGCTCTTGGAAGACTCCATGTTCATCCCCAGCATCAGCTACTTGACCGAGCGCCTCAGCCAGTACGATACTAGCGATGATGTCTACGTTGGCCTCCCTAGTGACGAACAGGACTGGCTGCAAGGACAAGATGGCATGACTACTACATATGGTGGAGGAGCCGTGTTTCTCACTCGTAGCGCCTTGACCCGCGTCCTGTCTGCTCCCTGTGCCGATCTCGAAGTTTCGACAGAACCTCCATTCCAAGCTAAGAAGTGGGATGCTTTGCTACAGCAGTGCATGACCGAGTACGCCGACATGGAGATGCATGTTCTCCCAGCCATTTACATGCCGGATAACAGCGATGTTGCACGTATCGAGGCGCCTCCTTTGGTATCCCGCATTGACGACAAGACCAGCGTCGTGCAGTCGCACCTCGTCACTGAGGCATGCGGAGAACGCTGCTTCTTACAAAAGTTTGCCTTTTCTGATAACTGGGTTCTTGAAAACGGTCGTGAAATCAGCTACTACAACCAGCCCATCAGAGTAAACAAAAACGATGTCGCAAAGCCGCAGACCAACCACCTTGCCAGCCAAATCATCCTCGACAAGGGAGGCTTAAAACGCCGAAACGCGCAGCTCGATGGCAAGCGAGAAGTCTGGAAGCTGATGGATGCTCTTCGCGACGACGACGGCTCTGTGTGGCAGGCGTACGTTAAGAGAGGACAAGCAGCAGAAACCAACGACGGCGTCAACGCTACATCAGGAGACTCTGTCATTGTCTTGACCTGGGAAGCAGCAAGAGTTGATGTCGAGGTTGAGATTAAGCGACGCTAATGAATTACCTCTTTTACATGTCTCATCTACCTTTATTTTCTTTTTTGCTCTTTCTTATTTTCGGGCATCTCATCATATTGGCGTTTAACTGGGGTGGTCTAGCGAAATCTTTTTGTCACATACCGTCTTTTATCAGACAATTTCCTTTTTTCATTCTATACTCTATTTACAATATATCATGTTAATCATGTACTTTTAGCTTCTTCCCACTGTGCCTTGTTCATTTCCCAGTATTCTTCGCTTGGGCTAAACTCGCCGGGCCGCGTGACACCCTTGCCCTTAAGGCCAAGGTGCTCCTCTGTGAGCTTAATCATGGCGGCATTGGTTGTAGACGTAGTGATTGTGACAAGGTCGAGCTGCGGGCCGCCCTGGCTCACAGGCAGAAATGCCCAGTCGATAGCGAGCTTCATAGCTTCCACGGCATAGCCCTTGCCACGATACGCGACATCAAGCATGACGCCGGCGTCTCCAGCACGGACATTGACTCCATCGCGCACCCAATCTTTGATTGCGCCATAGCCTCCGAGACCAATGACCTCTTCGTCTTTGCCATTGTCTCCCTTTAGCACCACTACCATGTTGACTTTGGGCGGGCCGCTGACAACGCGGCCGTCAGCCCCGACGACTGTAGGTGTAGCCATCTTGGTGCGATGTCCTTTAACAATCTCAAGACCCTTGGCTACATCGACAGTGTCGCTTGTAGCTTCGGGGTTGTTGCGCTTGCCAAAAAGGAGCTCTGCGTAGATGGCGGCATCTTCTTCTTGGACGGTGCGTAGGATAATAGGATATGTGGTAGACTCGATGCGAGCATTGAGGTGGTCGATTTGAAGGGGGGATTCGAACTCCATGATGGGTAATAAGTGAAGGGTTTGCTTAATAGTTTGTAATAGCAATGGTGCATTGAGGTGGGAGATTCCTGTCTGGCTTTATACTGCTCCAGCGACCCCTCCACAGCCTTGGATTCTACCCCACGTCAGAGTTGGTGGTGTTTTGCCCTGAACGGTGGCTTGCGGGTGCATAACCAGGCTGGCCAATCATTCAAATGCAATGCCGCTCTAATTGGGGTTAAACTAGTGCGCTAACAAGGGGGATTTACGTAGGCGTGCTCGTTCAACTACAGCAGAGTGAGTCACTATCGGTTAGTAGCCAATGACAGCCACGACAGACTCAACCGTGACTCACGAGGCTGTCAGCAACATGGGGACTTTGCAAAAATTAGGACAAGAAATGGATAAAAAATCATATGCGGATTCGATTTTTTATATTTGCTAAGAAAATAACGCCGAAGAAGGAAACCAGCCAAACACACGCTCCATCATTTCAAATCGTTGCAAAAAGAGCGGCTCATTCGGATGGGCTGCTCTTCCGCTCCTTGCTGGGCGTGTTGGTCTTGGATCCCCCGCCAGAGCTTCGAAGCACACGTCCTGCGTCAGGAGAAGCCTCTGACTTGTTTGTGCTCTCTCGAGATAAAGGCGACGGTAGGTCGGGCGTTACAGAGCGGGAGTCGGTGCCCTGCTTCTTCGGCTTCGACAATGAGCTGGGCTTGCGGCGGCGCTTGTCGGACATGCTGGAGATGGAGCCAGTCCTTCGCGAGGACGGGACGCCATCATCCATATCCAGAGACGGCGTAAAGCTCCTTGATGAACTGACGGATGAGCGGCGCACGCTGCTGGTTCGCCTCCGGTGTTCTTTATCAACCGCCTTGTGTCCAGACTTGGATGCTGTCTCGCGCTTGTGGTGCGGACGCTTCCACGGAAGCCACCAGAACCATCCAAACTGTTGTTTAGACAGCTTCAAGTCGTATTCCTTGACCTTTTGGCGGAGCAGCGCGCGGCGCTCGTTCTCGCGCTCCCAGTATTCGGTTCGGTACAGCTCCCAGTTCTCGCGGAAGTTGGGAGAGAAAGGCTTCGCCAGCAGCAAAAGCTTGACGTAGTCGCCTCCGGGAGCCAAGTCTTCTTCGTGGCCGTGCTTGGTGTCGTCGTGGGGGAGAACCAGCAGGGGGTGACTATCCCCCGACATGGCCATTTCCTTTTCTACCTCGCGCAGAAGCGAAGGTTCAACGTATCGGTATGAGGAGCTCGCCGTATGCGAGAACAAGCCGTATGTCAGAAAGAATCCGACTGTAGATAAAACCTCCATCCACCAGGGTTGGCGGATCACAACGAGCTTGCAATTGAAGGGCCGCAGACCCCGGTTCGAGATGGCAAACCAGCGACGGGGCCAGCGAATGCCGCGCTCCCAGATGCCAGTCGCCCATAGTAGCATCGCTGTAATAATGCCTCCCATGAAGCAGACCTTCTGCGCACCTTCGACGGCCCAGTAGATGGAGCCGCCGACGCCCTGGCCATCTTCACGGGGAGCAAAGTAGAGCTTGTATCCGAAGAAGGAGACCCAGAGGGCGAGGACGGTAACAAAGAAGGTATGGTGTCGCTTGCGGGCGCGCAGTTCGAGGTATTGGGCGCGTAGAGAGGCTTCAAGGATGAGGAGATTCAGATATATCATGGCAGGCGAACTGGGGGTATTGTTCAAGGGATCCCCAGCCTTGCCTTGGACTGGTGAGATAGGTGTGGTGCCCTTGATTACCGTCGGGACGGCAGCCGAAGCGCCCTTGACGATGGAGTCAAGGTCGTCAGCCATTGGATCTTTAAAGTTCGTCGCTATGTTCAGTAAGTCGTCGGGTCCGGATTCGAATTAAGAGGCGGGCGTCCCGTGTCGGTGACGGGGGGGTTTCGGTGGCGGCGTCAGCGACGGTGCAGAGCCAGAATCAAGCGCAGCACATGGATCGCGGATTAAAACAGAAAATCTGGTTGCTGAAAATACAGAGCGACAAGGGCAAGATTGTACGCGGCCAGTCAATCTACGGCGCGGATGATGCGAATCGAAAGAGATGCGGCGCTGGGACTAACGGAAGAACATGGAGCTACGCAGGCGCGGGTCGGGGGAGTTGAACGAACGAGGTTATTCCGGGCTCCGCGTGGCTGGTGGTGGTGGATGCGTGCCGGGGAACGGAGAACGGACGTCGTCCATTGGCAGTGGGTGGGCTATCCCCCAACAGCGGGAAACTTTAGCGGGTTACAGACGCTGGACTTACAGCGGTGCAGTAGCAACACACCAGTCACAGAAGTTCCAATAAGCAAAGCGGGGTGTGGTCATAAAGGTTACAGAGCCAGAAACGGGATCTGATTGTGCTATCGTGCATGATTTTCTTTTTAAAAATAAATAAATAAATAATGCAATGATAGACGCTGGCGGGGGAGCCTGTGACAGATGCCCCAACACCCACGTTGGGCATGTGCACGGCGTTATAGGCGCCCCACGCCGCTAAAAAGGCTGCGCTGCAACTGCGGCCAACACGCTCAACACGGGGCCTGTTTTAGTGGATGAGACGGCAACATCGACTTGTTACAATACACTGAAACGTTTGTTAAGATGAGCGCTCAGGATGTCAATAACAAGACAAAAGTGTACTGCACAGTTCCCAATCTTAGCGAGAGGGCGATATATGAGCTCATACGCAATGACGTTCTGAGCACAATCACAGAGATTAAAGAGGCGTGCTCGATAACATTCATGCTGGGCAAGACACCTCAGCAGGTATCCCAATATCAATACGACAAACTACAGGAGCCCTGATGACGATGAGCAGTGGTTCTTTTTGATTGTGGATACAGTCGACGCCGCAAAGGATGGCATCTTGCTCTGCAATCTGCATGCGTATCATGGATTTCGAGATGTAGTTCGACAGATGCCCGGCGAGGCCTCCATGTCTTGTGCAGCATTAGCGGTGGCATCGATCAACTGGACCGAGGTGCGGGAATCTGCTTTTCTCACCGAGAAGCCAGCGATGATCCGTATCGCCCTGTATGACAACCGGGCAAGCAAGGACAAGCAAGGCTTTCTCAGGATTGCCGAAGCAGTTGACTTTGGTGTGCACTATGTGGTTAGCGATGGCGAGATCGACGACGGTGAGCCGCCACCTAAGTTAGATAGCTTAGATGGCCTCAACAGATACAAAGCGATTGAGCTCAAAGGGGCTGAGAGCACTGACGCGGTATGCAAGCGGCATCAGCAGCAGTCTACGGAAAAGAGCCTTGACCAAAACCGACTCGCTATCGTTGATGACAAGTTCGACGACGAGGGCATACTGCTTGTGCAGATTGAACCTCGCATGGAGGTTCGCTGCAAGCCTCCGGTGGGAGGCGAGCTACTCTGCTGGAAAGCTGCTGGCTTCATGACCTGGGAGGAGGTGGAAGAGTTTGCGTCCAAGCATTCTGAAACAAAGAAAGACTCGGACGAGCGCCGGTTCAAGTACTATCGCACAAAGGCAGGCGTCATCATTGCTTCTATGGAAGCGCACAAGGTTCCCAGCACCTTTACACGGCTACGGCAGGAGTCGGATGGTGTAGATGACAATGGCGAGATGGGCGACGCGGAAGACGTGTTTGTCGAGGAGCTGCCATGGGACTATTTTCTAAAGCAAAAGGCTGGCGAGAAGTCATGATATTTCGTCTATGTATTGTTATCGTATTGATGAACTTGTTGCGTGGTGTCTAGTCATTATATTAGAGCCTAGTGCTAGAGTGTAGACGTCGTATTTTTCAAAGAGGAGCTCGGAACAAAGCACGTTTACCAAGTCGGCCGTTCCATAGCGTGACATGTTCCACTAGGTCGCCCTCTCCGGGTCACGTTGGTCCAACGGTGCTCACCTGTGGGCGTAGGGGACCAAGTAGCGGTGTTGGCCGAGAGAGGGCAACTGTGTGTATTTAATATGTATACAATGGATGCTGCTGCTGTTGCTGCTGTTGCTGTTGCTGTTGCTGCTGCTAGTCACTCTGATATTTTTTACTTGATTTTCATACAAATTCCAAATTTTAATCAAATTTCAAAACAACTTCTCACTGCATCCATCGGAACCGCCGCCGCGTTATCCCGGCCCTAGGTTATCCCGCAAACGCCTCTTAACTCCGGTCCCCCAGCGCCCCTCTCCCGCCAAATTCCGCAACGCCAACACCGTAGGGGCCTCTGTCAGCGCTGCGCCCTCAGTGGACTTTGGCGCGGCTGCCCTCCGTTTGGACACCCTATCGATTGCCGCGTAGGCAAGTGACGACACCACCATCGGACTTAAGCCTGTCTGCCCACCACGGCAGCGGCCTACTGGGATAACGAAAAGGCCTAGTGCCGCCTACTCACCCTCTTCCCTTTTTCTCGTCTTTTCTCGCCATGATCAAACACCAAGTCGCCTCTACCGTTTTACAGGCTACTCGCGCATCCATCACGACTTCTCTCTCCAAAGCACAGTCCGCCAAAATGACCACTGCCGACAGTTCGCTACCGCCGCCACAGGCCAAGTCGTTCCGCCCAGAAGATGTCAAGCAGAATAAGCCTGAAAACCAACCCGCGCCTTACTTTCCCATGCCCTATAGAGATGCTGCCTACCAATGGGTACGTGTTTACTGAACAATTCCTGTCCATTTATCTGCAGAGATGCTAACTTTTTGTCGCTTTCCAGTGGTCCAGTGTCACCCCCGCCATGGCCCAAAGCAAGGTCATGAGCCTCGTCCCCGTCCTCAAAGAAGCAGCCGACAGCCTTTCGCAGCCCACACCCTCCAAAACAGCTGACGCCATTGGTACACGAGTATGGCGAAGCTCCATGGTCCAGCTCTCCGGCAAGGACCGCGCCCTCAACGAAGTCTGCATTGAGAGAGTAGGTGAAGAGGCCGAGGAGACGCTCGTCATGGTTCACGGCTACGGCGCCGGTCTGGGTCTCTTTTACCGCAACTTTGAGCCCGTCACCCGCTTGCCTGGCTGGAAGCTTTACGCTCTCGATATGCTCGGCATGGGCAACTCATCCCGACCCAAGTTCAAGATCCACGCCAAGAGCAGAGAAGATCAGGTCATTGAGGCCGAGAGCTTCTTTATTGATGCCCTGGAAGAGTGGCGCAAAGCCCGCAACATTGAGCGATTCACACTTCTCGGTCACTCCCTTGGCGGATACCTCGCTGTCTCCTACGCTCTCAAGTACCCCGGCCATCTCAAGAAACTCATCCTCGCTTCCCCAGTCGGCATCCCCGAAGACCCTTACGCCGTCAGTGCCGCCATGCCCGAGCCTGGCGAGTCCACCCTCGAAAACGAATTCACAAAAGATCAACAAACCATTGCACACGTCAACTCTAGCCCCTCTAGCTCTCCTGCTGCCCCGCGCAAGCCTCTCCCCAGCTGGCTAGTCTGGCTCTGGGACGCCAACTTCTCGCCCTTTAGCTTTGTCCGCATGAGTGGACCTCTCGGTCCCCGTCTTGTCTCTGGTTGGACCTCGCGCCGCTTTAACCACCTGCCCGGCGACGAACCACAGACTCTTCACGACTACGCCTTCTCCATCTTTAAGCAAAGAGGTAGCGGAGAGTACGCCCTCGGCTACATCCTCGCCCCTGGAGCATACGCTCGCCGCCCTGTT
Source organism: [Torrubiella] hemipterigena (assembly GCA_000825705.1). Classification (NCBI taxonomy): domain Eukaryota; kingdom Fungi; phylum Ascomycota; class Sordariomycetes; order Hypocreales; family Clavicipitaceae; species [Torrubiella] hemipterigena. The sequence goes on from CDHN01000002.1 coordinate 1,030,986, forward strand.
ATCGACAGAATCCACCAGGTTGGTCGCCAACCGCTGCCTCAGACAGATACCAGCAAGGCCCTGAAGGAGACTGGCATTCCCATTGTCTTCATGTACGGTGAAAACGACTGGATGGATGTTGCCGGCGGCTTGGCTTCAGAGGTCAAGATTAACAGGGCGCGAGAGGAGCTCCTCAAGACAGCTACCGCCGAAGAAAAGCGAAACGACAGAGGCAGCGCTCGCGTTGTGGTAATTCCCAAGTCAGGGCATCATCTGTACCTGGATAACCCTGACGATTTCAACAAGGTTCTCCGTGAGGAGATGGAGGACACCATGCGGGAGTCAAAGAGACTCCAAAGCTAGAACTTTGGCTTTGTTTTTGCACATACATGATTTTCTGGGGTGTTTTTTTAACAGCGTGCATTGTTCTTTTGTTTTCTCGTTTTAGACGGCACTATTTTCTTTTGTTTCAGTTTGGCTGGTAGACCGCTAGACTCTCTTGCATAGACTGTAGGCGGAAATATTGGATACATGGCATAGACTCTACGGCGTTGACTGGGTTCACTGCTTAATCAAATAATGAATTACTTCACTGAATTGTCTATAAAACTTTTGGTGAAACGTGATATGCTTTTTCTATTGAAACCCAAACTGGCAATATGCCGCTTAAACCAACCTGCGCAATGTACAAGAAAACAAGGGTATGCAATGAATATATGTATGCGTCTCTCCAAATACTTCCATAACATCAGCGTGCGTTTACAGCTTAATGACATCCACCTCGGAAAAGTCAGGAGGGCTTCTTCCGTATACAACACGCTGCTTGCTGTCTAGCGCTGTGCCCTCGTTGCTCACCCAAATGTGTTCGCTGAACTCCTTGGTTTCTCGGATCTCGTCGTCGCTGACGCCGTTGCAATCCTGTGGGATCCACACGACGGGTTGACGGGCACGAAGGGCATAGTGCATAAATGCGTGCTTAACAAGCATGTCTCTCTCCTTCGGTGTCAAGTCTTCAACTTCGTCGTGTACGCCGCCATAGAGGGCCTCACCCATAGCCCGCTGAGCCTCCAAGTCCTTCTTTCGCTGAGCCCGGCGATATTCCGCTGCTGCCTTGGATTGTCCGTCCAAAAACGCCATCTTCATCAACTCTTTACCTCCTTCTCTTGCCCATCCTCCAACTTGCTTGGTGCCGGCCTTGGCCCATGTACCTACTTGCTTCACAGGATTCATAGCGAAAGTGGTATGCTTGTGGTAAGTCATGAGTTCGTATCCCTCGCCATCTTCGGCTTCATTGCCGGAAGGTTTGGTGCCTGCCGAAAGTCCGGTCGCCTCATCAGCAAAGCCATCATCTTCCACGTTGACCAAGCCCAACCGACGATTCTGGGCTCGTTCGAAAGCTTCATCTCTTAAAACGGCTTCGTCTTCAAGAGTAACAGGTAGATAACGACACAGTGGCGCGAATGAAGTGTGAAGAAGATACTGGTATATAGCTGTCAATAAGAAGACAACAATCATGATACTGCCGTGAGTGATGCAGACAGCAAAGCCATCTTCATTGCGAACAATGAAAAACAAGCCTGCCATGGCAAGCTCCATAATGTATAGCCCAGTGAACGCCTGGTGAATGGCGCGCGGATACAATACTCCGCCAGTATCGTCTTCAAAACGGTAGATGTAAATCATGGCGTAGCGCTGGGCAACCCAAAGTAAACTGAACGTGATGACTGCAAAGATAGAAATAAGCGGCGCTATGATGCAATAAATCAAACCAATGCAGGCAAAGTTGGTGTAAATAGGGAAGAAGGAGCCCCAGATGACATTGTTGAGGGTGGTGTTGCGCTTCCATTTGCTGCGGGCAGTGCTGTCAAATATCGGACCAATGATATACCAAAAGATGAGAGATATCAGTTGCAGAAGGGTTGCTGAGCTTGTCGAGAGAGCTTGTAGGATCATGTACGAGAAAAAGTAGTTTGCAGCAGAGGGTAGATTGCTTGCAAGGACGTTTTGAAGCACATAGTTAACATCTCTAAGTTGACCCAAATTGTCAATCAACTTCTCGAGTGAGTTGGTGAAGAATGATGCAACCGATACAACCAGAAAGACCTGAACAAACAAGAAAGCAAAGAACCAGCGTTGCACAAATTCTGTTCGTTGTGAGCCAGTCTTCACACCTTTGATGCCGGCAAGAAGTTCCATAATGAGTGGTACCAGGGCCAGGATGATCACAATGACTAGTGTTGGCAAAACACCAGCAATCGCAGCAGCAACGTTCCTAGTTGTCTTCGACTTATTCAAAAACTTGAAAGCGTCAATTTTAGTGAGACTTTCAACATTGTTGATAGCAGCCGTCCATGCAACTGGAATAGCCCAGAGGAGGGTCATGGCTGTTACAACCAACGCGACGATACCAGTCCTCAGCCACTGCTGCCACCATGTCATTGCCATGTTGCCCCAAACGACGTCTCTCGGAGAGATTTCAATCATTCGCGGCGCCATTTGGCGAGGAATGTGATGAATGGTGCTCTGACATGCCATGTGTGCAGCAATTTGGTGATTGAACTGCACAAAGGCGGAGTTTAATGGCGGGTAGCGCTCGGGATGCTTCTGATCTTCTTCAATTTCGACATTCAGTCTCGCAAGTTCCCGTCTGCACCAGTAGATGGTATCAACTTTTGTCGTGATGCCTGGAACCCCAAAAAGCCAGTTGATGCCAAATAGACCGAGATGATGGGTTGGACGGTGCTTCGCCTTAAGGTACTTCTTCCAAGCCGCATCTCGTGCCCTGAGCTGGCTCTCACTCATATCAAAAGCCTTTGAATACTCAAAGATGGGCTCCTCCTCACCCATAAAAGGGATATATTGCTTAATGTTTTGCCAAACCGTCTTGTTAGCATACATATCGTGGAGCTCCGTTGCCTGCTCCAGGCCTTGAGGCACCGGGGACGCATAGCCGCCAGACGGAGGCTTCCAAAACTGCCAAAACTTCACCTTGTCGGTGCTATAGAGCTCTTGTTCATCCTCGAGTTTCCTGACAGTGTTACCGTTGGCGCGTTGCTCGGCAGGTGGCTTCTGTATAGCACTAGTCGACTCGACAGACACGGCGGAGCCTGCTGGTGATTCGGCCCTTTCTAATTCAATTTGTTCTTCCTTCGGTGATTGGACATTGGTCGGATTCACAGGTGTAGTGGGCTGCGAGTTCATTCGGACATTGGCCACAGGTGTCTGAGGCTTATCATGAGCAGCACGGCTTTCGACCTCCCGTTCCGATTCGCGGACACCCTCCGAGACGTTGTGAGGAACATTCTGTACGTCTCCGTCCTCATGTCCTTCATCACTTCGTGCTAAGGTCTCAGCGTCTTTGTCTTGTTGCGCTCTTATGGCGGCCTTCTCCTTGCGAGTGAATGGTTGGAGGTTGTTCTTTTTGCGTTCCGCCTTTGCCTTTGCATAAGTCTGTTTCAGTTCCGCCTTCTTTGCTGATTTAATTAGCTGTGTTTCGGCGTTCTCCAACATGTTGTGAATTGAATCGCGCAAGTTAATCTTATCCAGTAGCTTGGAAAAGTCGCGGTTGAGCCACACATTTCGAACACCACCCGGAAACACATCAAAAAGGCCGATAAGCCCTTCTTCGCTGAGCCATCTGTAAGGAATACCACTGACAAGGACAGTAGTAGCCGAAGCACGTAGCCGATGTTCCGCGCTGGTTAAATAATCTTGTCGAACCTTGATATACGCCTTAAACTCGAAGAAAAAAACACCACAAACCCAAATGACGGTCAAAATTGCCATAATCAAATGGGCAGTATAGCGACTAGAGTTCCTAGGTCGAACATTTCCCCATGCTATCGTATCGAGGCCAGTTATATTACTCTTGGCCTCGGTCCCATCCCTGCGCTTCAGATTCGAGCTATCGCTGTTTCCGTAGACAATGTCCGTTCCTCGGCCGTCGATGTAGTTGAGCGGGATTAAAATCGGCAAAACGACGAGGCAAATCGGAATGAATATAACAATGAGGGTTTTGAGGTAACGAAGAAAGAAATAGGCGTCAAGACCACATTTGTTGATAATGTCTCGGTCTTTGAACAGAACAACCGTTTTGATAGTTGCCAATATGCTTCTCGGTGGAGGATCGGTGCGCTCACGTTCTGGGACGAGATATGTTTTGGGTTTACTGATACATCAAATATTAGCTCACGACACCAGATGGTGCAAATATCAGTCAATCCAACTCACAAGATTCTTGCAATTTTGTTGCGAATAAGGACAAAGATGATGAACTGTACGGCAAAAATGACAATAGCAGTTGCTATGGCAGTAACAAAGCCGACAATACCTTGGCCGCTAGTCTTTTCAACCCTCGAGTCCATATTGGAATCGTCCCGCGGTAATAGGTGTAGATTTGGCGAGGTGCCTTGCGCGAGGGCTGGCTGGTAGAGGTTTAAGAAGATCGCCGTCGCCAACAGGCGGCGAACCATTAGGGCTTGCATCATGGTGCCACCTCAAGCTCCATAGGCCCCGTGTACAGATGGTGCCTTGTTTACAGACAGAATCGACTGGGTTGCTGAGATTTGTTTGCCAACGTTGCTCAGGGGAGTGTTTTGGCGGCAAATAGCCCTTGTGGGGGAGTAATAAAACTGGGAAACAGGGAGGTGTCCCTGTCGATGTCGAGTCGGTGGTTGCAGTAGGAGGGTAATATAAAAAGTAACACAAAAGAAAACTATGTAGTGAAACGGCAAAGAGACTGGTAGTTTCAGGATTTGGGGACAGTTTGGGAGATGAATGGTGGAGGGGGACACAGCATGAAAAGTGGCAGGTTTTTGGGTTGTAAGCGTTCGCGTCACCACTCCAAAGCTACAGCCGGTGTCCCTGGCACGCGGTGGAAGTGACATCACTGGTGTCCACTGTGCCGACGATTTGCAGTGCTGTGGGCCAATCAATTGGTCGGTGGCGGCCTCCACCAGTCTGACGGTGTTTTAAAGATTACGAGAAAAAAGGTAAAGAGACAATTATGGGTGTGTAGAAATACAGAAGAAAGTAAATTTTATATATCTAGAAGTAAATTTATACTTTTTTCCGTTGTCAACAAGAAAGACCGCGGAAAAGAACCTGGACGCGAAACTCACTCCGTGTTCAGACTGCTACCTTGAAAGTTAAGGTGTCGATACCGGGCAAATGCGAGACGAATGTGAATCAAACTTCTACTCAACAAAGACGGCTATATATTCCACCTAGTTCATCTTGATACGTGTTTTACCTCTCAGCATATCGCGATGTCAAAATGAAGATCACAGACGACCCTTGATCTGGGCGGCCACCACCAATACCACCGTCCACACCTTGGCGCAAACGCTACGGGATAAAAAAAGATCAGTACTTTGTATTGCTACCTTTAAGTTATAGAAGCGACCCATAAACTCCATAAAACCATTGCGCCAGATATTTCAGCAAGCACGTACTCCAACTCCTTGTAAGCTCTAGTAAAACAACTTCGGTCTTCTACTCCGCCAAGATTTCCTCACGGCCAGCCATGAGATTTGTGGTATTAAAAGAGGCAGAGGTCAACGCAGCAGCAGCATGCCAAACCAGCAAGCAGACCACCAGCAATGCCTGCGCCGGCACCTCCGCGACCGCGGTCTTGTTGGCCAGGGAAATAGCCTTGCTGCTGGTATCCTCCCTGGTATTGTCCTTGGTAGCCTTGTGGAGGGCCATATTGTCCCTGAGGAGGGTATTGTCCTTGCTGTTGGTTGTAATAGCCCATCTTGGGGCCTTCGTAGTATCCGCCTTGGGGCGGCATTTGCTGGTTGGGATACTGCTGCTGATTGGGGTATTGCTGTTGGCCTCCATACGCTCCAGCTGGGTTGTCATACTGGTATGAGCTCTGGCCGCCGTATGGCGCAGGCTGGCTGTTGCCATAGGGCGCTGCTTGGCCTCCGTAAGATGGTTGAGGAGGTTGTGGTTGGTCGCCACCGTAGGGAGGAGGTTGATCGTTCTTCGACATTTTGACGGGTTGAGGTAAGAGATTGGGCACGAAGCAGCACAGTGGTGTTCAAGACAAAGGAAATGGCTAAAATTGATGCAGTGGCCGTGTTGCTAATATAGAGATTCTGCGGATGCAGGAGAAAAGGAAATGTGCTGGGTAAAAGTTGAGTGCTTGAGATTACGTAGGCGTTGTGGCCGACTGCGCCACTCTTGGCTCATTGCGACCATTAGCAAGCCTGTGCACCAAGGTAAGCCAGTCGTACACCTAACAATCCTGACACCAAATTTAACGGTTGACCAACACAGCCTTGTTCTCCTTCTCTTAAGATTCTAATACCATAACAGAATATCCGCCCATTAATAAGGTACACAGAGAATCAGTATTTGCAACAGAACGATTAATCGGAATTAGGCACAGAAAAAAATCAATAAAATATCGTCCTTATTTAAGATAATCTGTTCACTTTTTAATTTTCTTTTAATTGGTATCAATGATCCGAAGCCACACACGGCAAACGAGATGACAGCGCATACCGCCAACACCTGGGCTAAGTAAAAATGTAAAGACCATCAATGATGAGAATATATAGCTGTGTTTAATTTATAATTGTTGGTGCATTTGTATACTGATATACAATACGGAGCACTAACCTCCGTTTTGGCCCCTTTACTAAAGGACAACTCTCTAGTTTCTTCCTTGCCCCAGAGTATAAGAAGATTTGCTTGACTGTTTTGCGTGTTTATGGGGGCGGTCCCCCCGTTTTGCTTCCAAATACAACCAACAGCAACAATTAGCGCACATAAACTACACCCCAACGTGCAATGGAGGAGTCAGAGGCCAGCACATTTCCATGGATGAATGCTGATGATGTTGACTTTCGCAAACGATGGAGGGAGCACTACGCTGGAGAACAGTACAGCATGGAGGGATCATCGAAAAGGCTTTGCAAGAAGGGGAAGAGATGGACATGATGTCTCAATACTATCTCTTTGGCCGGAACTCTCCATAAGACTGTCAAAACTTTGTGAGGGTCCTAGGCCAGGTGCAACAGGTTAGGACTCCGCAAAGCTTCCACTGGGTAGCAGCAAATGCTGCTCCTCAGGGTCTCGAAACGCCAGCTCTATGCAAATACATCATCTACGGTTGTATCTGTCCGGATATGGATACTTTCGACGGAGATGGTCTCAAAGCAACGGACATACTGTATTCTGAACACCTTAAACTTGAGGAAAATAAGCCTGAGCTTGCGAGAGCAAGAGCTGCTGTCCGGCAAGATTATGAAGTAATCGCACATGAGAGAGCGAAAAGGATGCTGGATATCTACGAAAAGCAAATTGAAGAGACGGGCAGTTTTGGTGCCAAAACGGCTTGGGCCCAGATCGAGCCACAGATTCCAATTTGGATTACAGAAATTGCCAATAACGGTACTACATATGGCTTCGCTATTTTCAAGTCTTCCAAGTTTACATCAAGACCGGAAGTTGGATATAAGCAGTGGCTCGGTGTTTTTGATGGAAGCGTTCCAGTTGAATATTCTGCTGCGTCCGAATCAAACGATTCTGATCCTTTCATGGAATGCGACGAATTGACTGGAATACAAGCTGCCTCTGGAACTGTTTTCAAGGGCCATTTCGTGACTCCTTATTGGAATCTCTGGTGGGACAACGAACTGGTGGACGAGGATGCCCCGGAGAGTATACGAGAGTATGTGAATTCCCTCCTCAACCCTTTCTTGGACCAAGCAAGCACATGCAACAGCAACGAATAAGCTAACAAAACTACCCCCTTTAGACGATTTGCTACCTTGGCACCATCGCTAGAAGGCAAGATGTCAAAGACTACGTTTCTTGTTATCACTAGCGACTGCGTTCCTCATGAGCTGGACGAAAACAAGCTTGTAATGGAAACAGAGGTACCCCGTACGAAATCGCCAGGGCATATCTATTATCCCGACTTAGTGCCACTATTTGTCTGGGCTTATGATGCTCATTGGGTGCCGCCTGCTGACATGACATGCGATGAGGACGGCTATCAAGGACGAGTAAAAGTCGATGCGGAAGTCATATTTTCTTGGTTTTACTATGCTCGAGAGGAGACAAGCCATACTATGAAGGACCTATGGCGCCGGGCTCAAAAAGAGCCAAACCAAATCTGGACAGCAGAGGCAGCCTTGCTCGATCGGGGCGTACCTGTAGAGCTGATTTAAAGCATACAGATCTAGTGGAGGTATTGATGTATGTTATATACAACGGAACAAAACATCGTAATAGTAAAATTCCTATAATCTTTTAACAGGTATTCAGTAAGTCGATTGGCATTGTTTGCTACTCGTTAGGAAGGGAGCGCGATGTCACGTGAACGTACACTTCGCCACAGCTGTGGCTCAAGCATGGCGCCCCACTGTGGCTAGAAGCGCACCACGAAAATGTAGTAAATTTGTCGAAACCCCACGACCATCAAGCCGTGAAGACGCGAAGAATCGACGTTGGTACTGCCCCAGACACCGAATAAAAACGCAATAGACGTATTGTTCGTTCCAGCACCAACATAATCATGGCTACCGCACCTCCCGTCAAGTCCACGTAAGTGACGAGCGCGCGACGCTGAGCAGCGAGCGGCAAACAGCAGGCAAATCTAACCCCACCATCACAGCAAGGACTGGGCCGACGACGACGATGTCGAGGAGACCAACACCGAGCTCCCTCCCACCCAAACCATCTCCAACAAGGATGGAACCAAGACAATCATCACATTCCGCTTCAACGACCAGGGTCAAAAAGTAAAGACCACCCGCCGAATCCGCTACACCACACACACGGAGAAGGTCAACCCCCGCGTTGCCGACAGAAAGTCATGGACCAAGTTTGGCGCCAGTGCAAAGGACGGCGACGGCCCTGCTGCTGATACGACATCTGTTGGTGAAAACATCATCTTCCGCCCCAGCGTCAACTGGCGCAAGGACGCCAAGGACGAGAGTGCCGACCCCAACGCCCAGGCTATGAAGGACAAGCTCAAGGACAAGAAGGTCAAGTGCCGTATTTGCAACGGCGAACATTTCACAGCCAGATGTCCCTACAAGGATACCATGGCCCCTGTTGGAGAGAACGGTGCTGCCGATGTTGCTGCCGGTATGGGCGACGAGCCTGCTCCCGCTGCCGGCCCCGGCGCGAAGAAGGGCTCCTACGTGCCCCCGGCTCTCCGTGGCGGAGCTGGAGCTGCTGGCGAGCGCATGGGCGGATCCAAGTTTGGCGAGAGAGACGACCTGGCGACGCTGCGCGTTACCAACGTAAGTTCTTATAGTCGCGTGTCAAGCGCGTATACCCGTGATATGTCGCATGCTAATAACTGCGCAAATAGGTTTCCGAGATGGCCGAGGAAGGCGAGTTGCGAGACATGTTCGAGCGTTTTGGTCGTGTCACAAGAGTATTCCTTGCCAAGGACAGAGAAACGGGTATGGCCAAGGGCTTTGCTTTCATCAGTTTTGCGGATCGCGGCGATGCTGTCAAGGCCTGCGCCAAGATGGATGGTTTCGGTTTCAAGCATTTGATTTTGAGAGTCGAGTTTGCCAAGAAGGCTCAGTAGATTTTTGCATGTGTCACGAAAAGTTGGGGTCTACATATGAAGTAATGGTATTTTTTTCTCTTTCTTCAACCTTTTGTTCTGGATGCCGTTGCTGTCCTTTCTGTGCATGGTCTATTATTATGGCATACAAACCCTCGTAGACTGCACCGTCAAAGGAAATCGATCTACTAGCAGCTAGATATTTCGTGACCTTCTACGGGTTTGTATCGTCATTGTCTTCTGGTAGATGCCATACGCATGATAGTTAAGCTTAATGGTGGTAGCTTTCAAACGGTGAGAGACTAAACAGGCTGTGCCAAAACAGAGCCTCTCAAAGGCCACGTTACGTATTCATACTCACTTGTCTCCCTTTTTTTCAACCTCTCTCAGCTACAAATGACTTACAAATCAAGCCTCTTATCCTAAATCCCAACATTTATATTGAATTCAACAATTTGGCCCGTTTTCACATGCTTTTTGTCACTTCCAGCCTTCCAACCCTGCATCTTTCCACTGGGGAGGACAGCTGGTGGAACCCCCTAGCACGTCTTTGCCCACTGAGAGCCCTGGGCCAGCAATCCCCCAGCGGCCACAGTGGGCACCCCGCGAACAAAATCGCTCTAGCGGCAGTTTCCAGTGGGGCCAGTGCCCAGCGCCGTTCCGTTGATAGCCTTTGCTCACGCGCGCACTGCTTGCGGATGTAACTCTCCCTCGACCAACCCGCGTACCTTTGGTGTATCCCATCACTTCGCCTCCGTCATTTCTCTTTGTATCTCAGCAGACGGTTCAACACTCGTCTGTTGTAGAATTCATCTTGAATAAATAAAGCCACACGGTACAAGCACATCCATCCATTCTCGGGCGGTCCTCCTCTGTCGACGTCATCGCTTCCACTCCATCTAAAACGAGGTTTAATACCACTCCCATCGATTACAATCTTTATTAATACCCGTAATTTCTTCTCTCGAGTTCCAGAAACAACACATCGACTTGCTGCTCAAGCTGTGGAGTCTCTAAATTGCACGTCCTGTTTTACCACTGGTTGGACTGGTCTGAAGCTCGCTGTACCGAAATCGTTGGGAACGCTATATGCCCCCACACGCAAAAGCCACGAAAGTCCCTTTACTCATTTACCAACGGAGGCCCTCGTCGTGATTTACACTTTTCATCTCGATTGATCTCTCACAGAGCTCTAGTTCACTTCAACATCCGCGAACTAGCGCAATGGAAACCGCATCGGGTGTCTCGAAGGGCGAAGGGGACTTGCGACAGCGCGCGTCAAAGCACGCTGAAGGCGTTTCCTCGGAAGCTGGAGTTGCAAGAGACCCGTCACGCGACAATGAGTTGAAAAACAACGGATCGATAAAAAAGACCTATGGAAGAACGCCAGATGGAACAGGTAAGCCATTTCAGCTAGGTGAAGTACTCGGAGAGGCTAATTGGTGTCAGTCTTTGTTGTGCCCACGACCCATGACATGGTATCGCAGCTCCTCGATCCGCGTCAACCGAAAAATCTTTCAGATGGTATTGTCCTGGCCATACTCGCCTGCCACATTCTCGCAGCCATATACTTGCCATCGCAATATAAGCGCCCCGTGTTTGGGTTGATTTTCATCTTCTGGCGAGCCTGCTACAATGTTGGTATTGGTGTGCTTTTACACGTCCAATCCAACTACAGCCGAATGGTAACTTGGGCTGTCCGTTCCAAGGTGTTCGAAAATCCTAAAGATGGGAAAACCCCACGTCCATGGCTATACAAGCTGCTCAAGAAGGAGTTGGAGGCCAAAATCCCTGAAGACTACGACTTTGAGAAGGCTCCCATTGAGTACAACACATGGCTTGTTTTCCGTCGCGTGGTTGATCTTATCCTCATGTGCGACTTTACCTCATACTGTCTCTTTGCCATAGTATGCGGTCATGTACCCGAAGGAGAGCACCCCTTGCTTGGTGTCGCACGATGGATCGTCGGTATCGTCCTAATCGGGTTCAACCTTTGGGTGAAGCTCGATGCCCACCGTGTGGTGAAAGACTTTGCTTGGTACTGGGGTGACTTTTTCTACCTTATTGATCAAGACCTCACCTTTGACGGCGTCTTTGAGATGGCTCCGCATCCCATGTATTCCATCGGTTACGCCGGCTACTACGGTATTTCTATGATGGCTGCTAGCTACGAGGTCCTCTTCATCTCCATTGCTGCACACATGGCTCAATTCGCGTTTCTTGTCGCCGTCGAAAATCCTCATATTGAGAAGACGTACAACCCTCCTCCTGCACGACCAGCTGAGATACGACCTGATATTGACGTTGCTCTGATCAAGGAATCTCAAGCAACCACCGGTGATAAGACACCTTCTAGCGCCTCCAACAGTTCACCGGTGGCCGTTCATGACATGGTTGGCTTCAGCAACATGGATCTATTCCGTGTACCTGACTGTGCAGTGGTTCTTCTACCCCTATACATCGCGGCTCTAACCTTTGTGACCCCAACAACACCACTCTGGCAAGCCACTTTCGTTATCCACGCTGCGCTTTGGAGATTGTGGTACCATCTTGGACTTGGCCTTATTTTAGACAGGCAATCGAAAACAAAGATGTGGACACGCCATTTCCTCAAATTCGGCGAATCTGCTGGCGAAGCCTTTAGGCAATGGAAAGGCATGTACCATATGAGCATGATCATGTGCAATGCCTCATTCATCGCAGCTTGCTGGAAAATATACTCCTTCCCAACGGACTGGGGATATGGCCTTGTCCTTCTCAAGCACATTCTTGGCGCTGGATTAGTTGCCTTACAACTTTGGACAGCCTTCAGCGTCTATGAATCCCTCGGTGAATTCGGCTGGTTCTGCGGAGATTACTTCTTTGATCAGAAAGCTAAGCTTACCTACACTTCCATTTACCGCTTTGTCAACAACCCGGAACGCATCTTTGGTACAGCTGGAGTTTGGGGCGCTGCTCTCATCACCTGGAGTAGATCAATTTTCATCATGGCCCTCCTTACCCAGATGATGACGATTTACTTCTTGGCCTACGTCGAGCGCCCTCACATGCAGAAGATCTATGGACGAGGACTAAGAGAGGAAGCCGGGTTGACCAAGTTCATCAAGCGCTCATTGCCACCACCCGTAAAGACGCTCCAAGAAAGCATGGACAAGGTTATTGACGATACCACTCAGTTTGTGGAAGACTTTATCGATACTGCTCGGCCGAAATTTACATCTGGTGTCAAAACCATTGTCCGCGATACGTCAGCATTGTTCAATGTGGCACCTGCCAGACTGACTCTCACTCAAATCCCACCTGATCTTGCTGGATTATCGCCCAAGAGCTACTCTATCACGGTGGACGGCACACCTGCGCCCCAAAACTCGAGTGCTCAGTACGCAACAGGCAAGGAGTCCCTACCCGGCCGATTTCCCAAAGCTGTTAAGACTATGGTGTACGAATATGGATCACCGCTGAGGGTTAAATGGACTGCACCTGCAAACCACCACAAAAAGGACTGGATTGGTCTGTACATGGTAACTGACAACCGCTCCAGAGATGTGACAGAGGTTCCATCCTCAGGCAGATGGGTAGCCACAGTCTCTGGAAGCTACGATATTCCGAGTGCGAACCAGGGTATCGTCGTGGCTGAGCACCAGCTCTCCGAGCCGAGTGAGGACGGGAGTGCCCTTCTGGAGGGTGAAGTCGTTTTCAGCGGTGACAAGCTCTGGTGGACGCAAGGCATATTTGAATTCCGCTACCATCACAATAACCGACACCATGTTATGGCAATCTCCGAGCCGTTTGAAATTCGCATCGGTCAGTTTGACGAAGAAGATGTCAGCATCGATAGCAAAGGCATGTACGCCAAAGCTGTGGAGTCTGCCATCTTGCCCATGGTTCAGAATTGTCTTGACAGAGATCCCAATATCGCACCAAAAGACATTGACCAGGCTTTTGGGGCGCACGTTGAGCGTGACAGCAAATACGCTAAGAGAGTTGTTTACGCTATCCGTGAGATGTTTGGCATTGAATTCGCACCAGCTGTTGTGTTGGCAGACGGCAACGTCCGAAAGCTGGCTTGGAGAATTTGCAATGCCAAAGAAGTCCTTGTAAGTCGTGTCCTATGATTAATGCCCCCACGATTGATTGCTAACTGATCTTGTACAGGCTCCCTATAGTATGTCTGTATCGAAAGGCACCAATACCCCGACAAACCAGCCTTTTGCCAAGGATTAAAATATACGCCGCCGGGCACTAGAAAAGCATGTGCTTAGAATATAGACTTTTTCAAGAGATACCAAATGCCAAAATCTTTCACAATTCGACATCTGTTGCTCGTCCGACTTCTTGGACAGGTTGCATCGTCTGTGTAGTTGAGATGTGGTGGGGGTCAGTTGCATGAAACGAACCGCCACCTAAGAAAGCCCTCTCTGTGGGGGATTGTCGTACGGCCGCAGGTTTTATGATGAGTATGCAAGCCATCCAAGGCGAATTATGCTACCTGCCTGATTGGCATGTCCTGCGTTGTACAGTAAACTATTAACAGGCACATGGTTTATGCTCTGTGCTGACAGGGAGAGCCACATCTAGCCAGATGCTAAGAAGCCATAACCACAGCATGGAACCTCTCCTTTAGCGTTATTTAAAAGGCCACAGCCCGGAAAACGTGGATTGTTCATGAATGGGCCTAGCGTCAAAACATACACAATGCCAGAAGTGAGTCGGGACCCAAGCCCAGCAAGATTGACTCGCTACCATAAACCATGGCGACTGGTGGGATTGGTTCTGCCCGCGACCCCAGCCTCTGCCCCCACTGATGAGGCGCTAAGGGCCAGCTCACGACCGCCTGGAAAGCCGTAAGCACCACCCAACCACTGCCGCGTGCGACATTGAGATCAGCCTAAGGACCACCCGGTTGGCCAGGAACGGAGCCCATTGCAGGCGTCGCCCCACGCTACAGCAGCGAGTCCCCGGCATTTGTCGCCAGCCACTGGCCAGGAACAGCGCTGTAACGCGCCTAGCTTGAGACGACGAAGCGATTGGAGACACGGGCATGGTAACGTGTGCCTCCACCCCGACGAGTAAGAAACAAAAAAAGGAAGCTAAGAGGTACACCCTGGGCTAAACCTATTTACACCTGGTTACATTGTCCCGTTAAACAAAGCTGGGCGTCGCTGTCGGCCCGTTTTCTGTTTTAAAAGCTGCCTTCGTCCGCCATCACTGTTGCTCCCCTCTGTTCCCCCACGCCCGCCACTTCCTACTGTTTGTCTCCAAAAAAGGCAAACTGTTGCCAAACCACCAAAACATGCGTTCCACCATCTTCAACTCCGCTGCCATGTTGCTGACTGCCGGCCAAGCTGCCTCGTGCATGCTCTACGTCTCTTCTTACAGCGGCAAGGTTCACACCCTCAACCTGACGCAGTCTGCTGGCTCCGAAGCGCCTCCCGCCATGGCTGAGGTGTCCGCCAGCAGTGGATGCGGCGACAACCCTTCGTGGCTGACTCTTGACCACGCCAATGCGGCTCTCTACTGCGTCGACGAGGGCTTCAACACTGGCGGCAGCCTCAATTCGCTCCGTACCAACACCGATGGTTCTCTGACTTCCCTTAACAAGGCTGCCACCAAGGCTGGCCCCGTCAGTGCTGTCTTCTTTGGCACCAATGGCCTTGCTATGGCTCACTAGTATGTTTTTGCGACAGAGATGTAGAACTAGATCTTGAGCTAACCACCATCTGCAGCGGCAACGGCTTCTCTACCTGGAACATTGCTAAGCCCTCGGCTCTCAAGAACGTCGAATTCGAGACATACACCGGCAAGGGCACCGACCCCGATCGCCAGGAGGGTCCTCACCCTCACGAGGCTGTCCTCGATCCTACCAAGAAGTACCTGCTTGTCCCCGATCTTGGACTTGACCAGGTCCACGTCTACACCTTTGACGGCAAGACGCTCAAGACCAGTGCTCAGACTGCCCTCAAGGCTCCTGCTGGCAGCGGCCCCCGCCACATTGCCTTTGCTACCAAGGGTACCAAGACCTTCATGTACCTCATCACCGAGTTGACCAGCAACATTATCGGCTACGAGGTCACCTACAACAACGGTATCCAATTTAAGCAGATCTTTGCTCACGGTGTTCACGGTGAGGGCAAGCCCAACGTCAAAGGTGCCTATGCTGCCGAGATTGTTGTTTCTGTAAGTGTCTAGCATCATTTATCGCAAACACACTATCAGATACTAACTATTTATTTTTCATAGCCCGACAACAAGTTCTTGATTGCCTCTTCTCGCGGCGACAACACCTTCGACATCAACGCCTTTGGCGCCAAGGGCACCATCAAGTCCGACCCTCTCATCAACTACTCCATCGGCGATGATGGCAAGCTTACCGTCCTCCAGGATGTCGCTTGCGGTGGTAGCTACCCTCGCCAGTTCTCCATGAACAAGGCCGGTACCCGCGTTGCTGTCGGCCTGCAGAAGGACCACCGCGTTGTTGTTATTGAGAGAGACACCAAGACCGGCAAGCTCGGCAAGTTTGTTTCCTACGCCAACATTGAAGGCGAGGTTACTTCTGTCGTCTTCAACGAGTAAAAACAAGAACAAAATACACCAGCAGTCTATACCTCTGTGTAGCTTGGATACGAAACAGAATAAGCAGCTGCGCCATGCTGCTGTAAATAGCTACCGATTGAGCTGCTTATTGGCTTGTATATACATATATAGAGATGTTTATGAATTGACGCCTCCCATCCCATCTTCCTATATTGCATGGCAATTTTAAATATAATTTTTTCAACTTGCTAATTCTACTCTCTCTGGATGCCGATCTTCTTATGACCGTCTGCCCGCGGCCGCCCGCCGGTAGTGAGTGAGCAAGAGGCGCCCCACCCGTCACCGACATGGCTGGACGCCAACCTAAACCGGCCGGCAGTGTTGAGCTCAAGTCTTTGAGAGTCCAAAACTTCACTTGAAACAACACCAGCCTCACCTCCGCAGTCGCCGGGCGTCACCGTTATACAGTAGCGATACAGTCGGTCGCGTCAATTGAGTCTACAACTCCCGCAGCGCATTCTACTGAGCTCGGCAGTGAGCCTCATGTCAACGCAAGCTTTGTTATGACGGGGACAGCTTACAGAGCCCCGGCCATTCTCCTTAACGATATTATAAAGTATATACCTATCTGAAGCGAGTTGTACGGCATCGGATAATTATGGATTCGCCAAATCACCAACAAAATGACGACGATCTGTCAAGCCCACACCCCGCAAAACGCCGTCTAATGGATGGAGCTCTCGACTATCCGAGGCGCCGCGCAACGATTGCTGTAAGTAGGGATCCTTTGCTGTTTACTGTCGATATAGCTGTTAACATTACAATCTTGTAGTGTGAAGTATGCAGGTCGCGCAAATCTCGCTGCGATGGCAACCGACCAAAATGCAAGCTCTGCACAGAGCTTGGCGCGGACTGCGTGTACCGTGAGCCAGGCGTGAAGCTTGATGTGGGCGACAAAATGATCTTGGAGCAGCTAAGCCGAATAGAAAGCATGTTGCAGATGAACATGGCTGCCAATTCCTACACAAATACCCTTGGAAATCATTCGCAACACAAGAGCGAAGCCATGGGCTCACCAGCAAGGGGCCAGTTTGTGCCAGAGCCCGACCCAGCCAACATATGGAACAGCGGCATCACGAATATATCTACAATGCCCAAAAGCCACACAAATGCAATGATGCATCTGCTGCGGTGGCCAATTATTAGGGACCTAGTCTCGCGACCCCACGATCTCAACGTCTTGTTGCAACTGGAGATGGAGCGCGAGTCACTGCAGTCATCTTCCAAAACGCCGTCTTTTGATCTTTCAAATAACCAAGCATACATTGAAGCATACTTCAACAAAGTCAATGTCTGGTATGCTTGTGTTAACCCTTATACCTGGAAGAGTCAATACCGAACCGCCCTCTCCAACGGTCTCCGCGAAGGTCCAGAAAGCTGCATTGTTCTGCTAGTGCTTGCGCTTGGACAGGCCAGCTTCTCTGGAAGTATCGCAAACATCAATCAGCAAGAGGATACCCCCGGAATGCAGTATTTTATGGCAGCATGGTCTTTGCTGCCTGGTATGATGACAGCTAACAACGTCCTCGCTGCACAGTGTCACTTGTTAGCGGCGGCATACATGTTTTATTTGGTTCGCCCTATGGAGGCGTGGAACCTTCTTTGCGCTACGAGCACAAAGCTGCAGCTTCTTCTCATGACTCCTAGCACTATACTACCACAGCAGAAAGAGCTGTTGGAACGGATATACTGGAACACGCTTATGTTTGAGAGCGACCTACTTGCCGAGCTTGAACTGCCTCACTCTGGAGTCGTTCAATATGAAGAAAAGGTTGGCCTACCAGGAGGCTTTGATGGTAACGACGACGACCACATTGGGACCGACAATCTTTGGTACTTTCTAGCGGAAATTGCCCTGAGAAGGCTGCTCAACAGAGTAAGCCAACTGTTGTATTCCAAACAATCTCCTTCGCCTACCATTGCTAGTCTAGAGCCCATCGTCAACGAGTTGGACTATCAGTTGACGCAGTGGTACGAAAGCCTCCCAAGCGCTCTGCAGTTTCCGTTTTCTAGCATGCCGTTGGAGGATCAGGTGCTATCTGTTTTGAGATCGCGCTTTTACGCTTGCCGAACCATTATTTATCGACCTTATATTGAACATGTTCTCCAAAACGAGCATGCTTTAAGAGACCCCGTAGTGCGAGACAGCTGCCACAAGTGTCTAGAGTCGTGCGTTCGCCAGCTCGAGCAGATTTCCGAATTGTAAGTCCAAGTCAGAATGCCCACAGTATACGATCGCTCCTAACCAAACTCCTGTTGTGCAGCCAAGCCGGGCACATGGCGTACTTGTGGCAGGGCGCCCTCTCAGCCGCTTCACAGTCACTCTTGGTCATGGCGGCGTCGATTAGCAAGCCGTTGCAGCCGCTGCTGCTAAACATTGCACCGAGCCACATGTTGGACGAGATATTGAAAAGCGTCGTCATCGAGCTGGATCGGTATGCGCATCTGGCGCCGAGTCTGGGACTGCTGGCTGAGATTGTGCGCGAAGCCGAGGTAGCAAGACATTCCATGCTGCGCAGCGCGTAAGACGGCCAAACCCGCCTCGGAGTCAGAGGATTGCACACGACGCTGCCGAGTAGTATATGTGTATTATTATCATCATTATTGTCATCACATGAAGGTGTATATATGGGAGGGCATATTTGTGTTTCGGGCCGTTGCCAGTTTTGTAAAAAATCGACACGTTGTTACAACTTACAGATCATGTACTGGTGCTGTGGATGGCTATGACGCAACCAAACGCCAATACGTAGGACACTGAGTGAAGCCATATGACGACCACACTGTAGAATGCAGCGGCCCAAGACTCGGCTCGGGGAAAAAACGAAGAAGCGCCCAATCAGCCCAACCACCCGGCTGATGATCGAACATCAGTGGACTTCCATGCTCCCCAAGGGCCCCACGAGAAAGGATCCGGACCGCTATAGCCGCCCGCTGAAGTCCCCCGTTTGGGAGGCCCCTGTACAGTGCTTTCAGGGGCCAGGTACAGTGCATTGAGGGCGTGGGCGCAGGCGAGTGGTGGGACACGCTGCCAGCACACGTGAGGCGTTTGGGCGGTGGTCTCATGAGAGAACGTCCAGTCAGACAGTGGCGATGCCGTTTTCTATTGTTTGGCTTGGAGAATCACAGACTCGAAAGGTCTTAGGGGGCGAAAGTCCATGTCTTTTCGAGAATAAAGAGACAAGGCAGTTTTCTGTGTTGCTTCTTTTTAGCCTGCGTTGCAGTGGCGAACAAAACATCCACTGCAAAGCCTCAACGGCGGCCGCTTTTGCGCTTAAGGGGGGAGGCAGGGCAATGCCGGGGGGCTTTCCCTAGCGGCGGGTCGCTAGCGTGCCGTCCAGCGCACCGCACCGTAAGCCCGTCGCTGCATTTCCGCCTGTAGTTCCCCGCCACACGTGACGAATCAGAAGAGCCTGAGCAAACCACACGCCAACCACCTGGTTTCTGGTGAAAACCGACTCGTCAACCGTCGCATTGAGGAATTTTTCTTTCCCATTCTCTTTTGTGTTTTATTTTTTTGTACTCGGATCGGTCGATTGTCGATTCGTTTTCTCCCTTTCCTCGCAGACGAACACATCCATCTTGAGCTTTGGTGATCTACAGGCACTTCACTGGAGGCTTTTGTACTTGGAAGATCACATCACGCCAGTTCACGGGCTGACCCGCAGTGGAAGCCTGGTGCCCCAGCCGTCTACTCATTTCGTTTTTATTTAACATATATTCAGCTCGCAGACACTCTTCTTTTGCGGAATAGTTTGTATTACATGTTCCTCACTTTCTCCCAGCTCCATCCATCTACACAGGGCAATCCATCTCGTTCTACGACAGCCTATGGCGGAGACTAGGATTCTGCCATAGAGAATGTCAAGGCTCTCACGAGCTGTATCAGATGCCCTAGGAGGATCCTCACGCAGAGGCTCCTTTTCTGACGAAGGTCGCTACGTTTCTAGAGAGTCCAGGCTGTACGAGCCTCGTGGGAGAAGCGCACCATACAACGATGCATCATACCCTTCGCCCGGGGAGGATTACTACTACGGAGAGCGCGAGTCTCCAAGATCACGCCGAAGCCGTGCAACCGACTACTACTATTCTCCTGAAACCACACCAGGCCGCCATCGAGCCCGCAGTCGAGCTCTATCTCCGGGTCCTACATTGTCAAAAACACCAGATATAAGCGAATCATCTCGAAACAGCCGCCGGCAAAAGTCGACCCATGTAATTGAAGACTCCCGTCCTCCAGTAACGAGCCGCATGTAAGTCGCAGACACTGCTTGTTTTCGAGTGGATATAACGGCTAACAATGACAAAGAATCCCACCCCTCGTGTATCATGTCGACCCTTACACACCACCCTCTCCTCGCCGAGCCAGTTCTACATCGTCGAGAAAGAGTAGATCGAAAGATTCTCCCGAACGCGAGAGCCGATTTAGCCGCCTCCTTCGCCGATCTTCAAGTCGAAACGAGTCTACTGAGAAGTTGAGCCATCCCGAGCGCCGATCAAGATCCGAGAAGCCGCGGGGCTTGGTCGAGTGTGTTATCTGCACAGATGAAGTATCATCGTCCAAGGGTTCGGATTTGAAATGCGGGCATCGCATGTGCAACTCTTGCTTGAAGCGCATCTTTCGACTTTCAGTAACAGATCCCCAACATATGCCTCCACGATGCTGTACAAAGGACGACATCCCCCTCAAATGTGTCGACCAGCTCTTTGACCATTCTTTCAAGAAGAATTGGAACGCCAAATATGACGAGTTTACATCCCGTAATCGACTGTATTGCCCTGCTCGTGGCTGCGGTCAGTGGATAAAGTCGGACAATATTCGCAAAGAGGGCAGTAGGAAGGTTGGTCGCTGTGGACGCTGCAAGACACGAGTATGCGCCAAGTGCGGCGAGGTGATGCATACTTCGTCAAAATGCCCCAAAGATGAAAGCACCAAGCAGTTCCTCAACCAGGCTGCCGAGGAAGGCTGGAAGCGCTGCTACAAATGCAAGGCTATGGTTGAGCTCCGAGAAGGCTGTAACCACATGACTTGGTAAGTACTGACAACTCCTCGAATTCGTTGTCGACGCTAACACTGTATTAGCCGCTGCGGCGCCGAGTTTTGCATGGTTTGTGGTGTAAAGTGGAAAGGCTGCGATTGTCCTTGGTTCAACAACCACGCAGCAGCAGCCGACCAACTAAACCATATGAACATCCCCGGCCGTGACACTGTCGCCGGATACTATCCAACACATGCGCAAACCTATGGGGACGAAATGCGGCTTAGAAGGCTGCAAGAACTCCGCGATTCGGTTGTTGCAAGAGAGCTCCAGAACAACGACTATGCTTCTGGTCCGTACGACATGTCAGGTGGCCTAGGTGGTGTAACTAGCTTCGGAAACGCTTCAGGACATTTGATGAATGAAAGTTACCGGCGGCCGGCATATCTATCGTCGTATCCGTCACCGCCACGAGCAACCCGCGATAGACCGGCGCGGTATCCGGAGCCGGCGCTTGAGCCAGAAATATCTCGCGGCATCTCAGATCCGTACAGTAGCAGATACCGCCGCGGATCTCCTCCGGCACCGCCTCTACGACCGCGACAGATTTTCAGTAGCGACCGCGCCGATATACCCCCGCCTCGAGGCGCCTATCGAGACGAGCCGCGGTATGACGCAGGTCTAACGAGAACTCGGTCAGAACGCGTGGTCCCAACTCGGGCGCCTAGACGATATGAGGAGGAGTCCAAGATCTATGCGCCGAGACACCAACGTCATTCAAGCGATTTAATGGCCAAATCATCCGCCATGGCCGGGTTAAACGGAAAGGAACGGGGTTCTGGGCGTGTTGCCGAATGGGCGACGTTTGTTGAGCCGGGTGTGCCGGAGGGTGAATCCGTGGTTGGCCACGCATAATGATAATGATTCTATAGCGAAAGGGCTTGAGCTAAGCCCCCGTCGCGTGTATATATAATGATGACATCTCTGATATTATTAGCATATGGGCACGGCGCAATGCATTATTTCGACACCTTAGCACACTATTGATGAGCTCGGAGTGATATTTCTAACTAAAAGCAGAGAAAGAGTTTCTCCTCGATGAAGAGGATACTTCACACTGGCGGATCCATTACGCCTATCGCACATCGTATAAAGTACAATCATCGCCCCATGTTCTGTGGGTAAGGGCGGTTGATTACGCAGCCAGCTGGGGTTATTTTCCCCAGTCCATCGGGCATGTAGACTAGGTCCCGTAATGAGCAGCAAATAAAACACCTTGTTTAGCAAGGTCTCCTGTCTTGGTGTACAGGAGGTCTGATGGTGAATGCTTCGTAAACATGTGCACGTGGACGACCTGTACACGTTAGTGTGTATGATATGATCTCGCTAATATACAGCGCTACACTAGTGATCGCTAAATTTAGCCCGTTGTCCGTGCTGGATCACAAGCCAAATGCTGGGTGCAGAATTTAGCGACTACCCCGCTGTTCAGCCTTTTGAAATTAGGCGGCTCAACACTCATTTCCGGCTGGGACTTTTTATTTTAGTGGGCTCCTGCAGCGTATAGCGGGCGTAAAATATGGGGGTTCAGAGGCCTTCCCCCCTCCCAAAAATACTGCTCTAGTGGCGTTCGACAGTGCTCAGTCACGAGCTTTTTGGTCCGGCCTATCCCCCTCTACAACTGTGCCTAGTGGTTTCCCTCGGACTGAACCATTCCTCGTCTAGCTGCCCACGCCTCTGCCTGACTTTCTTCTTCTACAATAATCCTGAATCCTACACCTTTCTCCCTCCCGTGCGCACTAGAAAATGACTTGCAGCATTCTTCAGTAACAGTATCCTTCACCGACGGATCTCTCTCGTCTGCGCTCCCGACATCGCCAGATAGCGGCACGTGCGGCCATCCGCCTTGAATCCCGCCAGAGACGACAACGATATTCGACACCATGTTGCTGCTCCACCAGGTGGGAAGCGTC
The DNA here is from genome assembly GCA_000825705.1 of [Torrubiella] hemipterigena. Classification (NCBI taxonomy): domain Eukaryota; kingdom Fungi; phylum Ascomycota; class Sordariomycetes; order Hypocreales; family Clavicipitaceae; species [Torrubiella] hemipterigena. The sequence continues at coordinate 1,054,049 of CDHN01000002.1, forward strand.
AAGATTGGCGAGGTGATCCGCTACACCGTCACATACACCCCTTCCGAAGACCGCATTCTTCCGTCACCGGAGAAGCTCTTCGTCCGCATACGCAACACATCGGCCATTGCTCTCCGTGCCGCCTTTATCCACGGCCCGTACTCCCTCACCGTCGCTACATATCCCGCGAGCTTTGACCCTAACGAAAAGTTCGAGAACCCCCGCCGCTATGGAATACCTCAATATGAGCCAATGCTCAAGGCTGGCGGCTCATGGGAATCTGAGCTAGTTGTCCCTGACAATATCAGACAGTCCGCAGGCATTGGTGCCTCTGGCGGCTTTGGTGGAGGTCCAGAGACGGCTGATCAGAGCGCTAGCTGGATTATTGAGATCTCTTCTCAGGTTCTCTTTTCTACATCCGTCGACGTTGGATTTGAGGTGGTCGTTGCCCGAGACCGCAAGTCTCTCAATCTGAGCAGCGCCTCGGGTAGCTCAAGCAACCTGAACCAACCTGCTGGCCCGGGTTCGATAAAGGACTTGCAGCAGAGTATAGGGTCAAAGGATGGTCATCACCAAGCCCAACTCAAGGGCATCTTCTCTCGAGCAGTGAAGTTAGTCGTTGTCGATACGGCTACCATGTGGAACACTCCTCGCCTACCTGGGTGGGACGATGCTGGTAGCGAGAGAATAAAAGAGAGTGCCGCTGCTGATGCTCCTGTTGAAAGCGTTGTCGAAAAGGATACACCCGAAACAACAGAACACAAGGAGAAGCCTCCCAAGAAAATACACCTTGTCATTTTAACACATGGACTGCACAGCAACTTGGGCGCTGATATGCTCTTCATGAAAGAAAGCATTGATGCTGCAGCGAAAAAGGCAAAGCTGGACGCTAAAGCCCGTCGCGAGAAGGCAAGGGCAGAGAAAGCGAACTCTGAGAAGGAACCGATAGACGATGGTAGTGATGACGACGAAGATGTCATTGTTCGAGGCTACTCTGGAAACGCAACAAAAACTGAAAAGGGTATCAAATACCTCGGCAAACGTTTAGCTCGATATGTCCTATCGATTACCTACCCTGACCAACCTTTCTTACCTATTGGTAAAGGTGCTGGAGAGGGCAGCGCTGAAAAGTATCGAAAGGAGGACTGGAAAGATGACCACCTCACGAGGGCTCACAAACACAGCGCATTGGTCAAAGACACCATACCCGGTCACCTTGCCAAGCACAAACGATCATATAAAATCACAAGCATCAGCTTTATCGGTCACTCTCTCGGTGGTCTGGTGCAGACGTACGCAGTTGCCTATATTCAGAAGCACTCTCCCGAGTTCTTCGACCTTATCAAGCCGGTAAATTTTATTGCCCTGGCCACCCCCTTCCTTGGTCTCAGCAATGAGAATCCTTTGTACGTCAAGTTTGCATTGGACTTTGGACTGGTCGGCAGAACTGGCAAGGACCTCGGCCTTACTTGGCGCGCTCCAACCATCGCCCGAAACGGCTGGGGTGCGCTGGTGAGCAATCTGGGAGAGACCGCTCATAAACGCGTCTATGGCGAGTCTCAAACTGAGTCCAAGCCATTGCTCCGAATCCTTCCCACCGGTCCAGCGCATATTGCACTTAAAAAGTTTCGAAACCGCACAGTCTATTCAAACGTTGTCAACGACGGCATCGTTCCTTTACGAACGAGCTGTTTGCTCTTTTTGGATTGGCAGGGCCTCGGCCGTGTCGAAAAAGCACGACGAGATGCCGGCTTGGTAGAGACGGTCGTCGGATTTGGTTGGGCTGAGCTGACAGGTACAAACCTTGCAGGCGTGAAGCAAAAGCATCGCAATTCAAACGAAGACGATGCCCTCGACTCTGGCGCGTCCACCCCACGCCATAACTCGCACCAGGTTCCTCAACCAGACGACAACGCGATGGATGAAGTCGATAAAGCAAGTCTGCATTCCGTTATTTCGCGAACCAGCGAACCGCTTCCCCCAGCCGAAGCAAGCCCAAGTGAGACGACATTCAAGGTACCTCTTGCAGGTCTTTTCAACTTTTTTAAGAGCAACGAGCCTCCAAAGCCTGAAATAGTGTCTCAGAAGCAAAAGAAGATGATTCGTAGAGCGCAAACTATCAATTTTGACGAAAGTCCACAGAGCACGCCTACCTCAAGCACCTCTGACGTTACGTCTGGCAAGGGAAACAAGGTCACTTCTGGGCATGAGCTAGAAATAGAGGTCGGTACTGTTACGGCGCCACCCAAGACCACAATCTTTGAATCTGCTGGTGACCTACTCAATCCCAAGGTCCCCAGCGTAGAATACTTGCTGGATCCATCCAAGCGACCCCGAACTATATTCCACGATCGGGTCTACCATCCAAATGATATCCCTCCACCCCCTTTGAAGAAGAGAAGCACTTCATCGCTTTTACGTCGCAGGACATCGAAAATTCAAAAAGACGGATCGCAGGACTCACCAAGCAGTGGCTCCTCGTCTCCTTACCCCGGTGTGGACCACCAAGACTCCATGGCTTCCGCCAAAGATTACGATGACACTGCCAATACCAACCCTGATAAGGATCCGAACCAAGTAGTCGACGGGTCAGGTATGCGAGTGGAGGAGAAAATCGCTCGTGGATACCATCGGGGTCTTGCTTGGCGCAAAGTGCTGGTGAAACTAGAGCCAGATGCCCACAACAACATCATTGTACGCCGCACGTTTGTCAATGCGTTTGGGTGGCCGGTCATGAAGCATCTAGTAGACTCGCATTTTAGCGATTCTGCAGTTTCACGAATGAAGACAGAGGACGAGCATATTGGCGAGCGAGCACTCGATATGAGTGTGCCTCCTGACGAGCATGGCACCGAGACGAAGACAACCTCTGATCCTGCCAAGGAGGATCCAGCCAGTCCAATCATTGCCACTGCAGAGCCTCTGGCTCAGGAGCAGCTCGAAGTCCGCGATAAGGTCGCGGCTCTACGTCGACGTAACGAGGAAGTTATATCACCATCGTCGCCGAACCACGGGTCAGTGACTTGGAGCGAGCGCGATTGGGACGACAGTGAGGCCGACAGTGACGATGACCATAAAAATAGCAAAGGGTCAAAATCTGACAAGGCCAAGGGCCAAGACGGAAGTAGCTCTTGGAGTTGGGCAGAAAAGATTGTCGGTAAACGTGCGAAGAGCCCTGCGGTAGAACCAACTGCGTAGAGTGTACATATCGTATTAGAGAACCTGCAATGAGATACCTTTTTGTTTTGCGCCCTTTTGAGCTATACTAAACTACGCAGATAAATTGATTATTGAAAGAAAAAGAATAATAAATGTATTTGTTCCTAAATAAAAATATCGGTCTAGCAAAAATTAGAAAATGCAAAAAGAAAGGTACATGGTGGACTCTAACCACCTCATATGGACGAACAGGGAATCGAACCCTGGACCACTCCCAATTAGTTGGGCAATCCGTAGGACGGCTCATGCTAAGGGAGTATTATACCACTAAACCATTCGCCCGAATGTTTCTTGTAGAACAGTGGAGTTAATTTGCACTATATGCCTGTCGCCCCCGCCAACGGCCACATCTCAGGCCCAATCTGTCCCATGTACGAAAAATAGTAAATCGGTGACCTAAGCTATGCAAAAGCAGACTTAAAACTAAGAGCCCTTTTGGACAACTACTGACTTGGATTTATATGTACATGCAAACTTATACAGGCTCGGCGCCTTGGAGCCTACAGCGACGGCCATGTGGGCAAATGTTTGGCGGAGGAGCTGTCAATGACGTGGTGGGGGGCCGTCGGCGGGCCTGTCTTTTTTTTGGTCTGTCTTTCCAGGCAGTGTCGCAGCGACAGGGAGAGGCAGCCGATTTTCCATGCCTTGGAATTCCTGCTTCGTCATCGCATCCAGCTTCCACCTCGCCGCTACGGAACTCCGAGTCAGCTTTTTCTTATTTCAATCACCCTTAGTCTCTCCTTTCTAGCTACATACTCTTGGAAATACCAATTGGCGTGCGTCGAGGGCCTCCCGACATCAACTCTAGCCCTTGTCGAATCAGATCGCCACGCCAAGACGGCAAAGCAACAGCATCGAGCTTCGAACACCACTCGTATATATATCACATTATTCACTATGCGTCTATTTCTGATTCCCGTGTCCACGCGGCGGACAATGCTCTACGCGCAACGCCTCGGCGTGACAACCTCGGAAGGCAAGGCCGGCCTGGTCGACAAGGTTGCCGTAAGAGCCGCAACCATGTGGGCGTCGTTTGAGAAAAAGGAATCAGGATGGCAGAAGAAGCTGGTGGTCTATGGTAATCAGGCGTTTCGCCGTATTCCGTTTGAGGAATGGGGCCTCAAGTCTATCCCGCCGCTGTCGATGCGCCGCCGCCAAGAGGAGCTCAAGGAGGGAGGTAAGGTCGACTTGGTCTTCCCGAGCACAGTCATTGCCGAAAAGGATGCAGAGGCGCTGGCAAAGAAGCTTGCGACAGAGAGACAGGCGTACCATCGCCAGCGCATGACGTGGTCCTTGATTGCCGCGCCATTCACAATACCCTTTGCCCTCATCCCAGTGTAAGTGCCTCTTTATGCGCCGCGTGTCCCGTCTCCAAGCTAACTCTGTGTCTGTAGCATCCCGAACATTCCTCTCTTCTATCTTCTCTACCGCGCCTGGTCACACTGGAAAGCGGTTGCCGGTGGCAAACACGTCCAGTGGCTCCTCGAGAACAAGCTCCTGACGTCGTCGCCGTCGGCGAAGTTGGATGAACTCTATACCGGTCGCCCCAAATCCGAAGAAGAGGGGCTCGAGACGCCGTTATTTACACATAGCAAGATAAAGGAGTTTTCGGAAACGTTGGCCCTACCTGATCTCGAGACGGAATTGGATCGCGCCATCTGGCAGGTTGAGACGGCACAAAAGAAGGAAAGGGAAGCAAAAGGCGTAAAGGGAACGGAGACGGAAACCAAGGACAAAAAGGACAACTGATTTAAGCATGGTAATCCCCAAACCACTATTTTGTATAATACACACCACACACGCCTCTGGTAATGATAGACTATTCTGTGCCTTTTGATAGAGATGAAAATAGACATTAATATCTAAAGTTTGGTATACGAGAGACAGCCAACACTCATAATAACACGAGATATTCCAACACATATGATTATTGAAACTAATGATTAATCGTTATATAAACGGAAAGGTTATTATCCTACAGCGCGTATTAGCCCATAGGTCATCATGTGCTGCCTGTGTATCATGTAAACGAGTGAGCCAACCAGACTCTTTGCAGCAAGCACCATTTGCTCGGCGCCATTATATATCCAATGCAACCCGGCCTGTGTATTTTTTGGTATGTGGTTTTTTTTTTGGTGAACTTCTATGCAGTATTAAAGAGCAACAAATTTATTGCGAAGGCAAGTCGGAGAGGAAGGTGGCTTCACAGAAGAGCTGGCCCTCTTCGGTAATCTCTTCACCACCAACTTTGAGCTTCAGAGTAGCCTTGGTGCCGTACTGGAAGACGTAAGGCTTTGTGCCAGCAGCATTGGCAACGATGGTCTTGACAAATCCGGGGACTTCAGCCATGACATCGACGCGGTCGAGGTGAGCGCCAACATCAGCCTCGAGAACAGCATCGACACTCTTGCCATCCTTGTCCTTGATGTTCCAGACGTACTTGACTTCCTTGGGAGCAGGCCACTCCGACTCAGCGTCCTTGTTGGTGGAAACGTGGGCGGCAGTGCCATCGCAGCCAGCGCCGACGATTTCACCATCCTTGCTGATACTGCCAACGTTGACAACGGTGGATCCGTACGAAGGAGGCGTGGTGAATTCCATCATCGATGCGGAGTAGTTTTCACCCTGGAAGTCGACAAAGTTCCAGCGGGCAGCAGCGTGGTGAGGCTTCATGCCCTGTAGACAGTAGACGTAGAATGCGCGGCCCTTGAAATCAATAGGGCCTTCGGAGCTCAGAATGGTACCCTCAGCGGTACAACGGGGCCAGAATGCGTGGCGCATCCATCCCCATGGGTTCTGAGCGTCGGTGCCGAAGTCGCTGGTTCCGTCCTTGCCTGCTTGGAAACCAGGAGCGGTCTTTGTGATCTTGAGGTCGACAATGGCCTTTTGGTCGGTCTTGCTGCTGATGGTGTAGGAGTTTCCGTCTTCGGAGAGCTTGACGGAGCAGTTATCGGCCGAGAAGGAGAGGTGGTCGTCGCTAATCTTGACGTTGCTGAGAGGCGAGGATGACCAGAGGTGAGGCTTGCCTTGCTCCTTGGCAAAAACCTTGCAGGTGAACTGGCAGGTGGTGTGCAGGCCGCTGCAGAGACGTTAGTATAATGCATATTTGATTGCTGGCGCCGCTTTTTTGAGGGCAAAAAGGGAGAACCATACGCAACGCTGCTGTAGATGACCTGAGCAATGGCTACACGGCCATCCTCAGCAAAGAAGTAGAAGGACTGGGTCTCGACGCTGGTCCACTCCATCTGCTTCCACTTGAGGTCATCTTTGGTGAGTTCGGAGTAAGGAGTGTCCTTGGCTTGTTCGGCGACGGATCGAATCGCAGAAGGGCCGTAGATGGGCTCCTGGGTGCCGGCCACGTTGGCGAGTCTATACACAAGCGAAGGTTAGCGTGCGTTCCGTAGCCGCCGGGTTCAGCGGCGATGAGGGGCAGCTCGCTGGCGGTCTTACTGTTGCTTGGCCCAGTTGAACATGGTAGCTGTCGATTACGTCTTTGATTTTTATAGGTATTCGGATATAGGGCGTCGACAGGTCGTGGGGTATCAAGGGCTTCGTTCACAAAGAAAAATCAAGGGAAGAGAAAGGTTACTTCACCGCTGCAGAAGTTGGAGGTGGTGGAGGGGTCGTAGTGGCGGTAGAGCACCACAGGTCAAGTGGGTCAGCCACAAGGGAAGCCGATGCCGAAACCATATACGGTTGCGGTGCCTGATACGGTTCGGGGTGTAGCATATGCCTAAAATAGGGTGGTGGTGTTTTTTTTAATATAAAAACAGGTGATAAATCAAATACTTGAGATATTTTTGCTATTTAAATGATAAATATCTATGTTGGGAGGGCCTTTGCTCTAGGATTATTGGTCTACTAGATGCGGCTGCTTTAGAGCACATGACGGCAGCATCTTAGCGAGAGTTAGATTCTAAATACGCAGCGTAGTAGCCACAAACATACCCTAAAAGGTAATATAGCAGAATTTTCTACTACATACCACTATTTTATTTTTTCTAATATATTTTAAAACCCAAAATTACCCCAAATTCCGCCCAACACAGACTGCCGAATCCTTCCAACCGTCGTCCCGGGTAGCCCGATCTGGCCCGCCGAAAATAAGAAAAAGCGGCTCCCGCCATTGAAAAAAAAAAAAAACACAAGCCTCGCCGTCACTAACAGACCAAGTTACAGCGGGTGCCCAGCAGTGTAGTAACAGCAGTCAGTAGCAGGTCCTCCTTTTCCCTGCCAGCACATCCGCCACGCCCAAAATTTCTTCCCTTCCCTGCTATGGTTCTGCTTTTTTTTCTTCCTCCTCCTGTTTTAATTTTTTCCCTCTGTAACCTTTGTCACAATCTGGTACTCGGGGTGAAATTGACTTGACAGTGTCTTTAATCTTCTTTTTTTTTTGCACTCTCTTTACTCGGCATCTTTGCTTTTCCTTTCAAGTTGCCAGCCATCGTGTTATCCACGTCGCGTCGATAACAGTTCACCCCATCGCTATCGATTGCACAATCAGTGACGTCTCCAACGAACAATCCATCGTTAACCGACAACCGAAGACGCCTTGCATTTTCGGACTCTATAGCTCGAAAATTACAATTGATTGTACTATTACCAAATATTATCGCAATATCCCGTACGACTTGCGCTGCTGATACAGCCAGGCGCATTGCGATCTCGAACGATTCCCGAATACAAGTCTACTATCGCCAACCTCCTCCGTCGCTGCCATGGACGCTGAACACCAAATCATGGCGCCGCCTGCCACGGATCCTATTTCTCGGCCGAGCTCGACTTCTACATCTGCTTCGGCCAACCTGGCCCATTTGAGCGCCATCTCGTCTCTTGCAGCTACGGCTGCCAGCGCGACCCAATCGAGGTTTGTGACGACCGCCCCTGGCATGAGGGCATACATAGTCTCCCGAGGCACTCTCGAGAGACACTGTTGTGCGGCATGCCCTACCTATTCTGGAACCTGATGGCTAATACGATTTCTTCTTTTGATAGCGAAATGGCCGTTGGACGACCCCCAATTCCCCAGCCTATGCTCCCAGAGGGATCGCCTGCGGCTACTTCTGGTGGCGTTGACGGCGGTATGGTAAGTGACATGTTTTGTTCTGTCAGTTTCCTATCACAGCGACTCCCGCTATCTGCTTGAACGTGGCCGTTGCGTGTTGTTTTCTATCGCTCTCGGCTGTTGCCTTATCGCAATCGCGCTCTGCGTAGGCGTGATGGGATTTTCCCTGTCCCTTTGGAGCTGCTGCAGCCAATCAGAGCACTCGCTGGCCTGTACGCCGGAAGTTTTCGCTTCCTCACCAGCAGATAGGTCACGTGCTGGATGCAAGCTAGTCTTGATTGGGCAATTTTCCATGCCTTCTTTTTTTATTCTTTTTTTATCTTGCTTATCACTGGCGGTCTAATCGCATCGGGGGTCGCTCACGGCGGCTCTTATCGGCGATTCGATGATGATATTTATTGTCCTTGTCCGCCATGTGAAATAGCTTTCTGCCCTATCGATTCTCATTTTCAATATCGCAGTTATGTTGGCAACTAACGAACCGTCACAGCCTACCTGTCAAAACTGCGGCACGTCCCGAACGCCTCTATGGCGCCGTGATGAGTTTGGCTCTGTGCTATGCAATGCCTGTGGCCTCTTCCTCAAGCTCCATGGCAGACCTCGTCCTCTGTCATTAAAGACAGATGTAATTAAGAGCCGTAACCGTGGCAAGACGATGCGACCTGATCTCATTGCTAAGAAAAAGGTATGCCCACGTCTTACAAGAATTGGTTGGTGTGTGTATACTAACTGCTCTCCTCTTACAGGCTCAAGCACAAGGTTTCCCTCTTGTCACAGATGCTAATGGCGCCGAGATGACGGCGGCACAGGCTGCAGAGGCTATGCGAAGGTCATCCCAAAAGAACGGCCACGGTGACATGTCCATGTACAACAGTGCTCTTGGATCGTTCATGGTTGATGACCCCTACAACACTGGCTTCAATGGCACGACGAATGGAGACGGAGCCACCGGCTCTCCCAACGGAGATCGCTCAAGCGATGGACCCCAGACACATGAGCAACTGATTGCTCAAAACTCGAGTCTCAAGACTCGCGTGAGTGAGCTTGAAGTCATCAATGAGCTCTTCCGTGGCCGTCTCAGCCAGCTTGAACAACAAGAAGCTGCCGCTCGCCGTGGCCAAGAGGTTGCTGGCGTCGAACAGACCCAACTGCGCACGCAACTGGATGCTAGCCAGGAAAATGAGAAGCAGCTGCAGACCCAGCTGGATGACAGCCACCGCCGCGAAAATAACCTGAAGCGTCGCCTTGATGAGCTTGAATTGGAGCTCAAGGAGCTCAAGGAGAAGGAAACGGGCGACCGCCCTTCTAAGAGAGCCCGCACCAAGAGGGAGGCTTCTGCTTCTGCAGGCGATGTTGCCGAGGAAGCTGAAGAATAAGAGCCACCTAGGCACGGGATGATGCAGCACCCTCCGTTAGGCTACAAACCTTAACGTCCGGGCTTCCACTGCTGCAGTGTTTTTTATTACGAACTTTTCTTTTTCTTTTCCTGTCTTTCCTTCTATGGGCTACGGATGAGGCCCCTACTTAGAGAAGACGTGTATTTTAATACAAACACCATTCAAAATGGTATGACGGGGACTTTTACGACACAATGCGGGGGGGATTCAGTTGATACCAAGATGAAGAACGTTTTGCAAAAGAAATCATTGGCGTCCGGCGAGATGCTAATGAGCGGAGTTGCGGCATTGCGGGTTTGATTATAGAATGATGCTAGTTTAATGATATACTCAACATGTGTCCTTTCTTAAAGCATCTAGCTCCTACCTATTGTTATATGTTTCTTTTGCATGTCTTGAGATCTGTATGAATGACAATGACTACAATGAACTGGATAAAAAGCACTTCCTTCTGTTTTTGTCGCCAGTTGGCGAATTGGCGAACGAATAATATTATGATAGCTGCCAGCTGTGACGGCTGCCACCTCGTGGTGTGTTATTACGCGCGGCTTCGTGCAGGCTACCGTCTACCTTGCCTTCTCAACTCGCTGTCCTTGACTTTGTATCTGTACTGACACCAGCTTTTCTTTGGCTTCGACACCGTTCAGACTAGGAACATCCCAACGCCACTATGCCAGACATGTCGAGAGTTCCACGAGGTGGCCCGGTAAGTAATGCCTTCTTCCCTACTCGTTCTGGTTCTCATTCAAATACTCGGCAGCACCGCGCCAGCCAAACAGTCACCCCAGGCCCGAATTCACAGTTACGTCGACGGGCATCATCGACTCCCTTCCTGGCCTTTAATAAAAAGGGGACTGCAAGAAAGTCACCGCATGTCCGACGCAACAGGTAAAGCCGTCTAATAAAGGATGTAGTATACTGGATACTAAGCAGAAACAGAAAGATTCTAAAAGACAATATCCTCGGCGTCAGTATGTATACCGTCACTGCGTGTGGTGTGCCACTAATACAGGAAACTTCTAGCTTGCCCAGTCATCAGGTAACGTAGTCTGCCTCCAAACTGCAAGGTTTATGCTAACATGGTAATACTAGACGCATGGCCCGACGCGGCGGTGTAAAACGTATTTCTGCGGGCATATACGACGAAGTTCGAACGGCCCTTCGCGACAGGCTCTCAAAGGTGAGATTCCGTTTAAACTCTGAGGAGCGCCTAAAATTGACTAACTGAGCGTTAGCTACTAAGTCTATGTGTCATCTACGCAGCGCATGCGGACAGGAAAACCATAATGGTCGATGATGTAAGTCTAGAAAGGCCCTTCGCGCATGCCGCACAATGTTCACTAACAAATCCAATTATAGGTTCTGCTTAGCTTGAAGAGGGTTGGACAAACTCTATATGGATTTGATCCCGATGGACTAAGAAACGAACCGCGATTAAAGCGTCGAGTTGGACAGGTGGCTGGCCAGCTACGCCTGGGGTAGTGGGGGAAACTCTGTTGGTTGTTGGGTCATGACGGTGGGTTATGGCACTGGAAAATGCTCTTGTGAACGGGTTGGACGGAATATATACATTCTGATTGAGATTGAGTTGGGTATATAATACGAAAAAAAAACGCTATGCATCGGTATTCATTACTTTTTCTTCCCCTTGATGTCGTCGGGCTCCTCCATAACAGCCCGCAATGATCTTGCGGCCCGTGCTTCATCCCGCTTAAGTGCTCCCGACATGAACTCTGGCAGCACCATAGGACTATGAATATGTTGGCGAGCAAACGTGAGTGTAGCATCTTTGCCACAGCACTCGCGCGTGATGGTGACGATTGCTCGAAGCAGTTCTCTACCAACACCAGAGCCTCGATGCTTTGGAGCAACCAGCCACGCGCAGATGAACCCTCGTCCGTCCGGCGGGGCATTGGCATTGCGAACCTTGCGCTTACCAGCAGCATGGGGCTCCATGATGATGCGCAGCAGGGCGATGCCGACGACGGTGCCTTGGAGGCGGACACCAACCAGCAAATCGGTGTTGTTTGGCTTCTCTTTGAACCACGAGTTCAAGACAAGCTCGGCATATAATGTGTACTTGTACGACTGTATCCAAACGAAAATGGCGTAGATAATCAAGATTCCCACAGACGTGAGTTTCGCAGGGTGCGTGATGGATGTCGACGAATCAAAGTACCGGTGCAGGTAGATGAGCACAGCGCCAATGGGCAGCACGGCTCGCGGAGCAGCGAAAATGTAGCGGGCGGTCTTGTATTGGATCTCGGTGACGGACTCCTCCAGCATCTTGTCTGCTATTTCCTTTTTTTCCGGGGTATTAAGCAGGTCGACGACGAGGGGAGCTGGGCCGTCGTCGTCCTCTTCAATAAGCGTCGGGGGTATCGTAGCCGCTGCGAGAGGATTATAATCGCGGATTTCGCCGCCATATTGGCGATCTGTGTGTTCTTCGAAGACTAGGTTGGCGCGAAGGAAGCCGATAAAAGCTGCAGCAAGCGGGTGTTAGTTGGCTGCGTCAGAGCACGAGGGGAGAGATCATACCAAAAGCTCTCTTGAACGTCTGCATGAGGCGCGATGTCTCGCTGTACGATTCAATTGTGACGGCGTCGTTTGCGGTCGACTCTACCGATTGGTGCTGAGGAGCCATCTCGGGCAGCGTCGACCGGCGTTGGCGTTTTGATTCGCCCATGATGTTGGTTGTGTTGGGTGGTTGGAAGAGCAAAGCTATCGAGAAATTTTGCGTGGGAGGTTACATACGCTGGCGTGGTTGTATCAGCAGCACGGAGCGCTGAGAAAGCAAAGTATGTGAAAAAGGCAGAGAAAAGAGCAAAATACGCAAAACGATGAGGCGAAAAAAGAGAAATCAAAGAAAGCAAGGCTCTGGCGGTTGGGGCGAGGGTTGAACTGTTGGCTGAGGGTTCGGGCCTCCTAAAAGTGGTGGTCCAACGGGGTGGCCCGTGGGCGGCTGGTGGTGGATCACGGGCGCTGTAGAGCCTGAAAAGAAGGCAGCGCTAGCGGCCGGACGAGATCCACTGTGGCCGGCGGTGCTTGCGCCAGCGTGGAGCAGGGGGGGAGCAAGGGCTTGGTTTTGCCGCGGGTGATGATGGGGGATGTGTTTGGGCAGTGGAACTAAAAAAAGAAGAGAAAGGCAAGATTTATAAATTGGAAAAAGGAAAGACCAGATATAAAATAGATCGATATGTCAATCAACTAAACGATACTATCTCTACAATGTCACGCTCTCCTCTCTAGACGCTGCCCTTGTAGCCGCCTGGCCACTAACCGCCTGCCAGTGGCACACTAAAAGACGCGCTAGCGGTTCGACTGCAGCTACCTTAGCGGGAGGGGGGTCGGTTCCGACGACGGGTCAGATGCACACTTGGACCGCAAACTTGATCTCGCAGAAGAGTGCGCTTATCTGTTGGGTTGGTTTACAGCCTGGTTGATTACAGAGGGTGTGAAAATGGCATAAAGGAAAAAAACAGTTAATGATGTAAAGGCAACAAACTAATAAAGAAAGAATACTACAAAAAACAAGAGCAAACAATCAAGCCACCCTCCAGCCTCAGCTCAGCCTCGTGCGTTCCACAAGGCGCGGAACCGTCCGTCCTCCTTCTCAAGCAGCGCATCAGGCTCACCCGTTTCTACAACCTTGCCCTTTTCGAGAACGACAATCTGGTCGTAGTGTCGGACTGTGTTGAGCCGGTGGGCAACCGAAATGATCGTATGGTTGGCAAATTCTCGATCAAGAACCTCCACCATCACCTTCTCCGTCTCGCCATCCACGGCGCTCATGGCCTCGTCTAGTGCAAGGATGTTGCCAGTGTCTTTGCGGAGCACTGCACGGCAAAGACATACTAGCTGCTTTTGCCCGTGTGAAAAGGAAAGCTCCGAGGCTTCCTTGTCCAGGCCACCCTGTGAACTCACCGTTTCCCAGAGACCAACGCCCTCTAGAGCCTTTTGCATTTCCTCGTCATTCGGTGCCGCAAGAGTCTCATCCGCTGATTGCCACAGGTTGGATCTAAGAGAGCCCGGGAATAAGGTAGGATCTTGCGGCACACAAATCAGTTTCTCTCTCAGCGTATTTGGTGAAATAGTTGTCGTATCCAGCCCATCAATAGCAATCGATCCAGAGTCGAGATCCATGAGGCGGAAGAGCGTCAAGAGAAGAGACGACTTTCCGCTGCCAGTTCGCCCACAAATAGCCACTCGCTTGCCTGCCTCAATGGTGACTGTAACATCGTTGACAGCAGGGCTAAGCGAATCCTTGGAGTAGGAGGCAGTGGCATTGTTGATGACGACTTTGCCGTCTGCCGGCCACATCGAGGCCAACTCTTGGGGGGCTTCTGGCTCCTTCTCCTGCGCAGTTTCAATCTCAAATTCTTTCACTCGAGCAATGGCACCTAGCGAGGTCTCTAGCTGCGTCCACATCGATACAAGGGTAGTGAGAGCGCTGGATAGACCGAGAACATTAACCAATGCCACTGACATCAATCCAGTCTGAGTTCCGTCAGGTAGGAAAACCGCCAAGGCAATAAGCGAAACGGCGATTGCGGCTGTGTAGAGGTCGAGGACAAGATTGAGCCAGCGCTGAGCACAAAGCAGTAAGTAATGAGGAGTCTGGGCCTTGTCAACCAATTCCAGGGCTGTTTCTCGGTAGTATTCTCTCCAACCAAAGGCACGGATCGTAACTAGTCCGTCGATTGTCTCCAACAAGTGCGTGTTGATCGGTGCCGCTTCTTGAATATCCTCTTTTCGCAGCCGTCTTGAGTTGGGTAGATATACTTTTGCCAAATAGTAAACGAAAACTACAGTCACGGGGACTGAAAGAGCGAGATAGCTCGAACCTGGTAGCACCAGAATGCACGACGTGACAAGCAATCGAAGGGCTACAACAGATTAGTACGACAAACATCTTAGCAGGGCGGGCACGAATCTAAACTTACTAAACCAGACAAACAGGAATGAGGTGGTCAAAGACTCAGTGATGAGCTTCAAGTCTTTGCTAAATCTGTTGATACCGACCCGTTAGTTTCTGACACTAGTATACCACATTATATCCGAATCTTACCGGTTAACAATATCTCCTGAGGCGGTATTGGTGAAGAAGCTGAGAGGAGCCCTGTACCTCGTTAACATCTAAACCTATGAAAAGCCACGGATGTCTTACTTCATCATAGTATTCAGTAGGATGTGGTGCATCGCCTCGGCCGTCTTGGGCATCAAGACCACCAGGATGAACCTATGGGTGTTAGATACTTTGATGCGCCTGGCGCGATTAATAATAACCTACCAGAGATCGGCGAGCATGCCAAAGAATGCAATGAGCTGAATAACAGTATATATGAGATAGTAGAACAATTGTGCCAGTTGGGGGTTCTGTTCATTAGCCCCTGCCCAAATCATAATCCAAAATTCTGTTCCCTGTTAGCGACACCGGAAGCACTACCATGCAATAAACAAACATACCACCGAGCGCATAGCTTAGGGGCATGAGAAGACCCAGGCAGAATAAAATGATCGCGTTTCGCATTCCAATATGTTGCAGGAAATATCCATACAGTGACCAGTCGCCAGCGCCACTGTCCGCTTCGGCTGCCTTTTCTGCCCCATTTGAGTCGGCTTTGGCATCCTCGGTCGGTTTGTCATCTCTTTCATCATCTGAGCTAGAGCCTGAATGGGATTTGGGCTGTCGAGTTTTCAACACTGCTGAGAAATCCTCCGTGCTAGAGAGCTCAACAAAGCTTCCCTGTTGGGTAATTTGTCCATTCTGCCCAAGGAGAACGATCTTGTCAGCGTCTTCTAAATGGGGAGTATGATGAGTGGCGAGGATGACGGTGCGGTTATGCTTGCGAAGAAGGCCGTTGGGACCAAACACCTGTGACCACACATGAGCTTGTGTAGTCCAATCCAGTCCGCTCAAGACGTCATCAATGGCCAGAAAGTCGTGTCGGGAATACAAAGCACGAGCAAGATTAACCCTATGACGCTGGCCGCCGCTGAGTGTGACACCCTTTGAGCCGACTTCAGTTTGGTCACCGCTGCGCAACTCAAGAAAGTCAATATCAAGAGCACACGCCTTAACAACAGTGTTGTACCAGTCTTGATCCATGGTAGAGACTGACTCTCCAACAATGTTTTTGCGAATAGTTCCGTTGAAAAGCCAGGCGCTTTGAGGGCAGTACGCAATACCACTTCCAATGTTTCTGAGTACTTTTCCGGTAGTTTTGACCTCACCGAGCAACGAGTTAAGCAGAACGGTTTTACCGGTACCAACTTTACCAATAACCATCGTAAACGTGCCTGTCTTGAGTGTTAGATTCACATTCTTCAGACTGAAAGATTCGTTCGCAGCAAATGAAAACGTGGCATCCTGAACGTCAATGGCAATGTCAGTATCCAAGGTCGTCGCATCTGATGCGTCAGAGTAGCCAATCCTTTCAACCGGTCCCGAAGACTCGCCACGTAGAACCCTAGCCTCTTCCGCAAGCAAAAGATACTTCTCAATTCTTTCAAAGGCAGCCAGAGATCGCAAAACTGCAGGCATTCCCCACAGGACTGCTGATGTGGGCTGTCCAACCAAGCTGAAGATTGAGATCGTGGTAAAGGCGTATTCATACGTAAACCGTCCGTTCTCACCAAATGCCGAGATTAAAAGAGCAATACCAAAGGCAAATACGGGTGAAAATACATGAGAGAGATTGCCTGTATGTTTTGTTAGCTATCGAAATCTGGACCTGCGGTTAGGAAGCTCGACATACCACATCCGTTCATCAGAGTCATTGATGCTCGCATGGCGCGAGACTTTGACAACTCGTTTTTCATCAAGTTCTCAAGCTTTTGGTACCATAGATTGACAACGCCTAGTAGCTTCACCTCTTTCATGGAAGAAATAATGGCCGTAGTCTGTTTCACGCGCGTTTCAATGGCTTTGCTCCAAGCCATCTGTTGAGCAGGCATCTTTAAACTGATCATGGTAGCCAACAATGACGAAACTAAACTCTTGTTAGAGTTGAAATAACGAAGCACGAAGTTTCCCTTACCAATTGTCATGAGGATAGGACCAATACTTCCAAATCCAACTTGCCGCCAGAGCAGATACATGCAAATGGAAAGCTCGAGCAAACCACTCCAGATGTTATGGACAGTCTCAAATCCATACAATATTTGATTAACATCTGATGTAACCAAGGTAACGGCACTTTCGCCGTCCTTTTCAGTGGCAATGTCAGTTGCATCATGCAGCACCAATGAACTGACAGCGCCTCTAATGAGGGTTGATTGGCGATATACTGCTCGTTCAAAGATTGCCTCGGATATCTATGTCCATGTTAGGATACACCCTATGAGTCTTCACCTATGATATACATACTGCAAGCCCAACATACACGCCAACACCCTGCGCAATCAAATTGTACCCGCTGCGATCGGCGCCATTGTGATGGTCTTGTTGGGTATATATGATGGCGTTCTTGATGAGGAATGGCTGAGATAGTCTGAAAGTCATTAGAAGGAGCCGAGGGGCTACACACCGTAGCATCGATGGCAGACTGTAGGAGAGAATGGCTCTGACTAAAGGACGGCTCTTGGTCTTCATAATCTGCTGTCGCCACCGGAGGTAAAGGTGTGGGAATCCGTTGCGCGCGAGTAGTTCGCTGTCTAGCTTGTAGTATGTAGTCATGCTCTCCTTGTTTTTATAGCCGCGGATGATCAAACTGTTGATCCACCAAAAGAGCGACTTGTTGATGGTTCCGCTAGCCTCCTCTGGACCTGTCTTCGCCCAGTTGGGAAGAAAACGGCGTGTCTTTGACTGCATTTCGAGGAAAAAGAGCACGATCTTGAAAACGGAGCACAGGAGTAGAGGTAGGGCTAGCGATTTGTCCACTTGGGAACCAGGGTCCTGTGGGAACCAAATCGTTCGACAGAGAATCAAATCGAAAATGGCAGAGGAACCCAGATACAGGGTTAAGATGTTTGATGTCTTGATAGATTTGCGGTCCTCGGCAGGGCTAAGAAGAGCCATAGTGAGGGAGGCAGCGACTCCAAGGCCGGTGGCGGGAATGCCTACCGTGACGTCCGGACAGATTTGCGAAACGCTTCTGCCAAGCCATGCTAGGAGTCCTGCAACCTGAGAGCACGCTAAAGCGAGATAAAATGCCTGAAAATAGAGTTAGACTACAAATTTGCCCCCCCGAAAGATGTTTGGACTGTATTTACCAATTTGACAAAGAAAATGAAGCCAGGCTGTACTTTGACTTGCTGGTTGAAAAGGCGACAGTACCTGACAAAAGCCAGAACCAGCAGAATGACCGACGGAACAATTGATAGCCCAATTATCTGATTGATGGCGACATTATCAAGTGGAAGAGCGCATTTCCCGCCGAGGGAGCTGACAGCCTGTAAATTGGCATTGCTTGAGTCGAGATTAGTTGACGGGGCAAAGAGGCCCAAAGGGAGACAAGAATGGCCAAGAAGAAATTTTGGCCATATGGCACCTGAATCGTGTTGAACCATTTATGTTACTGGGTCAATGCCTGAGGAAGAGGCATTGACTTGTGTAGGCGCGATGTTGGCTCGGGAAGAAACGAAGAAGTAGGCTGCGCGGCCTTTTTGAACGTTTGCGTAGGTGCAATGCTTCAAATCAGGCTGAGGCGAGGCGTTGGCGCTAGTGACACACGCCGAGAAACACGGCACATGGGGCAGTGAACTTTAATGCAGATATCGTTCTGAGATAATGGCAAGTCGAAAAATCCTTTTAAGAAAACAAATTTCCATATTAAAGTGGCATTTAGTCGAATTTCCATATGCTGTACGAGTTTTTGATCCCCGGTTGCAGCATTGCGACACATTCAAGTGGACTGTAAATGACTTTCCTAATCGAGCCAGGGGACTTTAGCAAAAGCTAAGGAGCGGGGAACACTTTAACAGAAGCGCGGGCCAGGCGGTTCAGGAAACTTCCACCCATCTGCAGCACTGACCTTGGCTTGAAATCATTATCCAGACACGTCACATAGCAGTATAATTTGGCCAAAGATGAGTGTGGCTGCGCAGGTTGGCCATCAAAACATCCACTTCAAGTGGACCAACAAGCTCCAACCGGTCCTTACCGTCGAATCCGGGGCAGAAGTCACGTTTGACATGCCCGATGCTGGCAACAACCAGATAACGCCTGATAATGTCGCCGATGGACTACCAGAGGTTGATTTCAACACTGTGGACCCTGGATTTGGCCCAGTAGCAGTTCGGGGAGCTGAGCCTGGAGATGTTCTTCGAATTGATGTGCTTGAGCTGACCCCTGCTGCGTACGGCTGGACAGCCCTGTTCCCTGGATTCGGCCTCTTGGCAGAAGAGTTCACCAGCCCAGCTGTCAAGATATGGGATTTATCGACCATTGATAAAGGCTATACGGAGCTCAAGCCTGGAGTTAGAATTCCAATTCGCCCCTTTTTGGGTATCATGGTAGTCGCACCCGGCGCCGACGGCGAGTTTGCCACCATCCCACCCTACGAGTTTGGAGGCAATATCGACTGCAAGCATCTCACAGTTGGGTCCTCGCTATTTCTTCCTGTTCAGGTTGCTGGTGCTTTGTTTAGCTGCGGTGATGGCCACGCTGCACAGGGTGATGGAGAGGTCTGCGGCACTGCTATTGAGACTCCCATGAAGGCCCGGCTACGACTTACTGTTGAGAAGAATAAGCCGTGGGTTAAGTCACCGCATGTTTTAACAGCGCCAGATGGTCCGTTACATTGGGATCGTGGTCAAGAGTACGCACCAATGGGTGTAGATGCAGATCTTCGAGAGGCTGCTCGAAAGGCTGTTCAGTCGACAATTGAATGGTTGACTGTCGAGAAGAAGATGACACGCGAAGAGGCATATATGTTATGCTCTGTTACTGGTGATTTGAAAATTGTGCAAGCTGTTGATATGCCACATTACGGAGTGGTTTGCAGCGTGCCTTTAAATGTATTTGTGGATGAGTAGCTGCGTTGAGGAGCCAGTGGTTGATAACAACGATGATGAAGACGAAGAAAATCTTACAAAGATGATGAAGATGACGAAATATAAGAAATCAATAGAGTATACGCATTCTTAATATGTATTACTGATGACGCAATAGAGAACAGGAGATGGCCGCTGGAAGTTGGTGAGTTGCCAGCTGGCGAAGCACTGCCGGGGTTGGCATGTTCTAGTCCAAACGACCGTTGCTGGGTACAATTAACGATATTTGCGGCAGAGGGGGTTGTCCAGTTCTCCAATGGGGGAGTCACAGGGGGTTTTAGGTGCGCTTGACCCCCCTGGCAGGCCTGACATTCCGCTGACGCTTCCCAATTAGGAATGACGCGGAAGGGCGCACCTGGGAAAAAAAGTACAAGTGCGAGATACGCAGCGGCGTCATAAGTAGCACAACGGCCGCCTCCCCAATCTTGGACGCGTCATTGCCATTGATGAAAAGAACGCAATGAAAGTAACTGCGGTATGTATGATGGCCCAACAATAACTGTCTCTGGCACTGTTTTCTCATGCGCTATAGCTCTACGTCTACCCAGTCAAAGGCCTTCGAGGCATCAGCCTCAAAGAGACCGAGTTTGGTCCTCAGGGTCTTCAGTATGATAGGCGATTCATGGTCTGCAAGGTTGACGACGGCAACTTCAAGTCTGTAACGCTGTCTAGTGTGCCATCCTGCGTGCTCTTCCACCAAGCTATTGTCGGCAGCGACATTCAGATCAAATATACAGTGCCGGCGAAGCCTCTTGTCCCGGCGGATCCGTTACAAGATGTCACACTGAGTATACCATTGGACCCTGGATTAGAAGGATTATCACGACAAGAAATCGATCTGCATAGAAGCAAGGTCATGGCATACCGCATGGGCAGCAAGTTTGATGACTGGTTCACTGCCTGCTTCGGGTTTGAGGCCGCCCTTGTTTATATTGGCCAAGAGCGAAGACCAGTGCTAGGCACGTTCTCACCCAGGAATCCCAAAGACGATGAAACTGAGGGATGGATATCCTTCATATGGAAATACATCTTTGGAAGCAATCCTGAGCCAGACTGGCTAACATTTACCGACTGTGCACCTGTTCTGGTCACGTCCGATGCGTCATTGAAGAACGTCGATGCCCGCCTACCTAGTGAACAGGTTGACATGGCCAAGTTCAGACCTAATATTGTTGTATCAGGCGAGGACTCCTTTGATGAAGATTATTGGTCAGAGCTGGCAGTGAATGGGCAAAACGCGATTACCCTGACCAAGTTGTGCGGACGCTGCGTCTCTCTCAATGTTGACTATAACACTGGCTTACCAGGAGAGGGAGAGCGTGGCACGCTCTTGAAGAAACTCATGGTAGACCGCCGCGTAGATACGGGGGCAAAGTATCAGCCATGCTTTGGACGCTACGGGTTCTTGTCTGATGGACTAGATAGTGTGCATGTCGCTGTGGGTGATGATGTTTCAGTTGTCAAGCGGATCGAGGAGCGCCCAGTTTGGGATTGGCCTGGACGAGATAAGAAGCTGGCCAGATTTTATCGTTATAGGTAATGTAGTTTTAATTCCATAGCAAAATAACTGTCTTTGTTTATCCAAGATGTATCATCTAGCGCCAAAACTCCTTGAAACACCATCGACTGTTCAGTTACAATCTGTACCTTTCTATAACATCCACATTCATATCTCTAAACATTTGATATTGGCCCAGGCTTCAGACATAGGCGGCATAGGTGCATCTTGCAGAATATGCATTCGAAAATGATCCAATGAGGGCCTGACCGACAACCCAAGCATGGCCAGCGCAGCAAGGTGTTATCCGATTTGATACAGGCAAAAGCATGGATGCAGGTGACAGGCATAATGAAGCGTGTAGAAGTAGTAAGTTGGTAATAATGTAGTGAGTGGGGTTTCAAGGCAAGCAGGTGAGAGATATATAAGGCTTCTTGTCTTGTTGATTTCTTAAAGACTGGACAATAGACCGTTGGGGAGGAGGAGATGGGCCAGCTTTTATAAAAGAAATACTTTGTTTCACTGCAAGACATATCACGGGTCGTTGGGAAGTTGGTTTTCCTACGATTCAACCACAGATATGAATCATAACTAGAAGAACATGTCTACAAGATTCATGAACCAGGGAAGATGGTTGGCTCTTGCTTATGCGAGGTGCGGATGAGTATTGTTTGGCGACGCCCGAGTCTCTATAGCCGAGATGACTGTCTACGTTTGAAGCCTAATGTAGCAACTGGCAGTAGCGCTGCTAATCTGCAACTATGAAAGTTGATGCTATTGGCACAAACATTATTGTTAAATCCGGAATAGAGAGACGAATGAGGTTGCAAGTAGAAATCAAGTTGTCCATTGCTATTGGGGGTACTTCTAACACTACACCGCAAATCATGTGCAGAGTTACAACCCCAACGAATTCTGTCACTGATTCATTTAACCGAGCAGAACATCCAAGGCAATCATTAGCCCATTGTCAAGTATGACACAGTGATGGGCCTTCTAAAAGGCTTCCAGAATGGCTCACAATGCACATGGCACATGGCGCCATCGTCACACGAACTATGCACGATAAGCGAGGCTCAGAAGATTGATGCTTGCCAATATCACCATTCCGTAAGAACAAAAGTCTTGTGCAAACTAAAGGCACTAGCGGTTGTATCACTAGAATGGACCCTTCATATAGATGCTTTTAGTTGCCTTGCCAAGGGCGCTTACAAACAATGCTTGTGCAAACGGGTAGTTTGCTCGGGTCATTCATTTGTTTGAACAAATCTTGAAATCTGGTGAAGGTGTACGTTGCACGCAACCAGCAGTTGAAAACAAATTGTTAATGACTTCCAACACAATGTCGCCGTGCTGATTTGTATACTTGAAATTCGCAGGAGTGTACAGCGGGTTATGTCTATTGATCTAACGAAGGACAAGTCTATATGTATAATTCTTAACAAAGTAAAACAGAAGATGCCTTAGGTGAGTTTGTATCGTCTACTACACACTCTTAAGCATCGTGATTGGCATCCTTGACAGCCTCTGGCTCGGCTGCGCGTGTTTCATCTGAAGGATTTCCGTCTTGCGCAGCTTCACCACCCTGTTCAGTGTGAGCCACACTCTTCATTTCCAGTCCATCTTCAAGGGCGGCTTTCTCATGATCGTCAAAGGTGAATGCATCGGAAAGGTTGATGGCTAAAAATGTTTTTGGTAATTTGACCCTAGGAAAGACTGGTTAGTTGTTGTGAATCGCAAACAAGGCATGTCGGAGTTCTACTTACTGAGTAAACTTCGCGCGCAAAGTCTTGATAACTTGTTGCCAGTCGGCATGCGGTGTGAGGCTTCGTCGAGGTGCACATCCAATGCAGTGGCGACTATCAAGCTGGACATGTAGAGGATCGAAGACGTGGCAACCGGGGCTGATGGTGATGCGGATGCTGTAAGTGAAGGTCGGTACCGCATCAGAACTGTTTTCGACCGGTGCTACTTCTGATTCGTAAAGTTCAAAGCAAATCTGCGACAAATAGTCAAGCTCTGGAATTGTGCTGCGCTTAATCTTCGTCTCAATTCCACCCTCGATGATACAGTTCAGCAGAGTATAGATGTGAGACTCTTTAGTGAAGTAGAAGAAGGACTTGGCATCGTTGGAGGCCTGCATTTCCTCTAAATCTTGCACAATTTCCTTCAATAGTGGCAAGGATGTTAAGAGGCCAATCTCCAACTTTTCACTGTCAGAGATACCATATTCTTGAGGGCAAATGAAATCGAAGAGGATTTTGGCAAGATGATAGAGTTCCTGTAGGGGCTCATGACGAGGATCGGTTTTGGATGAACTCTGATCAGTGCCTTTATAAAGCCTGAAGTATTGCTCTGG
Organism: [Torrubiella] hemipterigena; assembly: GCA_000825705.1. NCBI lineage: Eukaryota > Fungi > Ascomycota > Sordariomycetes > Hypocreales > Clavicipitaceae > [Torrubiella] hemipterigena. The sequence continues at coordinate 1,077,562 of CDHN01000002.1, forward strand.
GAGAGCATCACCGTTGGAACCCTTGACACTGTTGATGAATGAGCGTCGGCGGAACAGCTTGCGAACAGAGCGGTTGGACTGATCGGCCTTCTCAGAGCCATCAGGGGACTGAGACGACTTCTCCACCTTGTTTTCTTCTGTAGTCTTCACATCCTCGCCCTCCTTTGGCTTATCCTTCGAGGGGTATTCTTCTTCGAGCATGCCTCTTGGTGGTGTGAACACCCACTCGAGGAATTGACGATTGTGCAACGCATCAAATTTCATGGTGTCGTAGAGTTCTGAAATCTTGCTAGGATCGACCTTTTCGCCGTCGCAAAATTCCGAGAATAGCTTTTCCCAACGTTCACGGAAAAGTTCAGCATCTTCGCCTGAGCACCATCGGGACTGGATGCTGTTGACAGCATTGGCGTGCGAGAGCGCCGACGAGATTGATGCGCTCGAGCCTTCTCCAGTGAGCTTTTCTGTGCTGGGGTTCGAAATTCCACTGAGTGAGGTTGCGGCGCCACTGTAGAGCTTGCCATAGTTATATTGCATGACGCGGCGGTGGAAGTTCATAAGCTGCACAACTCTTGTCTGTACCTCAGAGGGCTCAGGCATCTTCTCTGGCCAGGCAAACTGGGCAGGTCGCTCGTTGCCCTTGCGCAATAGACCCTTGAGCTTCTTTTTAACCTTGTCTGTCTCATCTTTAGCAGCGTTTGAGTCGTCCAAAAGGTCTTTACGAATGGTGATGAAGTCCTCTGGTATGTCTTTGCGATCAAGGAAAGATGCCGCCCAGATCTGAGCGCTGGTCGTCACTCGGCGCTCTGAACTACTATAGACATGAACTTCGTCGAGAATATCACGATTCATGAGCATGAGATCGTTGCGCATATTCTCACCCAACTCTTGCGCTTGGTAGCGTGCAGAGTGAGTTGGTTCGCCGCCCCATTTGATGATCAGCTGCAACTTGTCAAGAACAAGGCTCTCCTCAGCAGCCGTGAATTTTGACATTGTCACACCAGACAGAGAATCATGGCGGGTTGGTGTGATACGGTGTTTGACGGCAGAGCCGGGTACATTGTCAGGGCTAGTGTTGGCAGTAGACTCTTCGCCTTCGGCAACACCGGGCAAGACCGAGAGCTCTTCTGTCTTTCGTTTGCGGAACATTGGTTTAATTTGCACCTTTGTGCCTGCCCAGCCACCTTTCTTGACTAGGACATTTCGAAGACTGCGAAGCTTGTTGCGGTCTTCAAGCCCTTGTTCTAGAGCAATATCAACGGCTTGCATAACGCTGGCGAGCGCTGCTTCTCCGATAAGGAGAACTTCATCCTGGTGACCTTTCAGAAGAGCGACAAATGGCTCCGTATGAAACGTAAATTTGTACTTTTGCTTTGGTGTTCTATCCGCATGGCGAATGACTGAAACCATGCCCTTAAGCTTCCAAGAATGCTTCGGGGGAGGTGGTGCGGCCTCAGCTGCCGGCTCTTCGGTGGCAGCCGACTCTGCGGGTGCTTCAGTGGCCACGGTATCAACAAGGGATGGAGTAGAGGTGGTGGCAGCGGCGGGTAAGACAAGTTCAGTGGGCGGAGGTGGTAGTATGGGCGTTATAGATGTGCTATGGGGTGTCGATTTGAGTATTCCATCAGTTCCAGGAGAAGCACTTCCGAGTGAGCTTCCACCAGTATTACTGCCGGTTTGCTGAGTATCTGTAGGGGCATTGGTTGGAGCTGTTGGCTGTGCCTCTGCAGCGTTCGCCGTTGGTACTGCGCGTGCCATTGGATCGGCCTCTGAAACGGTTGGCGAGGGCATAGGTGTAGTAAGACTGCCTTTGCGAAGCTTTTCCTTGATAAACATATCCTTTAAAATAGTTGCGCAAGAGTTGTAGTAGTCGTCGTTGTCCTTGACGAAGCTCCAGCCATTTACATCAATGACATAGCTTTTACCCGATGCTCGCAGAAGATCGAACCCGCAAACACGCTGGCCAAAGGAGGTCGCAATTCTGCGAGCCATTTCCTTTTCTTCGGCACTAAGGGCGGTGATGTAGCGCACCTCCTTGCCATGAGTGTTTCGTCGTACGATACCATCGACGACGGGGGATTTGCGAGTCTCAGCATGACAATACTGGGGACCAACGGTATAGGCCTTGACGTCTTCTGCATTGTCCACTTGCATAAAGCTTTCATAAACGTAGCTGCTCCCTGGTTCTGTGATAGCACGAGGGACTGTAAGGTTGGGATCATAGTCGGAGCTTTTGTTACCGATTTTGCGAAAGAGTCGTCTAGCGCCACCACCAGCCGACTTGGGGAAATAGATGATGACGTTGTGGTCTTCACCACTGATTGGTTTCTCGACAAAGGGTTTCTTGAGGAAGGATCCGTCCACATTTAGCGTATCGCCATCGTCGACGAGCTCTACCTTTCTGGGGACCGATTTTGTTTCTTCGTTGAACGGCTCAAGAGATACACCAGCAACTTCTTTGATATGTTTCACCGAGTCAGGTGTGAGAAGCTGGCAGCCACCGTCACGGCTTACTTCGATGCGTCGCGGTGTTCGAACATTGATCTTGTCTAAGATGGTTAGGCAGACACGGCGATCCCACAACATCTTTTGCATGGGCACATCATTGACGCAAAATGGTTTTCGGGCCTTGACGTAGGCAATTGCCTTATCGAGTGGAAATCCATCGGAGTAGAAAGAGATGAGATAGTCACTAGGTTTCAAATGTTAGAGAACGGCTCAATCAAGTAAGTTGCAAGGGTCAGTGCTGGGGTAAAGGCGCTACGCCAGTTGCGCACACCGACGCCAGAAACGGCTTACCAAATTGGCCAATTTTCCACCTCTATAAGCAGCGTCAGCTCCAGGTTACTTTTCTACCGTTGAAAATATGACTTACCCTCATCCAAGATAACTTTGTCGCCAAAAACGACGACGTCAAACTCGCGATTAGCAATTAGGCGGTTGAGAATGTTGCGACTAGGCTTGCTGCGAGCCTTTATATCCAAAGCACAGATGCCAATCACACCCCACGGAGCAGGCTTTACTGTTGGCTAGTGTTAGCTCTATAATTATGACTCAAAACTGGACTTTACGAACCTTCTTCCCTCTCTCTGTGGAAGGCAGCTCTTTCACTGCTCGGACTGTGGGAGCTGGCTGCAGTGCTGCCACTGAAACGACGCTTAGCACGGCTTCTCGATCGATCAGGTTGCGTTCGCAGGTTGGTCTCTGCTCTTTGAGTGCGTCTCATCAAGTCCAGGGGAGGCTGTGCATGAGGATTCACCGACGAGCTTTGCACCGTGGGAGCGCTGGATGGTGGGGTTGAAGTTGGAGCTGGCGCACTGGCAGTGCTAGGCTCTTGCTGCGCAGGAGCTCGACCCTTTGGAGAAGACATGAAGGCGGATGCGCTGCGAGAAGATCCGCCGCTATCTGAGCCGTATGATGTTCCTGCAATGATTCCACGGGCCGAAGCTAGGGAATAGATGGAGTTGCCTGAGAGTCGTCGGGAGACGTTTTCCGACCACGACGAACGTGGGGTATATGAGGCGTCGGGCAAGGAAGCAATTGGGTTCGAATTGCTATCTTCAAGCGCTATAGCAGGATACGATCGAGGGGGGTCGTCAAAATCGTCGTCAGCTCTGGAATCTGGGCGTCCACTAGCCGAGTGATCGCTTCCGGCGTCGGAGGTGCCTGAGGTGCGTCTGGATCGACCCCAAAGAGACCTTGAGGCTTTGAGGGGGAGCTGAAAATGATTCTGGATGATCGAGGGCAAGCTGGCTCTGTCCGGATGGAGATGGGCCGAGTCGGAGTCTGCGTGTCTGCTGGTGTTGCTGCGAAGAGTTGAGGACGGGATGGATATGCTTCTTGTGTGGGATGCTCTGCCACCAAGCGGGTTTGTCGTAGCGGCTGTCGGTGCTGACACAGCTGTAGAGTCTTGGGCTACTGGAGACAAGAGAGACGGTGAAGCAACAGCAACAGCAACAGCAACATCAGCAGAAGCAGAAGCAGGAGGAGAGGTGACAGGAGCTTCTTCGTCGACGGAGGGGGGTCCTGTGGAAATGGTGGGGGACTTGGAACTGCTCTCGACGGAGCCGGCGGTGCTAAATTCCATTGCTCCCAGTTGGTGCTGGCTCGCTTATAGCGGCCGTCGAGAGCACGAAAAAAATTTGTCGTTTGGCGGGCGCTAGTAGGAACGCGGCCACTGAGAATCCACTGCCGGGGACGGCCAGTGGGATGGCGCTTGGCGCGAAAGGTGCAACGAAGGCGTTACAATGGAAACGAGGCAAAAGAGAAGTTGAAAAAGAGGCAAGTGTACGTACTCGAGACGAAGAAAAGGGAATCTCAGACAGAGTCGTGTGCTCACCGATGCATCTCGCAGCAGACCCTGCAGGTTTTTAATACATGGCGTGTTCCTCTGGCCAGTTGCAGGCCTAGAATTAGCACGGTTGCGGCTGGGGGCATGGGCCTGCAGCTCGCCAGAAACAATGCGGCTTGTAGCGCCAGGCGATCACTATGTTGTGCATGGCGCAGGCAGACAGTGGGTTGGGCCTGCTGTATCAGCTGGGCGTTTTGCATCGCTGGTAAATTTTTATGATATCATAGCAAAATATTGCAATATAATAGATACGCTGTAAATAAATTCACAACAGAATCCAGCACCTCTCCCACCAGACAGACAGCCGAAGCACCTGTAGGATTTGCCATGCCGCTATAAGTGCTCACGCGGGGCGCCTGGTGCGCTAATGCACCTGCTGCAAGCCCCTCCGCGACAGGCGACTCGCTGTTGGTCGCCTAGCTGGCTACGGCGGTGAACGTGTAGTCTGACGCGCACTGCGATTTGCCAGCCTGAAAATGGGACGATGGAAATAAGCTACAGACGCCACCATTCACTCTTTTTTTTTTTTTTTTTTTTTTTTTTATTTTGGAACCATTGGAAAATTGAGAGCAACATGTGCTCGACGTTTGTTGGACTTGCATGTTTGGATCTGTGCTTATACAGTAGTACTGCTGTTGTAGTAGGGTATTTTCCACTGTGACGGCGGGCAGTGTATATGTTGTCAGCCAACTGCTTAAGAAGGAAATAAATAATCATTCTTAAACCTCAATTTTATTTTATTTTATATTTGCCTTCGCTCTCTTTTACCAAGACCTCGACAAAAACTGCCTATTTTTTATACCGTCCAGCACAAGCCTGGATCTCCCCTCCATTCGCCGCCTAACGTCAAAGTGGGGCTCAAACCTGGCAGAAAACCGACTTGCATCCATCACCGCCAAAATTTTCTAAGCGGCAGGACTGGGATACCAGCTTTTTTCCACTGTGGTCCACGACATACCCATCGCATCGCTATAACCAACAGCATTACGTCGTCCCAATTGTGCAAATTTGCATAGGACAGACAAAATGCCTCACCCAAATACCAGCGGACCGCTCAACAAGCGTCAAAAAGTAGACGCTGTTGCTGGCAAGGCGAAGCCCAGCTCGAATGCTTCGCGCATCTTCGCGCCCTTCAGAGTAAGTCCTTTGATCCTGTTATATAATTCAAGGTGATATATGTGATTTTCAATGTCTATTAACACATCGTTTGCTATAGACTGTCGGATTAGTTTCTCCCACTAGCGTTCCCTTTACCTCTATCCCGCTTGGCAAGACAACCTTCCAAATCACCACATCGGTTGGCAGAGCCCTCCAAACCTACGATCTACGACGTGGTCTTAACCTTGTGTTTGTGACTCGACCTCGAACACCTGCCGACATCACTGCTACATATGCATGGAAGGAAAAGGTCTTCGCAGCATGGGGCGGATCCTCAAAATACGAACCCCAAGGCCTGTGGGTATTCCAGCGAGGCAAGGTTGTCGCCGAAATTGAACTCCCTGCGGACATGGACGAGCCAATCCAGCAAATATTTGTCTTTGGAACGTGGATTGTGGCTAGCAGTCTTACCAGAATCGACATCTTCAAGTCTGAGAGCCTCGAACACTACACGACAATTCACACCATGGCTGCCGCACAAGGCGGCAACCAGATCACCGGCGGCGTTACCAGCATGCCGACATTCTTGAACAAGATCTTTGTTGGTAGAAAGGACGGCTGGGTAGAAATTTGGAACGTTAGCACTGGAAAGCTGATTTATACCATTCTCCCTCCCGCGCCGGATGCTGGCTCAGTTACTTGTCTCGAGCCAAGCACAGCCCTCTCCCTACTTGCCATTGCCTACTCCAGCGGCACATTACTCATATCGAATGTTCTCACGGATAAACCTGTTCTGCAACTCGAAGCGGCAAGCCCCGAAGCCCCCATTACCTCGATCACATTCCGAAGTGACGGTAAGGGTGCAGGCACAGACGGTCGCAAGGACGGTGTCATGGCCACTGCTACAAGCGCAACCGGCGATGTCACATTCTGGGACTTGAATGAAGGCGGCAGAGTCATGAGTGTTCTTCGAAGCGCCCACAACCCTCCCGGGCACAATGGCTCCCAGGTCCGTGGTGGCATCAGCAAAATCGAATTCCTTGCAGGACAACCTGTTATCATGACCAGCGGCCGTGATAACTCGCTAAAATCGTGGATCTTCGATGCTACACCATTTGCGCCAACACCGAGAATCCTCCATGCCCGCAGTGGTCATGCAGGACCTGTTAACTGCCTGCACTTCTTACCGTCCGATTTTGACGGAGCGGAAGCAGGTAACAAATGGTTGCTCAGCGGTGGACAAGATCGCAGTCTTTGGGGTTGGAGTCTGCGTCGAGATGGCCAGAGTTCAGAGCTAAGTCAAGGAAATATCCGGAAACTGGCGAAAAAGGTTGGAATTTTATCGTCAAACGCTTTGGTGCACGGATCAACTACAACACTGGAAGATTTGAAAGCCCCCGAAATCACCTGCATCGCATCATCACTAAACCGTGATGGTGGAATGGGTGCTATACCTGGAAAACAGCCAATCTGGCAAAAAGGAACGATTCAGAATAAGCGTGTCGATGCCGAGATTAGCGGCGCCACCGGCTGGGAGAGCGTTGTTACCGCACACAAAGGAGATTCACACGCTCGCACATGGTTTTGGGGACGAAGAAAGGCTGGTAGATGGGCCTTCCGCACTGGAGATGGATCTAACGTCTCTACTGTGGCAATGAGTCCCTGTGGTAGCTTTGCTGTGGTCGGTTCGGAAGAAGGTGGAATTGATATGTACAACCTTCAGTCCGGCGTACACAGACAACGGTTCCCTTCCAAGCTTACCCCTGCCCAAGCCAGGCAGATGAAGATCCAACAGCTGCGACAAGCGGATGATGCCGCCTCGCAAGCAGAGAGAGGCCAAAAGTTTCTGGCTGGCGAGGGCAAACACACAAAGGCCATCACTGGCATTGTTGTGGATTCAATGAACAAGACTGTCGTCTCCTGCGCAATGGACGGCAAGGTCAAGTTTTGGGACTTCTTAACGGGCAAGCTTCTACACCAATTGGACTGGGCGCCGATGACATTCCCTATTGCCTGCCGATACCACGCTATGAGCAATCTCGTTGTGTTTGCCTGCGATGACATGTCCATTCGTGTGGTGGATATGGAGACGAAGAAGACTATTAGAGAATTCTGGGGTCCTTCGGATTCCATCAACGATCTTTGCTTCTCAAGTGACGGAAGATGGATCATTGCAGCCTCGAACGATTGCATAATCCGAATTTGGGATCTACCAACAAGCCACCTGATTGATGCCATCAGACTGGAGAAGCCCTGCACAGCCATTGCCATGTCGAGTACCGGTGAATATTTGGCTGCTACTATTGCTGGAGAACCTGGAGTTACGCTCTGGAGCAACAAGGCTCTCTTCAAACATATTTCCACCCGCCAAATTTCAGAGAAGGAGCTTGCAACCATTTCAATGCCTTCCGTATCCGGCGAGGGTAACCAAGGCATGCTGGAGGGCGCATTTGAAGAAGACGACGATGTCAACGATGCTGTTGTGGCTCCTACGCTGGACCAGCTTAGCTCAGACCTGATGACCTTGAGTTTGGTACCAAAGAGCCGTTGGCAGACATTGTTGCATCTTGACATGATCAAAGAAAGAAACAAGCCGACAGAGGCTCCTAAAGCGCCCGAGAAGGCCCCCTTTTTTTTGCCGTCAACGACTGGTGCCCAGAACCCCTCAGCCGAGTTGGAATCCAAACCCGCAGATGACCTGGTAGATATGTCGAGGATTTCCAAGCTTGATAAAGCTCGGTTCGAGGAGCACTTTAGCGAGAAGCTACGCCTAGGTGTGGAGACTGGGGATTGTAAGTTATCATCCGTTTGTATTGTGAATGAATTGGCACTAACCGTATCATAGATGGAGCGTTTATTGACCATCTCAAATCGCTCTCGCCTTCCAGTGCTGATCTAGAGATTCGATCTTTGTCCGTTGGCAACGGAAGCGCGGAAGGTAATGAGCTGCTTCACTTCATCAAGGCTCTGACTAGCCGCCTTCAAGCTCGTAGAGATTATGAGCTTAACCAGGCCTGGATGACTGTGTTTTTGCGCCTCCATTTCGATATCATAATGGGCAACTCCGATTTGCTCAATGCGCTGCAAGAGTGGAAGGGCTACCAGGAGCAGGAGTGTAGCCGATTGGATAGCCTGGTTGGCTACTGTGGTGGTGTTGTGAGCTTCTTGCGTAACCCTCGAACGTAGAAGTCATGGCAATGTTATTATCTTATACAGTATTTTTCTACACATCAAAAAGCGAGCTGATATTTTATCACATACTTTTCATGGTTGTTTAATCCCATACCAGAGTGAATAAGTAAAAGTTGCGCTGTAGACTTGGAGACGAGGAACAACTCCAATCAAGTGTTTCTCAATTTGGGATATTCTTTTTTTTTTCGCATTTAGATATAATACAGAATTCTAATACATATATGTAGGTCTGCATGATTGATTGGTTTCCATTGTAGTTGCACGTTGCGGTAGAGCTAAAGTAGTAGTAGTAGCGCCCAGACTAGGCCGTTCTAGGCCAATGAGGTTGCTGCCGAAGTTGGAGTCGCGGGGTGTGAGCGGGTGCGGCAGGCGCAACATTTTTTTTTTCGTCGTCGCTAAGAAAACTTTGGCTTTCTGCACCACCATCAACAACATCAACAAGCAACAATGGGTCGCAGAGGATTCAAAGTAAGATTCCCTGGTTGGAAATATCATTTAGAAATATCACGAAAGCTAATTACATATTTTACCCCTTGTAACAGGGAAAGAACAGACGCGGTGGCGGCAATGACAATGGTGCCCGCCCTACCTGGAAGGACTACCCAGCTCTCGTCAAGGAGAACGAGAAGCTCGAGGAATACTACAACAACTTGCTCCAGCTTCCTGAGGAAGAGAAGAAGCAGTACTGGGATGCATTGAAGCGCGAGTTGCCCAACAGCTTCCGTTTCTGTGGCTCCAAGGGGTGAGGACGATGGCTGTCTCTAAGCGCACATCAGCAACAACTCTATTTGCTAACATACCGTGTCTTCTTCTAGCCACGCTCTTATTGTCAAGAGACTCCTACAAACCCGATATATCCCCGAGATTACAAAGATTGAGCACCAAGATGGCCGCCCGGCTGAGCCACCCATCCCCGTCTCTTGGTACCCTGACGAGCTCGCCTGGTGGATGACGACGCCCAAGAACGTTGTGCGCAAGTTCCCTCCCTTTGCTGCTTTCCAAAAGTTCCTTGTCTCCGAGACCAGCGTTGGAAACATCAGCAGACAGGAAGTTGTCAGCATGATTCCCCCCATGCTTATGGATCTCAAGCCCGGCATGACTGTTTTGGATATGTGCGCTGCCCCCGGTAGCAAGTCTGCCCAGCTTCTTGAGATGATTCACCACGGTGAAGAGTCCCGCGTTCGCAAGGTCCTGCGTTCTATTGCTGCTCAGGAAGGAATTGAACTCGGTCCCGAGACCCAGGAAGAGAAGGACGCCGACCTTGAAGCTGATCCCTCCGACTCTGGTCGCGCCACTGGATTGCTCATCGCCAACGACGCCGACTACAAGCGCGGACACATGCTGGTTCACCAGCTGAAGCGCCTTTCTTCACCAAACCTTCTCGTTTCCAACCACGACGCAACCCAGTTCCCCTCGATTAGACTTCCCTCTACCGACGACAAGCCTGTCTACCTCAAGTTTGACCGTATTCTTGCCGATGTTCCTTGCTCTGGTGACGGCACTCTCCGCAAGAACGCCAACCTTTGGAAGGATTGGCTTCCTGGAAACGCTCTGGGTCTTCACCTCACCCAGATTCGCATTCTTGTTCGTTCTCTTCAGCTTCTCAAGGTTGGTGGCCGTGTCGTTTACTCTACTTGCTCCATGAACCCTGTTGAGAACGAGTCCGTCATCGCTTCTGCCATTGAGCGCTGTGGTGTCGACAGCGTCGAGATCATCGACTGCAGCAAGGAGCTGCCTAATCTCAAGCGCGCCCCTGGCATGAAGCAGTGGCAGATTATGGACAAGACATGCCGCTCATGGAGCTCTTGGGAGGAGGTTGAAAAGTTCACTAAGGAGGAGAACGATGGTGTTGTCCCTGGACGTCTGGTTCAAACCATGTTCCCCAAGGTTGAGGGCTCCCTTGCTTTTGACCTCCCTCTTGAGCGCTGCATGCGAGTTTACCCCCACATGCAGGACACTGGTGGCTTCTTCATCACTGTCCTTGAGAAGAAGAAGGAATTCAAGGCCAAGAACGAGAACGAGGCCAAGGCTGCTGCCGCTGCTACTACCGCTGCCCCTAACGGCGCTGCCGCTCCCGAGGCCGCCGCTGAGCCCGAAGCTGCCAAGACTGAAGACGTCCAGATGGATGATGCTTCGAGCAACGGACAGAAGAGACCCCTGGAAGACCAGGCCGAACACTACGTTGAAGGCGAGACCAAGAAGGTCAAGACTGATGCCGAACCCGCTGCCACCGAGGCCCCAGCTGCCGCTGAAGCCAAGCCTGAAGATGCTGCTCCCGCTGCTCCCAAGGTCGAGGTCGCCTCCAAGCCCAAGAGACACGGTCCTCCCGAGGAGCCCTTCAAGTACCTCGATGCTGCTCACCCCACCATCCAGAACATCCGCGAGTTCTACAAGCTGTCAAGCCGCTTCCCCGACAACAGATACATGGTCCGCAACGAGATGGGCGAGCCCGCCAAGGCCATCTACTACACGACACAGCTTATGCGCGATATCCTCACGGAGAACGAAGGCCGCGGCCTCAAGTTCATCCACGGTGGTGTCCGTATGTTCATGAAGCAGGATGCCCCCTCCGCTGAGGTCTGCCGCTGGCGCATCCAGTCCGAGGGTATCCCCATTCTCCAAGGCTACGTTGGCGAGCCCCGTGTCATCCACCTCAAGAACAAGGAGACCCTGCGCCGCCTACTGATTGAGATGTTCCCCAAGATTGCCGGCGACGAGTGGAAGAACTTTGACGAGATTGGCGAGCGTGTACGCGACATTGGCATGGGTTGCTGCGTGCTCCGCGTCGAGCCCTCGGGCGAGGACCCCGACTTTACCGAGACCATGGCGCTTCCTCTGTGGAAGAGCATCCACTCGCTCAACCTAATGCTGCCCAAGGAAGACCGCGCTGCCATGCTGCTCCGAATCTTCAACGATACCACTCCTCTTATCAACAGCAACTTGCAGAAGAAGGCTGAAGAGCCCAAGCCTGATGCTGCTGCCGCTGCCGAGGATGCTGTTCAGGACGCCCACGCTGACGTCGAGGACTTGCCTTCTCCCGAGTAAATCAGCTTTGGACAAACTGAAAAGTAAGGATCGAAAAAACACATATATATAAAATAGCAAGGATACTCTTTTGTTTTCGTTTTTGTATTGTACAAGGGGGGTTTTGCTTTATCTATTGTTTCTGTCATTTACCCAAGAAAGGACTGGGAATAAGTTGTCCAGTAAATGTATGAATGAATATATATCTACAAAAAAGTGATGTTGGTACAAAGAAATAAAACACATATAATGTTACAACTGGCCATCTGTCATGGCCACGTGTGAAAAGATGATATCCGTCTAAGCAATCTCGTCAAAGAGGCCAACGGTCCAGTGAACGATACGACGAACACCCTGGCCATTGATGGCACTAACTGGAATAGCTGCGCATTTCTTGGCCCAAGCTCCCTCTACGCCGCTCGGATGAGCTTCCTCGCCGTTTGTCACGCGGTCAAGGTAGGCCTTGAGCTCTTTAAAGTTTGCCTGTGTATCCGGAAGATCAGCCTTGGTAGCCACGACAAACCACGGCTTGCGCGAGATGTAATCCTTGGGAGAGAGCTCGTCCTCCTTAGCCTGCGTGCCTGACAGATGCATGAGATTGATGGGACCCGGTGAAGCAGCATCCTCTGCGAGATCCCAGTCAATGTTGGACTCGACGCCGCGAAGGCGCTCCTCCTCGTCTCTCATCTCCGCATAGAGCCCAACTTCGCGCCAGAGCGCCTTGAGGGCATCGACGGCGTTGCGAGCAGACAAATCAAGCACAAACGCAAGCACGCCAGCTCGTTCGACGTGGCGCAGGAAGGCAATACCGAGACCCTTGTCCAGGTGAGCGCCCTCAATGAGACCCGGGATATCGGCAATAGTGAAACGAGTGCGCGGGTCAAAGACTTCGCCGGACGCTGAGGCGGCGCGTTTCGGCGCGGTGGTAACGGGCCGGCCAGAGTATTTGTCAAGCACGACGGTGCCAATGTTGGGCTGCAGCGTAGTGAAGGCCCAGTTACCGACTCGCGTGCGGCTGTTTGTCATGGCGCGCAGAAGCGTGCTTTTGCCGGCGTTTGGCAGACCGACAAGACCAACATCAGCTAGTAGCTTCAGCTCCAGCTCAATCTTCATGGTCACGGCATCCTCGCCCTTGGTGGCAAACACGGGGCGTGGGTGTTCTCTCGATGTAAAGTGTGTGTTTCCGAGGCCGCCAATGCCGCCAGTAGCTAGGAGGATGGGGTTGGGTGTTATTTCAGAGAGATCGAGGTATACGGGTGCAGGCGGCTGCTTGAGGAATCGCGTTCGTTTGGGCAGCTTGGGGAACTCGGCAGACCGCATCTCGCTCTTTGTCATGCCTGGATAGAGGAGCCATTTCTGGCGCTGTGGATCGGCCTCGTCGGGATTTTCTTCGTCTTCCTGTGGTTTCGGGCCTCTTGGTTGCAGATTGCGTCCTAGGTCTGCTTCTTCTTCCACCTCCTCAACGCCATTTTTGCGAGCTTGTTCTTCCAATTCGAGCCGCTCGCGCTCTTCTTTCTTTCGTTCCTTCTGGACAAGACGCCAAGCTCTCATGCTGACTTCTTCTTCGGCAACGGGATCGTGGCGCTCAATTTCTCGGACAATCGTACCGACCGGAACTGTGATGATGATATCTTCGCCTCTAGTACCGCTCTTGGAACTTCCCTGGCCATGACGTCCCCGTCCAGCCCGGATGAACCGCTGTCTGGCTACTTTGTGCAGCGAAGTTTCTCCTGGAGCTGCTTGTATATAAATATTTCCGCCTACGCCTCCGTCGCCACCGTTGGGAGGGCCATCAGGCAGAAACGCTTCTCTAAGAAACGAGACACAGCCATTGCCTCCACGGCCAGCATATAGAGTCAATTCGGCCTTGTCATTGAAGCTAGGAGCAGAATAGTCATCGGGCGCAGGATTGAGACGGGATTCGGGTAAATCGTTGACTGTCGAAGCTGTGCTGGATGCTGCTCGGAGCTGGTGATGCAGACTTCGGCGGCACGCCAGGAGAGGCAGCTTGCTTGCGGCTGTGCACACGGACGGGTATAGAAAGGGCGCAAGCGTGGACGATGCAGCCCACACCGATTTGGCTGATTTCATGCTTATGCAGAATCACCGCCAAAGGGCTAACCTGTGCTGTGTTGTTGTTGCTGGCGGTGGTTGAGCGAGGTAGCGTGACTGGTGACGTCTGCAAACAGAGCCGCTGCACCAAAAAAAAAAGGGACAAGAAAAAGAAGTAGCTGCCGAGAAAACCAGGGTCTCTAGCCAATAGTTTTTTTTTTCTGCAGCGCGCTGTCCCGCTCGCTAACTTACAGCGCTGATACGCTAAAACCTCGCTGGAACAACCACACTGGGTACTCTACCGGCGCCACACCACCTCCCCGCGTTTGCAGAGGTACAGTACTGTACTGCTGTCTGGTAGCCGTAACAAAGTTTATAAATTTAGCGGGGCATTTTTGGGGCGGCGCTGGCTACGCTGGCCGGTGGGCCACGGCAAACGAGGTGTCAAGCAGTGATTGGGTCTTTGTGCAGTAAGACCGCCGCCGCCGCCAAAAAAAAATGCGACGGCAAAAAAGGAAAAAGGGTATAAACGAGGGAGGAGAGGAGCGGTGTTTTCACAGTAAATGTGATTCAGAGAAGGAAGGAATAGACTGTATTTGGATACACGCATATTCATATATATAAACTCTGCAATTGGCCATCCTCTGCATCCCCATCACCGCTACTCAGCACTCAGTGTTACGTCCATGCAGCAGCACCACCTGGCTGCTTGCTGCAGCGCAAATCCCACTATCACTACTTGCAGCTTGCTTGCATCTGATACCTCGCATCGCCAGCCACCGAGGTACTTTCACTGCCAGACCACTACTGTTTTTTTGTTCCCTTAACTCAATTGGTATTGGTACTGCTAGCAGACTTTCACTACTGACCATATTTTTACGGCCCCGTCTGCAAGCCTCTGTCTGTCACACGCGCACCTCGCTTGGCCATCCTCCCTCCCACCAGGTGCTATTGTCGCCACTACTGACTGCTACTGCTGCTGCACCTGTCGTGGTGTCCCCCGCAAACCCGCCTGGAATGAATCGCCGCTAAAATCCCACCGGTTTGCAACAATAATTTGTGATATACCGTTACTTTCTTCCCTCCACTAAGCTGCATCCCTGTTGCTCCTCGTTTCTTCTTCTTTTCTTTACAATTTCCACTCTCTCCAAGACCAAATGGTGGTCCCTTTTGCACTGCTATACATCCAAACCCACAGCACCACACTGTCCGCTCACTAGCTAGACTCGTTTCTCACCGCCGCTTCTACTCTCTCTCCGCCTACATACCCGGGCATCTCGCCGCCAATGGCCGCCCCGGCCCCGTCACGCGTGAGGACAATTAGCAAAAAGGATCCCGCCTGTGCCATATGCCATGAGCCTCCGGAATCCCGCTGCGAGTGTGAGGCAAATGCCCTCCAGGACGCCATCAACCAGGCCGAAGATGCCTTTATGGCCGACGCTTACAGACAGATAAGGTGAGCAACCGACCTTTTCTCTCCTACCACCACAGAACACAGCTAATGGGAGACATAGACAATGGGTTTCAGATAATGCCAAGGAATATATACTAGACCATTTCCGGTCCCTATCTGCTGCCCGAAACGATGCACACACGGCCAACATGGAACGCATTAAAGCAAAGGCCTTCTACTACCGCCACGGCCCGCCAACACAACAGGAAATCGCCGAGGCCGAGTTCATGCACCAGCGCGGCGTCGATGAGGACTGGAAGGCCTCTGTTGAGCGGTACCCAGAAGTCCTGGGCTACTATTACTCTCTTGTCAACTTCCGCCTCCCGAGCAATGATGATCCAGTCGTCGTGAACCCGCCGATACCTCTGTCTACACCACCTAGAAGGAAGAAGACGAATCGGCGCGCTTCTTTTGGCGGACCACCACCAGCACACCCTCCTGGATATATCCCAGGAGGACCACCACCCATACCGGGTGTATTCTATACTCGTCCAGGAGCAACCATGCGAAATGGTGCTAGCTCACGGCCTCCCATCGCCTACCGTTATTCTAGCCACTCACCCCAAGGCCAACACTTCCCTCCCTACTAGCTTGCACATTTAGCCTATCTTTGGCCTTTTTATATGTCGAATCTGCAGCCATGATCAGCATTCTCTTGTTATTACCTCCTCTCAGCACAGCATAGCATAGCGTAGCATTAACGGCCTCTCTCATCTTGTATCATTGTTGAAAATGAGCCGAACAAAAAGTTGTTCAATTTATAGTGTGGATTCAACGTTGGCTGTGGCTCAGGCAATTGATTGTCATGTTTGTTAAACGTAGTAGTGCAGTCTTCAAATAACAAGGAGACAGTCTCCGAAAGCCTATGCAATTCAATAATTCAGTGTTTATTTTATGCTCCTATATAATGTGTATTTTGTATGAGCGTAGTATATCCGGCCCGTTTTACTAATTGAATACTTTTCAAAGCTCCATTTTTAGCTTCCCTTCAAAAGCTGCCAAGGCATAGTCTGTGTCCAAACCAGTTTTGGAGGGAGCGGGATAATCAGAGTCGGACTGTTCGTGCTATGAAGAAAGAGTGGTGGGAGGTTGTAAGGACAAGGTGGTGTGGGCGGCAGTGTCACGACAGTCGTTCCTCTGTTCAAGTGGCAGTTCTAGAGGCAAGGCTTTCTAAGCATCCTGCTTATCCTCAAGGGAAGCCTTCTTAAGCTCAGAAGCAGCCTCATCAGCACCATCCTCGCCGCTAGGAGAAGCCTTCTCAAGATCGGCGATGGTCTTCTTGGCGGCATCAATGTTCTATCGACAGTTAGCAAGGCAAATTTCCAATCAATTCGGTACATCAAAACTTACACGCTGGGTCTGGGCAGCCTGGTCAGACTTCCAGTGGTCGAGCTTAGCCTTGACCTTTTCAATGACACTGGGGACGTCGTCAGGGCCCATGGGAGGGTCAATGCCCATAGCAGCGCAGTCTTCAACAACAGACGGGGGGCAATTGAAAGCCTTGGAAGCAGCGGCAGCAGAGTTGTTCTTCTTTCCCTTCTTGCCCTTCTTGGCAGCAGAAAAGTACTCGTCATCGCGGTCCTCCTTGCGGACAAGCTTGGTACCCTTGAGGTCAGCATCATCAACAGTGCGCTGGGCCTGGGCAGTGAGGCCGCTGGCAGCCATCAGAGGACCCTTCTCCTCCTTGTGGGTAGGGTCGAGGAACTGAAGAAGACCGTTGGCGCGGCGGATCTCCTCGAGGTAAGCAGGGTCGCTAGCTTCAGCTAAGATGCGCTCAGCATCGGCCTTCTTCTTCTCCATAACATAACGGTTACGCTCAGCTCTGCGGCGCTCGTTTTGTTTCTCA
The DNA here is from genome assembly GCA_000825705.1 of [Torrubiella] hemipterigena. NCBI lineage: Eukaryota > Fungi > Ascomycota > Sordariomycetes > Hypocreales > Clavicipitaceae > [Torrubiella] hemipterigena. The sequence goes on from CDHN01000002.1 coordinate 1,094,575, forward strand.
CGGGCCTCGCGTTCGTAAGCCTGGTAGGCCTTCTTCTGGGTGTAGTAGTCGTCCTTGAGCTTGCGGATGGCGCTGAACTTCTCCTGCTGGGCAGCCTGGAGCTTGGCGCGCTCATCACGGAGACCAGAGAGTCCCTTGTAAGCTTCGTCCTGCTCAGCCTTAATCTTATCCAATTCAGCCTGGAGCTTGTTGTATTGGTCAGAGAGGGCCTTGTGCTCAGGGTCTTCCATGCTGTCCTTAATTTCCTTAATCTTGGCGCGGAGCTCGTCAATGGCCTTCTGGGAGTCATCAAATTGGCCAAAGTTCTTGCGGATCTTACGTAGGTTAGAAATATCGGTGAGGGCCTTCTTCTCATCAACAAGCTTCATGGTGCCGGTGTTGACCTGCTTATCAAGGGCAGCAATCTGGTTGTCGAGTTCCTCAACGGACTTGAAGGGAACCTTGGCCTTGGCAGTCTTTTGCTCGGCAATGCGAGATCGGACCTGCTCATCAAGGCGCTTAATCTGGTCCATCTTGGAAGTACGGGCGGTCTTACCACCGGCCTGCTTCTGGCGAATCTCGTTGACCTGGGTGATGAGCTCCTGGCGGCGCTTCTGGGTAGGGTTAGGCTCATCCTTGTTCTTGTTAGGCATAGCAACTTCAATTCTGGACTTAATGGCGGCCTGTATTAGAAGAAACAGACGTTAGCATACTGTATTCCGTACATTGGTACCGAGGATGTATTTTCGGCGTCAGGCATAAATGCGCAGCGAGTCCCGTGTCTGGAGACGACGTTGGGAGTATGCGATATAACGCCTGTCGAGAAAGTCAAAGTAAGGCATACCAATTTATCCATGGATTCTTTGTGATCCTTCTCAGCCTGGATCAACTCCTTCTTAAAGAGAGCCTCATCGGGTCTGGTAGGGCGGGTGGTCTGCGCCGGAGCAGCAGGAGTGGTAGCGGCGTCGGCCATTGTGAAGAAATTCGAAAAGCGGAAGGGGTTGAAGATGCAACAACAGTTCCCAATTCGAAACTAGAAAAGCGGTGTCTCGTCGAAGAGGATGTCGAAAGCAATCCTGCGTGACGTTGGACGGGTCAGGAGACTGCGGGGTGGTGCGGTATCGTCGAAGATGGGAGAGGAAGATCCGTAGAAAAAGGTAGAAGCACAGGCGCCTAAGAAAATGGTGGTGAGCACAAAACCCACGAAAAGCGTTGTGGGCCAGAGCCAGGGCCCTGCTTCTTCAGAGCCAATAGGCCCCACCTGCCTGCCCTGTGGCCGCTGGCGTGGCAGCCCCTTCCTCTTTAGGCCAGCGTAATCATTCAGTGTAGGCGGCTTGTCTTGTGCTGTGAGAGTCACTTATCTATCTCTCCACCGGCTTATATATTGTTAAATATTATGATTACGCATCAACTATATACAATGATTTCCTCTTCATTTAATTGGACTTTTTTGACGCATTCTGAAGCATGTTGGGAAAAAGCATGCTTGCCCAACGTTCAACAGCACGATGTCAAAAAACGGCTCTCACCCCTCTGTCACCACAATATAAGCGAGAATAAACTCAAACGCTGTCTACACCTAAATATTCATCATTTGTTTCGAATGATAGTTCTTATTTTAGCACACTATGTTCTCCCACACACAATTCTGCTCGAGGTACTTCCACCAAGCACCAAACATAGCCCACGGCCACAAGTCACTCCATAGGCTGATCACATGACCCGGCGTGGAACGCTTTTCCATCCGCCGCTTCCAAACAGCTGCCCAGCGCCCCAAGGGCAGAAAAAAAAGTTAGCAGTCCGTCATCGCGACACCCGCATCCCTCCCAAACACCCCTTAGAAACCGCTTTATCGTGGTCGCACAGGCTATTGACTGCCAATTCGACAAGATGGAGGACATGCTGAATTTGCCAAACGACGCCAGGTCAAAGGAGACAGTACGGCTGTGGCGCGCCTGGAGAACTGTTCACGAGATGGTCGCCGACAGAGTATGCATTCATCCAACATGCGCATCGTTTCGCGATGCATGATGCCAAATAGAAACATCTAACACTTTGTACCAGGAATACGAGCTCGCCGAAGACGAAGTCAACATCTCCTTGGATAGATTCCGCAGCGAATACTGCAACCCGGACGGTAGCGTCAAGTATGTGTCGCCTTCTCCTGCTGTGCCCCCATGCTTTGCAGAACATCGCCTCCCAACTCGGTAAACCCATATAAAAGTTTTTTTGCTAACCTGAATTTCTGTTTAGCCGTGGAAAGCTTCAGTTCTCCGCCCGACCCAGCGAGTCCATGCTTCGCAAGCACACTCCTCCCGCCACCGAATCGAACCCCGATCCCGTCCCTGACTGCGGCCCCATCTGGGTTGAGTTTCTGGCCGACAAGCAGTTTGGTGTCGCCCAGATTCGCCAATTCGCCAAGTACACCATCACAAACCACTACAAGACCGGTATTATGGTCACCCACGTGGCCCTTTCCCCGGCCGCTCGCAAATCGCTTGCCAGCGTCGAGAACCTCGCCAAGATCGAATGCTTCCTCGAGGACGACCTTCTTGTCAACATTACTCACCACGAGCTTGTGCCCCGTCACATCCTTCTCTCCCGCGAGGAGAAGATTGCGCTGCTGAAGCGCTACCGCCTCAAGGAGACCCAACTCCCCCGTATCCTACAAAAAGATCCAGTTGCAAGATATCTTGGCCTGAAGAGAGGGCAGATCGTCAAGATTATTCGAGTTAGTGAAACGGCTGGTCGTTACGCCAGCTACCGCCTTTGCGTCTAAACGCAATCCGGTGGCTTGGGAGGAAGCATGGCTGGAAGGCAAAAGCATGATCAGATCAAGTTTTGCATTTTAAAGGGTGAACTTGTGTAAAAGGTTGGCGTTATTTGGAGAATTCTCTTGAAACTAAAGCGCGATTTTCATAACAAAATCGATAGTATATTGAACAAATTTGCATACAAGAACTTAAACTCATACACCTGGGCCGTCTCATCGTTTTCTTATGACCAGATTTTTGGGTACTCTGACGTGGTACATGGAAAATGTGAACAATTGCAATTAAGGCATGTTTCTAGAAATTTATTTGCTGGCTATCAACAAACTTGCTGGTTGGGTATATGTAGTCCAATAGTCCAAAATGTAAAACAGGGCCAGCCATGGCTCATATGCGTCCAAAGGTAAACTCCACGCCTTGCTAAACAACAATCCTGTTCCCGTGGTATCTTATGCGCCGTGTAAAAAAGGAAAAGAAAAAAGGAAAAGGAAAACTATGCCGGAATGTAAGTCCTGTTTAACCTCCCAATATATGGCATCTCAATGCTGCACGTGTTTCATTGCTTCATGCAGCGTGAATGTCTAACCGCTCGCAAAAGCGGGCCGGGGTTATATCCCCAAGCTGTTTATAAGTTTTTTTTGGTCTTATTTGGTTTTCGAGAACTCTTGAAGCTCTGTTTCAGGTTTGGTTTTAGCCCTCGATGTGCGGGGGCCAAGAAGACCACCAATATCTTGTAAAAGGGCTGCGGAACCTCTTCGTAGACCATTTGAAGCAGCTCTTATTGCTGCGGGCGGTGAAGAGTTGGTTGAATTGGGGTCAAGTGTTGATGATGTGACACTTCCGCGACGATAGCTAGCGCTGCTTGTGCCAACTGGATCGTCCAAAAGGCCACCGACATCGAAGAAGGAGAGTTTTCTCTGAGCCGAGTTGGATTCCATCTTGGACAGCGAATCAAACGGCCCTATCGAGTCGTCGTTTGTCTGCGAGCTGCCTGGTGGTTGTTTTGGGGCGTTCCATACCCCATCTTCGTCCACTGTCTGTTTGAAAATGGGTGCTGGATAATAGTTTCCTGGAGAATCATCTGAGGTCTTTTTGCGAAGCTCTGGTTCGACCATCAACCCGACATCGCGAACAAGATCCTCATCACTACCCCAGTGCTGGTGCAGCGTTGGTCGACGCGTGTTGCTGGCACCTCTATCGAACGAGTCCGCGGCGGAGGAACGCTTGAATTTCTGCTTCTTAACGCCTCTGTCTCTGACAAACGATCCGAGAACCAGTGCATTGGCTGCTGCTGTAGCAAATAGAAGCTCAATAGAGGCCAAAAGTGATCGATATTGTTGCCTGCCCTGGTTTTCAATAATGTGAGGAACACGGTAAAGAGTGACAACGACAACTGCTAAACTCAGTGAAAAGAGCAGAACAAGCTGAACTTTTCTGGTGAGAGTCATGCGACTTTTTAAAATAATAGGAATCGGAAAGACGACTAGAAGAATATCGGTAAAGACATTGCAGACAGCCATGGTGATGAGTTGGGTATAGCCCTGCCGGCACTGGGGCCCAGGATCTGGCAATACCTGCCAATAATGATGGAATGTATGACATTCGACCAGGTCACTTATAATAACGGCAATAAATGTTGACACAAGGATCCATCGGATGGCAACAAGCGTTGTTTGGTGTGCCTTTTCCCACGTCAGATCCGTCAGTCTGCGCAGGAATTCCAGTATGGCGCCTTTGAGAGTCCATAAACTATAGGGTTCAGCTCGGTTAGCAAGACGCTTATGGGCGCTAAAAGGGAACATGCTTACGTCGCAGCATAAAGTATTCTGCTGACAAGCACCAAGCCACTAGCGACGGATTTATAGTGAATCTCATCATCCGTAAGCATAGTGCCGGTGAAGTCGCTGTTGTTAGTGCCGTTGAGCAGAATGAAGTGCACACAGGCCATTCGTAGCAGCAAAGGCACAAGAGCCAGTGCAGCGATTTTATCTTCGCGGAAAAGTCGTTCGGTTCGAATAAAGCGGCCGGCCACGCGCAAAAAGATCATGACGGTGCAGAAGGAGGTGGCCCACCAGCAGACAAGCAGCGTTGGCTTGTCGTACTTGAAGGGCCGCAACGACGGGGGATCTGAATAAAGAGTCATTTTGGTCGACCAAGATGGATATACGCCACGCTCGTCGGCCTCTCGAGCGAGTTCGACGAGCGAGGGTAGGTGGCTTGTTGGCTCGCTGGAGTCGAATCAAGAGACAAGCTGGGACCCAGCCCCAGGCCGTTGTCGGCAGCAAAAGAGTATATAGTCGCAGCTACAATTTGCAGCACCGGTATGCTGATCGACTATCGAAACATTTCGGAGCTCGACTGGCGTGTTTTACTGTATTGTTGGAGGACGAGAGCACTGCAATCGTTAAACAGGCGTCGCAAGGCTGTGGCCGTAGGTAGCAGTAGTGATGTCGCGGTTGGTCGGCGGCAGCGAGCAGTATGTGTGTGTATATCGGGAATGTCCGAGACGCGGTCTGCAGCAAATGTCTGGCGTGTACGCTGTCTTTTAGAGGATTCGACACCTTCGCAGTCGAGTAACTGAGGTTTCCGGGCAGAAGCAGAGTGAATGAAGCAGACAAAGAGGCAGCTGGCAGAGGAGACATGAGAAACGGGCTTTGCCTCGTACGCCATTTTGGCTGTGCAGCCCCAAAAAAAAATCCAACGCTAAAAGGGCAAGAGAGGGCCTTGGCCAGCGCAGGCGAATGGCGGAGTGCAGATTTCTTAGGTGGAAGGGGGGGCAGGGGTGTCTGCGGAGCAAGGCGAACAAACGACGGCCCGGGCGATTCGCTGCAGAAAACAAAGCGCGGCAGGCGAACACTGTCGCAGGACACAAAGGGTGTGCGCCGTGGCGTGGGGGGAAGGGCGTGTCCCTGGAGAGTCAGGCTGCCCAGGCGGTGCGGGGAGTTTTCGTGGTTGGCGTATTCGGGCTGCTGAGAGGCGCTGTGGGGAGGGGGGGCAAACCGCTAAACACCGCTGAGGCTGTCCACTGAACAGCGCTGGGAACAGGGAAACAGGGCAGTGGAGGGCTGTCGTTTAGCGCATGACACGGGGACAAGTGGTGCTGTCAAGTCATGGAGACAGCGGCTGTCAGTGGGTGGCTTCTGACGGCGCTGATAGTGCTCGACGCCATTTCTGGGGCTGGGCTTGGGCTTGGGCTAGGCTTTGGGCCGGCCTGTGTGTGTGTGTTTGTGTGTGTGTGTGTGTGTGTGTTGCAATAGCGGAGCGGTTCTCTATGCAATGATGACATGGAGTAATTGCTCTGTTGCTGATTTGCTATGCTGATACTGATGCTGCTGATGATGATGATGATGCTCTTGCTAGTGAATCCCGAGGTACAGTATATCGTTTTTGGTGGATTCAGTGTACCGCTACCATGCAAGACACCAGATGAACTCTAATTCTAAGTTATTAGTTACTTGGATGTACTACCTACCGATGGCCCGACCAAAGTACAGTAGCAGTAGTATCACAACCCCCAAATCCGCCTGAGACAATTTCTTCTTTTCCACAGTGGACGTGAACAGTGCCATCTGGCCCCCTGGAAAAGGCGGAAAATCTAGACAAAGCGCCCTAGCAACAGCGCCCCAATCCCACCTGTGTTGGTGCCCTGTTGCGCTGTAAGCCAGGCCCGCACAGCGCCTTACCTCACTGCCATCTCTTCCACCATCACCACCACCACCATTTGTCCCCCCTGCTTGCTAGTGCCAACCAACACGCTGCCCGTCCGCCCATGCAACACTGGTGGGTGGGTGCACGCGCATTACCTGCAGAATTCTATCAGGCGAGACATCTCCGTTTGATTTTCAAGCGGTGACGATCGAGATGGAGTCGCTTGTCCATTGGCTGGCTCGCCTGTTCCCTGCCCTTGGGCCAGCGTCACGCCCACTGGAACCCTCTACAAGACCCTCTCGACACGTATGCCCATCGATCTAACCAAGTGTTGTTGCGCTGGCAACTCGGCGGCGCATCCAGAAAAACCAAGGTTCGATGAAAGAAATACCCTCACCAAACAAAAGGATGCAAGACACAGGCGTTTGGATGGAGGGGCGGAATCCCGTCTCGGTGGCCGCCCACACTCACGTCATGCACCTCATGGCGGCGCGGCTACTACAGTACACGACCCTGCTCTTTTTGGTGATTTTGCCTTACTCGCTCACAGTCAGCGGGCGCTGCAAAGGCCCAGGACCGCAATGACGTGGCGCTTTTGCGTATCAGCGTGGGCGAGCCTCACGGAACCACCCAGCTTTGCCTCCAAACGCCTTGGCAAATGGGCAGCCTAGGAAATGATATCGCAGCACCTTGCCTCCTTGCCAATTTATACAGCCGCCGTACGCACCTTGGTGCCTTTCTGCTTCACAGACCCCAGGTTTCAGGGAACCCCAAAGTTTATTGCTAAATAGGGTCGCTTCTCCAACACACACAGTCCGGGACCAACCGCAGCGGGGTTACATCCAAAGTTAAGGTGCTGATCGATATGCACCGTTAGAGACAGGCATCGACTGTTTCTGCTGCAGCTGCAGTTTGAGTTTGAAATATATGTGCTACACATGTAGGAGCAAATGCTACGCTCTGTTATGAAATTATTGGACTTTGCAGCCCATTCATCCGTAGCTACACTGTCGGTTATCAACCAACCCTAGCCGGAATCGCCATCGCCCTCAGCTGCTGCGCCCTGGATTTTCTTTTTATTTATTGTCTCTTGTACGCGTCGCCTAAAACAGTAATCTGGTGCATGATGCATCGGCTGAAACCCCAGCTCCAACTGTCGCCGGGCGGGATAGCCACTGAGCCTGGACCATCAAACGGCGCTTTGGTGGTCTTGCATATTTGGTTCATCAACAGTGACAGTGACAGCGCCCCAACTAGCCAAGCAATGATACAGAACGTCCCCGAGCTTACCGCGTGTGACGTCTGAGCTATAACAGCTCTCGGGTGCTGTGAAAAGTCATTTTCAAAGGTCGAATAACTCGACAGCACGGTTTCGTAAGCTTAAAGCAGCCGGGACAAATCGGCAGAGTGGCAAGTGCCATGGAGAATGAGAGATAGCGATCGTCATTGTCGAAATCCAATATCGGGCGCCCAGAAGAAAAGATACGGAGGGCCACGGTCCACACCAACACGCCACATGGTGGTGGCCCATCTGCTAACGAGACACTGTTGAAACGGTGTCATTTAGAAGATACCTGGCCTGATTCCAGGCTAAACTGGCCTATGATATCAATTCTCTAGCTGAGGCTAACTAGCCTAGCAAAAAACGGCATGGCCCCGACGGAGGTCGAATGGCACGCGAGCAGCCATTGGGGAGACGCCGCTCCCACTAAGCATCCACTCCGACATCCACCGCCGCTACCAATCGCGACGGCATCTCCGGCAATCTGGGGTTCGGCTTTGACAGAGGTTAACTAAGCTCCTTCAAATGGCTCATCGACACCAGGATGTCACTCCAGCTCTTGATGTTAGCGCCAAAGCCGCGACCGGCTATTGACGTGAGGGAGACCCTGAAGGCGTTTTCTCCAATCTCTAGGCAATTTATCCCAGTGAATCAAAATTTGAGTTTTTAGCATGCCCGCCCGTTAAAATCTCCTCCCCGGAAGCCCCATCAAAATAACCCCATTAACCGGTCATGGGGCCGCCACCTCACAAAGTTCGTCGACCTTCCCAAATAAGGTAACTCTTCAGCCAAAACGCCCCCGGCACCGTCTTGTACTTTGAGCAAGCGGTACGGTTTTCCCACTAGCCGAGGAGGAGGTTGCCGTACCGGCCGCGCGGTACATGCTAGTGTCACGGCGTTCTTTTGGAGTGGACTAGGCAACTATATTAAAAACTTGGCTGAAGGGGCGCACTCGTTGCCAAAACCAGCACATGACTTTGATGCAGGACGATGAATGGCGTCGCAGATGCGGAAAGCAGCGGGTGCAATGGCTCACTGTGCAACGCAAGATGCTGCTCTCGAGGTATGCTGCAAGCGAAAGGGTTCTATTAGACGTAGATGCAAGTGACACAGAGAGTATATAATTACCACCACTAGCCACTGCCGGTGTCATCGCCGTTGCCTCGAGCAGAGAAGCCGGCTGGCTTCTCTCCGCCCTCGTTCAAGGGGTCGCCACTCTTCTATTTACAGTTGGAGATCTTGCACAAGCTTTGCAACCTGCGCCTTGTCTGCCCGCCCCCAATCAACGCCAGTCAATAGCGGGCTATCTTCACAAATCATCCAGAGCTCATCCACCACTGCCGTCCGTACCTTGGGCCACGGGTGGCCCATCAGGGCGCCCAGTCGCTTCCGCGCCTCTGGGATGGCTGCCTCGGCGTCACACTTGCTCGCTATCGCGCCGTATACCTTGACAGCGGCAAGAATCTTGCGCACATTGCCGCTCTTGTAGGCAGCCTTTTGGGCCTGGAGGCAAACTGACTTGTAGTTGATTGCAGCCCGACGCTGGAAAATACCAGCATTGAAGAGGAATACCACAATCTCGAGGGTTGGAACAAGGATTCTATCGTCACCCTGGTAGTCTTTGAGGTTGTTCAGCAAAGCTTGGCAAACGAGATCCCCTTGATCTGTAGATTCGGAGCAAAACGCCGTCAGAGCTTGTCGGCTGCGTATCACGAGGTCTTCGTTTCCAGTATCAGCCGAAGATACATAGCCCGTAAGAAGTTGCGAGATCCATGCAAGCGGATCGGCTCGTGCTAAGCGTACCACAGACTCATGAAGATGAGTAGAAGACTGCAGCGTAAGGAGCTTTGTAAAGTAATCGGTTGACGAGATACGAGAGAGCAAAAAGCTCTCATGCATTCTATACGCGGGTTAGCTCCGCTCACAGCAGCGGGAGTGTTGAAAGTACTTACGCTGGGGACAGTATTACGCTCAAGACAATTTGAGCTTCCAATCTAACCTTGTCGAGTTTCTCTGCGGACAATCGCAGGACAAGATAAAAGAGTTTCTTTACGGAAAGCTGAAACCAAGGCTGAGGTTCACCCTGATGGACGTTCTTCCACAAAATCTGGACGGCCCTCAATGCTTGCACGCGCAACTGGGAGCCAATATCGCCCTGTGCCGTTGTAGTATAGTCGGTGAGAGCATCAGCCAGTAAGTTGAGTAATGATTCAGGGGATGTCTTGGCAGCATGAGAATAAATCAAGCTTTGCAAAATGGCGATGCGAGTGTTTATGTCGTTGTCTTTGTTCCACCGTTGCAAGAGTGCATCGAGAGGAGACGGCCCGTCCACGGACTTTCTGAGACTTGACATTGCAAGAATGTAAAAGTAGGCGTATCCCTTTCGAGAATCTCGGGTAGCCGGTTTGAGTCCGACAACTTCGCACCACTGTTGCATAGTTGACCCGCATTCTGAGCCAGGCAGCAGCATTGTTAATAACAGCGCTGCCATGGAAGTCGGTTCAATCGTATCCCCTTCGCTGGAGTCGAGCCATAACGGCACAATTTCTGTCAGGGCGACCTTAAATCGCCCAATGCCCTGGTGAACAGATGAGATTGACTGTAAAGCGTCACAATCGGTTTGCGTAAATAATGGTCGGGTCGGGGACAGCGCTACTGATCCAGACAGCGTCTTTTCTGGACTGTTGGTTTTCAATGCAAGCATTTGCAGCAGTGGCCAGCACGACAATGCGAGTATGCTTGCAGCAACCGCAATCAGCTCTGGCCGTCGATATGTAGTCTCCTTACAGTTGATCAAGATATCCACAACTGCGGCGAGAAGCTCTTCCAGCAAGCCGGCATGTTGATCAACTTTAATATCCAAATTTGGCAGCTGGTCAAGAAGTCCCGAGAAACACAGCAGCAAGCCATGTCTCTCCTCAACCTGGCGTTTAGTCAAGTTTTTGATACTCTCGTTGACGACGGAAAATGAGCGACGTAGCTGATCTGCATCATCAGTGGCTCCGTGCTTCGTGATTTCGGTTGTTATGGAACCAAAAGCAGACCCAGCATCTTGTCTTGCAGATAACTCTGCATCACCAACACCTCTCCATCCCAGAATTGCATCAAGTGCGGCTACTGCGTATTGATTTGCCAGCTTGGATGCGTTTATGGCAACTTCGCCGATAGCCCGAGAACGTCTTGCAACGGCATGATAATCAACTGTTTGCACTACCGCAATACCATGTTCAACCGTATCTGGGTGGCGACCAATAAGCTCTTGAAGGGCAGCAGATGCTCCTCTTCTAATATTTCCAAACGGATCCAGACTGGCGCTCATCACAAGCTCGGTCGCTAGAACTTGAATGATGGAGCTATTCTGGGGATGAGACTTGGCTGCAAAAACCGATTCCAATGGAACTGCCAACAACTCTGTAGTAGTATATCGTCGAGCGAGAGCCCAAATACCAAAACACGATGCGTCTCGGACATTTGAACCAACACTAGCACCAGAGATACTTCTTTGATCAAAAGACAACCCAAGCAGAAGTGCATGGATAATATCGGAAAGCTGAACTGGGGGTGGCGATCTGCGGTAGAGTAAATGTGATAGTGTGAGCATCAACCCATGCCATTCTAAATGATTGATAGCGGAAAGATCTCGAACCGATTTAGCCCCCGTCTCATCCTGCGTCTTTTTCCACAGGACATTGCGGTTAAGAGACTCGAGAACTGCCTCGACGACTTGTGAAGCCATTTCTGGATCCAATTTCAAAGTGATGACACTAAGAGACTTGCTAGCCGCCATTCGCACCGGGGTATCATTATCAGAAACACGCTCAAGCAAGCATCCAATAGCCGTCTCCGTAATGACCGTATGTTCCATCGTTTGAGATGGCTGTCGTAGGCAAATGACAACAACTGATTGGATAACCTTGAGTATCATTTTGCGGGCGACTGCGAAAGAGCTGATATGTTTCGCAAGTTCATTTTCCTGTAAGGTCAATCCGTAAACGACATTGAAAATGGCCTCCAAGAACGCATTCATATCAGACGTTTCCGATGAAGAGCGCAATACTCCTGCGAGGAAAGAAAGAACTCCGATATAAAAATAAGTGGTATCAGCCGTACCCTCCACGAGCTGGCTTAGCGATGCTAGAGACCACTGCACCAAGCTCTGTAGAACACCTAGCTGCTGCATATCTCGGCGCATCGCCATACGAACGAGCAGCGCCTTGGCAGCATCTCGCTCTTTTCCAGGAGACGCAAGGTACTTGACTCCAAGGGGGATAATGCGTTTAGTGATTCCAGGCAGAGTATCTGCTAGGCTCAGGTTTGGTATGTCGGGAACCTTGCTATCCTCAAACTCCGTTGACGATATGGTGGCGAGATCAAAAGGGGCAAGCAGCAGATGTGAGAGCCACAAAACGACGATATATCGCTGCTCCCAAGACCATGGTCGCTCGTTATCAGGCTGCTGAGACCTCTCATCGGCTTCTTCTACAGCCGATAGTAGAGGTTCGAGATATTTCGCCTCGACATTCAGGAAGCGAACAATGACCTTTTCGCCGCGCACTTTGCAAAACGTGTACAGGATTTTGCATATGGCGTGATCAATAGGCACCAACAGCGGCGACTTTGCCTTGGACCGGCTGCTAGCTCTATCCCTCAGTAGATATTCCAAGTACGACGAAGCCAGCAACGTAATCCATTTCTGCAGGTGCGGATCTAAGAGCTGCGGAAGCTCTTGGAACATGTCCAGCGCCTGAGCGTGCAGTGGTTAGTATTGAAGATATTTCGAGTTGACAGACATAACATACCTGGCAAATGGCTGGGAAGATGGAGCTGGCCCGAGCCCAAGACCGCACGCGAGTTCCTCCACGGCCATCGAGCTTCCGTATGTATTTGACGAGGGCGGCGTCAAGGTCCTTGATGAGATCACCAGACGCTTTCTGGAGCTTCGAATCGACGTCTTCCTCTGCGGCGTTCATTTTGTGCTAGCTTCTGCTCCGCTTTAATTCGTTTAATTTAGTTTCCCATCGATACTCGCTAATCTTGAGACAGGTTCACGGATGAGCTGCGGTGAACACTACGACTATGGCCGTGTTGTATGGAGTTGAGACAAAGCGGGCAGCCCCACCAAATTGAGCTTCAGGGTAACAAATGGTCTGCGGAATGTATAATTCAGCAACGCTACGAAGAAAATTATATGTAAATTTTAAATATTTATAGGAATTGATAAATTGCGCTTATCGCTTAAATTTTAAAACTTGAGATAAATTAGCCATCCATTGGGTGTTGTGTTCTCGCTTATTTAGATTTACACTCAATATGATGCTTGTATAAGATAAATGAATGACAAGGCAACAGTTGTCACTTCGAATTAAATCTATACACCGTCTCGTATGTCCAAGCTCGTAAATATCGTTACAATCTGTTCAAAAGGAGTCAGGAACCAGCCTTTCCTTAACAATCAAGCTTCTCGTGGTCTTCGTCGCACTCGTCGTCCTCATCATCCTCAGGTCTTCAGGGTCTTCCGGATCTTCAGGATCCTCGGGGTCTTCGGGGTCATCGGGGTCTTCCATATCTTCAGGGTCTTCGGGATCCTCTACCTCGCGGGATTGAAGTTTCCTGTACTCCTCCGGCTCATCATACTCGTTGGGGTCCTTGTACTCCTCAGGATCTTTATACTCCTCAGGGTCTTTATACTCCTCAGGGTCTTTATACTCCTCAGGATCTTCATACTCGTTGGGGTCCTTGTACTCATCGGGGTCCTTGTACTCATCGGGGTCCTTGTACTCATCGGGGTCCTTGTACTCATCGGGGTCCTTGTACTCATCGGGGTCCTTGTACTCGTTGGGGTCCTTGTACTCATCGGGGTCCTTGTACTCATCGGGGTCCTTGTACTCATCAGGATCCTTGTACTCATCAGGATCCTGGTATTCATTGGGATCTTGATACTCATCGGGATCCTTGAATTCATCCGGGTCGTTATACTCACCTCCTTCGGGCTCCTTGGACTCGCCAGAGCAGTTTTGCTCTGGGTATGTGGTCTCGGTTGGATTAATACCCTCGGGATTGTTAGTTTCAGTAGCATCGCCCTGGGGAGAACCACTGGTGGTAGAGTTACCTTCAGGAGCGGGAGTTCCAGCCTTCTGATTATCAGTAGTCTCAGTAGACACTGAATGGAAAGGCGAGCCGTCGGCTGTGACAGCAATGGCCGAAATCAAGACGTCGAGGGCGGCGCTGTGGGCAGGGCCGGTGGTCGAGAAGAAGGGACCATCCCATGACACACCAAGTCTGAACTGGTCGTCGCGATCCTTGTTCCAGATAGCGTCGGCGTTGCGAACAATGAACTCTACGAACTGGTCGTCTTCAGCTTCCTCGTGGAGGTATCGAAGGTTGCGAACAAAGATACCCTTGAACTGCTGGCCGTCCATTCCGCAACGGGAGTCGTCAAATTCGCACTTGTTAGCCTCAACTAGGACGCCGTCCTTGTCGGAGAGAGCCTGAATAGCAGCCTTGGCGATGGTGGTGGCGCGATCGAGGTAAGAGCGGTCGCCAGTGGCGCGGAAGAGCTCGGTCAAACCACCGAGAACGACACCCTGGTTGTAGGACCAAGTGATTCCGCCATTGTTCTTACAGTTACCGTCGAGACCGTCGTTGATGAGGTTCTTCTCGTTGATCATGCCACTGTTGGCGAACCATTCCCACTGGTCCTTGGCAATCTTGGTGTAGTGATCCTTGTCAGCGGGGATGCGGTTGGCGAGAGCAGCAGCAACCGAAAGGTAGAGCTCATTGGCAATGGCATTGACATAGTTGCGGTCCTTGCTCCAGAAGATACCGCCCTTGCAGGGGCCACCAAGACCGGTTTGCATGTCCTTGAAGATGTTGACAGCGGCGTCGAGGTACTCCTTCTTTCCGATAGTGTCGTAGGAGTGGATGAGACCAAGTGCCCACCAGCCTTCGTCGTCATAGTACTCGTTGAGAAACTGAGCAAAACGGCGAGTCTGAAGATCTCTCTTGAAGGGAGCGCAGTTACCATCCCCGTTGACACAAGTCATGGTCGACATGACTCCCTCAGGAGTCATTCTCTTGACGGTAGCAACATTTGCCTTTTGCGCCTGCACAAAAGTGTTTTCGATGATGCGGGGGACCTGAACAGAGATGGCCTCAATGGGGGCGAGGGTGTGGAAGTCGGCAAGCATAGTCAATGCGTTACCACTGTTCCACCAGGCATCGTTCCAAAGACCCGATTGCTCGTTGTACCAGAAGCGGTTGAGGGTCTGGGTAGCAACCTGGGAATGGAAGGCATATTGGAAAGAGCCAGAAGCGGCGCTGTTGACAGGAACGGGAGAACCGAGGACCTGTGTGGCGCCACCAGCCAAAGCCAAAGCCTTGGCGATGGACCAAGAGTTGGTGTACATGATGATGTGTTAGTGGGCAGCTGAGGAGGAGGATGGTGGAAGTCCTGTAGTGCTAAAGCTGCTTTGTGAGGTGTGCGTGTACGTGAGCGTGAGGAGATGGATTTAGAGACGAACTGGCGAGGGAGAGAGCTCATTGATATAGGCGAGAGCATATCCCAACCAGTACTACCCCTCACGAGAGAAGAAGGCTGACATGCTGGGCGATACTACCAGAGGCCACTCTGGAAAGGATGCATGATGGGACACTAGGATGCGTTGGACTGCATCCTGAACCATCCGGAGGACAGTCTACGAGCCATGGATGAACAGCGTTCTCTCGTCGGGGAAGCTGGGACAGCACATATGTGGCTGGCGCCTGACATGTCGCATTGCCATTTGGGGCATGGCGACGTTGCAGCAGCAGCACAAGCGACCGACTTCCAGTCGCCAAGTGTGAGTGCAAGTGGAGAGTGCCGACCATAAGGACAGCTTTTGCGGCAACCACAATTGTTCACCTAGCCATTTCGGGAAAGCTGTTGGTGCTTTACGGCCGAGGGAGGGTGGAGGGCAAAGGGCGGTGATGCGAGCTTTTGATAGAGCATCATCGTGGTTGCGTGGGGTTGGTGTAAGCCGGCCACCCACACCAGTGGCTAAAGCACAGTCGGACAAAAGTGCAATTCACCGGGTTTACCCCTCCTTTATTGTCTTCCCCCACCAATCCTAAATCGTCATAGTGCTTGGTTTAGGGTCCTTGACTAACTATTAGCTCGTCATCCTGATGCGGGGTTCGGGGGAAGGACGGCGCAGCCTTCTGCACCAGCACAGCACCATTGGGTTTGCCCCGGGGAGTATTTCGCCGAGCCACATCTCCGATTTGCAGCGAACGACTCGCAGACAATGGTGAACAGGAATGAACGAACTCGGAGAGATTGGTTGAGTTGGCCGACAAGACGTCACGTCACAGCTGCTGCTGGCAACCTGTAGTGTATCGTGTTTATGAGACACTGCACCCAAAAGAACAGCCACGTTTGGAGCCTTTGTGCACACTGGCACCGTTCAAGAGGCTAGGTTCCCGGCATAAGCGCAACGCTGAAGGGGTGCAAGTGGTTGGTGTTTGGAGTCGTGATTGTTGTAGCCATTACACAGCGAGCGTGCAGTGTGAGAGGGCCAGTGTAGTAGTTGCCAGTTTGGCAGGTGGCGGGCTGTGAAGCGCCAGCTGGCAGCAATACAGAATCGAGAATACGCAGTGGCAAAGCGAAAAAGAAAACACATTATTTCATTTGCTTTAGAAGAGGCTGGAAATTATTGTAAAATTTTGCTAGGAAAAACCAATAACTCATCTTGGCCCATGAGACGTCCACGTATATGTTTTGGGCGTTTTGATCGGCATACCCATCTGTCCATACAGGGCCGCCTACGTTGCAATGTTGCGCAGCCTGATCGCGGCATCTGACACAGACGATCAAGCGCTGTAGATCACTGTAAATTGCCCACTGTGCAGACGCGGACATATATTTTGTACAAAGCGGGTTTACTCTGGGATCTACATATTTAATGTAGAGCCATTGAAGAGCGGGAAATAGAGCAAGAAACTATAGAAACGTGATACAAGTTAAGATTTACTTTTTAAGTTTTCAGCCTCCCGAGACAATGACATTGATTATCTCGGGGATCTAAACGCCACCATGGCGCCCAGAGGCGGTGGCAGAGTACAAACAAAGGTGTGTTAGTCGTCATACATTTATTTATTATATGCATATAGCTTCAAATATATCGGATAAATTATATGAATACACGCCGCGCTACGAAAATTAACGTACGGAGGGCAGGGTTGTGCGTTTCCGCTAGCTTGTATCTATACGTCTCTAGATTCTGGACGTTTGCCGAAATATAAACCAGAAATGCTCGTCTTGCCGTTTGTTTCCTGACTCGACATAGATCCTGCAATGCTTGGTGGTCCTTGTGTTTTGCGGATCGAGAAGCGCGGGAGGATCGATGACGACTTGTTTCGCTCGTTGGAAAGACTGCTGGCTCGGTTTGCACCCACGTTGGTCAATTCCTGTACAGTGTTGGAATCGATAAACATCTGCACAAATATGCCACTTTCTCCCTTGGAATTCGTTCCTGACCAGCACCAGTGCTCTGGATACGACCCTAGTAGCAAAACACGTTAGCGTTGCGACCTTGTCAGATCGCGACAGATCTCCATAAAACTTACAAGTAATGTTCGTAATCATCTCATCCTTCTTGAATCGTAACCACTTGACCTTGCTCTCTTTGTCTTTATACGTAAAAGCCCAGCGTGCCTTGGCTTGGATGTTGCTGGGTGTTCCAATTCGGATTTGATCCTCTGGTGGCAGCTCTAAACGTAAACAGTCGAACGGGATGGATGCATGCATACCATCGTGCCACCCCATGCACCACTCTCCTCCATACTTGCTGGGAAATGATAGGCGGGCCACCCTTCCTCCCTGAACCATTTCAAGCGCTGGGGTTCGATCAGGCAAGAGCCTCAGACCGACAGTTCTGCGAACGTGATCTTTGGCTATGCCTGATGGCAAAGACAGAGAGTAGTCGGCATTGTCGAGGGCAGGATGCGACACGGCAGGCAACGGTAGATGCAGATCGTAATCGTTGGTTAAATGACCCGGGATATCCTGTAACTCTACCACTGAGAAGCCGGTGACTTTGGGTAGTGGGCGAGCATGCCGTGAAATATGTCTGAATAGTGCTGGGACGCTGAAGAAGACGGTCGCGTCACCTTCGTCCAAGGTGTGGCCCTGTTCAACGCAGAAAGGGCAGGCGAATAAGCTATCGTCGGATCGTCTCGTTGCGACATGGCACTTTTGTAAGAATCGTAGTCTGTATCGGAGGCCTTGCTGGCTGAGGTTACCCTTGTCTATTTACTCGGTTAGAAGCGTGTCTAAAGACTGGAGCGATTTCTTTGATCATGATGTATACCTAGTCTGTTGATATCATTTTCGAGATCTCCAAAGTTGAGCTCAAACAAGCAGCTCGAGCATCTTGCGACGGTGGCAGTGGCGGAGAATCCCTGTTAGATACAGTTAGTACACGTTATTCCATGGTTTAGGGAGGTGCTGACTACTGGTTTCTTCGTCTTCTTGACCCCGATGCCTCCCCTGACAACTTCCTTGGCCCCTTCGCAGAATCCCTTTGACAAGTAAAAAGAGCTTCCAGTTCCAATTAGACAGCTTTTGGAAATTCTGTTTGTTCTAACTGGAACTGGATCTCGTTCCACTAAAATCAACCCAGTATCGATCGGCTGGGAGGGCATGATGGGAGGGTTGCTAGAGGGCTTCTGCATACGCAGCGTAGGATCAACCAGCAAGCTCTCCGCAGAGAGTCTTCGCTGGTCATAAGCCTGCTCCTCATCATCGCCTTCCTCATACGCAAGCACCTCATTGACTTGAGGTGACGTATGCGTATACTCTGCGTTGTTGTAGTTGATTTCGGGGGGGTAAGGATTGCTATCAAGGCGAGGTCTCGGGGGCTGGAAGCCCTGGCCGTCGATCCAGTTCCCAGACGGCCGGCCCTGAAGAGACGAAGATGGGGACCGTGGAGTTCGTTCGTCCGGTATTCCAGAGGATTGGGGTCTTGGAAATGGCCATCTACTATCGTCCGGGCTGTGGGGGGAGCCTCGCATTCCTCGGTTTAATCCTGATGCGGGGGATGTCTGCAACGGGGAGGTAGGCTGTCGGGTTCCAGGGCTTCCTAACTGTTGGGCTGGGGATGAGCGCCGCTGCGGCGCAACGGGAGCTCTTCTATCCAGGTTCAAGGATCCAATATCAATATCTTCCTCGGGTATAGAGGCCACTCTGCGGTCCCAAGGGTTGCTCGTCGGTGGAGGGGGAGGGGGCATCATTGGTGGCGGTTTCATCGCCAAGGCCGGCATTTGGTTGGGATCCAGGGCGTCTTCCTGGCTGTTTTGTCTATCTCGGATGCTCGTAAGCTGTACATTGGCAACCTCGATTTGATGGAGCTGTTCCTGACGGGCTGTGTTTAGCTGCGCGCTAGATGTCGAGCTGCGAGTGCCGGTACTAAGAACATTTGGCGAGGTGCCTCCTGGGAACGGGTATACAGATCCAGGTAACGGGGAGGAGGGCGGAGACAGTTGTCCGATCACGCTGGGAAATTGTCGCTGCTTGCTCTCGGGGACCTCAAGCTTCATTCTCATCAATATGTCAAAGATTTTAGGAGCGGCTCGTCTTGACACCATTTGCACTTCGGTAAACTTTTCGGCATCAAATGAGGACTCCTCGATATAATCGTCAAATTCCCAGAGGAGATCGGTGAGTTCCGTGCGAAAGTTGGCGATTTCATCTACCCAATCTGTTAGCCACACTGAAAGCCAGCTACGCTAGTAACCTGGCCGTGTAAATGTCTTACTATTATCCTTAAGAGCGTTGTGAAAGTTGGCGCCGTATTCGTCAAGCATCTTCTTGCACTGAGGCTCGATACGCTTGAGCGCGCGCTCACCCTCTTTGAGGAGGGCCTGCGCGGCCTTGAGCATGGCAGCATTGTCGCCAGCATTGCCAACGGCGGCGTTGGCCTTTTCAACAATGTCGCGGAACGGTGTCACGACCAAATCCGAAACCTCGTCCATGCTGACTGCAAGATTGTTCTCTGGGACGTTCCGAATAAGGGAAGATGTTGTTGCAAGTCGATGAAGCCCCGCGTGACGCCCACTGGGAGTGAACAGCGTCGAGGCAGGCTGGTCACGCTGCAAAGTTACCATAAACGGATAAGTAAGGTTACTTCCGTTCGATCGGCGTTATGGAGCGAGTCTAAAAGATAGGAAACAATGGTACGATAGGAGAGTTGGCGCTACAAAAAGAAAGCGGTAATGAGGATGACGCTGTGCGGGATGACGGGATGCGAATGATCCTTTGTTTTTTTGCTCACGCAGCCAACAGGCGACCGACGCCATTTTGTTTCAATAGCGACTCCCGGATCCTATGCAGCCAGCCTTCAGCAGCCAGCCTTCTTAGCGTCCATCTTCGGGCCAGAATGAGAAACTGAGGGACGACGCCACTTGTTTGGCCCATGAAAATGGGTGTGGTGCTGTAGAAAGTGCCCTGCCGCAGCCAATGGAGGCTTACCTGGGGTGGGCGGAACGCATGAGACCCCGCCGTGGAGCTGAAGACGCTACCGCAGGCAGCGAGTCGAGTGAAGCGAGCGATCAAGGATAAACGCCAAAGTGAGGCTGCCCACGTTGATGTATCCTGGAACACCTATTGGGCGAACATCCTTCGCTTTGCAGTGGGGTGCGAGGCACTGGAGTCCACTGTAGGAGAACGGGGCGGGGGCTATGGGGCCGGAGGGGGCCTCATCCACTGCATTGGTGTGGTGCTTTTGCAGGGACCTGCTTGCCCCTGCCGCCCTCTCCAGCAAAGGAGCCAACCGCATTGGTGTCCTGCATCTTCCCATTTGTTCGGGTTCCTGGCTATCTCGTTCCGTTACGTTTCGATATTGCGCATGCTGTGCGGCTGCCAAACCCCTGAGCGTCTCGTCAATTGGTTGTGGTGGTGCATGTGTTCATGCGTGGTGTGATGTGCATCACACTTCCAACTGCGACTCAGCCAGGCACACCATTTAAAAAGGTACGCTAACTTAGAGCGGTTAACTAACTGACCACTAGGCTGCTGTCTATGCGGTAGTGTTGAGCACTTGTAGAACAAGGGGGAGAGGGAAGGCCAAGCGTGCAGCACCACCAGAATCGACCCCATAAAGAATGGTCCGAACGCTATCTGAGACGAAAAGCCTTGGCCGCATTATGGGACGGCCGTAACTTCTTCCACTGCTTGCATCAGGAAATGCCCTAGTACGCCAGCACTTGGACGACAGCGTCATCCGTAGGCGGCGCTCAAAGACCACACGTGAGCAGCAGCGTCCGTGGAACGAAACGGTTTAGTTCATCGCTCAGCCGTTGGCCCTAAACACCCCTATGATCCACAGCGAGCCAGGGTAATCGCCCGCGGAGGAGCGCGAATCAGTCGTCACGGCCCTCTGGCTTCGCCATCTCAGTAGCAATTTGTTGACGGCCCACAAAGACTAGAGACCAAAAGGTGGTCATCCCGAGGATGTCTCGACAGCTAGGCTAAACATGGCCTCGGTGTTGCGATGTTACAGTATTGGATGGCGGATAGAGGGTGGTACCACAGGTTCCGATGACAACACCCCTGTTAGCACACGTCGCCGCTATTCGCTTAATTTTCTAGAACGTGGGTAGTCACTCTCATCAAAGCATTCACCGGGAACCCTCTTTGTCCAGCCTAGAGATACGGAAAGAAAAGTAGTCTGGTCTTATTCAAACGGGTATTCAGCGGGCCAAAGCCCATCGCACTGCGCAGTCAGGCAGTAAATCAAAATTACGGATTCGGGTCACAAAGTACAGAGTACATTGTAAGAAAATGGCTGCAGGAAATCCTCTAAAGCTTATGGCGTAACGCTAGGAAGTTGCCCGTTTTGTTTTCTTGGGGCGTTGGATGAAAGAAATTGGCCAGTGCAGCAACATGCCACATTTGCACTCACCGTCACAAACGACGACGCTGTGAACAGCAAGGACCAACAGCAATGTCCACATTTTCAAGCCCGAGGACTGGGGGTTGGCGCTGCCTCGGTGCAACTTGGGCTTGCATTTCGCTGTTGCTGCTCCATATGGTGTTTTCCAACATCAATCGTGTCTTGCATGCCTCTTTGGCGTTGCCAGAAACTAATTGCCAATATTAGCGCCATACGTAAATGAGGGTTAGGTGAAAGCATAGAACGTGTACTTACGTCTCCGCTGGCGATGCATGGCCCGCGCTCGATGCTTGACGTGCCTCCTCTTCCAATGCAGCCCTCGTGATCTTCTCGCTCGTTTCAATACCGGAAGCTGCAGCGATTTCGGCAGCATCTTGTCCGAGCGTATCTTGCAGATGTTGGCGCTTCATCTGAAAGCGCTCCTTGCGCTCCTGCTGTCTTCCAGGGCTCTCAAAGCTGTCCATGACCATGCGAACCACATATTGAGCCAAGAAGTAAACGTGCTCTGCGAATACGATGTTCAGGAGCAATCCCCACGCAGTAATTTGAGAAATGGTGCTGTCGGTATTCGTCTTATCGCGGCTGCATAAAAATACAATAGCCGAGCTGGTGACGCTGCCCAGCCAAGACAGCAAGCCAATCGTGGGAAGCCAAGGGCCGATGGAGTCGGCTCTCCAAGGGATCGGGCGGCGGGCGCTCGTGGCAATCTTCATGGCATCTGAGCGGAGCTCAACGAAATTATTGACCAAGAAGCAGACCGAAGCCAGAGGCCAGGCAACAGAGAAGAGTGTCAGGTATCCTATTGATCAATTAGCTTGGAAGCCACACAACAACGCGTTAACGGGTCTTGGCTAACCATATTGCATAATCATTTCACGGTAGTCATCGGTGACATTGTATTCGTCCATTTCGCACTCTTCGCGAGCTTGTTTAAGAAGCGCTGCCTCTTCGGGGTGATCGAGGTCATTCTTTTGACCCTTGGTCTGGAATTCCCTAGCCTTTGCAACAGCCTGCTGCTTCACATAGGGTACAATCAATTCCGTAACAAGGTTGACAATCTGCGCCGTCACGGTAAAGTAGTACATCTGATTTGTGATGCGTTCAGGATTGATTTTAAACTCCTGGGTTGGTAGGGGCACCTTGTTAAATGTGATTGTCTGCGCGGTACGTCTCCAGAACTCGAGCAGTGGCACGATGACATGGCCAAAGGGGATGTAGACAAAGGCGGTAAACAGCAGAGGCATGTACGAGGTCATGAAGTTTAGCACAAAGTGCTTTCGAACCAGGGCTGATTGGTGGCCTATAATTCAGAGTGTTAGTCTTCCATCTGCGTCAAAAGCTTGCGTATGGTCTTACCATCCACAGTTGCATAATTCTCCTGGTCGTTGAGCATCTTGGCAGTGCTCATGAGGATAGTTGACAGAATGGGTGTGCAAACTACGAGGATGATAGTTGGCAAGAATCCCTAGAAGTCGTTAGTACAGTAGCAAAAGCCAAGCGCATATGATATCCCTACCAGGTACTGCTTGAAGGGGCCAGTGTAAACTTGGTTGATGAAGATTTCCAAAGAAATTGCCGTCACCGAGAGACTTCCAAGAGCAACAACGCAAGCAAAGGCAAATGGAATCTGGAGAACCTGTGTTCGGAGGCGCTTGGCAGGAGAGTACACTCGGACAGGTTCGCCGGTAACCTCATCTTCCGTCTCGAAATCCCATCGGAACTCTGGACGCGCACGTTGGATCGACGAAACATGGCGAACACCCCATTTAACAGCAAGGTCAAGTTCCTTCTTCTTCCAGTACTCGAAGAACACAACCGACCACAGGCTGATGCCTATAGCGTAGACCATGGAGAATTGGCCCAAGAAGAAGGATGCTGCAAGGCCAAGGGCAGCCGGTGCAAGAAGGAATCGAAAGTAGGATCGAAGGAAGAAAAAGTAAAAGGCAACGTTTTCGCCAAACTTGTCACGAATCTCTTCCAAGTCGGCCAAATCCAGGGAGTACTTGGTGTTCCACTTCTTGATCCAGTCGTGGTTGAACTGTCGGTTGTGCAGCGGGAAGACGGCTTTGACGTACTTCCACTTGCCCGCTCCTTGAATAATGCCCGCTCCACCTTCATTTTCAGGCTTGGTTATCATGAGGTAGGCAATGCGGAGGCGCTCAGCTTCGGTTACTGGTTCGTCTTCGACCGTCTTCGAGACGTCCGTCGCGGGGCTGGTAGAGCGGACGCCATGGAGCCAATCCTGCAGGCGAGATCGATAGACTTGTTGGGCGAGAAGGCTGGGAGATGCAATTCGAACAAAAATAAGAAGATGTTCCTTATTTCCTGGGCGAACCTCAGTAGCGAGTCCAGCACCAGTCAAACCTTTGATGAGCTCAATGTAGCCGGCTTCTGCTTCGGCATGCTCTTTCGACGGCGTATGGTAGTTGATAACATAATCGACACTGTAAATTTACAGCGAGTTAGTTAAAACTGAGTAGAAAACGAGGGGAGTTGTTCATCAAATTTACCCAAAGTTGTCTTGGGGGCCTTTGGGGGAAGCCATGGCCGTGATGTAATGACGCGATCGCGACGCCACGAGTTTGTTGTATACTTCTAGCAGCAGACACGTGCTAAGAGAGCAGCTGGTTTGAAAAGAAGTAGCTCGATCTATGGTCTTATATGACAACAGCAACGAGAGGAAACAAGGAAGGCTCAATGACGGCCGGTCGGGAGATCACTAGCGTAAGGAGGCGGTTCCCAAAAACCTGATCTGGGGGAGATTTTGGAGCTTCGAAAATGGGCGGCCAATTGCGGGATGGAGAGCTTGTGTGGGGCCGAGTGGTGGGTTACAGTGCGATCTACAGCAGGGCCACAGCACATCTGTCGCCTGGAACCGCACTGTAGCTCGACCCCGCTACAGGCGTATTTAGCGGGAGCTTGCCTGCACAGGCGGCGTAATTGTACGAATCGCAGAGCGAAGATTGGAGCACGTTGTGATCTCGCTTCTCCTCGCCGTTCTTCAATCCTACACACCGCAGTCCGCTGCGACGAAGCTATAAAACACGTTTCGCCCCGCCATCGGCAAGCTGTATCCCGCCCGATCTTCAAATTGCCTCTTCCAACTTCGCATCTCTGTCCCCTTTTTAGCCAGCAGCGCCAGAGACATTCCCCCCGCCATCATAATGGGCCTGCTCCAGACTGTCGGTCTTCGGAGGCGTATTAAATGGGAGCGACTCACCGTCCTTGACCAATTGCTCCTTTCGCCGTTCACCTTCATCATTATTCAAATCTACCATATCCTCCTCTTCCTTCGCGGCAAACCTTTCAATCCCCCACGCAATAAGCAGCCGGTCAAGGTCGTCTGCATTTCTGACACCCACGATCTAACTGTCGATGTTCCTCCGGGCGATATCCTGATCCACGCCGGTGACCTAACAAATGATGGCACTGTAGTCGACCTCCAGAAGCAAATTGACTGGCTCAAGAGCTTCCCACATCCCGTCAAAATTGTCGTCTGTGGAAATCACGACAGCTACTTTGATCCCACTAGCCGCAAAGAGGTCGACATCAGAAGTGGTGCCAAGGTTGATTTTGGTGATATTTTGTATTTGGAAGGCGATATGACTGTCCAAAAAGTCAAGGGCCGAAAGATTTCCATCTTTGGAGCACCAGATATCCCCAAATGCGGTGCAAAGGACTTTGCGTAAGAATATGCCTGACTCTATCACCACTCAACTTCACTGACTCATGCCATTGATAGTTTCCAGTACACAGACGAGACTCAGCCATGGGCTGGCAGAATACCTCTCGAAACAGATATTCTCATCACGCATGGTCCTCCGGTAATTTTATGCTTCAAAATAACAAAAACAATCGAAGGATATTGTTTACTAACATCTACGCTTAGAAACATCATCTCGATCTCGATCTGGGCTGCCCGCATCTGCTACAAGAAGTATGGAGAGTACGCCCGCGACTACACGTATTCGGTCACTGTCACTGGGACTATGGAAAGGAGGCGGTATACTTTGATGAGATGCAGCACGCGTTCGAGAGAGTGCTGGGCAACAGACGGCGTGGGATCATATCCGACTTCATTCCCAACGAAGGCTGGCTTGACATGTTTGAGGTTGTCTTTTACGGTGTACAGGCCGTTCTTTGGAAATGGCTTATGGGCGGCCCTAACAGCAACAACGGCGGCCTCATGGTAAACGCAGCGCAAATGTACGGCAACACCGGCCGAGTAAAAAGTCGCGCGATCGTTGTCGAAATTTAAAAGAAAGTATTATATTACAAGTACATAGACCAATCCAAGGCAAGTTCTACTTGATCAACTGCTAAGCTTGTGCACTTGTATATCCTAGAGCAATAAGGAGCTGCCCGCTATAATACAGAATCCAGACAGCATGTTGCATGGGACTGCGCAGGGCCGAGTCCTTGGGCAGGACGAATTCGTCAGTAGACAGAATAGCGTCAGACAATGCAAACAGCGTGGCTCCTCCGACAATGATAGAGTCATCCACCGTCAGCACAGATAACACCATGACGAGAATGGTTGACGAGTAGGCAAGAATGGGCACCTGCAACTTGGGGTTCACACGAGGCATCAAAATGCTGCTCTGAACTGGAGCAAGCAGCAACATGAAGCCTGCCAATCCCTGGCGCCATGGTTCCGCCCATATCTGCTCCAAACCGCCTCCAGCGCGCACAAAAAGGCCAATATAGAAGAGATGTGCTACCAGGAAGCTACTGAGGCCCTTCAAAAAGGCTTCATCTCCAGGCCAGGCTAAGAATGCATCGCCGAGGGAACCCAGCAACAACGCCGGAATAATGAGTGTATTTCCCCCGCGCAGATATGCGAAAAGGCCTAGTAATGTCGTGGAGGCTGTCTTGAATACCATGCGCGTAGCACTAGGCGCAGCTCTGACATTGATCAAGTATAGAAACGATAGAGTCAGAGACGCGATCAGGGCGGCGCCATCCGTCGAGTCGAGGGAGACATCAATGGTCGGCATGATGATTGAGTGAAGCTGTTTGATATTGATGACAGAAAGATAAAGAAGATATCGGCTATTGGTCACGAGAGCGATTACTGAATCAGCACAGCTTCATGTCTACTTTTGTGGAAGGAGGAAAAGCAAAGCGTTGTGGGGGAAGCTTCATCGGCACCACGGCTCAACGGCGGACACCGTTGGAGGCCGAGCCGCAAGCCCCCAAAACGGCGCGGTTAATATATTACGTCTAGTGTTATAGCAACCCTAGTCCATTAATACGGAGGGCTCTTACTTTTTCGGTATGTAGAAGCGAGCGAGTTGCGTAGCGAAAATGCGTAATTTTTGAAGTAATAAATTAATAGAAAGAACTAAAAAGGGAATAATAGGTCCAAAGTAGCGACTCCAGGGTCTCTAGAAGGCTAATTGTACGCGGTAAAAATATATATCTTGCAAGCTCCAACCAGCAGAGAATAGAGATACAAAGAGAAACGTCAAAGTCAACTCTTGCTGAGCTATCGCTGCTTGTGTTTTTTCCATAGACAAGCGGCTAAGAAGAAGGAATAAAAGGGCCCATTGGGAGGAATGGGAAGGAGAAGATGAGGTAAAAGGGAAGATCTATCATGTACAAAGAAGAAAGTGAATCGCCAACCAAAACGCCGTCAAAGAAGAAGAGGCTATTTTACAGGAAGAGGGCGAGGCTGAAGGCAATGGCTGCCAGGCCAGCGCCAACACGGACTCCAGAAGCGCCGGCGGTAACTACAACGTCAGTAGGCTGAGCGGGAGTGTTATCGCCCCAGTTGCCAGCAGGAGGAGCAGGAGGCTTTGCAACCCATCCGGGCTGTGTAGGCTTGGGCTGCTCAACGACTGTTGTGCAAGGGACGGTGACGGTGACTTCGTCTTCGTCATGCTTGCCGCAGCGGTTGCAGTGGAGGACAGAAGTGGTCATGGGCACGGGAGGAAGAGCAGTCAGGTCATCATGGCAGCCGCACTTGTTCTCAACCTTGAGAGTGACAGCAATGTAAGTGTCGACGATGAGGTTAAAGTTAAGTGTCTGGATGGGGATCATGGTGATGACTTCTCTCATGGGCACGGCATCTTCTACAGGGCTGGCCACGTTCTTCCAGTTGGCAGTGCTGTTGGCGCCAGGCTTGTTGGGCGCGGGAAGAGGCGTAGTCTCGTTCTTAACCATGCCGTAGACGCTGAGGAGATGTGAAGGAGCGGCCTTGGCAGCGCGGGGCTTGAAGCGAGGAGTGCCGTGCCAGTTGACAAAGCGGCGGATGGTATCAAAGCGGCGAGTGCCAGCAGTGCTGAGAGGCATGGCAGCAGAGGCAGTACCAGCGGGGAGGCTAGCAGAGGCGGTGCTAACGGGCAGACCAAGAGAAGCAGTACCGCCAGTTAACATGGGAGTAGTAGCGTTGCCAGGCTCAGTGCCGTTGACGGAGTAGAGGCTCTGGTTGCTGGCATCCGTGGCGTTGGCAGGAGTCTGGACAGCAAGGTCGGTGCCGTTGAGACGGCCACCACAGAACTCATCGGGGTTACCAGGGCAAGGAGCGTTGCAAGAGGCTTCGTCCCGAGTGGAGCGGGTGTTGGCATCGAGCTCATCAGCGCAGTAGCAGCCAGTGCTAAAGACACCGGCGTATTTGGCCTCACCACACATCTCAGTGCACATTTCCAGGGTCATCTGGGAATCACTGCCCTTCTTGGAGAAGGTCTCAAAGTTGTTGCTGGAACCAAAGCATCCCAAGTAGTCGCGGCTGCCAATCTTGGTAGGGTTCTTGGGGGCATCGGTGGCAGCGGGGAGATCAGCAGTGGGCACGTTGATATCTTCAGACTCAAGCTTGAGATCCGCAGTAGAGCCAGCAGCAGGAGTGCCAGTAGGGGTAGGAGTGGGAGTGCCGGTTCCAGCGAGAACATACTTGGTCTGGCCGAGCTTAGGAAGACCAATAGAGTTGAGGCCGGGAAGGCTGGGGGGAGTGACAGTCGGAAGAAGGCCAGGGGTACCGGTGGGAAGACCAGGAGTACCAGTGGGAAGGCCGGCGAGAACAGAGTTGAGAGATTTGAGGTCGTCAGTGGCAGCCTTGAAGTTGGTATCAGCAGGGCGGACGTAGGCGTCAATGTAGCTAATGTCCCAGTAGGCGTTGGCAAAGGCCTTGGGGTTCTCAGCAACCCATTGTGAGCAGGTAGGGGCATAGGTGGCACAGGTGCTGGCCTCCCAGGCGGCGTTTCCGTAGTCACCACAGAAGTTTGTGTTGATCACGACACTCATATCCTTGAAGTACTTGCCAACGTCGCAGTCAAGACCACCAAAGCGAGCCTGAGGCATGCCCCAAGATTTGGGATCGGGCTTCTTGGTTGTGATGTCGGAGGGGATGTTGTCTCTGCTAAAGTGCCAGAGGTTGATGTGCTCGTCGTCCCACTGCATGGCGTAGACACCGCCCTTGGCAGCGTTGAAGGAGTCTCCGTAGGAGCTACCGTCGTCATCGGGAGAAGCGTAATTGCAGCCAGAGTTGTTGGCTCCATCGCAGAGCTTGGACTTTACAGCCCCAGAGGCGTCCTTCATCATAGAGTTGGTGAGCTTGCATCCCGGGGCAGTGTGCACCGACATGAGGTTCTGGTTGGCGTTGTTGGCACCCTCAATAATGTCAACCTCGCCGCCATAAGGCCAGTCAGGGCCGTAGGACCAGAAAGCTGGCCAGACACCACACTCGGAGGCGGGCATGTGCAGGAAGTCGGCAATGAAGAGACCATGGTTGTATGTCTGCTTGCTCTCAAGACGGATGCTGGGTCTACCTTCGCCAATCTCATAGACGTTCTTAGAGTCCACACCGAGTCTGACAACACCGGTCTGAGGATCCACGGCAAAGAGGCCGAGGGCAGCAGCATCGGCCTTGCTCTTGTATCTGTACACACACATCTCCCGTTAGCAAGGTGTCCTTTGTTTAGAACTTGGTAGGGCAGGACTATTCGCTTACGATACAGTGCCGTGGGAAGGATCAGTCTCATTGATCCAGCGGAAGCCGTTGAGCAACGACTCCCCTGAGTAGGAGTTTGCCAAAGCGTAGTTCATGTTGGATAGTGTTGCGGGCGTCTAGTGTCGAATCCTTCTTTGTGTGTGTCGGATAATTATACTTACTACCTTTGGTTAGTGTCGTCCGTTACCTGTCGAAGGGATATGAATCACAAGACTATACCGTTGGATAAGGGTGCACCTCAGTCCAAATATATACACTTTGGTTGCAGGTTGACAGCCCACCCGGAATGATATCAGGCTAACAACATCGTATCCTATGATCACATCGTAGTATAGAGGTGGTCACTAGGCAACGCTAACACTTTGATGCAAGAATAGAATCGGCATTCCAGCCATGACAGATGACGACCTCACTCTGTGACGGCTAGCAGAGCCTACTAAGTTAGCGGCAGCCCAATTAGGGAAGAACCAGCACACAAACAGGTCTGACTTGGTTCAGTGTGGCAGCGCAATCCACTTTGGCATGCTCTGGGTTGTCCCGGTGCCCAGGTCAGTAACAATAGCTATTGTTCCTTGCAGTAAGCAGCCAGCCAAGCAGTGGTGTCCATGGACAGACACTAAGCGACAAGATTGGCACCGAGCCGGAACATATTCAGCGAAAAGGGTCGCTAAGCCCGGCCTAGGAAATTAATCATGGGGCTATTGGTTCCGCATTCCATGCCAATCTGCAGCAGTAGTCGGCAAACCTGTGCTGGCCATGAGTGGTGGTGGGTTGAAATAGGGCGCATTCCAGTGTGAAGTGTAGGAATCGGCCGGCTTGATTGGCCAGTTTGTTAATTTACATGCCTTTGAAAGGCTGTCGAAGAAGCCCCTCGACGGATCTTTTCTCTAAATGCTCCGGAAAATGCTGGCCAGCCCCCCAGCTTTCTCCAGTCGGTGTATCGTACAGGCCCTGTTGTTCCCCCCTCTCATCCCCACGCTCTCTTCGTCTAATTCATGTTGTTTTGCCTGACCCTTGGTTCCCATCGTGAACAGTTGGAACCCTAATTTACCATGGATCCGCCCGCTGTCTCTAGAATCAAGGCCTATACCATGATACGGCGCAGACCTTCTGTGCTCCCCAGCACTCGTTTCCCAGTAACGGCACAGCGGCCCATTCCGCTCTCCCATTTTCCATGTCGCTCCTCCATAAACGCTTCCTGCTTGGGATGCATACCCTCAAGCCATCGATGTATACAAGTATAACAATAAACAACTCCCGTTTGGCAGGCTGTCGGGGTTACAACGTCTTCCTCACAGATAGGGCAGAGTGAGGAGTCTTCCGGGAAGGGCACCACGTAGACGGGTAGCATAGATGGCGTCGCTATCGGGGCATTCTCAGCAGAGAGTTCTGGTCCCGTCGTCTCCTCCTCGTCTTCCTTGCCTTGTTTCCTTTCGTCGCTCTTTGCTGCTTTGGCCTGGCTGAACCACTTGGCACCCAAGACGGACAGGATAGGCGGCGGAAGCTCTACATTCTCGGTGGCCTTCCTAGACAGCTGCTTCGCAAAGTCAGACTGGTACCACCACTCTAGAAATTTGAGCGCAAAGATGCTCATCGGCAGCGCTAGTGACAAGCTAGAGAGCACCTGAGAGCCCAGATTCCTTGGTGAAAACAAGGACTGGCTGCCAGGTCGTCTGTCAGCATGTGCTTTGGCGCCGAGCGCTTCAATGGCTTGGTAGTCGGCCCCCGTCATGCGTCGCACACGGGTTCCAATCAGCCACATCAGTGGGTTATGATATTTGCTTCGGTCAAAGAGATAGGCGAGGTTAAACGCCAGCATGGCAAAATAGTATGCCGCATTGACGCTCGGGTAGATGTGTCGCAGAAACCATCGGTAGTAGTGGAGGAACCTGTCGCGGAGGGTTGGGTTGTCTGGCATGCGCGTGTAGGCCGCACCCAGCAGTGCTCGGGGCGCATTCACCTCGTAGCTTTCGTCGAGCTTTCGTTTCAGGTACGGCACACCGACTAGAACAAACAAGTTCTTCCATACATCGGTCGATGTCAGCTTAAGCGCTTCTCGCACAAGATGTGGCGCCGCGGCGCTTGCTCTCGGAATCTCGCCTCGCAGTGCCTTTTCGCGTTTTAATCCGTAGAAATTCTCGGTAAATGAGCCACCTCGTGTGCGCAGATAGTGACGTTCCACAATTGCCATGGCAAGCGCATAGAGCTCGTCAAAGGAATTGAGGATGCGTAGAAGATATCGGGGATGGCGCTGTGTGGCGACAGTTAACAGGTAGCGTAGCGTTGGCGGCAGCAAACTGTTGAGCTGCTGCTCTGAAAGCACCTCGAACAGCGATGGCTTCTGGTCATCAAAGGTGCCCCGAAGGGCTGTGACAAACTCCATGGCTGCACGGGTTGTGTGCTGATGTCTGCTGCTGCTTCAATCAGGCGAGCTGGATCATCAATTGTTGGGTTGGTGTTTCGGCGACAAGCGCTGTGTCGCGTGCCTAGTTGACGTGTATTTATACAAAAGTCGCGACTTTGATAATACAACCGATGAAATACACAATTAAATCGCTTTCAACAATGCAGATGCAAGTAGAATAAAATTCAATGACGACGTGTCGTCCCAGGCGTTTTCTGCCACCATGTGAAGTGCCTCGGTAAAGCTGCCTCTGGTCCCGAATCCGGCACCGGCAAAACCCACCCCCGCCATGTAAACTCCGGGGTAGGGAGTGGACAACGCCGTAGGAGCCGTGTAGCCTGCTTGCTCGCTACATCTCTTTTTGCGAATTGATTGTAAAATCGGCAATAATTTATTTATATTGCCTTTGATCAATTCATATTCTATCGTATTCTTTTCTTAGTTTGCAAATTATTATTTTTTACTACAGACCGCTGCATTCTACCAGCTACTACGCCTTCCTTATTCTCCTTACCAGGTTCCCGGACCCCTTCCTCCCAGCAACATCACCACGTTCAACAATCACCGCAACCATGGTTATGGACAGAGACACACTAGAGAACGGCACACCCGTCGAAAAGATCACATCATGGCTCAACCTTGGTAAAAATGATGACGGTCACTTCACCGTAGGTGTACGCAAAGCATCCAGTCCCTTCTGCTATAGGTTAGCCACTAACATTCCAGCCAGGACTGGACCGCGCCGCTCGTCCCCTTTATCAAGGTCGTGTCTGCGTCCGCCGAGATGCCTCACCCTCACGTCGTCTTCTCCTACACAGTGCAGCCAGACCACTGCAACCGCATGAACAGCTTGCACGGTGGTTGTGCCGCCAGTCTCTTCGACTGGTGCACAACGCTTCCACTAGCTCTCATCTGCAAGCCCGGATTCTGGATGTACATGGGTGTCAGCCGCACACTCAACGTAACATACATGCGTCCTGCAAAGTCGGGCGAAGAGGTTCTGATTGAGTGTGAAATCATTCAAGTCGGCAAGAATCTCGCTACTCTCCGTGGTGTCATGCGCAGAAAGAGTGACGGCCAGATCCTCAGTGTTTGCGAGCACGGCAAGGTCAGCACCGATCCCCCTGTCAGCAAGATTTAGGTGGATAAATCAGTTGCTCTGCCATTCCCAGACGACATAGAAGGTAATATCAAGGTTCCATTGTTACAATAGACGCTATCTGTACATATTTAAAGAGACGCTTCATAAATAAAAACTTCTTCTAGACTATATCCCGACCAAATCAGCTCGCTGTACCGTCAGCGTCGTCATCGCCATTATCGTCCGTTTCGTCATCGTCTTCTACTGGTACGCCAAGTAAACCAAGCTCAGCATCCAGGAGGAGAGCGGGAAGCTCGCCTTCAATTGTTTCAAAGTCGAGTGGCTCGTCGTCGTCATCACCATCGTCATCCGCAGTTATATAATCCATGTCACCCTCTGGATCTGGATCCATCTCTAACAGAGCGCTGTATGCCATGAAGCCGTTTGGCAGTATATCAGACAAAGTGCTCGATGTTTGCTCATCGTTGCTAGTCTTCCAAAACGCCGACGGGCCAACGGGCTCCAACTCACCACGTTCACTTTGTAAATTAGTACCCTGCTGTTATGATATGCAGTTATAGAGACTTACTTATCACCCCAGCTGCCAAAGACGCCTCGGCCGGACTGGACACCGCCGATTTGGACGCCCTCGCTACGCCATCGGGCATGGCCGTGGAATATGGAGGTTGTGGTCCAGTGAACCTCGCCCTCTTTTGTTAGACGCACCGAGCCTTTCATTTCTGAGACTTAGCTAATACATTCGTTTAAATAGTAGATATAGGTTGGATGCAAACTTACCTCGGACCATACTGTGACCGCCTTCAAATGCCTCGTCCGCCATCTTCGAGACGCCTTCAAAGTGTACTACCGGTAACTCAGCACCGTCGTCTTCGCCTGGTTCCTCAATTGC
This sequence comes from [Torrubiella] hemipterigena, assembly GCA_000825705.1. Lineage (NCBI taxonomy): Eukaryota > Fungi > Ascomycota > Sordariomycetes > Hypocreales > Clavicipitaceae > [Torrubiella] hemipterigena. Next base: position 1,128,526 of record CDHN01000002.1, read on the forward strand.
GATGACGTGAATCTGCATAACAATGAGGCGTGTCGCTTCGCCGACTCGGATAGGGAGACGCGGCGTATCATCGGGTACAGCTAACCCACGGGAGAAATTGAATGCAAGAAAGTCGTTAAAATCAAGAAAACAAATCACCTAGTCGGTGGTTAGCATGCTATGATTTTCACTTGGTTTTCGGATTTCGTCAGAAGAAAACGAGAGCTTACCCGGTAATAAGTACCCGTCACACCGTAGGGGTCTCGAGCGTCTAAACTTGACATGTCTTTCGCCGGCGCGCCATGGAAACTCCTCGGCCAGGACCCCGAAAACGGGCTATCCCACTCATCGCTGAATAATTTCTTGACAAACTTTTTCGAATGTATATTGTACCCAATTGTGAGCATGATAGCTTCGAGCAGCTCCCAGTCTACATTCCCCGATCCGTCCTTATTGAAGGGACCCCAGAGAGAGTTGGCTGTGTAGCCGCGCAGATCATACACCTTGGAACAAGCAAACGGGTAAGTCGTAGACGAACGCAAGCGCCCTACATTTAGTATCGGTTGACCATATAGACAGTGAAGTTTGGCGCTTTGTTGGTGCACTGGGTTTGGAGCTACCGGGAACTTGAGTGCGGCGCTTTGCCGCAGTCGCTCAAAGAGGAACGATCGCTGCATGAACGCCTGCTGCGTTGTGTCATCTTTAAACATGTCTTTGAGAATGTCTGCGTTGTATGAGGCGGCATGGGATACTGAGTTATCTGTCGTGTATCCTTTCGAGGAGGCGTTCTTGAGCATTCGCGTCACCACATCGTAGACAAAGTCGATATGATCGGCCTAGAGCGCAAACACCATTAGTATTTCCACACGATGACCCTCTTACAGTACGGAATAGCGTACCTTTTCATTATAGGTCTTTCTTTCGCATATTATAGAAAGCTTTGTGATATCTTTTACCTCTTGTATCCAGTCAAGATGCAGGTCGGTAGGCTTGTCCTTTGTGAGTGTTAGAACTCATTCGTACCAAGTACTCAATGAAGTTTGAGTACTTACATAGTGGTTCATGTAGACATCCTTGAAGAGCTTTGAGTTGCCACCAACGTTATCACGTATAGAGGAACAGACACGAGGCAGCGCAGCTAGATCTTTGGGATCAAGCAAACTAAAAATGGCGTGCAGGATCTCAACTGGCAGCGCGGTGAGCCCCGTCATGGTCATTGCAGCCAAGATCCGACGCTGTCTGTGTGTAGTCTGTGTGGATGGCGATGCGAATGGCACAGGAGCTTTGAAAACGTGATTATCGAAGCAGGATAAGTTGCTCTGTAGGGTTTGCCACCGCAACACGGCACGGTTGTTTTAGGGCTGTTGCGGCGTTACCACGACCCCGGGCCGTCTGAGTTGGAGTCGTGCTTCGGAGTTTATGGCTGCAATCGGCATGGAGTTAAAGGTGGTGTGGTGGCCCCGCACTTGCCCGTGCAGCAATAGCGTCATCCCGCCGCACGCACCTTGGTGAACTTGGCTGTCTCCGCTTACATGAATTTGCCAGAAGCATAACTGGACGCGGCAATTAAAAAAGAAATTGTCTTCAAAATTCATGGTAATTACACCCAACAAATATATTCGTTTATATAATCATGGGTATTTGTAAAAAAGAAGATGAAAATTTCAACCAGGAAGCATCGCGGGCATCTGTGCCGTGCTGTTCCATCCAACGCCTCCCCGCCGTGCTCCAATGGTTCATAAAAAAGTATAGAAAGGCACAAAGCCACAGTACAGAAAGAAAGCCGTCATATCAGATCCCAAATCTTCTCACATATTCTCGAGGCTGTCAATGGATGCTAGCCCCGGAGTTAAAAGTCACACAGTTTTGCAGCAACGCTGCCGCCTCGTGCAGCAGCTCCCATCGAGAGTTTTCAAACGACTCCTTCAATACCAGAAGCAACGATGTGTTCTGGTTTAGTCCCCGTAGGTTTTGAAGGTCATTCGGACTATCAGACATGGCATACTTGGCCAAATATGCCCTCATATCGAGCCATTGTTCTTGCGGTGTGGTAGGAGGGACGAATCTAGGACACGGGCCCTCAATGGCGAAGCCGTAGGACCAAAGGACAAGCGCGGCAAAATACAGGACCCAAGGTCGGTTTAGCAACACATCGTGGCGCGTGTCGTAAGGCGGATCATTATTAGAGCCTACGCGATCACCTCGAGTGCTTAGCTCAGGCGCCAACACTGATCGCAGAAACTGGAGGGCATAGAACGCGGCATCACGGGCACGGGCAGACGGCGCCCAGTATTCCTTGATGCGCTTCTGAACAGCATTGAACTCTAGCGGACCAACTGGTCGGCCAAGTAGCTTTTTTGCGCCAGCATACATTTGACAGTCAACAATATCAGCATGCATGGCCATGTGGGCTAGGTCATGAAGTACAGTTCGGCTTTCAAAAATAACACTGGGCGTCGCTTTGGTCGAGCCGTTCCGATATGGGTCCGGCAATGAATTGGACTGGTCAACAGCCTTGTCAAAGTTTGCCTTCCAGAAATCGTATGCTCGTGTCAAGGTTGCCCGCCACTTGTCACGACCGTCCAAGGCTTGCACCACTCCGCCTCCCAACACGTTAATTTGAAGATCTCGCTGATGCATGTGATGTGTGACGCTCAGCAGGCCTGCCATCAGCACTGTGCGGCCAAACGACGTTGTATTGACCTCTTGGTTGTTGAGTGTGCACTTGAGGCCTTCCAGGAAGGACATTGGCTTAATGCCCTGGGCCTTGAGGCTCGACTCGACCCGTACAACCTCGGCGCCACTGGTGGCTCGCCAGAGGGAATCATCGCAGGGCAAAGGCAGGCGCATTTCATGCGCAACCATGACACCCGAATGACCAAACATGGAAGAATGAATAGAGTCAATGACAAACGCGGCACATGCAGCTCGCTTGGTCGACTCATTGATGATCCAGTTCTGCCACCACTCATCTCGACCAACGGCAGGTGCAGAGGTGGATGAATGTCTGGACGGAGGTTCGGATTCGTGCATAGTTGACGATTCATCCAATGACGATTTTCCGATTAGCGATCTGCCACGGCGCATAAGGGTGATTGTTGTGGCGTGGTGGATATGGGCCCGCTCGTGGAGCTGGCGTGTAGAGCACATCTTCTCGTATAGTTCCAACACCAACAGCGTCTGGAAAACCCAAAGCTTAGCAGGTGCTCGGAATGACGGGTCCATAAAGAGTTCCCATCTGAGATGCGTTGCGAGGAAGTTGGAGACCCTGGCGCCGGCCATTGTGACTGCGGTGCCATGGGTCTTATCCAGGCACGCTGATCCAATCGCCATCATCGCCAAAAGCAACAAAGTTGGCGTGTTCTCAGCGGAGAAGGACGCTTTGTGGATGATGGGCATCTGATCGCTCAAACTATGCCAATAAGACCAGATGTATGCTTGCATCATCTTGCGGCTGAGCACATGGCTGTCCTCGTTTCGATCGCCGCCTACGATATCTTCGCGCATTTCTTGCAGCGGGACGTGAGCGTGCCCGTTAAATCTGTCGTTGATGTAGTTGTAAATCTCCTGACTTCTTTCAGCCGAGATGCTGGCTTCCGGGGTATCAGCATCAACAAGGTTGTTGACAGCCATCACATTGTATGGGCCGGTGGGCATCTGGTTGAAAGTGGGAGGCATTTCGAAACTCTGCGCGTCGTAAGGCGAGTCTTGTAAATCGCCATAGCTATTGAGATATTAGCCATTCACTTTGCCCCAATAACATCGTTCTTGGAATATTGACACTTACTTTAGCGCTGGCGGTGGGACAAGTTGGTTCATCTCAGGGCCTGAGTGAAATAGATACGCCATAAAGTCTGCCGGCATGCCGACCATCGGAAGACTGCCATCGACACCAAAAAGCGGCCCAGCTCCTGTCATGGACATTTGGTCCATCATTAACAGCTCATTGGCCTGGGTGACTGTAGATCCGGGGAATTCGGGTCCGGTGCTTACAGCTTGCTGAAAGTGAGCGGCCTGGTGGAATGGCTGCCGCCCATGCCCCGAGTTCATGTCAAACTGCGGCGAGTTGTGCTGGTTTTGCGCGTACATGTTTTGCATTGGGAAAGATGGCGGTGATGTATCCATTTGATTTGCCAGCTGTGTCGCGTCGTGGGCATCTTGGAGCTGCTGAACGTGCGGCGGGAATATATTGTTCTGCCCAAAGGCGGTATTTCTGCCGTACGAGAGCATGTGCTGATTTTTCACGTTGGCAACACCGTTTTGCTTATACGGCAGATTTGTTCGGGCACGGGGTCCCATGTTATGTTTTCCATCGTCTGTCGATGTTTCGTTTGCAGGGGCGTCCGAAGGCGTTGCGTTTGTTTCTGTGGCGCCGTCTCGAGGCGAGGCGGATTCATTTGGAGTGTCCTTAATATTATGCCTCTCCAAATGGCGTTTAAGGAGATCTTGACGCACAAACGTGCGAGTGCAATCGGGAAATTCACAATGATATGTTTGTTCGGAATTATGGTTGAGCTGGTGTCGTTGCCTGCAAGCGTGTGGTTAGCATGTGGTCCGTTAGATTGGAGGCTAGTCAGCGTTGAAAATCGTACAAATGCTCCGCTCGCGAGTAGGATTTCCCACATCCTTCGACTTTACATTCGAATCTCTTCTCCAAGCCTTTGCGACTCCTTCGCTTCTTGCGGGGGCGACCGTTGGCTGTTGTCGACTTGAGCTGTGCTTGGTTCGCGTCCATCGCGATGGAAGTGGTCGGTCGATTGCCCGATGGCGCGAATGACATGGCGGAATCTGCAACTAGGAAGCAGTATCACAGGCGCGATATCATAAAGAAAACGGCATATGGGGAGTCTGAATGGCCTGCGGCGTGCTGCAGCTGGCGGAGTCGAGCGTGGTTATGGGCAAGGGAAGGCCCGGCTGTGCTGGGTATGGGTAGTAGTGGTAGCGGCAGTGGTAGCAGCACTAAGTGGTGGTTTGTCGATGCTGGTGTGCGATGGGACGTGATAGATGGGCCGGAAACCAGTCGGTCAAGAAAACTCCAGGGCAAGGTGGCACAAAGAAGAAGAAGAAGAATCAGAGTGTGTATCTCTGCCACGCTGCAAAAAGATTGGCAGAAGGTGGTTACCGAGGCCAAGGTGCGCTGGGCAGAGCCGTAGAGATAGCAGAAAAGAGCCTCAGCGGCCTGCGCAGGGAAGAAAAATAGAGGTGACGAAAAGGTGACAGGCCGACTACGGGGCGAGGCAGATAAGAGAGGACCCTCTTTGCGCCCGTGTGGGGTTCAGAGGCGTTGCCTGTGGACGGATCGGGCTACGTTTTGCGCTGTCACAGGCAGAGCAGGTAAAGCAGGTTTCGCGCTCAGCGACCACTAGCTGTTACAGGCCAAACCGACGGCCCAGCACCAGCGCCTGTAGTGGGTACTGGGCGGCCCGTCGTGCGCTGGAAATTCTGCGTTGCGTGCCAGCCCGTCCAGCACAGCCAGCCCACTACTACCTACTGTAGCCTAGAGAAGCGACTCAGCGCAACTGCACTGTAACGCCAGGACGCGGAGCCCCAAAAAGGGAAACACGGGCTCAATTTCTCGGCCGCCCACGCCCACCCCTCCGCCATCGCCTTCTCTGCATTTTTCGCCCTCCGCTTTCTGCTTCTCCTCCTCCTCCGCACCAAACCACCACTTTGCAGAACGCCCCTCGTGCTACTCTATTTCCGACTCCCAGCGTCCCCTCTTCGACCGAGCAAACAACTACATTGCATACACAACAACTGGCTTTCTTGCTTTCCCTACGAACACCATGCCTCCCGCAAAGCTGTCGGCCAAGGACGACAAGGCCGACGGCTCCAAAGCGGCCACGGGGTCGGCCAAGATGCGTCGCAATGCTTCACAACCTGGTTCTGCGCAAGGCCGTGAACCTGCGCCGGCTCCGACATCAGCACCTTCGCAGCCCGTACCTGAAGCTCCGGCTCCTGCAGTAAGCCTTTGTCTCGTGCCCTCTAACCTGCCACCCTGCCCTGCTAACCTTTCGTTCGGCACTGCAGCTCAATTGGTCTACCTTCGAACGAGACGTCCTCCACGCGTACCGCCGAGAACATAAACTCAACACTCCCGCTTCCTTCTCGAGTACATTTCACAACTGCGTGCTGTCATCGCCCCGAGGCATTGGCAAGTACTCCCCAACCATGCTTCGCCGAGGGGCGGCCAAGCGCCAGGTCAAAGACCAGCTTGCCCTTGCGACGCGAAAACACTTCAACGCCGTTGGCATTCAGGAAAACGACGTAATAGTCGATTTTATATGCAAACTACGCAATGACAAGGCAGTACCGCTCCTTGCTGCTGCGAGCCACGACGCGCCGTTAGTCGAATAGTTTTTTTGCTGTCCCACTAGCCGGTCACGCGGCGAACAACCTCGAACGATTGTATATACCCCCCTCTACATGCATGATACACGGAATGGAGTTTTGGTAAAACGAACGGATATCCTATTTATATTTTTTGATTCTTTTATTTTCTTTTATTTTATGGCTTGTTGCACATACATGCTTGTTTGCCGAGAGAATACTGGCAGACACTGCGAACGGCGCTAGAGCTAGCTACCTAGCCTTGGAGGATGTCTTTTTTAGAAACAGATGTAGCATTGAGGACTCTCCGCTGGCTATAAAACATAATTTTGAATCCAATTTAACCCAAAAGCAATGTAGCCAACAGGCGAATTTTAAACAATGCGATCCTAACGTTTCTGTGTGGCTTGCCTCTGGAGCGGCTCTCGTCCAGCGCAATATCGTCACTGGTCTCGGCTTATGACGGCATTGGCGCCTCAGGCCGAAAAAAAGCGATGCTGGGCACGAAAAAGTTGCGACCCCCGTCGCCGACTAGTCCCGGCCAATGGATTACGCATCATATCAACCACACTCCTTTTTTGTAAATTGTATTTTTTCCACACTCTTCATTTCGAGCTCTTGATGGGCGAGTTCTCTTCAGTATGAATTCCAACACACTGCTCAAGGCTGCCGCACCCGCGCGCACTGTCTTGCGCCGAGCCCGGGGCAAGCAAATAGGAGATTCTTTTGCGAAGGCGGCTTCTATTCACACGACAGCATTCGCCCCCAAAAACTGCCGACAATCTCCCTGTAAAACGTCTGGATGGAAGCAAAGCTCGAAAAGAGTGAGTATAATCCCGGAATCGAGTTGCATTGGATGGGCACTGACTGTAGACTGATAGGCATTCCATGCCACCCGCGCTGTTTCGTCAAAAGATCCGTACAAAGCTCTCGGAGTCACCAAGAGCGCATCAGCTGGTGAAATAAAAAAGGCCTACTATGGTTTGGCCAAGAAATACCATCCCGATACCAACAAAGACGACTCTGCCAAAGAACGATTTGCCGACATTCAATCCGCCTACGAAATCCTGTCCGATCCCAAGAAGAAGGAACAATTCGATCAATTCGGCGCTGCTGGCTTCGACCCCAACGGCAACCCGGCCGGTGGCGATCCATTTGGAGGAGCTGGCAACCCTTTTGCTGGCGGCTTCGGTGGTGCTCAAGGTGGCTTTGGCGGAGGCTTCAACTTTGACGACCTCTTTTCTGCCTTTACTGGTGGCCAGGGCGGCCCCTTTGGCGGTGCTCGGCGTGGCGCACGCCAAAACCCTTTCCAGCAAGAAGTTTTGGTTGGCGAGAACATCGAGGTCCAAGCCAGCATCACTTTTATGGAGGCTGCCAAGGGCACAAGCAAGACCATCTCCATCACCCCAATGACCGAGTGTGGCACCTGCTCGGGCAGTGGTCTCAAGAGCGGAACATCGCGAACCTCGTGCACAGCTTGCAATGGAACCGGTACTCGTTTGCACTTTATGCAAGGCGGCTTCCAGATGGCGTCAACTTGCGGTACCTGTGAGGGAACTGGCACAGTCATCCCCAAGGGATCCGAGTGTGGTACATGCCACGGCAATGGTGTGGTCCGAGATCGCAAGACAATCACAGTCGATATTCCCGCCGGCATTGAAGATGGTATGCGTCTAAGAATCGACGGCGCTGGTGATGCGCCAGTAACGGGCCGTTCTGCTGATCCCAATGCCAAAAGCCAGCGTGGTGACCTCTACGTCTTTGTCCGCGTTGCCAAGGACCCCAAGTTTACCCGAGAGGGCTCCAACATTCTCTACACGGCCAATATCCCTTTGACCACAGCTCTTCTCGGTGGCCAAGTAGAGATTCCCACCCTTGACGGCTCTGTCAATGTCAAGGTTGCCACCGGCACCAACACTGGCGACAAGATGACCATGACTGGCATGGGCATGCGCCGGCTTGGTGCTCGCCGCGGCGGAACGGGGGACCTCAAGGTTGAGTTCCGTGTCAACATGCCCAAGTACCTCAGTGCCAACCAGCGAACTATCGTCGAGATGCTGGCGGACGAGATGGGCGACAAGACTGCTCGTCGTGTTATGAACGTTTCATCGCAACACCGCTCAACAGATCCCAGCGACCCCGAGTCTCATAAGAACGAAGGCTTCCTGAAGTCGATGTGGCACAACTTCACCAACCACCCTGCTCACCAGAACAAGAGCGATGGCAAGTCGAGCTCAGAGTCCGACAACAAGAACAACAGCAAGGACAGCCAAGGCGAGCAGAAGAAGAAGAAGGTTGACGACTCCAAGTCAGCCTAAAAAGGTTCCTGTACATTATTAGTGGACTGCAGATGCTGAGAGTATCAGCATACTGTACAGTCTTGCATTCATTGGTGTTTTATTATATTAAAAGTTGACTTTTTTTACATTGGATTGGCGTTGCTAGAGGGCCTGCTGGTCTGCCAAAAGGAGGCTGGCTACCTGCGATCGGGAGTGGGCAATAGATGGTGGAACTGAATTGTATCTATTTGGAGTGTATTTGTGTAGAAGGCAAATCTCCTCACTCGTCTTTGTGATAAATATAATGATATTTTACAATTAGGCTGATCATAAATTGCGCCCAACGCCGTCCGTTTGTTTGCGCCCCGCAATACCGATGCTTCATGCTCAGCCAATGGGCTTGAGCTTCTTCTTCTTCTTTTTATCAGAATCAGACTTGCCCTTCTTAAAGTCTCTCCAGCTGCTGATGCGCTCATCTCGTGTCGCTTCCCAGTCCTGGTCGTGCTGGCGCTTGCGCTTGCGCTCCTCCAATTCGGCATCAGCCTTGCGCTGCTCTCGTCCTTCTTCTTGCATTTGCGCCTTCATCTGGCGTCTGCGGCGGTGCTCATTATCAATCAAGACGTCTTTTGTCTTTTCGCGCCACTTCTTTGCAAAATCGTCTGTTTTGAGCTCTTCGCTGTCGACTGTCCACTTGTTTTCGCGAATGAGCAGCATGCGAGCATCTGCAATCGCCTCGTCCAATCGCTCTCTATGTTTCTCGTCCATGAGTTCTGTTTGTGCTTTCTTGAGTCGATCGAAGGCATCGGGCGCTAGTGGGTTCTTGCTTTTGTCCGGATGGATAAGCAACGACTTTTTGCGATATGTGACCTTGATGTCGGATTCTGTGACGCCTGGCTGTAGATCTAACACGGCATATCTATACAAGAGTTAGCTTTTCTAATTATGATGTATGATATCCGTGAATAACGCACGCATCTAGTCGGAATGCTTTCAAAATTCGATCAATCTCAGCATCCTAGACAAACATTAGCACCTTGCACCAGCCTCCAAGACCGCTTGCACCAACCTTGTCAAATTCTCTAGCTTCAAGCTCAAGAGCGCTCAGAGCCTCTTTGTCTTCTTTCGAATCGTCACTGGCCATTTTTCCAAACTTTTCTTCCGCAGAATAATAGCCCTTCTATTAATATCCTGCACTAGTTGAGGGCGTCTCGTGGTGTTGAAGAGTCGACAGCCGTACTGGCGAACCTGTCGCACGACTCGACCCACCGCCCCGCGGCGATAAGATAAGAACTTGGGAGCAGCGAAAAAAATTGGCGACCATCCAAACTGTTTGGCTTGGTGCATCTGCAGCACTACGAAGACAGCTTTTTGTTTGTCGTCGCAAATATTTCACAAAAAATGCCTAGACGAGCGGTTTCTCCGACAGGCTCCGAGCCTGAGCTCGACATTTTAAATTCTTTATACCCCGATGATGACAATGACGCTACGAAACCCGGAAAGAAGCAGAAGCAGAAGCAAGACGACGACGATCTGGACTTCGATAATCTGATCAACGGGCAACAAGAAGATGGTGGAAGTGATGCAGAGGGCGATGAGGCTTTTATCGCCTTGAAGCAGGCCGCTTCTTTCAGAAAAGCCGCCCATTTGAAGGGCCGAACAGTCAAGAGAGGTGGTGGTTTCCAAGCCATGGGTAAGTCATTAGCTTAACTACAACCCAGAGAACACAGTTAACAATACGAATAGGTCTAAATGCCAGTCTCCTTAAAGCCATTGCACGAAAAGGTTTCTCGGTACCTACTCCTATTCAACGAAAGACGATCCCGCTGGTCTTGGATAGAAAAGATGTCGTGGGCATGGCGAGAACAGGTTCAGGAAAGACGGCCGCCTTCGTAATCCCAATGGTCGAACGACTCCGAGCCCATAGCGCCACATTTGGATCCAGAGCCCTGATTCTGTCTCCTTCACGTGAATTGGCTATCCAAACACTCAAGGTTGTCAAGGAGCTATCCAAGGGCACTGACCTCAAGTGCGTCTTGCTCGTTGGTGGTGACAGTCTCGAGGAGCAGTTCGGCTTCATGTCTGGCAACCCCGATATTGTTATTGCTACTCCTGGTCGTTTCCTGCACCTGAAGGTCGAAATGTCTCTTAACATCTCGTCAATCAAGTACGTCGTATTCGACGAAGCTGATAGACTCTTCGAAATGGGTTTCGCTACCCAGCTACAGGAAATTCTCCACTCTCTACCTCGATCCCGACAAACACTCCTCTTCTCAGCGACTCTGCCCACCTCCCTCGTCGAATTCGCTCGTGCCGGTCTGCAGGAACCCAGCTTGGTTCGACTCGATGCTGATACCAAGGTCTCTCCCGATTTGGAGAGTGCTTTCTTCTCTATCAAGGGTGAAGACAAGGAAGGCTCTCTTCTTCATATTCTGCATGATGTTATCAAAATGCCTACAGGTCCTCCAGAAGGGGCTGAGAACGCGGACGGCGAAAAGATGTCGAAAAAGAGAAAGCGTATCATGGAGAACTCGGCAGGCAAGCCTTCCAAGCATTCTACTATTATCTTCACAGCAACCAAGCATCACGTCGAATACATTGCCAATCTTCTCCAGGCTGCTGGCTTTTCGGTTTCGCACGCCTATGGTACCTTGGATCAGACAGCTCGTCGCATCCAGGTCGAGAACTTCCGCTTTGGAAGAACGAATATCCTTGTGGTTACTGACGTCGCCGCTCGTGGTATTGATATCCCCGTTTTGGCAAACGTTATCAACTATGATTTCCCCTCTCAACCCAAAGTGTTCGTCCACCGTGTTGGCAGAACTGCCCGTGCTGGCCAGCGAGGCTGGAGTTACAGCTTGGTGCGCGACATTGATGCACCCTATCTGATTGATTTACAACTCTTCCTTGGCAAACCGCTCGTTATTGGCCAAGAGAAAGAATCGCCTTCATTCTCCAACGATGTGGTAGTGGGCTCTCTCAGACGTGATGCTGTCGACGTCCATGTAGAATGGTTCAACCAGAAGATCCGCAGCGACGTCGACATTGAAGCACTCCGTGGCGTCTCGATCAAGGCTGAGAAACTCTACATGAAGACAAGAAACTCTGCTGCTAGCCAGAGTGCCAAGAGAGCCCGCGAGGTCGTCGCCACCAAAGCATGGGTACAGATGCATCCTGTCTTTGGCAAGGCCGCCGAAGACGGCGAAGCTGCGCGTCTCGAAATGATGGCCAGGATTAGCAACTTCAAGCCCCAGGAAACTATTTTTGAAGTTTCCAGAACCGACAAGACTCGCGCTGAAGCCGATGTCATGCGAGAAATCCGCAAGAAGATCCAGCCGAGACGACGCCAAGAAGAAGAGGAGAAAAAGCAGAATGATGACGAAGATGAAGAAATGGGTGACGACTTCGTTGCGACAACGGAAGAAGCTGCCGTCGAGGACTTTGACGACGATTTCAACGCCGACGCCCAGAGCGACGAGGACTCCGACGACGGACTCGAGGTTACAGTCACCAACACTGGCGGCAAGCCAAGCAAAGGACAAGACGACTGGAAAGACTCGGAAGTCTTCATGTCCTACACACCACGAACCATCAACGCCGCCGAAGAGCGCGGTTACGGCGTGCACTCTGGCGGCGCCTTTGTGGAGGCAGCTCGCGACTCTGCCATGGATCTCAACAACGACGATTCAGCCAAGGCCTTTGGCGAGGCGTCCCGCCAGCGCCTCCGCTGGGACAAGAAGGGCAAGAAGTACGTTGCCCGCGCCAACGACGAGGACGGCTCCAAGGGTGCCAAGATGGTTGTCGGCGAGTCTGGTGTCAAGATTGCGGCATCCTTCCAGAGCGGCCGCTTCGACAAGTGGCGCCGCGACAACCGCGTGGGCCGCATGCCGCGCGTGGGCGAGAACGAAAAGTCCAACTCAGCCTCGATGCTGCCCAAGGGCGGCGCCCGGTACAAGCACAAGCAGGAGCGTGCGCCCAAGGAGGCAGACAAGTTCCGCGACGACTTCCATGTGCAGAAGAAGCGTGTGGACGAAGCCAGAGAGAAGCGTGTGGGCCGCTTCAAGGACGGCATGGGCAGCAAGAAGGAAGTCAAGGGCATGGACGACATCCGCAAGGCCAGAAGGGAGCAGGCCAAGAAGAAGGCCAAGAATGCTCGCCCGTCAAGGAAGCGCAACTAGTCTCTCTTGGGTTTGCGATGCTGGGCGTTCTGGAGTCTTGGCTACGAGTTTTTACATGTATCACATCCGTCACGTAGATTATCATTATCATGTTGTATATGCAGGCATAAAAATTAAGTAAGGAAAGCATATCGGATCAAAAAACAGTTCTTGATTAATCGTGGCTGTATATATATGCTAGTGCTCAAAAGTACCAAAACGTGCTCATCTAAAAGGCTGCCTCCAAGGCATGCATAGCTATGCAGAAAGAAGAAAGATAAAAAACAAAAATCCATCAATATGGCCAAGATAGGTAGCTGTAGCGAGTTAAGCTAGCTTGCTTCCCCATTGCCAATAAACGCCGGCGCTAATGTTTATGTAAACGCTGTCATAGCCATGACAGTCGACAGGGAATAAAAGCAAAATGTAACGAAGAAAATGCAAAACCGCACAAGATTGCGGTAGGGTATAATATGAGTCCCTAAAGAAATGGAAATAAAGACGATACGTAAGCATCTTACGCTACCGCCTCCAAGTCATTAACCCATTGACGGACAGAATCACGCAAAAGGTTAGGGTGACGGCCATGGCGGTTCGCTTGTGCTTCACCATTGTCGTCGCGAGTCTCTACCACATCACGAATGACGTCTTCAAGAGCGCTCAGGACAATGGCCTTGCATTGCACCCTAGGGATATCAAGAGGTGCGTCCGCTAGTTGTGTAATTTCCGACAAAGTATCGGGGGTTCCAACTGAGACGCTATCGCGGCCCTCCGTGTGCGTATGAGAAGAGGCAGACGAGGTATCCTTGCTAGTCTCTGGAGTCAGATAAAGAATCTTTTCCAAAGCCTCAACGAGTGTCTCGTCAGACTCTGTAATCTGCTCCTCAATCCACTCTTCGTCTAGCTGAGTCTCGTACGGGACGATGGACGGTGTCAGGATATTGGAGCCATGGGCAGGCACAGCTGTAATGCCAGGTCTCTCATCGGAACCCTTGTTCTTCACCAGGCGTCGATAGATAACTCTGGTGATGGAGTTGGTAGTGGTATCGGCAATAACTGCAGATCCAACATCGACCCAACGCTCATGCTGGCCATCTTCCAAGCCGTGTGGCACTTGAGGGGTAGGTTCGGCTCGCAAAGCAGCCTTGACCTTATCCATGAGATTGCTTTGAGGTGGTATGGCCTGGAGGGCAAAGTCAGGGTGGAAGCGGTTCAGCCAGCCAGCAGCGTTGATAGGGTTGTCACCATCGACAAAGACACGGGTGGATTGTTCAAACGCGTCGATGCCAGGTAACCCTGGTGTTGACAAATAGCCGCTGCTTGATGGCGAACTAATGGCGGATTCAAAGGACGCAATGTAGTCCGGGAAGGGAATATCGACATCAATGACGCCATCATCTGCGTTGATTGAGGTCTTTACAGGCGATTCAAAGGCACCAGTTGGGTCAGGAGTCCGGTCTTGCTGGGAAAACGAAAATCGGCCACGGGTTGAGCCCCTTTGAGGCGTGGTAGCACCTTGATCCAGCGTAGTTTGTCTGGGCGAGCACGACAGCAAGTCATCGTCTGCCTCCTCGGTAACACTGATCTGCTGGACCATTTGAGATAGCTGATCGGTGTTCGAGAAGGTCTTCTTGATAGGCGATCTTGGGTCGCTAAATTGGCTCTGACTTGTGCTGTCGTTGGAATCGCGGCGTTTGGGGCTCCAAAGCCCACTGACGAGACTACCCCATTTCAATCCTTGGCTAGTACTGCGTGAACTATTGGAGCTGACACTTGTGTTGCTCTCCCCCCGCTTAAGCGAGCGCTTCAGGTCTTCCGTCGCAGCACTAGCAGCGGTGCCAGTACGGTAGCGCAGGAGAGTATCTGAGCGCTGAAGCGTCGTAAAGTGAGGAACGGTGCTCTCGGGAACCACAGTCGTCGTTGTCGCTGCACTGCTCTTGCGGCTTACAAAGTCACCACCAGGCATTGGAAGATTGAGCGTGCGGATAGATGCGGCATCTGATGCTCGTCGCTGGTGCCCGTGTTCCTTGCCCACCTGTGGCAACGTAGATGGTACCACAGAGTTGCGAGCACTTTGGCTCCCAACCTTGGAATGAGACGCTCTGCGGAGTCCACTACGTCGGTTAATCTTGCGGCGCAGAGACTCTTCTCGCAATACCGGCACGACATAGGTAGGCGGAGAGTTGGAATAAGGTCCAACAGATGCTGAGATGCTAGGGCGATGGGCTCGTGGCGCGTTGATTTGCTGATTTGAGGGTAAAAAGGCAGAGAGCAGGAAGATGAGTCGGCGGGCAGCCATCTTGTCATCAGAAATGATGATTGTTCTAGCCGGAAGAGCCATATCATCCTCATTCTTCTTTTGCAGTTGTATCGCCAGTTTCCTCTTGTAGGACGGACTACATAAAGCTTGTAGCCAATCCGTATGGGTGGCGAGGAATCCTGTCAAGAGGTTGTAGAGGAAGGGACCTTTATCCAGGCTAGATGTCCACTTGGCAGCCCAGATGGCTTCATCACGCCAGATACCCCATCGCCCTTGGCCGGTGACAACTCGTGCAACGCTGAGGCCCATGACGATACGGCTGCGAGCTGAACCGACTTCTGCAGCAATGCCGGCATCGTCGGCGAGACAATTAGGCCATAGTGATACGAGCTTTGTAGTGCTCTTTGGTGGCTTGATTCTCACATACTCGGCGCTGCGGCGTTCGTTGACTGAGGATGTCCTTGACGTGGGTGTAGATGAGGTGTGAGTGCCAGGTGAGGCTGCATCAGCACGCTTTAGCATCCGGTGAATTTTGCTTGCCGCAAGAGACTGAAGATGAGTAAGTGTCCTCATGATAACGTCCCAGTGCTTCGTGAGCGGGTCGATTCTATCCTCAACCTCCCAAGAAAATGGCGGCTCGGCTGTGTCGCTGTACATGCCTGAGCTGTTCATGTTCCATCCCGCACCCTTGGCAGAATTGTACGAAGATGAAAACAGGTCTTGCTCATTGTAAGAGCCTGGCTCTCTGAATGCAGACCTGTTGGGTGCTGCGGAGGAAATTCGAGACGACGTAGGCGGGAGGTGTACGACAAGTACTACTGCGTACATAGGAGTCCGTCGTTGCTTGGGTTGAGGCTTCTTACGCGGGGCTTCCTCTCCAGCTGAGGGAAAAGGAAAGCCTGTATTTTCCTCTGAGAAGCCATCTTGGGGGGAGGTTCGAGGCTCGACATCTTCAGCAGTAAGAGTGACAGGGAACAGCCGGGTGATGAGCACCTTTTTGCGGCAACTCTGTCTCAGAGGTGTACTCATACCGGACAAGGCTGGCCCATATGTGGGTGAGACCGTTTGAGAGGTGTAGGATTGAGAAAGCTTGCTTGAGCGCATGCTTGAGCGGCCCAAGGAGCTGCGTCCATCACCGACCACAGATGCCATGGCATCATAAGATCGGCTGTCGGTAGGGACCACATGAACCTTGGTAGAGGTGCCCTTGTATGCCATAAGCTCTGAGTTGCCAAAAATGCAGCTGGAAAAGGTAGCCAGCTCCTCACGATATTCGCGAGCAGCTCGCTGAGATTCTGTCTCAGCCTGGCTATGATTTCTAGAATGCATAGATAGGCGGCGATCAAAGGCGCCATGTCGTGGTTGTGTATTATCTGAGTTGATGGTGAGAGGACGGGAGGACTGGCTCTGGCTGCTTTTGCGGGAGGTTGGACCCTTCTTGTTTTCAGAAAAGCTGGATGATCTCTCCAAATCGTGGACAGGGTGACTGTCGTAGAGAAGGGAAGCATTGGCAGGGCCTAGTGTGTCTTGCATAATCAAGACGCGGACGTCTTTGACGTCCAAGTCGAGCTCATCGCCATAATCATAAACGGCGGCACTGTTTGCGATAGGTGCAGACGAAGCCGTCGAGAGCGGAAACACTTGGTCGTTGCGGTGTTGGTAGAGGGCGGTGGCATCGGGGAAAAGAAGATTTCGAGTATGGATGTCCTCTTGAACGGAGTCGAGAGAGAGAATAGGGCGTGATGTAGAACCAGAAAGCTGGTCTTGGGAAGAGTTGGCTGCTTGGCCACCAGAGCCTAAATGCAGCAGCCGCCCAATCATGTTGACGGGCAAGAAGTAATTAGAAGCCTTTGCTTCGGTGTCTTTCAATTGCGGGACAGATTCATCGTCGGTCTGGAAGTAGAAGGAGTCGGCGATGGATTCATGTTCACTGGACGCAATCTTGCTGAAGAGAGCGGAGCGGGGTTGGCCGTTTGAGTCTGCCACGGTTGAGTCGGAGGCGCAGACGGTAGGAGTTGAAGAAGAAGTCGTAGAGTCCTCTACTGGGACGTTGGAATATCGACAGTGTTATAGGGGGATCGTAGCCTGCAAGGCGTGCGTTGAGGGCGGATGTGGGATTTACACGTGCCGAGTATCGTGTGTCGACAAAAGGTGCGGCAAATCGCGAAGAGGAGATCGAGGCGCGGTTGTAGGCAAGCCGTCGAGTGTATGTATTTTATTTGTGCTCTGCGATGGTGTTAAAAGCAGTAGCAGCTGGTAATTTGGAAGTGTTCGCAGGAGTCGGGGCGATGGAAAAGGGATCGTTTGCCGGGCGAGGATGGTGAGCACAACGAGAGGGGTGATGGTGTTTTTGGCGGCGGCGGGTGGGTGGCGCACTTCCCTCTTTAGGCGTGCCAACAGAGACTCCCAGAAAGCCGGGGCACTGGCGCAGCGAGCAGAAAGCAGAGTTGGGCGCCGTGCCATTGGTGGCTTCAGGCGGCGCGGGGGGGCCCTTGTTCTGGGCCCGCCCCGACGGCCCCCGGAGGACCTCTCCTAGTCATTGCAGTGTTAGCGCATGTTTTAGCGCTAAAGAGATTGTGTTTTTACACTTTTCTGGCAGCTGGCTTTCCTAAACGGGATTTTACTTGTATTTGCTAAAGGAAATGGGTTGGTCTGGGGAAGAAATGGATTTATTATGGGCGCTCACCGGCAGCGGACGGAGGACAGAGGCGTTGCTGCGTTATCAAGTCGTTGGAACAGCACATGCAGCGCAATGCAGTGCTGGTGTCAAGCATGAGCGCTGGAACCGACGGGTTAGCACTGTGTGAGTGCTGAAAGGATGGATTCTCCCTCTTGTGATTGGCCTGTTGCTACACCCTCGTGTGCTATCGTGCCCTGTAATACAACACCCCCAGGCAAGAGACACAGAACCAAAGTTCCCATTCCACCGCCACTGCACTACGCCAACCACAACCAACACCACCACCACTAGCAAGCAGCCTTGATTTTTGTTTCTTTTTACCCTGCTCTCTCGTCTAACATAGAGGGGGCCCAGCACGTAGCACGATTATTAATTGATTGCCTCTTACATCGCCAAAAGCAAACGGAAACACACACACACAAATCAGGGCGATCCCCATCCCCAGCAGGCAAACGCATCATCGACTTGAATAACCTACGACTGTTTCCTCAGATTGTCTTGATCGCCCGCGCGCTGGCAATATGACCAGTCATCCCCCATCCCCGATTCCCTTCTCCAGATTCACCCAGCAGTCTGGAATTACCGCCGCGATGGGACCTGTCAGCCATCGCTCCGCCCTGCGAATGCCTTCTTCGGCTCTGTATTATCAGGGGCGGCATCCCATACACCAGCCACAACCCTGGTAAGCGATGACTCCTCCCCCAGACGCTCCTCTACACCAAGTTCTGCACGCTGTGACCGCAACCTGGAGCCAGCGCACGTCTCACGCGACGTTGAGCAGGGTTTGCCTGGCAGGCGGTGAATGTCGTCCCAGCGCCTCGGGCCAGGCTTCTCCGCGCTGCACAGGCGCTGCACGCGTCACCGCCTAGGTGCATTGCAGGAGCCATGGGTCAAGCGATATGCACCCCAGGAATAGAAATTACAAAACGGCCGACAAAGCGGCCCTTGCCCTCCCCCCCGAGATGTCCGCTCGAGATATGGTGCCGTGCCCAAGGTCGAGGGAGCGACAGTGACATGCAGCCGCCGCCGCTGTTTCGCGCTAGTTCCCCCACGCTTACGTTTTGCCCGCCCTTGCTCTGCTTCTCTCTGGATAGTGGTAAGGCGGACTCTCCCCCCCATGGCGCGCCGCCACCGCCCCCCCAGAGAGCCAAGAACATGCCTCCGGCCTTTCTGGCGTCATGCGGCATTAAGATCGTCCAGCGAGAGCCGTATGCGTGCATGCATGCATGCCGTGCCATGTTAGATTGCCTGGCCCAAGTGGTGTCACTGATATTTACAAGCCGCGGTCAGCACAGCCGCCTATCCAGCGGGTAAAGATGCAGTAGTCGGTGAGCCCTCCAAAGCTGGAATAGGGTTTGGCATGGGAATGAGGGGTTTTGGCTTGCATCCACCATCGAGATGCTACCAGTTTGACATATCACCTTACTAGGCCAGGAAGCTGGATTATCAGAGTTTGGCTATTGTTGTAGCTCCAAACTATGTTTGCTGCCACGCTTGGCTCGGCATCTTGATAACCAGATTCCAGAACCCTTGGCATGTCGTATGGTCCTCCTGCCGGATGCTTCCTTATCGGCTCTTGCTCAAGAACCCGGCTGTGACATGGGCATCACGCCCACACGTCGTGCGAGCGCTACGTCACCCGTGAAACGAAAGGGCTGCAACGCCGGACAGGGCATCCGGCAAGCCATTCGCGGCATGGTAAGCAGCGGTGCCGAAAAGGGTATTTGTTGAAACAAGCATTTGGCAGGGCCATGGGAGGTCCGTAATGCCCCGTGCGGACCTCATTCCGGGTTCCCCAGGCCGAGATTGTGGTAAAGTGTCGATTACGACGTCTTGGCTTCTAGGCTCCAAACTTACCCGCCGCAGCCGATGTCGTCCAGCTTCCACGCACAAGAGCAACTCGCTGTTACCTCCAACCATGCAAGGCCAAATTAAAATGTTATTATTTTCTGATGCGAAAATACAACTCGATGGCCCAGAGGTAGCAATCGGAGAAGCTTCAGAAGACATGTAGATTATGTGGCATCGCCTCATCATGGTAGAGAAGCTTGGCGGGATCTTGCAGCTCCTTTCCCATTACAGTACTGGACCCTTTGGACCCTGAAGCCGCAAGCGTAGCAAACGTAGCTGATCCGCACCGTCTTTCGCCACTTGTGTCCCGAAAACTATAGGGGCGGGATCTTCAGGGTCGTCCCTCACTTGATCTTCAGGATAATTGCGGCGCGCACCAAGGTCGCCTATATACGGCTTGCTAACAGAATAAGAAAGACCTGCCCGCAGCAGCCAAGATCAGCCAGCATAAGAGTCGATCCGCGTGAGCATCCAGCCCAAAACCCCGCCTTGGACCCTAGCGCCGCCCATGAATCCACCATCATCCGCCGCTGGCGAAGGAATTACCTTTGTGTATGGAGACGGCCCATATATGACTCGCCAAAGATCCACGGCATTCCAAACATGGCAGTTGCACCGGCGACATTTTGGTCACTTCATGATTCGTTGGTCTATTTAACAAAGAGGCGCATTGTATAACAGGGCAGACACGACTTAGATGTTGTACAAAGGGAGACTAGGCGACTATACTGCAGGCTGTCCTATGATCCCGTGTCGAATGTTCCGGATTGTGCCGTTCAGGTGCCTTTGATTCTAACATCATTATACTGTAAAATAGTGACATTAGCAGGGCTACACGCCTGTGGCTGCCGCTGCCACTGCTACTATTGTCATGAGATGGGCGGGAATTAATCACCGTCTCCACATCGGTCTGCGGAGGCCTGAAGCGTGACGGCTGCTGAATTACAGTACGTGACCATTTCAGCCAAGATGCGCTAGTAGAACTTTCTCAGCGAATATTTAAGAGATGTGTGAAAGGAAAAAGAATTATGTCGTGAATTTTTTTCGTCGCCTATTTCAGGGTGTTGTTGACCAAAACGCCGCGTGGCGGATGCTAAAGCCAACAAGATATATCTATCTAATATACGAAACAACAAGAAATAAAAAATCAAGGAGAGAAACCAGACCGGCCTATAGCCACGCAACTCCTAACGCCGAGCTACAAAACGAAAAAGAATAAAGAAATCCATAACCCTTCATTTCATAAAACCATTAGTTAAAAGAGGTCATCAGCCGCGGTTACCTCAACCGGAGGGCAGCACCGTTTCTTCCCGCAGAGTGTGCTGCATTCAAGTTGGCAGCTGGATCGCTGTCGTCGTGGAATGGGCTTTCCGGATTCGCCCGACTGAACAAGTTTGATGGTGGGTGATGTTGGTGAGCTTGGGCCGGGGGCAGCTTCAGGTTGCAATGTGGCAGAGTGGACGCCATAGGCATGCAGACACTCCATTATCGTCTTCGCTGTGGTCTGGAAGTTCTGGATTGTAGTGTCATCGACGACGACATGGGCAGATGCAATAGACTTGACTTGATTCAGACGCCAAATATGCAGCTCATGGACGGATTTAACGCCAGGAATCTATATGTGGTGTAAGTGAATGTCTCCGTGTGATTCAGTAAAAAACCATACCATTTCCATATCATAGCGCACATCTTCCAAATTGATACCATCAGGAGCAACCTGTAGTAGAATTTTGCCACTGCCCTTTGTCAATGGAATAGCAGTGCAGAAGATCATGACGGCAATGAAGACACCAATAGCGGGATCAATGTAGAATCGGGCGTCGCCAGTGCCTTTCCAGATAACCAGCGCAGAGATGATGACTCCCACATTATTGATAGCATCACCAATGACATGGATGATAACACCCATCATTCCCAAATCGTGACCAGCCTTCATGGCTTTAACGATAGCGTGCTTGTGCTGGTAGTGCTTGTGCGTGGGCTGTTAGTTGTTAGTATAGAACGTGACTTGGCAAACAAATTGGGTCGTACCGGTAGCTCGCGAGCTTCCACCTCGCTTACAGAATCACTAGTCATGCCAAACTCATCTTCCGAGTGTGCATGCTTTTCCGCATGGCTGTGACTGTGACTGTGACCATGGCTATGACCATGGCTGTGAGACTCGCTCTGTCCATGACTATGGCTATGGCTGTGACCGTGGCTATGGCCACCCTCGGGGTCATGATCTTGAGTTGATGTTAGCAATGATCCTACATGCGGCAATGTATTTTTGCCACCTACCATGAAGGAACGAAAGAACCAAGAGGTTCAGACCCAAGCCGATGCACCCAACCACAAAAACAACCTTGGGGTTATCGATGTCTAAGGACCTTGTTAAGTTGGTTTCCACAAACGACGCCAGCGGCACTCACGGTTCGGCGATGTAAATCTCTCGATAGCCTGTACGAGAATGCTGATACCCAAGGCCAGGAGGAATACACCATTGAAGAAAGCGCCAAGCAGCGTGGCTCTCTGCCATCCAAAAGTATATTCTTTGGGGATATCTGTTTGTTCCGACATCTGCATTCTATTAGCCCGCGGGACCGCGAACCTCAGCAGCGAAAACTTACAATTAGTGCTACAAGAGCGACCAGAAATCCGAGTAAATCGCTAAGCTGCAGATAAAATTAATATTAATACACATTGTATTATTCTCTAATACACGTACGTAGTGGAACGCATCCGCCACCAAGGCCAAGGAGCCAGTATATAAACCAGCTGATGAGACCCAATCAGTAAGCTGCTACTTTGACAATCAAGATTTTTCTCGACTTACCGCTCATTTCCACGGCAAAGAATACCATGGAAATGATAATGGTGGTAATTAGCCGCTGCTTGCGGCCAAATTTGAACCCAGCCATGATAGCGAGAGCTATCGTATGAAGCGCAGGTAGATATTTGCCAGGCGAAGCGTCTACTCTCAAATTCGTCTGATGTATAAGCTGTTTAAGGACTTATATAGAGCTCTCCAAGAGTTTCAAAGCTGTCGAGAAAAAAGAACGTCAGTAGTTGGAGATTCCAGATCTTCAAGCAGAGGAGTACACAAGCTCTCCAACAATGGTGTGCTGACATTGGGTACTATATACCACACCCAACAGAACGGGAAAACCAAATCCTTAGATGAAACACGACCAAAAAGTCTACTCTCTTACCCGCCCCCCTGAAGCAATCGAGGTGACATCGTCGATGTGCCACAGGGCTCCTGGCACTCTGGAATGGGGCGCTCAACACCAGGAATGCGGCCACTAAGCTTCTGCAGCACCAAGCTCCCGCGGTTTGTAACCCACTTTTCGTGCTCTCCAGAGTCTGAGAAATGAATTCACGCCACTTAAGCTTGCGCGTGTGAGACGTGCCAGCTCTCACAGGCGGGTCTGTTTTGGAAAATTGCCGGAAGAGAAGATGCCATGCTGGTTCTCAACGCGAGATTCGCGGTCCCAGGCGTGTAGAGTGAGTCAAGTTACGATCCGTCGCCAAATGAGGTCATTGCCCTGGCCTAGAGTGAAGGATGGGGATGTTCCTTTGCCATTTTGACCATTTGAGTTTGCGCTTGTTGAAAAGGGCCGAACGGAGCTATCCAATTCTAGCCCGTTTAGATCCCAGCCGCTTATGAGACACGGTGTCTTCCGTTCTCTCCTTGCAAACTTTAGATGATGACTGTGTGGAATATTCCTGCACCATTACATTCTATGGACCATTGGACTGTTGAGTTGCTGCTAAACTACCGAGGTTTCAAATGATAAACCTTAAGAGGGCTTGAGACGATCGATGTTGGGCCTGCCGCGTCGCTGACCGTGGCGACTTTTGACCAACATCTATCCAAATTAAATTAGCGTAAAAAAGCATACAGAAAGAAGAGTATTTTGGTATTTCCTTATGCTGTTCGTCTCGTGATTTTTCTTGTGCAGCGTTGAACGGGCCCGATTCGTGATGGTTCATGTACACGCGATGCACGATCCGATTGCCCCCACGTTTCTAGCGCACGCTCCAGCGACGCAAGGGGCAGGCGGTGATGAAGCTACAGCTCATTTTCTGCCACATCCACCTCCACTGCCGCAACATCACGCTCGCTGCAAGGCTGCCGTAACCTCCACACGAACCGCCATTGAAGATCCCAACCATATTGCATCAGGCTGCAATGACAATCTACCTTATTAATCCTATGCCGGCTCAGTAAACCATTTCAGCATCGCCCCGGCCTTCCCAATGCATCGCAGCGTTGCGCCCGGAGGCGTGCGCCGTGGCCTGGGACGGTCTCATCTTCGTGATGCCAGCACGCCAAGCATAGATCGGGCATCGACAGCATCGCCAGCGTCTATTGCAAGTGATTCCACTCGTTCGACTGTCAGAGAGCTTCCTCCCCGCAAGATGGAGCGAATATGTTCCGTCTCCGTGATGGAAATGCACTGGAAAGACGAACTGGCCCTCAACTTTGATCTTCTTGGCCCAGAGTTTAAACCTGGGGCACAATTCGGAATATGCGTTGTCAAGAATGAGGGAGGCAAGAATACAACCGGCAAAGGATCCAGTTCGAAACTCGATCAAGATGGAGCCGACCACGGGCGAGGTTCCGCTGCCAGGGACGCCAAGGCGCTCGGCCATCGATACATATTTGCAGCAAAGGACATGGCCCGAGATACGAAGCTGCGCAACCCGGATGTTGAGATTTGCATCGCAAAACAGATTGCCGATGCATTTGGAATAAAACGAGGAAGCCAGGTGCTATTGGCGCCGGTATGTTGCCCACGCCTGTACCAATATCATTCAAGCTAATATACCCAGGTCGATGATGATAATCCTGCGCTAGAAGCTTCTTATGTAGAGCTTTCATTCAAGGAGCAATACATATCCCGCGCAGACATGTGGCGTCTAACTGTCAGCGAGCTCACCAACCGAACCATTTACAAAGGCCAAACGATCCTCTTTATGGGCACCATCAAAGCCCAAGTCAACACTGTGTTTGCAAATGAACAGAGTGTGCACTCGGCCGTCTTTGCTCGCGACACTCGACCCATTTTTCGCAGTGAATCCGCCCGATATGTGCTTTTCATACAAATGTCCAAAGAGATGTGGGACTTTGACACAGAGGGCTCGGGAGAGATCATGTTTAACAAAGTGGTCAATGGATTCTTGCCTTCTTTGTTCAAGCGATGGGAATTGCTCAAAGCTAAACATCTCGTCAGCATCGTCTTATTTGCCCGCGTGGAATACGACACTGGACTGACTACCGATCTCGCAAATCATGGGCTGTTAAATGATTATTATACGGGATTCCAAACCCACGGTAACAGACGCCCATACAAGGACTTTTACAGAGTTGTTGTGAGCGAAATGGCCAGTGGGGAATGGACTAAAATCCTTTACCAGTTGAAGCGAGAACTCAACTACTTCCGTCGCGACATCAGTCTCCACCATCAAACGTATCAAGGATCCAATATGGACAGCGACAATCAGGAAGCGCTCAGCCACATCACAGCCGAATCATCTCTATCCATACATGGCAACATTCTAGAGGCATTCCATCTAGCTTCTTCGTTGTTTGCCCATGATTACATTGATCGAGACTTGACGAGAACAGGTGTCTCAATAGCTATCATCACACCAGGTTCCGGTGTTTTTGAGGTCGACTACGAAACGTTCCGCAGAACAAGTGAAGCGCTCGTGGGTAACGGTATAGGCATAGATTTGATATGTATGCCACGCATGCCTCTCCATTCTGTCCCTCTTTTCAAATACCGAAATCCTCACTTCAACGACGCCTCCCGTGACAAGGGGCATGACGCTCTGTCCAAATCATACACTAGCCGCGACAGCCCTAACAGCCAGCCTACGCCAATTATCGGAAGTTATCAGTCATTTACTGACTCCTTCTCGCCCTCCAAATCGGGTCAGATGAGCCGACACGTGGAGTCGATGATCTTGAGGCATTCGGATGAGTGGTGCTACGCTCTCCCGCAATGGCTTCATGTTGCATTTTGGACTGGTATGTCCGATGAGGCGCTTTCCTACGAAGGCATTGCACTGTCGGTCTCAAATCAGGTTCAAGATGTTGAAGACGAGCACTTTACTCTGCGATGTCGCATGTACGAGCTTCAAATGCAGAGCGTTCTGGACACCAATGAGATTGAAACAGCCCCAATCCGCTCAGAATACAATTTTCCTGCAACTTCATTAATAACGGCTAAACGCCATACTAATGATGAGGAGGTCTATGTACCATTCCGACATGCCCCGGAGACGATGGTGAATCATGTCTACGGCTTTTCAAGATTCGCGCCAGAGAAAATGGGTCGATCTGGCGACATCTCTATCTGGAAGCAGTTGCAAGAGATGGATGATTCCAGAGCCCGCATTCTAACAAGAACAAGAAGACATCGACACCATAACAAAACTCTTAGCGACGCCGATGAAGCATCCCGACGAAGGAGACATGATGACATTGCGGTTCTGGGAACATCCTTCCCAGAACGCAAGGATGTGTCTGCTGGCATGGCGTCAGCTCGCAAGTTATCTATGTCAATGGCAGATAATGGTCAGTCATCAGCTCTTCAAGTCAAGAAGACGTCGGATTTGGCGTTGAAGGCACCTACGATGTTTAAGCCTCCAAAGATGATGCGCCATATTAGCCTGGGTCAACGCGGCTTTGGCATTGCGGCTCCAAAAGCAGTTGCCGCCGAGGTCAAAGCCGAAACTGTTAATGCTGCCGTCGCAATTCCGGAAATCAGGCCACCGTCTAATCCTCTCTCGCTAGCGGATTTCCGTCCTTCCACTCCACGAAGCATAAGAAGCTCCTCGTCAATGCTGTCTATCCGCAAACCAAAGCCAGAACCTAGCGAACCAAACCTTGAGACGATACCAGCAACGCCAAGCATACCTATTATCACAAGAGATGACAGACCAGGATCATCGAGCAGTCGCCAAGGCAAACCGGCAGGGGAGTCGCAATTAATACAAAAGTTTTTGCCAGATAAGCCGCAAGAAGAGAAGGAAGTTCGCTACTCTACTGCCCTACGAAGCGAAGATATGCAGAAGATGTATACCAATAAGCTTCGTGCAGGCGTGATGCCTGGATTGGGACCGGAATTGCCCTCTGTGTTGTCCCCAAAGGCAGCCGCTTTGCCATGGTTACAATTATACAATCCTTCTAACCCGAATGCGCAGCATATCGACGATACTTTGTTGTACAGTCGATGGCAGCACGTGTTCCCACATATAACAAATATGAAGGTTCAGAAATGGAAAACGTTGTGTTGCCCAGCTGCTGTACCTCTAACAACCGAATACTTTCCATCAAAGGCTCAATTCGATGCGGAATACCAGCGACATCCGTATAATATCGACGAAAACGGTGATGATGACACTTTAGACGAGTCAAAATCACGAAATGAGTTTATGAAGGAGTTAATAAATGTGCGTCTATCTCAGGGCTTTCAAGTCATTGTTGGGCCAGCGGTTGCCAAGGCCTTTGGCCAAAAAGTCATCAAAATTGCCGACATCTTTGCTGGCGACCAAGCGCTAGAAGACGGAACAAGTGTATTCCTGTCGGTTGGAAACACTATCCACCAGCTTTCTTGTATCAATGGAACGGAAGTGGAAGTGAATATCTACGTACGCAAACCCCACGAGTTCGAAACGCCAAACACCTTCCACGCGGTCTATAGACCAGCCATTCGCACGCTGCTAGAGAGGAGCTACCAAACCCGCCCAATCAACATCCTTACTCCAAAACCGGAGCGAAACTGGAACATGATTGATTCTTACCTAGCTGGCCATCATGATGAGATGACTGACAGCTTGCGTTTCTGGCGCACCCGATATGTCCTTATCCCGATGAGTATGCGTCACGCCTCATCTCATCGTCCGCATGTCGATGACAACCCAGAAGAAGTTCGAATTGAAGGTATCAAGAAGCTTGCTCAACTATGGAAGAAGCATCGGTACGTACCTGCCTCTGAGAAGCAATATCAGTCCAAGGCTCGTCGCCGTCAAATGGATCACAATCCACTAGACATTGTCTATAAAACAGACGATCCCTCTGTTGTTGTTGCGGCCGAGTTGGAGACGCTCCCAACTACAGAAGGTCTCGATGGTATTCAGCGGAAGGGACACCTTATTAGTAGAAAAGACCTTTTCCGCAAATCCAATCTGAACCTGGCTGCGTTGGCAGAGGCCATGCAACAACCGGTGGAAAATGGCGGCGTTCCTCTACGCAACCGCCGTTGGCATCTGCGCACCCATTACAACAGTTTCATCGGATCCGATATGACATCTTGGATAATGGACAATTTCGAAGATCTGGATACTCGTGAAGATGCTGAAATGTTTGGCAATGCGCTTATGGTCCATGAAGAGAGGCAGCGCGACAAGGATAAGGACAGAGAAGGGGACAAAGAAAAGGATAAAGAGCACTCTGAATCTCGACCTGAGAAGCCTAAGGGACTTTTCATCCACGTGGAAAAGAGACACCGATTCCGAGATGGAAACTATTACTATCAATTCTGCAGCGAATACTCCAAATCACAACACGGATGGTTTAGTACAAGACGCAAAGAGGCGCTATCGGCAACACCGCTTCACGAATCTCGAGATTCTCCACGCGCAGCGCAACCGCGCACAGGTGCTACAGAGTCACCATCTCTCCCAGCAACGGGAGCAGCAGGCTCTGCGCGCAAGAAGCGTCCTCGCGTGACGCTGAGCAAGGTGATCAAGTATGACGTGGACCCACGAAAGCGATCCTACCGGCCAGAGCGTGTCGATCTGCACTATGATCGCCTCCACAACCCTGACAACTGCTTCCACATCCGGGTTGACTGGATGAACACGACATCCAAACTAGTAGCTGACGCTGTCGAGCTCTGGGAGCGTGAGGCCAGCTCGTATGGTCTGCGCCTGGTCGAGCTGCCCATCAAGGAAGCCTGTAGGATTACGGAAGATAACCCCTTTCGCAATCCGTACAAGATCGTCCTTGCAGCTCGCCCTCCCGACGAACAGCCCAAGACATACCTCGGCCCCAATTCGTTTGGCCCGCAGGACGTCCGCATCAAGCACTTCTACCAAGTCGCCATCCTAAAGCACTTTGACTTTGTGCTCGATACCGAAGCAGCCACCAACTTCCCCAGCAACGTCGACGTTCACTTCTCCTGGGGCCAGCCCGACTACCGCTACACGCAGTACATCCACCGGTCCGGTCTCATCATCACCCAAATCACCGATGAAGGCACCTTTCTGCTACTGGCCAACCGCCTGTATAGCAAGCGCAGCGTTGTTGCCCGCGACCTGCGCACACAAAACACCCCCATGCCCTCAGAGTTCCAAAACACAGCCCGCTCCGGCCGCATGATGTCCATGGCAATGGCTATGGCCAATACAGACTCCACGTCGCCCATGTCGTCGCCTGCCGTTAAGCCCACTACCACCATCAGCACAAGCCACCTCTCGCCCGCCTTCTCTGCGGCCGATTCAACCACCACCACGCACGCAGCTCCGCCCCGAACCGGTAGCATTGCGCCCGTCAACATCAACTTCAAAGAGGCCGAGGCTGTAAAGGATGCTCTAGAGTCCTTCTGCGCAGATGCCGAAACCCTCGAGGCCTTCTATAAGCATCTTCTTGAGAGAGACGAGCATATCCCAGGCACTCCGCAAACCGCATCGAGTATACCGCCGCCTCTCTCGCTCGAAACAGATCTCGACGCCCACATCCCAGCACTAGGCTTAGGCCCGGGTGTCTTGGGACAGGAGGCGCTAAGTGCTGCGCCCGGAGCAGCCATGTCGAGTGCCGTCAAGACTGGTAGCCCCATGTCCTTTTTGCGACGAGGCAGTGTTCAGTACGACGGATTGGGGCTCGGCTCCAAAAGTACCCCCGCCACCAGCCGCAAGGACGCCTCGTGAAATACACTAAGCAGGCGGTGTTTGTATAATTATCATTTAGTTTCACGTATAATGTAGCAATTGAGCGATTTATGTTGTAAGAAACGTCTTTCTGATTATTTTATCCTAGTCCATAAACTTTCCTCCATAAGTCTGGTATCTTAAAATGCAACGGTCCTGAGAATTGGCGCTCTTCACGCCTCTTCCCACTGGTAGATGTTGTAGCTTCCTTTTTTTGTTATTGTTTGTAGTTTTGAATGAAAGAAGCTTGTGAATTTTTGTACAAGAAATGTCGCGTCAAAGCCAATATGATCTGTGCGCGCCAGCTGGCGTATAAAAAAAGAATAGAAGGAGTATTGAGGACTTGGCTTCGGTGCCTGTCTGAAGTAGAAAAAGAAACGTCGGGGGAGTGAGAGGTTAAAACGATTAGAGGGAATCATGAGAACAAGCTATTTACACGAGATGGTAGAGAGGTTTATGAAACCGGGGCGCTAGGATCGCCATCAGGAGGGGGAGGGTACCCTAAGAAGAATGCTGGTTAGGACAGGACATACGATACACGTGTGATAAGGGATCAGGCTTACAGAAGGTACAGACGGCAATGATAGCATACAGGCAAATCAGCAGATAGCCTTCCAGCCAGTGACTCTTGCCATCGCCAATCAGGTAGTTGACGAGTAGCACGGCGACAAAGAGGACGGCAACTTGGAACATATCGAAGCTGAGATCCATGTACGGCTGGTTCATGCCCCAGCCGATGATGACAAGCAAGGGGATGAGGAAGAGGGAAACCTGCATACTCGAGCCGACGGCAACGCCAATGGCGAGATCCATCTTGTCCTTCATGGCAACAGTGACGGCGGTAGCGTGTTCAGCAGCGTTACCAACGATGGGTAGAAGAATCAACCCAACAAATTCTTTCGACATGCCGCTCTCCTTGGTGAGTTCATCAATAGAGCCAACCATCGCTTCGGCACAGAGGGCAATAATGACGGTGGAAATAGCAAGGGTAGCAAGAGCAACGAAGAAGTGAAGCTGAGGCTCTTCTTCTTCGTCTTCTTCATCATCGCGGAGCTTAGCATCGCCAGCGTTCATGACCATGCCAGATACGCGCTCTTCATCTTTATGGTTGGCCATACCGTGGCTGACCATGGAGCCTGGGAGAGCGAGTCCTTGGCTCATGCTAAATCCTTCCTCCTTGTCGCGCGAGAGGGGACCCATAGACCAGGGCTTAGCAGGCACCTTTTGGGACTCCTCGTTGAAGACGTCTGTATGCGTCTTGAGCTGGAAAAAGAGATAGGCGGCGTAGACTAGCAGCAAAATAACAGAAGTTCCGCGGGAGATCTTAGCAATGTCGACCTGCTGGGGAAGAGGAGTAGGTCCTTTGCCATTGACGACAATGTCAAATACGGAGGGCACAATAACAGATCCCACAGCAACGGCGAGCAGAGATGCGGCAGTTTGGGCAACGGTAGTGTTGAAGTACTGCTCGGTGCGGCGCAAGCCACCAAAGAAGAAGCAAAAGCCAAGAACAAGAAGCAGGTTGGACAAGATGGAACCGATCAGAGACGTTTGCACAATCTGGACTTCTTTGTTGCTAAGGGCAATGATGGCAATGATGAGCTCGACGGCGTTACCAAAGGTGGCATTGAGCAGGCCGCCAATCACCTCACCGGTTCGCAGAGCAATTTCTTCCGTAGCAAAGCTGAGCATGGCAGCAAGGGGGACAATGGCAATGAAGTTGACCAGGAAAACGACCCATGGCTTGATGGCGGGGTTGTGCTCTTTAACGTAGTTAAGAGCAATGCCGACTGGGGCAGCCAAAATAAGAATGTTGATCCAAGAGTTTAAAAAGGTGCGCTGCAGCTGGTTTGCTATTGTAAAAGGCATCTTGGGCTTGACGTGGCGAATAAGACCGTCTTTCTTGCCTTTTTCTTTCGAATCATCCTCTTCGGGAGCGGGCAGCTCATCCTTGGAAGCATCACCAGCCTTGCGCTGGCGAACACCGTCTGCGTCAGTGGCAGGGATGGTGCGAGTCGTTGTGTCCGTGTTGCCAGCAGGACTGGAGGCTTCTTCGGTTTCGTTGTTGGAGTTTCGAATGGTTTCCGATGCGGAAGCCTCTGTGGGAATGCGACCGCTGTTGGCATTGGGAGCTGTTGCAAACTGTCGCAGACGGGCCCCCTCTCCTCGGCCCTCCTCCGCATTGCTAACATCCCAAGTGTCGGCTCGGTTGGACGGCTTTCTATTCCAGGATACGTGACGGAACGGATTCCATGTTTGGTCGGCAGAGGAGCGGCTGACGGAGTGCGCCAGACGCTTCACGTTGTAGTGATTATCTTTTCGCATATTAGTAGCAGATCGACGGAATGCACATCTCAACAAGAGGATGTATGTGATGAGGAAATGCAATTGAGTGCAGTATGAGAAACGAAGAAAAGATGCGCCGGGTAATAACAATGATGACAGGGAAAGCAGATGACGAAGGCTGATGACAGCAGCAACGACCGAAAAAAAGTTCTCAAAATGGTTGTGAATTGATTATGCTGACGACACACAGAGCCCCCGAGAAACAGGAATCTAAAACATGGGGAGGAGGCCAGCGAGCCGCAAAACAAGGATTGGCGGCGCTTGGGGGGCGGAGCAGCAGTTTCAGTGGAGCCAAGCTTTAGGCTTTAGCGGTGCAACTGCACCAGGCTTTGTCCCGGCTGGGACTATACCCGAACTAGAAGGACCAGCTTTGCGGTGGCTTTTTTTTGGGACGAAGCATTTGAGCTTGTCAAGTGTGGAGTGCATGTGTCTCCAGTTGTGTGATGTGTAGAGTGTGTGTGTGTGTGTGCTGTGAGGGTGTGCGTGAAACTGGGCGGCTATTTGCACCTTGCTTTTCTTGCAAACAGCAAGATGGTGGCGCCCGTCGATTCCTGTTTCTCGGGCGCATCTAAACCATCATATTGGTTACGCTGCACTTGTAGCGTGTATGTGTGCGTGCTGGAAACAAAGCAAAAAGGACAGCTTGATGTTGTTGCCAGTGGTAGTAACAGTGATGGTGGTGGGTGGTTGGTAGCGGTGCAAAGGGAGTGGCAGTAGGGCGGGCAGGCGGGCTGGGGTCCTAAAGGCAAACGGAAGACGAGAGCGAAACCGACGCTACTTACAGGTTGGCATCGTGACTGCAACACGGAATGTAGCAGCAAAAAGCAAAGGTTGTATCAGATTCTCCAATTGCTCAAATGCAATAGAAGTTTCTCTGTGTGAATATCTCGAATCGGTCGTGCCTGAATATCAGTGCTTGGCAAATCGAGAGGCCAAGACGTCGAGAACCAAACAAAAAAAGGAGGCCAAGACGCGATCTGCGATGCCGAGAGTTGTGGAATTGGACAGTCGAGAGGGCAATACAGTCAGAAGCAGATAATCGAGAAATTATCCAGCTTAATTTTGTATCTTTGTATTTTTTGGTTCGGTCCCTGTCGTTCTATCGGGCGGCCTCGGTGGCGACGCGTGCCTGGACTAGAAGCTAAACGATGATGGTGATGATGCTGATGCGAGGGGCGCAGCAAGGCAGGATGATTTTGAATTAGCCGGGGCGAAGAAATAAAATAAGAGAAAGGAAAAGATGTAGTCGACAGAGTAGAAAAAGATGAAGAGAAAGATCACCAGCCAATGGAGATGATTAAGAAGGAAAGAAGAAAAGGATTAAAATAAGACGGCAAGGGATCTGGGCAAAGGAGAGATTTGCTCAGGCAAAAAAAAAACAAAATAGCAGGCGAGACACACACACGGCAGACGAACGACAGACCACCCACAGTGCCTTAGCATGGCCCAGTATAGCGGATGACCCACCCTGCTACAGCACCCCCGCGCAGTACCGCGTGCCCCACAGACCGCCAGAAACACACATAAACGCTAACGTTAAATCCTCCCCAACGGAGGCCGCCAGCGCACCAACACTGCGTCACTGGCGGGCGCCACACACTGCTTGGATGCGACGCCACTTTGGCCCACGACTGAGATTACGCTGGGGCCACCGCTCCGTTTAGAGTTATTAGCGTGTACCTTGTGTTGCAGCAGACAGCCGTCTATCCCTATTTTGCCGGGCCTTTTTGGGCCTACAGGTACTTCGTAAACAGACATTTCATCATTGACATCATCATTCTTGCTGCTGCTTGTGCGAAAGCAAAACCTTGGTTTGTGCGATACAAACACAGCATGAAACGTACCATCCTCACACCGCTGCGTCTCGGATAAAGCAAAATACAGGAAAATTGCAATATGTAGCGACGTATCTCATATCTAGTGGCCTCCAAGGCTGCAAGCTCAATGCGCTCCATTAGTAGGCAAGGAAGGAAAGCTCCCGTCCCGACCCAGTAAACCCTGCCTGAGGGGGCAACATAATGTATATCTAAAGTAAAGTCGTAAAAAATGTGCCAATGAAGAACAAGAAAATAAAAAGCCAATTGTTAAATGTCAAATCTCTCCGTCTCCAAGCACAAGCTGCTCTTCGCCGCTTGTGCCCTGCTCCCTGATGCGCCGTACCCGTAAACGCCCTTGTTCCCTGTGGCTGTCTGTGCCTGAAATCGCACTTTAAAAGTTGCCCAATATATTTCCCGTGTTGCTTTTCGGATAGCCACCTATGCCTCGTCAGAGATGCATACCACGTGCCCAACCCAATGCATTCAGTTTGAAATTCAGGCCCATTCCCCTTCCACTACTTCATCTCGTCTCCTCGATCCAGATCGGGCTCGCTTCTTACGGCCGCCTGGCGTACCTGCCGCTTTTCTCTTGCGACCGCGGTCAGCTAGCTCGCCATCGTCGTCATTATCGTCCGAGCCAGCTTCACTTGGTGTTGCTGGACCTTCCATTCCTATCTCATCCTCTTTGGCTACCTTGAACTCCTTATCGATATTCATCAATTCGACAAACGCCCGGCATGTTGCACCCATCTTTTCCGGCGATTCAAGCCCCGTGGAGTGTCCGGCTATTTCCTCCCATACGCGATCTCCATGAATTCCTTGAACCTTAACTGGTGTTTTGTTCAGATCCTTTGCGACAGCCTTAGCCTTGCTGTCGTGACGGCTGGTGCCCATGCCGTAAATACGGCGCAAATAAGTCCGTACGTCCCAAACGAAAAGCAGGACCATACAAGCGGCAGTCAGTTGCTTGAATCGCTTTGGATCGAGTCCGGCTCCCAGAAGCGGTGCTGGTGCTGGAATAGCGGCAGCTGTTGCATCGCCGCCGAGACCTGCTTCTGGAATAACGTCCTCACCTTCGGCATCGGCATCCTCGCCTTCAGCATCTTCACCTTCGGCATCCATCGTCACATTGAACAGCTCGGATTCAATCGCTTGCGCCAGAATTGCGCCAGTGGTTGTAACGATTTTCTCCAGCGTGTTAACCGTAGTCTGTATTTCACCAACGGTCTGATATTCCAGATATGCCAGGTTCTCAACAATAAAGCGAGCATAAGTTACGTGTGCCGGTATGGGAGCAGAGACGTTCAGCCTCGAAAGTTCAAAATCGACCTGCCCACACAACTTTTCTAGAAAGCGCTGTCTGTTCTTCATCTTGCTGATTTTCAGAACGTCGATAAGCATATGTAGCTTGGCTTGAAACGGTTCGGTCGTAGCTCCATGACAATCTTGCACAATGTCTCGCTGGTAGTTGTAGGCAGCTTGTACAGCTTTCACATACTCTCGCTCTAGCACAGTTTCGTGCTTTTCGTGCAGGGATCGGTGTTCCAGATAAGCAAGCTCTGCAATTTTCTTGTTCGCAGATGTTTCCAAGGTAATGAGTGTGACGCCAGTCTCTTTTGGATGGGTTAGACCTTGTCTGTTGATGCTTCCCAACACCTCCATTGCGAGGTATGCAGTGTCATCCTGACTGCTTAATGCAATTCGCGTAATGTCTTGCAAAAATCGCTGGGTTGTGGCACTAGCCACATCGTCAAAGTTGGTACCTCCCATGACCGTCAACTCCTTCTTCTTAGAACCCGTGTCTGCTACAGCAGACATTTCGGATCGGCGCTCTTCGCCTACCAAGAATTCTTTGAATGATCGAAGAATCATAGTCTCCAATGCGGGTATCCGTTCTTGAAAAACTTGTTGAAATGCCGTGTATACTTTGGCAAGAGCATAATTCCGTGGCCATGACTGACAAACCAGCCCAATCGCTTCAAGGGAAGCCTTGCGTGCTTCAAGAGGTTGTTGCGATCCAGTGTAAGGGGATAAAATATCAACAATCAGCCTTGGCACAGAATCTCCTTTCCAGTTTGCAAATTTTGCTTTGAAAAGTTTGATTTGTTTGTCAAGATCACAGTGCTTCGCAACGCTTCCCACAATGATGGCATATGCAGACAACAGGCTCAGCCGTTTGGCATCCATTTGAGTTCCGAGCTTTTGTATACCTGCCAAGGCTGAGGCTACTAAATTAGCCAGAGGGCCGATATCATTCAGCAAGTCACATACAACCTTGGCACAAGCAATAAGATCATCCAGTGCACCGCGAGACGAAATCTTGCCAATACCTTTGAGTAGCTGCAGGCGAACCTCGGAAAGAAAACTCGAGTTCACAGTCGAAAGCTGTGGAAGCACAAGCTTATAGATCACTGTGACGGCCCGAAACGATCCAAGCTCCTCTGCCCCAGTAAAGCTGGCTAACTGAGGTTTCAAGAGTCGGACTTGTTCAAAGTTGAATAACTTGGCATCGGCCTTCGCAAAAATGGTTAAAACTTGCAAGGCATCTGGGCCCGATGGTGCAAGGCCGTCTTCCGATTCCGGATTGTCAATCAACCCAAACATATCTCCAACCAGTTTCGAACAGACATTAAAAGGTCCTTCTGGAGATTTGTTGTTATTGTTTGGTCGCAAAATCGTCTGGAAGACCTTGTCAAGGATTTCAGTGACGGTGCCAGTCTTCACAGTCTGAATAACAAGGGCAACATGCTCCGTAATGGCCGTTTGGTAGGCGAGTGACCCGTCATTTGTGTAAAACGGTACAAACCAGATCTCCTCAATCATTTGTTTTGCAAGTTCTCGGACACCTTCATCAGGATCCTGAATTCGGCGTAATAGGCCACTGGCGATGGCGCTTCGGATAGACTTGTTTCTATTCCGAAGATATATATCACGCGCAAGCTTCATAGCTCGTTTGCGAACTCCCACTCCAGCATCTTGAAAGCGGTCAATGATTTTCGGAGTAAGACTGGGCTCAAGCGCTGGCCGCATCCCTATGCAGTTTCCCAGCAAGCCCAGAGCAGAATCTCGAACTTGCGTAGATGAGTCACTGGCGCATTCAAGGATCAGCTGGATCACGCTTGAGTCTCCGTCCAAAATGGACGGGTCCGTCTCCAGCACTTGGTTGATGCTTTTTAAGCTTTTGCTGCGAACTGTTGCTTGGTCACTTGCCATCGAGGCCAATAGAATGTTAAGAATCTTAGCAAAAGATTCGCAAAGCGGGGATTTCAGAAGCAAAATCGAAAATGAAAATTTCGCTTGGTTTGACGTGATCTTCTTGAAGGTGAACTCGTTGGAAAGCCATGTCTTGTCGTCAATCATCCTTCGTAGGCGGTAAGCTAACAACCCCAACGCAGGGTCACGATCAGGGTCATCATATTCACGAGCATCGTAGCAAGCCTGGGTTTTATAAGCCCAATCGGCGACAATAAACGACATTGCGTTCGACAGATGTGCATCTTCTTTGCAACGCTCTTGCACATATTCAAGACTGGTGCGAAATGGCCCAGCCCAATCAACGATTTGCTCCGCCGGTGCTTTCCGTTCGAGCACCTGAATGGCGAGATCTGCTAAATATCGCGAAACGTCATCAGACTCGCCCCCTTCAAACGAAGTAGCGGTGCGCTTAACATGAGACCGCAATCTAGAGATGGCAGCGCTCATAGTTCCTAAGAGCTCCAGGGCCATGTTCTTGGTAGGAACTGCAGTTTTGGGGGCTTCAAATAATTGCACCATCATGAGCATGAGAAGTCGTAGCAAGAGCTCCGCAGCTGGCCAGTCAGGCGAATCCAAGCAGGTTGTAAAGTCCTCCACAAACAAGTCGAGTAGATTTCGGTATGGGGTATCGCCTGTCTTCGT
This sequence comes from [Torrubiella] hemipterigena, assembly GCA_000825705.1. NCBI lineage: Eukaryota > Fungi > Ascomycota > Sordariomycetes > Hypocreales > Clavicipitaceae > [Torrubiella] hemipterigena. The sequence goes on from CDHN01000002.1 coordinate 1,166,043, forward strand.
AGCCCCGGCTGCTCGCGTAACGATAAAGTTTATAATAAGTGATGCGTTTCTGGTAGCAGTATCTACAAGAGGTGTTGCGGCTGCGTCAAGTTCTTGAATTGCAATGGCATGCTGCTGGGAGGCTTGTTCTTCGGATATTAGTGATGATGTCGCGGTTACTCGGCCATCGATACCTTCTTGGTCATCCCCAGCAATACCCTCCAGAATGGTTTCTCTTCGAACACTGTTACGGCTGATTTGGCCTGAGCTGGCTTGAATAAGTCGCATGAGAAGAGCGGATATCGGCTGGATACTTCCACCATCGGCTAATTTGAACTGCCTCGAGCTAAGCTTGCCAACAGGAAGCTTCTCCAACGAGGTTAATATATCATTGATGATTCCCTGTCTTTGATCGAGTTTCGATAAAAAGATTTGGCAGAGTATATCCATAGCAGATGAGCGAATACCGTCAAACTTCTGAACGCCGACGACGGATTCTCGCTCGACGTATGCGTTTTCGACAAATATGAGTTTCGAGGCCATGTACTCTAGAGTATTGATGGCTGTTTCTGATAGCTCAACGCTCGAAATAACTTCAGCAATAACTGCGAGGAGCTTTTGGCAGGAGACAAAGACTGGGGATAATACCTTTCTGTGCTTCGCGAGTATTTTGAAAAGATTTGCGCCTTGACCAACAGTTCGGAGTTCAACCAAGGGAGATATTATATCTTCAGTAATGAGCTTGGCGACGTTGACACAATTCAAAATTGTGGACTCGGAATATAGCTGCTTGTCTTCTCGGCCACCAGTTAGCATGCGCAGGCATGTTCGAGCCGCCTTTAGACTCATGTCTATGTCTCCAAGTTGCAGCATCCAAGCTTCTGTAGCTTCTTCATTCCAAGAATTATCAGCGCGCAAATTGAGCTCATCTACTCGCTTGACGCTGACCTCGTTCATTTTCATAAGCTTCAACAAATCTTCAATTGCGACATTGTCAAATACGCTGAGCTCGATAGCTTTCTGAATGGCACCATGAAGCTTCTGTTGAGTTGAGCTATTGACGATTATATCTTGATCCGATACTCGAATGACAAGATTCTCAAATCCTTGCTCTAACGCAAGCGCTTTACCAACAGCTCTGAATATGCTGCGTATCAAGGATTCAAGGGCATCTAGAGCGGCAGATGCACGTTGCTTCTGATCCAAGCCAGATCCCATTAAATTTTGTTCGACTTCAGCAATGGCAGTTTCATCTTTGCGCGATGACAAATAGTGAGGAGCGTCAACAGTTTCCTCGACTTGCATATACTCTTCGGTAGCAATATTTGATTGCTGAATAGTGACTGAGGATCCTACGGGATGGCTTTCGGATGAGGCATCTGGAATATTGGCAATATCATCAACTGGTATATATGCAGTAGGATCGAAGTCGGCTTTTACTGGTAAGCCAATCTCAAGTTTAGCGGGCGGTTGATGGACAGCGACATTTGTAGGTTTTGGTTTCTGCTTCGATGCAGGACTCTTGGAAGTGTTCTTCTTCGCATCCTTTGGTGTCTTTTCTGGTGTTTGTGCGTTTTTGGTGCCATTTATATTCTTCTCTTGTGTGATGGCTTTAGCCGCTTTCGTTGGTTTGAAGTATGCTTCCACTCGTTCATGCACCTCTTGGGCAACTGGCGTAAGTTTTCGGGACGGGCGGTGCTGGAGCGGTTGCGAATTGAGATTAACACCTTTTGATACTTTTCTGAAGTTACTACGAATATGTTAGAATTTTGCTGAGAGTCATCGTGAATGGAAAGCTGTATCGTAAACGTACTAGTGTGTTCGATGGCTGGAGCGCACGTCCTGGAGGACAAAGTCCGCTGCTTGCTTAACCATCTTCGATGATAGCCCTTGGCTTAGACCTTCTTGATTAATACTTTCATATTCATCTCGTGGGAAGAGATTGGCGACGCTAATTGCTGCTGAGCCGGAGCCCAAACTCGGGTCTGGGATGATATCTACTTCCGTTAACCGTCTGCGAAAAGGGGCTGGCAAGTAAAAATGGCCTTAAACGCAAGCTTACCTGGTACAAAAGGAACAGTTGATGTTTGAGGAGAGTATGGCAGTGCTTCTTGAAGTGTGAATGGGCGGACAATAGAGGCCTTGATATCCGTTTGCAGGCTACGGTTGGTGGGGCCATTCAGGTTCTGTCGACGCATGTCGGCCATTGTCGCAGAGTGCTACAGCTGGCTGGCAGCTGGCATAATGGGAAAAGGTGGCACCGATGTCCGTCTATTTGAACTAGACGAGGAAGGCGCGACGCGGTCGTGGCTGCCTCGCTGGAAGATGACAGTTGGCGGCTGCGTTTGTCAAAAGCGTTTGCGACGATGTTGCGCGCGGCGACAAAGCGAGTCGGTCGGGGGTCGAGGCGCACAGTACGAGCGGGATTTCTTGTCGCAAAAGGCTTAATTTCGCACCGATGTCTATACTGTAGGCATAGCTAGGTGAGCTGTGCTGAGGTGGTTGACAGAATACGCAACCGTGAATTTGAAGGTATTTTGGCGAACGTATGCGGTTGCATCACAGAATGTCCAGATCGGGGTTGGCGCCTCCTAGCCTGTTGTACCCAGCAGTTGGCCAGTCAGCGCCGGTGACAAAGGGGAAAGGTCACCAGCAACTTTTTTCCGAGCCCGACACCCAATCTAGAAACAGACCCACAATTTCTTTTTCAGCGTCAAGCATTTTTTTGTTGTAGACGACTTCGACGCTCTTTTCCTACCAGACGGGTGCACTTTTGACCAACATTTACACATTTTCTACTTTATAAACATGGCAGCTATCGGATCTCTGGTGTTTTGCACCGCTTGCGGTAACCTCTTACCAGCAACAAAAGGAACGGACCGCAATTCCCTTCGATGCGAAGCCTGTGGCGCTTGGAATCAAGGTCAGTTCAGAAGCTGCGACTATAGCCCAGGGCAATGACAACTGACATTTTTCTTTCATTTTAGACACGGGAGCCAAGATGATTACGACCCAATCGAAACCTTCCGACTTTCCCTCCGCCTTGAGACAAAAGCTTCAGTCCAACGTTCAGGCTGTAGAGCGCCACACATTAAACACTGAAATGAGAATCAACGAGCGCTGTCCCAAGTGTGGAAGAGAAGAAGTCAACTATACAAACGTACAGCTCCGCGGTGCAGATGAAGGTTCGACAGTTATTTTCATGTGCGACTGTGGTCATTCGTAAGTCAATCACCGTACATGCTGCATGTCGAACGGACACTAACCCAAACAGATGGCAACAAGACAATTAAGAGAGAAACGAAAGCGATTTTATTTATATACCAATGACCAGTCTATTCTATGCAACATAACTTTTACGCGGAGGCACCCGCAACTTCAGGAATCAACGCATATTCTGCCTGACCACCTTTTTCGTACTCAGCCATATCGAGGGCAACAACAACGCTTTCCCGAACGACTTGTTCCTTATCATTCAAGAACTTCTTAAGAGTATCCTCAACACCCTCTTCATCTCCCAAGCTACCGAGAGCCTCAGCAGCTTCGTGACGGACCATGCTTTCCTCGTTGAGGTCACCGAGGGCGGCAGTCAAGGCTGGGATGGAAGCAGGGTGTGACAACTGACCAAAAACGAAGGCAATCTCATGTCGGAAGAGCGCTGACTCGTCGGCAAAGCCTTTAGCAAGCGCTTCAACGGCAGGGACGGCTGTGGGAAGATCGGGAGGGGAGGCCAGATCGCGGAGAGCAAACATGGCCCGGTAGCGCATGAACAGAGGCAGCTTGGTATCCATCAGTTCATTACCCAGCTGGTCAACAGTCTTCCCAGTGTCGGACATGGGGGGTGCAGGGTCCACAGAAGCAAAGTCACTTGTAAATATCAAAAGTTAGAATCATTTCACAATGTAGCGTAATAGCATGAGCCCTACCTGGCCTTTAGTTTCTCCTGTTTCCTCGCCTCGGAGTTCTCCCATTCAATTCTGTCGATAGCGATCTCGCAGGTTTCTGTGACTACAACTGCCTCTCCTTCGCGGTCGCGGAACTGTTTAAGAATTTCAAGACTGCTTGTGTTGCCAAGAGCGCCTAGGGCCTCAGCAGCCTCGTGTCTGCACATAGGATCTTCTTCAAGGTCGGATAAAACGTTGCGGAGAGGCTCGATCGCAGCATCATTTCTTGTCTGGCCGAGACAGTATGCCAGCTCATGTTTGAGCAGTGCCGAGGGGGAAGCGAAAGCGGCTGCAATAGCCTCAATAGCGGCAACAACACTCTCTGGTGACTGTGAGGTCTGGGCCAGGTGTTTAAGAGAGAATAGCGCACGGAATCGGACGGCCAGAGGCGTCTCCTCAGAGCACAGGCTCGTTCTGAGGCTTTGGATTGTTTCGGTCGACATAGTTGGGTTCGATGGCTAATTTTGAGAGTGTGGGACAGCACGTATGGAACAGCACGAACGGGCCATGTTATCAGATGGTGCCGCCGTGAAGAGAAAAATTTAGGTGGGGTGATAAACCGATAACGCCGACCCCGCCAAGGAAATTTTTGTGTGTGCCTTCTTAATGCAAAGTAAGACAGCTTCTGTCACCATGGGTAGTGGATAACCACTACAATACGGTTCCGTGGTCTAACGGTCATGACTGCGGATTCTGATTCCGCCAGCGAGGGTTCGACTCCCTCCGGAACCTGTCTTTTTGCATTTCGTAACATTTTTGCTTTTGTTTCATTGTGTCCATTTTCAAGTGGCAAATGATACCGAAGTCGTAATTCTTTTTATTCCAAATTTAATTCAGAAGGGAAAACCGTTCAAAAGCTCGACAAAAATGCTTGTCGACGTACTCACTACCCTACGGTGCGCCAGTCTGCTGCGCAAAACAGATATACTCTGCACACTGTTTTCTTATTTTAGAAATTTGCTTGTCTCTATTGAAGTAGATTAAAAATTGTTCATTCTTTGCCGGTAGTGAGACCAAAAAGTAAATCTTTGGAGTGGTATCCATGGCCGCTTATTGCGCTGATCAATCATGAAGTTGAATTATTAAGCTTTAAAATTGGCCGATATCGTCGCCACTTGCACGTGGAGGGTTGATTTTCGCAACAGCAACCCCGCGCCTCTCGACGCCAAACAGCACGAAACGATGGCACCGTCCCTCGAGGAACGCGATAATTACAGAGAGGTCATTGCCAATCCGATCAAACAAAAGCCAGACCTTGTAGCTCCCGAACCAGAACACTGTCCCGGGCCCGAGTCCGAGCAGGCGGGTTCCGCTGACCAATGCAAAGGCTGTCCAAACCAGGCGATTTGCGCGTCGGCGCCAAAAGGCCCGGACCCTGACATACATGTCATCTCATCGCGGCTTGAAAATGTCAAACATAAAATACTCGTCCTCAGTGGTAAAGGCGGCGTCGGAAAAAGCACATTCACGTCGTTGATAGCACACGCGTTGGCCACCAACCCGGACAGCAACGTCGGCATAATGGATACGGACATTTGTGGGCCGAGTATTCCCAAGATGATGGGCGTTGAAAACGAAACGATTCACGTCAGCGGATCGGGATGGTCGCCGGTCTGGGTTATGGAGAATCTCGCCGTCATGAGTATTCAGTTCATGTTGCCAAGCAAAGACGAAGCCGTTATTTGGCGCGGCCCCAAGAAGAACGGACTCATCAAGCAGTTCCTTAAGGATGTGGAATGGGGTGACTTGGATTTTCTACTCGTTGACACACCACCTGGCACGAGTGACGAGCATCTTAGCGTCAACTCGTTCCTCAAAGAAAGCGGCATCGATGGTGCTGTTGTGGTAACCACACCACAGGAAGTATCTCTGCTTGACGTGCGGAAGGAGATCGACTTCTGTAAGAAGGCAGGAATCAGGATCCTCGGACTGGCGGAAAATATGAGCAGCTTTGTATGCCCAAAGTGTACAGGCGAGAGTCAGATTTTCAAAGCTAGCACTGGAGGAGGCAAGGCGTTGGCCGAGGAGATGGGTATACCATTTCTAGGATCTGTGCCCCTTGACCCAAGGATAGGAATGGCATGCGACTACGGAGAGAGCTACTTTGATTCGTTCCCGGATAGCCCAGCATGCATTGCCTTCAAAGGCGTGGTGCGCGCTCTTGGGGCCCAACTGGGTCTTGATACTGAGTCAATTTTGCCCGAGTAGCGGGCTTGTACACTCCCAAATACCTGTATATATGATTGAACGAAGCTATGAATTGATAAAAAGAAAAAAAATCTTTTCACAAAACTGCTCGCCTATCGCACCCCATTTGCCCTAATGCGAGAAACTCAACGGTGGCCCGTGGCGTTGGATCGGTCCCGATCGTGCCGGAGACTTCTAAGCTTACCGCGCGGCTGAGTGGTGACGATAGTAGACGCGTTGCTTGATTAAGCCTAAAAAGTAGGCCAAACAGAAACAATTATAGTCCAGATTTGTTGCAGTCGAATTCTCCCGTTAATTCTGCCGGATAGGCCAGCTGAGCAGCTGAAAATCCCCGTCGCCGCAGTACGTAGCTAGCCGGCACGTGCAGACCGTATATACTGTAGCTACTGGCGCGTCCCAAGTTGCTCACCACCAAGCAGCTTCCTTCGCCAACCCCCCGCCTTGACCCCACCCAACCCGGGGCTGTTCTAAACAGCGCATCTGCCTTGGACGACATTGAAGAGCTTAAAGTCGATATTGGAAGCTAGCGTGGTATTCTGTATGGCTTCAAGTCTGCCATGACGGAGCCCTCCGCTTCGCAACACCCTCGAAGGAGACGATGGGCACCCAAGGTCAGGACGGGTTGCAGTACATGCCGGTACGTGATAATTGTGATATTCCGATGATTTTCTCCTTTCTTTTGCTAATTGTGGCGCCTATTGGATAGATTGCGGCGAGTCAAGTGCGACGAAACGAAGCCAAGCTGCCTAAAATGCACTACAACAGGGCGACGATGCGACGGATATGCATATGGGTTGCATCCGGCTGTGGCAGCTAAGCCAGCTACAACAGGCATCGTACAGCCTGCTGTGAAAATCACACCGCCTCAGGTTGACGCTACCAGAGAGGAAATCGAACTATTCCACTACTTCCGCGTTGTCGTATCGGGACAGATCACTGGCGCCTTTGACGAGATGTCTTGGACCGACAATCTGCTGCAAGCGATACAGCAGCAGCCAGCCATTTGGAGCGCATGTATTGCGGCATCGGCCTTACATAGGGTTTATATTGACATGCCAACGATGAAAACAACGGTCGCCAGCCAACGGGACAGCTTGTACCTAATGGGCCTCAAGCAATACCACTCATCTTTGAAGCACATCATCTCCATCACTCAGCAAGATATTGTATCTCTAGACGAGCAACTGTCAATCTTGACTGCGAACCTCCTCTTCCTCGCCCTTTCTTGGTACCGGGGTGATATGGTGGAAGGGTTCAATCATTTATGCAACGGGATGATGTTGATTGCTCAGTGGCGTCTGTTACCGCTGCTTCTAGAATCAGACGGCAGCAGACAAAACAGCTTGCTACCAGCAGAATCCTTACTACTGACCTACATGCGAGCTGATAACTCTACGATGCCGTCTCGTGACGCTGACAAATCGGTGCTTGATACCATTGTCATCCCACCCGCTGTCAGCAGCAAGGACTTTGCTTCCCCTAGCGACGCCTACTTTGAACTGGAATTTCTGTGGAATGCGGTGCTGAAGATTACTCGAAAGACCTCGTTGTCATCGGAGCAAGCAGACCAGGGTCCGACGCCTGATATTTTATATACTTTCCGGCCCGTGTCACAACGCTGGGGTGAAAAATTGATGCGATTCAAGAATTCCAACGACTATCTCGAAACGTACATGGAATCTATAGTAGCTCTCAAGGTACGACATGCCTTTATTGAGGTTCTTTTGAGTCTGGACTTGAATGCATCCGAACTTGGATGGGACGCTTTCGACAAGTCGTTTTCCAACATTGTTGAGCTGGCTGAGACATTGGCAAAACGGCTCGAAGCATACATATCAAGTAAACAGTCCAGAAGCGGCCCTGCAAGCAATATTGTTCGACTTGCAGCATCTATGACAGATGCTCTTGGCCATGTGGCTTGGAGATGTCGTAACTATAGGATACGGCACAGGGCTCTCGATATAATCCAGCGTATCCAGATCAAACACTACCCAACGGACAACACTGTTCTAGCCAAGATTTCGGTGGCGCTTGTTATGGAAGAAGAAAGTATCTGGGCGCATCCCGAGACTAATGGTTGTGGGTGCGTCCCAAGATCCTCCATCTGCCTCCGACACCGCATCGTGTACAGCCGGATACAATGGGCCGCCGATGGCGATTTCCTTTTATTTCTACGAACCATGGATGACATTTCCAACAATCGGCCCGCTAGATCAGTTAATGTGATGCAGTGGACCAAGGCGATGTAATGGGACATCTACCAAAAACCAAGTCACCGATGTACATACTACGGCCGTTTAAATATTGGCCTAGCAGAGCCTGAGAAGTTATGTCGGTCTGCAACTGACTACGGCTTTGCTCTACTTTCTCCGTTTCTCTTTTTGACGATCTGCAGTTCTTCTTGTTTACGATATCCCGGCGTCTCATTCGTTCTTTTCGCCGCTCTTAGCGAGAGCTGGCAGGGTCTCCATAGCGTCTCCTATTCATTTAATCCATTCTTCCTCCCACCTCCCACTTTATCACTGGAGATTGTGCTCGACTTGACCCTATATCGCCTCCTTGAATTTGCATCGCAAGCGAGCATTTGCGGAGCAGCCCCACGGTCGCAATGAATCGAGTCCCATCAATCTAGATTGGGATTTGCACTAGGGTCCAGCAGCGCGATAGCGATTGTTTGTGATATTGGCTGTACCATGCTGTTGTGAACTCTCCATGAAGAAAACATCCTTAAAAATCACAACATTTCACCAAGCCTGCTGCTCTTCGCACACGTTTCACCACTGATTACATTGGACTGCTTGTCTGAATGGGGCAGGTATCATTGGGACTAGCGCGATGGATCCTCTTGCAGCGCACCACAGACCGTCGGCATGGAAGCGGACGTCTTCCGAGAAGAATCTCTAACAATCGCATTCGGTAGACCGTAATGCAGAACTCACTTGTTGCGGTTAGCAGTCGGGGTTCGTCCGGGAGGCGCAGCGGCTTCGGCTACGCTCTAATCAGTACGGTGAAGAAAACGTGCCGTCTTTACGCATAATGATCATCTCGCTGACGATTGCCAGACTGGGGGGTCTCTACTGGGTCATAAATCGAGTTGCCTGTTTGGGTTTCCGCAGAGTCGGTCGCTCCAGTTTATAGCTATGTCGTTGCAACCAAAAATACAGCATCATTCGCCCGTCGGTTAATTGAGGGCATTCTCAAGGCCCCTGTACCATGGGGAAACTGATCTACCCCAGTGACTAGCACAGGTATATATACTGGTAGTGGCGCTGCTTGGCATAGCCCCGTTATTGGGGTAGATCTAGCTAACCATATTCTCATCTGCCTGCTGCCGCGATGAAGTTTTCTGTTGCCATTCTCGGATTTGCGTCCATTGTGACGGCTGCATCCAACACCTTCCACAGACCTGACAGCCACTGGGATTTCATCATCAAGGGTGGCGATGTCAAGCGCTCTGTTGAGGCTACCGATGCCTACCTTGCTGACTACAGCATGCGCGGCAAGAGTGTTGACCCGTCTTCCTTGGGCTTTGACAAGGTGAGGCAGATCAGCGGCTACCTTGATGACGACACCAATAACAAGCATATGTTCTACTGTAAGTTCCGAGAGCGTAGATACCAAAGCCAACTATTCGTGACAACTGCTAACTGGTACCTAACAGAGTTCTTTGAGTCTCGTAACGATCCCAAGAACGACCCCGTTATTTTGTGGCTCAACGGCGCACCTGGCTGCTCTTCAATGGAAGGCCTGCTCTTTGAACTAGGCCCTGCCATGGTTGACTCTAATCTCAAGATCACCACTAACCCCAACTCATGGAATAACAAGGCCAATGTCAACTTCCTTGACCAGCCAGTCGGTGCTGGCTTCTCGCACGGCGCCAGTGTCAACTCCAGCTTAGCTGCCAGCAAGGACATCTACGCCCTCCTCACACTCTTCTTCAAGCAGTTCCCTCAGTACGCCACCCAGGACTTCCACATTGCTGGCGAGTCCTACGCTGGCCACTACATTCCCCAAGATGCTGCCGAAATTCTATCTCACAACGACACCAACATTAACATCAAGAGCATCCTCATTGGCAACGGACTTACTGATGCCTATAACTAGTACCCTCAGTATCCCGAAATGGCTTGCGGTAACGGCGGCGCCCCTGCAGTTCTTGATGACAAGACGTGTAAGATGATGAGAGCCGCTGTGCCTGGCTGCTAGGCCGCTATTCAGAAGTGCTACACAACACAGGCCAACAAAGACTGCGCCAATGCTGGTAGGGCCTGTTCCGACGTTGAGAGCCCCTGCTACAGCGGCAATCGCAACCCCTATGACGTGCGCATCCCATGCGAGAGTGGAGGCGGCAATCTCTGTTACAACGGACTCGGCGATGTGCAGCGCTACTTCAACCAGGGCTTTGTCAAAGAGGCTCTCGGTGTTGAAGTCAAAAGTTACAAGAGCTGCAGCGACATCATTAACCTCAACGTCGCCCGCACTGGTGATGGCAAGAAGCCCATGCACATCTATGTCCCCCCGACTCTTGCTAAGGACGTTGCTGTCCTTGTTTATGCCGGTGATAAGGATTACGCTTGCAACTGGCTCGGCAACAAGGCCTGGACCAACGCCTTGGACTGGCCTGGCCACGATGCTTTCAACAGCGCCGAGATGAGCAACTTGACTGTTGGAGGCAGCGCGTACGGCTCTATCAAATCTGCTAAAAAGTTTGCCTTTGCGCGCATCTTTGATGCTGGTCACTTAGTCCCCCATGATCAGCCCATTGGCATAGTCGACCTTGTCGACCGCTGGATTGCTGGTGAATTCCGAAAGTAAAAAGTAGAAAGGGAGAGCGGAAAACAACAAGTTCAAAGAAAGGTTGATAACATAGCATGTTAGAGTATAAACACACAAATAAAAAAACGCATATATGCCAACCTTATGGCTCAAAGTGAATTTATATTTCTTGTTCAATCGTGGTATATGGTGAATGTAGTTGCATATTATGAACACACATATTGCCACAAAATGCTCCAATAAGAGGATCCCCTCAGTGAAAGGACTCCTCATGCGTTAATCATCTGTAAACAGCACATGCTTAGCAATATTGCATTAAAGCATTGCATTAATTTCCAGGCTGATATGGTTGAGATGGTCTCCAGCGTCTATTCGGACACAAGCTTGTCTGGAATCTCCTCCAAGTCCTCGACCGACTCGATATCGATTATACGGTTCACCTCGCTGGTGTTGCGCATGAGCTCCTTGGCGCTGGCGTAGAGCATGCGGACTTCGGCATTGCATGTTATAGGGAGGTAGTAGAGCATAACATAGGGAACAGACATGCGTCCGTCGGGCTGCATGACTCTGGTGTCAGTTCTAACAATGGCTGTGTATAGTTTCTATTGCATTGGGCAACTCACCAGAGTCAGCGGATAACTTAATAGAACAAATCGAGGGGCGTGGTCCGGCAGATCGTCGCCGATTTCGTCAAGGGAGGTGTATACTGTCTTGTCATCGTCTTGTCGGATCTCGTGGGTGTTCTTGTCGATCATGTCTTGGAAGAGAGGCACACTGGTTAGCTACGGCGACCACACTTGGGCAACTGATTAAAAATATACGCACAAATAACGGCCTGGGACTCCTTGGCCCTCGAGGTCCCCAGACGGAACTTGCGAAGGTGTTCCCTGGTCTCGCCAGAGAAGCTGTACAGTCTTGATTCGGACGCCTAAGGAAGGTCGTTAGCTTGTCGATTCTCGTACAGATGGAGAATAGCCCTCGCGACCAGATTGGTGACGTACCATGGTTACTATCTCTCTATTTTCCTTTTCTCCGCACCGCAAGTTCAAAGAGCTCCGAGGAAAGTCGCGACGTCGTCATCGTGGTGGTGCCGCGGGGCTTAGCGGGGCAGTTTCGACGTGGCGCAGGCTTTAGGCTTTGTTCCCTTTCCCTGTGTGTGGCTGGGGACTCGAGACGCCACCACACTTCTGTGCTGGCGAACTTTTTTGCTTTTTTGCCTGTGAGAATTGTAAGACAGAGAGTGTACGAGCTGGAGGGATGAGAGCGTGACCACAGGAGTAGAGTGGCTGGTCTGGCGGATTGAAAAGCCTCACGTGTTCCTCGTCGGGGTTCTGGCCGTAGCCGCCGTTAGTGTATACAATGGTTCATGCACAAAAAATATCCCGGTACATGAACGGCAGATATCCAGTATAAATTATACCACAGTGGAATTACAGAGATCAACTTGGCCCTGGTATAGTTGCCGTGTATGCCACCACAAACGCATTTGTATACAACTTCTCTTAAGCGTGTTTCAATAACTCTCGGCACAGATGCCCGCCGTTCTGAATTATTATAAATACCTTCCCTTGGGCTTTGAAAATAAAAATATCCATTCGGTATACAATCAAAGTAATTAAAAAACGTGGGCGTCCTGCAAGACTTGTATAAGTCCAACTGGTGCATTCCAGATTTGGTTACAAATTGGAGAACGTGGGGGCACGCATCCCAAAACGGCTATATTTTGGAGAACGCTTTTCCGAACATCGGAAATCTAACGCTAAGCACAGTAGCACTATTTGGAGAGAAAATGACTTAGCATTTTTTAGTCTCGTCGTAAAGAAAATGCTAGCAAACCTACTAAATTATTGGACATGGCGCGGGGCTCTCCCAATAGCTGCCTAGTTGGGTGTAAGCGGGCGTGGTCTATAAAAACCATGATCAGCTTCTCCTCCCTGCTACCCCCATGATAATCAAGGCAAACCTCATTACAAGAAAGCTAGTAAAATCAAATACCAGTATAGACATGGGATCCATCGCCTCCAACCAGTTCCCAACCCATGCAGGCAAGACTCTTCAGACTGTCGACGCAACAGATCCTACCATCTCGGCCGACAAGCTCGAGGCAATCCTCCACCGCGATGGTGCCTTCATAGTCAAGAATCTTGTTCCCAAGGAGCTTTGTGAGCAAATACGCAAAGACCTGAGACCTTCCTTCGAGACAGATATTGTCGACGAGTCTGGTTTCTTCCCTACCACGACCAAGCGCGCTTTCAGCATCCTCGCCAAGTCGGATGCGTGTATCGATCTTGTCGTGAACCCATTATTCCAGAATCTTGCTGCAAAGATCCTAACAAGTCACTACACATACTGGGAAGGGCAGAAGCAGCTGACTGTTAGCGGAAAGCCCCAAATCGCAACCGTTGTTGGCTTCCGTGTGGAACCGGGAGGCAAGCAGCAGGCTCTGCACCGCGACGATGCAGACTATCATACTCGAAACTGTGATATGCCCGTCATGCTTGGATGCGTCACTGTAAGTCTTCTGTATTTCTTTCGTTTCCCATCATGTTCATTGTTTAACAATCTTCAAGGCCTTGACCAAGACAACCAAGGCAAACGGCGCCACCATTATCATTCCACAAAGTCACCTCTGGGGCCCAGACCGCTGCCCTCTCGACGAAGAGGCAATCCCGGCTGAACTGGATGTTGGTGATGCAGCCATCTTCTTCGGAAACGTATATCACGCCGGTGGCGGCAATGTGACCAAGTAAGCCTGGCCACTAAACGTTTTCTCTTCATTCAGCACTAACATGGCCCGGTAGGGACGAGGCGCGCGAGACCATTGGCGTTTTCATGTGCAAGGGAACGTTGCGGCAGGAGGAGAACATGTTTCTTGAGCTTCCACCAGAGATGGCCAAGGAACGAAACTTTTCTCCCCAGCTGCTGCGGCTGCTTGGGTATGGCGTCTGCGCCCCGGCGCTGGGGCTGTACAAATACAAGGACCCCATGGAGTCCGTGTTTGGCATCATTGATGAACATACCATTCGAAAATAGTTCCCAGAATAGCCCAAAATAATACATCAGATGATCAAAAGAACCATGTGCTACACGAGCAAGATGCGAACGCCACCTCTCTGCCAACTCTCAGCCAAGGGTCGCCAGTCGGTGTCGTGACCGGCCCAAAACGTCGTGAGAAAGTTGAACACCACAGTGTAGTGTTGAAAGCCTGTAACCTTCAAAACATTGTCGAAATGTAATTTGACCTTTTGTTGCCGTGTGGTGTCGCCGTGGCTCTCTACTCCTGCTATGAAGAATGCCCATGGTAAATTTTGAATGCATGTATTCATGTCTTCCAGTGAGTCGATTTGCTCAAACAGCTTGGTCAACGTAGACGCTCTATCGATGCTTTCATATGAATCGTAGCCGAGACACCGGTAGGAGTATAGGATGGCTGTGTAATGGTATATATCCACCAGGCGGATAAAGTCTCGCTGAGCGGACTCTGTTGCAGAAGATATTTTCCCGGATGCAATCAACGTCGCTCCTCTCGCTTGATTAAATTTCAGCCTAATGTCACTTGCTGACATGATGGGGCTACTTGTTGTTCCTTGGTTATCGATGCTGGCGACCGGCTTTCTGGATAATAATGTGATTTCATGGATCAGGCGCAGATAACTGGCAAACAAGCCATCCGACCCTTCTGTTGGGGGCAAGTTGGTCCCTTCGATGTCTGCAACGTTGAATGAAGTCGTGCAAACGAGGACGTCGTAAATCGCCAGCTGATTCCTCAGAAACGCAAAAGTCTGTCTCTTGGCGGCAGCTGGGTGGCCTTGGAAGATCTGGACCAGCCTCCGTGCCGCTAGTCGATGTCCTTCAGCTACTTCAATCTGCGACCGTGACATCTCATAGCATGCCAGCATTAATATTGACGCTAGCATCCATTCTGCGTCTTCAATATCGTCTGTGGTGGCAAGTTCAAACCCGTCACCAACACGCCCATTCATCTCTTTGAGTTGCGCCTGGACCAGTGCCAAGCAGGCATCGCGGGCTGTCTGGTGGAACTCTCTTCCCTCCTTGCTGAATTCCTCGGATCCATGCTGAGACGAGATGGCCATGATTGCATATCGCAGCCCGAGCGTGTCCATAGCTCGCGGAAGCACCTGTGTCCTATACAGATTCTGCTCCGAGTCCATCCATACCATGAGGCCGGCAAGATTCTTGTCGTAGTATTTTAGGAACTGCGATGGCTCCTGGCCCAAGATTTCGTCAAAGACGTGGTCTGTTACCAACGGTCGCTGTCTTTTGCGTCGCTCGGGCTCCTGCACGGCTTCCTCTGGCTGCGCCGCGCCTGCGTCGCCTGCTTTTGATACGGGAAGTTGGCGACCGCGCAAATGGCCACGTACGGCCACTCCGTTGGCCCATCGCAGTTTTCTCTCGTAGCCAGGACATTGTAGCCCCTTCTTTGCACATTTGAGACACGTCGGCAGCGTCCCATCGCAATGGATGCGCCGCCGGTTGCAAGTCCTACACTCTGTGGGATGTAGTGTTAGATTAGTAGTGTAAGCATCAATTATGCTCCCTTACCTCTATCCATTGGGGCCTGCTCCTTCAAACTATTCTTTTCCATTATATTTAAATTATGAAGCCATGTGGTGTGCACAGTGTGTGAATAGATGAAATGTTTCTGGTTTAATGATGGCTTTTGGGACGCCAGGTGGGGCCACTTAAACAACAGGACTGTCATGGGTATAAGTCAATTCCCTTTATTCCCAGCCTACTCGTCGTATTCAACGGCAAAAGAGGTGATTAAGGTAGAGATAATTATATTTTAATTGGTATCATTAAAATCTCGACTCGTTCTAATATCCATTAAAACGTAGCCAGATTCCCGTCTCTTGTCAACTTGGCTACAAAAAAAATACATAGTGGTGTTTGGTTAACGGCTGTCTTGCTTGCCTGCCAGTAAAAGAAAGTAGTAACAAAAGGCTAAGAAAATAAAATGAAGTTGAAAATAAAATCGTAAGCTTAGGCATTCTAGTGCAGCTTCTTCTTTCGATAGACCATGGCGGCATAACCGGCGCAACACTCAGTCTTCATGTCATGCTTGCACCAAGGGCACTTGACAGTCATGGAAATTGAGCCAGCAAAAGCGCTGTCCTCGGCTGCCAATACTGCATTCGGATCAAGCATGGCTTGATAGAGCTTGCTTGGCATATCATGGTAATATTTGCAAGAGCAGCATTCAACAAAGACCTTGGCAACCGCGCGACCGCATTCGTCAACGGGAGAAGTGACATTGGTATCCTTTGATCGGAGTTGCAGAGGTGGTTGAATGAGCTCCATTGCCTGCTGTTTGCGATCCTTTTCCAAATTGGGGAAGAAGACGGCTGCCATAACGTTGTCTGCTGCAGCTTGAACAGGATCAGCATGGAAGGCCTCAATCTGGTTGGAGCTAAACACCATGCAGGAGAATCGTTCGTCATCGCGTAGAGTTGGTGTGTTTGTATCATCCCCAGATTTGGCGCATCGTGGTAGATCCTTTTCAGATTGTGGTCTAGAGGTATTAGGTGTGGTAATGGAAGTGCCAGGGAAGAATGCCTCGGATCCAGAGTCATCAGAGGAGCTTCCATGGCTAGCAGCTGGAAATGGGGGGTGACGAGTCTTCCACTCGTCGGCCTTCCAAGTCTCGTGCTCAATCTCAGCAAGGGGTCTAACCTTTGCTTCAATGGTATTCATTACCGAAGACTTGAGATTCTCCCAGGAAGGAGAGGCAGAAGGTGCTGGTGGTGGCGCCAAACTAGTGCGAGAGAAGGGCTGGTTCTCATTTGCTGCTAATGTTGCAATGGCGGAGTCAATATCAGAAACTGGAAGACTGAATCGCGGGTTGCTATTGGCTGATACGGGAGAAAGAGGTGAGATGCAAGGAGAAGCAGACGACGAGCTTGATACGCTAGAGATCGAAATTCTCTCTAGGATAAGTGCAGAGTTGCGCTTCGAGCTCTTTCTAGGAGGCTTCGGGGGCGGGGTTGATACTCTTGCAAGTTCCTTGCTGGCCTCTGGTGCCTCATCTTGCACCACTTTCACCAAACTTCTAGTGTTGAAAACCTCTGGTACCAACGAATCTGATGATGCAAATCGAGTAATAGCATCAGAAGGAACGGGGCTGATAGTAGCATCACTGGTTTTATCTTTGCTACCAGCACGAGCTCTCCATCTCTGAATAGCATTGAGATCCGGTGTGGAAGCTGAGGGGGCAATTGTTGATGCTCTAGCGCGGGCTGGCATTCTCGTAATAGGAGGATAGGCACGTCGGCTACGATCCTTTTCTAACTTTGAAGCTGCAATGGTAGGCTCCACAGCCATGCAAGAGCGTCTGAATGCGGGATGAACCTCTGTGTCTTCTGGTCGGGGTCGCATTTCGACAGTTCGTTGATTGGCTTCGTGGCGTTCAATCTCGAGTTTAATACCTCCAACAAAACCCACAGCCGGGGCCTTGCTTTGATCAATAGAGCTTCTGCGAAACTCAAACGGAGATTTCAAAAGGTTTGTAAAAGATCCAGTGCGGGATCTAGGTCGGGGACCATCACGAGATCCAGTCGAAGAGCTATGACTGCTTTGAGGTCGTCCTCGTCCCGCATCAGAAAGATAGGCTTCCGAAGCAGCAGCCATTGCTTGCGCTTGAGCGAACATGTATGGGGAGGAGGCTGGGGGAGGCTTACTGAGACGCTTTGTACGTCTCCCTTGCGCCTTGGCCACTTCCTTGTTTCGCTTCTTCTCTTCCTTCTTTTCCTTTTTGTGTCTGTCGTATGCCTCCCAGCTGGGTGAATGGCAGATGGACTGTTTATCCGGGCTGCCGGGTGACCCCGCCGCAGGTACAGTGGCATCGTAGCTTATAGATGGCGGAGAAGTTCCAACGATGGCGGTATGTCTCCTAGCTCTCAAAATGTTGCTGCCCTCTTTAGGTGAGGACGGAGTTGCAGGCTTGGGAGAAGGCACCTCGATGGCAAGAGAGGCGAATTGCGGGTTAGCAATGGATCGACGGTCACCAGCAGATCGGTTGGCTAGTTTTGAAGCCTGAACATCGCTGCGTTTGGAGCGGAGAGTCGGGACCTGTGCGGAGGAGGAGTGTGTAAGTCGGGGTCTAGTAGGTTGGGCTACTTGTGTCTCGAGGGCTGCGCTTTTAGCACAGATGCGTTCGATCTAAGTGGCACAAGAGTCAGTTTCTAGCTCTGTTTGATAGACCTCATACAAGCAAAAAAAGAAGAACAAAAGAGAATACGCACCATAGCTTGTCTTTCCAATTCTAGCATTTGCTGCAGGCTATTGGAGCGATCTTGGTCTCCTGGTTCGAACATGGTGGCGGTGGGTGGTGTATGTGTAAGTGTGATTGGGTGTTTCGTTTGTTGGAGTCAGCAACCAAGTTGCAGATGATATTAGTGAGGGAGTGAGTATTATAATGCTGATGCAGCACGGTATAGAACGAAGCGACAAAAAAAGAAAAAGAGCGTAAGAATCACCAACTGGAGGTTGACAAGCCAGCGTAAAGTGAGTGACAACGCTGCACTGTGCTTCGTCAACAGCTGGCAGCTGGCGGGCTTCTTCTTATTTGTCTTGGGCGGGCAGGTACAGCACAGCGCAGCACAGCACAGTACCACGCGATAGCAGCCAGCAAGTCGGGGCAGTCAAATAGGGAAGGGGAAGGGAAGGCCGACGGCGGGAGGCAGAGCGGACGTTTCAACAATTATAAATTCCAACAAACGGCAGCGGTAGCAGGGGAGCGGAGGGCACGCGCCAAGAAGGTACGGGTTTGGTCTTTCTTTTAACGAGCAGGAATATTTATTATTTCTATTTTATTTTACTTTTTGCGTCTGGTTGCAAAAATTGCGACGGCCGGGGATCGTCCCTGAGAATACGAGGCGTGGCTTGTGCAGCGTGCTCCAGGCGGGGTGAGACACTGAAGGGCGGCCGCTACAGTGAGGACCCTGAGCTTAAGCTTTTGCGTTACAGCGGTGCACTGCGCTGTGCTTGGCCCGCCACGGGGCCTGCCGAGCCCTGCCACCCGCCACTTTGGAGGTGGTGACGTGCACAAGCGGCACAAGGTTTGGATGGCGTCGTGCTGGCCAACCTCCACCCTGCAGAACAGACCGCTGCCACCAAACGCAAAATAAGAAAGGAGAAGACACCAAAAAAGCAAGTTGGACGCATACTGGAAACAAAAAGGCTAACTTCTTCTTTTTCTTCTTTGAATAGACTCCCACATATGGTCATGCTATCTCCGAATTCCCCTACAACGCACGCTACACTACATGGCATCACGTCTTCAACAAACGCAGCATTTTTTTTACTTCCTTTTTTTTTCGGGCACTATAGCTACTGCAAGTAGCCATACACACACTAATGCAATGCCCTCCAGTGCGCAGGCAAGCCACAGGCCAATGCTGCCCTCCAGTAGTATTGCTCACTGCCACCCACCACCGGCGCCCGCACCACCACCAATAGCTCAGCTCGATGCTGCGGCGCGCTAACGGGCCAAGCTGGCCTAGCGCTCGACCAGTGACGTGCAATACGAGGCATGCTGCAGGCTGGACACGAGAAGCCTGAGACGCAGCGAATAGGAAGCGCCGGTGATGTGTCTGCGCCCCAGCAGCCTGGCGCAGCCCGACT
The DNA here is from genome assembly GCA_000825705.1 of [Torrubiella] hemipterigena. Lineage (NCBI taxonomy): Eukaryota > Fungi > Ascomycota > Sordariomycetes > Hypocreales > Clavicipitaceae > [Torrubiella] hemipterigena. Next base: position 1,185,593 of record CDHN01000002.1, read on the forward strand.
TTCATCAACCTGCGTCGTCCTGCATAGAATGCAGCAAGTGTGCATCTTTTTCAGCAGCATCGGTGCAGACCTCTTCGCCACCGGAGCTCAAGCTTGACCTTAGTTAGGGCTTTATTGCCGTGTCTCTGTCTACTAATCGCCATCTTCGGCAGTTGATATCGCCATTATCCCTTCAACGGTGTATAGCCTTAGGAGAAGTTTTCTCTTTCGGGCCCTCGCATCGGTACCTATTTCTACGGAGCGGTATGCCTGAAATTAAGCTGCTGCATTCCCTAGTGTTGCTGAAAATAGATTTCGCACCACAACGCGCCCCGTCCCCCCACGGCACGGCTTATACCCGCCGATCCACTCTCTGTTGCACTTACACGCTTACACACGCATACTAGATTACAGTCTCCACGATACACGAGTTCGGCTTGAATGGCATTAAGTGGCTTTCCAGCCAATTTCGTTCATCAGCGAACCATAAAGTTTGTCTCGCGTTGAATATATTACCCGTTTCCGCAATGCCGTCGGCAGAGAAGCTGGCTTTTATCCACAATTGGAAAGCAACTTATACTCCCTAGCTGGATGGAAAGTATTTAGGCCTTCATTATTATTATAGAAAGTAACATCTTCAACGTCCTCGTCCTGAGTGGATTCCTAGTCCTAGGGCCACCAATACGTTACAACGGTGTCCCGTGGAGAGTCCCTTCGGCCGCCAAAGCGTCGCATCCTATAGAAACGGCATCCCACTATTTTGTAACCTGTCAGTCACGGAAACTACGCGGATTAAATTGCACTTTACAGAAAACTGCGTTACCTTTCTACCCGCCCATGCCATAGGCGCTCAATTTTCTTTACTCCCATCATTACGTTATGAAGAGTAAAAGATAACTAGTTGGGATGTTCTTGGTCAGAAGAAACAGCCTCGCAGCAGTTCATGCCATAAATCTCCGTTTTCATATTAACAAGCAGCAGTTCAACAGTCTATACTCGATAAAACGCCAAGCTTGTTTGTCGCTTAACCCCCCACGTGTAGCTGGAACTATTCAGGGAACTGGTTTCTCTTAAATTTGACTCACTCGGTTGTACACTTGGAGAAATGGTTAACATATAGTAACTCAGAATAGTTTATAACTCAAGGTAACCTTTTTGGTGTCTAGTATACAAAGTTGAATAGTAAAATACAAAGAAAACGAAAGGCTCAAAAGAGAGAGGTCTAAATACAACAAAGAAAGAAATCCGCTAATACACAGTTTGCTAGGAAAAGAAAAACAACCGAGGAAAATAAACGAAAGTAACGCTGGGTATCAAAAAGAACAAAACCACCACCTTTGGAGATATCCCCCGCGCAACTGACGGGTGCTACTCAATAGAGGTCGTCCCTCTATTGATAGCGCTGTAGGTGTTCTGGTTCGGGACTGAAATGTGTCCAAACCTCCTCCCAATCTCCGTCTGTGTCTTTCTTACCCGATGGAGGGAAGCATATTAGTCGGCGGAAAGCATGCCAAGCGCGAATAAATCTCGTGGATAGCTCATTGGGAATCTTGAGACGGACCGCCACCCATTTCTGGTCAGGAGCATTGTCCAAGCGCATAGCCTCATCCGGATCACTAACAGGCTCGTCGGTTTCGAGGATGTGCTCGCTGGCCCATAAGCTGTGCTTCGTTTGCTCGCTAGGCAAGATGGTTTTCATGAATTCCAGAGAAACTGCTGTCGTGAGATACACTGCGCGCTCCGGATCGACCATGGATTTCATCAAGAGTGTCATCCAATGCGGGTAGAGAACAGCCAGATCCGTCATTGCCAGATGCGTTGAGCCAGCCAATGTCAGGAGCCAGCATGGTGCGCCATTGTCGCGAGCTTCTTTACAGAAGCCAACCACTTGATCGTAGTTGTCCTTCCAGTGCATAAAAGCTTCCGATGAAATTGCCATAATCGGTTTTGTTAGCGTTGTCTTCCGAGTCTCGCCACCAGCTGGGGTTGCTTGTCCCCAAGCATCCAGAATAACACCCTGGCCGAGCCAGGTGAGCGAGTCATCTCGGCAGAGTTGAACGGTCGTGGCTCCTCCAAAAGAGTGGCCCATGGCAGTCACCTTGTCCAAGTACATGGAGTCGGCCCAGTCTTCCCAGCGCACTCCGTCGAGGCCCAACGAGCTAGAGCCAACGTTTCCCTTCTTCCGCAAGTTGAGAGCCGCGACCTCGTCACCACGGCCGGCATTAAGTAGCTCTAGAACGTAGAAGGCTTCTTTGATTTCCTCTTGGCGAAGCTCGATCTGAGCAGAGCGGAGCCGCAAGTCGACGCCACGGGGGTTGTTCGGGGACGTATCTTGTGCGTTATCCTTTGGTAAAATATAGTCGACAATATAATAAGGATTCAATCCTTTCTTGTTGGCGCCGCGGACTTTTTTGCTGTGAGTCTTTTTCGATTCGTCTAGGTGCTCAGGCATTTGGGCAGTGCTGGAAATAATATCCTCAATGTTGGCATCGTCATTTAAACTAACATGGGTTCTGGCACCGCTACCATCTCTATGCTCCAAAGCAATCACAATACAGCCATGGCTAGCCAGTTCGCCGCAGATGGTGCTGTAACAGAGTCTAGATCCTCCGAGGCCATGGCTGAAGATAATGACAGGGAATCTTTGCGTTTCTGGGTCACTGGATTCCGGCTTCTCAGGCCCATCGACGGCAGGCGAGATGTCGTCGTGAACGGTCCTACAAATATGTGCATTTCGAAATGCAGGGAGCTTGGTAAAGAGTGTCGTACATCCTAGATAGCCAGTCACGGGAGTTACTGGCAGGTTTAAGTATTTAGCATATCCTCTCGCCGTCGCATATCTCGGGCGTGGCATCCAGTTGACACGACGCAGGTTCTTGAGGGCCATTTCTGTGTCGGCTTCTTTTCTGAGGTCGCAGGGATAGTATATTCCCATAAGGACGGTGTCGAGGCGCAGCACAGGTTTGCCATCTCTCTTCAAGTCGGATACTGGACGCGGGTTGCGAACTGGAACTTCCACATCCATGTATCCGACGCTATAGGCCCCCGTATAAAACGGTAGCTTATGGAGAAATCGCTCGCGAAAGGCCTTCTTGGGCAAGACAGCCCGGTTGCGCAACCGCTTGTGGTTATGTTTCATTGGTTCCGCCATGATGAGAGTTGAGCTTGTAGATCTGAAAGTTTGACTTGTTCAGGGCAAAGCTTGGGACCTTTTCGCATATCTACAGGGAGCGGGGGGCTGAGCCGCAATCTAAAGTTATATTGCATGGAACGGGAGGGACGAAAAAAATATGTCACCTTGTCATGGATGTGAGGAACGTTAGCGTGACGTCACCATAACAGTACCGTTTAGCTTGTGATTGAGCCCACCAACGCCCTGCCTGGTTTTTTCAACGTGGGCCCTGCAGATCTCCACAGAGGCTACAGTTTCCAGTGGACCTAGCGCCCTGGAAATTAAAAACACAGCGTCGGAGGTATGAGAAACGAGAGGTAGGAAAAAAAAATGAATAATAATAATGCCAATGCTAATCAGTTAAGATATTTTACGTAGCAACCTTTTGTAGTGGAGCTAGACGATGCATCGTCTCCCTAGCAGCGATCTGTTTCGGATACCATCGATTCTCTAAGCAGATGCGTTCTGTAAACAAGCTAACGGTCATATATCCTATACTAGGTGGCTCTCCGGTTTATAGACCTGGCAACTGCCAACAGGTAACACGGATAGATATACAGTATCCAGTGAAATGCGTATAAATAGAGACAGCTTGGAATGAGTAGCCAGAGATGTGTGGTAGGTGGATGCAGAAGGACCGCAGCAAAGTTTACGAGGTGTTTCTTTCCGAAATGTTTCTTTCCGAAAATTAACTCAGAATAAAAAAGTGTAGATACCATTCAAATACATAAATTACAGTATATTCAAGCCTTTATTGGAACCAATGCTTGTCGCGGAGCATAGTACAGCTGTACAACAGCCAACGGAACAACACAGATTGTATACCCACTATCAAAAGGGTCGCCATCAAAGCAGGGGCAGCCACGGAACGAAAATATAGTCCAAAAATTTCCAAAAATTTGTACTTTTAATTTTCATAAACTGTCTATCGATTCGCGTGACTTTACTCTTTTTTTTTAAACTCGGAACAGCATAGGTAGACTTTGGATGCTCGTTAATGAAGAAACTCAAACGCTTCGCTCCCTATGTAAGAGCCCAGCGGCCCACCCACCTTACCTCCTGCTTATGTAACCCTCTTTCGCCTCCTACCTTACACGCATGAAATTTTCTCCGCCAGGGCGTGACTCACGTGAGGACCTCTCCCGCACACAACCTTTGGCAAAATCCCGAAAATCTCAGCGGAGTAGAGCCGACGCTTCAGCAACCACAGTAAAATCACACACAACCACCACAATGGGTAAAGTTCACGGTTCTCTTGCCCGTGCCGGTATGTTTACACGTTGAAATGCTCGTCTTTTTTCAAATACTAATATTCTCCCAGGCAAGGTCAAGTCTCAGACCCCCAAAGTACGATAAACCCGACATTCGCGATTCGATGATGAACCGACCAAACTAACCACGATGCGTCAATAGGTTGAGAAGCAGGAGAAGGCTAAGCAGCCCAAGGGTCGTGCTCTTAAGCGCCTCAAGTACACCCGCCGTTTCGTTAACGTCACCCTCACTGGTGGCAAGCGCAAGGTGAGCTTGCTTTGGTTTGCTTGGATGGTGGCGTAGAATGCTAACAGACAACAGATGAACCCCAACCCCGGCTCATAAATGCATTTCTTGGTATGAAGGGAATGGAATGGGACGGAGGCTAGGCGAAAGTGTTTTTGTACGGCTATTTGATTGGCTGGGAAACGATTAATGTCGAGTCGATCGAAAGGCCGGGCATCCTCAAAAGGATAGAGAGCGATGCAACGACATACGACGACTTCACTTGGCGCCCGGTGGCGTTTGTCAATAAAATCAAAAATCAAAAATTATACACCCTCAAACCGACGACCTCAACGACTTTGTGATGAGATTTGCGATGGAGGGACACCTGAGAAGGACGGAACGGTGCATCTCTAGCAGTGGCCAGGAGCGACACCTTTCCATCATGGCACGGAAATTTGTGCTCTTCGATGCTTAGTGCTCGGTCTGGCTCAGATGACACGGCTCATGATGTTGCTTTCTCACGTCTTCAGGGCACCTCTCTCCATCGCATTTCGACCTTGTATGAGTAGATTGGCAAGATACAGCTCAGTTCCACGGCAACATTGGGCGAGTGGATGTAATTGTTGCAATCGTTATAATTTGAAAGATCAGCAACACTCAGCTCCTAATCTTGATCGCAACGACATTCGTAGTTAAGATATCGTAGATGTAGAAATGCTATGGCGGGAAAAGTCAGGTCACGTGACACGAACACTTCCACTACAGACCAAGCTTGAAGCTCTCTATCAAACTTCTAACTTCATATCCCAATAACAAAACGCCGCCCCTATCCTCGAAAAATGGCCGACACGGAGATGGATATCGACATGGCGGGCTCACCACCCACGCGTGACGAAGCACAAATGCAAACACACTTGAAAGCTACGGCTGTCCGTTCAATCGAAGGTTGGATTGTGATCGTCACCAACGTCCACGAAGAGGCCGATGAAGAGGCCCTACAGGACAAGTTTGGAGAATACGGAGAAATTAAGAACCTGCACCTGAACCTGGACCGCCGCAGCGGTTACGTCAAGGTATGTTTGCACAGAAATGGCCGGTTTTGTATCTGAGATTCGCTTTGGTGCTAACTTAACGTCCGCCCATAGGGTTATGCCTTGATCGAATACGCCACGTTAGAAGAAGCACGCGCAGCCATTGACGATGCCAACGACTCGAAGCTACTAGATCAAACAATCCAGGTGGACTTTGCTTTCGTACGGCCGCCTCCAGGAAAGGCTGGCCAGGGCGGTCGCGGGAACAGAAATGCTGGCCGAAGCGGACGCAGCAGAAGCAGAAGCCCTGGTGGCAAGGACGGTGAAGAATGAGTTGAAAAACAGGAGTTTGGTCTGGAAATCAAGCAAGACATGCGAAACACGGCCCATTAATGGCCGCTACGCCGGTGCGCAGTTGCGCGCCGGTACTTGTACCCTAAAGCTACATGGTAAGCATCATTCCTTTACGATTCATTGTTATTTCTCTCATCTAACCATGCAGAACAGAGAATTCATTCATAGCAATATACCCACAAGCCAGCGAACGGTCCCATACAGGGTCTCCGGCGTCCCCTATACGCTCTGAAGTTGATTCAGCATCAAGTGAGATGCACTAACACACATTTATCAACAGCATGGAAGTTGGAATTCACTCGTCGAGAGGTGCAGCCGCATCCAACTTGTGGACGTGTATAGATGTGAAGGAGGGGTGGCAGGCAAAGAAGGTGACGGCTCTTGAAAGAGATGGTATCAGATAGGTAGAAGGCCATGATAAATATGGGCTGGGTTATGAAAATTATTACAATGATAAATAATATCTGCCGAAGCGAATATCACATCATTTGTAACGAAAGATGTGACTAATGGTACGAGGTCCTTCAATGTGGATAACGCCAGGTATAATAAACCAACCACCGCAGCTAAATTGAATAATATAGTGCTGCGGATGAATCATTATCCACTATATATATCATAATTATTTGCCAGAATAATATATAGTATTATGTTAACCTATTTAGAAGCTTACAGCTTGCCCTGTTTTTGCTTCCGGGTAGTCGCGCGTCGCTGGACTGATGCAAGGCAGGCGCTGGCCCCACTCAAGCTGCCCAAGGTTAAGGTTCCACCTCCAGACTCGTCCAGATCGCCAGCTCTTACAAGCTGCACCTCGCAACAGTCGGACTCTCGAATCAAGCCGAAGCTACGAGCTCGGGACATGGGCAATTGAGATTATTCAGATGCCATTGATGGCGCCCTGGGCGCACTTGGAATGCCGACACGATGTATAATCGCGAGTCCAAAATCATGCGCAAGCTCCTCGGGAAGACGTCGACTGACACCTCTTCTGGCGATCTCTCTGTCACAACGCCCCCGAACCCAATCTCGTCCCTCTACCGACCTCCAAGATCGCAGAATGCCGCTCATTCACTTACAGTCCCCGCATCATGCGTTGATGTGACAGCCGACCGCCGGTCTATCATCTTTGCAGGGCCTCACATCCTCAAAACAGCCGTGGTGGACGCCTCCGAGGGCTCCAATTTTACTGTCAATGATGGAATTGACCTTCGCGCCGCTATCACGTCTCAGAAAACGTCCGGCTCGAGGGCTAATCTCGTGTCGGACCAGCTGAATATCCGCGACGTGAAATGGCACGGAGCCTCGACAATCTTCACAGCCTGCGCGAGCGGCCGAATATTCACGTACGACCTTACGCGAGTGGGCACGGCTGGCTCTGAGCCCTTCGAATACATACAAACTCAAGAAGACTCGCGTCAAGTGAACTCGTTGGATGTAAACCCGCATCTAAAGACTTGGCTTCTGTCTGGCAGCCAAGACGGTATCGCTCGCATCTTTGACATCTCACAACCACACCCGTCGCGATCTGGTGTGCTCAGCTTCAGACAACGATTTTCGCCCCTAAAAAGCAACGATCCAATTCGAGAAGTTGCCTGGTCCCCAACCGTTGGCCAGGAAATGGCATGCTGCACTGAGGCCGGCGTGGTACTCAAATGGGACGTCCGTCAAGCTTCACGACCACTCCTGCGAATTAACGCACATGAAAAGGCTTGTACTACAATCGCCTGGCATCCCGACGGAACTCACTTGATGAGTGCTGGCTGGGATGCTAAGCTACAGGTCTGGGATCTTGGGAACACAGCCGACAAGCGCCAGAAGCCAAAATACACACTCACAACACCAGCACCAGTTTCCACTCTTGCTTGGAGACCAAGTCTGTGGTCCAATACAACACAATCAAGGAGAGCAGCTCAGGTTGCGGTAAGCTATGACGAAACAAGTAGCAGACGCTACGGCTCGTCAGTTGTACACCTCTGGGATCTCGCTCGTCCCACCATGCCTTATAAGGAAATAGAGCGTTTCGATACATCTCCCTCGGCGCTGCTCTGGCGCGATCAGGACCTACTTTGGACTGTTGGCCAAGATGGGCTGTTTACTCAGTGTGATGTTGCATATGCACCGAAGACAATTGATCGCAGATCCACATCCGCCATAGCTTTCTCACCAAGAGGAGATGCTATGATGTTCTTGGAAGAAAGAACCCAGCCTAGCAGACCTAAAATAATGCTGAGACAAGCTGAGATTGATCCCATGCCGCAATATAGCACAAGCCCACGGACCCCGACTTTGAGTGTGAGCAAGAGTGACTCTGAAGACGATGTTTTGACGAGCTTCCTTGGACCTCGTCGGCGCATCGGCCACCGTCGGAGATTCAGCAACCGAGGAAACTCACAATCGCAGCCAACAACCCCTATCGATGATGCCAATAAGACCCTCACTCTCGAGCAGTCTATCAATGTCACAGGCACATTCAAGACGACCCAGAGCATGGCATGGGGCCAAATACCCACAGTTAAGACGGCATCCGTGTTTCAATACATGTCGGCCCACTATTTGGACATTATAGCAAAGGAATTACCAGGGCTTGATGATGAGAATACGCTTGCACAGCGTGTTGCAATCATTCTGGAGCGATTTGCTACAGTTGCCGAAGCAGCCAGCTTTTTCCGTGTTTCTCAGATATGGCGCATCATTGCCTTTGCAATGGACATATTACTCAACAAGCGGGCCGAATTCCACTTACATGCTCGACTCTCGCACTTCCAGAAACTCGAGATGGAAACTAGCAAAGCCTCCAACAGATTCAATCCACCGAGTATCCAGCTTCCTACTAATGGAGACGATTCGGCAAGAAAGTCTTCTGGCCAAGCTAGTAGCATAGATGGAAGGATTCACAATGTGAGATCGCTACTCTCTGAAGAGATTGAAAGCACCTCAAACGTGCCCACACCTCTTGCGCGACCTATTGACGGCAACGATGTGGCGCACTTTGATAACCGACAGTATCAGCACGGCCAAAAACTAGCTGCGATTGCCGAACCAGAAAGCCTTACTCTTGGGCCGTCTGTCCACAAGCAGTTCTCAGAGTCGCCTCGCAACACCTTTAGCTCGTCTGCAACGGACACTATCGGTGGTGGTAGCCAAGAGTCACATGAATCCATCACAGAAGGTTACGACTTTTACGATACCGAGGCTTTGGCGAGAGCTATTGATGTACCCTCGACACATTCGGATAACGTACCGAGACGAGCTAAGGCAATCCGTCAAGATTCTGAAGAGAGTTTTAGCCAAATATTTTCCATTTCTGATGGAACTAAGAGAGCTACGCACATCCCATCCCAGACTAATACGGCGACACGCAGCCGAAAGGAATCGCAATCGGAAGCAGGCAGCAGTGAGAGTAACGATCAATATCCCAGCCACATCCGTGGCGAACAGATTGATGAGGAGGACCAAAATGGTACAGTTAGAAGAAAGAAACGCAATTCTCGAACGAATGCAGAGTCACCAGAAGATGTGTTTATGATTTCACAAACAACAGCATCTGGTGATGGTACATATCCATCGCAGCAGTCGTTTTTATCTCAGTCAGACTCGGACCAGCTACAGTCGTTTCGCACATCAACCATTGCTACAGAAGCCAGGTCTCAGCGCGCGGATAGCTTCGTTAGAGCCGAATTTGAACACGATCCGAGACCGCACATTATCGACACAGACTACTTGCCTTGGCCTAACGACCCTGACTTTGAGACACTTAAAGGTGATATGCCACTTCCGGCCACGCTCAACCCATATCTTATCATACAGAATGCTCTTACTTTCGAAACCCGCACATCCACTCTAAATGCATCAGCCATGGCCCTGCTGTTAGGACCGCTGGTGCCAAATTCTGTTATTGACTCGCATCAGGCTCGGGCAATTCTGAAGCAGCATCACAGCAGACTGATGGGCATGTCTTTGTTTGTCGAGGCGGCCCTTCTACGAAAGCTTTGTGTCAAGGGCTGGCCCGACGGCTTGCCTGATTGGGGCGAGAGCTATCCTGGGATATTCTCCCAGGCTCAACAGCACGTCAAGAATGGCCTCTTCTGTTCGTCATGCCGTAAGCCACGCGAGAGTGAGCATGAGTCTGGAGACGCTGCCGTTTGGACCTGTGAGCGCTGCCAGGCCATCATGGACCCATGTGCTGTCTGTAAGCAGCGCGACCCGGAATTGGCGTCCTGCACGCCCGAAATCGCCGATGAAGACGGCTTGGATCCTGAAAGCTGGCTCTCTGGTTGGTGGTATTGCCCAGGCTGTGGTCACGGCGGCCACGCCTCATGTCTGCATATCTGGCACGGCGATTTGGATGAAGATGGGCTCGGGGCGGGCCCCGATAAGTACAGTGATGGATGCTGTCCTCTAGATGGCTGCGGCCACGCATGCTTACCTGGCAAATACCGGGGCGAGACCACTACAGCACGCTCTGGCGAAGTCGGGCGGGTTGCAGCAGACAGCTACAAGCCTCGAAGCTCCCCTCAACAACAACAGCAGCAGCAGCAACAGTCGCGGCGGACCAGCGGTAAACGGCGAGGAAGTCCGGAAACATGGCGACCTCTGCCCGAACGCAGCGTCAAGAGTGACTCAAACGACGTACCGCAAAGCAAGGCCGTTGGCATTGCCCGAGAAGCCCTCAATAAGAGTGGCTCATCATTTGGTGGCCAGACCGTGTCTGGTGGTATCCTAAGCTCCAGTCCCGGAAGGATACCAGGAACTGGAGAGCGCGAACGACGCAAGAGCGTCAAGTTTGCAAAGTCGGATTAAGGTTAATAGCGTTGATTGATTGGATTGTGTGGCGTCAAGGTGGATCGTCTGTATTTGTTTTCTCTGGTCTGGTGCTTTTCAGTAGGGCACTTCATATATATGTATTGCTTTATTTTAGCGTTGATGAAATTTCACTGAGAACCTGATCTTGATAAACTGAATCCGGTGAAAATTATGTTTTGTGTATTAAAAAAATGGGACAAGAAGGATTATAAACGTCTACTTAAAGACACAACTACCCCATTTCAATGCCAACGGACTGACTTCTAGCCAGCCACGTTCTCTCGCAGCCCCTTTGTACGTAAAGTAAATGTTGTATCAGACTCGTCAAACGGGAGTCCCAGGACCGTCTCTTCCGCCGCAGGACGCCAGCGCAGGCTGCCATTACCGCCGCCCAGAGCAGCTGCGCGAAGTGTATCACCGCGCTGGCCATGGGCTTCGCTATCAGCGCTACCAGGCCTACTACTTGTGATGCTTCCTGTATCTTTATCTTGTAGACCAGGAGGGATGGCGGAGGCGCGGGTTTTCAGATGCCCTGACCAGAGACCTCGCACACCGCCTTTCTTGCGCTCGGGAAGCTCCTCGGTTCCCGCGCTGCAGACGTAGAGGAGAAATTTCAGGTTGGCAAGAGTGTGCCTAATGTCGACTACACGCAGGCCCTGAGACGCGCAGAGGGCCTCAATGTCCTTGTTTAGCAGGAACCAGCCATATTCGAAGCGCCACTGGCCAGATGTCGAGCCGCCGCGGGGCAGGAAGAGCGGGAATTGGCGACGTCCGACATTCTTTTCGGTGAGGTGGGATATTTCGTCGTTGATGAAGGATTGTGAGCCGTAGGGTGTAATGGGATACGGGAGCGGGTGGGAGAGATAGTACTGGAGGTTGTGCGTGACGAGAGCTACAAGGCCAAGGCCAGCGGAGAGTGCTTCTTCGCCATATGCCCGAGCCGTTGGACCGTCGTAGACAGAGTTGGAGAGCGGGATACCGCATATTTGGAATGACAGCGGCGGTGCGTCGGGAATAGGTGTAATGGGGAATAAGCGGTTGAGTTCGGAGCATATGCGGCGTCTCTGGCCTCTAATATCACGATCTGACACGACAACGAGTTCTTTTGAAGTCTCTAGCTTCCCTCGGTTGTTCGCAATGTCCTCTTCACCGCGCTCTTGAGCTTCACGGCCTTCCTTGATAGCCGTTCTGCGGCTTTGTAAAGATTCCCGCAGCTCATTTCGGCGGCGCTCTGCCTGTTTGTTGATTCGTATTTGTGCTTGGACATACTTGTCAGCAAGAGCCTGCTCCTCCTGCGCAGCACCAGACCCGTCCACTACGGCGTCTTCTAGGATCTCGTTGATCTGCTGCGTAATGATCTTTTGTGTATTAATTGCATCTTCGATGGAGTGTTCGAGGTTGGCTAGCTTCATCAGAGCATTGTAAGATGATGTGCCAATGGGTGTTGCATCTCGAGGAGCGGCGGCGTTTGTAGGAAAGTCGAGCGAGTAGAGGCCATCCTCGAGGTGAAAGAGAAGCGAGTTTGGCGGAAAGTGGCGTCCTAGCATGGTGCCGATGAAGTTGAGTTTGCGCAAATCAATTAGCTCTTCTAGTAGAAAGACCCAGGTGTCTTGCTTGGGTCGCCTTGACCATATTCTTATGCAAAGGATCGTGGAACGCGAGATATCGGGCAACGAGTCGTCGAGATTGAAGAACTGGAAGTTGAAATTCTGCAGCAGACAGGCAGTTAGAATGCAATGCAATAAACGGGACAAAAGTAGCTGTATACTTACCGCGGACTTTTCGCGGACTTCGCTTATATATATCGGCTCGTCCTGTGTAGCGACATGCAGCGAGAAAAAGACATCACCAACCGCCGCATCCAGCACCTGCTCGAGCTTCTTCTGCCTCACCGACGGGGGAGTAAAGGCTGAGCCCAGACTCACTCTCCGCGGTTGCGGCGGCCGCGCGACATTCTTGCCTACTCGCAGGCTATCCTGTCGCAGCGTCTCGGACGATCGCGACGGATGGAGGGAGCCCGCTTCGCGCAGGACCTGTAGTTTCCGAGGGCTCGTATCCGATACATAGGCGTCGTCGGCAGTCCGCAGATGCGGCAGATCAAAGCAGAGGTTTCGCAGCGAGATGCCCTTTAAATGCCGGAGCTTCCTGTTCTGGGCAAGCAGACGCGGCCGTCTGGGCTCTAAGGATGACATGTCGATGGCATACTCGTGTTGTGCGGCGGGCGGATGAAGTTTATAATGAAGGCATTGGGCGGGCGATTAGCAAAGCGGTGAATTTGAGAGAATTGGAGAAAAGCGTGATCGTCGCACCTCGCGTTCGAACACCGGGCAGAGAAGGACGAGCGAGATGTGCGGAGGGGGAGGTGACGAGTTGAAGCTTTGGGGTGAGCTTGTGGATCTATGTGCTTGGGCTTCGGGTCGATTACGTCGTTGGGAGCGATGCGTGGTGCGCGACGGGGAGAAAACGCAAAGAAAATAAAATATAAAGAAAAATGTATAAATCAGAATCGTGGCTTTTAAAATTTATCTTCTATATTCCTGTAATTATTTATACGGGCAGCTTGCTCAAATCAGCTGTCTGCTCGAATAGGTGCGTCAACGGCGCAAACAGCTCCTCGCCGGATTCCCTTCCGCTATTCTTAATGTCGATCAAGTATTGCCAGGTTTGCCAGGACCAGCCGTGGCATTTATCTGGCTCCATGAGCTGTACGTGTCAATATTAGCAGTGGTGATACAATGGCTTGGATAGGTCAGGCCAGCTTGCTTACCTGCGGCTCTTGCGTCTCATCCACCATTTGGCAGAAGACGAAAAACGTGACGTAGTGTTTGTTGGCCGCGTCAAAGACGTCATTTGTGACATCTACAACCTTTACAGGCTTGACACGGAGTCCAGTCTCCTCTTCTGCCTCGCGGGCAGCACAATCAAGGACCGATTCCTTGAATTCGAGATGTCCACCTGGAACTTGCCAGAGTCCTGTAAATCAGCGATCATTAGCAGAGTCCATGATAAAATTACAATTTAGTCAAAGTCATATACCGGCTCCAAAGCCACCCTTGCGTTTGCCCACGAGAATCTGCCCTTTGCCGTTGCTGATAATGGCCGCTACGCCCACGCCAATCTTGCCGACTTCGGGTCTGTCTGACTGAGCCATTGTGTAACAATGAAGAAGTAGCAAAATTGAAATACGAAACACAGCAGAAACGTCCCCAGTCGGTCGATATATAAGAAAGTGGCAAGGCTGTGGTCACAGTTGAATTTCGGAATAGTCGGTGTTGAATCACAGCGTCTCCAGTTTATATCCAAGCGAGGGGAGTCACTAGCTCCAATTTGACATCTACGCCCTTTCAACCCGAGCAGACAAGATATAAACCGCCAGCTACTACATATAAAAATATTCAAAAATTATATTAGTTCATATCGATTGACGTAGAGCACGTTGCACCCGCATCTACAGTCAACACCGTCCCCGTAATCCATCTGGCCTCTGCTCCAGCTAAGAAGCGCACGCTGGCTGCACAGTCCCACGCATTACCTTCTGTCTTTAACAAACTCCTGCTCTTCCTGCTCTCTCTCATCTCATCAGACATGCCACCCCCGGCATTATACATCATAGGTGTGTACAGCATCCCCGGACAAACACAGTTAACGCGGATACCGTCCTTGCCGTGCTGCGAGGCCATGGCACGGGTCATATTAACAACAGCGCCCTTGCTGGTGGGATAGAGCAGGCTCGGAGTACCGCCGCGGATACCTGCAACGGAACCCATGTTAACGATACTGCCGCGGATGTTACCGTCACCGGGCTCGTTACGCAGCATGGCCGGGATGGCATACTTGGCCATGAGCATCATGCTCGTGACGTTGATCTCGAGACTCTTAGCCCACTCTGCAGCATCGGCATCTACCGCTGTGCCTTTGGCGCCAATGATACCCACGTTGTTGATGAGAATGTCGACGCGGCCAAAACTGCTGAGTGCGAGGTCGACGGCGGCTTTGCATGCGTCTGGCGACATCACGTTGGCGGCTGTGGCAACGGCCTTTCCTTTCCCCTCGCTGTTGACCATTTCAGATGTCTTTTCAGCCGACTCTTTGTCCATATCTATGCACACAATGCTGGCACCGTCTTCAGCTAGTAGCAGCGATATAGCACGGCCGTTGCCGATACCATCGCCTGCTGCACCAGCGCCAGTGACGATGGCTACCTTGCCTGCTAAGCTACGGTTGGCTCTTGTTGGCCTGTATTCGGACATGGCGGGGTTGAATTATAGGAGATATTTACAAGACTGTATAATTTATACAATTGTAGAAATTTGGTGTAAGTGAGGACGAGGTTAGCTTGATGCCCCTCATTCATATCCCGATCCTCGGTAACACTGCCTACTACGTGCATTAGTCACCGGTATCGCTGTGCTGCTATATGTACGTAAGTGCTACGGAAATGGTATGCCCAGCCAAAGTTTTCCAAGCACATCCTTTTATTCTATAAAACTGTAATAATTGCGAAAGATACTCGTAGAATACGCTTTGGTATTTCAATAGTCATTTCATCCCCGCGCTAACTTACCATTTGCCTCCAAAAACCACAACCCCTGCTCGCCCACTTGATACGCCTCCACTTACACGCCCAAGCCCTGCTCCAATAAACCCGCTTCCCACACCGCATTTACATATTTCTTTATAGTATAATTTACGCCTATTTTCTTTTCATATGCATGAGGTTTCTCCACATTGTAATACAATTCCAAGGCACTTTGGCCGAGTGGTCTAAGGCGCTGTGTTCAGGTCTTCTACAAAAGAATCTCTGTACGATTCTTCGTCGTGCAGGCGATTTTGAAAGCCTCTACTTCGCAGTCTAGAAATAGGCGTGGGTTCGAGTCCCACAGGTGTCATTTACTTTTGCTTTTTGCTGTTATTTTTGTTCATTTTTAATTCTCTTTTTGCTACGCTGGCTCAATCACATGTGGTGGCTCACAAAGGGCATCCTGGTAGTAAGAATGGTGTGTATTTGTATAAGTTTAAACATAATTCATGCAAAGTTGCATCCAAACCCAGTCGTAGAAAATAAAATAAAGAAAACCCTTTATATGTACCTCTAAAACGCCCAAAAGAGAAACACCTTTTTTTTACACTGTACAGCCCATCTAAAGGTCGTCCCGGTCCATGTTGGGCAGCTTGAGCTTCCATGGACGAGGCAAAGTAGGCAGTCCGATCCAAGTACGGTAGAATCGCCAGATCTCGTAGCGGGCAATGCGGAGGCTAAGAAAAGGTTAGTATATCAGTGGATTGAGAAATGGTATGTCCCTTCAACTTACACTGCAAAAGGTGCCCGCATCCAACCAGTGGCCACAATCTTAGCCGCTAGAACCACCATGCCCAGTTCATGGCGAATTTCCGCCATGACGCCGTCAGTCTGTGCTCCGTACTTTTGCATTCTGATTAATGCAATCATATCATCCGAGAGCTCCTCCTCCTTTTCTTCTTCTACTACCGGTGCATTCTCATCTACTTCTACGAGATAGTAGGGCTTGTCGGTAGGGAAGGCAGGCTTCTTCTTGGCTTCAGCCTCAGCAGCAGCCTTTTCGTCCTTGAGCGTGCGGAAACGGGAGATGGTGCTAAGAGACTCAGAGAGGCGAGCGTAGGTGTTGAAGAGCGCTACGAGCTCGGTGCGCTTAAGAACCGGGATGTCGTCGCTGTTGTTGTCAAACTCGAATAACACTTTGAGCGCGGTTCCGTAACCGTTGGTCTGGACCTTGCCCCAGAGGCGGCACTTGTCGCAGCCCACGCAGTCCATAAGGCGGCTAATGTTGCGGAAGCGGTTACGGAAGTCCTCCTTTAGCGAAGGACCTTCGCCATTAACAAACATGAGGCTCTCATCAAAGATCTGAGGGATGATGCTAGCCTTCTGCGTAACTGTGAGTACCTTGGCGCGTGTAGCAGCATCTTCGGAGGGGTCTCCTGTGCAAAACTGGTATTGGTCGGTTTGAAGATATGGGCCGAGTTTGGCCACGGCTCGCGTAACAAGGGCGTAGTTAAAGTACAGGTTGCTAATGCGCTCCGGGTGCTTATCCAGGCGCGTTTCGTAGCAGGCAAGGTTGGGCTGCCACTCGCCAGTCGTCTGGTTCAAGTAGTCCCAGCAGAGATGCGCGCTGATACTAGCATGCATACCCGAGACTACTCTATAAAAGACTCGCTTCTCCAAACACTCATCATCCACCTCGAAGCCAGTACTGGCCACAAAGGGTGTTTTGGGGTTCGAAAGACGCTGCTGCTGGAGTTGGGCCTGGCGGCCTGCGGCGTCCATCATCTGCTTAAAGTCCTGCACAGCAGGGCCTTGCGGCCAGCTGGACATGCCCAGGTTGGCAGATTTTGGGAACGAGCTCTTGGAGAAGCAGTTTTCGCGGTAAATGGCATCCCAGACCTGCCAGGCACCCTCACCAGTATAGCCGGTAAATCGTTCGGGGTTGCGCAAAAGGCTGACATAGTCACCCTTGGCCGACGCGCTCTCGTCCTCGGGGACACAGTAGTCTCTGTCGTCGCATTCGTCATCGTATTCAAAGACGCAGCTTTCGCCCACGTTGTCGCCCAGTGCTCCGTGCAGAGGTCGCTTTTCCTTCTTTGCCGTGCCACCCGGGTGCTTTGCTAGCGGGCCTTCGAGCTTGCTAAGTTCCTTTGCCCTCCAAACCTCGGGCACGTCGGCTTCGTTGTCGAGCGTTTCTACGGCGCAGCCTATGTTGCCGCAGAAGCCGTTCTGATCATCCCAAAAAGGGCACACTTTGTTGAAGAGGTTTAATCTATAGTGGGAGAAGAAGTCGGTCGTCTGGGTGAGGTCGTCGATGGCTGGTTTTACGCGAACGTTTAGCTTTTCAAGAGTCAAGTAGGAGGCGCAAGCGTCCTGGACAATTGCCTTGGAAGATACCTAGCGCAACGAGTTAGAGAAAGAGGAAACACACTGCTAACGGCCTGTGATCAAAATACTTACGGGACAATCGTCAGGCTCTGCACAAAGTGCTGGTGCAGCCCAGAGGGCAAACACCGAGAGATAGAACTGTTTGCCGGCAGGCTTCATGACGGGCAATGCGACAGCTCGTCTATGCTGACGCAGCTATTTGCAAAGGAAGCGAAAGAAGAGGCCAGCACCGTTGTTGGCAACAGAACAATGTAAAGCCGGTCAACAGAATTCCAGCTGCATGCAGGGAATGTTGGGGGTGAGGAGGAGCTCTGAGAAATCGACGGTACGGGGATATCGGTTTTCGGTAGCGAAGCGGCAATGCAGAATAAACTCTAACATAAAAAGACGAAGTAAAATGCTAATGTAAAAGAGAACTAAAGTAAGAACCCAGGTACTTTACGGACCCTGAAGTCGGATGGTTTCTCTGACTCGGGACGTCGGGAGGCGAAACGGAGAAAAACCCCAGGTGTATTACCAAGATGCCACGCTGGCGGGATGCCGCAAACACACTTACGCAGTCCCGGCCGGTACCTTGGTGGGCGTGCGATCGTGGCGCTAGTGGCCAAACATGGGCGGCGTTGGTGCACCTTTTGGCACGAAACACGTAGGACCCCACCACAGGCCCCTACAGTGCCGACTACACGTACTAACGGTAGGCAAAGCGTAGGTGGAGACTGGTACTATAGTGCAGCATTATAGTACGTATACAAAACCAATTTATAGTGCATGCGACAAAAGCGCGCGTGTACCTGGAAACTACTGGCGAGGCTGGCTGCGTGCTCTTTGGTAACGCAACTCTACGTCACTGTCAGCCCACGAAACATGCACTGGATATGAGCCGCAGATAGGCTGCATACGTCTAATTTGGTGGCGGATATTCGGTAATAAAAGTTCCATTCGAGACGAAACGCAGATGTTGATACATCAGCTTTGACAACCAAGCTTCACATTGCCGTTACTGCTGGTGTGGTCAGACAACACGCCTGTTTCAACGTCACGCGACTGTGCTTTCACGCCATGAGGAAGCCCTTTTATATTTTTGCTGCTGCTCACTAAGGAAAAAAAAAAGCACTCTGTATACATCAATTCCACCCATGTAACAACGCGAAAAAAGACGATAAATAGCTCCCCTCCCTGCACCTTGGGTGCGGGTTGGCTCCCAAGCAACCCAGCCAGCGATACCTTGCCGACTTTACAGGATACTGCAGCCAATGCTTCACCCAGCCAACGATGGTATTTCTATCAATCGCAAAAGGACCCTTGTAGCGTGTAAGAACCATTATATCATGACAAAGCGTAAAAAAAGAGGAGGACGGAGAATATCAAACAACCCAACCATAACGCTCAAACTTTGTATGTGCGTATTCTGCTACCGAGGTGTTGGTCTCTGGCGTGCCACGGTTGAGTCGACGGAAGTGATGGTGACGCACAATCAAAACTTGCTCTCGGATAACGCTCACTGGGGAGGCTGGTAGTTCAAGGGGCGCCTAATAAACAGACAAAGCGGTCAGTGGTTTGCTTGCAGATGCGGTTGTGGGGTTGCCGGGCTCGCTTACTTGAACAGGAGGATATGTGGCTCGGGTTCGTGAACTTCGTAGTGCTCCCATCCCAGACTCTGTATGGAATGTTAGAAAGAGGAATTCTTCTGCAGTCGGTGTCTACACTGGCGCTGTGCATTGGGTAGCCACCTAAAGGGGGAAAAAGAACGTACTTGCGTAATGCCGAGGGCTCTCCATTCGTCCTCCCACAACAGCTTCAGCGTTCCCTTTGCCTTGTCCTGGTATTCGCTGGGAATAGCCTTGAGCATAGCCTTGGGGAGCTGCACATGTCTATATTCGTATTCGCTATCTGAGTATCTGTTGACAAGCTGTCAGAAGCAACTCTTGGCGGTGTCTCAGTGACTGCTGTTTTTTTCGTCTGGTTCTCCTACCTGCTAGAATAGTGGATTGAGTCAATGAATTCTTCAAGACGACCTCGCTCGGAGTCTGTCAGAGGGCGCGGGGCCTTGTTGCGTCGGCTGCTGTCGATATCCATGGTTATTGTGAGAGAGTAGAGGGGAAGGGTCCAGCGGAAGTGCTAGTGGACGTTGTTGAGTGTGGCGTTAATGGGCGTTGCGTGCAGGCACTTCGACTTGATATGCTTAATCAGAGAATAAAGGAAAATAGACGCCAGTATGCAGCTATCAGACTATGAAGTCGACTATTCGCAGAGAAAAACACGGCGGTTATGGGTCCCGAGCACGTTGGAGATGGAGCGTTCGTGTGCGTCAACCGAAGGGCGGTAGCAATCGGGGTTATTGGAGAGGGGCTCGTCAAAACTCGTGGGTTTGGGTTGGAGATTTTGCCGCGTTGAAGGAAGTCGAGATGGATTGAAGACTGTTTATTTTCGCGGTGATGCAGACGGGGGACAAAATAGAAAGAGAAAAAAAAGAGAATGGCAAAGTATTACAAGAGATGTTGTTGTTGCTGCTGAAGAAAGCAAAAAGCGGGAAAGCAAAAACAAAGAGGCCTGAGCTTGAGGAGGGGTTCACGAGCAGCGGGCTGCTAGGTGGTGGGACAAAAGTAAACAAGAGAAAAAAGTGGGTGGCACCTCCACTGAGAAAATAGCCGTTGGGTGCTGGACGGTGCGCTGGAGGCGCTATAAGAACAGAGCCAAAGACGCGATGCAGAATGGAATAGAGATGCATTAAGTATGGATTGTCTACGGAAAAAATAGGGACTGACACTGGAAAGATATTGTTATCAATAGCATTGAACAAAAAGAACAATAGCCCATTCATATTGCCCAATTGACCGATTGAGTGACGGATTGATTGATCCCAACCCTATTCACAAACGCCCGTGAGTCTCCATTGGCCACAACACGGACCGTGTTTTTGGTTCCTATTCGCCTTCTTCCAATAGTAAGCGTGACCCTAACCCAGTACCTGCTCTGCCATTCACCAGTGACACGCTGCTCACCACATTCCCAATCTTGACTTTGACGCTGGATGTCTCAATGCGCCACTGCGATGTCGCCTGCCCCGCCTCTTCCTGTTCGAAAGTGACACTTGCGCGGGCCTTTTCCTCGTCGGTAGGCGTGTCAAAGGTCCATGCTATTGAGACGTGGAATTCACTGCCTTGCGCCGAAGCATCCTGGCGTTGGTAGAGAAGCGGCTTGCCTAACCTGCCCGCCACACGGTTGCAGCTCTTTAACAAGCCCATCAACTCTGGGTTCGACCCAGCCTTAGTAGTATTCTTGCTAGGGGTCCCCTCAGAGGTCCCCGTGTCGCTCTCAACCTGTAAAACTAGGAATGTGCGATTTGAATCGGGGGATGTGAACCATGCAAGCCTCTTGGGCTTGACGTAGAACCTTTGCACACGACTTAGGCTAATGTGGCTCGACACTTGATCTAGAAACTTGTCTTTTTCGTCGGTGGCTAGTGAAATAGGCCGTGACAGACTTATATGCAGGGGCAATGCAGCTCCGAGGTCGCTTGTAAGGAACTGGTGCAGCTGGATCTTGTCACCCAGTGCCGTAGAAACAGCAGTGAGTAGGTTTGACAACACTTGGTGCTGTTCTGGATCAGGGTTCCCTATACACCCAGTTAGAAAAAGAAATATGAAAAAAATAGATAAAGATATAAAAACATACATTCCACGTAAACATGGCTCGGCCACTGGCCAATAACATGCGGATTCTGGCGTTTGCGGCCTTGGTGCAGATTCGGGTCGTCAACGGTGCTCTGCCTCACGGTAGACGCGTACAGATCGTGGAATGCGTCGGGAAGAGGAGGCATCTCGGTGACAATGGCATCATCTTTCGTTGTAGCGATGCCATCACCGCTATTTCCTCGTCGACGCTTGGAGAGTGGCGCCTTTGCATTCTCGTCGTCGGTGTCTGACGACGAGTAGTTAACCAAAGGCATGTTGCCCAACGCGCCAGCCAGCCAAGAAATTGCCCATCAAGAGATCGCTCCAAGGCTGTAAATCTTATATATTGATAGACAACAGGGCTTTATGCGTCTCTTACGCCATGGCAGTAGTTGGCGATCTTTGCTTCGCCGCACGAAACGTGTGTGTAGATGCCAGAGTTTAACCACCTCAGGGCTCCAGTGAAAGACGTTTATGAAATGGAAGAGAAAAGACCAGAAAGTACACGCCCAACAAAAATAAAAATATGTTAATAATAGTATAAATTCTTTTGTATCTATATAAAGCCATTTGTGATGCAATTGAATTTCTCAATTCTTTTCCAAGTCACTCCGGATGACACTAAGCAATACCGCATCAACCAGGACACCCTCTTTCTCATAGCAGCCCCTCATGATCCCCTCATTTACAAACTTGGTCTTTTCCAGAACTCGTATACTGGCGGGATTGGTGTGGTAAATAGTAGCGAATAGCCGGTTGAGCTTTGGCCAAGTTGCAAACACCCACGGAACAAAGGCCTTGACCATCTCCGTCGCATAGCCGTTACCCCAGGCCCATGGAGCAAACCAATATCCCAGCTCCCAAGAGCGGTATTCGACATCACTTCCGGCTGCTGTGCCTACAGCTCCAATAAGCATAGGCTCTGCGCTTTGGTTCCCAGCCGCGTTGGGCTTGACAAAAATGGCCACATGTGTAGGATACTCGGTCCAGTTGGCCGGCTCACAGCGTCGAGAAATGAACATCTCAGCTTCCTCGGGCGTGTAAGGCGAGGGAAATCGGTCTCGTAAATTTCGAAAGATTTCTCTGTAATTTGCAACGTTGGGAATGTGCGGCTCATCGCCTCGCTGCCAACGTCGTAGGATCAGGCGTTCTGTCTCCAACAGCACTGTCCCAGGCTCGCTGCTTAGCGGCTGGGCTGTCTCAAGGACACGATTAGGCAATTGTCGGCTCATTCTGTGATAGATATATTGGAGAGAATCTAAACAAGGCTGTCGGAACACGGGCTCAGCCTTGGTCTTTATAGCACCCCAAGTAGTGTGCGGCTGAAGTGTGTGGGGGGTGATCTTTTGCTCATAGAGCTGCCCGATACGTGACTCACAACAACAGGTTGAACTTGAACCGTTTCTAAGAATTGACTCTTATTTATTGCATTTACAACAAACGAGCGTCTGAATGTCATACCGAATATTACAGCAATCCAAAGCTGGCGTCTCCGAATCCGGCTGTACAGCCACCCTCGTCCAGCAGCCGTCCATAACATATGCACATGCCGCTAGAAAGAGCAGGTTAAAGATGGTTAATCGAATATCAGAGTCTAATCCATCATAATAAAAGTTAGAACAGAACTAAGTGGGGGATTTTTGCCTTTTTCAGTGGTCTCTGCTCTTTGACTCTCGCTCTACCTTGACAAACTTTTCTTATACAGAATCAAGCGAAATAAGCTTAACAAGCGATGCAGTCTATCAAATGGCTCGTGACCGTAGAACCATTCTACTATGGCAGAAAGAATTAGAAGCCGAATCTATGACATTCTTTGCCGAGTATCTAGTCGTATGCTCGGCTTTATAGTTTACAGTGAAATCTCAGACAAACTCTCTCGATGTCAATCCAGAGTTTATTTAACATGTCTGTTTAAAGAGGCCCAACGTCCAGTGTTTGTATTATTACTTTCCTTGTCACTTTTACAGTATCATCCCCTCACTGTCAAACTTGTCCAAATCTTGTTACTTGCCTCTGTACACATCCCTCAAGACACCCAAACCTGACCTCACAATGACTTTGGTTAGAGCTAAGAAGCCCGAGTCTATTGCTCGTGACCGTGTAAGTCTCTCCCCCATACTTACACCATATGCCATTCATCCCCAAACTAACCTTTTCCAAGGCCATGGAGCAAATCATTGGCCCCCTGTTTGCGACTGAGCCCTGCAATGACACTGGCAGAAGCCCAACCCTCGCTGAAGACACGGCAGCAGCCTATCAAAGCATGGAGAATCTCTGGTCCACGCCTGGATTCCAATATAATATCCAGACTATGAATATCCCCGCGGCAAGCTCAAACCCCAGCTTCGTGATATATCCCAACTGTCCAAACTCACCCGAAAGGTGGCATATAGCTGATTGCTGCATCTGCTATCGCAAGTTCATAGGCCCCTTGCCGGACCGCCCCCTAGAAGGTCAATACCCGGTGCAACTTGGACCTAATTATCACTTTTGCACAGCGGAGTGCAATGTCCCAAGCATTGACACTTTTACTCACGTGGACATATCACGCCCTCACCCCTACTATTATCTTACTCGTGCAGCCTTTCTTGCTTCCGTGTCCCAGAGAAATGACCACCGGGATCCTCCACTTCAACCAGTGTGGGACGAACCCGTTTGGGCTCAAACAGCTGACACCTCGAGCCCAGAGAATGATGTGGCTACTCCCGCCAGCTCAGAGGACATGGAGGTGGACTGGGAGGACATCGCCAGGACTAATCCCACCAGCTTCTACTACCCTCAGAGAAATGACATGATACAGGATCAGTCAACACCACTTGCAGATCTTAGGTCTCTCTCTCTCATCTGATTAGTTTCTTTTGTTAGATCATGTATAACAGGATGGCATACTCATAAAAGTAAAGGAAACACCACAAAACACTAAAAAAAGGAACAAAAAGGGACATGGGAAAGGTTGTACATCAGATTGTACTTACACACAACACATTCACTGGTTTTGAAAATAGTTCTTCCATTCATGTATACTTTTAGTAAATCGTGTTAAAACTCCCATACCCATTGCTTAAAAATACGCCATGCCGCTCCAACCTAAAACAGTCTCAAGCTCATTTCTCATTTCTGCAACATCTTCATAACCGCCCTTCATCGCCATCTCGGCTCTCTTGGCGGCACCAACCTCTGTCCACCGTGCAAGCACCGCTCCATCTACAATCATGCGGCCAGAAGCAGCCGTTTCTACTCCTACAACTCTCGCCGTGCCGCTGGAGGTGCCTTCTGGTAATCGGTACGCTTTGGGATGCAGACCACCGTAGGGGTTGATCGACGGCAGCAACTGGTTTGTGAGTGACAGCAGGCGGCGGTAGCTGGATTCGGTCAACGGTGTAAGAGCAGCCAGCTGACCAGACGGCGATCCAAGAATTAGAATTTGGGGCGGGGGTTGATTGACTCCATTTGCATTGGGGGGTGGCAGTGCCGACGCGGGAACGCTTCGGGGGAGGCGAATTGTGCAGTTGACTTGGTTAGGGCCGAGGGCAAATGTGGAGATGTGTAAGAGTAAGTGGCCTTGGAGGGATTTTGGGTCTGTCACAAGTTAGTAAGATGCACCTCATATCATCACATGTATAAACTTACGTTCAGGGTTATATTCAAACACGTGCAAATCACCGTCAACGTCAGATGCAACCAGAGACAGATCATCGCCGTCAGGCAGGAAATCGGCGACCAACAGCGGTAGATTGCCATTACTTTTGCCCAGAATCTTGAATGTATAAGGCTCTTCGGTGTATCCTCCAAACCATAGGCCCTTGAAAGCATCGGCCAAGAGACACAAGCCTGTTCCAGGAAGACCGCGGACACTGGTAACATGGCAGTTCATATCCAAAAATGCTACAGGTAAAAGTGAGCCGTCTTCTCTAAGACCACGAACCATGCACTTTTGACCCTGTGCCACAAGAATCAGGCCTTGTGTTCCGATTTCTGATAGAGAAGTCACACCTCCACGAGGCAAGTCCTCCTTGGCGAGAATTTTGAGCTTCTTGTTCGTCTCTGGTCGTCCAGGCTCGGGAATAACGGCTACGATATCAAAGACTTGTACACGACCGCGAGTCGGCAAGTCTTCACCCTTTGAAAGTGCCGTTCCCACAGCCACCAACATCTTTTGCTCTCGCGTTTCTTCGGAAACTTCAAGACGAAGAGACATCATGCTTTCGATGGATTCACACGGCTCCATCTCTACTGTATGGATAACTGTCCAAGTTTCGGGGCTAATAAGCTTGAGCACACCACGGGACATGGTAGGAGGGAAAATTTGCGTCTCCTTTGCCCATTCTTTGTGGTAATCATCATCCTTTGGTAGCTCAAAGGGCTCGTTGATACTGCATCCGGCAATGTATGTTCCCGTTAGAGGATGGAACGAGACTTTCGAAATATCGCAGTCCATGGCCATCTTCTTCACCGACAAGCCGAGCTCGGTGAAGTTGTGATCAGTTGGCAGCTCGCTTACACGTGCAATACCTTCTGTATCTGCGTAGATAAAACCTCTTTCGCAGCCCTCTGTGTGGAACGTGCTCAGCCCACGTACACCAAGGCCTTGGAGGCCAATAACTCGGGGAAC
Organism: [Torrubiella] hemipterigena; assembly: GCA_000825705.1. Classification (NCBI taxonomy): domain Eukaryota; kingdom Fungi; phylum Ascomycota; class Sordariomycetes; order Hypocreales; family Clavicipitaceae; species [Torrubiella] hemipterigena. The sequence continues at coordinate 1,211,604 of CDHN01000002.1, forward strand.
ACTCTTGCCGGACTTGATGATAAAGCTAGGTGAGTCACCGGGCATAAAGACAGTGCAGTAGCCTCCAATATCCCCGCAAGCGCGTAGAGGTGAGTATCGCTTGTGGCTGGTTGCGTCCTCGTCGGTTTGCTCTGGTCGTCTTTCAGCAATCGTTGGGTTGTATGCCTTTTTGAAGAATAGTGTTTCCGATACACTTGAACCGGTTCCGGGCGCTTGGTATCGAATAGGTTCGTAAATTGTTACATCATCAGTAGCATGGCGGAGGATGAGATACGGTGATTTATCCACAACATCGCCGAGATCTGCAACGAGCAGTTCCGCAAGATTCTCTTTTGTAGCTCCTCGTCGGCCTACAAAGTCAGGCGACAAGAAGGGCGGTACAGACGAGAAGCCCTCTGCAACATAAACAGGTTTGGAAAGGTCAGGCAGAGCGTATATGTGTAATGATCCTGCTGAGCTCAGCAAGAACATGACCACAGGTACCTCTTCGTCCGCACTCGTCGCCGGTTGGCTGAACAGCCGTTTTGAATCAATATATAAGCAGCCGGCTTTCCATTTGGTTGTGTCCGACTCGGCAACAGGCTTCTTCAGCTCCTCCAGCTCATAGTCATGGCTAGGGTTGATCTTGGCAACGAAAACGCTACCATCATCGCGAATGACGAGGATGTAAAGGTCAACAATGCTAGCGCTAACTGCGCGCGGCTCGGCCCCTGTTGCTTCGTCTTCCATTTCGAGAATCTGGCTCACAGCGAGATCGCCATCATACGATCGGATCTCAGACTTCAAAACCTGAATGACACGCATTCTGTTGCCCATGCACCCAGCCTCGATAGTTATGCCCGCTGCCGGTTCAAACTCAGTGCCTTTTAGACTCTCAAATCCTGCACCAGTAAGAGCATAGACATCCGACGTTTCGTAGCCGTCAGGGTCGACCTTTGCAACAATCATTAGTTTGTCATGCTGGTCCGTCCCTTCATAATCTTCATTCAGTGCGGCAGTAGGTCCAAGACCGGCTCCCAGTGGCTTCTTTACACACATAGTCCAGAAGCCTCTTGATTCCGGGAATTCGAACCGGCCGATAACCTTGGGGTGGATGTTTCTGTTGAGAATAGCAATGGCACCAGCCTTTCCCCTTCCAACGGCGCATAGAAGCTGTAAATCAGCCGACACACCTTTTCGAAGTGTAGCCTCTTCGCTGCCCGGAAGGAAGACCTGTTTACCAGGTGCAAAATCCTGCATTGGTGAAATACTTATTAGGGTATCGTGAACGCGGAAAACAAAATCGCCCGTTTTGGAGGTGGCCGACGATGTCAGCAATGGTTTTGCTGTGGTGGATTCTGTCCCGTACAAATCGTCGTCTGAGTCGTCGTCTTCCACGTCAAAGTCATCCATGTCCATAGTTAAGTCTGGGTCGAGTCGTGGCTTTTTGCGCTTGTCGGTGGTGTGTTTTCTGGTCCAGCCTAGGATTATAGAGTCGTTCGATTCGCTGCCAATGAACAAGGCATCATTATCCAGTTTGGATATGCAGGATACCCTACTCTTGATAGCATCTCCTCCACAGTCGGCACTGATCATGGTAACAGTCAAGCCAGAAACTGTACGGCCATCGACCTTGAACGAAATAAGGCCGAGGCGTCCATCGCTAAGAATCAACAGAAGCTCGCCTGTCTCGATCGAGAGGACCTCCACAGCGCAGCCTTCGAGTCGGATATCAAGGTCCGCTTGATCTGCCAAGCTAAACGATGTGGTCTGTCTGGTCATGGGATTCACAGCAACACCATTAGGCTTTCCTGATTGATCAATATGGATCAGTTCGTTAGTGCCTACAAGCAGGGCACCTCCTATCGGCCCTGGTAGAGGAATTACTTTTTGAAGATCCTGTGGCAGCCCAGTAACGGAAAGAATAGTAGTCGAGGCTCGCTGCTGCAGGTCCAATGTGAAGACTTTGTACGTCATGTGGTCCTTGGTACCTAGCACAGACGAAGGGGCCTGAGCAGATGCTATAATACCAAAGGTCGGTTCGCGGTATTCGTGAAGAAATGCCAAATGGATAGGATGGAGAAGTGTCGGGTCCAGCAACGGGAGTCGCAGGACAAAGGACGGTGTATAGATCGTTTGCGATTGGCTGTTTTCCGTTCCAGTAGCCATGGAAGCATCTTGGGCAGGACGTGGGCCGTCGAGATCTTCGTCCCAGTCGTCCATTTCCAGGTCCTCCTCTGCCTGTCGGAAAGGAAGAATGGCTAGATTTCGGCTGCCAAACTTGAATGCGGCGCATCGACTCGCGGGGTCTGCTTCCAAGTAATTGACATATTCTCCAAAGTTGAGCTCCCATGGAGCGCCCTGTAGCTCATCCTTTTCGTAGTAATGTATCGATGTCGTATCGAGGGTTCGTCGCTGTGGATTCCATTGTGTCAAAGCCATTTTAGCTCCGCGGTACGCAAGAAGCAGAGCACTTCCTCCTGAAGCTGTATTCTTGACGTCAACACGGGCGAGGCCAATAATATTGCCCGCTACTGCTACTTCTGCGACAAGAACAAGCTTGGTGTGTTGCGAATTGTCCTGGATAAGAAAGGCTTCTCCGCCGAGAAAGTCGGATTCGAGTCCATCGTCATCGTTGGCACGAGCGTCAAAGGGGCGATCGGTATTGCGCGGTTCGTCTTGCTGGTTTCGATTGTCGATTTCGGCAGCAATAATCCTCGTCTCGAAGATCTGGAGCAGCGAGCCCTTTGCTACTAGAAGGTTGTTTGCTGTAACGGACGTGAAGGGCAAGCTCAGCGAGTGGGAGACCGCCGACGGGGCCACAAGCTCAGTATAGACCTGCATTGCATCTGCACCGTGCCTCAGCAGCCCGCTTTGTATGGAATTGGTCGAGCGGGGGGCCTTGAAAAGAGACGCAGGTGAATGTGGTGATGATGGAAAGCCACCCAGTAAGTTTGGCGAAGCTCTTGCTTTGCATGCGCCTGCCGCCCAGCGCGGGACCCTCTTCAGCGGATCAACGCAGCGCCGTGCCGACGGCCCAGTAAGCCAGCCAGGTGCTACACAGTGGGAGTCCCCAGTGTCTGCTCCCCCACCTTTTAGGCGACTGCACGCCCTGTAACAATGCGCTGGCCCCAGTGTCGCGTCGCCAGCGGGCACCCACCTTGGCTAAAACGTTTAGCGCATCTGCTACGCCTATCACAGCACGCGCCAGCTGAGGCTCCACGCCCATACAACCCAAAACTTGGACGCTAACTCTGAAGCTCTCCCTCGATTGCGTCACGAAGCATTCCCACCACACACGCCCTTGGGAGGGATTAACCTTTAACATCTCACCTTCCCCATAGTCACCCGCTCTGCGACAAACTTTCTCCATACGACACCCCACGAATCGAAACATACACGTTATTCCCACAACCTACGCGGCTGACGTCTTTGCCCATCATGGCCGACGCCGGCCATATTCAAACCAGTCTCATCTGGATTGCGTATGCAGCGGCAGTTGCTTTGTGTCTGGCTGCCGCCATCATCACAACTTTCACTTGGCAGACTTCGCGCGAGCGCTCTGCTGTGGTGAGCTCCGTTGCCATCATCAGTCTGACCTCGCTCCTCGCCACCGCTCTCCTCTTACCCGTCGATATCGCTCTTGTTTCGTCTACCGGCTCTACGGAGCTTGGTGCAAAGAAAACCTGGGCTACCCCAGAACGCATCGAATCGATTCTGCTCGGATTGCGCATCATATACTACGTCCTCTACAGCTTCGATGCGCTGCTATGCTTGCTGTTGATTCCATTTGCCTACTTTTGGTACGAGGAATACGATGAGATTGAATTTGAGGAAGAGGGGCGTACCTGGGTGAGCCGATTCTGGGCTTCTGCGAAGTATACATCGTTTTTCTTAGCCCTGGTAGTTCTTCTGTTCCTCGTCGGCTTCTTCGCCCCAGCGGCTGGCGATCGAGCAAATAGCCATCTCGACCTCGATTACTACAGAAAGCTCCTTGCTCAAAACCATGGAGAAAAGGCCCTGACTTTTGCACTTGGTCTTCTCGTGACGCTGGGCACCATCATGTATATTCTGTACACGAGCGTCGGGCTTGCACTCGTGCCGATTTCATTCATCAAGGGTGCTCCTAAGATTTCAGCTCCTCAACTATCTGCAACCACAGCATCTCAGCTGGAGCAAAACCGCGAGCGCCAACGACAACTGGAGATGCGCAATGCTGGCCGTCAGGAAGGCATGTCGCGAAAAGACCGACGAGAACTCAGTGCCCTAGTTCGAGAGGAGCAAACGTTGGTCAGGCGCGAGCGTCTGGCCGCTGAGGCTAGTGGCGAAGGTAAAAGCAAGCTCTACCAAGCCTGGCTCAAGGTTGGAACACTGTTACGCCCCATCAAGATGATTGGTGGACTCTTGTTAATCGCCGTGTCTGTTCTCGTCTGGGCATCTATGCTCATTACTGGCATTGACAAGGCGAAAAACTCCATCTGCAAAGAACGATGCGGCTACATCATCGGGCATGTCAACTTGTTCCAGCCCATGAACTGGATCTTTGTGAAAACCGCAAACATCTTCCCCGTCGATTATGTCCTGATGGCTCTGTTGACGCTCTATCTCTTCAGCTGTTCGGTGTCTGGCATCGCTTCCATCGGCGTGCGCTTTCTCTGGGTGCGAATTTTCCAGATTCGCAAGGGCAGAACGGCTCCGCAGGCCCTGCTTATTGCAACTGTTATGCTTGGCCTTATAACCTTGGCAATCAACTACGTACTCGTCACCTTCATTGCGCCGCAGTATTCCCTGTACGGCACACAAACATTCTGTACAAGAAAGCCGGAATATGAGGGAGCCCAACCCGACTGCAGAGGCCATCTTGACATGGTTCGACTCTGCTCAGAGGCTCTGAACGACAAAATTACATCAGACGTTTGTACACCATCCGTCATGTCCACCTTTTTGAACCGCATTACCATTACCTGGCCATTCTTTGGCGTTGTCGATTTTTGGGGACAGTTTGTATTTTTGTTCATTTTCTTGATTGTCTTTGTGACGGCTATATTCCGCACCCCAAAGGTCAACATGGCAGAGCTCGATGAAGACGCTGAGGAAGATGAGGAGGAATCCTTACTTGCTGCGACGGGCCGGCGCTTCGAGGCATCCTGGGGCGATATCCGTGGCGATGCGAGAACCAGCTATGGTACCAATAACAACTAGGTTATTGCATCCGGTTGTATTTTGTATTTTGTATTTTTTTGTTTCTTATTCCTACCTTTGGTTTTGGGTTTGGTTTGGATTTCGGGATGGCGGCGCTTTTGCTATTTATTTTCTCACTGTATCCAATGTAAGATATCTGCCTGTACACGACGACGGAAGCAGTATGGAAGCTGCCAGCAGAAATTAGCTGTTTAAATACAACGTATTGATACATTTGTTTAGCTCTAAGATGCTCCTATAACAATCTTCTTTTCCTTCTTCTTTCTGTCCTTGGTGAACTGAACGGCTTTGTGGCTGCGGTCATCAAACGCTGCCGAAGGGCCCAGATGCATATCTTTCCAGCATCTTGTGCAGTATACATTATCATCGCATCCTTTACAACGAAGTGTAGCGTCTTCAAGACATACTGTACACCAGCTGTCAACATCATCATCTGTGTAATTCGTCCGTGTCTCCAGTCGCTTCAATGGTTTGCCTGATGGACGAGAACTAGGTACTGAGGGCAAGTCGAGGCCATCGTCCGTAGCTCCTACACTAGATGAACGAAGAGACGCCATTCGAGCCTGCAAATCGTTGAGGTCGCTGGAGGGACTAGCATTGAAATCATTACCTCCGAGTTCCGACGGTATGGATGGGAATTCCATGTTGCTGCTTGTATAAGTCTCCTGTCCGCCATCTTCCTCATCAGACGCTTTTGGGTCTTCATCTTCTTCCTCCTCTAGGAGACTCCTTTCAACCTCTAACTCATCTCGATACCTTGCAATAACATCATCAACTTCATTATTCATCGCTTCGCCATCAGAATCATCACTATCGTCCCCGTGAACCTTTTCATCATCCGCACCTCCTTTTGGTACGTCGTTAGCTAATTGCTCTAAAAGCTTCTTCACCTCGTCATCGGCTGGATCCTTAGCGGCTGATACCGGTTCAAGATGCTCATCGGCTAGTAACTCTTCAAGCGTATTATCGTTTGTCTGGAAGAGAGAATCCGGGTCCACCGAGCGGGTTTTGCTCTGCGCCGTTTCATTTTGTTCTGATACTGCCGCTTCCTTTGGTTGTCGAGGCGGGGTTGGTGATGAGCCACCATTGCCATCGCGTAGTTGTTTCAACCGCGCAGCGAGATTATCTTCTCGGCTTGGAGTCTTCTTTCTCTCTATTGTATCATATTTAATTCTGTAATCAAAAAATATCAGACAAAATTAGCAGTTGCATTCGATACGCCTGAAGGATGAGCGTCCACTAACGGGGTGCTGGCGGCAGGTGTCGGCTGTGCTGCTGGTCCGCCACGGAGGGCCTGTAACCTGGCCAGAAGCGATTTATCAATATCACCGCTCATTACATAAAGGAATGGTGTGTATTCTTATGGTTGTTAACGATAAGCCAAACAAAGAAACGCAATGACAACGCCCGGTGATGAAGGAGAGAGATGCCAGTGAAGCGCACTGCCTTGACTTAAAGGTGGGGTCCGCCATGCTTCACACTTTCAAGTCGCTTGGCTTGCATCACCATCTTCATGAATACGATAATCGGGTGAAATTGTCATTAATTAATATTACAGCATATTATACACAAATTCAAACTATAGTCCCTGGTCTCAGCCAGTCAAACGTGTCAAGTAGTTCAAAATTGAACAGATCATTCATATCGGATGGGATGTCCATCATCCACGCCAGGTCATTCTGCGTTGCACTTGATACTGCCTGTGGCGGATCTAGAACTCTGTCTAGAACCTTCTTTAGAACCTCTCTGATATTGGCGCAGAGCTCAGTATTCGGAGTCTCCGGTGTTACCCATTCAAGAATGCCGATAAGCTTGCTCAACTGCTGTATCATGGCTGACTTGGAAACGCCTCCGGGTCCCTGAGAGGCAATAGAAGGTCGGAGCAGTTCGAGGCATAGAACTCCGGCAGCCGGGCCGCCATAGCACATAACTGTCCATTCAACATCGCACGGTGAACTCTCCAAGAGCATCTGGTTGCTCCACGGTATCAGAGCGAGCGCAACCATCTCCATGCTAATGTGGACGAGCTGCGTCACGTCCTTGGATTTCTTGGCCAGGAGCCTCTCGATGAAGAATAAATTCTGCAAGTGTTCGACCTGTATTTGTAGTTTCGCAAAGAAGATGTCCTTCTTTACATCACTAGAGTGGAGTTCTTCGGCCGAATATACAAGCGCTGGAGGGAAACTGGCGTGCGTTGCCGATTCTTCGGCTTTAAGATCTCTGAAACAATTATCAGCAACAGTAGACAATATGTGATACTCATACGTACGTCAATTTCTTTTCACAGCCATCGAAGTTACTTCGCAAGGCGATCTCTAAAATAGCATCTCGGGTATAGGCGATCATTGTTCGAGCACGGAGAATAGTAGTATGGTGGATATTGCCAGCGGTATTCCATCCTTGCGCATTTAGCGATGCGGCTGCTTCTCTTGATGGTTGTAACAGTTCCTCATCGCTTAAATCTAGCGGCAGAGGTGTCGAACAAAATCGATGACTCAAAAGCGGTGGTCTTCCAGCAAAGGTCGCTAGGAGCTTATCAACTTTAAAAACAGAGGCGAATAGGCGTCGCTGAATCTGTGTTGAAATTGATGCGTCGTTTTCTGGTTTTGACGACGTGTGTAGCCCAAGGTATGTAGTCATTGCAACAACATCGCCGTGTAACCTCCAGTGTTTCATTTCTATTCAGCAAATGATGTCAGTGTTATGTCCTAGTGTTGTTGACACCTTCAAGGCTTTCTTACCTGCATCTCCTGACAAATTAGACTCGATGATGCTATGTTGATAAAGGAGAAATAGCATAAGAGAATTGCCTTGGCAGGCCTCCCAGCAGAGTTGCGAACAATTCCAGGCATTGTTTTTGTATCGTTTCAAAGCAGTGATTTTTGTCTCATCCGTCAAGTAAAGGCCGGCTCTAGCAAAACGATGGCGATCACTAAATAGTGCAGTAGCCCAGTATGCAAATAGAATACCAATAGACTCCCAGCGGAATCGAGGTCCCGAGAATTCACTAAACCACCGATCGGGATCAACATGGTCGTCTTTCAGAATATCGGCGGTATTGAGGCAGAGGGTGGTGGCCATGCCCCAGAGAGCCTTTTCAGATCGCGGACCATCAAGAATATCGCCAAAGGTGGCCCAAAGCGAATCCAGTAGCTTTCTTCCTGCCAAGCGGGCCCATGCATCAAAGGGTGTGTGAAGCGAATCGAAAAGCGCGATGCTAGTATCGTGATCGGGAATGCTTCGCAGGATATCGACGGCAAAAGAAGACGGCTTCTGATCCAGCAGGCGGCCACACTTCTCCCTAACTTCACTGTCTGGAAAATCCACATGTCCCGGTATGCCCTGCATTGACGACAGACTATTTTCAGCTTCTTGAAGAACTGCCGAGAAACTCGTGGCACCCAGGTAGCCAAAGCCGCCCTCATGCGCACGCGATCCATCGTCACTATAGGGCGGTCGAATGAGCGAGTTTGGCGAATCCGAGGTTGGCGAATAGAGCTCCGATGATTTTGGTGGGGTCGGTAAGACATTGTTGGTTCGTTTGGTGATGTAGACGCATTGTTCCGTAATGCCGCCTCTCTTACACCGGGAGCAGACTGGCAGCCGGTGGTCGCATGCTACTTTTCGCTTGTGACATGGTTCGCACGCCTGTGGTCGTCCGTTGCGGCGGCGCGGAACCGTCTTCATAGTCGTTGATGGCAGAGAGGATACCATTTCCGCTACACAGCTGTCAAATATCTTGGTGTTGCGCAAAAGCTCCTGATTGCCAATTGGCGTCGTGAACATATTAAAACGGTCGGCCAGTGGCTCGGCGCTCGGCTCTCGGCTTTGGTAAGCCGAAAGCTGGCGGCGCAACAGTTTTTCAGCCAATGAACCGTGGATCGACAATATAAAATAGAAGCTTAATAAGTGCGGCTGAACTTGCATGTGTCAACTTTTTTTATTCTTATCAGTCTATTTGCAGGTAATAATGCGGAATGTTTACAGCGAACGGTGAGTCTCGATTGAGCCCTATTATACCGCCTAATGACACGCAAAGGGCGCCGTGTTCTACTGGTTCACGGTGGCCACCATAGAAGAGCGAGGGCTATATGTTTCAGGATCTATTTAGAAGTCGGGGTCTTACAAAAAAATCTTGCGAATATGCTTTCGAAAGGCCGATGCCGGTGATTGATAATGGATTTGAACAATGACATCAAAATCAAGATGCTACCCATTAGGCACACTGTCAGGCACTGCGCACATGTCCAGGCGACACCACCAGCGCGGTCAGGCTGTGCAAGCCTTACGGTGTGCTAGCGCTGGCGGGGATTTGCACAGCCGCCATCCAGTGTTCCCTCGGGGTGGCGCAGCAACAAAAAAGAAGTCACCGGAAATAACAAAGAACGTAAAAAAGTTACCTGGGGTGCATGGAAGCGTAAATGGACCCTGAAGGAATATCAGTGGACGCTGTCGATGCCACCGAAGATCGCAAGATTTTGTCTGAGTGTTCCAAGGTGCCTTGTGGTGTGCAGCGGGAACCAAAGTCCTTGGCAAACCTTCTAACATGTGCGGCGGGCTTGATACAATCTAGCCAAGAGTTTTGAACCTGATATAATAGCAAAGAAAGCCTTTGCAGTTCCGGTAAAATGTATTATGGATGCCTGATTTGGAATGTTTCCGACTCCCAGCCTGCTGCGCTATGGCTGTAGCTGAGTACAACAGTTGGTACCCCAGAATTCAGCCTCCACCCGGCTACAGTATGGATCCTCGGTCTCGCGAAGAAAAAAATGGGCAGGGGCCGTGCATGAGCCTCAAGACTGGAGAATGGGTGGGAGAGTTGCGTCACAGCTCCGCTAAGGCGGTCTAATCCCGTATACTGTAGTACATCTCTACTCGTTTCTGCAGACTGTGCTTACAATACGTTTAATACGGGGAGACGAGGTAAGGCTGATTGAGGTCTTTGCCGTCTGACTAATGAACATGGTTTTCTTTTTGCTCACTTGACTGAGCATACTGGTCCGGGGCATTTCATATTCAACTCTAAAGATGATGACGGGATAAGCTTAAGAGAAAAAAAAACCTACGTGCCATCGTAAACTACACATTGCTCTCTACACAGCGGCATGTCGTCACCATGTACTTGGCAAGGCTACGGCCGCATTAGCCCTTTGTTCGCCAAATGCACGCATCAGGAAGGCTACCGTTCATCCGATGCATAATTCCAAAAAGAAAAAAAGAAATATCCCGGCGGACAAAATTGTACCTTGCGAGCGGGCGTCGCCATGACCAAGGATGGAGGCAACCCGTGTCAGCGCCATGAAATCATAGGGCCCACTCCGGTACTTAGAGGCCCGCCCGGGGCGCTGTAGCTCCGCCCTGCAGGCACTAAAGCTCACCTGGTACTTTGACTTTAGCCAAAGCAACCGCAGCACCCAAACGGCGTACTCGGGCGTAGAAAGAAATTGTGCCCGCCAAGACTTTGTTGCCACTGCACGATAAATAAGCCCTGTCGCATCCCTCCTCCTTCAGCGTTGTTTCGTCTACAGTGCATCATCAAACAAGTTCGTTTCGCAAACATACCAGTCTGCATCTTTGGTCTTTTTTGGCTCTACACTACTCCTGCACCTTACCTAGTCAACTACAACAACAAATACTATGAGACCCGACCTTGCCGTTCTCGCACTCACCCTGTTCAGCGGCGCCTCTGCAAGCGTCATCGGTGATCGCCATGCCTTAGCCGATACAAGTATCGACCAGCACGATCTGTACAAGCGCCGTGGAGGTGGTGGAGGTGGAGGCGGCCGTGGAGGTGGCAGCTCTTCATCCGGTTCGTCTAGCTCAGGCCGTGGTGGTTCATCGAGTTCGTCTGGATCGTCTTCCAGCTCCGGACGCGGTGGTTCATCTGGTTCATCTGGCTCATCTGGCTCATCAGGTTCATCAGGTTCATCAGGTTCATCCGGCTCCTCCGGCTCCTCATCATCCAGCTCAGGCCGTGGTGGTTCATCGGGATCATCGGGCTCATCTTCCAGCTCCTCTGGAAACAAGTCACCACCGTAAGTGTACTTCATGAACCTTAAACAACAATATAAACGAAGCTAACACTTCCCAGTCGACCGGCTCCTGTTTCAAACTACCCAGGCAACCGATATCCTGGCGGCGCGACCACATCGTACAGAAGTGGTAACCCATCACGCAGCGGCATCGTCCCCGGCTTGCTCCTTGGTGGTTCTGCAGCCATTCTTTTCTGGACGGCGGCCTCTTGGGCTCACCCATGGCCCCATGGTGTCTACACTTACCCCTACCACCAGCCCTACCAGTTCCACAACGATACCTCCAACAAGAATGAGTCTATCCCAGTCGTCTGTGGCTGTGAACCCGACGCCGATTGCGGTTGTGACGATACTGACCCCAAGGCAAGCCTTGATGCTTTGGTCAACAATGGCAAGATCAATAGCACAAACGCGGTGTTGGGCACAAAAGACGGACAACCAACATTGTTTATCAATGGTACATTGCCCACGGTGACCGACGACAGCTCAGCAGCTTCTACTATTGCCACCATGGGCTTTTGGCCGATGGCTGCCATTATCTTCGCCAGTGTCTACCTCGTATAAGGTGGCGGTATACGATTCGTTGATTTACTTTTCTTCTTTCCGGACATGGGATGCTGTTCATGATACCACGTTGCGCCTAGAACCGCATGATTTTTGGATACAGCTCAGATTGGGCCATTGATATACTGTAACGACTTAATGTAATATAGAAACAAATGTACGAATTTCTTTTGAGATTATATGCCGCTTTGATTAAACCGTGAGGAGGGAATAACACACGGGGGCTGTCCAGTAAGGCGACTACCCGGTAGTACAATTTTGAGAATTGTTACCAGTTTTATAGACCATTTTCACTTTTTTTTACTCTTTGAGGTCCAATGAAACGCTTTTATACGATAATTAAGGTATATTTTCAGAATTAGTATTATATTTAAAGAAGGATAGGGAATCTTGCAATTGTCCAAAGACAGGATACGACGAGGACAGTTACTGGAAAAAAGGTGATGATGCCTAGATTGTTCTAAGGGGTGCCGTCTTCGAATTATACGAAAAAAGAACACATATGAAGTATTTGAAGAATGCTTTTTAGTTCAATTTTTGGAATATAATCCTGATTTTTTAACGTTATACGCATCGAAATCACCGTGACTCCTGCTCATTCTCAACGCCTATAAATACAGCAAGGAGGATCGCGCCGGCGCCTCTGCGTGAACGCGACCGCAGCGCAACCCAGCACGCGACCCACCCCCGAATTCTGCTGAGTCAGGATTTCAACTCCTCGCAACAGTGAACACTCACACCTTCACAACGCATCGTGAATTTGGCCTTCCATCAACCAGCGCTGCCGTCTTCGCTGCTTGTGCGAGTGCAAGGCTTTTCTTTTGTATCATAAGCATTTAGGTAGCTCCTCGAATTACCTGAGAATGCTATAAAGGCCTTTTGTCCTGCACAGCGCGTGAACGGACGTTGTCGCAAAGCGACTCAACAACGCCACCATGGGTGATGAGAACGGGGATGCGAAGGTCGCATCGACAAAAGACGAAGCTCAATGGGCTGAGCAAATTGCTGCGGATGAGATCGCCATTGCGCGCCTGTTGTCGGAAAGCCAGAACGATAGCGCCGGACTTAAGCTCGACGACACGCCATTCGATCAAACAAACAAAGCCGACGACGCCGAAGACTTTGAAGATATCAGCGACGATGACTTGCCCGACGAGGAGCCCAGCGCAGGCCAATCATTAGAAATACCAGCGCTTACGGACGACGGAGGTACTAGCAACGATGCGGATGACCTTTTTGGTGAAGGTGCTTCGTCACCTATTGACCCTATTCTCGACGAGACCTCTCCTGGACCGACAGTGCGCGACTTCGACGGTGTAGACCAGACACAAGCAACGGATATGAGCTTGGACTTTGCCATTAATTTCGATCCTGAGCCACACAGGTATGGCGCTGCCAACCAAGACCCCGACATCCCTGCACCAGCCGAAACGGTCGAAGATTTACTGAAAGCGACGTGGCCCTCTTTTGAGAAAGGCAAAGTCCTCACCTGGAGTGAGCTTTTGCCATCAAAAAGGGCTGTCTGGAAAGAGAAGAAGCCCACAAAGAAGCCCAAACATCTCGTGACCAGCAAACTGACTCTGGATCTCGCACCCGATGACGAGAAGCTATTCCGCATCCCTGGTCCAGCCGCATCGTCAAGTAAGCAACGGCGCGAGGCGCTCAATCTCAAGAAGCTTGTTCTTTGCGACGAAGACGCCATAGCAAACGAACGAGACGTGGAAGCTTTTGACCTTGACCACGACTCCGACGGTGGCTCTGTCCATGGCTTTTCTTTGCAAGACATCTCGCTTGCCTGTGAGGATTGGAACGACAACATTCATCGTATAGAGGATGCATTTTCCTCACAGTTGGCAGCCGAATCCGCCACTACTAGCCAGAGGCGTCCTGTGGAAGACGCAGATGACGAATGGGATGCGGAGTTTTTGCAAGATATGCAGGACGTTAAACCGAGTCTGAAACGAAAAAGACCAATCCCCAAGGGTCTCCCCGCTATTCCAAAGTACGGTGTTACGTCATTTGACAACTTTGAAGCAACGACAAAGCTCGGAGCTAAGCGTGTACATCTCGACCTGAATGATCCCCATCTTCTACTTGAGACGAATTTCAGCCGAGCTGCGGTGAATGGCGCCAACAGAGGAGATTCTGCCGATAAAAGAGTGTCTAATAGCAACATTGGACGTAGTATCTCAAAGCGTTTCAACTTGTCTAACGACGAAGCATATGACCTGCTCAAGGAGAATCACCAGAGCAAGGTTCGTGCTACGATTGGTCTTATCACCATGGAACACAGTCTGCCAGCCGACAAGCTTTGCTGGCCCTTTTACAAAGTTAAGCTTCCTGGTACTACAGATGAGTATCATCGGCCACGCTTCCGCTATCGAAAATTTGCTGGTCACGTTATCCGGTTTGAGAAACCGCATCATTATAAGCGTAAGATGATGAAGGGCAAATCTCATGATGTTTTCAACAAATCCAAAGATCTTAGTCTTGGCGATAATGCGACTGCCGTGCTCATGGAATACTGCGAACCTCGACCCCGAGTTTTGAACGGATTTGGCATGGGAAACAAGGTCATCAACTACTATCGCCGCAAGGACAATGTTGAAGAAGAGCAACTACCTAAGCTTGATCTCGGTGAATATCGAACGCTGCTTCCCGAGGATAGATCGCCATTTTCGTTATTTGGCAGCGTGGACTCCGGAGAGACCGTCCCAACCCTTCACAACGAAATGTACCGAGCTCCTCTATTTAAACACGACCCTAGGAAATCGGACTTTTTGATTGTACGAAACACCACGGGTACGGAAGGCTCACATTGGTTTCTTCGAAAGATTGACCATCTACATGTGGTTGGTCAAACCTTTCCAGCCGTTGAAGTTCCAGGACCACACAGCAGAAAGGTCACGACAACGTCGAAGAACAGAATGAAGATGCTGGCATACCGCATGATTCGCCACAGTCAGAACGACAACTTCAACTTGACACAGATGACAAAACACATTGCTGAATCTACAGATACTCAGAACCGACAGAAGCTGAAAGAATTTCTGCAGCATGATAAAGATACTGGGGAAAAAGGCATGTGGAAGCTCAGAAGTGGCGAAGCTTTACCAGATGAAGCCGCAATTCGTGCCATGATCAAGCCAGAAGATGTCTGCCTTCAAGATGCCATGCAACTGGGTATCAAGGAGCTTGAAGATGCCGGATACGATCCGCGCAACACCAACATTGACGATGATGCTGTGTTGGGTGAGGAAGATGATGATGACGGCGATGAAGAAGGAAGCAAGGCTCCGAAGGGGACGAAGAATGCAGAAAAGGTCGAAGAGACCCTTGCTGACAAACTTGCTCCTTGGGTTACTACAAAAGCCTTTATCGATGCCTGCGCTCACAAGGCAATGCTCCAGCTTCACGGAGAAGGTGACCCTACTGGCCATGGCCTTGGCTTCAGTTTCATGCGCACATCCATGAAAGGTGGTTATCTTGAGAAGGTTCAAGGGCCTCTAGCGACATCCGCCGATGCTATTGAGCGTGAGAAGCGTGCCAACGGTGGTCACGCGTATAATGTCAAAAAGCAGCAAGCCATGTACGAAGAAGGTATTCGTGAAATTTGGGACAAGCAAAAGGCTACGCTGCAAGACACCAAAGAACACGATGACACAGATATCCAGACGAACGAAGATGAAGACGACCGATTCAATGTTCACTCTGCCGCCACACCAGCTCAATTCGATGACGGTGTAAGTCAAATTAGCGGCCTAACCTCAGCAAGCCGCCACGCAAAACGAGCGATCCGCATCAACCGCGAAATCCGCATGCCCGACGGAAGCACGAAAACGATTTCTGAAATAGTCCACGACCCTGTCGTTATAACGCAGTATATGAAACGGCGTACGGAAGCCGAACTGGAAGAAAAAGAGTATGTTCCACCATCATCAGTAGACACCAATCATTGCGCACGTCCAAGAAAACGACGCAAGCCATTACACTCATCATTTAAAAGCAGATTCGATGCCCCTGGATCTACCAAGGACATTGTCGGCCTGGAATTTAAAGCACCAGCTTACACATTTTCTTCCACAGCATCTACACATCTCGACCTACGGGTAATGCCGACCACGACCGTCTTGCAGGCATTCGGTAAGTGATATGCAGGCCGCTAGTGTTGGGGGGCTTACACTAACACAACTATAGAATTAAGAAGGAGCTTGAACGACTTGAAAAGAACAAGGCAAGACGACAGGCCCGAGAGCAGCAAAAAGAGCTGCACCAGAAAGCCCGAGAAGGAGATGCTGGATCTCCTGGGGCTGCCGATAAGCTCATCCCAACGGGAACCACAAGAAAGTGCGCCAACTGCGGATTGGTTGGCCACATTAAAACGAATAAAAAGTATGATACCCATTTTCGAAGCACCCGAGTATACCCCATTTGATTGGTGGAAGGAAGACGGAAGCGTTGAGCCCCGTGCACACAATCCTGGCAGAAAGAAGAAAGTTCTTCATCCCCTCCTGGCCCAGATGGCCGCTGCCGAAAAGAAACGTGCCAAAGAGGCCAAAGAAGCGGCTACCGCAAACCGAAAGCGTGTCGCCGAACAAAGGAAGCAGGATAAGCTTCTACAAAAACAGGAACGAGCGCGACAAGGCCGCCGTAAGAAGAAAAAGTTTCGCAACAATGGTGGCAAGCAAATCTTTGGTTATACTCCATCGACCAATCCTTCGATGCCTCTCGGACAGCAAAGCTTTACTTCCTCGCTCTCACGTTAATGGCTCTCTCTAACACCCCCTGATTTACCTCTTGTTCCACATCCACCGTTTTTAACACCCCAGAGACGTTTGTTTACAAGTTGCTAACATGACTTTCACAAGGCTTTGCCCGCTTCTCAACGGCACAAAACACGTCGAAACCGACGCCGCGGAACATGGAGGCTTTGGCACATACAACGCAGGCAAAGGCGAGTAAAGACGGTATTGTCTGCCACTGGGGCAAGGGATACGTCTACAAGAGGAGGAATCTGTATTTGGAGTTTTGTACGGGAGACGAAAAGCAAACAGGTTTGCATAGGCCCTACAGAGTCAGGGGGATAGAGGCCAGAACACATGGTGGACTTTCGCTTCGCTTGCGCCAGACAGGCTGCCAGCAACTACATGGAATATGGCACGAGATGGCATATTATCGAGGCTGGAGCGTCTACAGCAAAAACCCCGAGACTAGTGTAATATACCCAAAGATTGTATATTTCTTGACAAGCTTAAATGACCCTCTCCCCAGGTGCATGTGTCATGGATTGGATAGTGTAAGTGTGCCCATGGGACACCCAGCGTCGCAACCGGCACCACGCGTAGGTGGCAAAACAGGGCCCAGGCAGCCGTTGGCGTAGAAGTACATGACAAGCGACCACTGCGATTTCAGATGCGATGCAGACCCCGCTGAGGTGCTACGCTGGTGATCGATTTGCTGGCAGAGGCTATTACAGCATTAGCAGACGGTGGCAACGGCGTGGTGACACGCCGATGGAACTTGCTGGCAAAGGACTGCAACGCAAGCCAATTAGCATCTACACGCGAGATTTACAGGCGTCCTGCCGAGCATAGCCAAAATGGTCGATGACCGGGGGATGATTTGTGCCAAAAATCCGAGCAAGGCCGAGAAGGAGTCTATGCGCGTGATGAAGAGCAGCTGGATGCATGTGCGTGTGCGCGGATGGCGTCCCCCGAAAGATACTACGGTTTTAGCGTTTATTTTATCTACATGTCAACCTGTTTGTTCATAGGAAGTACATGAGCGCCAAAAGTGAACCATTGATGCGCCTAAGCATGTTCCGAGAAAGACGACTAACACCATAAGTGAGCTTAACCCCTGGTTGTTTGTGTACGCAACTAGCTCCTAGCCCCCATTAGGAAACTCAGCATGGGCCACCCGAGAAACGTTGTTTTTGCTCTGCATACACATGCCCGCCCTGCTTGCAAGGCGACGAACAAGAGGCGTGGGTTAAGCGCCGTGGGGGAGACAAGGTTGGGTTGCAGCACTAACGCTGGGTTATATTTGGCAGCGCGGGCTGCAAGGACCCTGGCCCTGCGGCCGCTGGTTGGCCAGCCTAACAAGACTCGCCAATATTAAAAAGAAACGGCTGCATTATGCAAACTCCGAGGGCTTGAGAGCCGCGCCTTGGCCTTGTCAGCACGTTCCCCTTGTGCCTGAAAGGAGAGCGCGATGGCGGCGGACCGGAGGCTAGGCTGAGTTTACGCGCAATTGAGTTTTGGTTGTTTACAATCAATCTCTACTGTCTTCGTTATTAGCGGTTTCGGAGACGTGGCTGGCTGGTTGGTTGGCTGCGCTTGTCGCGCAACTAGCGAGCGCCGAAACAGTACACACAGCTGGTGTCGCGTATCTCTTCTTTGCTTGCATATTTTTGGCAGAATACGTTTTCTACAAGGTGAATGAGGATATATCATTAGCTGTGGGGGACCTGACAGACTAGACAGCGGCCACGGAAGATGCCGTTTTGGCACTGCGGCTCCGGAATGGGGACATTGGCCTGATTATGCGGGCGACCAAGCGGAGGACCGAGGGTAGCGCGGGAGCGTGAGGAGGTATGCGAGTAGGGGTCTGAAGGAACGTGATGGGATATTTTGAAAATAGAGGCGAAAATAAAAGCGACGTATGAGATCAAGTGCGCCTGAGCATGCTCGTCGTGTCCAGATCAAGCATTGTCGGTGCGTGGAAGCGCAACGCCTGCTGTAAGCGAGATGAACGCTGTGTCGAAAGCTGGGCATGCTTCGTTTGTGGCAACTCTGCTGTCGGAGGCGATTGTTACCGCATCTTTCTCTCTCGTACAGGTTTGGGACTGTCTCTGTCACAGGTTAACAAGAAACAAAGGAGTCGGCGTGCAACCCGATGAGCTTAGGTCTGCGCGGCTTGTTCCTTTTGGTGAGGCGTTGTCTCACCACGCTGAGACTGCCCTAAACAGTAAAGCCGCCTCGTTGGTTGCGTGATGCAGCGTAATCAAACCGAGAAAAAAAGAGAGGTGATGTCTTGCAAGGGGTCTCACAGCACAGCTCGGTCGAATCCTGGCCAACAATCCGATCTATTGTTCGCACTTGACTCGGCCCGAACACCCTCTTGGGCCAGGCACCCGCGGGCCTCCCATTACCATCTGAGATAAGTCTTCGCTTTTTCTTGTTCCCTTTCTCTCCCAGGTGCACACAAGCCCACTACACCACCAGCGTGGTTGGGATATGTCATGGAACTAGCCGCGCCGGGGCTACGCCGGACGTGGGAGCCGCACCCTCCGCGACGACTACTTTGTCTGGTTATTGGCTGCCGTTTTACTTGTAGTTGGTTGGTACGATGAGACCAAAGCGCGTCACATCAGCTGCGTGCATCCCATCCGCGCCACAGGAGTCTCCACCCTGGCTACTTTTTTCTCTTTGAAGTGGTCTTGACATCTCTATTCGTGCTGATGCATGTCCGGCGTTGCCTATTATGGAATTATGAGATTCCAGAAGGGGGAGCTTGCCGCACATGCGTACAGCCTTGAGGCGATGAGGGGGGTGTCTTCGTGGGACAATGGAACGTGTAAAATTCGAGGGGACGAAAGACGCAACAGCTAAAATAACATACGAGCCAAAAAGAGACACATCATGTGCTGCGTGAATAAAGAAAAAGGACTGTTTGCTGTGCGGGAGAGTGAGTGTGCAGCGTGGCTCCGAGCTGTATGTGTGCGTATGCATGTGTGATGGTGGTGACGGGACGCAAAAAAAGAGGGTGTGTGCTATATTGCGCTGAAGCTGCAGCACGCCCGGGGCTCTATTTTGCAGCAGCAACGACTGCCAAAAGAGACAATTGGAATTAACTTAGGAAGGGCATCGTCAAGACACAGACGGCTATGGGACACGAGTACTGCAAAAAAAATACAAAACAAGCAAGCAAGGGCAGTCCCGTTCATAGTTATTGTGTGTCAAGCAGTGGGCATCCCTTTCAATGCACGTCATTTCCATGACCAAACGGCCGCAAAGGGCGAAGTTGCAGGGAGCATGGAGAACACTATGGTGAAGCGGGGTGGCGTCTTTTTTGCTGCAGGCCGGCTGCAGGTGGGGGCTCTCCAGGGCACGCTACAGCGTAGTAGTGTGCTGTAGGCCAATTGGACGCCTGAGCGGGAAGAGATGGGATGCCGCACCCACGCAGCAACAAGCAGGCTGTAGGAGCAGGCTCCGGCCACGGCATTGTTCTCTCTGGCATGGTCTTGTTCCCTGTACAAACGGCATTTGATTTTTTTCGTGGTTTAAATTCTTATGGCTAGAGCAGAGCGGCCTCGACTGTAGCTGCTCCAATGCTGATCTTATTTATTTATTTTTTAATTCTTGTTTTTCACTTGCTTTGACATGCCATCTTCCCCCCCGTCCTTCTTCGGCATGCTCCGTCCTGTCGGTATTTGCATCGCATGCCTCTGCGTTTCTCTGCCCTCTTAAGACAGTGAAAAAAAAATAATAAACTAGAGAGGAGACCACCAAATAAACAACAATGGGCGCTATTTCTTGCCTGCACGCCAAAATCAAAGACACGCCCCCCAGCTTTTGCTTCCCCAGTAGGCGGCGGCGCGCCACTAGAACGGTTCACGACGGTTGGTACCCACTGACCTAATAAAAGATACCAGGCGGTGGGCGGTGGATTCTAAATAGAAACAGGTATCCACGGGCCTGCACGCTAGGTACTGTCTTGCTCACTCCCCGCTGGCTGTGGCATTTTCAGCGCCTGCATTTGCCCGAAGGAGGCCCCCAGAAGCGCCGCGCAACAGTGGGTGCTGGAGACGTTATTTTTCTTTGTTATAACTTTGTGCTAGATGCTACAGTGCTGTACTGTACAGCACCACAGCCAGCAAGCCAGCCAGCCAGCCATGGCTGTTGTCCGCTAGAAAGGGAGCGCCCTTGAGGCTGGTGCAATAAAACAAAAAACAAGAATAAAAAAAACTGAAGACTATTCCTCTCCCCTTTTTGCGCTTCTACACATAGACCTATTAGCGCAGGCCGGCGCACGTCCTCTAGCAATCTGCCAGTAGCAGAACAAGAAGGCTGCGCTACCAGCAACAAGGCCCAGCACCACACAGCACGCTGGAAGTGGGCGCCGAGTAAGGCCAAAGAGCCCGTTGAACCGTCCACTATAGCGAGACATTGCACGCCCCTCCCCCTTCACTGTGTCTCCGCCCCTCCGCTTGTCTCCCACGCCCGACGCAACCCTTGCAAACAAAGAGAAAGACAAGCGAAAGAGCATGCCTCGTCCTATTTCTCTTTGGTACGCCCGTCTCGAGTCTGCTGCCTTGTTTTTCGGAGCCGCATTGAAACGCACGTATAACAGCACAGGAACAACAAGAGCCCCAGAAAACCTAATTCATTTCAATTCAGTGGGCCATCACCACACACGCCCCCCCTCTTTTTTTCCCTTTCCCTTTCGCTTCGGGGTCCCTGTAGGCTTCCTTTCAGCGCCCCAGCCTTGCCCATCAGCGCACCACCCCATCACACAGGCGCAGCCAACGTCGCCTGAGCTGCGATACCCTGTCCACTATTATTTCCTTTCTGCTGTGTGCTATACGTACTGCTACTGGTGCTGCTGCGCTTTCCCAGCTCGCTTGCCGTGATCGTGCCTGCCTTTGGCCTGGGCCGCCCCTCTCATGCCCACCCCCTTCTTTCTTCCTCGCTCGCTCTCTTTCCCATAGTCCACTTCCCTCTCCCACTCCAAAAATATATACTGAACACGATCTCTTCCCCCCCAAAAACCTATTATTAGAACCATCCAACGCCAGATCCAGCCCACATCGCTGCTGCAAGGCCCGTCGCGCAGCTATACACGACCGATTAAAATCCCATAGAGGCAAAAAATATACGATTCAGGCACGCTTCTCTATCCGTCGATTATATCCTGCCTCGCCGCCAAAGTAAGCTTCCTCTCTGC
Organism: [Torrubiella] hemipterigena; assembly: GCA_000825705.1. Classification (NCBI taxonomy): domain Eukaryota; kingdom Fungi; phylum Ascomycota; class Sordariomycetes; order Hypocreales; family Clavicipitaceae; species [Torrubiella] hemipterigena. Next base: position 1,233,329 of record CDHN01000002.1, read on the forward strand.
CACACCCTGCCTTTGCGTCGCGCCGTGGGTTGGGCTCCAGCACCACGCCAGCCAAGGTGTCTCCGTCCCCTTTCGCCCAGCTGCTACGTCGCATCTTGCCGTCGCTTGCTGGCATCTTGCTGCAACCGTTGAACCCGGCGCGCTGTTCTTTGGCCAGTCTGGTCCTTTGGAGCGCCTTTTTTATTCCCACAAAAGACGTCGGCCGTGCTGATCCTCGACTTCTTTTTGCTGCCTCAAATCCTGCCGCTCCTTTGTCCCTTCTCAGCCGCTCGTTGCTTGCGTCTTGCATACAAAACTCTCTGACCGTATCCTCTACCATAGACTTTCGCTCTTGTCCTTTAGCAGCCAACTGATTAATTGCTCTCTACTCCGGTAACGACTCCGTGTAGATGCCTACGTCTTCTTGAGCTCGTCCCTCGACTTCCCAGCCGAGTTCCGCCAACCGACGCTCCCGCGACGGCGATTTCCTCGCGTGGTCGCGACGAGCACCGTCTCGCCAGATATCTTGCTTGCAGACCCCGGGCAAGATCTCCCAAACTCCTCTCTCTCCGAACTACTCTTTTACCTTCGTATAATACCTAGCCACCATGGGTCGAAGAAAGATTGAGATCAAGGCCATCAAAGATGACCGAAACCGCTCAGTGTAGGCTTCATGTGAATATTTTGCTGCTTCGTCAAACACGGCTAACGTCATGTCTCTATAGAACGTTTCTGAAGCGAAAGGGCGGACTGTTCAAGAAGGCTCACGAGCTTTCTGTGCTCTGCTCCGTTGACGTGGCAGTCTTCATCTTCGGCAACAACAAGAAGCTTTACGAATACTCGTCTACCGATATGCGCGAGCTGATTGGCCGTTACCAATACGTAAGTGTATCACACCAGCAATACCCCGCGGCTGCTTGATCTAACCACTCTTCCAGCATGGCGGACCCAACGAACATAGAGGCCCAGCTGACTACAGCGGTGGCGGCGGCGACGATGACGATGATGAAGAAGGCGACGCTACGCCTCCACGAGGATCCGATTCTGGCCAGGATGCCGGCATGATGCCGCCTCAGTTTCCCGGCCAGCAACCAGCACCATTTCCCCAGATCCGACATCACGAACCCTCAGCCTCGCCGCCTGTGCCAAACGGCGCCCAGCTCCCTCAGCATGGTGGCCATCCGTCACGCACACATACCCCTCAGCCCGGCCCTGGATCGCGGCCCGGATCTCGAAATGACGTTCGCCGCGTGGCCAACATGGCACCACCGCCTGTCAATCCTCATGGCGGCATGGCGTACATGCAGAACCCCCAAATGTACAACGCACCTCCTCAACAACAACAGCCCGGCGTGGTCCAACATCAAGGCGGACCACAGTATTATCCTCAGCAACCCCATGGTCAACCTCACCCGCAACAGTTTGTAGACGATCGCCGTCAGCAAGCTCCCCCTGGCTTTCCTATGCAGCCTCAACATGGCATGCCTGTTCCTCCTCGACCTGACCAACCTCCAATGCACACACAACCTGGCCCTCCCCAACAGCTTCCACACACAAGGATATCACCCCCGCCTCCTCCTCCGCGCCCACATGAGATGCAAGCCCCCGCAGAATCCGACCGACCCCAGCCGCCTCTTCTCAACACCGATGCTGCTATTCGGAAATTCCGACAGAAAGGCCACAGCATCTTTACACCCATTGAAGCGGGCGATTCTGTCTTATCACAACATCTGGCATCTTTTGCGGAGCCGTCTCAGCTAACCAAGGGCGAGTCTTCGGCAAGATCACAATCACTTGACGGCAGCAACAACTCTAAATCAGGAAGCTCGCCTCCGTTCCAGCGATCTCAAAGTATAACAGAAAAGGGCCGCAGCTCAGCAACACCAAGCTCATCAGAACCGCTATTTGCTCCTCCACCGCGGCATAACAGTATTCCCAGCGCTGGAGGCGCAGCTGGTGCTCGACCCAGAGGTCCGCGACTTACCGTGCAAATTCCAGATGGTGCTTCTGAAGCCGGTGGCAGCGCTGGCGGATCCAACTCTCCCCGAAACCCAGCGATTACACCAACACAAGCACCACGAAGCGCTGTTCTCTTGCCGCCCCCGTCGCCGTCGGCTTCGGCGCTGTTGTCTGCTGGTGCTACCGGACCGCCAAACCCCTTTGCACGACCGCTTCCACAGCAGCCTGTCAATGAGACGCCAGTATCTGCGCTCCCTTCAAGATTCCTTAGCAACGACTTTTTACCAAGCCCGAGCAGTTTTTATCCAGACTGGAATCTTCGTGGCGGTGACAACGCGCCAGCAAGTCCCCTAAACTTTGCTACGCCCGTGGTGAGCTCCGGGCCGAGCTTTCTACGAGACGACCCGTATCATCCACCACCGTCCATGAAACGAAAGAGTGAGACTGGTCCCAGCTCGAGTATGCCAGAAATACAAGCGGAGCCGAAGCGGACCAAAGTGGAGTAGTATGATTGAGAGATGGATGGACAAGTGATTTCTTTTCTTCCTGTTTTCACTGTATTTGCCGATACCCCATGTCGCTGCCTGAAGCAGCGGATGATGTTATGACGTTGAATGAGTGTGGCCAGCGTGACGCCACGAGGCAATTGTTGAAAGTATTTTCAATGCCATTTTACTGGATCTGGATACAGCGATGGCGTCGTCTACCAATCTGGTGTTGATCTAGTCAATCACCTTTTGTGTATATTCTTTTCTTTTCTTTTTTCTTTATTATCTATAGAGCCTATCAGGCAAGGCTTGGACCATTTCTCTTCCCTCTAGTTGGCAGTTTATGCATGAATGTGGTTTCATGGAATGAGCATTTGCTACGTTGTCTTAGGACTGGCTGGTGGCTTGTGCTTAACCGGCTCCATTGGCCTTTGGGCCGGCACTTCTTCTTTGTTTGGGATGGACTGGCGTCGGAGCAGAATGTTGAACGGTCAATGGCCTTGAGCGTTTGCTGCTTTTCTTTTCTTTTCTTATCCTTTCTTTTCTTTTCTTTTTGTGTTTGTTACTTTGCTTGCGTCGGCTGGGTTTCCAATTATAGATTATATGGGTATACAAAATACAGATGTATTATTCCAATCGTGGTTGATATTCGTAGTTGCTTAATTGTACAAATGTGGGTAAATTCAAATATAATATTGGCTATATGCGCACCGAATGTCTATAAATGGCCGTGATATATCGTAGTAGCAAGCTCCCAAACGCCAAAACACCATAAAAGTAGGAAGAAACGATAAAGGCGAAACAAAGAACAAAGTATCATGATCATTAATTTGATGCCAAGTCGTAGCAATTTACTTGGATGCCGATTTTAAGACTCCTTTGAGAATCCACTGCGAATAGTGTTAGCAAAGACCCTTATTCAAAGGGGCAAATACAAGTCAACTTACAATCTCGCCATTGGCAACCTGGTTAGCCACGCGGTCTACCTCGACGCCATCGGGCATGATGACTCTCTTGCCGTCCTTTTCTTCCCACCAGACTTCGCGGCCCAGGACGGTCTTGACCTTGTCGTTGGCCTTCCACGGGCTAGTTGTGACGAGATGTGCTTCCACAAAGCGGCGCAAGTTCTTATCGGCGCGCTCCTTGCCATCGTCCCCTTCGTAGATGTGCGCGCCGTGCTCCTCAAGTTCCTGGGAATCTTCCCAAGGCTTTCGCGGCAGGCTGTCCATGGCGGAGTTGAGCGGTGCCAGGACCGTTGTGTTGACGGCAAAGCTGCCGAGCAGGGTCTCTGTGGAAGCATGCATGCGCGCTAGGGAAGAGAATGTGGTAAGGGCACGGTTGCTGCCGAGAATATCGGACAAGGGAACTGCAGTGCGGACGGGCTGGTCGAGGTTGTCGGGAGCGGCGGGGTTGAGGGGCGCCTGACCCTTGTGGGTGTTGTCTGACATTTGGATGGCTTTGCTGTTGAAGGGCGGGCGGTTGGCGACGACGAAGGGGAGAGCGAGGAGGGCGACACCGGATACGCCAATGATGAAGCGCTTCATTTGGGAGAGGGCGGGGTGTGGTGTGTGTGATGCGAGGGGCGGGCAGCGGCGCAGGTTTCTGGGTGGTCGGTGTAGGATACTGTAAGCTAGGTCGCACTAAATAAGATGCTGATGTGAAAATGGCTGGCGCGATGCTGGCTAGAGATGCTCGTTGATGATGAATTTGTCGTGTGAGGTTGAGAGGTTAGGAGGGATGTCACGAGAGCAGAGACGTCATGACGCTAGATGACTAAGAAATATTAGTGGTGAGCATTTACGGTGGACAGTCACTATGACTACAGCCACCATCACCATGGTTGAATAAGCAAGTAAATATACCGATGATACTGTCAAGAATTTTTAAGTATGTTGAAGGATCCATGGCGAATTCAATCGTCGTATCAGGGTAGACTATATGATGCTCCCAGCAACCTTGGCCGGGATTAGGCATGTCATACCAATCAATCCCCCCCTCAAGCTGCCACCGTTTGGCAATGTCTCGCTCCGTTATTAGTAGTTCTATGGAACCAGGAGCACTGTGCTGTACCCAAAATTCCGTGTTGTCGGGTAGCTTACACCCGCCGTACTCTATGCCTATTGCGGTGAGATTATAAGCTGCCGTTTCTCATGTAGCCATGGATGTACAGCTGTGATATAGTCGCCAGCCTTGGGCTTGACTTCTAGCCGTGGGCCTCTGTAAAAGCGAAACCAATCGTCTTCTGGTTCTTCGTCCTCATCGTCCTCGTCATCATCGTCATCTTCGTCGGGGCTCACATAGCCTTCGTCGCGGTAGTCGTCCATATAAATCAAATTCATGAGTCGTTTATTGTTACTATAATAGAAGAGACAGGCTCACAAGTGATGGAAGCCGTAGCAACGCGGTGCGTTGTGCCATCTTCGTTGAAGAAGGGAACAAGACCAGAGTTGGCGTCCGTGATGTCTCTGAGAACATGGACACTATCAACAGCGCTTTCATTTGCAGTGAATTTCCATTGAATGCGACGAAAGGCAACAGACCCAAAGTTCTTTTTAGACCCGACGTAGCTCTCAAAAGGGCGTCGTGGTTTGTCCGTCATCGCGAACCACGTGTGCTTAGTTCCCTGGTATTGAGATGCAAAAGCACGCACGCTATTGAGAAAAATGAAAAAAATGTAAATAAAGTAAGAAACGAAAGATAACTTTCAGTTGGTGTGCTAATTGACCGCTACAAGTCTTATAGTTAGTGATGTCTACAATAGGAGAGAGGTAGCCCGATTCCTAAATCGACAGACTGCTGGGGGAAATTACCAACACTACCTAACTTAATTCAGCTAGCTCATATTTCCCGACTCTCATAGCAAAAACCATGCTTAATTCAACTGTACGATTACTATACGCAATATGGTTTCTTTGTTATAGGGAGTTTCTCTTTTATTTTAAACCAGCTTAGGAATACTAAAATATTTGCATGTATATTGTTATAAGTTATATATAAGTTATAGCTAACTTATGTTGTATGAATAATAAGTTACATGTTACGAAGAGAAAGTAAAGATAATGTGTAAAAGAAAAGGGCATTATATGACTTGTCTAATTCGTAAAAAATATAACTAATTCTTGAGTGTCTTAATAAGCTTAATGTTGATATTTTAGACGCAGCGTTACTATTACTATAGTCATCAGTACTATAGAGAGTGTCGGTCAGGTTGGCAACGACACCAATCTGGCCATCGGTGATACTACAGCGGAGAGGAGCAACCTTCTTGACATCATCAGTGACATTGGCACCACCATGAATGGCGTTTGCCAAGTCTTCGTATAAGAGGGAAGAAGAAATATGAGGGTTGGTGTGTTTGGTAAGCGCCAGAACACCGCCAAACACAAACTATAACCATCCGGATCCAAGCTTGATATGCGCTCCTGCTTCAACCAAGATGTGACTGCTAACCATAAGACGATGGATCTGTCTGTCGACACCTTCTGCCGCCAAATCAAGTTCTAGTCCGAGGGCTCTCTCGGATGCGGCTATCATCTACACTACTCGTCTGGCCAATTGGCGCACACTTTCATTGAAATCGTTGGCTCGGTGGATTTTTCCTATTTACCTTTTGTGACTCTTCTGCATAGCTAATTTATGTATACATTCGTTGTGCGGTGGCTATCGCGAGACTCGTGGTGGTGCAGTGAGGCTGTGTCTGGGCGGTGGTTCGATGAAGGCGCTGGTAACGGCATTGTGATGTCAGGTTTGGAATCGGAATGAAATGGTGAAAATAGAGTAGAGGATTTTTGATGAAATTTGAATTGAAGTTTCTCGGACGGTCTGCGCAGCTGTGAATGAGAGATTGTGTTCCTGGTGATGGGTTGTTGGCTCCCAGTAACAAACACGGCTAAGCATCATGGAAGCGTATAGCCGAGCTCAACATTGGCAGCCAGTAGTAGCTGGCTGTCTGCTTCTATAGTATCACGAGAGCATTTTTCGATGGTTTCGGCATCAGACGAGATTTTGAATCTTTAATCTGCTTACATGCGTTGCCCGTGTCACCGGACTATTAAAAAACAATGCATGCAACAATTGCTATGTCGTGGCCAGGCTGGATTGCATGTTGGAGTAGGGCGGAGGCGGCGTCTCTTCACATGCTTCAGGTGCTGCTGCCGCCGCCACAGCACCAACAGGGCCAACAACAAACAAGGGCCAATTAGAGGAGCAGCATATCTTGTGACGGCAGTCGCCTGTCAGATGATGACGGCCTCTGGGGAATTTTTATGGGGCGGCAGCGTGCGTGTTCCAGGGGGCCGATGGGCGCTGCGGGTGCATTAAGAGAAGCCCATTTTTGGGGGGAAGGCCGCTGGAGAGGAGGAGGCGGGGGAACTTTCACATGTGAAGAAGGCCAGGCTACTACATCGCAACATGTGGTGACTGACCACACAGCCACGGGCAGCAGAAAAGAAAGAAATGTGTTTGAAAAGGTTTGCGACAATACCAAAAGAAGGATTTGTATAAAAACACAGCAATTGACGTCACAGAGACGCCCTGAATTGCCCCTTTCCATGGCCATGTTTTTTTCCTGTCTGCGTCTTTTGCGCCGCCAGTTGCTTGTTCCGGAGACCGGAGTTTATTTTTGGGCTGTCGGCAACTAACACACTGCCTCCCCGCCGATGCGCCCATCGCTGGCCATCTTCACGAGGGGGTGCGCCAGGAGCTAAAAACAGGCAGACAAAGTCCATCATGGTTGTAATAATACGAAAACTAAAGCATGAATTGACCGTCTTTGCTATAATCACTTTTAAAACTTTCATATGTTTTTTCTTTCTTCTCGTCCGTCTGCTGCGCTGTAACCCTGGGCATCGGCCCGTCCTGCAAGGCCCGTGTTGCCGAAAACGGCAAGGCAGCCTGCGTGCAGTGAGTGCTACGCATTGGCTTGTGCTTTAACAGTTAGACATTGGGCCCCCTACAGAAGATGGAACGTTTCTAGCGTTTCCAAATCACAATGCGTAGAAGGAGACAGGAACCACATGCCACTAAATTACCTGATGCTGCTGCATAATTTCACCGCATCGCAGCCCAAGCAAGATACGGGGTGATCATGCCTCTGCTGGCCTGGCTGGCGGCCCAGGTAAGACGCTACGCTTATAGCGGCATACAGCGCCGAAAGCACCCCGTTCTGGGGTTGGTTTTTTTTTTTGGTGAGAGTCCCCGACCCCGGCTATTGAGACATGTGGGGGAAGGGGAGGGAGTTGGGTGCGTGCTGGTGCTGGGAGCGGCGGTGGTCTGGGGAAAGCTAGTGGGGATGGGCAGAGCAGCAGAGGGTGGTAGATTGTGGTGTTGGAGAAGGTTTTGGAGTATGAGAAAAGTCAAGGCTATAGAATAGATAATCAGTAACAAGCTTAATATTTTGTTATATTTTATTTGGTCTTTTTGCGTGCTGTAGAAATCATTGAACAGGCTGCTGACATCACCCCAACGCTGAATGGGGGAAATAATTCATAGCGATGTGCTGCCCTGTAACAGAACGCCCACGGGCTGCAGGCGGGGCAAGTGGTCTGCTCTTTGCGCTTTCCTTCCCCCAAAAAACTGGGGCGCCACAAGCAAGACTTGACCTCGGCTGTCTTCGTCCTCGGTCGCCAGGCCCACGCATTCCCCAGCGCTTTATTAAACTTCCTGACCTTCCTCTCCTCCAAAGTCTCAAGCTTCCTTCTTCTCCTCATTCTTCATCTCTTGCGTCCTTTATACCCTCCCCCGCATTCTTCTCCGTGGAATCCATTAGCTTTCTATTCCACTTTCAGAGCGCCTGATTAACCCCCGGCGCATCTCTCCAACCTCACCACCTCTTTTTCTGTTCTTCACATCTCACAATCCTCCACAATGGCTCCCAGAGTTGTCGTCGTTGGCGGTGGCCGTAAGTACTCCGATTCGCCCAGCCATCTCGTCTCCTTGCTTTCCTGCCAATTGGTTCACTGTCCGCGGGCGCGAAATCGCATCAGATTCTCCCGTCGGCAACGGCCTTTTTGCGGGAGCTCCGGGGCTTAGCTGGCTGGCTGGGCCATTCAGCCCAAGAAACCTGCAGAGGCTAACCACATGTCAATGTTTCTAGTTTCCGGTCTCAGTGCTGCCCACACCATCTACCTCGCCGGTGGTAACGTCGTCCTCCTTGACAAGCAGGGTAAGCATTTCCTCCCAAAACATTTGGCGACGCTAGCAAGCAAGCCGTCGCCTGCTGCTTTTACAGCAGCGCTAGGTTTCACAACGAACAAAGTAGCTAACTAGCTTTCTTTCCGCGACACAGGCTTCTTCGGTGGTAACTCCACCAAGGCTACCTCTGGTATCAACGGTGCCCTGACCCGCACCCAGGTTGACCACAAGATCGGTGACAGCGTCAAGCAGTTCTACGAAGATACCCTCAAGTCTGCCCGTGACAAGGCTCGTCCCGACCTCATCAAGGTCCTGACCTACAAGTCCGCTGCTGCTGTTGAGTGGCTCCAGGATGTCTTCAACCTCGACCTCACCCTCGTTTCTCGTCTCGGGTAAGCAAACATCTACAGCCCTGGATAAAATAACTTGTCTGCTAACAGCGCCCGCAGTGGTCACTCCCAGCCCCGTACCCACCGTGGCCACGATGCCAAGTTCCCCGGTATGGCCATCACCTACGCCCTGATGCAGCGCATTGAGGAGCTTGCCGAGAACGAGCCCCACCGTGTCGAGATCATCAAGAAGGCCCGCGTCACCAGCCTCAACAAGAACGGTAACAACGTTACCGGTGTTACCTACGAGCTCAACGGTGAGACCCTCACCGTCGACGGCCCCGTTGTCCTCGCCACTGGTGGTTACGCCGCCGATTTCGGTGATGGCTCTCTCCTCAAGCAGCACCGTCCCGACACCTTCGGCCTTGCCACCACCAACGGTACCCACGCCACTGGTGACGGCCAGAAGATGGTCATGGCCATTGGCGGTAATGCCATTGACATGGACAAGGTCCAGGTTCACCCTACCGGTCTTGTCGACCCCAAGGACCCCGGCTCCAAGTGGAAGTTCTTGGCTGCTGAGGCTCTCCGTGGTGAGGGTGGTCTTCTCCTCAACGCCGATGGCGACCGCTTCTGCGACGAGCTCGGTCACCGTGATTACGTCTCGGGCATGATGTGGAAGGAGAAGGACAAGGGCAAGTTCCCCATCCGCCTCATCCTCAACTCCAAGGCCTCCAACACCCTTGACTTCCACACCCGCCACTACTCTGGCCGTGGTCTCATGAAGAAGATGACTGGTGCCGAGCTCGCCAAGGAGATTGGCTGCACCCCCGACCACCTCCAGAGCACCTTCAAGACCTACAACGCCATTGCCGATGGCAAGCAGAAGGACCCCTGGGGCAAGAAGTTCTTCCACAACATGCCCGTCGACATCAACGACGACTTCCACGTTGCCGTCATGGAGCCCGTTCTCCACTTCACCATGGGTGGTATCGAGATCAACGACAAGGCCCAGGTCCTCAACCAGGAGCAGAAGCCCTTCGATGGCCTCTTCGCCTGTGGTGAGCTTGCCGGTGGTGTCCACGGTGCCAACCGTCTCGGTGGTTCTTCCCTCCTCGGCTGTGTCGTCTACGGCCGTGTTGCTGGTGACTCTGCCAGCAACTACCTCTTCCAGCAGGCTCTCAGCGGCCAGGCTGCCGGTGCCGCTCGTCTCGGCCAGATCTCTCTTCACCTCGACCCCTCTTCTCCCGGCAAGGTGACCGTGGAGTGGGCCAACGGAGCCGCCGGCTCTGCTCCCGCCAGCCAGCCCCAGGCTGCTGGTCCTGCCGCTGCCCCGGCTGCCGCTGGTAAGAGCGAACCCAAGCCCTTCACGATCCCCGAGAAGGAGTTCACTATGGAAGAAGTTGCTAAACACAACAAGGAGGGCGATCTGTGGGTAGTAGTTAAGGGCGTCGTCATGGACCTCTCCAACTGGCTTGACGAGCACCCCGGTGGCCCCCAGGCCATCAAGAACTTCATGGGCCGTGATGCCACCGAGGAGTTCGAGATGCTTCACGACGATGAGGTCATTCCCAAGTACGCCCCCGAACAGGTTATCGGCCGTGTCAAGGGCCAGACCCCTTCCCTCGAGATCTAAACAGATTCACGGATGGCTCGGGTTCGTGTTCATGACGTGAGACGACAAACCTGATTGAAAAAGAAAAAAGAAAAAGAAATGGCATGAAAATATGATCCTCCTTTCTTCCTCATATGGGAGGGTTGTTGCTGCTGTTGCTGCTGCTACAATACGGGGGCAAACAAACGGCGCTTGGGATCAGAGTGACTTATATTTCACTCATGATGTGTTTAATGTTTTATATCTATTCCTTATGTATTTTGAACTAGTCTGTACAGATAGCAATGCATCTACAAATCTTGAAAAAGAAAAATGTTCCCTCTTCCACTCACATAATCTGTGCACCTGCGTCTTTCGTTCTCTTATACAGCCTCGCCTTTATGAACAGTTGAATGTCAAGCAAGACGTCCGTTCGTGCTTTAATGTGTGCCGCGGGTGTCTAATTCGGCCGACATGTGTCCAGCACACATTCGAAGGCATACAACCATCTGAAATTCTCTTTTTCTTTTTCAGACAAGCAATCGGACCGCACGCACTATGCCCAGCAAGCCGCCCGACTGTTTCACTTGACAGCGAGACAAAGGCCCGACGACCGACTCATGTCAACACCACTCACATACTGATGATGCTACTACTTCCATTTCTGCACCTGCACGCTACCCAGATTAATCACGCACGGCCTGGAATCTGATGCATCAAAGATTTCAGACTCCATCCGACCACGGTGTCTAGCGTCCAGCGGCGCTGCTTGGGCCTTTGGACCTCCCGAAGTGCCGGCAGATGCCGCACCGGCAATGACTGAGTGAAATGGCCACTCGACGCCACTCATCAGATCCCAGCAGCGTGGCTTATGACTAAATTTCATCAAGGTTGTCTTCATGCAAAGTGAAAAACAAAAGCTTGTTTCGTCTAATGCCCAGAGATTTTCCCTTGGCGGAAGACGTAATAAAAAGAAGAGAAGAGGAAACAATACGAAGCCAAAGTTGAGGTTGAGGTTGGGCTCTGCACATGAAGCCGTCGAAGTGTAATATGCCACCCGCATTTTGTTATGCGTTTTAACCAGCTCAGGATTATCAGTGCAGCCCCCAACAGAATTAACTGTTGCATGACTGTGAAGCAGCCGCAAATCAACGCATCTAGCAAAAAGTCTGTTGTGCATCACGCGAAGCAACAACAAAAGTCACTTGCCCTATCACCGCAGATCGGTGCCGACTCTTTTTTTTTTCGCGCTGGCCTCTGGGCAGGCAGGTGACGGACGAGACAAGGAAACGTCAAAATGGCAGATCGATCTGGCACAGTAAGGCCCAAGTGTCGCAACGCAGGCTTCTGCAGCGCATGGGGCGTGACCTACACAACGAACGAGTCGGGGTGCAGCATCTGCGAGTTCACGCATGCATGCATTCTCTCCCACCTAGTACGTATCTATCTTTGTATTCCAAGAAGCTGTGATGGCTGCTGCTGCCGCCCGCCGCTGGCGACAGATTGTCTCTTTGTATGTTGGCCGCTACAGCACGTACGACTCTGTCCTTTGCTTTGTGTAGCCGCGGCTGAAGTCCGATGCTCCTTCTACATAGCCTGACATAGAGGACTTTCCTTCATATGGATCGATAGTTGGTCCGCTGTATAATATAGCGCACCCAAAAGAGGAAGCTCAACTTCAGAGCCAAAACCGGCAGAAAAGAACCCAATAATTACTCTATCTCTCACCTTTTTCTGCGCTGTGAGCAGCAAGCCCCCTTCCCCGCCATGGCGTTGACCGCCGAGAGGAGACCAGAAACGCCACGAAAATAGTCGAGGTCAGCTTCTTGTTAGCTAGTAGATGGGTGTTTGCCGATGCAGCCCAGTGTGCGGGGGTGCATTGTGTCCTAAGGCGAGTAAGTAGCCGGTTCTGCCGTGCTGCCTCATAGCCATGGTTAGCCACCGCCCTTGATTTATGTTTTGTCTGCAGCAGCGATCATCATTGGTTCCAAAGGTTCTTCTTTTTTTTGTCACTAGTTTGCACTGGTGCGTTGCATACTATTGTAATAGCAGGATGCTTGGTACAGTGGCGAAAGCGAAAGCTGGGGCAAGTCACAGCGCAGCGAGAACGAGGCACTGGGGGGAGGTGGGGAATCTGCAGCATGACACTCGGCCAATGAGAGCGTGAGGATGCGGCGTGCCCAGCCAATCACAGCACAGGCCCCCTCCTTTTCCCGTTCCTTCCCAAACAAGTCTGCTCTTCGCCAGCAGCGGGTGGTAGTCAGCTTAGCGTGCGCGAACCGCTGTGGGCGACCTGGGCCAGCGAGGTTCCAGGCCTCTTTGCAGCACTGAAGTCCCCCCTGTCAGGCCTTGTTTCTGCTTCCCCAGGCTTTTCCTCCACACTTTCTCTTCAGAAGGGGGAAATACCCCATTCTCCCGGGCCCAGCCAGCCCAAGCCCAGCCCAGTCCAGCCCACAACAGGCAGGCCCCAGGTAGGCGTTGGCACAGCTTAGGCCCTTCTGTAGTGGTGTCTTTCCCCCCCCCGACCGTTGTAAAACTGCCAATCTTCAACCTTTTCCCACCCACGATTCGTGCACCCAAACCAACCCGTTGGTCGCCAAACAACCTTATTCCGAGTGGCCGGATCAGCGTTTGGGCAGTTCAACGGCTATTATTATTTTTTCGGTGCTCGCAGAATCGGACGTATTTTTACGACAAACAACATAAAGATAGGCAGACAGGCAGGGTTTCCACCGCAGAGTCCCACGTTGCCCTTCGCTATCGCGCCCATCCCGCACGCTCGATAACGACCTTATTCGACGACAGCCTCTTCTCGTCCACCGCCCGTCGCCTTCCCCGGATTTTCGTTTCGTTTCGTTTGCGATCGATCGCTCTCCAACTTCCAACCGTGGATTGACGTCTCCCTCTCCGACACCATGGCTATTGCCATGGGCTGGCACAAGCCCGACAATGTCGCCGGCTCGTCAGCACCAGCCATCATGGTCGGCCTCTTCGTCGCATCGGGAGGCTTGCTTTTCGGCTACGATACTGGGTAAGATTTTGTTCGCTTTCCTCGCAGATCAATAAAAAATTATATACATTTCGCCTCGGAGTGGTGTTGTTGGATGCTGGGTTTGGGGCGCCTATGCTGGATTTTTCGACGCCGGACTTGACCGAATGCTGAAGCGAGGCTGGCTGAATTGTTGGAACTTCAATGCCAACCCTACCCCGATGATAACTGTGCTTCAACTGGCTGGAGAAGTTGATAACAGGCGTATTGGATAGGATTTTCGGGCGATATAAATCCACCGTGTAGAACACTGCTAACCTCGTTGTTTTATAGTGCTATCAACGGTATTCTCGCAATGGATGCTTTCAAACACCAATTCGCCAGCGGCTGTACTGATGGCAAAGACATTTGCGCCAAAGATTCTTCAATAATTGTTGCTATTCTCAGTGCTGGAACAGTGGTCGGATCATTAATCGCAGCACCTCTCGGCGATTACTACGGACGCCGCAAGTCGCTCGTCATTGCAGTCACGGTGTTCAGCATAGGCGCCATCCTTCAAGTCTGTGCAGATGCTATTCCCTTGCTGCTTATTGGAAGGTAAATTCTTATCAGCCTTCTTTCACTCACCACCGTGACTTATTTACTAACCATGCTCTAGGCTTTTGGCCGGTGTTGGCGTAGGAGGTATTTCCGTGCTGGTTCCCATGTACCAGTCAGAAATGGCTCCGAAATGGATACGTGGTACTCTCGTTTGTGCATATCAATTATCTATTACGGTCGGTTTGCTTGCCGCATCCATCGTTAACATCATAACATCCTCCATGCCTTCCTCAGCAGCCTATCGCATACCATTAGGCTTGCAGCTAGTACCTGCAGTAGTACTCGCTGCAGGTCTACTGATTTTACCAGAAACCCCAAGATTTCTCGTCAAGAAAGGTCTCAAGGATGAGGCCGGCCTCTCACTAAGTCGACTTCGGAGACTGGACATTACACATCCTGCGCTCATTGAAGAGCTGCATGAGATCATTGCCAATCATCAGTATGAACTGACGCTTGGACCCGATAGCTACAAACACATATTTGCCGGCTCACCTCGCCTCGGCCAACGAACCTTTACTGGATGTATTCTTCAGATGCTTCAGCAACTTACCGGAATCAACTTCATCATGTACTACGGCACTACATTCTTCGGCGGTACAGGTGTCCAAAATCCGCATACAAAGTCGCTTATTATCAACGTCATCAACGTTGTATCAACTTTCCCTGGGCTTCTTGTCATCGAATCCTGGGGCCGCCGGTCTCTCCTAATAGTTGGTGCTATAGGCATGGCTATATGCCAGCTGTTTATGGCAACCTTTACAACAATTGTAGGGTCCAACGGCATGACAGATGGCAACCTGCCTGTTTCAACACAAAACGTTGTCATTGCGTTCTGTGCCATCAACATCTTCTTCTTCGCAGCATCGTGGGGACCTGTGGTGTGGGTTGTCACTTCGGAAATCTATCCACTCAAGACTCGTGCCAAGGCCATGTCTGTATCAACAGCGTCCAACTGGGTCTTGAATTTTGGAATTGCCTATAGCACGCCGTACATGTTCCAAAATGGACAAGGCACTGCTGGATTCGGCCCCAAGATCTTCTTCATATGGGGCGCCTTCTGCGTCTTTGCGGCTGTCTTCGTGTGGTGTATGGTGTACGAGACGAGCAAGATTAGCCTGGAGCAGATTGACGAGATGTATGAGCGCGTCAACCACGCGTGGAACAGCAAGTCGTTCGAGCCTAGTTGGAGCTTCCAGCAGATTGTTGACGAAGGCTGGTCGCCAAGCGCGATTCCTCCTGCCGACCATGAACTGCAGACAACAGCATCTCAAACAAGTGCAGACACAACGCTTGGTGATGGCAGTTCGGACACCATCACCATTGAGGAGCTCAACGGCACATCCAACAACGCCAGGTCAAACGACAGTAAAGCTGTCCCGGCCATGGTGAATGTCGACTTTAGTTATTAGAACTTCGAGATACCCCCACACCTTTTCCAAGAACCCGCGCTTCTTTCTTGCGACGGTAGCATATTTGGGCATGGCGAAGATTTCCCATGTCACCGCAAAGTACTGTACTCTTTGCGTCCTCTTGTTTTATTTTGTTTAACAACCACTCACCTATTTATTGATCATGAGATACGGACCAGCGACGGAGTTTACTATTCAGCACGGCCTTGGAGTTTGATATTTTGTTGGAGCATTAGTTTTTACCCTCTTTGGTGTACCAATGTTCAGCCTGTGCGGCAGCAAGGAGCAGATAGTTTTGTTTTGGCGAGTCATCTTGGCTATTGTATTTTTTGGGTGTCTATTATTTTATTTGAAAGTCACATGCATTCAGATAGCTCTGGTACGTTTGACATCTTATTTTGGATAATGATCGTCTCTTTCGTCCCATCGCCGTGACACTTTTGTCCTTTGCTTCAGGTCTTGCTGTGCATTCCAGACGAACCTGGGGATGTTTCAGGCTGCCACGAGGCGCAACTTATGCAAGCCACTCACTGTAACCACACCGTAAAAAAAATGAAATACCCAGTTTTGGAATCATGCAGCCAATGTTGGAACCCCACTTCGGCCATTTATCCAAATAGATTCTGGGTCATTGGCCGGAGGCAAAAAAGACAAAAAGAAAATCTCGAAGGACGGAATCGAACCGCCGACTCTTCGGTATGATGTGGAACCCATTACAGCCGAATGCCATAGCCAACTAGACCACTTCGAGTTGCAATCCCGTCACCATATTTTATTATATGAACCCATGCGACAAAATTACTACTCGCAGTCTTACTTTGATCCTGAGTCGTGTGCTTGCATGTTGAACGGTGTCATCTTACAATATTGATAACCGTCAGCAGAGTAAGAATATCTGTCAGAGTTTCTGAAAATTGCAAATACAATGAAAAATTAGTAAAATTTAATACAGATAACTTTTAATTTTACGTGAATAAAGTATTAGGTGCGAATAATGCTAGACGACTTTGTATGTAGGGTATCTCCAACAGAAATAAAAAATTCCACTCTGGCTATTAAAATAAAAAGGCATTTGCGGCCAACAGTTAATGAGTGCTCAGCACTGGATTGAAGTAAAAATAAAACGCCTGGAATGTCGCTTAAAGTTGTCAAAATATCATCAGGACTCATAATCTAGGGAGAACGTCGGCGTGGACTCATGACCCTTCGTCGGGGGGCGTAGCATATTTTTGCTGTGGCGATATTGGAGGCCCAGCAGACACTTTTGATTTTTGACAGTTGTTGCTTTTGGAAACTTTTGTAGGATCGACGGGCTTTAGGCACACTGGCTTCTGCTGTGATGCTCGTAACACCATATGTGCAGCGGAATTTGCCTTGCGGTTCTTGTAACGTGTGTTGGCTTCGTGGGCTAACGCCAGTAGCTCATACAATGACGATGGGATGGTGCTAGATTGTTGCGCTGTATCTGAGGCATTGTGTGATGCTTGTGGTGAAGAAGCGGACGGTTCATCTGTAATACTGAGGTTTACTTTAGATTGTTAGAAACAGCACTTCTTTTGTAATGGTTAGATATACCTACCCATGTCTTGGTGGGCTCTCGCTGAGAGGCAGACTGAACGTCGAGATGGATGTAAAAGAATATTTCCGTAGCACATGGGTGCTAATGTTTAGAGTACAACTCCTAAAAAAACAGATTGATCAAAGTCCAGAGGGGACCGCTGAGAATAAAAGCGTTGAACGGGCAAGGGTCAGCTGGGCTGGTAAGCAGAGCCTTGAAAGGAAGAATAGAACGTTATTTAGTGTGGTTGGTTGGGGGCCAAGAGACAACAAAGCATATGACTATGACAAAGGGTACCAATAGTATAAATAGAATATCGAGCAGTGGCAGCAAGCAAGCCAGCATTCGGGGATTGGCGGGTGTGGCCAGGCAGACATGATCACACAGCGGACAAGGCTACAGGAGGGCGCTCAGCGGCTCACGGATCGGTTTCCCAAAAGGAACTCATCGGCCGTGGGTAGAGGGACAGAAAATAGCACTAGCTTAAAAAAAGTAATACCTGGTTCTGTGACGCTGATGCACTTTGTAGTCAGGTAGCCATCGGCGTTTAGCTTGGATGGAGGGTGGCCAAGGGAGCGGCGGCCGAAAAACGAAGAGTTTATGGGGAGACACGCCTGAATTTTAGCGAGACAGCGCTGGCTGCAGGCGCTGCGGGGAGTGGGATGCGGCGGCTGGCACCAACAGCCGAACCAACTTCCGCCAGACTCCGCGAGCGAAACAAGGCCTACGATGCGCAATGCAGTCATCGTCATCGAAAATGCCTATTGCATTGTCACGAGAGCGGCTACGCTGCGGCATTGACTTGTTTCGTTCCGGCTACCGCACGCGGTGCTGATACTGCCAAACAAAAGTGGCGGACGGCGGGGACTCTACCGCCGATGGCTGGGCTATGCCACTGGAAGTTGGGGCCCGGCGGACTTTAAACGATGGGTATGCCTGCGTGTCTAAATTAATTCTGTAGCCTAGAGGGAGCAGCAGTGGAGATCTGTATATTCGATTAGTTGACATTTGGTTTTCGTTACAGGAGACTTTGTGTAATATATTGGCAGTGTTTGCTCTGCCACGACAGCACCGTTAGTGTGCACATCACCCATACACAAAGGAGACATCCCGACTGCCGATCCGACAATACTTTATCCCAACAGCCCCAACAAACCGCCGGCGGGTAAGAACATCAGCTCGTTTTTCGCATTCTGTTGGCCTAATGAAGGAAAGCGTCCCCGGAGAATGTCACCTCTGCGCACCCTCTGATAGCTGACGACCCGCGTCGAATCACCGATCCGCAACTGCGTCGGCGTTAGGGGAGCTGGCGGCGAAAGGGTAAGGCGCTCGGCCGACTGTTTTCTTTTTCCTTGGCAAATGAGCTAGGAGGAACGGTGACCTTGCTGAACGCCCTGTATATATATATTGGATGCGGTATCCCCGCTCGCCTCATTGATTGGTGGAAGTGCGCGCGATGGTCGGGATATACAGGGCTGTGTTTCCTTGGTCCGTTGTGAGGCTTGGGATGCGCGCGCGTGTCCCGCCGACGCTGCGGTTGGTTCGGTGCTGTGCGGGAGTCCGAAGCTATTCGCATGATTTCGGATCATCTTGCCCCGACGTGAGTGGTTGTCTCTCTGTCTATTATGCCCGACTGGCGCTGCTATCCTCCGGAGAAGACTGAGACAGACAGCTGCTGTCGGCGGGATGCCTTGTTTGGCTGTGCCCTTTGAAGAGTGAGCGGACTGCGCTGGCGAAGCTGACTTCAGCTGTGCGGACGGAGCTGACGTATTGTCGGGACTCTGGATGTGTGAGCGGCGGATGACGGCAATGGTGTGACTTGGAATGAAAGGGGTGATGGAATTCGAGTTCAGGAGAGAGGAAGAGGAGAGAAAACTTGAAAGGATGGATGGGCGAGAAGAGTAATGTCCGACGGAGGAGAGTAGTCAGCGGGATTGGGCATTGCCCGATGTCGGTTAAGCTTATTCATGAAAAAGGCAAACTTAGTGGACCTTGGACTGGTAAGTAGTAGAAGTTTGTATGTCTGGTGAAGTATGGTAAGTTTTTGTATCAAGCACTACTTCACATATCTAGTCCTCGTGTAAGTTGTCGTGTAGGTGTTAGCAGTTATTTTACACACTCCCCAGAACGCAGGATAATCCAATGAACGCACATTTATTACATATTCAATCAATAAAGGAAAAAACTACACACTTTTCAATTTTCAGTTTATATTTTAGTTTATTTTCCATCATTTCTCTTCTGTCTACCCATACTTGCACTCACATGCTGATTCCCCTCTCCGTGCACGGACCACTTCCCTCTTAGAGAAGGCCCCTAATTTCCCCCACACGCTGGCCACTTTGACAAACGACGAGCCACTGATTCGACAACACAGGCAAAGAAGGAGCTCCTTTTCCCGAGGCGACGCGTTCATCTCAACAAGTCAAACTTCGACCAACTCGCCGGACCATCGCCATTACCATGCAATACGGAAATTAGAAGCTGCAAATAAAACAATAAGCACCAACCCAGAAACAATGGGCGTCTTTTCCTACCTGCGCAAGGTCTACGATGTGGACACGCTGGACACGCGCTTCACTGCCCCTTCCAACGTGGCCTACAAGACGGTTCTCGAACAGCGCAGCGATCCCGTTGCCCGCAGAGAAACAGAACAAAAGAACCTGGGTCGGTCGCTGCCGTCGAAATGGAACACTCCCGAATTCTATCTGTACTATGTCGTCTTTCTCTTTGCTGTCCCTTCCATGTTCTGGATCTGCTATGACGTCTCCAGGCGTACGTTTACCCCCTCTTCTTCTTCTTATACTCTCAGTGTACTAACCAACTCTCCCTATTTGTAGCATCCGATCCGAGATACTACAAATTCCAAGACTACCTCTCCGATGGATGGGTCCCGGGCCGCAAGATTGACAACTCCGATGCGCAATATCACTCGTTCCGCGGCAACCTCCCCGCCATGGCCGCCTTGCTCGTTTTCCACCCTATCCTCCGCCGAGTATGGGATGCCGTAAACAACCGATCTGATGCGAGAAAGTCGGCAGCAGCGAACCGAATGGAACAGCGCGCGTCATTTGACTTTCTCTTTGGCATCTTGTTCGTTGTTATCCTCTATGGCGTTTCCATCTTCAAAATTCTTGCCATTCTTTATGTGAACTACCAGGTTGCTACAAAGTTGCCTCGACACCAAGTGCCTGCTGCTACTTGGATCTTCAACATTTGTGTTTTGTTCGCCAACGAGCTCGGCCAAGGTTACCCTCTCAAAGGCATCGCACAGTTCTTCTCCCCCGCCTCTGCCTCTGGTGAGCCCTCGGAGCTCATGCAGCTGGGCAGCTGGATTGATAGCTTTGGAGGCATCATGGTTCGATGGGAGGTCCTTTTCAATTTGACAGTCCTGCGCCTGATTAGCTTCAACCTGGACTACTATTGGGCGGTTGACAAGAAGAATGTCAACTCGGTTGAGGTATGTTGACAAGCGACCCCGCTCTGTCGAAAGATGTAATAGCTAATGTGCCAAAGAAGAAGCAACTGGACCCCGCAAACTTGTCCGAGAGAGACCGCATCTCTATCCCCGCCGACGTGCAAGACTACAGCTTCCGCAACTACGTGGGCTATGCGATCTACGCGCCCCTCTTCATTGCCGGCCCTATCATGACGTTTAACGACTACATTTCCCAAATCAAGTACAGATCGGCCACGATTGAGACTTCACGAACCATCAAATACGCTGTGAGATTTGCACTCGTCTTGCTTGCCATGGAGCTCGTGCTGCACTTCGACTACGTTGGCGCTATTAGCAAGGCCAATCCTGTCTGGGGAGACTACACAGCTGCACAGCTCAGCATGCTGTCCTTTATGAATCTGCATATTATCTGGCTGAAGCTGCTGCTCCCGTGGCGCTTCTTCCGACTCTGGGCGCTCGTCGACGGCATCGACCCGCCTGAGAATATGACTCGCTGTGTTAGCAACAACTACAGCACGCAACACTTCTGGCGCGCCTGGCACAGATCGTTCAACCGCTGGATCATTCGCTACGTCTACATCCCATTGGGCGGCACTTCTTTCAAAACGTGGCGAGACTCTGTTCGATCAATTGCCACCTTTTTAACTGTCTTCACTTTTGTCGCGCTGTGGCATGATATCCAGCTTCGACTCTTGATTTGGGGCTGGTTGATTGTGCTCTTCCTGCTGCCGGAGCAGATTGCCACCATCATGTTCCCCAAGAGAAAGTGGGAGAGCCGACCTACAGCCTACCGAATGATATGCTGCATTGGTGCCGTATTCAATGTCATCATGATGATCTCTGCCAACTTGGTTGGCTTTGCCGTTGGCCTTGACGGCTTGGAGAGTATCTTGAGGCGCATTGTATCGGACTGGTCTGGTACGTACCTATATTGCTGCATCTTTAATCGCAGAGACATGGTTTTGCTAACATTTTTACTACAGGATTCATGTTCATCGTAACAGCTTGCTCTTGCTTGTTTGTAGGCATTCAAGTCATGTTTGAGATTCGCGAATCTGAGAAGCGCAAGGGCGTGATGTTGAAGTGTTAAACGGTTGACCATGCGTTGGCCCAGGAATATGCCAGAATATGAAATGTACAATAGAAACAGTATTAATAATAATATTTTTTAACCAATTGAACAAAATTGAACAGATGTAGCACTGCAAAGCATTGGCAAAGACACAAACAAAGCTGCATAATTCAAGATGCGCCTACGCCCACCCCGCCAGCGCCACCAGATTATGCGCATCGACGGCGATGCCGTTAGGGCTTCAGGTACGTACCGCTTGGGTCGCCGGCGTCTGTTGTAACTCTCCAGAATTCATTTAGATAAACGAGGGCTTTTATCTTTGTAGGACCCTCACTCCTATTAGCACGCGGCCGTCTAAGCGAACAGCGTCACAATGTATGGTTAGTTACCCCATTGTTAAAATTACTGCTTTCGGGATACCACCACCGAACGGAGACCGCTTTGTTTGGGCCGGCTGTTGTATGGTAAGTAGACCTTTTTGCAAATTACAGATGCACGTGGCGGTCTTGTCCGATGACACTGCAGGTGGAGGAGGGACAAGAACTGTGGTTCATCTTTCAAAGTGCTACGGCTACGGGAATGTCACCAATTCTACGGCCCGGGATACATGGCTCTGGATGTCGCTGGATTCCTTATTAGCGTATCTCTACCTGCCGAGCAAGCTATCTGAATCGACCTCGACGCTATAGCTCGATTAAGCGATGTCGTAGACGAATGGGGACATGTAACATGGAATCATCTGGAGCGTCGTGACTATTTGAGCCAAAGCTACGTACTGTTAGCATCAATTGCCTCTCGGGGAAGGTGAGGCGACAAGTTCGGAGCTAGTTTAGGGCGAGGCTAACCCAAGCAAGGAGGGGGAGGGGGGCGTGCGTGCGTCCAGCGGGTCTTTGTCTAGGCGTGGCTACTTGTTGCAAGCCGTGCAAAAATCAAGACCGGTGTTATTAGCAATACGAAGTGCGGGTTTTTGATGAAGATGCTTGGTGAATGCGATGTATGTCCCCTTGATGATGCATCGACTAAAGAGAAGGTCTGGTGATGCTGTTGTCGAGGTGAGGCCTGACCTTGCTTAGTTGGCGGGTGTAATTGTGCATCTCGATCTATACAGGTAGCCAAGTTTAGCATCTACGCCTCGCGAGGGCATAACATCGTTCGGCACCGCCTGCTTTGGGCAAAGACCAGCGCCATAGGCGCGAGCGGAGAGTGCAGATCCCCAGAATAAGGAGGGGGGAGAGCTTAAATTGATACTAATGCGAGGCGGGAACGAAGCTGGAGAAAAGCTAGGCGAGCCTTATTGTTGCACCGACAAAGGATTTCGACTGCCGGTGTGCGAAGGTAGAAGGTTCCATGACTACATTTGTGTGTATGCCATGGAGGAATGTCTGGCGATTTTTTCTTGTTGTCTTTGTGTTTCAAGAAACGGCGCGTGTCTCGCATCCGGGAATGGGCAGCGAGGTCGAGGCTGTTTCAGTGCGATAGATGGCCATCCATTGTGGTCTCTGATTAATCATGACATCCGAATAACGCTGAGTGAGTCAGGCTGGACAATTCATTGCTTGAAGACAAAAGAGAGAGAGAGAGAGAGAGAGAGAAGACTGTTGGTTGCAAAGGTCCGAGCAGCAAGCAGCACAGACGTTGTGGTTGGTTGGTTGGTTGGTGGCGGTGCCCAGGGCACGCCCCCCCTGTTCCTGGCACCGCGTCCTCCACTGTGGCGTGAGCCAACCGCGCTGACAGAGCTTTTTCTGCTATCTCCTTGGGGTGCCTTAGTGGTGCACCAGTCCCCCCGGAACGGTTCGTGACGAGACAATGTCTCTGCATTCAGTGATAGCGCAGGTACAGTACTGCTCATTACTGCGAATTCTCCACTGGCGCCCCTCCCCCGATTGTGTGAGCTCGTGAGGTGCAGCAACAAGCACCGTAGGCATACATACAGCTAGCTGCCAGGCCAGTGATGGCATACAGTCATGTGCTGGCTCATCAGGCTGCGCAAAGGAGAAAGCCAAGCCAAAAATACATACAAAATAAGATCATTAGAAATTACCTACAGGCTGCCCCTCGCTCATGATCCTTCTGGTACAGACAAGGGGGACGAGTGGCGTGCCTTGATGCTGGCGGTTTACCCAGCTAACTTTAATTACCCAGCAGCCTGAACCCGCTACGGGACTGAGACCGTATTGTACAGTTACGGCCTTGCCGTCTGTACCGGCCGGTTCTACTAACTGTGTTGTATGTGTGGATAGAGAGTTACGTGTATGTATGTGTGTGTGTATTATCAGCGTATGCATTGTTCAGGTTGTGCTTGGCCTGGTGGGCCTTCCCTCTTTAGCGTCCCGTACAGCGCACCGGCCCTGCTGTGGCCACGTCCGCCCCCCCTGCGTGTGCTCTCTGTAGCGAACAAGGCCTGTCTTGCAGCGCTTGGTACACAGAGAGACAGCGCCGCGCACGCACATTCGCTGTTGCTGCTTCTGCTGCGCACGTCCTGCATACGCACCCGCACACCCCCCCTTCGCCTCGCCTTCTCTCCAAGCACCAAGCAACGCATCCCTTTTTTTTGCTTTTCTTCAACTCTTCAACCCCTCTGCGGCCAACATCTCGCCTCCTGCATCGAACTTTGCAGCTACACCGGCGTCTCTCGTTCCCCCCCCTTCTTCGCCTTCGTCACTCGCTCCCGACCGCAACGCTCCTTTTCCGCCACCATCGACGTCGCGCTCGCCATCTACGGGCTCGGGTACGGGTACGGGTACTACGCCAGGCCGATCCGTCGACAGCCAAAAAGCACAGCGACGACAAATAAACGACACCGTCGCCGTGGCAGAGCTATGGGTTTTGTAGGCTTGCATTAGCTTCTTGCACAATCCATTGCTTTTGCCCCGACTTGCCTGGCCTCGCCCTTGGACGCTGTCCGAAGTCTCTCCTAGGTGTGCCTCTGCGTGCTACTGCGCCAGATTTGCCTCGCACGCGGTGAACCCCCGTCCTCTCACCACCACGACTACAGCATTGCCTTTTTTAATTGTGGCTGTGTGATATTCTCTCATATACAACTACCAGGCGGTTATTTGCCCGAATTAGCTCCGTCATCATGGCTGCCACAGAACTCCCGCCGTTGTCGTTTGACGATGGCGGCCTGCGCATTGTCTTGACCTCCTCTCAAGACCAAGAATCACAACCTACGCGACCGCATGCCGAACTGGAAGGCGCCGGAAGTAGCATTGGTAGCAGCAGCCATCGGCCGGTAACAGACTCACAACGATCGTCCAACATTCCGACACACCCCATCCCCTCATTTCAGCACGCCTTCGCCGAATCGCTAGAAGAGGTCACCACAGCCGGTGGTGTCCATAAGCCGAAGCTGCGTGGCCTCGACGCTCGAGCCCGCCGAGAGCTACTCCTTAGTCAAGGACGACAAGACGAGCCGTTTGATGTCAAGTGGCGCTATAGAGCTGGGCAGACGCAGCATGAAATCATCAAGCTGCTTGCGCAAATCTCGTTTGGTGTCTATCTCATGCTGAATGGCATGGCCAACAGTACGGCTCAGGTCATCACTATCCTCCAAGGCCACATTGATGAAGTGGATGAGTTCTTGGAGGTTGCCCTGGAGGACCAAGATCAGGCCATTGAAGATTTGAAGAAGCGTATTAACCACCTCAAGCTCCCAATGGCCAACATGGAGGTCTTTGAGCAGCTGCTCACGGACCGCAAGTTCAGAAACGAAATTCTCGACGGAAATGAAAAGATTGATGCCATTCTAGACAGAACCAACGTTGCTGTTCGTCAATGGGATGACGACATTGAGTCGGGTCTTCGAAGCAGTGCCGTATTTGCCAAGTGGTTACAAGAACAAGACACCGGTGATTGGCACGCGGAGCACCCCGAGCTGGTGGACGTCTTTGATGCGATGAAGGGCAACACGGATGGCTGGATCACCGCCTTTGAGGACATGAACAACAAAGCACAAGATATTAATGATCTCATTGTGACTCTGATGAACATTGTCACGGAGATGGAGGCCAAGGCTGGTGAAGTCAGTCGCAAGTTTCCCGAATCAGCGCAAACCTACTCCAGCACCCCCAA
Organism: [Torrubiella] hemipterigena; assembly: GCA_000825705.1. Taxonomy (NCBI): domain Eukaryota; kingdom Fungi; phylum Ascomycota; class Sordariomycetes; order Hypocreales; family Clavicipitaceae; species [Torrubiella] hemipterigena. The sequence goes on from CDHN01000002.1 coordinate 1,258,969, forward strand.
CAGTTCGTTGCAGCCTACTAGCGCCCAAACACAATCGCTTTCGCCCGTGCCGACGCTCCCCTCAAACCCACATTCGTCAACTGGTAGTTCACCATCACCCCCAAACCCCTTCTTAGACCCCATCAAAGTAGCCGACGACGACGATGACAGCTTCTTCCCCCTTCCTGGTCTGCTACCGCTGTTACCCCCTTCCAGAGCGACAACTCGACAGCAACCAAGTCCTGTGTCGACACAAACGACAAATGCAACACCCGAACCAACCGAGCCTACATTAGTGGAGGGTCAAGTCTCGTCGTTTGCAGCGTCACCGGCACCAGCGGGCGAACCTGTCGTCGCATCTGCATCAGAGGAGAAGAAGCCCGAAGAAGAAGAAGACGAGGTCGATGAAGGCGACATCAAGCCCAAGCCGTATCGTGAAAGCCATTCAAGTACCTATCTTCTACAGCCCCGAACATATGTTCCTGCACCAAAGGTACCAAAGGTACCAAAGGTACCAAAAGTTCCAAAAGTTCCAAAGGCGGCTGCCGAGCCAGAGGATACCAGCGCCAAGTCACCAACTTCTCAGGTGGTGCAGTCCCCAGCGACGGAGACACCTCTGTCCGAAACATTGCCCTTTGCAGATACAGGTTCCACGGTGACGTCTCCGACCACTGATGTGCGAGCACCCGCCACTTCGCCGGTTCCCAAGAGCGCGTCACCAGCGCCCTCGTCTTCTGCATCACAGATATCTGCGCGTGCCACCCCTGTCGCAGCATCGGTTCGCTCCGTTCAACTTGGTGTTACGCAGGCCGTTTCTATTCAGCGAGCAATCCCAGTTGTCTTAACCGACTCGCAATCATCGGGTGTTGGCATGGAACAGAGCCTTGCCTTGCGCGAGCGCTCCTCCAACCCTCCTGATGCGATCCGTATCCCCCCTCGTTCTGTACCACAGAGCCCTATGAATGGCCTATCACCCAACTACGCCGGACCAAAGACTGCAAGCGCCACCATGTACCACCCAGCGCGCATTTCCGATGGGGATGCGCACGCCGCGCTCCGAGTGGCATCCGACTCCCCAGAGCTGGTATCACCCCAACCGCAGCTTGTTCCTTCACCACACTCGGAGCACAATTATTACCGCCCTGTGCAAGCCTCTCCTCACTCACCTTTGCAGCAGCGCCCGTCAACTGCCGCACCGTCCAATCATGGTGTAGCTGAACGTCCTGCCATGTACAGAAACCAGCCATCGCAGCTCGGCGCCATGAGCATAATGAGCAACTCGACCATGGGCACTGTGTACGATGATCAGTTCGCCCCACGAGCGGATTCGAGGACTAGCGAGAGGCAGCTCAAGAAGAAGAAGAGCACCTTTGGCTGGCTCAAAAAGGCCTTTACCATGGACGAAGACGAGCGTGCTGCTTTTGAGTCGCGCCGCGGCATGCAAAACCAGCAGCCTGCATATTACGATCCCAACCAGCCTCGCTTTTTGGATGGACGTCGCATTCGATAGAATGGTTTATTCTCATTATTATCATGGAAATATGGCATATGGCCCTTGTGTTAGCGCTGGCTTTACAACTATGCCTTTTGCCACGACTATAACTTTGGCACTCCCCTCTCGTTATTTCGCTTTTTATTTCCTTAAACTAGTATCTCTTGGGTATTGATTGTCAGGACCAGCAGCACAAAAGAAGAATGCCTGGTACCTTGGACGCAGTCAAGTCGACTAGGATAGCATGGGCGGCGCTTTTGATTTGGAAACCACAGGTTCCACAGCGAGCCGAATGAATCAGCGATCTGCTCGTTCGTGTCTTTTGCACATTTTCTTGCTTACTTTTATATACCACATCCATCACAGGCTCTTATTCTTAGCAAGTTCTTGTCTATTTAATAAATATGACTAAATATTATATGAAAATTCTATTCAGAACGCTCGCTCTTCTCTTGTCTAACCAACTCTTTGACAATATGATGTATACATCTTTGTCTGTATAAACCACCTGTCTGTATGTGTTCTTTTATAGATTATGTATCACTCTTGTCTATTCGCCTAAACCATAGCTTCGAACACGGCTAAAGAAGAAAGGCTTATCGTTTTTCAACGTAAACTCTCCCCAGTCGTCAGTGAGTTTGTTGTAACTGTAAAACGCACGCCACACGAGCTTGTTGTTCTTGGTAGCGCTGGCCTTTCCGGCACTTCGCAGTGTCAAGTCCATGCGGTAGAGATACTTTGTGCCCACGCCCTCGGTCTCGACATAGAGATCCGCATCGCCGCTCGGCGCGGCTGTATCGCTGGGATGTGATCTGGTGCTCGAGCGGTTGTTGCTAGGGACGGGAGAGGAGAGACGCCATCGGCCGCGGTGCGCAAGATGCATTACTGCCGATGGTAAGTGGCTTTGAGCCTGGTCATGGTGCTGTAGTAGTTGTTCGCGTGTCAGATGGTGCACCACGTCGGCGGGCTCGTGTGTGGTGAGCAGGCTAATGAGCGAGCCGTCGCGGAATAGGCGCAGGTAGCGGTAGTATGTGATGATGTGGATGGGGCTGCCGCCCCAGGTAGACTGGTTGGTCGATGCGGCGCCGCTGCGGATGTAGTTGACGGTGCTGATATAGCAGCCGTTGAAGCGGACGCGCGGGCGGTGGCGGAACATGGCCTTCCATGAGGGGTATGGGGTTGGTGTGAGCGCGCAGGTTGTCAGATAGGACTCGATGCGGTCGCGCTCCGCCATCTCGCGCGGGCTGATGAGGTTGCCGTCGTCGTCGAGCTGCTCTTGGTCATCGTCGTCAATGTAGTCCTCGCCGCTGGGCTTGGATGTCGTCCACTCAATGTCTGATCGCCAACGGCGGTGCATACCAGCGAAGCCGAATTCGGGCGCGATGCACACTTGGCGCCAGATACGCTGTTCCGTGGCAACGAGATATGCCATGCGTTTGCAGACGAGGGCGAGGCGGACAAAGTTGGCAATGTCGGCGACCGCCACGTCTCTCATGATGTGGACGAGAAGCTCATCGGGTAGCTCGGAGATGGGGCAGGGTAGAGGAGGCTCGCCTTCTACATCGGGGACTTTGGCTTCAATCTTGAGAGCCGAGAAGCTAGCCAGGAGTTCCTTGATAGTGAGCGGCTTTGCTTCTCCATCGGCTTTTCCTTGTTCGGGTTGAACAGGGGTCTTGGTGGCGGCAGGTTTCTTGGTTGGAGCGGTGGTTTCGGTTGCTGCTTTCTTGGTGGTTGCTGTGGCATGAGAAGCATCTGTGGTTGTAGGTTTGGGTGGGAAGTATTTTTCACGATATCGTTTGTCTACTGTATGGTCGAGCTAGATGTGAAGGTGTGTTAGTTAAGAGGACGAGGGCAAATGACCAAAGCAGAGATGCTCACTCTATATGCCTGGCGATAGAGCTTGAGGCTATCACCCATGTTGCCAATGGCTTCTTTCTGCATGGCTTCTTCAAAGTGGTCTAATGCTGATACGAGCTTCTTCTTCTTCTCGGTGGCCTTTGGTTCTTGGGGCTGCGATGTCGCGGTCTGGGTAGACGGCATCTCGTCAAAGTTGTACCCTTGAAGGTAGTCGCCTTCGTCCCATATAGGCTTTCGTAATGACCTGGGGCTCGGAGGTGCATTCTGTCGTCTTGATGAACCAGCGTTTGACGAGGTTGACGACCCTGGTGCTGGTGCTGCTGAGGTAGTTGACGAAGAGCTGGCTGCAGCTTCACCCTCTCGCTTCGTTCGCAAGTCGGATAGCCATTTCTGGCGGAAAGACTCGAGCTCGGAGCCGAGCCCGGAATCTGCGGACATGTTATTGCGAGGGAATTGATGTGTATGTCAGCGGCATATAAGCAGAGAAAGGCTTTGATATTCGACGGAACGATGGTGCCGATGGTGTTTAACGGAGTTAAGAGGGATGTTTTGTTTAGGAAGAGAGCGCTGCGTAGTCGGTAGAAGTATATGTAGATAGTAGAGGATAAAAGATATTTTTTAATGCCAAGATCTGCAAACGATGCGTACGGCTGAAAGATGACAGCAGCAGTCGAGTCACCAGAGGCGTGGCTTGCAGGGAAATCTACTTGGAGCAGGCTGGAGTTAAGATGCGGAGAAAAGGCGTGATAGTGATGAGAAAGAAAATGAATGCCCTGTAATTTGATCGACTAGTGCGCTGTAGCTGCGCTGATGGGTGCTGTAGAGCAGCTGAGACCCGCTGTAAAAAGAATGCAAGGTGCACAATTGACAGCATCCACAATGTCAATCGATAAGCACTTCGCCGGTGACGCATCGCACCAGGTGAACGCTAAGCCTGTTTCGTGCTTCCCCAAAGGCGGGTTCTAGAATTGCCACTTCTCCCTGGGAAGGTCCTCAAGTTACAGTGGACACTCCGCTGTGGTCCACCTGGGGGTTAGCGCTGTGCTGGTGCTTGTTGGGGGCCCGTTCGGCAAACTGCGGCGCTGGCTGCTGGCCAACCGGGTGCATCGCTCGCTGGACCTGCGCTGGCTTCAGTGGTCCCCGGCGCCCTTGCCCCCCAAAATCCGAGCTCCGACGGCCGGAGACGGGGCCAGCAGCGGCACAGCGCGCGATGCGGGAAGTGAAGGTAGCTTTTCTTGGGCGTGCCCGTGAATTTTTAATCAATCTCCCCTCACGCTGGTCTTGTTTCCTGACTTTGTTCCCGCCACCATCCACGCTTCCCAACGCCATTCACTCTTTTATTGCGTATTCTATCCAAATATACAGACAATTACTTTTGCAATTATATTGTCCAACACTCTTGCACTACCCTTCCACCCCAGCGGATTCCTACTCGTCATCGTCTCATGCGCGCCCGGTAAATCCGACGACCCGAAACCGATTCATCACCAACCTCTGGGCTTGGCCGGCTCACCGTTTTACCTCGAGTAGGCGGCTCTGCCCAATACACACATACACTTGCTGGCCCTTTCTGCTGCAGTGTGATTTGTCGGTCGAGAGGCGCCGGCTTCACAAAGCAGAATGGGTCGCAACGACGAGCATCCCGTCGAACCCATCGACTCTTTCACCTCCTCCGCCGCCATCCGAAACCACGACACAGGAGCCAACATTCCTGAGTTGGAACCCGTGGTAGACATTACGGCATCACAGAAAATGATTTCAGCCATGTCAGGCAGCTTGTTGACATCGTTGCTAGGTATGTAGAAGTCCCAGTTGACTGTCAAGGTTGTTCTTGTTCGCTAACCATTGCCTGAACAGTCACTCCTCTTGATGTCGTCCGTGTTCGATTACAATCACAGCCCATGACGATAGCCGGCATGAACTCGTACAAATTCGCTATTCCGGCCGGCCATGTCGGCGCGATACCGACAGCGGAGCTCGGAGTGACGGCGTGCTGCCGTGAGGTCTTCTTTGCTGGTAACACGGCAGAGATGTGTCTCGCTGGTCCCCGAATCGACGGTATTGCTGCCAGTGCTGCTACTGTACCGCATGATTGCGTTGTAGAGGAGACACAAAAGAAGACATACAAGTCTACATACGACGGACTACGAAAGATTGCGCGCAACGAGGGTTTTACGACACTATGGAGAGGATTGTCACCGACTCTTGTCATGACCATCCCCGCCAACATTATCTACTTTACTGGTTACGACTGGCTACGCTTCAACAAAGCTAGTCCCTTCTCCAAACTCTCCTCCGACTATGCTCCCCTGACCGCTGGCTCCGCGGCCCGCATCCTAGCTGCCACCGCCGTCGGACCGATCGAACTCTTCCGAACACGCATGCAGGCCGCCCCTAGCGCCTCCAAGTCCAACCACTTCTTGGATACTTTGACTGACGTCCAGAACATGGTCAAGACACACGGCTACACTTCGCTGTGGCGTGGCTTGACCCTGACGCTGTGGAGAGATGTGCCCTTCTCCGGTTTGTACTGGTGGGGTTACGAGTTTATTCGTGGCCGCTTGACGGATTTGCGTCAGGAGCGAGAGGGTAGAAGCCTTTCTCGTGAATCTCGATCTGATTCCCGTCGACGATCACAGAGTGCCGAAAACACCCGCGACACCTTTATCGACGCTGCCACTGCTGGTGCTTTGTCCGGCGCCTTTGCTTCTGTAGTCACAACGCCTTTTGATGTCGGCAAAACACGAACTCAGGTTTATACAGACGGCCCTAAGCGTGCTGCAGCCGCAGGTGCGCAGGCTGTTGCACCAGAGGAGCAAAACATGCTGCGACTCTTGTGGCACATCTTCAAGACTGAAGGCGCTGCGGGACTCTTCCGGGGCTGGATTCCACGAATGCTCAAGGTGTCGCCGGCATGTGCCATTATGATTTCCAGCTACGAGGTTGGCAAGACGGCCTTTCGCGGAATCAATGAGCGAGCTCGTTTGAATAAACCTGAAGCTCAACCCTAAACACGACACAACAACTTCAACACCGCCATAATTCCTCCTCCTCATATTACTACTGCACAATCCCCATTTAACACCAAGGGGCAAATTTCTACTCTGCATTCACTTTCAGCATATTTGTATTTTCTTTTTGGCGTTGGCACACATAAAATAACCATGAGGCTGTCACAAGCCCTTGTGGGGGAATGTTTATATTGGCCATTTTCTGCATTATATAATGAACAGGTGTGTGATGTAAGATAGCGACTACGAAGCTTATAAATACTATAAAATTTTAAATATTTAATTTTTGCACGCATGATTCTTTTTTGGGAATGTCGCCGGACAGAGCATGGCGCACGCCTATTCACTTATCGAGGCCCGACACTTGCAGAGAAAGCTCCACTAGAAAGTTTAGACCTCGAATCGCAAACTACGGCGGTTGCGGTGTTGAAACTTCCATAGCGACAATAAAGATGTACCAGCTTGGGGTGTTTGACCAGTTCCAGTTCCCGTCACGGGGATCTGTGACGTATGTGCTCGACATCACCAGAACAGATAACGGCATCGCCACTATTTCGTCAGACCAGCGCCTTTCGCTGTTTGACCCAACTCGGATTTCCGCTGGGCCTGTGGCTAGCTTGGTAACAGATCATGGAAACCTGGCTCTGTTGAAGATTCTAGATGGTGGTCTTGCCTGTACTGCGGGTGAAAACGGTACAGTCTCCGTCTGGGACTTTCGCCAGCCAAGCAAGATTGGCAGTGTAACGCAGTTCAGAGGTATGTTGAATCCGGATGTTAATCTCACTATTGTTCAATTCTAACTTGTCCCGCAGCTAGCCAAGCGCCCATAATGTCTATGGCCTGCAATGCTGGTACACAGACTATTGCTGTTGGCACAGAACTACAGAGCCACACAGCGTCTATATTCCTCTGGTACGTGAACTGACGCCTTTATTATTTAAAGGCTTGCTAACGGCTTTCAAAGGGATATCCGCAACACGCCGGCGGCAAAGGCAACATACAAGGAAGTGCACAGTGACGATATTACCGAGCTGTCATTCCATGCTACACAGCCTGCGCTTTTGCTCTCCGGTTCGACCGACGGCCTCGTCAACGTGTACGACACACGCATCACCGACGAAGACGAGGTTGTTGTCCAGACCTTTAACCACAACTCCTCAGTCCACCATGCGGCCTTCCTTGCACCGTCGAGCGAGATTCTCGCCATCTCGCACGACGAAAAGTTTGCACTCTACGACGTTGGTGAGGACCGCGTGGATGGCAACGCCACACAAGACTTTGGCGACCTGAGAGAACTCCTCGGGTGCCAGTACATTGCCAACATTACCCCCAAGATGGATGGTGCTGGTGCTATTATTGGATCTGGATCTACTGAGTAAGTTGTTCTTTCAAAACGATACACCACTACTACCAGCCGCTAATGCCTTTTTCCACTTGTAGAAAGCAGACATTTGAGCTTGTCTTCCTGGCCAAGGGTGCCGATCAGATGTGGAACTTTGATAGAGACAATACTGTTGGTCTGCCAGGTGGCCATGGCGAAGAGATTGTGCGATCATTTTGCTTCTTTGATGAGGAGCAGGTCGTCGTCACTGTTGGTGAGGATGGCTGTGTCAAGGCCTGGAAGTAGAACCAAACAAACGGTCTGCAACCAAAAGAGGAAAACGAAAATGAAAGGTTACGATATAGAATACCCATTGGAAAAATCAACAGTGCTTTTGTGTTTCTCTGGTCTAGAATATAAATACAAATACAATCAATCATCCACTGTACACCCACTTCCCACCCTGACTCAACTAAATTTATCATGCTTGCCCTTGACCTTGATATCAAGCAGCTTCTCATAATAATCACCCTCTCTACGCGCCCTCTTGAGTATGCGCACTTCATCCTCCTCCAACCGTCTACCAACGGCCTCCTCCAGCTCACGCCTGCTAATCTTAGCCAGGGCCTTTTCTTCCTTGGACGTCTTTGTTCTCGGCTTGAAGCGCGCCTGCATACGGATACGCAGCGTCGTATTGAATGTGATTTCGTCCGCATCACCTCGGATCTCTGATTTCGCAGACACCGACGACGACGTCGACGCCTTCACAGAGAGGAACGTCTCGCGCTGTGTCATGATCTGAAAGGTCCCCGGCGTGTCGGCCGTAGCAACCACATCAAACGTCTCGAGCGGCGAGATGGCTTCCGATGTAGCTGAGAGCAGGCCGACCTTGTCGCAGGCTAGATATCGCCCGTGGTGGCCACGGAAGCGGAAGTGCTCGGTGCCTGCGATGCGGTTGGCCACCCAGACCTGTCGGACATCGTGCGGCTCGGCAGTGACGGGATTGTTGTCGACAATGTTTTCTATCGGCATCGCAAAGACCTTGCCCGCGGCGTCGCAGGCTATCGCGGCTGGCTTGTCCGACGGCAGCACAATCATGACGGGGCCGACAAGGTCGGTGACAGCTTCGGCAGAGACCCAGCTGTCGTCTTCGCCGGCATCCTGCTGCTGCTCTTGATTATCGGCGTCGCGGCGCTTGACAGCTGATGAAGAGCCGCTGGCATCGTTATCGCGCTCTGAATCGGTTCTCTTGCGCTTCTTGGGCTTCTTGTCGCCCTTGAAGGAGAGCGGCTTGACCATGGCAGAGATTCCCCCGTGGCGCGTCTGCGGTCAATTGGTCGATGGGATTGGACCAGCCGACTCGTTAAAGTGCGTCTATCGTATCGGAGAGGATCAGCAATGATACCTCCGCTCGGCTAGTGAGTGTACGTGATCGGGCTCGGATGGTGGTGGTTGCTTCAGCGAGTCGCCGGCGAGGAAAATGTCATCGGAGCCTGCCGAGATCCACTGTGGCCGTGTGCAGCAGTCGCCTGTTTTTCTAGCAGCCGGGGCGGGGGAGGGGCACCAACACCACCAGCGCACCGCCAGCCGCCGGCGTCCCCCGCAGCCGCTGTAAATTCAACGTGCGGTGCCCTGAAATAAAGTGGCTTTGCGGGGCATCTTCAGCGCCTCTTCACAGTTTTCCCCCCAGGTGGCGGCGTCCTTTCTTCTTTACACAAAACACCACCACACCTCCTCTTTGCTGTGTATTTTCTACCCCGCGTGTGTTTATAAACGGTTATACTCCCATATTCAACTAGCAAACATGGCCCGCATCGCCCCAGCTGTTACTGTGTCGCTAAACGACCTCAAAGCCGGTATGTCTTTAGATGGGCTCCCCCAGTTTGTCCATGTGTAGATACTCATGCTTGTTACTTTAGGAAACATTCCCTTTGAAACCTTGCAAGAAGCATTCGGACCCGAGTCTCTTGGTATTCTCATTGTCAAGGATATCCCTGAAGAGTTTGCTGAGCTTCGACACCAGACTCTGTCCTATGGCTCATATCTCGGTAACCTCCCCAGTGAAGAGCTAGCTAAACTCGAGAATGTCAAGTCAAAGTACTTGACCGGCTGGTCATTGGGAAAGGAAACACTTAAGAACGGCACCCCAGACACCTACAAAGGCTCATACTACGCCAACTGCGCCTTCCACCAGGATCCTACTCTTGAGTGCTCGCCTCCTACAGACAACTTCAACATTGACACATTCCCCGAGTACTTGTCTCCCAACGTATGGCCACCACAAGAAACGCTTCCTGGCTTCAAGCCCTCGGTAACCACTCTCTGCAACCTCATCATTGATGTAGCAGCTCTTGTCGCTAGAGCCTGTGATCGCTACGCCGAAAAGGAAATTGAAGGCTACCCTAAGGGCTATCTTGAGCACGTTGTGAGCTCGTCGCACACCACGAAGGCTCGCCTGCTTCACTACTTCCCTCAAAGCCCTGAAGATATCGTCGACGGCACAGAAGATGACTGGTGTGCTACACATCTCGACCACGGCTGTCTCACCGGCCTTACATCCGCCATGTTCATTGATGAGCATGAGGTTAACCCCCAGGTACCAGCCGATGCCAACAAGGCTGAAGGAACCTATCTTCCCGCGCTTACAGAGCTTGCTGCCTCTCCAGATCCTTCTGCTGGCCTGTATATCCACTCTCGTACTGGCGAAACCGTCCAGGTTAAGATTCCCCGCGACTGCATCGCCTTCCAAACTGGTGAGACGCTCGAGCGCATCACTGCCGGCAAGTTCAAGGCCGTCCCTCATTTCGTCCGCGGCGTTCGTGCCAAGCTTAGCGGTGGCAAGATTGCACGCAACACACTCGCAGTGTTTACTCAGCCCAACCTCGAAGAGGAAGTTGACCTTAAGCAGCACATCAACTTTGGCGAGTTTGCACGTGGCGTCGTTGCCAAGAACACTGTAGTATAAAATGTATATAAAATGTCATAAATAAAAAAGTGAATCCCTTTTTACAACATTATTCCGTCAAATATATTACATTATTAGGCCCATGCACCGACAACACTCATGCCAAAGGCACCAAGGAGAACCAAAACGCACGCAAAAACACGCTCCTTGCCTCGGAGGTAACGCCAGCTTTCATCACTCAAAAAGTCTTCTGACAAGAGCTCCACCAGGGATGCAAATGTAAGAAGACCGGCAGAGATGGCGTTCATGATGCCTACCATGAGCAGACCAACCTCGGAATCCTGGCTGTAAAGGTTGTGGACAGCAAGGCCGATTGCTTGACCAAGTGGGGTGCTTTAAAAAAGAGTTAGATATTGGCTTTGGAATACAAGGATTAGTATACTTACGTGCAGCCGTACGCCAAGGCAAGCAGCCAGGGCTGGACGGTGTCTCTCTCCCAGCGTACCTTGGCAATTCGGGATCCCAGAGCAAGGCCTTCAAAGGTTTCTATCACCAAGTTAGCTACAATGTAAAAGGTTGAGTTTGGGTGGGGATTCGTATCGTGATATACTTACGATGGAATGAAATGGCAATCAGCAGAATAATAAACTCGTTTCCAACTGAAACGCTAATGGCCATGCCAATGAAGACGCTGTGGAAGAGGATACCCATTTCAAGCAAAACACATTGCAGGCGGTCCTTGCGCATCTGGTGCTCGGACTTGAGGTTGATTGAGGCCGCTGATGACTGTTCCACTGACATGTCTGTCACTGCTGCCTTTTCATCATTCCCCTTGGCTGAAGGAGCTGCTACTACTGCCTCTGAGGCCAGAGATGGCGACTGTGCCAAATTTGTCAAGCCCTGGCCCATGCTCGAAGATCGACCAGCCAGAGGGCCCATGTCTCGTACTGGATGAGATGTGCCATCTGTAGCACATTGGTGAGGCTCGAAAGCGCTGGTATCGGTGTGAGCGGCTGCCATGCAGCCACCCCGGTTTGAGACAATGCTCGCGGGGGGAATATGACGAGCCGGATGAAAGACCATTTCAATAACTGCCACTAAGAAAACAGCAGCCAAGGCGATGGCGCCTGGCATTGCTGGGTAGTCCTCAGTCCAGAACTTGCCAAGACATGGGTTGGAAAGATTCTGGAAAGCAGTAGGAAGAAGGTGGACAAACGCAGTGGCGATCAGAACGCCAGTTCCAAAGTGCCGAACAATGAAGAAGAAGCGGCCGGGGATGCGCAGGCCAGGCACCTTGGAAGCAAGAATGGGAAAGGCACAGCCCAAAAAGGAAACCGCCAGGATGATGAATAGAGCGCCAACGTGCATGGGTGTGTTGTATTCTTCCGGGTCTTCAACGCCTCCAGTCGCGCATTGCGTCCGGCGAGCCAGACGAGATGGTTGCGGCGCGAAAGAGGACTCATTACTTGTCAGGAAGACCACCTCTGAAGATTTTGTGCTGGTTGAAGGTGTGGCTTTGGGTCCGAAGTGTGTAATGGCATACGAACTAAATGCGACTGAAGCGACCCAGGTTGTCCACCCGTATAATCGACGTGCAAAAGACTTTTGCTGAGGGCACGAAGCGTATGGTGCCATTTGCGCCTGCTCTGAGCCTTGGAAGCAGCGATCGTTGCTTGTCTTTTCGAACTCGGCCATGTTGGACTGTGCTGTGATGTATAGAGGCAGAAAGTTGAGGACGAAAAGAAATCGGCAGCAAAGATGAGAGGCGGTAGCGCCCAATTTATCAAATCTCATGGATGTGGGCTAAGCCGAAGCCACCATTGGCATCCTGAGCAGGCATTGGAAGAAATACTGGCGCGCCGAGAAAATCGCATCCACTGTTTGACAACCGTTGTGGTTGATGCCAAGAACCTTGGTGATGAGCGGGACCACGGAGTGTGAGAACTCGACACAGAGCCCTTCCGCGTTGCTCCGGTCGAGATGCTGGTGTAGCTGCAATGTACGACCGTCGATCCGAGTTACATTATATTTATTACCGTTGCACGACGACCATGGTCTGCGTCTTTTGCAATGTTCTTAGAGCATCGGCTTCGAGGTTGAAATAAAGATTGTGGCTGTGGCGCGGTTAAGTGGGTTGAATGCATGGCATTTTCGTGTGATTCCGGGTCGCCCTTCCGAGACGAGTCGGCGTTGTCTCTCAAAGACTGAACTGTGTAGCTCTACTTGTCTGTTGAACTTATGAGAGATCTACTTGTTAAATATATAGGTCACGTAGCATACTTGTAGAGGGTTTATGTAGCTTGCCGTTGGGGCTGCTACATTGGTCTGCTCATGGATATCTGTTTTCTAGCATTAGCCGGTCACAGTTGCATTTGCAAGGATGAGGGCGACACTGTACCCTTAAGGGACAGATCTATGTGCGATTGTTCCTGAAAAGAGGTTTAAAGTCATTCGGTCGACTTGACTACTGTCGTGTTGAGACCATACAGGTGTCTGCTCTACCAGCTGGCGCCAGCTGGTAGACCTGGCAGAGCACTTGCCCGTCTTCCACTGTTGTATGGAAAGACGTGATCTGCCACCAAAATATTAAGCAACAGGTTGTCGATATTCTGCATAATCAATTGTTTCTGTTAACTTTTCCATTTTTATTGACAAATACATCCATGCTACTTCCGCTTTCCCTCTGTTGGGCCCAAACTTTGCCCAATTCCAAATCTCGCCAGCGCTTACAAACATTCATTTCAGCGGACTTTCCCCCAAATCCCCGATTCGCCCGCTGTAAAGTCTCCCCGCCGAGGGGCCATGACGCCTTTTCTTTTCCCGATGGCAGTGACATGCATCTGTGTCGTGCATTATAAAAAGCTTCCATTCTGCCCAACCAGCCTTTGAACAATCATCACCATCACCGAGAACTTACCAATCAAAGCACAGTGATTAATTATTCGTACACAAAAAAATCATCTTCACAATGGCCCTTCCCCCCAAGTTCGCCGCGCAAAAGAGGCTCTTCGCCGACCCCTCCCCCGCACTTGCGGCGTCCGGCGTCCCCAACGCTACACATACTCTCGAGCTCTACCTCGATTACTGCTGCCCTTTCTCGGCTAAGCTCTTCAATACCTTTACTACTGTCATCGACCCAATCATCCGCCAGAACCCAAAGTGGGCGTCGTCGTTCGCCGTCATCATCCGCCAGCAGGTTCAGCCATGGCATCCTTCGTCGACGCTAATGCATGAAGCCGCATTGGCTGTCTTGCGCCTGTCGCCCGACAAGTTCTGGGATTTCAGCACTGCTCTGTTTAAGGAGCAAAAGGACTTCTTTGATGTCAATGTTGTGAACGAGACTCGCAACCAGACGTACAAGCGCCTGGCTACTGTCGCCGGGAAGGTCGGCGTTGACGAGGCCAGTGTCTATGGGTTGCTCGAGATCTCGGATAAGCCCGGCGCCGATGGATCCCTCAACTCGGGCAACCAAGTTACCAACGACTTGAAGCTTGTTACAAAGATGAACCGTTTGATTGGCGTTCATGTAACACCGACTGGTGTACTTAACGGTGTTGTCCACGATCTTGGCTCCTCTTGGACTGCGGAGCAATGGACCGAGTGGCTTACCAAGAACCTCGACTAATGTATTAAATAGAAAAAGGAATAAGTACATCATTATTTGAACAGTATGATAATTAAAACAATCGTGATGAAGACATACATAGCAAATATAGCGTTGAAAATGTGCACTACTTCATCTTTCCACAAGCAATCCTATAGCCCATGCTTCAGCCACAACCGGTACATCTCTGTTTTCGGCAAGTCTGCAAACAAAATAATGTTTATAGAGTATTTAGTGGCCGTAAGAGATTGCAGCTTACAACCGCTGTCCTGGAGAAATGCGCCGACCCGAATAACGTATTCAGTCATGGTTAATGGCGAGCTCTTCACGACGGCGTAGAATGGTCGAAGCACTTGGACACATTAATATGAGTCAACCATTGGGGTCCAAATGCCGTCTTCAGGTACAGAGAAGGGGGTACTAAGTGTATGAAAACCCTCATCGTAGTGTACAGAACATGGAATTAGGTGTAGGAGGTAAATATCCAAGTTGCCTCGAGTATTGTGGCATATTATAACCTATTCATAATTAACCTTCCAATTGTCCACAAACAGTGCTCCAGGGCCACGATTCAATCTTCCCGTAAATCCCTCTTACTAACTTGAGCCTAGACTCTACCGGCGCTTCCTTAGCTCTCTCCCAAACAATTATATCTATCCATCATATACCATCCAGTCGAGACTGCGCCGAGATTCTCACGAGCGTAACCTTTATATCCATGTTCGGGTTGACTTTAATATTAGCAGTCTTTAATCTTCAATAACTAATGGAATTAAAACGCAAATCAGGTCTTGTCCATTATCATCCAGTATTTCCCATTTCCAACTGTAGTCGACCTTGGGATGAAAGGGTAGTATGTCAATTGTCCCGATATAATTAGACGGTTCGTTGGAAATAACGGGGCATGTTAGCCCAGATGCGCAGGCGTCCTCATTAGGGACAGCATATGGTAGCGAGACTCCGTCAATAACACCGGAGACCCTGAGCACTGGTCTGATTGGGGATTCTGTCGCAATGAACTGGATCGAAACATCTGTTGAGGTACCTCTTCGGAGTCTGCATATGTCTTCATCGTCTGGACACCCTGAAACATCCACACTAGAAACAGTTCCGTGTCCCGTGCCTAAGGTGTTCGTCAATTAGATGGCGGATATCGCAATCAAAAGATTTCCATGTACCACAATTGGAAAAAGGGCTAGCTTGTGCGGCTGCGACTAGGCCTAGGATCGGTAGTAGACAAGGTTTCATATTTGCTAGGTTATATTGCGTTGTTGGTAAGCTATGGTAAGTGTAGTAAATGTAGAATTGAATAATGAAATCACAGCTGATCATGTAAAACGGAGGCAAGCTTATTAGATACTCGCTTTCCAAGGGATAAAGACAGTGAAACTTGATGTGGACTGTCACAACAACAACCGTGCTGGCCGTCAAGACAACAACAGGTATGCTGATATTACTGCCTAAAACGCCCACGGGACCTACTTGAAGTACTCCCGAAGAAGCGCCCAGCCCACTGAAGAAGAACAAAAGACGAGGACCCCGAAGTATAGATAATGAGGAGCTGTAGCTAGCTAGCTAACTTCCAGGTATAATATAAGTTACGGTTCGGGTCTATAAGAACAAAAGCGGGGCTTGCGCTACGACTTAATTGACCGTTGAGACAAAATCAAAAAGAATTAAATAAATAATTCGCACTATTTTTACACGTGGCTTTGATCTAGTACCTAACAGTGGTGAAATGGGTTTTGGCGTTAACTGGACTATAGTCGCTGGTAGCGACCCACCTCGCAAACGCCCAAGACAAACTTCAACCATTAAAGACCACTGTCGCGTCGCAAGTTGCACATCGTCTTTATCATCCATCCACCAACAATGGCATCCAAAATATGCCAAATACGCCTCTCACCAAGCAAAATCACCCACCGCCTCCTAACCACACCAACCAGCAGACCCAATGCCATCCTCATCTACCGTATCCCCTCGCTATCCTCGCTATCGCGCCGATGCAACTCCACGTCAAGCAGCGCCGCCTCCAACGCTGCCCGTCTCGCAGAAGAGCAATTAAAGCGCGCAGCGCAAGAGAAGCTTCGCAGTGGTAAAGGCTCAGGTAAGAATTTCCCTCGTATCCCTTCTTTTCCCGCGCGCCACTAACCCATGCGCAGAAATCGCCGAGAAGCTGCTCATCTACCATGCCGGCACGGGCAAAACCACATTCATGTCCATGTTCAAAGTCACCACGCTCTTTGTAACGGCGTTTTTCTGCTTCATCGCCGTCCCTGCATACGTCAAAGCCGACAAAGCGCCTCAGGAAACAGCACTAGGTACGAATTCGTCTTCTCATCGGTTGCCTCACGGGACAACTCAGCTAACGTCGCGGTGCTACAGTTGCGCTGGGTGGCATCGTGCCTCTTCTCTTCATTGCATACACAACGTCGCCCTTTGTAACACACATGCATATCCATCTGCCTGCACAGGCTCGCGCATCTCGCGCAGCACTTGAGCGCTTCGTCCGCGCCATGCCTCAGGATACTAAACTCACCATCACCACCATGAGTCTCATTGGCAAGCCCCGCTATAGCAGCGTTGCTGCTGGAGATCTCAAGCCCGTTAGCCAACGTTTTGGCATCATCAACTACGTACGCGACACTACTAAAGAGAACGAATCGCGCAAGTGGTACCACTTCCGTGCAGTGTCTGGCTTCCATATCCCTCCACAGCGCAATCTCCCAAACCTCGCCGGGCGAGGTATTTCATCTGGAGTGCAACAGTCGGTTAAATTGCAGGCAAAAACAAGAGGATCGACAACATCGCCTGCTCCTGCGAAAAAGAAAGATTTGTTAGAGGCCTGGATTTGGGATACAATCAAGGAGAAGCTACAGCAACGTTCCACTGCCAACGTAGCCTAGAATCCTTTCTACTAGTGTAATATTATTGTACAGTATAGAATATATAATTGCTCATTTTGGCATAGGGAAAATTGTGATTCAGTATGTCCATTGATATTGTGCGTTAGATATTAAATGTCCTCATATCTCCTCTCCCACCCAGTTGCCTGGAGTCTCAAGACTTTGACGCCAGAGGAAGTATATAAACAGAAATAAACAAAAAGACATCATTGCTACAATTGTAGCATATCCAATCCGTCAACGAAAGCCACCTACAAGCACTGTCATTTTAGTTTTATAATACATTTCATCATGCACGGCCCTCCCAGATACCATAGACTGGGCCCGTCACGCTTCAAACTTTCCAACAAAACGCCTAGATAGGTGTGATCGTATATTCATAATCATTGTATTTGTTCATTTGGCGCCGGGTCAATCAGTAAACCGCGTTTACTCGCGTTTGATCATGACCTGCTCATCGTAGTCCCAGGATCGCTTCAAGCCACCTTCATAAACACTGGCCACAGACTCTTGCCACATTGCGGGAGTGACAAAGTTGGCGGCTCCGGAGTAGTCTTGTGGTGATATTTGATGATGGACAACAGGGATTGTGTTGGCGATAGACTGCACATCGTGGATCCCGGGGGCGGCGACTTCTGAGCCTTCGGGTGACAGACCCATGTTTGCCGAGCTTGTTTGCGACGGAGGCGGAGGAACCGCAAACGTTGTGTTCCATTGTCTGAAGTGAAAAAGAAAATATTAGATGCTGACAAAAGCGGTAAACGGTACGAAAATGAAGCTTACTCAAAGATTTTGGATGGATTCCAATTGTGATCTGGCACAGCAAGGTTCTGCTGCTGCATCGCAGCCAAATGTCCATTTTGGGGAGTGAGATCAATCGTCTGGATCGACGGTGATTCGTTTTTGCTGCCCATGGGTCCTGTAGAAGTGGGAGGTGTTACCGGGAGAGTTCCATAGGGAGAGAGAAGAGCTGGGCGGGTGTCCAGTGGTGGATCAAACGAACCTGTATGGCCAAGTCCTGGGTTAAATCCTTGGGAAACCTGGGGCGGGCTAGAGAGCGTAGAAGGCTGTGGGCTGCTATACGGGAACGAGGGCTTCAAAAGGAAGGGCTTCCTGATATCCGCGGAGAAGGCGAGTCGAACGGTATCAACCTGGGCCTGGAGCTCTGGCATAGGCCACGCTTCCATTACTTGTTCGACAATACGCATGTGTCGTGTGAAAAACTCTCGAGCGTCAGTGTTGAGATCTGGATCTGGCGATACAATCGCAACCTAGAAAACAGTTAGCATGAGATTTCAACCTTCAGTCCGTTAAAACTTCAGCTTACCAGATGGATGACGATGCAAGAGAGACCAGCATACAAGGGGAAGGAGAACCCTCGCTGGATACACTGCAATCCGGTCAATCCATACTGCTTCACAACAGCTTCCTGTAGCAAACAGACTGCCTTGGCTGCCTTGTAACTGTGCACCATGTGCTTTTTCCAATCTGCGCTGTTTGCGTTGGGATCGAGGAACGAGAGCGGAGGTCGATGGAAGAGGATAATGGTAAGTTGGTGATACGAGAGCAGGTTGCCGACAAAGCAGCTGGGAAGCCATGGTGGTGAGTTATCTGTTGGATATGTCACCGCCATATCCTGTGGAAGGTCGGATGTAAAGGTGCGGAAAGTCTGCTCTAGCTGCTGGAATTCAGGGTCGATGCCCCAATCCTTGCGTTTTCGCAGCCGGCTATACGACTTGGTCATGCGTCCAATGTTGCGAGCCACTCTAGCAAAGTAGACAAAGTTTCGCGATACGCTGTATTCAACCTCATCGCCTCCAGGAATGGGAGCAGGGACGTTAAAGTCAACAGTATCCATGCCTACTCCAAAGTCATGTCGCCCTTGCGAACCTCCAATCATGATTTCGCAGACAAAGATCGTTTGCCAAATTCGGGTCCGCAAGTGGCAGTCGGTTGGGTTGCAATCACAATCGTGGCCAAGCTGATGGTCTTCATAGTGCTCGTCCAAGCCTAAATCTTTGGCCATCTGGATACACTGCACTACCGTCATCCATGAGCGCCAGAAATACCCACGCTTGGGAGTACCCTCTCGGGCTTTCAAGATGATCAACAGCGCCTGTAGCGTGCTAAGGCGAGGAGTATCCATGAATGAATCGGCATGCCCTATGACAGAGAATTAGCGTATGCATATTTCATGGAAACAAGTGACTACTTACGTGATGCCAGTGCTAGCCATTGTTGGCCCATGGCTGGCTCTTCAGTAAGGCGGCCACCAATGGCAAAGATGGCCTCCAGAATCAACGGCGAGATGGTATGGCGTGCAGTCCTCCACTGCTGATAAAAGTGTGGCTTATATAAGACGGGAACAAAAGGGTGGATATGTTCGAAATACAAGTCGAAGAAATGCTGGGCCGTCTCATCGTCCGGCATCAGCTCAGGCGGGATGCGGATCTTGGAGCCTGGGGCAATCGCAATGGGTGGCAGAGCGCTGCCGTAATCACCGTCGTCTTCAACGACTGGTTCATCATCGCCGCGTCGGAAGGAGGCTTTGCTTCGCAGGTATGGGGCTAAGCAAAGTCAGTAATCCTGAAATATAGAGATTCAAACGTGCACCGTGTTTTTGTCTTGAAAGCATCTTACCTGTACCTAGTTCATTAAGTTTCAAACCACCAAGCAGGTTGGCGAGATCTTGCTGTTGATACGAGTCCACAGAGTGGGCATCTGGCGAAGAATCCTGTCGAGGCCCTTGGTGCATGGGGGGCGTAGGAAACGCGTTGCTTTGAGCGGCGACAAAGTGGTTGTCCACCATGTTTGGGGGGACGGTAGTGTAGTGTATATCCTGCTGCTGAGGTTGCGACGGGTCGTATGGTATAGCGTTGAACATGCCACCACTGGGATCTGAATAAGCAGGGTCGGCAGCGTACGGGTCGTCCATGCCCTTAGGATGGGCCGACTGCGGCGATAGTTGCATTTGCATTTGCATCTGCTGGAACTGATCAGGCGTCATCAGATTGTCATATGGGCCCGCCGGAGCGTTATCGTCGAAGCCATTTGGCCGAACACAGTGAAGCTTCAGGCGGATGCAGGCTGAGCAAGGCCAAGTGTTTGTTGTCGCAGCATCGCATTTAATTTTTCGTCGTCGGCAGCCTTCACAGGCTCGCATAACTGCGCAATGTTAGCAACAATGGTAGAGATAGGCGAAACGCGGGGCGCTCGGTTGAAAGTTTAAAACATAGATGCATACCTTTCAAACGCTTGTGGCGGTTGTGCTCGTCGACAAAGACAAAATCTAAAAGAGGGGCTAGTTAGCCAGTATATTCCCACAAGATACAACCAGAGCCGCGGGCGGCTGTCCTCAACGACTGAGGGAGGATAGACAAACTCTTTTGCATTTCACGTTGCTGATATGGCGAGGGGGTGAAGGCGAACGTCGACATCTGGGATGCTTGCGAGGCCGGGACGGCTTGGCCATCTTGGGAGGTGGCCCGTCTCGCAGAAGAATCGTCGGACATGGTGACGGTGATATTGGATATTGTTGGATATATGGCAGCTGGAGCAGAGGCAGAAGCGCCGTGTTGTGGTTGCGACGGGTAATGCGAATTACCACATCAAGTCGACGCGGAGATGGCCGGGAAGAGAGGGGAAGCGTCGGTTCGGGCGGGCGGCAATGGGCGATGCGCTGGGAGGCTTCCGGTATAAATGCAGCGCCAGGTGAGAAATCTGCCAAGATCGATGTGGAAGGGGAAGGGTCGGACGTCGCGAAGGAGGGGTGAGCAGTGGTTGGTGGTGGTGGTGTTGTGGCGAAGAGAAGAGGATGGCGGGCGGTGGTGGTGGTGGTCGGGTTAGGTAAATCCGGGGGAGGTGCAGCCGACGGTGGTTTTGGCAGCGGGTTGGCTTTTGGGATGAGATTGCATGGAGTGGGAAAGGGTCACCAGCGGAACGCTGCGGCGTTGGATGGCTGCACACGGGGCCAGTCGACAAGCGGAGTTTTGCAATGGCAAAGAGGGGCAGCTAAGCAGAAGGTGCCAGAGCCCAGTAAGAAGGAAGAAAAAAACTTTGTTTAGTGGTGTGCTAGCAGTGCAAGACATGCTTCAGCACTTGGACCACAGTGGGCCGCTCTACAAGAGCCTATGGCAGACAAGTACGTACAGTACCCAGCCGTACAGCCAGTCTAGTGGGTTGGCCCCCGAGCATTTGCCCGGAAGTAGGCATGGAGCGCTATATCGTCGGGGCTGGCAGCTACAGTGGACTTGCACAGGGCGCTAGAGCCGTGTCAGAAAAAAAAAAAACGCCAGCTCCAGCACACAGTGGACACAAGGACCATAAAAAAGCGGGCTGTAGGGGATCGTCGGGCTAGCTTCTGGGCACCACCATCCATCGCCCGCGCGGCACGCGTGTCATGCAGAGCACAGAGCCCTGAACGAAGCAAGGTACCAGATGCAGACAAGAACACATGCGTAGGGATAGAATTAAATAACTATTATGCATGAGGCCTATCTCTTGCACCTGTGCCCGCCTATGCATTATTTCATCTACAAAAGTAGAGATTGCGCAAGGCGCAGCATCGAGTCTGCCCACTGCTAAGCCCCTGCGACTATAGCCGTTTGCGATTTTGGTACCAGCCAGTTATGTGCTGTACGTAGACACTGTACAAGCGGTGCGGGTGTACTAAAGTGGTACTGTGGCATCGCAACGGTACAGTACCACCACCCCATTCGGCGCCGGCTGTGGGTGCTCCTAGAGGGGCGAGGGGGCCAGAACTTTGACACAGCAGCCACTAGAACCGCTGGACGATGGGTCTAACGTCGAACTAACCAGCACAAGGGTTTCTAAAGCTCCATGTAGCATGCGCTGGACCTGCGGCATCGAAGCACCAGAACCACTCGCAAACAGCCAATATCGGGTTGCATATGCGACTCGCGGGGGAGTGCTGTGTAATTGCGTGTCCAGCGCATGCATCGCACACCACTCCCGGGGCCGTGCGCCAAAGTATGACTTTCTGTTCCTGGCGGCTTGCGGCAAGCCTCAAGTGCGCGCTCGGCAAGTCCTGTGATCTCTATACTGCAATTTTACTGCTAAATGCTGCTACAACAGGTGGGATTCAGTCTTTGGCAGCTGATGTCGCCGCAGCGCTGGCACCAGCACACTAGAGAGATATTGGCAGGTGGGCTGCAGCCGTGGCGGTAGCAGTTAGGGCCCTTCTGTATTTACTGTACCTGCTAGGGGCAAACGATCAACAGGTTCAAAGGCCAGCGGCGCAATGCAAGGTACTTTTTTTCTACGGTTTGGCAGATTGTTTGCTTGATATTTGCTTTCCTTCTTTTTCCCTTCTCTGTTTTTTGCTTTTTCTTATTGTTTGCTTCTTACACCCCGCAGATGCCGTTGAATAGTCTATCGGCAAGTGTCGGTAAGTCGCATGACACGTTTTCTCAAAGATCGCGGCGCTGTCATTATGCTGTACCCTGTGTAATTGCTCTTGGCCAAGACGCCACGGGCCGACAGCTGGGAGCCGCTGCACAGTGGGTGGCGCTTCAGGAACGAGTTTCTGCACGCACCCACCATGCAGCTTGCTGCGTCAGGCAGAGGGTCTCACAAGCACCACCACCACCACCACCGGCAACCAGTACTGACGCCGCTAGAGAGGCGAAAGGAAGAAAAGCAAAGAATATTCCGACTAGAAGTCAAATGCAGGACCTGCTAGCGTCCTTTGAATTCTTCCATAACCTGGCCACATTCATCCTGCTGCCGTCACGGGCCTTGGCCAGCTGCCGACTGCAATGATCTTGTTCACGGTAGCTGCCTGCTGGAGCATGAGCCCTATCAGCAGCTTCAAAAACTCGATCATTGAAAGATCCCTCGATTCAGAGACCACTTGTGCTACCTGCCCGAGCCATTGAACATGCTACAATTGCGGAACCCATGCTAGATCTCGACGCTGCTACTGGCTTCTTCATCCCTGGTCACGAATACGTGGCGCAACCCATGGTGAGCATCCCCTGCCATGTGGGGAGAAGGTTGACCACATAACTCGCCAGGGAATATTATCCAGCATTGCATGAGCTGCCTGTCCTTGCCCGCAAACAATGCCAAATTTAATATAACCTGTGTGCAGCCAAGCCTCTGCCACCCGCCTCTTCCCCGAGCCACAAGACCCGAGCTTCGTGTTTTTCGTAGGGAAACACAAAATCGATAGTGGCAATGACATGTGCAAGGCGCCCGCACCGTTCTTTCGGCGTTGGGCTGTCGGCGGTGTTGGTGGAAACATGGCGGCCGTGGCGGTAAGCTTCAGGCCTGGGTGGGTGATCCAGTGCCAGGCACCCACAGTCAAGAAGTGGACTTGAAACTATGCTACACGGACCAGAGGCTCTGTTACCTGGGTTGGCCATTACTGATGTCGTATGTCAAGTATTCATCAGGTACTCTCCGTGCACACTCATGGAACGATAACTGACAGATAGGTGCCTTGTCCAACGTTGCTATATTTGCACCCTGCAGCTCGTGGCCGACAGGAGGTGGCTTGATGATTCCACGAATTGTCATTTCCACTGTGTCTCACAACCAGAACTGGGTACCGGTTCTGGAAGGCTGGCTACTTAAAAATAGAACTTTGCAAAATCTAGGGCAAATCAACCAACGTGGCCGTATACTGTATTGAACATAGCGGTGGAAAACAACCATACTAGCGAATAGGTCTTGTCGAAATGAGATGCGAAGCTTCATTATCAGCTAGATCGTGACCGCCCCCAATCGAAGCTTTGAGTGTCTGGCTATCGTTGCAATGCACCACTCCCCTCTCGACGTCATAATAGCACCTCACCTCACCTCTCAATTCAACTTGCCGGCTTGGGGACTTTGTATATCCCCACTCGCAGTGGCTGGGGTGACATATCAAACTATGCGGATCTACATTGTGCTATGCTGTTACGAGGTCGGACTTGCAACATCATTGTTTTACCGAGGGTGCTTGGTGCGACGGCCACGCTTTCGTCACCTCCGAATCCTCTCTTCTGCCGCTTTGTCCTACAAACACAAAAGGCTACAGCTCGCTCGTGGTACCGGATCTGCATCATAAGACTAATGTATAGTGGGCAGGTGGCTGAATTCAGCCTCCAAAGTACCAATGGTGTTTCAAAAGCGTCATGAGACTCGCCTGAAGGTGGAGGGGCTCCTTGCCAGCCAGGGTACAGTTATCTCGATGTTCTCGAACTGGTCACCGAAAGTGCCTTTGCTCGCCTAAGATTGGGGAAGATGCGCATTTCTCCACCAACGCCAGATGATGTCAAAGGCACGACCTCGGCGCTATTCTGCTGTTGGTCAGGGCGCCGACTAGCCCTATTGGAGGAACCAGTACGCACCGCCGTCACCAACGAGGTAGTCAGCAACCAGACCAGAAGCCGTGTGGGAGTACGCAGGACCCTACGCTAGCGTTGGGAGTTCGGTTTGAGTGATCCAAATGGTACTTACAACGCCAACCTAGAAAAGCCGTTCCTCCAGCTGTGCTCTAGGCCTGTCCAGGTTCCGACGGGAATTTGGAATCAGTGAACAAGTCTCAAAATCAAATCCACCCGATCCGCAATTGTCTGGACTGTTTAGAGCCACAGCTTCTCCAGTAACCTCGATCGCCACGTTCGGTTTCAAGCGGCCATGCGATTTTGCAACAGGGCGCCATAAAAAAAACTAAGGCGCCTAGCGTGGCGCTAAGCAGTAAACCGAGGCAAAAAGAGCTGATCGGTCAAACAGGCTAGCCAACGCGGCGAATCGATCAGGATCCAGAGTCACCATGGATTAGAAATGTTTTAGGAGACAAAATCACAGACACTAGGCTACGAGTTGGTTTGTATTTGCGCATGTGCAAATGGTCCAAGTGTACCTTGGTGAGTGCGGTTATCAGTGGCGAAAATGGTTAAGTTTCGACCGAGAAGTCACCGCTGGGATAACGTTTAAGTGCGGCGGAGGGTTGTCTTTCACTCGCGACATGAAAGCCAACTAGACCGTACGCCAGCGAACCAAAGTCGAACACAAGTCCTTGCACAGTACAAGAGGTCATAGCACCAAATCCCAGCGGTGACGGCTACGAAGTAGATACACTTGGGCTTGATACAGAGGCTATCTAAGAGGCTCCTAAGAAAAGGCTGTGGATACGGATGCAAGGACGGTTCAACGTGTTACGTTGTAGCGGAGTCTAATGGAGCCATCCACGCACTTACCAGGGCAGTGTGTGTGCTCCTGGGCCGCCTCTGCTTTGCCAGGATACGAGCTGGACGCTTTCCGGAGAGTTTCTATGCAGAGCCGGGGATTTCTTTTCAACACAAACAGCTTAAGACAGCCTTTGTTTCCAGGTCATCATAGCGAGCAGGCAACTAGGGCTAAGGCGCTGTTATGCGGCAAGGCAGGGAGGATCCCGCGTTGGCTGACCATGTAAGCCAACAGACGGATCGAACAGAGTCTGCTCGGCCCTAGTCGATGTCGGAAAGACCCCATGGAATTCACAATTATGCCACCAACCAGAGACGTGGTGCATCTGATCTAGCATACAACCCTCCCGCTGGTCCTCTGCTACCCAGATCACTCACGATGATGTAACACACCATCCAAGACCATGACGGCGCGGACCGACAGTGCTGACTGGCTTTAATCGGTGCAGCCGAGTATTGGACTACGGGGATTAGTCTAACGACTAGAATTAATCCTGCTGCCTGCGTGCTTGGCTTGCAAAGGCTGCATCTTATGCAGATGCCATCGGCGCGGCTGTCAGCACCACTGGGGCCGACTCGAAGCGCGCCAATCTGAAGCCCCTGGGTAAGTGGTGGCCAGCACTACCACCATGCACCATTGGGAGATCTGACACTGGGGACGCTCCGCTATAGGCAGCAATAATATGCACCAAATATGTGCCATGGGGTATTTAGAAATGAGTTGCCAAAAGGGAGAATTGCCAAACCTCCGTTTCATCGCTTTCCGCATTGGGAGTCGATCACAGCAACACAGAAACTGCTGACGTGAGTCTGGCCCAGCGAGTGCCGCAAAAACTAAGACCCGCGGCGTCCGTTATCGCCCCTCCATCCGGCAGCGCGCACCAAAACTCAGATATCTCTATTCCCGACGTCACTGCATCGGCATCGGCATCTCTTCAACTCGCACCGCAGAAACCCCGTTCGCTTCATAACAGTCTTCGTTTAATCTCAGTTTCACAGTGCATCTCCGTGTGCACCGAACCCCGCGCCCGTCATGGCCGCCGCACTCGACAACGCCAACCCCACCATCCTCAGCGCATCCCAGCTGCCCACGCGACAGTCTCGAGCAGCCCCTCGCAAGGGCCCTGATTCCAAATATGCAGACCTAATCTTCTCCAAGCCGTCCTATCTCTCAGAACCGTACTGTGATGAGTACACGCTGTGGCCGTCGAGCGGCAGCGATTCTCCCGCCGAGGCTGGCCCAGAACCTATTGACGAGCAAGAGATTTACGGTACGTCACACCTGCATCTGTTCTGCCATACTCGAATGTATGGGAGAATAACAGTTACTAATACTCGTACACTACAGATCTAATCTATACCATTACCGATCCCGAACACCCCGTCTCACTCGGCCAGCTGTCTGTCATCAACCTGCCCGACATCAAGATCACACCCGCCCCCGCACTTGGCATGCCATCGCCCAATACAATTGTCAATGTATTTGTAGAAATCACACCAACCATTACACATTGCTCTCTAGCCACTGTGTTGGGTCTCGCTGTTCGAGTTCGCCTTGAGCAGACACTGCCGCCAAACTACCGCGTGGACGTCAAGTGTAAGGAGAACAGCCACACACAAGACGACCAAGTGAACAAGCAACTTGCTGACAAGGAGCGCGTCGCTGCTGCCCTCGAAAACGACAACCTGCGAGGTGTTCTCGATAAGATGCTCGAGACGTGTGTTTAGTATGGTGGCGGGATGCGAGTCAGATATACCCTTTACCACAGGCTCAAGTTATATAGCATGTACATTTAACGCTTGAAAGTCTATGAATTTATGAACATATCACCAAGAACTAGTCATCTCATATCACAAACCCAACTAAATAATGTCAATGATGAAGAAGGATTACTGAAAATATTTCTGATTCCATAAGACGCCAAACATCGTTTTGTAATTACAAATCCCATTTTTGTTTATAAATCGCCAACTAGCTTACATGTCGCCCAGCATACCGCTCTCCATCAAGCTCTGGTAAAACTCAGGCTCCAAGAACGTCTTAACACTAACATCCTCGCTCAGACCCTTTCGTCGCCTTGTCTTGAGGACAAAGTCTCTAGCAGTAGTCTGCGCCGTCGCCGGCTGCAAGGGGCGGATGATCTGCTCGCGGTCCAGAGGGTCTCCAGGGACAATACTCCAGCTATCAAAGACCAAACTGACCATGGAGCTGCCCTGGGTACGGATACGGAGGTCCGTCTCAAAGCCGAAACTGTCAATGACGGGGATCAGGCCGTTGACGCGGTACAGCGGCGTGCCGGCAACGGGGCCGTCGGAAAGGACATGGCCACGACGGCGCGCGAGAATGTTGTATACTTCCATCTGTGAGTCTACGGGTCCAGTGACGGAGACGGAGTAGAGGGGCTCCATGAGGCGTGGCGATGCCATGAGGAACGAGGAGTAGCATGCACGGCGGGAGGTGGGGATGATTTGACCACCACCGCGGAAGATAGCCTGGTCGGCGAGCATGACGTCGGTGATTTTGAATTTTGTGTTGCGGATAGCTAGAGCGGTAAATGTTAGCTTTCTGTTTTGCAGGTGTGTAAGATTGTGAGTCAAACTTACGCTCTTCGCATAGAGGGCCTTCACGAGTAGCCCAGCTGAAGCCTTGGCGGATAGATTCTCTTACTTGACGAAGCTGCGCTTTGTCGACCTGCGGTGCCTGTTAGTATATAATTGAAATAGTGTCAGTCATTTTAGATGGCTTACCTCAGTGGGAAGAGTATCGTCTTGAAGGATATTGGGACCAGCATCTTCTGGACCAAATGCCCAGATGCTGCGGGCAGCAAGCTTGTCCCACCCGTGGTTCTCCTCAAAGTACTTTGCTGTTTGTCTAGCAGGGTCGCGGATCTTGACAACTCCGCTTTCGATATCTGTCGAAATGCCCTTTTCCAGTTGCTCTGCAACCATGGTAATCTTGTTCTTCTTGTTTGGTGTGATGGCATAGCACTTGGTGGCTGACGTCTCAACAACAGTCTCGCAGAACCGGGTAACAGGGTCCGAAACCTTGATGTCCATATCGGCGTACAGCTTGCGCAAGTCGTGCAGCACGCAGTCCATGTAGAGCTCACCGGTGCCTAGGACGATATGCTCACCAGACTCCTCGACTTTGGTGTTGAGCAGCGGGTACGACTTCTGCACCTTGCGCAGACCGTCAAGCATCTTGGGTAACTCGGAGGGGTTGATGGGCTCCACGGCAACCTTGAGAACGGATTGTGTAAAATGGTTGATGGGGCGGAAGATATAGACGTCCTCGTCGTCATCAGGCTTGGGGGGCACAATAGTGGCGGTCTTGACAATAGAATTGTCGACACCACCGAGAAGTACCATGTTGCCGGCAGGGACACCGTCTGTGGGAATGTTGTATCGGGTCTCGGCGATGAAGACATCGCTTATTGTTGCCATGACCATATCTTCTTCGTCATCTAATGAATATCCTTCACCGAGAACGCGCACTTGCATTCCAGGCTTCGCTGTACCACTCAGCACTCGGCCAAAGGAGTAGAAGCCCTTGGCGTCGGACGTGTTGAAGAGCTTGGCAATGTGAATGACAAGGGGGCCATCCTGGTCGCAAGCCTTCATGGAAGCTGCGAGCTTTGAATCGAGAGGTCCAGTGTAAAAGCGCTCAAGCCAATGCTCAGCTGACGCAATTGGCGACGGGATATGCTGGACAATCATGTCGACGAAGCCCGTGGATCCGCCAAAGAATTGCTCGCAGACAAGCTTCAGGATGACATGAGCGTCTGCCTTGTACTGCGCTGGCTTCAGCTGGATGCCTAGAGACGCCAGAACAGGCTTAAGATCCTCGGGGCTGTCGCTGATGGAATGGGTAAAGATCTTATATATCGGTTCGAGAACGAAATGAACAAAGGATCGCGCCGAGCGGTCCTCAAGGGGCTTTCTCGTAAATGATCGCTTATTGGGGTTGAAATACACGTCACCCCAGAATCGCTTGGCCAGTTCTTCCGTTTTGATGTCGCCGTATGTATCGCTGTACATCTTGGCGAAGGACTGGAGGGTGAAGCACCAGCCCATGTCGGCGCAAGCGAATAAGACGTTTCCTTTTTCGGGGCTTATGCGCTTCGATGCTGCTGTCGCTGGGACTGTATCGGCAATAACGGTATTAACTTCTTCTACCACATGCTTGAGCTTGAAGTAGGCATCCTTGGGTGGCAATCTCAGTTCCAGAATAAGGCGATCCAGCTTGTTGATAATGAGTGTGAGGGGGATATCTTGGAGCGCAGCGTGCTTGATGATTTGTTCTGTGTTGATTTGAACACCTTCGACGACATCAACAACCAAACAGATACCGTCAACCAGGCGAGAGGCTGCTGCCACTTCGTCGACAAAGTTGACGTGGCCGGGTGTGTCGATCAAGTTGATCAGATGAGACTTGCCCTTGGAGCTGGGCAAGACAAGGCTCATGGGGGCTGACTTGATAGAGACACCTCGGTCACGCTCCAGTATATGGACATCGGTATATCGCATCGTCTCATCGCGCTTCTTGCCGACTCTGCGGTCAAGTCTGTCTTGGATATCGTGGGTTTCGAGGACAAGCATGTCCATAAAGGCCGTCTTTCCGTGATGCAAATGACCGGCCAGCGCAACGTTTCGAGTCTGCTCCGGGAAGTTCATCAGGTCGGTCATGAACTCGCGCTCAAAGAAAACGGGGGGCAAGTCGGCCTCCTCAATGGTAAACTTCTTCTGCTGGATCGGCGCCACGATGGGCTCGGACAACGGCTGCGCATCGACTTCTTCCACACGAGTCTCGACTTCAACTCCATATACTTGTTCGGCAGTCGGGTAGTATTGTTTGTCTTCGTGGAGGATAATGGCATTGGATGGTTCATCTATAGACAAAACGTTAGCATAACGAGGAGACAGCTGCAGAGAAATAAGGCCAGGCACAGTACCATCGATCTCCATGAGCTCTTGCCCACGCTCTTGTGATGTCTCTTCAGGCTCATCATCGTATACGTAGTCGCCAGCATCGACGCCAGCTTCAGTGGCCACCTCAGACTCTACATCCTCGCCGATAAAGTTACCAAACCTAGCAGCAGACAGGCCACGGTTAGCGCATCGCAACGGGGTGGAATTGGGACAGAGAAGCAAACTCACTCATCATAAAGATCATCCATCCTTGCAATTGTGTAGCTACAGTAGCAGAGTCAATGGCAAGCGATGGGAATTTATAAAAACAAAAAGTCCACGTGCACGAATAGGCACTCGTTGGCGTAGGTCTGTCGTCAAGGCGTCGCGATATGGCTTTGCCTGCTTTGGGCAACTTTTTCGCGACCAGCTTGGGCGACGTCACGTGGTGATAGGCAGCGCTCTTCTCTGTAGTAGTCCCGCCTTCCAGCGCAATGCAGTGCAGGCAAACAAGCAAAGACGCCCGCTAAAATCTTAGCACTGCACCACAGTGGGGCGCTGTTGCCCCTACCAAAGACCGCTAATCCACACCTGTGCTTAGGCGCCATCTGCCCCAACAGACCCCTGCATCAGCGCTGTGGCAGTCGCCAGCGTCCCTATCTATAGCGCTAACCTTACCACAGTACAGTGGATTCAGGTACGAGTACGGGTGGCCGATCCGCAGCGGACTCGCACTCGGGAAACGCAGCATCAAGCGGTGACGGCCTTGCTTTTATCGATTGGCCCCTCCTTCCATTGGGTTCCCCCTCCATAATAATTTCAACAGATTCGCCCGCGATAAAAGAGCTCTTGTCCCCGATTCCTTTCCCGCCCCCTTTCTTTCTTTTATCTTCTTCTCCATCTGTATACAATCAGTAAGCGCTACAATGTCTGGTCTTCCTCCCGTCTACATCGTTTCTGCCGCCAGAACCCCCATCGGTTCGTTCCTTGGGTAAGCACTTCCTCCTCCGACATCGCAGCGTGAGAAACATATAGCTAACGTGTTGGGTAATCAACAGCTCTCTCTCTAGCTTGTCTGCTACCGAATTGGGTTCTGCTGCCATCAAGGGTATGTTGTTATCACTTCAAAACACAGAGTGACAAGACAACCAACTAACATGCGTGCTTACAGGTGCCGTTGAGCGTGCTGGCATCAAGCCCGAGGCTGTTGAGGAGGTCTACTTTGGCAATGTCCTCTCCGCTGGGTAAGAATATACTAAAGTCATAGCACAACCTCTCGAATACACCTACTAACATGGATACGACAGACTTGGCCAGGCCCCTGCTCGCCAGTGCTCCATGGGCGCTGGTCTTCCCCAGACTACCATCGCTACTACCGTGAACAAGGTCTGCGCTTCTTCTCTCAAGGCTGTCGTCCTTGGTGCCCAGAACATCATGCTCGGCACCTCTGACGTTGTTGTTGCTGGCGGAACCGAGTCCATGTCCAACACCCCTCACTACCTCCCCAACCTCCGCAACGGCGCCAAGTACGGTGACCAGACTCTCGTCGACGGCGTCCTCAAGGATGGCTTGACCGACGTTTACAAGAAGGAGCACATGGGTCTCCAGGCTGAGCTTTGCGCTGTTGAGCACGAATTCACTCGCGAGGCTCAGGACGAGTACGCCATCAACTCTTACAAGAAGGCTCAGGCTGCCACTGAGGCTGGTCTGTTCAAGGAGATCGTCCCCGTTGAGGTCAGCGGCGGCCGCGGCAAGCCCAACGTTACCATTAACCGCGACGATGAGGTCAAGAACCTCAACGAGGCCAAGCTCAAGGCCATGCGCCCTGCCTTCAAGCCTGATGGCTCTGTTACCGCGCCCAACGCTGCCCCCATCAACGACGGCGCCGCCGCTGTCGTCCTCATGTCGGAGGCCAAGGTTAAGGAGCTCGGTGTTAAGCCTATTGCCAAGATCCTTGGCTGGGCCGATGCCGAGCGTGAGCCCGAGCGATTCACCATTGCTCCCGCTTCCGCCATCCCCAAGGCTATCAAGCACGCCGGCCTCACCGAGAACGATGTCGACTTGTACGAGATCAACGAGGCTTTCTCCGTCGTCGCCCTCGCCAACATGAAGCTCCTCAACCTTCCTGCTGACAAGGTCAACGTCTACGGTGGCTCCGTCGCCATTGGCCACCCTCTGGGTGCCTCTGGTGCTCGTATCCTCACCACCCTCACTTCCGTCCTCAAGGAGAAGGGTGCCAAGATTGGCGTTGCTGGTATCTGCAATGGCGGTGGTGGTGCCTCCGCTCTCGTTATTGAGAACTTGCAATGACTCGATAAGGAGAACAGGACGATACGCGAATCTAGAATGTAAAGCAGCTGATTTTTTTGGTGGAACATAAAAAAGCACTGTGTTATGGGAAGACGAAGTACGTCGCCTTCCTCTTAACTTCACTAGTGCCCTTGTATGGCGTTATATATAATCATGACAAAATCAAAATACATAATATGACAAATTGAATGCACATTTCACTATCCAAATCTTGCAATGTACTAGGCAGAGAATTGATCATGTCATTCTTTAATACCAACAGAAAAGACATACGCGAAAAAGTAACAATGTGAGAAAAAAGCAGAAGGAAAGTATAACACAAAACCAGCGATAATATCAAAAGAATAAAAGAACACCAACGACGCTCAACAAGAGGTTTTACAGCAATTTCAGCTCCGATTTTGCACCTTTATTCTCCTCCCTTCCCCCCGTGGAACCATATAATAACCGACGGTAATAGACAATTGAGCACGTTTGCAACACCAAGTACAAAAATTATAAAACAGCCAACTGGAATACAAACGGATGGTGTTGAGCAAGCAGCAAAAGCAGAATGGTCAAGAACTGGGGGCCAATTTACTCATCCCGCCACCCACTCTACTCCATGGCGACATCCTGCTCAGCAGAAGGGGGTGTAACACCCTCTTCTACCCACTTGCGAAAGTTCGCGTTCTGCTCCTGTACCTCCTCAGGGCTGAGGTCTTTGGTCCAGGCAGGGTTGTGCACCATCTTCTCGAGGAGCTTGCTCTCGCGCCAGTTCGACAGAGCCTTGGTGAACTTTTCACGGCGCTCTCGCTGCTCCTTAGTCTTGGGCGACTGGTCGTAGATGAAGTACTCCGAGGTGCCAGGGGTCCAAATCATCTTGGAGCTTCGTAGGCAGATGCTGATGTTCAGATTCTCACTGTACGATAGCGGCTTAGGCATCGGGTCGTCTTCTGACTCTGCATCACCAGCTGGTAGGTTTCGTGTCAAGACAACCTTTTGGAGTCTAGAGCGCGGGATGCCTTCGGTGGGTTCGACGCGGATGAAAGAAGAGATGTAGTATTGCCAGCGCTCCTTCATCTGCATTTCGTCCATATAGAAGGTGGTATCGTCGCGCTGTAGCCAACGAATTGTAGCTTCTGACTTTTGAGGGAACTAGAATGGACATTGTTAGTATATGGGGATATAGGGCCAAATGATAGTGGCTTGTTACTTACCCAACAAACAACGAAGAGGTCGCCGTCCTTTACGCACTTCTCTGCAAATTTTCTCGCGCTGATCTCGGTCTGGTAGCTGGTCTCTTCCTTATCGCGGCCATTCAAGTACTGCTGGATGAGATCAGGAGTCTTCTCCTTGGAGTCGGTGCTGCTGCAGGTGAGAGCAAGACGGCACATGGTCTTGAGGAGATCCTGGATGGTGTAGAGCTTCCATCCATTGCGGAGATAGTAATGACGCATAACATCTTGGTATCTGTTCTCGTCGACGTCGCCGGTAACATACTCTTCGATCAACTCAAGAGTCTTGGGCCAGAAGGTGGTAGGGTCGTCGCTCGCAGTGAAGAATGTCATTGTGTTCTCAGTGAAACCAATGTCTCTCGCAGGCTTGGGTTTTTGCAGGCGCTCGATCTGGGCGGGGACATCAGCAGAGCTCGCCTTAATGTCAACCAGTCTCTCGTACAGCACAT
Organism: [Torrubiella] hemipterigena; assembly: GCA_000825705.1. Taxonomy (NCBI): domain Eukaryota; kingdom Fungi; phylum Ascomycota; class Sordariomycetes; order Hypocreales; family Clavicipitaceae; species [Torrubiella] hemipterigena. The sequence goes on from CDHN01000002.1 coordinate 1,293,123, forward strand.
GGAAAATGCTGAAGAAGACATAAAGAGTCTGGTTGCAGAAGAAGTTGTACCAAGGGCGGCTGAAGAAACCATCAGCCTTGAGCTCGCCGTCACCATCAAGAAGAGCTTCATCGCCAACAACGACGGGCTTCGGCACAGTTGGCATCCATCGCTCGTTTGACATCTCAGCAGCGTCTTCAGAGGCGTCAGCCATCTCCTCTTCGTTGGCTGAGCCGACGTCAGGCGTCGTTTCCTTACTCTCCGAAGCAACGCTGCCCTCCTTTTGGCCTCTGGGGCGGCTGCCGTTGCGTCCGGGATCAAGCACCCCTCTAAGGAGATCTCCCTTCTTGCCATTGCGGCGACTGCGGCCATTCGAGAGCTCTGCAGGTGTGGAGTCATCAGCCTCCTCTTCACCAGAATCAGGCTGCATTCTAGGCACCCGCTCCTGGACAGTTTCCTCAGCCAAATCAAAGAATGCGGGAACAAAGGTCTCGAAGAATTCAAGGATTCTCTCCTTCTCTTGGGTGCTGTGCTGCCCGTTATGCATGCTGTAGAGCATCATTACGCGGAGAAGATCAAGAACAACATCTTTATCACTAAAGTCCCAGACGAACTGATGGCGAGAAGCCTTGCCCTTGAGAGCGCGCTCGCGGCGCTGCTCTTCATGCTTGGTCTTGATGACATCAACGAGATGCTTGGCTGTCAAGTGTCTCTTATCAGTAGACTTGACAAGGATACCCATATGGTCGAGACTCTTTAGGTGCATGTTCTCCGTTTGCGCATGCCAAACCTTCTCCCACTCGCGCTGGGAGAAGCGCCATTCTTCATCCTTTTGCTTCATTCGCGCAAGCAGGACTGGGACAACGTCGAAAGGATGGCTATACATGTCGTTGACAACATCGATGCCTCGCTCGCCATAAATCTTCTTGCAAATGCGCTTGAAGATCGAAGTGCTTTGTCCAGCAAGAGCGGCAGGCATGTGGAAGTTCTCACGTTCCGCCGGAACCATGGCGAGCATTTGCTGCGCAATGGGCTCAAGCAGCTGAATGCATTTGAGGTTGGCTTCAATATTAAAGTCGTAATCATGACGCTCTTCTTCAATGCGGTGCAGACCTTCTTCAAACTGGTTCTTGCGATGCGCAACGAAACCAGAATCCTCACTAGCCCAAGTAGGATGCGAGGCCCACTGGTCGTTGAGGACGGAATTGCACAGCTCATCACGGCCGCTGCATGGCTTAAGGCGCTCTCTCTTTGGAAGGAGTCTGTAACTTGGGCCGTAGCCACGGCAGTTGCTAAGAGAGAGTTTGTCGCTGGGAGGTGCTGGCTGGTTGTCAATGATGACATCTTGAGTGTCAACACCAACAAAAGCCTTCCAAAACGTCATCAAATCCGGGTTGGCACCAATGAAGAGGGCTCCTTTGTGGAAGAGAGTGTTTCTGTCAATAATGTTCTGGGAGAACAGGTTGCACAGCTTAAGGAACTCGTTCATAGACGATCTGTTGCTAAGGAACTTTTTGACCCTCTCAAAGAAGGCAATTTCGTCCTGTGTAGATGTCGATGAAGTCTTTGGTGGGTACGGCTCAGGCATAACCGGAGTCAAAGTTGGCTCAATGCTCGAAAGATCACCAGTGGCCCGAGCATGGCTAAGCTTGGGGCGCTTGGGGCCGTTCAGACTGGGCTGCGCGATGCGAGCTGCAGCTGCAGCTTCCAAGATGGGGGTTCCAGTCGTGCCAGGTTTGTCGCCTCTCTGGCGCTTCTTATCCTTAGTAGCGCTTGGAGGAGCAAAGCTACCTAGAGGTGGCATCTTCTGGCCATCGCGATTCTGGGCCATCTGTCCCGCAGCGCCTAAACCTTCGTCGAGGCGACCAGGAGTAGATTTGGCTTGACCGGCTGTCTCAGGAAGGAACTGCTTGAAATCTTCAAGCAGGTCGGGGGCAGAGTTGAACAGGGTCGTGACTTGGGCGTATACGTCTTGTATCGGCTTTTGTTCGCGCTGGTATGTCTGTAGTATTTCCAAAAATTGCTTGTAGATCTCGGGCTTGTCCTGGAAGCGGTTCTATGAAGCTTGTTAGTATTGGCTTATACGTTGGATGCGTTGGCCACCAGCAACTTACCTTAATCTTGTTAACGTAGCTAATGGCATGATTGAATTCAACAGGTCCGCGTCGCTCCATGTTGGCAGCATTAGCGGCGTTCCCATTGGCACCAGCAGGGCCAGCACCTGGTACTGGAGTTTGCGAGTTGCGAGGGGCACCGCCAGCTCCTTGGGCACGGCCGGAATCGTAAGCTGAGCTTTGGGCGGCCGCCTGTACAAAGAGGCTTCCACCGTTTTGGGCCGGCGTATTGAAATTGGACTCAGGCGAGCGCTGCGGCCACTGACCAGCACGGTCACTGAAGCCGCTCTGGCTGGCACTTGTTGGCCCATGACTCTCGATCGCAGGGGCTCCGCGGCCGGCAATGGATTGCACAGTGGTGCCCATTGGGGTTGTGACACGGATTGTGTTGGGGTCGTTGCCGGCGCCGCATTCAATTCGGTAACCGGGGGGCAAAAATGTGTTGAAGCCTTGGATCAAGTTTGGGTGTCCGGCAAAAAGCTCCGAAACCCGGTTAATAACTCCAGGAGTGTCAATACTGACGCAAATGTTAGTGTAAATGTCATCGCGCAGGGCAGTGAATGAACTTACGCTTGGCTCTTGAAGTCCTTCATGATATCCAAAAAGCGGTTGTAAACATCGGGCTGGTCGTGAAATTGGACCTTAACTTGGTCAAGATATGTCAACGCGTCCTGTTATAGAGTTTTACGTTAGCAAGGCGGGCAAGAGGGCGACCGGGGTTGGGTCGGTTCCAGGTTCATCTCAGCCGAATCATGGGAGATGTTGGCGCCACATCAGGCGATTCACGGCTATGGAACTGCCCCCGGCGATGGGTGGGATTGGTACATACGTTAAGGATAGGTTGCTGTCCCTGGGTGATGCCACCAGGGATTTGGTGGCCGCCCTGAGCGGCATTCATCGGTTGCCCTTGTGAGCCGGTACGCTGGCCTTCAGGAGCTTGCTGGCCTTGGAGAGGTCCGCCGAAGACAGCGCCTCCAGCACTTGGTCCTCCCTGACCAGGTTGTGAATGCGAAATAGGTGCAAAGCCTGGCTGGTGGGCTGGGCCGCTACCTTGTCCTGGAGGGGCGTGACGGGAGTGGTCGGCCTGGGAGCCTCCAAATCCCGACATAGGCCCTGAAGGTCCTCCTATTGGCATAGAAGAACTACTGCCATTATGATTTGCCAGCAGCCCGCCGGGGCTGTGGATTGCGCCAGAGATGCGCGAGGCAACTGGCTGGTGGATGGGGATGGTACCCGCGCTGCTCTGGTGAGATTGATAGCGATCACCTTCACGCTCTCTCTCTCGTTCTCTTTCTTGGTCCCGTCGAACCATATCTTCGTGTTGCTGGATAGCACGGTGTCGGTCATCCATTTCTCTGTCTCGATCGTAGGGCGCGCCGCCCGGTCGGCCGTGAAGGTTTTGATTATTCATGTCAAACTATGGGGAGCAAAGAAAAGTCGGGTTAGCGGTCAATTATCAACTGGGATACGTCACTGAAGCAAAATCAATCAAAACAACGCCGCGCTGTAAAAGCGCGGATGGGATTTGGATCCAGCGCAGGGCTTTCTGGGGGGGCGTCATCACCAACCCTCCAAGCTCAGGAGGACCGGTCGCGTTATCGGCCATCGGGGCAAACGTACAGGTAAAGGAGGGCGCACAGGCCGCTGCCATCTACATGGAGAGACCAATCGTAAGAATAAATAATCGTCCGCGGGCGGGTGTCGACTTTATGGCGAGTCGGAGGCGTGGTTGCGAAATCGTGTTGACCTGGTGCAAACTGCGTAGCTAGCCGGGGGCAGAAGGCGACGCATGGGGATCACACAACCTTACCGCGGAGCATTCCGCATCACGTGCTGATAAGAAGCTCCAGCACATCTTATCGGGATCGGGGCGGGAACTCGCGGCGCTCAGCCTACCAAGCAGGGAAGGTGCGGAATTTCCATTGATCCACTCCGGCTCACGCCTGTGTAACACAGTAAACACAGTAAAGCTGTCCGCCAGTGCGATCTACCTCATGACGACTACACGACTACTCTAAGTTAGTAAACTGTAGAATCTACCACTAGTGGAATTATCAACAAACATCAGGAGTCACTCTTTTTTTTGATTATAGTCGGTGACAGACGCTGGTTCGCAAGTCGAGGCACAACAACGAACTTACTGTAATTCGTCAACAAACGCGAAATGTTTCTCTCACACCACGGCTGCTGTACAAACTTTCTATCTGTTTTAGCTGGAAATCATTTCTGAAACCAATCAGCGATAACAATTCACGAAGCATATACGCCACTATTCCCCTGCTTCGATTCCCTTTGTGTCCCACTGAATTCCAATGTGCTCGTGGTTACCCGAGAACTTCCTACCCGCGAACCAAAGCTCAAAGTGTAAATCAGCTGGTGCAATAATTACCCTGATATCAAACCGGCAAATGAAGTATTTGTGACCCTTTGTGAAACAGGTACCTCGTTTTTCTTTGAGTATTAGTTGGTGTTGCTGTACACCAGCTAAATTGCTTCTGATACAACATAGCTTAGTGACTCCAGCTATAACAGGTCAGCTAATCGGCGCAGGTGATGATCTTTCATTATATGTCACGACCTGCTGGATCGCTCTATAGTCTGTCGGTCACAACACTCACGACAGTTACGATGTCGAAATAGTTGCTACGCGACGTGTTCGCTTGCTAGCTAGCAAAGGAAAGCCACCAACTAGCAGGACCACAACAACCTTGTATATAAATAGAGAAGTGAACTATGGAAGGAGGAGAGGGATTTGTCCTTCTTCAAGTTTGTTGTCTTCTTTCTATCTCATACATAGAACAGTTAACAATAGCATTATGTTTGGCGAACTTTTCTCGTAATACCTGGACAGCTACGTGACATTATATATTGACCTACCCTGCTTCAAATCGTGAGGAAGAAAGGTCACTTCGTCATGGGAGACCCTGCTGGTAACGATGTTAGCGCTGCTGTAGCAGGCAAGGTCCACCTAGACCGATTCCTCCTCGAAGCCACGCCAGATCAAGATATTGTTCGCGAGGTTCAATGTCTGGGCGGTCTCATTCATCAGCACGTTGATACTCACTATCATCTCCGGGAAACGGCTTCACCAGACAGAGACGTCGCTGCAACGCTCGTCGCTCTAGGCTTTTCAGACGACGGTTCCTCAAATCTTACTGCACAGCAAGTTGTTTCGTTGTGTACCAATCCCACAACAAGACAAATTGGTTTGCGCCACGTCATCTTGCGTACCTTATTTCAATCCATTGACTGGCAGAGCCCTGGCCCAGTTGGGCTCTTGCCAGACGCAGCGGCGGCGTTTATACAAAGGGTCCCTACCTCGGAGAGCCAAAGCCAATCTGATCATGAAGGTACGACAATTTTGCTGTCAAAAACGGTTTACGAGACTAACAAAAAGCGATATAGCTGTAACTATTGCTATCACCAAATGGCTCAAGTTCTCGGCATTCCTGCTTCACCCCCAGCGCAGCCAGCGCACACCTTTGTCTTGGACGCCAACCGCTGAAAATGACGCAAAGGTAGAGAAACTGACTGGTTTGCTTAATACTTTCCTAGGATTCTTTATGGAACAAGACGCTCATTTGCGTCAGGAACAAGCCAACCACCTCAGAGGCGTCGTTGCCGAATGCGCCAAGCTAGGCTACTTGTTGTTTTCTCAACCAAGCGATTTTAAACTTTTACCAGGGCATGAGTCGGGCCGAGACAAGTCTAGCCGAAGCCATTCAGAGAAGATCAGCATCATCGTGGAGGCTGGCTTAGACAAGGGGGCTTACCATGACGAGTATGGGATGGTCTATCCCTCCGTTACCCATCTGCTGGAACCTACATTTGCTGCGACTGGTGTATAAGTTAGATGTAATTACTCGCCTTCTCTCATATTTATGCTTTAACATACTAGGTACAGGAATGAATCTTGCTTGCGTGACCGCCCCTCGTCAGGATGGGAAAGCCACCTGAGTTCTCGTTTGCTGAGTTCTCGTTTGCTGAGCTGTCATATAGAATTTAGTGAGGAAGCTCAGCTTCAGCAACTGCAACAGTCGATTCCATCACCACATCCAATACCACCACCTCCTACCCCTGCTCCTGTGCCTACTGTAATCCATAAAATCGAATATTCTGACCTGCCTGAAGGCGTCATCCCAAACGCGCTCCCAGAGTTTACGCCCAAATCATATCTACACAATGGTTCCACAGACACCAGCAGCACGTTTCAACATCATGACCGGCACAGCACACCAGTACTTTCGCCTCAGATGGGAGAGCATGCTGGGCTAACATCGCTGCTCAAAACACAAAACATGGAGTTTCTACCTCCTCCGCCACCGCTGCCAGCTCTGCGAACAAGTCCTTCGCGGCTAAGCTGCCAGACTCCCTCATCGGAAGCAACAGGCACTACACAAGGATTCGCAGTACCAATTGCTGCTCCTCCGTATCAATCTCACAACAGCTTCACAGCTTCCCGCGAGCCACTGACTAGATTCTCTACGAGCAGCTTTCAAGGCTATGGGGTTGCTAAACCTGAGAATTCAGTCTCGGTCGATCATCTGCCGTTACAACAGAGACCCAACATGGAACCTTGGCGGAGCAACTACCCATCGCATGACACTGAGTCTCTCCCGCCAGTTCGAGAAGCCGGCTCAGAGATAGGAACGAGGCTGGCAACATCGTCGTCCAAGTCTAACATGACGGGGCCCAAGCCTGGATGGCGGCACACACTTGCGACGTTTAGGCGGCGATATATTTCGGCGAGTGAAGGTGATGCGGATGTTGCGTCGGGCTTATCACAGCCTCATGCCGTGCATAGTTAGCAAATTTAACTTACTATTCTTGACCATGTATGTTACTATGCCCAGTGTGTGCCTTGGTATGACTACCATGTTGGTCACCAGTCAAAACATGGGACAATATCAATTATAATCTTTGATAAAATTGAAGAGTATTACTATACACAAAAAAGTGCTCTCTCTAAACGCCACGAATAAGAGAGACCCGAAACGCCCACGTTAAAATAACTTTTTCTACTTTAGAATAAACAAACTCGCCAAACTCAAGCTGCAGGTGGTGGCTGTGGCTTTCTGATAATCTTGATCTTGGGCCGGGCAGACACAGGAGTCTCCGGTGCAGCAGCCGGTTTATGTGTAGCAGCTATAGCTGGTGTAGTGTTGAGGACTGGGAGAGCAGGCTTGGGAGGAGCCGCAGCAGGTGTTGCCGTGACTATTTTCGGCGCAGCTCCAGAGGATACAGCCGGTGTAGAGGGCGCTGGTGCTGGTGCTGGTACTGGTGCTAGCATCGGAACAGGAGTCCTCTCGACACTACCAGGAAGCGGCTTTCTTGCTGGCTTTGGTGTTGCATCAACAGCTGGTCTCGGGGCAGCGCCTGGAAGCGCCGTTCTCACCGTCGAGGGTGTAGATGTAGGCACCGGCTGGCCCAAGATGACGGCCAGCCTCGCTGGGTTGGAGGTGCGAAGAGTGACCACCTTGCGGGTAATGGCAGAGCCCAGTTCCACCTCTGTCTTGGGACGCTTTGGTGCTGGCGAAGGTGCCTTGTCATCCAGAGGTCGTTTCGGTACTGGGCCCGGCGTAGCTGATGCTGATCGGCGTGCTGCGTTGCCATTTACGGGTGGTCCTCCCAAGGCCGACTTGACACCGTTGGTGGCTCCCGTAGCGCCAGGCAGCGCGGTGCGTTGTGGTGTAGCTGGCTTAGTGGTGATCTTGATGGAGGAGCTTCTCTGGAGGGTGATGGGCCGCTTCACGTCAGGATTGATTGGCGGAAGAGGCACCTTAGGCTTCGTCCTAAAGCGAGAGCGGAAGCTCATAATCAAGGACTTGTGTTTGTGCTGCGAGACCTTCTGTACCCTCCAAGCCTTGGGATATTGCAGACTCAAAATCCACTTCTCTGCCTCATCAAACATCATGGACGCAATATCGAGGAGACTATCCACTTCATCGCGGCCCAGGTCTGGATGATCCATGGCTTTTTGGACAGCGGCATTCAGCTGGTCCTTGTGCGCGCTAAAGTTGAGGTCCATCTCCTTCTTCAATGCCCGGAGTGCAGCGTCGAGATTTTCCTTTCGGGCAAACATTTCTTTGCGTGCCTCGATTTCTGCCGCACTGTCCTGCACAAGGAGGAGGCCGTCGGCTTCTTCCGCGGACGGCTCCTGCTTGGTCGGCTCTGTTTGCTCACCAAACGCAACCGCAGCAAGGCCACGCGCGAGGGACTCAATAAGACGCTTGCGAACATACGGCGATCTATCGGTCATGAGCGCGTACATGAGGAAGGCAAAGAGTGTTGGATCGGCAATTGCCCCCAGATCAATCAGGGCGTCGAAACTCTTGATGCGAATGAGGTCCTTTGTTCCATCCAGCAAGTACTGCAAGAACTCTTCCATGCGCTTGGGGATGATATCAGCCTTCATCAGGCGCTGCTTGGCATCTAGGCCCGATATTGTCCAGCAGTTCTGGTATGAGTGAGTCCATTCGTCTCGGCGAAGCACTCTCTCAATCTGCTCCACGGCGTCTTCGATAAACTGCGTCTCTTCAGCAGTTTGGATTCTCTTCTGGCGAGCAAGCCAGTCATCCTTCTGTGATGGAATCATGGCTTGAGCCAGGTATTCAACAAGCATAGCAATATATAGGTGATCTGAGTATGGGTTATGCTCATTGTTGTTGAGGCGCAGCTGGTCCATGATCAGTCGGCGCGCCTCAATGGGGCAGCGATGGTCGTCGTTTCGAACAGCCGAGATGGCCTTGAGAATGGAGCAACGCACGTGGTACTGCCTCTTGTCGGAGAAGTCGTTGGGGAGTGGTTGGTTAGTTTGTCCATAGCAATACATTTCGCGGAACGCGCGCATCAGTTGACGCAAGCCACGCATGGGAAGATCCTTAATATTGGCCTGTCGCGTCAAGGCATGCGCCGCCTGACTTCTGATTCCGTGAAAGTAGCGGCTGTCGTAGAGTGTTCGGGACAGGAAGCCAGCAGCAATCGGGTGCAAAGGTCCGTTGGCAAGGTAGAGGATGGCGTCTTGCTGCGCTACAACGTCCCTATCTTGCTGCAGCTGCGACACATACATATACGCTGGCAACGGGCGCTTGACATCACAAGCCCATTCAAAATCAGCATCCAATCGAATCCACTCGTAGGACTCTTGGTCCATCTTCTTCTCTGTATCCGAGTCCCAGTCTGTCAGCTCCCAGTCCTTCATCTCTTCGGGCGTCTGCAGAACGTCTCCAAGAGAGTACAGCAGCGATTCGTCAGCATTGTCGGTCATGCTTGCTCCAGCACTGTTCTTCTCCTTGATGCGTCTTGTACGCTTTAATCTCTTATACTTTGTATTATAAGGAATTTCAAACTTTTTGGCTCGAGAACCATCGTCGCGAATCTCTAAAATATGTTCGTAAGGTGTACCGTCAGCTTCGTGGATTCGAACAGTCATGGGTCCTGTGAACAAGGCTTGTACGTCGCCAATAGGCACCTCGGCTCTGCGCTCCTTAATTGCACGCAGAAAGCCATCCTTCTCAAGTAGCGGCTCCTTCACAGCCGATCTTTGAACTTGTTCCAGGAACAACTCGACGCAAAGACGCTTCTTATTGAAACGCGCCTTGACGTCGAACCGGGGGCAACCCGAGCCGTAAACCCATTGGTTCCAAAACGCTTCCAGTTGGTATCTTGCTCCCTTTTCGCAAGTGACACGGAACTTTTCAGTGTCTAGAATGGCTGATCGGTCAGTGCCCTCAATCTGAGCCTTTGTGAGAAGCTTTTGCAGTATACGTGTCAAACCATATCCACCAGAGACTTTGACAAGTCTCTTATCGAGAATAAACAAGACAACCGGGGCCTTGAGAGCCAAGAATTCCTGTTCAAAGGCGCCGAGATGCAGCGCTGGACCAATATCGTAGAGCGAGGGTCGGCCGACATCCTTCTCAATAAGCTCGTCTGACATTGTCTTGACGCGGAAGCGATATTCGTTGTTACCGCAGAGCTTCTTCATGAAAATATCAGTCATGTAATGGGCAATGCCCAGCACCAACCACAGGTCGTGTCGCGTGTTGGGAATCATGTTGATACCAATCCACTGCGAGGTCAGCGTGAAGACCAGTTTTCTTGTTACTTCGATTTCCGTCTCCATGATATCTCCTGGGTAGAGCAGACGGTTGCTAGCGAAAGCCAAGGATTGTACAATGGTCGTGTCCTCCTCCATATCCTCGAGGAAGACGAGCTTAAAGTTGTCAAAGGGGTATCGTGCAAAGGAATAGGTGAAATAATCGGCCGCCATGGTGAGGGCTGCACATGTGTGGCGCACCCAGTCGCCTCTTCTAGGCAGACAGTATGCATAAACCTTCAAAGCGCTAATACCCAGCTTCACTTCGTCCTCTTCTGTTCGGAACTCGGATGACAGGTCAATGTGCTCAAAGGGGCCAATTGCAAAGCCCAGCTTCTGCACAGACACCTTCTTCTCTGGCTCAAATACCATAATCTTCTTTCGATCATCTTTAGGATCAATGCCTTCCTCCATCAGAAAGCCAGAGCAAACAGCAAACATTTCCCTGAGCTTATCTTCTTCCACCAAGGAGCGATCCTTCTTACGATCGTCCTTCTTGGATGCTAGAGCTTGATTTAAAGCATCACCCATTGTGCGGGGAAACTTTATTGTTATCTTCCAGTCGCATCGGGAGCCGTGGTCGTCAATGCATGGAAAGATGCAAGATGCTGTGCCGGGCTGGAGGGAGTGACGTGTATACATATGCGTGTAGCGTTTGTCGAGGGGGTCGACACCCACAAAGTGAATGCCGTCTCGGGGGTTCTTGTTTATAAATGGAACGGTAATCTTGAGTTGTCGGTGGGACTTTTCGTTGGAGTCCAGACCGAGCGTCGACTTCCTTATAATCAACCTTGGTCGTTCCTGATCTTCCCTTCCGCGCAATCGAATCTTTAGCGAGCCGTACACTGGCGTACATCCTTCAAACTCTCTGTTTTCCGCCGCAATGTCCGTCTTTCTGCTGTGAAAGACTCGACGTGAGCGGATGCGACGCAGGTCGTGATGCTCCGCTTGCCAGTTTCTACCCTTTGGGTGCGACAGCTTCGAGTAGGGATCTGTGTATTCCGCGGCTGCTTTTCGTTTGTATCCTTCGACCGCTTCGCCATTGACTTCGCGCATATCGGTAATCGTGATGGCATCGGTGTTGATCTGGCACTGTGCCGCATCCAGCAGAATCTCCTCCAGCTTGTCGCTAAAGGTCACAATGTAGATGTCGGTGGTGCCATCGATGCATCGGTCGCGAAAGTTGACGTTTAGCTCCACCTCCTGCTTGATTACAAAGTATTCGAGGATAGGGGTATCGACAATGGCGGGCACATCGTCTTGGTCGTCGTCGGATTCGTTGTCGGATTCAGGAGTCACAGCTCTATGTTCCTGCTGCTGCAAGCGCGCGCGCGGCGCAAGAGGCACATGCCGAGGATAAGCAGACATATTCTAAATCGGTAGGCACCGTCTGCGAGATGCACAGTCTTCTGCCTCTGTGTTTAATGGGCGGCGGCCTCGATGCGCGATGACGAGTGCCAGCGCTTCGTCCACTCAGCAGGTCTCGTGTTTCGCTTGCATGACAAACAGGGCAGTGGTGACGATGGCCCGTGGTTCACCTGCAATGCCAATCGTGTCTTTTTCGGACTACTGCTTGATTGCGCCGGGGCGAGAGGCGATGGTGGTTGGGAGAATTCGATGGAGAGCGTGCAGAAAAGCTTCCCGCCTCAAGGGTTGCGAAGCTGACGCGCCGCACGAGAGCCAGGCTGCACAACTCCACCTTGGCCTTCCCTGCCCAGCTTAGCAACCTCAGTTGGACAACGACACAATGGCTTTATTCGCCGAATGACTCTAAAAAAGACGCATCAAAAAATATATGGGAAATATGTAGAAACTATATTGATGCTCTAAGAATTATTTAATTCGTCTTTAGGTGTTATTATTTACTGCCTGCGTCAAAATTACGTCCTACAGCGTCACATATACCACTCACTTTCACCACAATCAATACAATCAACACATGTAATACAGACCAAAAAAGTGTTTCAACAAGAGATATAATTGGATATAGATGGGCCTGCCTCCATGCCTAGCAATGCTACTACCGCATGCTCCGTGTGTAAAAACATGATATCGTTCCGTCCCAAACGCCATTAAAAAAGCAAAGAACCAAACGCGTACTCCGTGCCGTGAAACCCTTTTTGAATGTCAAACTTCATTCTAGGCCATGCTGCCGGCTGTTTCGGCTGCGGTGCCGTTCCCTCATTATTACTCCCCGCGGCTTTTTCGCTTGTCCCGCCTCTTCCCCCGCGCGCGCGACTTCAGTGTCTCATCATCTCGGTAGTCTTCTGGCAAATCAAAATCGACTTCTGGAATATCGGGAACTGGGTGGCCCCAAGCCAGGACGTTCCTACCTGTGCGGCGTTGGCGATGTAACGCGCCGTCACGCTCATGTTTCTTGCCAAAGAACGAGGTGAATGGTCGGGGCGTTTCGGGTTCGGGAGACTGCATCTGGCGGGCTTGTCGTTTAGCTGCGGCAATCTTGGACCGCGCCATGGCTTCTTGTCGCAGCTGCTTCGCTGGTGATGGGCCTTCGCTTCCGTCTTGTGATGTACTCATGTTGTCGCTATTTCCGTCGTCATTCTCGGCGCTGCTCTTGTCGCCATCATCGTCGCTGTCGGCAATCTCGTCCACATCCATGGCGTCCTCGTCAGCCTCTTCCGTAGCCTCCTCCATTTGTTCTGCAAGTGCTCGCTCTCGTTCAAGCTTCCTCTTCTTCTCCTCGAGATTCCAATTCTTGAACTTTTCTAATATTGATCGACACCCTTTGATGAAATACTCACGTGCAGGTTCAAACGTCTTCTTCTTGGAGTCTGTCACGCCAGAAACGCCCATGATACGCAGCCAGTCGTGGCTCTGCAGGCCCTCCAGTAGACGGATGATTTGATCTTTCTCGTGCTGTGCACGACCTTTTTCAGAGTTCCTTATCGATCTCTCCAGTCGCTCTGCGCGTTTGTGTATAGGATTAAAGAGCGAGTCGGGGAGTGGGTCTTCTATCGACTTGTTTCGTAGCTGGGCTTCCAAAAAGCCCAGGTCTATCCGTTGGGCGTCAAATACATCTGTATATAATGCATCTCCAAAGCCCTTGACAGCATAGGTTGTTGCTGCTGGGGCGCGTCGAGAGCTTGAGTCGATGACCACAATCGGTGTTTCGTAGTTTAGCGCATCTGTGAGAAACCGGATTAGCACGCACTATTTTTCAACAACTAAGGATAGCAGGATTCCTCGACTCACACTCTTCTTTGGGATCATTCCCAATAACCTCATCATAGTCGGGGAAGTAAGCCGAAAGCTCGCTCTTGAACCTCGTCGCTTCTTGGGATCGGAGCTTGCGCCCTGGCTCTCGGGATGTCGCTGCTTGCGGCTCCAGTCTGTCCAGTTCGGCTTTGATGCCGTTGATTACTTTTGCTTGATGTTTTGTGACTGCTGCAGGTGGATTTTGCGTTGCTGTTGTTGCTGCCCTGGCTGCCATGGTCGTAGCAGCACCATGAGGGGGTGCTGAACAGGCTACAGCAGCCGGTCGCGAGATCGGAGCTTGGGCGTTTGGCGGTTGTTTGGCGATTAATTCTGCTGTTATTTTGCTCTTCTTGGAGACGACAGCGTCCAGCCCGTGTTCAACGGCATCAGGAGCTCGCTTTGGTCGTCGGCCGGTAGGAAAGGCAACGGCGCCTGGCCGCGTGAGCGCCGCGTCGCCATTAACGTGAGGCGAGAAGCCTTCAGCCCTGCGAGTAGAGCGAGTAAGAGATGCCATTGGCACTGGTGAAAAGGCCAGGCATTGTCTTTGAAGGAGCTTGCCGATGCTGTTTGGTTGTGCACTGCACGTGTCTTGATGGTCGGGCGGCCGCGCTGGCTGTGTCGCTGGTGATTTGTTGTGCTGATTTTCTTCTCCCACGCACTGCTTAGGTGGTTTCTCGGGTTGGTTTAACGGGCTGCGGCGGCGCTACTTCCCCGTGCGTGTCGGTGCGTTCCCTTCTGGAAGGTGCACGCGTTTTGGTGCGGTGCGGTTGCCGCCCGTAGCGTGTGTGAATACAGTGGACTTTAGGGACCGCGGCTCTCAGTTTCAGTGGAGCGCGTCCGCCACTGGGGGAGCATCCAAACAGTAGCGCTGTGTTTACTTTGCACTCACGCGCAGCCAAAGTTACCCTGTAAACGAAACTGCCAAAACACGGTGCTGCTATTCGCATTGAAGGAGGTCTAATTTTGGCTAAGGTTGATATAAAGATATATAGATATTCAGAGCATATGCTACGATATTTTCAATAGTTCACAATAGGCTTATACGGTAGTAAATGTTGTCCACACCTCTGGACTGATACGTAGCCACCGGTGTTAGCTTCCTCTCGCTAACCTTGTCAAAAAAAAACAAAACAAAAAAAAAAACAGTAAAAGTATAAATATATTTAAATAATTGGTATCTTTAATATGGCGCTAATATGCCACTCATGGCTTCTGTAATTTCAGTTTCCCCATGGACTCGCTTGGGATATTTGCTTCTTCTGCCTCCTTCACGCCCGGCAGCTTCTTCGATGTCTTGGTCTTGTCCGGTATAATCTTTCCGAGGATGCTCTTGCTCTTATCCCGTGTGGCCGCATACGCTTCAAGTCCAAGCAATACAGCATATGATTTCGATATCGTCATCTTGCTCATATCCACATTCTCCGCCTTCAAGTTCTTGATAAACGCCTTGAAGTTTGATGACGGTGGCTTATAATGACCACTCAGCGGAGAGAGCAGCTTGAGCCGGCCGTTTTTGACTCTAATCAGACCGGCAGCAGAGATTCGACCACCCTGAAGAAACGAGGAATGCTGAAAGGCACCCGAATTCTTGATACCAACATATAGACGAAATGACGTATCTGCAACAAATATCCACGTGTTTGTAGGGACAGACTTTTGTAAGAGCCTATTCACAATGGATGATGTTGAGATATGATTGATTTTCTTCAACGGCTTGTTGTCCTCTTGTGGGCCACTGACGCCGTTACCACTACTGTCATCATCCTCGACATCAGCATTATCGTCATCGTCATTGTCATCGTCATCATCTTTCGCAATGGACTTTGGATCATATGCTGGCGTAGGATCGTTGGCCGGCACAATACCATGGATACTGTCCTTGTATTGCTCTGAAGTGTCGATGCGTGCTCCGTTTTTGGTCCAGCATAGTCTACCCTCAGAATCGATCTTGACCAGGTAAAACTGTCGTTCTTCTTTGGTCAGGTATCGTACCTGTTCCCTTTCAAGACGGTCACGAGGACACATTTCCATCTCAATTCTGCTACCGTCTCCGTGATCCAGCCAGTGAAAGAAGTTATCCTGAGTGTGCGATCTTTTCCACTCCTCATGGTAGATTCGTAGATTGCTACCGTATCTGTGCTTTGTGTCTACCATCTCCAGAAAGTACTGAAGCCCCATCTGTCGAGCATCCTGCTTCCGCTTGGCCTTTTCTTCAGAACGTCGGAGCCTTTTGGCAGCCTTGTCTTGCTTCGCAACTTCATCGAGATCCGATGGATCGAGATCAGATTCACTGTCTGTTTCGTCTCGACCAACCCGGCGAGCCACAGTGCTGACCTTTTTCCAGCTCTGCCTGGCGCTGGATAGCTGTTCACTGGGCGCTTGATCGGCAGACGTGCTACCCGTTGACCCTTTGCTCAAGGGCCGTGTGCTCGCACGAAATTGCGCTTCTTTGACGGTCGATATCCATCTATTGCTGGCGTTGAGCTCATATCCGTCCATTTCTCTGCGAGCGCGGTAGCCGCGGAAGTTTCGTTGAATGACCTTTGCGGCACTGTCGAGCTGCTCATCACAGGATTTCAAGTCGGCCATATTTAGCTGCTGCCCCGGATGTGTTTAGCGACAGATAACAATGCACTATTTGAATCGATCCCAAAAATAGTATGCAGGTTTTACAAAAAACGCTCTCATACAAAAACTGGTGGGTGTCGTCGGCTTTTATTCAAGCACACGATTGAGGCAGCCGCACGAGCGTGGGGCAGTGCTCGTACAGCCACCATTAACGTTTAAGCTTAGTGGTCAGCCTCGTGGTCCGAGTTGCCCAAAATAGATGGTAAATTGGGCGCAATATATCCCTAGGTAAATATTGAAACATGCAATTAATCTGAGCGAATGGATAGCAAACTTTTCTGTAAAGAGCTAATTACCTTGAAAACATATATACAGCGTAAAATTTTCCTAGAAGATTGATCTCATGGACTTCTAAGAGAGCTCAGATGATGGTATACAGTCCAATAAGCAGAGAAAATACACGACTCGGTTGTTATATACGAAACGGATGTTTATAGTAGATACATATATACAGGAAAACAAGAAAGCAACCCGCTCGCTAGAAAATGCTCAAGGCAAAGCCATGGCGGCATCAGTCTCGTGAGAATAGAAATTCTTTGACAACAGGCGACCCTGAAAATTCTGGGTTGAGCATGATGCAACTGATATGGGTTAGCCTATCCTTTCTGGTTTCAATTAAAAATATCATGGTACTTACTGTAAGAAATATTGTAAACCCGCGCGGCGCTTCTCCAAGAACTTGGGGCGAAACTTTGACACCATGCTCTTTGGTGGTAGTGAGGGGATCGTCGCCTCGAAGCCTGGAAATGATTGCAGTAGGCGATGATGAAAATCATCAAACTCTGAATATCTCTTGCGCAGGTTCATATGTCCGCCCTTGGGTTTAGTTAGCATCGATATGTACCGAGTGGCGTGCATCTACTTACGCTGAGAGTCTCTACTCTTATATTCCAGACAACAAATGCGCCGATATTGGTAGCACTGCCATTTACTACTAGGTAGTCGGTAATTTCGACCTTCTTGGCCCAGCAAGCATTGTTGCGATCGTTGCCTCGATCAGTCTCATTGTCCAGGAGAGTAATGGCACCAGCTGGCAGCACCGAGTCGGCTGACATCTCAGATGCGCTTCGTTGGCGGTAGTTGGCGTGAGTCCAATACGGCGGTGAGGTGACAGAGCTTGCTGATAGTGTTGATGAGGCCAGCTCATCGGCTATATCGCTGCCGGTTTTGGTGACATCATGTGTGGTGCCGCTGTTACTGGCATTTTCCGTGTCGACCTTGAGCGTTGACTCCAACGGGCGGCTCGCCAAGGGTTTGTTGTTGGACATGGCTGAAGAATTTGATGCATCATGTAATGATGGAAATGAAGTTGATTGACCACTCATACAGACATGAGGCTAGGCGACTATGCCAGAACAATTTAGTGATGAGGCGGGGTCTGGAAGTGCCGTAGTGCCGCGATTCAACGAGATCGTGCGGCTGCCGAGCGATTGAATGACGCAATAGGCTATGTAGCGTATGTCACTAATAGTGCCGTTGGGGTCTAGATTGATATGATAGAGGTGGTCGCAGCTGTGATGGCAATGGTAAAGTGTGATAACGACGATGATGCTGTGGCTAAGCGACGGTCGTTAAAGCCGGACCGGCAAAATTGGGCAGCGCACGGCAACCTTCCGTCCCCACGCTGCCGAAGAGCTACGGGATCAGGACCGGGCTATCCCCGCTGTAAATTTATGATGCACGCTATTTGGCGATATTCAGGATTCAGTAGGTGGAAAATAGACGTATTCCATAATATTTCAGTTTTTCGCGACTATGTTGCTTGCTAAGAAGCTGCATATGTCTACAGGTGATAGTTAGCATCGCGCGAAACAACCTAGGACACGCAAAGCTTGTATGCTGTACTTGGTCCCAAACGATATGGTTGGCAACTCCGAATGCTGTCGGATGCGAAACAAGTCGAACATAATTCAAAATTCATCACGAATCGTTGCCGTAAAATGCCCGGTCTCAGTGGCAGCCCCGCTAGATCGAGCTAACGACTATACACATGGCACTGTTAGGAAAGTGCAGTCAGAATCAACAGCGTATCCACTCATCACGCAGACATGTTCACAATACAGAACGCAAAAGTTGTGTCCCCCGTCGCTGGTGACTTGTTTTGTTTCACACCAGGAACGGGGGGTGTCGCGACAGCTTTGTCTTTGATCGTCTGCGCCGTAGCTTACAAGCGGACCTAAAAAGGGTCTCTTCTACGTTCCACACGCGCTCTAGCTTGGCCTATGTCGCAGTATCCGTATTTATGCACGTTCAAATGCCTGCGCCCCAACCGGTGTGCTCGATAATGGTCTCGTATTGTAGTGATCCTGCAGACACGAGTTTGTCGTGTTGGACTTTTTCGCCTCCTGGTGGACTGAGCATACGATTTCACTAACTTTGCGGCTAGCTGTGAGAAAACGAGCTGAACAAATCCAGTGTGGCGACTGCCGGTGTACTCTCGCGAGGATTTCCTTTTTGCGCCTTGCTGCTAATTTGCTTTGCCGCCTTTGCCTGTTGGTGCATGGGCGGAGCTGCAAGAGCGTGCAGGGCCTCCGGGAGATTGCGTTGATCGGAGCCCTGCCGCGGGCGAATCAGATGAATCCAATGCTGGAAGGGGGAGCAATAAGCTTCGTAGTGTCAGGGACGACAAGCCTCCACGGCTCGATTTTATAGGGGCGACAGGAGCATCCAGGATGGCAATTACAGCGCTGTGACTCGCCAAAACATGGTACGTAGGATGCTGATCAGCACTACTGTTAGCTGTCATCGCGAAATCCTTCCGTTATTCCCTCGACCGTTTATGGGGACGGCCAAATTCAAGGTGAGGAACGCTGATGTAGAATGAATTCCACTTGCCGCATTCTTGCTATCGAGTTGCGATCCGTTGCCTGAGCCCTCCAGGTTGCCGGTCGCGCCAGCAAATTGTAGTTTCTTTTTTTTCTTCCTGTATGCTTAAGTCTCACTTTTAGCACTGTAAGCTCCACAGGCACCGTGCTTTTATTGGTTTCGCTGCTGTGGTGAACCCCAGACGCAGGTAGGTGGTAGTTTTACGGTGGTGTTCAGGCTATGCGTGGCCGGGCAAATGCCAGCTCCCGCCCACTCCGTTATTAATAGCGCGTCTCCCATTTCCCCCGGTAGGTCTTGTCTAGACTGTTCTCGTGTTTTTTTTTTTTTGAATCTCTCGGCTCTAATTCAAAGTCCTTCGTTTTAATTCTTCGTTTCTCAGCTCTCGTTCAGCGTTCATCGCACCAATCGTTCTTCTTTCTTCTGTTCTCTTGGTATGCCCACATCCCCCCCTGTACTCGATTGCCCTAGTCTGTTGATTCTTGGACGAATTTGCTGGGTGAAGACATCGTAGAGCTTACAGGTTTGCTAACAATATCAATCAGTCTTAATTAATAGTCCGAAAATCTTCTATTCCCGACAATATCATCAAAATGGTTGCCCTCCGTACCGTCCTCGCTGCCAGCGTCCTTGCTGTTGCCTCTGCCGACCTTACTATCGACCCCAACAGCGTTCCCCTCCTTCAGAGAGGTATGCCAATCCCACCCGACTTATACAAGACGCCAAATAGAAAGCTAACTTGTCTCGGTAGAGGGATGGTGTGAAGACCAGCGCAGAACCTGCCCCATTATTTGCCAGCAAGTTGAACCGCGCACAACCAAGATCAACACCTGCGACGCTGTACGTTCTCGATGTATCCCGATGGGAATCAAGACTGTCCTCTCTAATATATGTTCTTGCTATAGAAAACCCTCCAGTACGGATGCCTTTGCGGCAACAACTTGCAGCCCAACGTCTCCGAGTACTCTCTTTCCATCCCCTACTACGTCTGCCGGGCCTACGTCCAGCAATGCCAGACTGCCTGCAAGAACAACAACATTTGCCAGTCCAACTGTGTTGAGCAGCACCCTTGCGGTGCCACCAACCCCACAAGAGTCAACAAGACCGAGAAGCCCGCCGCCAGCCATACCAGCGACCCTAGCCAGACCTTCTCTGACGTTCCCGGCGCCAACAAGAACGGTGCTGCTGGAGTTCTCGAGACAGCCGGCCGCTCCTACGGCCTTGCTGTCGTCTTCTTCAGCATGTTTGCTGGCTTCGCCATGCTCTAAACTTGCAGTGCAGCAGTTGGATATCGGGTTTGCTTTTAGCTTGGAAACGGCCAGGCGACGACAGCGAGGAGTGCTATCATTTTTTGCGATCAACTACGGTTTTCTTTTTCATTCGACCCTTTCAACGTACATATAGATACGTCTGCTATATACTGGTAATACTAATCTATTCACCCAAGTGTTTGTATGGTGTACGCACAATGTATGTGACGCTTGTGAAAAGCCTATTCCTTGTCAGCCATCGTGACAACTATCCTAGTGTGCGACTGGCCAGGAAATTGTATCACACGCGCAACGAAAGCTGGTGTGAGTCTATATGCAGGATGGCTCACGTGCGGCTTAAAGGTAAACGGCTGCAGCAAACTGTGGCGCAAAGAGAGCTTTTGACGGGCGTTTGTGACTATTTCGGATGGTAGCCTTGAAGTAGTAGCTCTTTGTTCCGCCATAGCTAGAGCTACGCGTAGAGTATTGACAGTATAGGCTAGCTACCAACTTGCGACTGAAATTTAGCGGTGCTTCCTCCACATGCCAAAAAAAAAAGGCACCAAGCCCAATAAATCCAACGCTTTTGCAAGCGTGCATGCGTTGGTTAGTGCAGCGTTGCATCCAGCAATTCCAGCAACAGGAACGAGCCGAGCTGTTGGATCGTGTGTCGATGCAAGGCCGCACCCCTCAGTGGCGTCAATGAGGTGCCAGCAAGACTTCACGTGTCGAATGGTGGAGTGCTGGCTGCGTCACAGCGACCCTCGGCTCCTGGCGGCGGAGGTGGAGGGAAAGGTTACAGCGCTTTCTTTACTGGTCATGGCCGCTGGGATGCTGTCTTGCAGGGGGCGTGTTGGCGCGGTCCCTGGCGCCGAAAGGGGGGCAATCGACACCGACAGGACCGCCCAGAGCCCGCATTGGGAGCTGGTGGAGGCGTGTTTGGTCACTTTTCTCTCAACAAAACCATCCAGTTCCTCACACGCCGCATGCACAGCACCATAGGTACGCTGATATAGTCGCACACCGTTCTTTTATAATCGTCTTATCCCCCGCATCGGCTCAGTCCTTGGCTTCTTTTTCCCTCTTTTGCAATGTCCAACAGCGAGACTCTCCCTCTCTACAACCAAGACCTCCACGAGGAATCTGAGGAAATGGCACCCACAAGCGCCCGTACGTCAACCAACAATTCTGCCCACGTGCCCCTACTCTGGCCGTTGTTGCGCCACGACCCGACTGCTAATTGCCCATTGCTTAGGCCGAGCTGCTGCTGAGTGCGTCTCCGATGAAGCTCTGATTCATCTCAAGTCGTACAAGTATTCCGCCGTCGATAAATCGCCTGTTTCCAAGTACATTCTCGGACCATGGGTACGCTGCAAACCCCTCCGCCCCTTTCGCTCGACCAGCTTAAAGTTTTCCGCGAAAAGCTTTCTCATGTCAACTATTAAGCTTGGAAAATGGAAACTGGAGCATACAAGACTTTACAGAAAGACTGAACTAACCACCTTGAATAGTGGAATACCTTTGTCGAGTTTCTGCCCCTGTGGATGGCCCCCAACATGGTGACGTTGGTTGGCTTCGGCTTCATCCTCTTCAACGTAGCCTTGCTGGTCATCGTCATGCCTGACCTCGTTGGACCGGTACGACTCCTTCAGCGCAATTTGATTTGGTTGCCAGTAAATACCAAAAGCTAACACATTCTTTTTTTCTCTTTTCTAGGGCCCCTCATGGATCTATTTCAGCTTCGCTTTTGGCCTTTTCATGTACCAGACCATGGACAACGTTGACGGAAAGCAAGCCCGACGAACCGGAACATCCAGCGGTCTTGGCGAACTCTTCGACCACGGTATCGACTCTCTCAACTGCACACTTGCCAGTCTGCTCGAAACCGCCGCCATGGGCTTGGGAACTTCGCCTGCTGGTGTCTTCACGGCACTCTGCCCCGTCCTGCCCATGTTCTTCTCGACCTGGGAGACCTACCATACCCACACTCTCTACTTGGGCTACATCAATGGCCCTACCGAAGGCATTCTCATTGCTTGTTTCATGATGATTGTCTCCGGAATCTGGGGTCCCCAGGTTTGGACTCAGCCCATCATTCACCTCTTTGGTGACGCGCTCCCTGGCCTGCATGGTATGATTGGCGAGACTTCATTCAGAGATATCTGGATCGGCTTAATTATCGTTTCCATGATCCTCACCCACATTCCCTTTTGCGTATACAATGTCATCAAGGCCCGCCATGCCAACAACCTGCCCATTTTACCCGTCTTCATGGAGTGGCGCGGAATTATTACCTTTACTGCATCTATCTGCTTCTGGCTCACTTCGCCATACAGCTCTCTGATGGGCGACAACCATTTGGTGCTCTTCTGTGTTACCATGGCTTTTGTTTTCGGACGTCTCACCACCAAGATGATTCTCGCCCATCTTACTCGTCAAGCCTTCCCCTACTGGACTGTCATGATTTGGCCTCTTGTTGGCGGCGCCGTCTTGACCAACATGCCTCGTCTTGGCTTCCCCCAGATCAGCGCTGCTATGGAGCTTTACTACATGTGGGCTTACTTCTTTGTTGCATTCGTCATCTACGCCCGCTGGGCCCATCTCGTCATCACCAGCATCTGCTCGTTCCTCGGTATCAATGCTCTGACTATCCCCAAGGAGAAGCAGATTGCCAATAAACTGGCCCGTGATGCTACCAAGCTTCACTAAGCTACTACAAGACAGGATGGTACGGCTTAGACCGCTGTTACTGGACCCTGTTTCAACAGTCAACCACCAGGAGCGGGTACATATGTGTTGTCCCAAAGAGCTCGCTAGGTCACAGTTTAGGCCAGTGCATGTTCAACCGGCGTTTGGGAATACTTTTTAAAGTTTTTAATCCAGTGTTTTCTTTTCAATTGGATGACAGACACCGCTGGAGCCGGTGATTCTGGTGTTGTATATTATCCAACCAACGATTTACGTTAACCGCCATTTGCAGCGGAACCTTTTTTTGGTAGTACCTCTATTAAAACACTTTTTTTTTCTCAACATATAATCTCTCAACGTAGAAAATGTAATTAATATTAAGATCTGTGTGCGCAGTGCTTCTATTGCGCTCTCTGTCCAACGCTTCATGGCTGCTGTAACATGGCAAGCGCTCCACCCTTTTGAAACCCCCATATTTCGCCGCCGCCACTTCTTCCCTTCAAACGTGTCACTCCAAAGCTCAACCGCCAGACACTCGACAATCCCCGTCTAAGCTTTGCAGCTTCTGACCTGCTCTTTGCTATCCTATTAACGACTGCAGTATCATCTGCGCACCCCATGGTTCAATATGCGACTGTCGGTTATAGCACCGTCTGTGTGGCTGTCGACAGTGTGCCTTCTTGGCCGCGCCGTGTCAGCGCTGTCCGACGACGATTTGCGACATATTCCCTCTGTGGGCGACGATTTTAATATTAAGACTGGCAAGCTTCTTGCTCCTATTCTGATACCACGCGTACCTGGCACCGAAGGACAAATCAAGACGCAGGAACACTTCGCCAACTTCTTCAAATCCGAATTGCCAGACTGGACTCTGACATGGCAGAATTCAACATCCAAGACGCCAGTCAGCGGAAATAAAGACGTTCCCTTTAATAATATGATATTCCATAGAGACCCTCATTGGACTTCGGCTGGCGATACCGCGCGTCTGACGCTTGTCGCTCACTACGACAGCAAATATTCACCAGAGGGCTTTATCGGTGCCACTGACAGTGCCGCACCATGCGCCATGCTTTTACACGTTGCGCGAAGCATCGACAAGGCTCTTACAGAGAAATGGAAGAAGATGGAACAGAATGGAGAAGCAGACCCTTCACTGGAAGCCGCTGCAGGCGTGCAAATCATGTTCCTTGATGGCGAGGAAGCATTCTTACAATGGACAGACGATGACTCGTTATATGGCGCCAGGTATGTCTATTGCACAACTGAAGCTCGATTACCAAGACACTAAGAACATGTATAGATCGCTGGCCGAAAGCTGGGAGCAGGAATTCCATCCTACGTTCTCAACGTTTAGAACCAAGCTAAGCTCTATAAGCTTGTTTGTGCTGTTGGATCTCCTGGGAGCGCCCAACGCAAATGTACCTTCATATTTCCTTACGACTCATTGGGCCTACAGAAAAATGGCAGACTTAGAGAAGCGCCTCCGAGATTTAGGCTTGTTGGAGGCCAAAGCTCGCAAGCCGTTCTTACCAGATGCCGAAAAGAAGTCAGAAGAATTCCGTTATTCAAGCGGTATTCAAGACGACCATATACCTTTTATGAGACGTGGAGTTGATATTCTACATATGATTGCGTACCCATTCCCACCGGTATGGCATACTATGGACGACGATGGCGAGCACTTGGATATCTTCGTCACAAAGGACTGGGCCAAGATTGTCACAGCCTTTGCTGCTGAGTGGCTCGAGCTCGATGGGTTATTACAGAAACCTGAAACTCCAAGCAAGAGAACAGAAACCACGCCGTTGAGCAGCGAGCGAACTGAATTGTAATTCTGGATCCTGGGCGTTATATCTTTGGGAAATGTTGCGCAGACCTGGCACAACAGCCGAATGTACTTTACGACGAATTGGCTTTTCAATTTAAATACCCCCAAACTTTTAATCCATCTATACCAATTATATATTTAATAAAATAAACAAGCAGAAATCACACATTTGGGCTGAAGGCTAGTTGAGGGACCCAGTGTAGATCGATACGATGCGCACAATTCGCACGGTGCATAAATATGGAGCGGCCAATCAGCGCACCGCAACTGCTACCACGTAACCATTTCGTACCCAAGCTCTCCCTAAGCTGTCCTCTTCCGAGTCCTGCACATTAAACTCCACGCCCGATATCACAACATGCGATTCTCGCTCGCCACAACGTTGCTGGCCCTTTCGGGCGCAGTAGAAGCCGCTTCCTCTTGGGGATTCAAGGATGGATCCGTCACTGTGGCTTCCAAGGCTGCCGCTGAAGTCACTCACAAGTACGATGTGCCCGCCCCCCCTCGACATCGTAATCGACCACAATCGCCATTGGCGCATAGACAGGAGCATACATACTGACATGGACGTCTCATTAGGCTTTCATCCGACTCGCGAATCAAGACACCGGTCGAATTCGGTCACGCCGACCTGCTCAAGGTCTCTGTCACAACACAAGAAGGTTCCAAGGCTAAGCGCCCTCACCAAGCTTTCCTTGTTCTTAGAGAGTCCTCTGGACTAGAGGTTCCGTTCCCCTTGACTGTCAAGGAGACGGGCAAGGGCACCGTCAAGATTGTAAGCGCAGAAGCGGTCTAATTGCGCAATACACAACTAACACATAACCAGGGTCACCGCGATCTCCCCGTTCAGTTTGTCGACAGCAAGGAGCCCATCCAGGCCAGCCTTGTTCTTGGCTCTTTCGGATCTACCAAGCCCAGCGTCTCTGCCCTATTCGATATTACTATCCAGCGCGACCCCAAGGCTGCCGCATCGACCTACAAGGCCCCCATCCGCTACGGAAAGCTTGCCGAGATTCACCACATCTTCCGCGCCGATCCTACCAACCCTCCCAAGATTGTGTCGATTGTCTTTTCGTTGGCTGTTATTGCCTCTGTGCCCGCCCTCTTCATTGCTGTATGTATCGCCAAATTGGCCCATTGTAAACAAAAGCTAACCTGAATCTGACGCAGTGGCTCGTCCTGGGCGGCAACGTCGACCACATTGGCAAGGCCATGGCTACCGCCCCCATCTCTCACGCGCTCTTCTTCGGCTCGATTGTCGCGATGGAGGGTGTATTCTTCCTATACTACAGCAGCTGGAACCTCTTCCAGACGCTCCCTGTTATTGGCATCGTCGGTGTTGTTGCTTTCTTGAGCGGCAACAGCGCCTTGTCTGAGGTGCAGGGCAGACGTCTTGCTGGTGAGCGATAAAGGGTCTGTTTCGCTGTCAGTATACGTTTTTGGCTGCTGCTGCTCCAAGAACTCACGGCGAAATTTTACGGAATAAAATAAAGAAAAGGGCTACAAAAAGTTTGTAAATTATCATGTGATTCAAATATCCTTGCAATAGACAAGATGCCTCGTCAATGATCTCTGGGAAATTAGGCCTCATGGACTAACTACGAGCCACAGCTTCGTCTTTCAACCGATAAGATAGAGATTCTACAAGTAGGTTCTTAAACTGTACACATAGAACATGAGTGATATCAGTATGTGTGCTAACTAAGTTGACAACCTGAGCCCAAAATAGCAGCCACCCCAAAGAAAATTTAAACCATTATTTCACGTTGTATTATTATTATTTCTATAAAGTAGAAATATATTTCGAGGCGCAACATATTCTTTGGTCATTTGTAGGCCTACATGGCGCGTCAAGATCCTCAATGCGGTTGCCTCGGCATAGTTATAAGTGGTGTACACCCACTACGCATTCCCCCCAGGCGCCTCAAAGTGCAACCTCCTCATCAGCAACCACACACCAATCCAAGGATCTGTAACCCCATTCCCCGGCCAGTGCTAAAATAAAAGAAGATAAACTAGTTACAATGACCGACAAGGAACCTATCGCCTTTCCTTCAGGTGAGGAAACTCGCAAGCACCATGCCTACCCGGCAACTATTTGGGCGTTGGAACCAGACCGCAAAGGCAAAGCGGCTGTTGCAGAAGGCCGCGGCGGCCCAATCAACATTGCATGGGAAATCCATGGAAGCGGTCCTATGAAAATAGTGGTTAGTATTTCATTTCTCTATGCGACGCGGCAGAGCTAACGGATTCATAGCTCATCATGGGTCTTGGTGGTGTCAAGACCTCCTGGCAGCGACAGACATGTTACTTTGGCCACGATAATGGAGACAAGTATTCAGTACTGCTGATTGATAACCGCGGTATCGGAGAAAGCGATAAGCCAATGACTAGATACACGACAAGCGGTATGGCCATGGATGTTGTTGAGGTACTTGACCACGTCGGCTGGACCGGCGATCGCCAGATCAACCTCCTTGGTATCTCTCTTGGCGGCATGATTGCACAAGAAGTCGCCTGTCTTATCCCCAGCAGGCTTCAGTCCTTGTCCCTTCTATGCACCACTGCAGCGTTTGACAGCAATCTGGGACCTGTGGGCCGTGCAAAGCAGGCCATTACCATGTTCCTTCCCAAGAGCGAGGATGAGAATGTCGCAGACACAGCGAAGAAGCTATTCCCAGAGTCGTGGCTAGCAGGCGAAGACATGGAAATCCTACCATCGCCAAAGAAGACAGCCAAATGTGGCCTAGCTCCTGGCTCGGCGGATGGCGAGTATCAACGATTTGATAGCAACTTCCAGCGCTTCCAAGCCCAGGAGATTACGAAAAGGGAGATTGAAGGACACTTTACCAAGGGTGGCTTCTTCTGCCAGCTCGGTGCTGTGATTGGGCACAACAAATCTGTCGATCAACTCCGCCAGATGGCAGACTTGGTTGGCCGTGACCGCATTCTCATTATGCATGGAACAAGAGACAGCATGATTCCAGTAAACAATGGAGAGCGCTTGATCAAGATGGTAAAACCAAAGACGGGTCTCATTGTAGAGGATATGGGGCATGTGCCTATCATGGAGCGTGTTACTTGGTTTAACAAGCTTATGGAGGAGAACTTTGCCACATGGGCTAAGCTATGAGATTTCTCGAACTTTTTGTTTCATTTATGTCGCTATTGCCCTTATGTTATTTGTATATACTCTGGTTTAGATATGCATTTTGAATCCAGCGCTTTTACACCGATTTCCAAATCCTATTTTCACGCAGTTTGCTTTTCCTTTTTTTTTCTTTTTAAATTCGAATCGACAAACATTTACGGCAGAACCAGACCAACACCACTCTGGAGGGTGCTGTCCAGCTTCTGGTTCGCATCCAAGCCGCCAGAAATAGCGTTGGCGCGGTAGTTGAACAGATAGTAGTGAAGCGTACCGTCACCGGCAGCAAACTTTTGCTGCTCGAGGAACATGCCGTTATCCATGAGGGTTAAGGCGTTGAAGACATCAAACTTGTGCTTCTTGGCCAAAATCAAGGCGTCGCCGATGAGCTCGTTGAGTCGCTTCTTCAGGTTGTCCTTGTTGAAGGGCTCGACGAGGCCAGTCTTGCTACCATAGTAGAAGAGGTAGGCAACACGGACCACCTTGTGCTTGGGGTTGTTGATAACGGACGATTCGACGCAGTAGAAGGAGAAGAAGTCGGTAACCTTGCCACTTTCCTGTCATAATGTTAGTAATATGCTTTTGAATAAAGTTTGCTTTTTCGCGATATTCAACTAACCTCGACAACATAGGACCAGACGGCCTGTTCACCAGAAGCATCCGCCTTGGGAATCAACCAGTGATGCGCCTCCTCCTTGGTCATTTCAGGAGCAATCTCAAAGCGCGACGAGTAGCGCTTTTGAAGGCTGACAACATCATCCAGATCCTTCACCTCCATCTCGCGAAGGCCCTTAGTGGCAGTCTTGCTAGGCAGGGCATACTTGTGCACCTGGTACTGGGGCTTGCTGCCGGGAGGAAGATAGCTGAATCCACACTCCCAGAGCTTCTGCCAGTCAAGAGGACGGTGGTAGTATCTGCAGGTGCTGACGGGTCGGGGGAGGACAACACCAGCTGTGTAAAGACCTTGCCAGACGCTGTTAAGGTTGCTCACGCGTGTGATTTCCTTGATTAAGATTGGTGCCAGACGCTTGTTGCGAAGTTTCTTGTGGATACACAGGAAGTTAACTTCAGAGCATGTGATGACATTGTCGCGAACTCGGATGTGGACGGGGATAGCGGAGATGAAGGCGACAAGCTTTCGCGACTGGGATGCGCGAATACCAACGTGGTACTTCTTGTCCCAACCGGGAGCCATCATAGCCCAGCGGAGAATGGAGGGAGAGTAGTTGAAGCGGAAAGTCGAGTCGACATCCTCAACGTAGTGGCCGTTGAGCAACTCGTAGACCTCCTTCATCTCCTCGTCACTCTTGAGGTCAATCTCAACCCATTCGAAGCCAGAAAGCAGAGGAGCAGGGCTCTTCTCAATCTCCTCGACCTTTTGCAGACGCAGAGGACCCTCCTTTGCCTTCTTGTCGTCCTCGCCAAACTTGGGCACAGGCTGTGTCTGCCAGAACTTGTAGGAAGCCATGTCCTTGACACCCTTGCCATCAGCAGCCATGCCCGTCATGATATCAGACATGCTCATGTTCTTCAATAGGTCGGCCGCCTGGTCGGGAGTCGGGTTCGTGATTCCGGAAGCTTGCGCAACCTCTTGGACGAGTGCGGGGTTGAGGGCGAGCAGTTCCTTGAGCTGCTGAGGGTTCAGGCCGCTGACAGCTTCCTTGACCTCTTTTTCCTGCTTGCTGCCCTCTCCAGCAGCGGGAGGGTTATCCGTGGGCTTTTCGTCAGAAGGCGCCATTGTGAATGTGTGGTGGTTGTGAAGCTGCGGGGTGCAGAAGAGCTGTGACGTGGAGAAAGTGGTCGTGTGTGAAGATGCCCCACCAATGTGACAGGATGGGAAAGCGTTGAGTTGGTGGGGGACGGGAGAGAGGATGGGAGCGTCGTCTTTATATTGTTTGGGGAATCAAAATTAAGAGAGAAACTTTTCTTGTTAAAGTGATTGGTATTTTCACCATGGAAAAGTTAGACGTCGCAAATGATTGAATACGCAAGAAGATGGAAGCCAGTATCTATATAAAAGCTAGTTTTTGCGAACCACGAGCTTATTTGGCAGCATCGTCGAAGCACTTCATGATGGCCAAAGACACCGGCGCAAAACCCATAATATCATTGTGACCTGTTTGAGAGAATTAGAATTTTCACTATACATAAGGTTGGGCGTGAATTACCTCCGTAAGGATACAGTTCCTGGCGTATCACAATGTCGGGCTCGGCTCGCCATATAGTTTCGAAAGAGTCCTTACCCCGGTGTACCGTTCTTTGTTCTTTGAGGGTCGCAAATTCTTGGTCGGATACTAGGTCGGTGGTTTGCATTGCGGCAGATTTGAAGAGTTTATCGTCTTCTGTATATGGGATATCCCAGTCGTCCTTGGCATGGATCATGGTTAGGCGTAAGCGAGACTTCGTATGGAGCACCAAGTTGCCTAGCCTATTGGCCGAATGCCATTTATCAACGACGTAGCGTTTCAGGAGATTTACAAACCATGGCATAGATGCAAAGGGTCCCAATGCGGGTACAATGCCTCCAATTCGGTAACCGCTTAGCATATTGGCCAGGTCCGAGAAGCCAGCGACCAGAACTACTCCCCCGAGCTCAATGCTTTGGAGGGCACACTTTTCGGCTACGGCACTCACCACTGCCGTGCCTAAGCTTTGGCCTAAAAGTACAATTTGGCGCGGGGGTACACCGGCTGTGTTGATGGCCCAGTCGACTAGTGAGTAGGCATCGGTGATTAGGCCATCTTCGGAAGGGTACGATGTCGATTGGCCGTAACCTCTATAGTCGATTGCGACAACGTGGTAATGCGAAGTATCTGTTAATGTGTGGTAGCTGTCCGGCCGGATGCCTTGGGCAACATGGCCAGCATTCTAGAGAAGGTAGATTTAGTAGGAGTGACTGGCTGTTGATTGATAGCGTAAAAGCGACATACACCATGAACTATAGAGAGTGTGAGTGCTAGAATAAATGTGTGAGGATGCATAATGAACTTACAGTATAGAATCAGTTTTGCCTTTGGGTCCTCTTTCAATAGACGGAACGAGGTTGCTTGTGTGATATCTTGTATATACCCAGTGGGCTCATTGACCAGGAGCTCCTCATTTTGCAGATATATAGGCAAAGGCAAGATATGCCACGCATAGAGGGTTTCGCCATCCGTGGTTTTCAGCCCAAATGGGGATACCTGATTTTCTATTACGATTGTGAGCGTGTCTTCTTACGAGGGAGCTATCAAGCGTGACCTACTGGCAAAGCCCCAAGCTTCAGGCTCGTTCAAATCAGTCCACCAGGTATTGATTTTGTGCGCATAAAGGAAGCTATAGCAGTTCAAAGATGACGACGTTAGAGCTGTATCTACTGTGTACTGACAATAACGTGTGCGACTGCGGCTGGAGAGCTACATACTGTCGTTGGAAGAAGGGTGTCACGCCCAATCCGAGGAAGACGATGTAGATTGGCGAGAGAAGAATGCCAATGGCAAACCCGGCGATCTGGTGGAAACCCATTCTCTCACAATGTTTCAGTGCTTGTGAGTTGCTTGCACTGTCTGCGCCGAGGCGTGATGCAAGTATGTGCAATGTGTTTGGTAGAACAGCCACAAACAACGGCGCACAATGGCCGCTGGCTAACAGGTGACGACAGCGGACCAGCTGCATGGCCCGTTTTGGTGGCGTATTGTGGTAGCGGGGATTTTAGTGGTTGACAGCGCTGAACAAAGTGGACCAGGGGCGCTGAACCAACACCAGGCGGCGCTGTGGCACTGGGGCTTTGCGCGGGCCAATCAGAGCGAGCGCTTAGCCCCAAGCCTCCATCACCAGGAGGTCCTCTTGCAACAACGCAGCCCTCCTCCACGCCCTTTGCCCTCTACCGAGCATCCAACAGCGCCAATGCCGGCAACTTGACGCGCAGGCGCCCATGTGAGAATCCATGCAACTCACCATCCGCGTCTAGAACTCGGAAACCCCGCCTGTCGCCATGGACAAGAAGCGGAAGCTCCCTCCCAGAGCTTCGGCTCGCGTCGAGCAGCGCTCTAGCAGACGCCGACTCGCCGCAACTCGTGAGAAATCGCCCACGCCGGTCCCAACACCAGAGCCCATCAAAGAAGATACTCCCCCGCCTCCTCCTCCTCCTCCGCTGCCGACAGCAATAGAAGCTGGGCTCCCTCTGCCCACAGTTGAGGTTGCTCAACCGGACGATCTCTCCTCTACTGAATACCAGTCCATCTTGGAAAGGTGAGCATCACACTTATGCGCGACAGCGCATTATGGCACTATGCCTCCTCTTGAAACCGTTACTAATTCTGCCGTATAGTGGTGTTCTGACGGAATCACTCGCCCGGTCTCGCCAAAAATGGATCAGCGAAGGCTTGTTCGAAAAATACTGGACGAAACCTCACAAGCGCAAGGGTGTCATGATCGAAGACCCCAAGAACCCTCCGAAAGATTCCATGTCGCGTGTTGGCGCCGTGACCATTATTATCGAACCTCATATTATCGAAGCTACCATGTATACTGTCAAAGGGCCGAAACCGAAGCCACAAGAGCTGCTGCCACAACAACAGCAGGCACAGCAGCAAATGTACGCGCATCCTCAATATCAACAATCGCATCTATCACAACAACAACAACAACAACAACAACAGCGTCCGATTATACAATATGGGCCTCCGAATGGGGCCATGCCGCAGCAAGGGGTCCAGTCTCCCGTGTCTACTGGCCCAGCAAGCGGCCACTCGACTCCAGCACCACAATCAGCTAATGGCCCATCGCCAGCTCCAGCTGCTGTGCCAGCACCCGCAGCAACACCATCTAATCCTGCGACAACACCTACCGCGCCGCAGCTAAAACAAGAACCCGTCCCGGCGCCTCCAGCATCAAGCGTGCAGCCGAAGCCAGCCACTGCTACGAAACCTACACCGGCCTTGGCCGTTAAATCCGAACCTACGGCTTCACAACCCGCAAAAGCAGCACCAGTAGCACCCGCTGTTTCCAATCCAGCAGCCCCGAGGGCACCAGCGCCTGCAGCTGGGACGGCGGCTCCAGCTGCTAAACCGGCAACTAATGGGCCGGTCATTGCAATGCTGGCTGCCAAAGCCTCGGGAGACACTGCATTGAGAGATCTGATGAAGAGAGTTGCAGTGGGCAAAGCTAATCACGAAGAACTCGCGCACTTTCAGAAAATCATAAATCAGCTAACAGAGGAACACGAGAAAAAGATGGCTTCACAACTTCCCACAGCGGATCAACTCTATGTTAATGGTCGAACTGTAAAGTACTACTCCTCGGAAGTTAAAACTATCCTTGAGGTTGTGCTCCGGTCAAACCCTACGCAGAAATCAGCTGATCTACGACCGCCTGAAGGCAGCGATCCCTTTGTGGTGCTCGTAGTGAAGACTGCGCTTGAGGACCAGCGAACAAGAGACATGATCCGTCGCATTGCTGAAGGCAAAACCAACCCGACAGATGCTAGAGATCTTAAAGAAATTCTCGACAGACTCTATCGCGACGCGCAAACGCTTCCGCAGAGCATTTATGGACACCCTGGGCATAGAATGCCGATGCAGAATGGAATGCGCCCTGGCCAACCGATGCAGCACATGAACCAGCAAGCTATTCGAGCCAAGCCCCCACCTCCAAACAGGCCTGAAATTGCGTCCGTCGTCTTTGACTTTGGCACTGGAGACCGCTATACTTTCCCCAAGTATAGCATTTTAGAGTTTTTGCCTACATCAGCTGGACAGCAGGTCATTGCCTCGTTCCTCATTGTTCGGAAAGGTAGCGTCTCCGAGTATGGGGGCGATCCATCATTGGACTACTATCAGCCCGTGACTATTCGACTACAAACAAGCACTGGCCGTCACTTGGAGAACCTGGCCCGCGTTGTGGCACATCAAGATGAGGTGCGCCGGTACATGGACGACGTGATGGATAATATGACCCGAGCGGAATATGTGCTTCTCGCCATGCGTCTTCCACGAGAGCTCAAAGATGATGACGATGACGAAGACGTACCAAACGAGAGTGCTGCAGAGGCAAAAAATGACGCCGGCCAAGCAGCAATCTTGGAGTCTGATGAGCCCTCTGTCCTGTGGACTGTGAATGCAGGTACATCTTTGTCGGACACACAAGTCCCCCGATCACTGCAGCCTCTAGATTTGGAAGAAGAAGCACAAGAAAAGTATCAGCGTCTCGTTCGGTCCACTGCCGAGAGAAACATCGAGCTTGTATGATTATGAAACCTTTGCAACTAAGTTGGGATGGCGTACTGGTGGAGTTTTTGAAATGATGCCATATACCTTTTTTTCTCTTTGTCTTCTTAGATGACGAGCAACATAACGTTCACCTTTGCAAGGGCATATGTAGATGTATGCAAGAACAGAATATATGAAGAAGTTGCAAGAATTCCTGCTCTTGGTCCGTCACATGTGTGTGCTAGTATACGACGACAGACCGGTGATCGTTGCGATGTCAAAAGAAGAAAACAAACTTGGGGTTTAAAGTTGAAAAGTTAGAGTTGATAAAGTTAAAGTTGAAAATGTAAAATTGAGGAATGATTCTCCCACTAAAGCTAGTTACTTTTCCTTCTTTTAAATATCTAGCGTGCATCCCCTCTGCACTGAAAACGCCAGCCTTTTGTAGCAAATAAATTAAGCCAGGACAATGAAGTACGCTTTCGCTCTCGTTACATCCATTGCGCTGGTCCAGGCCAGCCCTGTTCCTTCTCTGGCATGTGTACCAGGTAAGAGTTCTTTCATTATAGTAGATGAGATGAGCAGCAACCTTGCTAACTATTTCTAGGGGTCAACGGGACTTCAACTGCCCTGCCCTGCTCCTTGCCCTCGCCTATGTATACTCAACCACCAGTTAATCCCAACAGTACCGTTGTTTCTTCTACAGTAGTGTACAAGAACGCTCCCAAGGAAACGTTGGTCGGTCTTGCTCATGTTGGAGTCCATCGTGGATCGAGCTCTCACCCGCCAAAGGTTACGCCGGGCAGGAATGACAAGGCTGATAATAGAACGAAGAAACAACCTCCTGTAGCTCCGCTTGTGGATGGGACTGGAGATGAGGACCCTTGGCTCCAGCCGCTTACTGTCGAGAGTGTTTGTGATTTGTTTGATGAGATGATTATCCTGGTTCAACCATTCAACGCTCCACAAGACAGCGAAGAGCAATACATCGTGAGTTGTTGATCCATAAAGCTGGCGACTTATCTGTACTAATAGCCTTGCAGAAAGCCATGGGTCGACTGGATGACTGGGGAAATATGCTGCTTGAGCTACAGAGTCGAATTGATCAGACCCCTGCCTTGAACCATGTAGCCCAGCTTGAAGCAGCTAGCTGCTTTGCCAGGGTAAGCTTTTACAAAAAGACGTATCACATGAAATGGTTAATGTTAATACCTGAAAAGTATTCCAGAGCGGCGAGAAAGGCGCTAGCCAAGTTAAGCCACAACATGCGTCTGTCGCAGGAATTCGGCTGGAAATGCAGGATCCTGAACAATTTAGAAGATGCCTTCGAAGAGCACAAGGTAAGAGTCATAGTTAAATTTCACGGTAAGAAAAGGCGATAGCTAATAGTGAGAGATAGTCTGTCGCTGTGAAGATGTATGGCGTCGACACAGACACGGGGACTGGACAGCCACATCTCCTCGATGGTATGTTTGATGACAGCCTCCCTGAATGGTGGCCAACTCATGCAGGTACTGGTACTCCTGATCCTCGTACACCCATTAGAGACTGGGTTCGTAGTAAGGACGTAGCCTGGCACCATGAAACAGGAGGGTTTGCAGAGGCGATAGAAGAATGGCACGTCACGAGGCAGGATGATGGCACATGCCCACCCTTGTCTAAAATCGATGAGAAGAAATGGGGGCTCTAATGCTCTTTTTTCTTTTTAATTGTTTGACTGTTTCAAATGTTGGGATTTTTTCCTATTTAAAATCCATCGCTTAATCTGTTGTTTAGCTGAATACAAAGATTGGTCATTAAGAGCTTCGACTTACAACTAAGCATAACAGTACAGTAGAATGCTCTTGAATTGGTGCAAAAGAGTGCCAAGAAATTGTTTTCAACGTTAAATTTGAAAAAGAAAAGAAAGATCTAATTAATCTAAATAAGTCATGTGATACTAGCAGCTGTAAGCAGGGCGGTATATTCTGGCGCTTCTCCAGTACCATTGTATAGTTACAAGTGTAGGCAGACACTGCCAAAGCGGCCCACCAATAACGTGCAAGCAGCGCCTCACCCGCGCTGTCGCCCTCCAAAAGCTGCCTAGGCACCTGTCACCACTTAGCAGCCTCATCACCACTAAACACCAACAGAACAATCGGTTCAGTGAATCGCTGCTTCATGTAAAGCCTCGATATTCCACTCTGCTAGTGGCTCTTTGTACGCAATGGGCCAGACACTCTCAGAGGAGCTGCCCCATAGCAAGTCGCGGGAGCAGATGATGCTGGAGCTGGTAAGTGAAGCTACCCCAACCCAAGAAGTTGATCTGGCTTTTGCTAGAGATGGTAGTTCATGTATTGAGCTGTAGAATTAACATGCAAGTCAATAGTCTGCGCGCTTCAAAGATAAATGCTTTACACCGATAGAGCTCTACTCACTTCAGGACGTCTTCAAAAGCCTGGCCGACCATCAAGGCTCTGTCCAGTACATCAAGGAAGATACGGTGGCTCGTTTTCTTGAGATACCCGATGTTCTTGGCTCATCACAGGTTTTATTTCAGATGATGTCGTATCTGGGCGCTTTCCCATTTCTACAGGAAGCCCCTGTCATCTTGGAGCTTTCGTATCTGGTGACCGTCATTGTTATTATGACCGAGCGATATAAGCGTGTCCTCGCTGGTGGTTCGAGCGATCGCACAAAGCTACTCTTTAAGAGCCTTGCTGTCTATGATCGAAAACTCCCAGGAGCACCGCCGCCAATCCAGCGCGATGAACTCAAAGCGCTCTACAGCGAGAGAACGGCAGGCTTTGCCGTCGACGAACCCCAGGAAGAGCCTGACCCTGATGCAGACGAAGAGGATGATGACGACTTGGTTCTGACTGCATTTGAACTTTTGGATATTAAGGATGCAGTAAGGCAGGGCGAGATCCCCGAATCCCACGGAGCTATGATACCCACGGACAACTTTCGCAAACTTATTATGCTACTTCTGCTGGCAGCTCCGCTCAGCCCTCAGGAAAGTCTCTCGCAATTCAGACACCGCGTTGAAGATGATGAGCTGGAAAGCCTCAGAGCTGTTGCCGAATGCATTCTCGCATCCTATGTCGACGTCGAAAAGGCACCGGGTGTCCGGCTTGCTCAGTTCAAGGCCATCACCCTGTCCGTACTGCCAAACCTCTTTGCCGGATTCAACAACTTGTTTGAACACTTCTTATTTTCGAAAAATTTGGATCTATCGAAAAAGCTAAAGCCGGATGAACAGGATGCACCCAAGGTGGCACAGCCCCTCGTACCGTATAATGGTGAAATTTTGACTGGACACGTATTATCTCAAATCTCTACATTCCTACCAGGGTCCTCTCTCTTTAGACGAGTTCGCCCACTGTATTCAGGCAGCGAAGCGGGATTCTCGATGGGAAGCTTTGAGACAAAAGTGTTCAACTGGCAGGCTCCCACAATACTGCTTGTGTCTGGTACGAGGATTCCTGACAAACCAGAAGGTGGACAGGAAGTGTCCTTTGCCGATTCGTTGCCTCCAAAGAGATTTGGTAACGGAAGCAAAGGGGAACGCCTGACATTTGGTATCTATGTCCGAGAACCCTGGAAGCATACACACCGCGAATGCTTTGGCGACTCGGAAACGGTTCTCTTCCAACTAGAGCCGGTCCACGATGTTTTCACCGCATCAACATTGAATACTGATTACGTTACCTTTACAAAACCTCCTAGCAGGCAGCCCTGCATTGCATTTGGCTGCCCACACCCGAAACCAACACAGTCGAACCGCCGCGATGGCGTCTTTTCTCTGGGCGCAGTCTCACTGCTTATCAACGACTCGTTTGAGTACGCAGTATTCAATCACAACTACACCTCTCGTGGTGGAGCATTCCGCACCAGTACCATCCGGCAGCACGATTTTCAGGACCGCTTTCAGATTGAACAGCTCGAGGTGTGGGGATGTGGTGGTGATAAAGAAGCTCAGGCGCAAGCCGAACGATGGGCCTGGGAGGCTCGTGAAGCTGAGGCCAGACGAAGAATCAATCTCGGCACGGGCGATAAAGAGGCCGACAGACAGCTATTGGAAATGGCTGGTCTTATTGGGGCGAACCGAAGCGGCGGCTCCATGGCCTAACGGACTAATGGCACCAGGACAAAAAGAATAATATGCAATCTGTTGTTTTATTTTATGTAGAGACGTTTCGAAGAGATGGCGCAAGGCTTAAAAGCTATTTTTATGACATCATACAATACATACCACTTATCGTACACAACACCTCCCCGCTGTTCCATTTTATGGCTACTTGCCAGACTCATCTTCCTTCTTTTTCGTGCTCATCACTTCGCCGATAGCCCCCAGAGAGCTCTTGGGGTTCTTCTTGGCCTTCTTCTCCTCCTCGACAGGTTCAGCCGACTTCTTCTCTGCCGCTGCGGACTTGTCCTCCTGGGACCAGAGCCCCATTCGGCCGAGAATACCACCGTTTGTTGTAGCGGCAGCCTGCTCCCCCTTTGCCTTTTCTTCCATGCGCTTCTGCAGTCTGGCGCGAAGGGCCTGGTCTTCTTCGTCTCGTGCCTCGAGCTCGCGAATCCACTTTTGTCGCTTGACTTCAGCGTCGTGCTCGTCGTTGAGCTTGCGGAGCTCCTTGGTCTTTTGTCGGTCTTTGCTGTAGTACATGCTACCGGCAACCATGGCTACGACAGTGAAACCTTGGGCAGCAACACGGGCGCGGAACATGCGGTTGGCTTGGTGGGAGTCGCCTCGTCGAATGGCTCGGTAGGCGCTGATGAAGGCAAATGTCGTGAGGCCCATGCCTGTGTAGCAGGAAGAGTGGTTAGATAAGACGATGTGGAGAAAACAATTGCATCAATTGATGCTTACCTAGAGGAATCAAGGGCTCCTCCTTGATCTTGCGGAATAGCTTTTGCAGCGGCTTTTCATTGTAAAATTCCCTATTGAATCGCGTGAGCAAGTTTCGTTCACTACTATAGTCTCGCGGTGTCGGACGGTACCGTACTGGTCATTGTCAAAGGATGAAGGCAGGGTGCCTGCCAACTCTGGAGGTCGCTCTGCCATGATTAAATGTCGTTCTGGCAGCGGCTGATTGTACTGTGGTGAAGCGAAAACCAAAGCGACTAGAAAGACGTGAGGTTGTCGACAATGACGACCAGCCCCACTGGCGCAAAGGGGATTTTTGGGCCGCCAACTGCCTGCAAGGTGTGCCAGCTGCCGCTAGATTGCCTTTGCCACGCGCCACCAGATGAACGCTTCTCTTCCTTCCATTGCGCATTGATTGATTTGCATCTTCACTTTTTGTTACGGCATATTAAAAATTAAACGATATAGACAGCATCGCAATAATAACTGACTGCGCTAGCTGGCCTTGCTTTTCTCTTATTTCATCCAGCCTCTAACTCCAACACATCATGCCATCGACGTAACCATGTGGTTCTCGACACCAACGGTCGACTCGCTCACACGCACACGCCTCGCCGTGGCTACCATCTCGCTGGTAGCTGCGGTATCGGCAGGTTATTACGCATACCAGGCACACGAAGCCAACTACGTCCTTTTCCTCCCGCCCGGAGAGCTGCATAGAACGAGCTCCGTGCGTAGCTCGCGACGAGGTAGTCGACGCAACAGACTCAGCCGATCTACCCGGGCAAGGGCAGTTTCGAGCTCTTCATCAGAGGAGCATGCTGATGAAAATGCGGAAAATGCGGAAAATGCTGCTGCCATGCCACCACCGGCAACGGACAATGGGATGATTGTTGACCAAGCAATGGAGGATGTCTGGAACGAGAACTCGAACTATCCTGCGCCGAGCCGAGCGGGCCAAAACATAGTCAACCTTCTATTCCGACTCTCCGAAGATAATGCTAGGAGAAATGGTTGTGTCCATCGCGGTTGCCAGTGCAATGCGTGTGGCATGGTGCCAATCCGCGGCGTTCGGTACCGATGTGCCAACTGCGCCGATTTCGACCTTTGCGAAACCTGCGAATCCCAAGGCGTACATATTAAAACGCATATATTCTATAAAATCCGCGTTCCGGCACCTCCGTTCGGGCCTCGGTATATGCAGCCTGTCTGGTACACTGGCGATCCCGATACTTGTAGAAGGACACTGCCACGCCCGTTATTGGCGAAGCTCTCGCAGGAGACTGGCTTTGAACGACCAGAGCTAGAAGCATTTTGGGAGCAGTGGACATATATGGCCAATACTGAGTGGCGTGAAGACCCCGATGAACTCTGCATTGCCATGGACCGTAAGACGTTTGAGCGGTGTCTTGTTCCGACCGGTGGCTCGCGGCATGCAGCGCCGAACCTTATCCACGACCGCATGTTTGCCTTTTACGATTCAAATCACGATGACCTCATTGGCTTTTCTGAGTTTCTGCATGGGTTATCTTACCGCAAGCGTAAAGACAAGCTACACACAGTTTTTGATGGCTATGATATTGACGGCGATGGGCTCGTGGACAGACAGGACTTTCTGCGCATGTTTCGTGCCTACTACGTTTTGTATAAGCAGATGCATCGGGATATCCTCGACGGTTTAGAAGACCAGCTGCTCTCGAGTACCGAAGTCCAACAGCTTGTCAACAGCCGCCAACCACTCAGCAGTTTGTTTGGCCGTGAGGGCCGCCTACCATTGGCGGATATAGCTCTCAGATTTGAAGGCAAGAACTACAATGCTGACGGAAGCGTCGATATTATGGATGGATATGAGTCTGCTACCAAAGATAACCAGCGAGATATAGCAGACCGACAGGACATTCTGACGAGTCTGTTTGCATGCGATAGTACAGGGGAGGGACTCGGCCAGAGAGGTTATGTCACTGGCAGTGATGCGGACGAAAACTGGCGCACGGTTAGACGCAGCAGCGGCGCTGATGCGGACCGCACATATTGGGTCACTCTAATGGACCCGCCAGCAACAATGGGTGAATTGCAAGAGGCCATCACACGTGAAGTCGAAGGACGTCGATCTCAGGCCGCGGAAGCCGTACATGATGACGAGGATGCTGTCGAGCCTGAGCAATATGACCATGATGAGCCAGTGACGAATTCCTCGAATCGTACCGATAGTGCCGAGCGGATGGCCAAGATTACTCAGGCTAGATTAGAGGCACCGAAGTTGGAGAAGCGAAGACGAGATATGGCTAGACAGCAACTGCACGAACGCTGGAGACGACGACAGTTTTATCTAGACCAAGAGGAAGGCGGTGTTGCTCCAGAGGACTGGGAAGACGAAGAAGACGTCATCCTAAGAGTTAGCCAGCTGAGCAGAGAAGCACAGCAATCATCGGACTCGCAGAGCGACTCCAAGCCAGCGACGCCCTCTGAGCTTAGGGATCCGCTCAAAATGAGAGCAAAGGCCGGCGCTCGGGTTAGACAGACGCCTACGTTACCAGAAGTCGAGCGCGATGCTGGCAAAGAAATCCTCTACCAGGTTACTCAGCAAGCCTTCAACGAACTCCTCGATGCTATCTTCAAGCCGGTTGAAGATTTGGCAGTAGAGGCTAGCGAAACAAAGGATAAGCGAGAGAAGTACCGAGAGCAACTGGACGCCATTGACTTTTCCGAAGTAG
Organism: [Torrubiella] hemipterigena; assembly: GCA_000825705.1. Lineage (NCBI taxonomy): Eukaryota > Fungi > Ascomycota > Sordariomycetes > Hypocreales > Clavicipitaceae > [Torrubiella] hemipterigena. Next base: position 1,334,652 of record CDHN01000002.1, read on the forward strand.
CGGACCACGGAACAAAAGTGCCAATGCGCACCGGAGTCATGCAGTCGATTGAGAAGACCATTGAAGCTAAGTCCTTGGATGAGCTTCTCGCTGAGACTGGCTACACTGTTGCCGACGACACGGAACACCGCGACGCCGTTGATCTCACCCAAGTCACAGTAACCATTCACGAAGATGAACCGGTTGCTGAAGAGCCCCCCCCCTCGTCTTGTGATCCAACACTCCCTCAGTTCCGGCCAAACTCGGTGTCTGAACGAGTGCCGCTCTTGGAGGTAAAGCAGCCTCCGGTAGCCGAGCCCGTGGTTCAAGAAGAGCCTACACAGGAGACATTGCTGCGTTGGAGGCGTCTTGACCTGGCAGAGCTGGTTGCTTCGCGTCGCGGTGGCTGGGGAAAGTTGGAATACGAGGAGTTTGAACAAATCTATCGCATGAACGAGACGCAGGGCAACCGCCTCGATTACCTTGGGAGCTGGATTGACTTTTGCATTCCCTAAAGGTCTTGTGTAATAAGCCATGACATAGATGTGCCTTTTGTATTAATATCATTTACATGTACACTATTCCATTATCCGTCCTTTGTGAGTAATTACGACTATCCATCCGACTATTCTATTAACTATGTAACTTGAAGACCAAAAAAGGGCGAAGCTAGCAAGTTATGGCTAGTATTGCAGTCGGTTATATAGTAAAATGGGACAAATGTGGGGATATGATAGCCCGGGTAACTCAACTGGTAGAGATTGAGCACTTACCGTCCCTTCTTAGGCTCATGGGTGCAGGTTCGAATCCTGCGCTGGGCGAAATGTTCCTTTTCTTTTTTTTGAATCTGTTTGTTATATGCTAGCTATATCAAGCCGGATTGACAAATGAATAACCAAGTTACAACGTTTCGTTTTTATTCAAGACGTTTTTTTATCACGAATTTCAAGGAGATGTAAGTGTAGGGTCGTCCCAAATGGACGTATGTAAAGTATCATTAACAAAGTAGAACCTTTCTAAGTACATGAGTAGTAGGTATCCGTTTTCCTTAAAACGCCAATGCTTCCTGTAATGCAATGATAACACAAAAGAGAAGAGAGAAATTAAGCGCGGCAGCTGAATGGACAGCTTTTAGTTGTGCGCATCGAGCATCTTAACAATAGTGTAACTTGTGCCTGCGGCCAAGACACCAATGATGAGAGTCTGAATCGCACCCCAGACACCAGCGCGGTGATTGCGAATGGCAACGTAGTTCTTGACGTAGCCAAAGACAACGAGGATAACAGCGGTGACGGCAATGGAGACAAGGAAGGCGTCGCCAACCTTGGCCATGATGAAATAGGGAATCATGGGGACGATGCCACCGATGAAGTAGCTGAGACCCATGGTGAGGCCAGAGATCCAAGCGTAGTGGATGTTGGGACGGTCCAGACGCAGAGAGAAGTCGACCATGAAGCGAGCCCAGTGCTCGCGGTTCTTGCAGAGCTCATCGACGAGGGGCGCGACAGCCGCGCGGGGAACGTGGTACTTGTCCATGATGCAGAAGATCTGGGCGCGCTGCGCCTCGGGCATGGCATCGACCTGGTTGCGCTCACGCTGCTCCTCGGCATTGTAGTGATCACGCTCTGTTACGGCAGCAAGGTAGGCACCGAGACCCATGCTGATGGCGCCGGAGAAGAGCTCGGCAAGACCACCCATGATGACAATCTTGGTGCTACCAAGCGACGAGAGACCGGCCGTCAAGGCAAAGGGGACGGTGAGACCATCTGAGAAGCCGATGATGACATCGCGGAGGATATCGGTAGTCTCGATTCTGGCTGGCTCATCAACAGGAGACTCCTTAAGCTCGCTGAGGAGAGGCGAGTAGCGCTCGATAGCAGGCTCGGCAGGGAGCAGCGGCGAGGATTCTGTGTGGGCGGGCATTGTGGCGGCGTGTAAGTAGGAGTGAGGAGGAGGGTGGTATAGGCAATGAGGATTGTGTAGAAGAAGTGGATGTAGGATTCAAAGTAAAGACAGACGTGTTTTTAAAGAGTCCTGGGCATGGAAGATAATAAGGCCAAGAAACAAAAAAAAGACAAACGGCAAGCTCAGCTTCATATACTTGGGTGAGGGACCAGAGCGTGCACCATGCAAGCAAGCTTCAAGCTCACCCGTCCCCAAAACGAGCCAATGGCCATCATTGCAATTACACCTCTGCAATGTCATTCGAAAACAGCGACGCGCTGGTTGGCTGAAGTTTCGCCAGGTTTCCCTGCGAGGGATAGCGTCGATGCGATGTTGGTCGGGTCCACCAATCAGAGCGCTTCTTTTAGTAAGCGTCAAGGGATCCGGGTACGTGAAGCCGTGCAAACGCGTAGCTGCATCCCTGCGGAGGTCCGAGTTTGAGTCCGAAAAAATATTGAACGGAGACATTATGCTGCGTGTATATTGAAAGCCAGAAGGAATTCCAAGTGGCGGGCTCGTTCACGCTGGTTGTTCATGTAGCAGACTAGTCGCGGCGGCGCCAGCGGTGGTGTCGTCGTCGGGCCAGTGCACAAAGTCGTTTAGCCAATTCTGGTCGATATTATCCAGCGGCCAATCAAAGCTGAGGCTGTCCCAGTCCAGCGGTGTCGTCATGCCGCTACTGTCGTCGGTCAGCGGCGGCGATGTGAGATGCGTGTTGCCGCACGCTCCATTGTCTCTTCGCTGGCCACGTAGGAACTCGCTGGGCGTCATGCCGGCGCACTTTTTGAAGACGCGGTGGAAGTGCCACTTGGACAGACCCGTCTGTTTAGCCATTTGGCTCAAGCTAAGGACTCCCCCAGTGTGAGCCTTGTCGTTAATAAAGGCCCTGATCTTGCGAACCGCCAGCTCCTCGGGCATGCTGCCATCAATGTCTGGTTTGCAGCGCTTGCAGGCCCTGAAGCCCTTTGCCTGTGCCTCAGTTCCCTCTGTGTAGAATGCCACATTGGCCCGACGAGGCAGACGAGCCTTGCAGATGGGCCGACAGTATATCTTTGTCGTCTTTACAGCGTAGACAAATGTGCCATCTGCGAGGGTGTCCTTGTTCTGCACGGCGGCCCACCTGGCATCATCGTCGGCGTAGCTGGACACTGGCTGGATGAATAACTGGTGGCTGAGTTCTTTCTCCATGGTGAGGTGCATCTGAATTTGGTTTGACAAATATTTGAGATAATTGCAAGAAGCAGAAAAAGCGTTCAGCGTGCCCTCACTTTGCACTCCCAGTTCACGTTACACGGTTTCACGCATCTTCGCTTCGACTTCAACAACCAGTGGGGCTTTGCTTTCAATGTGACCAATCAGAGCAAACCACAACCGACACGCCGTGTAAGAGGTATCAACCGCATTGTTCCTGTAGCATCTCATTGTATGGGGAAAAAATAATTCAAAATTAAACTTGTCACGGTCATATAGTTAAACACGATTTAATCCAGTTTCCATTTTTACCCTAAAATTATTATTTGTGCATTGCTTTATACCAATTGTAACTCCTGACATGAATCTTTCACCGTTGTCCCAATTCTTCGCTCTGGCAATGTTTAACATCGTGATGCGCAAATATGGTTTGCTTGGCGAATACATCTTCAGCAATGAAATCGTGTGCTCTTCTATTGTTTCGTTGGTAGCAAAATGTCCGTTTCCATAGCCACAAAAGTTGATCAGCTCGTCATACTCCTCTGCAATCGTGTGCAGCCACATGTCAATCGGCGCTTGGGACTCCATCCAGATTAAAATCAAGTGGGTTAAAAAGCAAAGATTCGTCAGATATTGTCTGCGTAATGGGGAGCTGATCGCTACCAAATTCAGAGTTCAAAATGGGCTTCAGTACCCCCAAGGACATTTCCTGACTCGGAAAGTTGGCAATGTCATTGTCCATATCGTCTTGATTCTTAAAGACTGACGGAGGCTTAGCGGCAGTGTGGCCCAGAGCGCCGGATTCAGGCATCTAGCCTACTCCAGCAGCTTGAGGCTCCGTGACAAGACCAGTCATGTTTGCCACAGCGTCCATGCTGAGAAAGTTCGACATCGCAGCCTCAGAGAATTGATTGCTGTGGGAAACATCTTGGGTTCCCCAGTCGATGTTCCAATTTTCAGTGGTCCAGTCTACAGCGTTCATCTCGAACCCTGTCAGCTGGATTTGGTCGCTAGTCTTGTGTTGATTGGAGGGGGCTTGCTGCGCTAGGTAAGTGTACTGGCTCGTCGTCTGTGCATCGCTCTGCTGTGAAGGTGTTTTCTGAGTTGCGCTGGCGTGATAAAAACTAGCGCTCTGTGATAGCCCAGCATCAGCAGTCGTAACTTGCGGGTAGAGGAGCTGGTTTGAGCCTGCGTTCTGGGGCTGCCTAATGGTTCCCTGAGGGGCCTGGTTGGATCCTGAACTGGTAGACAGTCCTGCTGGGAACTGGTTGTATACGGAACTGGTAAACAGTCCTGTTGGGAACTGAATGTTCTGATGCAGGCTGTGGTACTGCTGGGGAGCATTATTCTGTTGGTGACCCCGATGCTGTTGATGAGCTTGACTCGGAGGATTCGGGGTCCCATAGGGTGCGTTGTGTTGCATAGGATTATGCTGGTTATGAACCGTTGACTTCGGAAGCAGAAGTACATGCTGCGTGGAACGGTTATTGACGGCAGCACTGGTCGCCTGAGATGATAGAGCTGTGCTCGGGTGTGCTGTGGACTCTGCAGCAATCTTCCGCTGAGTCCAATCCTTGGTCCATACGTTTCGGGCAGCTTGCTTAACAGCAATCTTCCGCTGAGCACCTTGACTGGCAGTCTCTTTGTTGCTGTGAAGGGTAAGCTTGATCCTTTTCTTGGGCTCTTGAGAGGCTTCAGAGTTCTCAGAATGTGTGTGTTCAACTGTACGTTTCAACACAGCACTGCGAACATCTTCGCCGGTGAATTTGTAACCACCGACTCTTGCCTGCTGTGTGCGGCAGTTGCTGTCATGGCGCATTGTCGAAGTTGCAACCTTGTCATATCGCGAACCGGCGGGGATGGAAACCATAGTATGAGCATCGGCCAACCAAGAGTGTATAAGGTTTAAGATGCTAGAGCTGTTCGTCTCTAACATCATGAAATGGCCGTTGCCGGCCATCCCAAACTCCGCCAGGCGGATCCAGTCCACCGTCAGGCCACCCTGGACCATGAAGTCCACGGTGGCTCGGTCATATGTTGTGTGAAAACCGCTGTGGCCAGTCACAATTAGGTGCTTGGCCTTTGCGAGGTTTTTGAGGACTTTAACCTTTCTCCCCTTTCCCTTGATCTGGAGAATTGCTTCTCCGCTGTTGTCCTTAAAACTAACCTTCTCGAGGTCGAATGGAGTCATTGGATCGAGCTCAACGTTACAAGTAACTGGCACGTCCGCCAGTCCATACTTGCGCACCGCTGGATTATACTGTACGACGAGCTTTCCAGTTTCGAGTTCGAGAGTAGGATAGCCGAAGGGAGGGCCGTCTGGTTCTATAGAGACTACGCTGAGGACAAGATCTGGTTCCTTGTCAGCGGCGAGAAGGCCAATGGTTGCACCGGTCCCGTGGCCAATGATGATGCACTTTTTATGTGTCTGGCGAAGGATTTTGACCACGGCTGCCTGGCCAAGCAATTGTCTTTCGTTGCGTGTGTGTTTCACCGGATGTAAAGACCGGAAAAAATGCTCAAAGACGGTGTCGTTGGACACGCCAAGCTGTAAATTATATGTTAGATCACTGCTTTATTTCAAGTCAAGAATGAAAAAGAAGGCGATAGCAGAACGTACTCCGGGCCACTTCGTGTGTGTTTTAGCAGCAGACCAGGGCGCCGCGCCATCGTAACTCGGGGCCGTAAAGGCCTTCGACATGACTGCCCGGTCTGGTCTTTTTACCATCACGCTTAATTTTGCGTGATCTTTAAGACATTCTTGCCCAACGCATGGCAAGGTTACCGTGATCACTTGAAATCCTCTCTCGAGGAGGTTGGGCTTCCATCCAGGGCCTCCGTCAGGCTTCTCTTCCCAAATCTGTAAACAAGACGCGTTAGAAAGCATTCAAAGAAACCGAAATAGTATTCAAATTACTTGCCTGGCCGGAACAGTGGTCCTCGGGCACTAAAATGACGGGGTAGGGCTGCGTGACCGTCTTAGGCAGGGAGCATACGATCCGAAACTTGCTTTTAATCTCTTCAAAGCTCCCGTTAGAAGACGGGAATTTCGTCGTTACTTCAAAGTCTTCAGTGATTTCCCGATAACCCTCAGTTGCCATTGGCGCTCCTGTCACAGGGTGTGACTCCTGCGGGACGTTTTGCATCTCGGGGATCTCTGGCTACAGCGAGCTCTCGAGGGGCTTTTATCAAAGTAGAAGGTTATAGAAAGCAAAGAATAGAAAAGGCGATACTGGTAAAACGATAATAGATTTCCAGAGAATAAAATTACGGTGGTGTAGTGGCAGGAGTGTGGGTAATTGAACGTGAGGTGGGAGAAGAAAAGAGAGGGTGAGGTGCATGTAAGTGATGTGGGTGCAAAGGCATAGGTGAGCTGGCATTTGATAGGCTAGTGGTGGCTGAGCTCAAGTTAATCAGTCAAAAGAGGGCCGCCAGGAAAAAGAGTCCTAGCCACAATCGTTTGTTTTTCAAATTCTCATCGTGTCTGGCTGGCAGCTGTCAGACTACCTTAAGTGCGTGGAGCGAGAGGCGAGGCGGTGCACCGAGCAACGAGACCAAGCAAGATTCGTGAATGAAAAGCGAGGTGGGTAGAGTCCGAGGATGATGGTGAATAGTTGTTATAGTTTTGTACAATTTCGTAGACATTTTTTTCGCGTTGTTGTCCGCTTAAAGTCGCGTTTTCCCTCCCAACCTCGCTGAGCAAATCACCACCACCGTGCATACAACCCCCCAATTATTATGGCGACCCGGCGTCTCTAGGCCCTTCGTCCTTCATATCAGGCAACCAACCTGCTGGTCTTTCACTCCCTCTTACAATCAATCCGTACCCCAACTTCTCAACCTTCTTGATGCTCTGCCTCATCACTTCCATCTTGCCACGATAATCTTTCGTCGGGATCTCCCGGAGCACCTCGAACGAACATCCAAGTTCTTGAATGTCCCTGAGGATATTTCTTCCATAATCACCTTGCAGAGCGCCTGTCTGTGCCGTCGTGACGGTAGCAAAACGCATCAGCTCGCCAAACAGATCAAAGATACCAAACAGATAGTCGTGCGTGGAAATAAGCACGTCTGCTGGCACCGCTGCCTGTGTCTGCTCTGGTGAAATGAGCGTCTGATGGCGAAGGTAATGGGCAAACGAAAGAGCTTCCACTAACTCTTCCAGGCACCGAAGCGAACTTTGATACCGATAACGATTGATGGACTGGAGATCCGCGGACACAGACCCGAGCTGCTTGGCAATTTCAGCCAGTCTGGTGTCTACATCCTGTTGGATATTGGATGGGAAGTCCTGGTTTAGCTGTTTCATTCTGCAACGTCTCTGTGTTAGATTTACTGGTAATGTTACACTCATTGTGAACCTGAAGCTTACCGTTGTAGAGAAAAGATACTGAGAGTGAAAACATTAGCCACGCACGATTCATATCCAATACCGGCCGAAATACAACTCACATCTTCTTGCTTTGAGCAGTAACATCTCTCGACACCTTGACAATGCGTTCTCTTCGGTCATGATGCTGGTCCAATTCCTCGCGAAAGCCAAGAAACATGTCGTGGAAGCGTCCCTTGGGCCCGTCACTTTGCTTGCTGCGGGCGTTGCCCGTGTGGTCTCTCTTGACGCCTGTGATGGCCATGGTTCAGACAAATAAATAAATCCTACTGCAACTCCAATGCAATGATTTCCTTCTTTGCTGCAGTAGCTCAATGCTCAATGGACTCGACGCTGTGGAGAAAAAGCCTGATGCTGTGCCTACCCGCCCGCCATCGCCCGCATCGCCGCTCGACTTTTCCTGCGGGCGCCCGAAAATGGACACGACGCCCGCTAGGCAGGAACACGTCCAGCTACAACCAACACTACAAAGCATCGTCTGTTACGGGATACGCTCGGGATTCAAGAGCACGTGTCTTTGTTTTTGAATTTTTCATCATTTTTCTTCTCCATCTACAAAGATTGCTTTGTTTACTAATTATTTTCATTCGCTCACTTTGTCGTCCTTCTGTCTAATCACCAGAGACAGCCAGGCAGGCCCCTTTTAATCGTTCATCAGGCCAATATAAAACACCAGCTACGCGGCACTCTTGGAACCATTCACATTGCATTGGCTAGCAATCAGAGACAAAATGGCACCTAAACGGGTGGCTAAGCCCGCTCCAGCATCACCAAGCTTCATCTCCTCTCTCTTTCTTCCTACGCAGCTCTTCACCATCGCCGCCTTGCTGCGGCTCGTTCTTCTCGTCTATGGCGTTTGGCAAGACGCCAACTCAGCACTCAAATACACGGATATTGATTACCTCGTCTTTACCGACGCATCTCGCTTCGTCGCTGCCGGTGACAGCCCGTACGCCAGAGACACCTACCGCTACACGCCGCTGCTCGCATGGATGCTGCTACCAACTACCAGCTTCTTCGAGTTTGGCAAGGTCGTCTTTGCCGTCGCCGACTTGCTTGCAGGATGGTTCATCGTCCGTCTGCTCCTCAGCAGAGGCATGACTGCTGAGAAAGCCGGCATGTTTGCCGCCATCTGGCTCTGGAATCCCATGGTTGCCACCATTAGCACGCGGGGCAGCTCTGAGGGCCTGCTAGGTGTCCTGACCGTGGCTCTTGTCTGGGCTGTCGAACGCCGCCGCGTTGCTGTTGCAGGGCTAATTCTTGGTCTCGGTGTCCATTTCAAAATCTACCCTTTTATTTATGCGCCAGCCATTGTCTGGTGGATGGATGCTAAACGCCTGGGTACCGCACGCATTGTGAGCAAATCCAAGCAGCCGACATTGATGGAAAAGGCTGTCCAATTTGTCACATTTGAGCGAGTTCAACTTGCTGTTATTAGTCTGGCTACATTCATGGGATTAAATCTTCTCATGTACCTGATGTGAGTACAGCCATCATTGCCACGGTTTATATTATGCTAACCAGTCATAAAACAGCTACGGTCAGCCATTCCTTGAACACACATTCTTTCACCATGTCACTCGCCTTGACCACCGCCACAACTTTTCTCCCTACAACATTCTCCTCTATCTCAGCTCTGCCTCGCCATCCACTTCGTCACTCCGAACAGAATCGCTGGCCTTTCTACCACAGTTGCTGCTCTCTTGTGTGCTTATCCCGCTCACCATGGCCAAAAAAGATCTTGCCACCTCCATGATGGCCCAGACTTTCGCCTTTGTTACCTTTAACAAAGTGTGCACATCCCAGGTCCGTTTTCTCTTTTCGTTGCGAAGGGACTCTAGCTAACTTTGCATGTAGTACTTCCTTTGGTATATGATCTTTTTGCCCCTATATCTGCCAGGCTCTTCGCTACTTAAGCGCCCTGCGCTCGGCATCTCTGCCCTGGTTATATGGATTGTTACACAAGGAGCATGGCTTCAGCAAGGCTTCGAACTCGAATTCCTCGGCAATAGTACATTCTTCCCCGGTCTATGGCTTGCAACGCTCGCCTTCTTCCTTGCCAACTGCTGGATTCTCGGCATCATTGTCAGCGATGGTATTGCTGGCTCTGCGTCCACGGCAGTACCGAAGCTGCACGCCGAATAAGTGGTCACCAAAATAGTCATGTCAAAAAATGGTTGTAATTTTACTCTACGCTTTACTTTTATTTAATGAATAAACCATCTTCCAAAATCAAAAATTGGGTGCACGGCACATCGCTAAACCGCGTCCGCCCTACAACGCCGTTCTCGGGGTATCCTTCCATCATCCAAAAGCTGTAAATAAAATAAAGCATTCTCGCTTTATGCCCGAATTCGTTGCCGACGGGAATGATTCACACCAGATATAAAAGGTCAAAAATAAATATGTTTTGTGCAGCGCTCCTCTCATGGTAATGCTTTTGCCTCGAGGCGTGGCGGCTCAGTGTATCGTCATTCGATGTGCAGCGAACTTATCGTAATTAGATATCTTGAGCGACGTCACTCTCGTCTCTGGCCACTCTGGTAAAATGGTCATTCGCCCGTCCTTTGCCTGCGAAATGTGGCCAAAATGTTCTGCTAGAACGGGAAAGACGATGCCCGGTCGAGCTGTTAGGACCTCTGCCACAATCTGATCCGTCCAGACCCCAGAACATCTGCCGTCCTTGATAAGGAAAAAAGGATTCAACGGTGGCAGAGCCGCATCTAGATGAAATATTAGAAAATAAACAAAATAAAACATAAACATGGATAGTTATCATACCAAGATCGATAAATCGTATGCGAAAAAATTCAACCTTTGTGAAACGCTTCAGGGTCTCAATGGCCGCGAGAACAAGTCTCTCAAAGGCAGCTATAAAGAAGGGGTTCTGAATCCCAGATCCAGACTCTACAAGCAGATCCGGTGTGCAGCAGCAGTTTTTCAGTGTAATATCAATCGACTTGAGTTTGGATGGGTCTTTTGACTTGATAGCAGTTTGGAAGAAGACTGGACACATTCGCCCAGTGTAAGCAAAGCTCTCCAACTGGCTCGCAATGCTGCCTGCCGCTTCGCAAATGTGAATTTTGTTGGTAACCTTTGCGTAAAACGGGGCCATGGATGCTTCTCGTCGATAATCAGTTTCCAAGCACAAGCGGACAGACGTGATCCGTTGAGGCAGAAAGGGCAGGAATTCCGCGAGACTAATGTAGCTTTTTGATTTGTTTTTGCTGTATGCTCCGTGCCATTCTTCAAGATTTGGAAAGCCCGCCAAAATGGTCTGAAAGTCTTGTGGGCTACGGCAAATGTTCCACTGGCCCTGTATGATGAGCGTATGAGGAGTAAACAGCTTTGGCAAGGATTTGGGACGATGAATGTCAGCCTCGTTATCAAAATATCGAATCCTGGGTGCTTTTCGGCGTTCTCCTCCTTCGATTGTGACGATGCTGACATTTGGAAGAGTGATGACAATGAACCTAAAGGCGGCTTCAAGAGAGCAATTTTCATCGTCAGCCGCTTTGCCTGCCTCTCGTTCTCCAAATATGGCCACCGCGGACATGCTCGATGTATCCCTTGCACCTTGAAAGACGGGAAACCATACTTCCACATGTTTAACGTACTTAGCGAGGCTGGGGCGTTCAACAAAGTGTTGTATGGCATTTTGTATTGATTTCACCGTAGCCTTCACTTTTATATGTCGATAAAGTCGCTGTTGCACGAGAACCCTCCATGTCCGGTTGACAAAGGCGAGGTCTGTAACCTCTTTTCGTCGTGCATTGCGTAACACGCTGCTCCAGCTTGGGTTTACACTAGGGGCCCAGAGGGAGCTAGCCATATGTGGCGGTATGTTTTTTCCAAAAATCTGATCCAAAATCGCCTCGTGTATTTCGGTTGGTACTGTCGAGAAGAGAGAATGGTCAGATTCCGACGGACTGGACGGCCGTAATGAGCCAGCCAGACCCAGAACCAGCTGCTGAGCATGGTTTGATGATTCTTCGCCATTGAAAGATTGTATATGAGACATCGTATCGACATGGTCTGCTTCTCCATCTGAAAATGTGTAAGGTGTGGATGATGGCCGCCGGGGTGGTGTAATTGCTTCCCCACGTGGCTCCAGGAAAGAGTGAGATCCAGATTCGAGTGCAGGTGTTGAGTCGGCCAGAGAAGCTTTTACGGACGAAGGGCTAAGCAGGGCATCTGCATCTGCCCTCGCAGAAAGGCCGTGTTCGCTCCGCCATCGTCGCCGGTCCTTGGGCGGGTTGATAGGCGGGCTCTCGGCTGTGTATGGTAGATGTTCAGCATTTCCCATGCTGCGGGGTGGCAAACGTAGGGTATGGGAAGATTTTATGGCTGAGGAAGATGACAGCTTGAGAAAGGGCCTATTCCCATAGAGCTATTCACAGTTCAGGGTCGTAGGGTGTATTTTGGAATTGAGCACGCGGCGGGCGGCCAGTATTGTAAAAGAGAGAGGAAACCAAGCGACTGAGACACAAGAGGAGCAGATCGGGGGTGAAGATAGATTATAGAATACCGCATGTCACGAGGCAAAGAATACAGAAAACACAAAGACGGGCCTTAAAGAACGAATTAAAAGCAAAGAGCGCGGATGAGGAGGCGGGCAGGGTTGATTGGAGAAGGCAGCATGGTCAGGTGCTGTCACAAGCTGGGGGTGCAGCGTGGACAGCGCTAGCTACCATGGTTCTAAAACGAGCAACGGCCACAGGCATTGGCGCGTGGGTTGCGCTGGGAGGTTGTACTGCACCTGCATGGCTGGCACTGGCTGCCCACTACTGTACCCGTCCGTACAGTACACGTACCTTCCAACAGTACAATACACTCAGCCATCGAGTTGGTGTGGGCCAATCTCCAAGCATGGCACCTGGCACAACAGCTGGCGCCAGATGGTGATAAGCATTGCCTGGCAATACAATTTATCACAGAGAAAAGCTTTTCCTTTTTGCCAGCTGGCAGCCTCAGTTTTGCATCATCTTGTGTTTTTCACTCTGTAGTCATGTTTCCTCCCCAAACGCCCGTTTTCTCAAGTGGCCACAGTAGTCGCGGTGCCTCGTCCCTCAGCCCCCTTCTAATCTCCTCCGGCGGGTGACTGTCAGGTGACGGGCTACATTTGTTACTTATTTTTGTATTTATTTATTTTTCTGCTGGCTACCCTTCCCGTGGTCAACGGGAATGACGAAAACTGTGGAGATAAAATGACGATGACAGAGAAAGCGAGAAACAACAGCAGCAAGGATTCACGACTGAACATCCTTGGATTCTCTGTCCCAGCCCTGCTCTTATACAGGGATGTCCTTGAAACAGGGCATGTTGGAAGGGAACCACAGCTGGGTTGACTTCAAGTAACAGTTCTACGCATTCACCAAACACAGCAAAGTGCAGTGACCCTTGGCAGTACTCGCTCAACACAGAAATGCCCCTCCATTCTCGAGCTCCAGCGCCATGGGAAAAGTTAAATCGGCGGCGTGACCTGGATGGAGCAGCCTACCGGGGCCAAGGAGAACTCGCTATGACAGCGTGCTTGGGGGCGGTTCAGGCGGATTTAGCGTCCGTTGTTGGATGGTGCGCGTGAGCTGCGTGGGAGCGGGGGAGGGGCCGCAATTTGCAACCGCACTGGGGTCTTCTGTGCAGGACGAACCGCAGCCGGTGTATCGTGCATTTGCTTTGCGACAGGGCAGGAAGGCAAACAAAAAAAAACAAGACCACGACGGACGCGAGAAGACAGACACAATGGTGCTATTGCTGTGATGCTTTACTATTACTATGTTGTATTGCTTGAATAGTTTACAACTATTTTTTCCAGAGGTCGTATCAACCAAAGACAGCCACAAGAAACAACCCTCGGCTCAACAAACTGCTCTCCTCAAGTATAGGTGTCGCGTGGCCTACCGATTTTCTCTACAGTGCACATTCTTTACACCAGAGGCGGGAACCCTTGCTCCTTATCCGCGGCCAATCAAACTTGGACAAGGGACCAATCCAATGCAAAACATGCAAAGTCACAATGCATGAGATCGGCAGGTCAAGTACCAGTTTGTTATTAAAATGTACATTGTCCTGTAGCAGCCGTACACCACTATGCAGCTATGGACGTGTTATTCTTGCCCAATTTGGATCCTCCAACCATCTCTAGCAGCAGTTGCGTGAGGTCGACGTCACCACCTTCTTGCGATGCAGCCGGGTTGGGCTGCTGTGCAGGCAAGGGCGGAGCAAGGTTCCTCGGCGCCAGAGCACCGGCCTTTTCCATGAGCTTCTGGAAGTCTGGTGCGGCAGACTTTAACTGCTCAACGGTTTCGGAGACTTCTGGGTCCGAGTACATGCTTCCATCAAGGCCCAATCTGATTAAGGCGGCGCCCAGGAGAATAGACGCGTAGTCGGCTCCATAGAACGACTGACGCAGCGTGTTCATGATTTGTACGCAATTTACAAATGCTCGTGCTGCCATATCTTTCTTTGTTTGGTCCTGAACACACATGGCCTCTAGTTGCGTGGTAGCGGCCGGTAGAACAAGAATCACCACGACGCCTGGCATAAACGAGCCTAGGTTGCTGAGATGTGCCTCACCAGCTATCTCGGAAATCATAGAAGCCGCATTCCGGACAAGCATCTTGGACGCCTCTTGTTTTGCCAGTATATCCTCTGGCGTATTTGGGGGGAGTATAATGGCAGACCACGGCCTGTGAAGCGCCAGCAGCGTCGCTTGGTGCATGAGATGAAGAACAACGCGGTGTATTGCCAGCGTTGGGGCAGTCGGTTCTGTTTCAGAAACCACCATGTGTCGGTATTGACACTCAGGTGGCAGCTCCTGGTACCAAACCTCGAGTTCCGCTGTAAGCTTGTCTAAAACGTCCAGATGCTGTGATGGGTTGTTTGGCGAGATGGTCATGGTGCTCTCATCTGTATTGTCGACGTTTTGTGGATTCCGCATCGTATTGGAGTATTGTGATTTTATAATTCGCCCGACATAGACGCACAACTTGGCTTTGGCAATGCAGTGGAGGGCCAACTCGCGCTGCATTTGCGTGTTTCGAATCACCTCACAGCTTGGTGGTATAATGGAGTTGGTCTCTGACAGAGCCTCAATCTCAAAGTCGTCCTCCACAAGCATGGGCATATCCGAATCTTCTTCCCAAATCTTTGCCGGCTTTCTCATACAGAGTGATATCAGGCGATCACGCATAAAGCAGGACCACCACACTCGCTTCCATAGCTTCCCTCTCACGGGATCCATGCCTTTTAAGGCCGGATCTCGTTGCAGATCAATGGTGTGGGCCGTATTCACTGTGACGCTGATCCAGTGCCAAAGATCTTTTTGGCCGTCTGTTGTGTCATGCCAATACGTCATGAGCAACAGGCTTTGGACCACTACAAAGCGATTAGGTTCACAATCAAAGTCGTATAGAAGCTGTGTTTGTAAACGTTAGCAATCGAACACCACCAATTGCAGGATATTGTTTGAGGGGGGGAAGCTTACTCTAACTTTGGTGAAGAATTGTTTTCGAATCTCCTTTCGCGATGCATAACCAGCTTCTCTTAATGCTTGCATAGGAACGAACCCAGTCGCCGCAAACATAACACACTGGTATAGCAGGAGGCTGGTCTTTCCCGCTGATCCATCTCTGTTGTCAATAATGTGAAGAAAGTCGTGCAAATCGATGCTCGGCATGTACGGGTAGATATATTCGATGTATGCTTGCATAAGGGCATTTTGTAATGCCACAGACGGTAGCGTCAGAGCGCCTCGTGAATGGAGATAGTTTATGTCGCTCTCGCTCTCTACAAGCTGCGGTGGGAGGGGATTTAAAAAGGAGGGGAGTTTGTGTTTGGTGGAAGTGCTGGGATTCATCGTCGTCAGTGCCGGCACGTACGTCCGTGGTATATCGTCCGGCCAGGCACCCTCGCTCGCGTCAATACGGGCTGCAGGTCCTATGAGAAGGGGTTAGTTGCCAACATCAAGGCCATTTACTCAAATTACTTGCTCTCATAATTGTTTTCAGGTGGTGCGGTCCTAGATAGTTGTTTAGTGGACAAATTCAGCAAAGCATGTGTCGTCGCATTTGGACTCACTTTGGTGGCGGTTTTCGACGTTCTCTTTCAACACACTAGAAGCAGTTATCCATCAGTAATGTACTAGAAGCAAGAGTGTAGCATCAAACTTACGGCAATCTTGTCTAGTCTACAGTTTGTACACGGCGACGACAACACAACGTCGCATCGCACCTTGCGCGAGTGGCAAGACTCGCAAGCTCTACTCGCACGCGGCTTCATGAGTTTCTGTGCTGGTCCCCCATCCACTGTACCTGGATATGGTCGTTTCTGGAACTGAGGTGGGGAGTTACGCTTCTGAACGTCCGCCATATGTGCATCAACAGGTTCCGTGGCCATGGCCACGGACTTGGATATCTCTGTAAGGATAAAAGAGCTTGTATTGCCTTGCAACACGGCCCTGGAGGAATTCGATATGCTCAACGTTCTGATATACCCTCCTGCGGAAGCGTCGGCGTCGAGGTGCTGCTAGTGGCTTGTTTCAAGTAGTGAGATGGTTTTGTGCGTCGGCAGGTTGACCGGCGGCAGTTGATGTCTGTGAACCGGGGAAAATGGCGGCTCCGATATGTCCGACGCATGCAGCTGTTGTACAAGGATGAGTGTTGGCTAGCAAATCGGTACAGCTGAGACGGCTCTTGGTGTTGACAAGACAGGAAACTTTGGCAAAAAGGGATGCGTTACGACAGCTGCCGCACATGTCGTTGCTTGGAACCCCGCAATTCCCACCGGCCTCCGTGTGAATGGGGCGGGCGCGGTGCCGTGACGGCCATTTGCGAGTCAGAACTACAGCAAGTTCGATATACGTAGCTTGATGGAATGGCCCCCAATTAGCCAGAAATAAATCCGATAAAAATGGAAATGGACTAAGACACATGGGTCGATACAGCATGCAATTTCTGTCTAAGTAATCGGCGATGACTGAGTCTATTCCGCGCACATCGTACGACGGGTAGATTAGAGCCAGTGCACTACGAGTCCACTAGAGCAGGTTTGCTGGGGGTGATGATCCGCAAGCGATCGCCTGGAAAAAGGCACAGCCATAGCGCTGTAAGACCGCTGAAACAGAAAAAAAAACATGTGAACGCCGCCATTATTGCACTGAGTGCCCCACCCAAAATTCCCTGTTCCGGACTTTTTTAACTCTCAAATCTTGCTTGTAATATCGCCAACAAGCTCGGCCGCGGCGCCGACAATGGCCATTTTACCCGTCTCCTTGACTTTGCACTGGAAAATGATCTTCTTTCCCTCGCGCCACATCTCTGTTACGATGGTCTGCCCGGGATCGACGGTTCCCGCAAAGCGGACCTTGACGTTCTTGTAAGCGCCATACTTGTCGTAGATGGCCTTGCCTGCCACGCCAAATGTGCAGAGGCCATGAAGGATGGGTTTCTTGAAGCCGCCCATCTTGGCGAAGGAGGGGTCGATGTGAAGAGGGCTGGTAGCAGTTCATGTATGGTTAGTTGGGTAGTTAACAAAAAGAAGAAAAAGGGAAGGAAAACATACTTATAATCGCCGCTAAGGCGGAAGATGGCGGCCTGGTGAATATCGGTAGCACTCTCTTGGACAAAGTCGGGTGCTCTGGCAGGCGGCTTGTTGGCAGCCGTGGCCGCTCCACGATCAGCAGGGACTCTGTTGCCGTCAAAGCCTCCAGATCCGCGCACAAAGGCCGTCATTTCGTTGTAAAAGATGTCCTCGCCAGTCTCGGCGTGTGTGACAGTCAGACCAGTCTTGACGACGGCAGCGTTGCCCTTGTCAACCACTTCGATGAGGCTCGACTTGCTAATGAGGTTGGCGGAGGTGGGAATGGGGTACTTGCGAATCTCGAGGTACTGCTCGCCGTGTAGAAGCATCATGGGGTTGAAGTTGGGGATGATGGAGTCGAAGCTGAAGGGCATGTCTGCGGTGTACCCGGGCAGGACGCCAAATGTAGGAATGACCTGGAACTCGTCGTCACCCTCGCTGCAGCTGAAGTCAGCTAACGTCTTTAAATCTTTTTTGATATGCTTGTTGCCAGTGCATGACTTACAAGACATATTTCAGTTCGTCTGATTTCGCACCAATGCCAATGTTGTAGAGCATGGTTTCGCGGTCCTCGTAGTTGAATTCTACGGGGGGTCCGAGTTTGCCTACAGCGGCCTCGATGGCCTGTAGATGTTCATTACTCTATCGTGTTGAGTTAGCACATGTGATGATGATAACCATGGGGACGGGTGCTGTTGTTCCTCCTCAGCCGTAGTGAACGCTTCTTACCGGCTTGGAAGACATGGTGCTGGGTCAATTGATTGTTGTATGAAGGTGTAGATGTAGAGGGATTCAATGTTGAAGAAATCAAAAGGGAAAAAAAAGAAAAAGGAGGGAATCAGAACTAATTATTCAACCCCGCCATTTGTACTTGAATCGCGGGGTGATTGAAATGTCACCAACGTCACCGAAACCACACGGGCACTCTTCGGTTGTGCTTGGTTAGCCCAAGGCAGCTCGGTACTGTAGAACGCCTGTAAAAGCCGACTCGGCGGTTTATTGGGCAAGGCTGAACAGCGCTGGAAAACCCCAACCCAAGGGGCTGTTACAGCGCACTCATGCCCCGCAGTGCGAAAAAAAAAGCCCCTGTGCCAGCATAAGCTCGGGCCCGCCTGCAGCAGCTGCCGGTATAGCCTGTATGTTGTGCTGCTGGCAGGAGTTCTTTGGTGGCGTACCCATTTGTGTGGGGGAAAGAAGATCGCCCCTCTTTCTTCAATAGGCTCACTCGGCTGTCTGTCCCCAGTTTGTACCGTCCCGTCTCTGGACTGTCTCCCCCCCCCCCCGTCACCCAGCTTCACGACCTTAGTGCTTCCTATTTTCCACAGCATTGACCCGTTTTATATCAAAGAAAAAAATCTACTAAATTTGGCACATCTAGTGTGCAGCTTCTTCTCTCTATTGTAACCACCGCACACAAACTTCATCTCGTTGGGCAAGCTCGAGAACCACAATGCCGCGTATGTCCGCATTCCGTACTATCCGTTCACCACGAGTAATGCAAAACTAACTGCTCTGTAAATCACAGTTCCAATCGCCCTCGCAGCTCCCCTAGTTATCGGCGGACTGGCATATGCCCATGCCAAATCGTCCTTTCCAAATGACTATCTTCTAGCCAAATGCCAGTTCCTCGTCGGCCGAGCCCTCCAGGACAGACTCACCAAGGATCGTCTCAACTTCTACTACGTGCTAGAAGAGCATGCCCTCGACCCGGTTCAATGCGACAAGCCCCTATTGCTCTTTGAGGGCAAGACGTACACATACCGCGAGTTTTACGACGTGGTGCTGCGCTACGGACACTGGTTGATCACCAAGTACGACATCAAGCCCAAGCAAGTTGTGGCGATCAACTATGAAAACTGCGACACCTTTGTTATCTTTTGGTTCGCGCTCTGGAGCATCGGCGCCAGGCCGGCCTTTATCAATTACAACCTCAAGAGCAAGCCTCTCAGCCACTCCATCAATGCATCTACCGCAAGGCTCTGCTTCGTCGACGCCTCGCTAGCCCCCAACGTCGAGGCTGTAAAGGGAGCCTTGGCTGGCGTCAAGGTGGTCGTTACTACACCCGATGTTCTGGCAGAAGCTCTTTCATTTTCGCCTGTCCGCATGTCCAATGACTTGCGAACGTGTGACGACATGGCAGAAATGGCTACGCTCATCTTTACATCTGGCACTACGGGTCTACCCAAGCCTGCTGTGGTCTCTTGGAGGAAGACGATTGCAGTCAGTTTCGTAGCCTCGCTACTTGCTGACCGCGGCCTAGAAGGCGACATTATGTATTCTGTAAGTTGGTTCTCTTTTTCCCCAATAGACCCACGTACGTGTCTAACTAGTACCATATAGTCCATGCCCCTCTATCACAGCATGGGTAGCCTGTGCGGCTTCATCGCCTCCGTCAAAAGCGGCAGTGGCTTCGCCCTAGGACGCAAGTTTGCAACCAAGACCTTTTGGGACGACGTACGCGAGGTTAAGGCTACTCGACTGCTATACATTGGCGAAGCGCTCCGATACCTACTTGCCGCGCCACCCCAATACGATCCAGCTACTGGCGAATGCCTAGATAAGAAACACAAGGTCACGGCCATGTTTGGCTCTGGGCTGCGACCCGACGTGTGGTCCAAGTTTAAGGAAAGATTTGGCATTGACCAAGTAACGGAAATGTATGGCGCCACTGAGGGAGTCTTTGCCACGTTTAATCGCAGTCGCAACCGTTTCTCAGACGGCGCCATTGGCCGTGGTGGCTGGCTGCTGGGCCTCTTATACAGGCAGCAATCAGCCGTTGTAGCGGTAAACTGGGAGAAGCAAGGCCCGTGGCGCGATCCTACGACTGGCTTGTGCCGAAAAGTCAAGACGGGCGAACGAGGAGAGCTTCTGGCTAGAGTTGAGCCTGCCGATATCAACAGCACATTCCAGGGCTACTTTAACAACAACAAGGCAACCAGCTCCAAGGTCCTACGCAACGTGCTCAAGGAAGGTGACGCCTTTTTCAGCACGGGCGATGTCGTCTGGTGGGACGAGCATGGCATGCTTCACTTTAGTGACCGTCTCGGCGACACGTTCCGCTGGAAGGGCGAAAACGTGTCGACGGCCGAGGTCAGCCACGTCATGGGTCTACATCCCACAGTGCAGGAGGCCAATGTCTACGGTGTGCAACTCCCCCATCATGACGGCCGGGCTGGCTGTGTAGCCGTCACTTTCGCAACGCCTGAGCCCGAGGCAGGAGATCTGCGTAGACTCGCTGCTCACCTGCGGGAGTCGCTGCCCAAGTACGCCGTGCCACAGTTCCTCCGAGTAGTCAAGGAGCTTGGTGGTGGCGCGCAGAAGACGGGAACCAACAAGCAGCAGAAACAGCAGCTGCGTGAAGATGGTGTGAAGCCTCCATCTGACAGCTCCGGGGACCAGATCTACTGGCTCCAGGGCGATACGTACATTGCCTTTGACGATGCCGCGTGGAACAGGATGCAAGCCGGCAATGTCAAGCTGTAGAGTCGTCGATCACGGACTGGTGGTAGCGTGACGAGTCACTGTAGATAGGTTGTATCATAGCGTGTGATGACTTTTATCCGATAGTCAATATTACTTTCTCTCTTTTTTTCCCATTGTGATTTCTTTACAATGTTGTCGCTGTCGGCGGCGCTTGGGTGTTAGTGGCGCTCGGGGCGTGCTATCGGCCGCCGCTCAACTATAAGGGATGAAATTTGGGGGTGCAGGTTGTAAACAATGCGGAGAAGGGAAGAAAACACTCCAGAAACTTGAGAAACTGCCGCCTTCAAACAATTCCTTGGCATCAATATCACTAGGAATATAGTCAAAGAGGCACATAAGAGCGAGGGGGGCGGGCCACGGTGCACTTGGCCAAGAGGGAGCCTTGTTGCAAGTCTGTGTCGACAGCGTCTCAGAGTTTCGCTTGGCGTGCCGGGTAAGCTGGCATGACGCCGATGCTGCGGGTTTGCTTGTTTGCATGCGTGCTTATTAAATGTTCGAAAAAAAAAAATGCTTTTGGATATTTATGCATTAGCTGATGAACTGATTGTTTCCTTGAATTTTGTCGCATGACGCGTTCGTAAGGACCATCCTATTGCCGGTGATCAGCAGACAGCCAATGTGCACTGTAACCACATTTTGAGTCTGGAAGAATATGCTTAACTGGTGTTCGTGCATAAGTCCGCTCTCTCTTCTTGAACTCAGCAAGGATTATCCAAGGCAGTGAACCCGAACTGGAACTGTAATGCCATTCATCTTGTCTCGGGGTCGGTGAGACGCCGCGAGTTGCTTGCCCTAGGCTGTTGCTGGGCAATGGCGTTCTCGTTACTGTGTCCGTCTGAAGAGTGTAGCAGCGGCGCGTATGTATACTGCTGCTTCTGCTTCCAGTCCTGTGGCAAGTATTCTGTCAGAAGTCCAATTGTCCGTGCGTAGGGGAAGGATGGCCGATGTATGGACGATTAGCCTTCTGCACAGACAAAACGCCGAGTCTGGTGCCACGCGGGTTTCCAGTAGCGCTGGTCAAACGCCGTATCAAACTAGCACCGAACAAGTATTACATTGTAATTTTTTATCGTCGTCCTTTTTTCTTTTACCGCCGCATTTCTTGTGTTGATAGGCCGGCGGGGGCGATGCAAATGAGTGCGTTTCAAGGCGGACGCTGGCGGCCAATCGTTTGCCGCCCGCTGGTGCTTGCATTGGCCGCTGTACTGCTTGGAGGGGCCCACGACGGACAAGAGACGATATGCATGCACAGGGCGGCTAATCTATTTCCAGCCATGATTTTTTTGTTGATTGGATGAGTTAAAATCTTGGTTTTATTTTTGTGCGTGCGCTATTTTTAAAAAGCAATTTCCGGGATTAAGCAGGCAGTGCTGGGCATCGCCATGGCATACGCATGAACATGGGATTGGCTTACACGCAACGCACACGCAAACAAAGCATATCCAAGGCATTTTTGTATACGAGTAACGTCCCACGTCATATTGAACCACGGGATTTGCGCATCTTGGTTCTGTTTTACCCGCTGACGTTGTAAACAATAGCCATCACATCCGCCACCGCCATGATGATTTTCTCAACGAGAGTCGGCTCTGGTTTGGCTTGGCAGTTTTGAGGTAGGATGATGGTCAGTTCCCGGGTGGGAGTAACAACACAATATAACACCGTGTGTATCATATCCGCGATGTGGTCGCTGCTCTAGCCGGCCCAGTTGTTGTCTCTATGCACACTTTGGGGGTTCTAGTCTGGTTCCATCCATCTGTTCCGTGTTGGCTTATGCAGGGGCAGCGTTACGCATAGTAACTTACATACAGTGTAAGTTGCACTTTACCGCTATAGAACCAACCAGCTAACTGTGATGCTGGCTCACTTCTCACCCAACTCTTCCACTAGAGCATAATTTTTATTCATTCAAATCAATAAAAAAAATAACTCACCGGTATATTACAAAGCATTATCAACATTTTCCTTCTAATCTTACGATATCCATCTTTTTCCCAATTCACAGTGTTATTGCCCCAAAGCTAGCTTAACTCCTCACACCCAATCATCCCCAGAGGCTCCACCACTAAAACACCCTCTGAAACGCTTCCCTCTCCACCAACACCGGCGCCCACAACGCGGCGCTGGAAAAGGAGCAGCGTTTGAGGTTAAAACGCCAGAAAAGAAAAACAATCCCTAAATCAACCAATAATACGCCAAAGAAGTGCCCAGCAGCCCCAAACAGGAACTTGGGCCAGCCCCGTCCTTGCCGCCGCCACTCTACTCTAAACGCCTTGCTGTTACCGCTGCTGGTGCACCATCTGCCCACCGAACACCCACTGTGTGGCATCTTTAGCTTCTGATTCCACTGCGCTACGCCCCTGTAACTTGGAATCTTTCCCTGCCTGTAGCACCCGTAGCCAGGCGCCCGTCGAAAGATGTTGGGTGCCGATCATTCATGCCCGTCTGCCCACCCACGCTTCATTTTTATTTCTTATTTTATTTTATTTCTTTCAATTAATTGCTCTTTCTTTCTTTTTTTGCTTGCCCGTTCTGCCGGAACGTTTCTTACCCTGCCGCTCCGTGTTATTTCACTGCCATACTTCTGACACTTCTCCCCCTCTCATCCTCTCATCCTCTTACACCTCCACATCTCCTCCTCCTCCAACAACGTCACTCGTTTCCTTGTCCTCCCTCGGTTTCTTTCCTTTTGGCCTCCTCGTCTTGGCTTTTCTCTTCTCATATATCTACTGTTTCGTCCCTTGCTTTTTGAATTTTGCTTCCCAATCCGCCTCATTCCGATATACAACGGATTGAGCCTGTGGCATACTTCTTCATTCTCTTCCTTCTCTTTACTACCACTTCCAAACTAGCAGAACATCAGCGTTGATCGCCTTGTTCTACTATTGCTTTCTTCTTCTTTATACACTCTTTCTTACAAACAGCATTATCCGAAGCCGAGCTTCCACCTTCTTTTTGGCATTCATCCATCTTTGCTTTTGCTTATACGACCAAGACTACGATACGATTTGACACGACAACCACAGACAAACTATACCAACTCACATTATAAAAAACAACAATTCAAAATGAAATCATTCATTGCGTCTGTCGCCCTGGTCCTTGGCCTGGCGTCTGCTAGTCCTGTTGTCATCAACTCTAGCATCACCCCCGCCAACAAGGGCATGGACCTGCCCATCATCAACGCCAATGCAACTGGCATCATCCCCAACCGCTACATCGTCGTCTACAATGGCACCTTCAACCACTCCGAGATCGATGCCAAGGAGGCCTTATTCGCAGCTTCCATCCAAAAGCGCAACCTCAATAAGCGAGGCCTTGCCGGCCTCCCCCTCTCCACCTCCATGAAGTCCTTCAAGCTCAACGACTGGAGAGCTTCCGCCCTCGACGCCGACGATGACCTTATCCGCGAAATCTTCAACCACGACGAAGTTGCCTACATTGAGGCTGATACCAAGGTTAGCATCAACGCTGCTGTTGGTCAGGTCAACGCCCCTCCCGGCCTCAAGCGTCTTTCTTCCACCAAGCCCGGTGCCAATAGCTACATCTTTGACGACTCTGCCGGCAAGGGTATCACAGCTTACGTCGTCGATACCGGTGTCCGCGTTACACACGAGGACTTTGAAGGCCGTGCTGTCTTTGGCGCCAACTTTGTTAACAAGATTGTAAGTCTTCCCAAGTCTATCTGATCGTACCTAAACACCTTCCTCTAACACACTGTCTCAATAGGATACGGATGAAAACGGTCATGGCAGCCACGTTGCTGGCACCATTGGAGGTGCCAAGTTTGGTGTCGCCAAAAAGGTCAACATTGTTGCTGTCAAGGTTCTTGGTGCCGATGGTGGTGGCCAAAACTCCAACGTTCTCGACGGCATGCAGTTTGTCATCAACGACGTCCAGAAGCGCGGCATTAAGGGCAAGGCCGTTATGAACATGTCTCTTGGTGGTGCCTTTTCCAAGGCCGTTAACAAGGCTATCGAGAACCTCAACCAAGCTGGTGTTGTCCCTGTTGTTGCTGCCGGTAACGAAAACGTAAGTTAATTCTCTCAACATCGTTGACGTTCTATAATACTAACCATGGCTTCCTTTACAGCAAGATACTGCCAACACCTCACCTGGATCAGCACCCAACGCCATTACTGTCGGTGCTATTGACGCCACCAACGATAACCGCGCTTCCTTCTCCAACTTTGGCAAGTCGGTTGACATCTACGCCCCTGGTGTCAAGGTCCTCAGTGTTGGCATCAAGTCCGACACCGACACCAAGGTCCTCAGCGGCACCAGCATGGCCAGCCCCCATGTTGCTGGTCTTGCTGCCTACTTGATGGCTCTCGATGGCCTCACTTCGGCTACCGACGTCGACAAGGCCATCAAGGCTGCTGCTCAGAAGACTGGTGCCAAGGTCATCAACAATGCTCAGGGAACCACCAGCCTCATCGCCAACAACGAGACTCCTTAGGTTTCAACGCCGACGATATAGAGCCTATCCACGGGCACATTGTGCAAGCTGTATATACATTACTTTCACGGGGATCGGACGTGGTAGGACACCAAGGGTAGAACAAGAATTTCATTTCAGACTTATATAGATCTTCTATTCTTCATCTTCAAGAAAAACGCCTTTTGGCATTTTCATTTACACTAGGAGTTCACTCATGGGACATATTAAACGGTTACTAAAAAGATTCATAACCAAGAAATGTATGCTTTCCCGCGCTGCAAAATCAGAGTTTCAGGTTCTGATCCAGCAACACTGCTCAGACTCTAACGATTAGACGTAAGCAATTGATATAAGCACTTCTTCGGCACAACCACAGTCATGAAAGGACTAGATTGCAATTTGACATCCGTGCTAAGAGAAGAGAAAACATTCAAAACCACGGCAGAACGCGATCAAAGGGTGAAAAAGGGGGTAGTCATTATCAGTAATAAAAGATGGTAGTAATGCGCAGCGGGTGCGATCCTGACGCACTGTCGCCTGCTCAGACGCTGAAATACATGTCGGCTGTTGATCGAGAAAAAGATTAAATATGATACGTGTCAAACCAATATAACGCGAAAAATAAAAGGGTGGGAATCGTAATGGTGATTACAGCTCGTCGTGGCCGCCAATGAGCTTCTTGAAGCCGGTGATTCGGAGGATGTCGGCGTAGGTGCCGCTGAAGTCGGCGCCAAAGGCCCAAGCGAGACCAACCTGTAACATCATGTTAGGAAACGAATTGGCTTTTGATAATGAACAACACATACCATGAGCGCGGTCAATGCGGTCAGCGAGATTGCCACAATGAAGAACATGACAGCACCCTCTCCAGGGTCCGTCGGCGACTGCTCCGACTGCTTCTTGTTGTTGATCTCGGTGAGCTTGGTGGGGTCCTGGCGGGGGTATAATGTCTCAATAAATTGCTCAATCTAAGAAGTACAAGTTAATAAGCCTGTTCAACTGGATCTGTTGTATCAGTTTATACCTTGGCGCATCGTCCGCTGATGGCGAGGAAGTTGGGGTCGCGCGGGTCGTTCTTCTTGTGAATGCGACGGACATACTTGCGGAAGACCTCGCAGACAAGGAACAAGTTTTGTGTCGACTGCATCATGATCTCGCAGGCATCGCCCTTTGTGATCTTGACGTTCTTCTTGAGCACATCGGGGTTGCGGAATGTCAATTCCAGCGTAGCGATGGCCATGGTTTGGGGAATGGCAACAAAGTTGAAGCAGCTTTGGTCGCGCATACCAGCCATGTAGAAGATGCACTCTTCAACATGCTTGAGAGCATCCAAAACCATGTGGGAGATACAGTTGAGAGCCTTGTCCTGCTTGCTGGGTTCAAACAGATCCTCCCACTTGTCGACGTGCTGGCTCCAAATCTCCTTGGGGTACCAGCGACGGCCGTCCTCCCAATCCTCATGAATATCACGGATGATGTTGGTCTTTTGCAGGAACTGGCCCATGGACTCGGTCAATGAGGGACGCTCAGCCAGCTTAGGATTGGCAAGCTCTGATGCAACAAAGAGACGGGTAAGACCCTCGCCGACAAGGCCAGCGACGTAGTGGCAGTAGAGCTCGTACTCCTCGATGGTCTGAATACCGTTCTCAATCATCTCCATGTTGGAAACGTAGTCAGCCATGCCATTGCCCATGCGAATGGTCATGTCCTTGATAATCTCGTAATATTGCGGCTTGAGCTTCTTAAGCTCGGTGATAACGACGTCGAAGCTTTCGAGGAGAGCACGGTCCTTTTCCTTGCTCTCGTGGAACTGCCAGCCGTCAATCTCCATGGAGTTGTGGAATTCTCGCAGCAGCGGGGTCTTCTTCTCAAGTGGAATCGTCATGTCATCTTCAATTGTATCGAGACCGCGCAGGACGAGGTAGAAGAGTGTGATAGGGACGAGGAGTTCGTGGTTAAGCTCTTGGATGACGGTAGCAAAACTGCGGCTAGTCAAGTTGAGGAAGCGGAAGCACTCCTTAAGCTCGGGGGACTCGCTCTTCAAGTCACGCTTGTGAACCGGATCGTGCCAGACTTTCCTGTTCGCCCGAGTGTTAGCAAGGCTGAGAGCATTGTGGTGCTTTAGAGGATGATACGTACCATTGGATCACAGCGCGAAGCTGGTTAGGGTGTAGGAGGAGGGACAAGATACCCATTGTGAATTGCAAGCCGGGACAGCCGTGTAGAGCGGAAACGGGAGAGGAGGAGGAGAGAGGAGAGGGTCTGAAGATGATGAGGATGATGGGAGGAAGAGGAGGAAAGGCGGGAGGGGGGATGAGGAGAAGGAGGAGAAAAAAAATCTAGGGGCAGAGCTGTGGTTGGCGGTGCAGATAAAATTGACGACTCCAGAAGTGGGCTCCAGTTTTCGGGGCTGCTTTTGGCGGTGCCTGGCGGCTTTTTCGTAGTCGCGTTCCCCAGTAAAAGCCAGAGCGGCCACCACTGGCGGGCTTGCTGTTAATCGAATACGGGTCCGATGGGGGGTGGACGGGTTGGGAGGGAGCTGTGCTTGGGCGGGCCGCGCAAAAGATACGCCGTAGAGAAGACGGTAATGCTTTGAAATACAGTAAAGATGATTCCGCGCATGAGTTATTTACAACATGTTAGTCCTATTGCCGCAAATGGATTCCCTGGAGGCTCATCCGCCGCGCCCATTTACATCGCGGGGGTCCGAATACGACTGCAATCTCGGCGCTTGGCCGGGCCGGTGCATGCCGGTGCGCCTGTAATCGGCAGTGTAGGCGAAGAGGTAGCGGCTCTAGCGGCGGTGTTTACAGCGGTGCAACGAACTGTTTCAGCGCCTCCCAGGCCACGCCTTTCCCTAAGCCAAGATGACAACACGCTGTGGCGCGGGGACCAGAGTGAGGTATGGCGTATACACTGGCGTGTTATGGCTGTGCCAGGTAGGAAAGATGTAGGGCGCCGCACCTACATAAGAGATGAGATGAGATGAGATGCTGATGGTGTTGTAAGATACACATTCTTAATCAAATTTACTCTTTATATATTTAATAATATCTCAATATAAAATCAGTCGTCCGTAAGTCATCATCCCTTACGATGGCGAGCGTCCTGTATTCACCTGGGGTGAGGCTCTCAGCTAGTAGCGCAGTACCTAAGAGAATAAAAATAAAATAAAATACTTCAACGATATATCCTCTCATATTCGACTCTTCCCATATTCCCACTAACAAAATCACTACTTGTCCGTTTCCCAGCTTGACACGTGAAGACGCATCATACTCACAAAAAAAACATAGGCGCCACATAATCACGGGTCAGCACAGCCCACCATTACGTAGGGGCGGTCGGCAAGGCAAAATTTCTGGGCCTAATCTCTAGGCGGCCTTTTCGAACCCTCTCTCACCACATCATCCGCGCGGGCAGCAGCCTACAACTCTTCTATTTGCTTTACCAACAACCAACAGCCCGTGTATTTCTGCTGCCGCTTTCTCACACATTACATCAACCGCCAAAATGGTTGTCGATACTGCCTATTACGACACACTCGGTGTCCAGCCCACCGCCACGGAGCTCGAGATTAAGAAAGCATACCGCAAGCTTGCCATCATCCACCACCCGGGTATGTTAACATCACTGGCCCATGAATCCGTCCCTGAGAACATATCCTATTGGAAGTCGCGTACTAACCGCCCCTTTGCGCAGACAAGAACCCCAACGACCCGACCGCCCACGAAAAGTTCCAGGCTATCGGCGAAGCTTACCAAGTCCTATCCGACACCGATTTGCGCAAAGCCTACGACAAGTTTGGCAAAGACCATGCTAAACCTCAGGAGGGCTTTGCCGACCCGGCCGAATTCTTCACATCCATCTTTGGTGGCGATGCCTTTGTCGACTGGATTGGTGAGATCTCACTTATGAAGGATCTGACCGCCACTATGGATATCACCATGAACGAGGAGATGGAGCAGGCCGAGGCCGAGGCTGCCGCCGCTGCTGCTGCTTCCTCTGAAGCCCAGGAGGGCGCAAAGGATGGAGAGTTCCCCGGCACTGAGGAGGCCCTCAAGGCCAGCATGCAGGATCAGGAGAAGCCTGCTGCTGCTGCCGCCGCTGCCCCTCCTCCCACCGTCGTCGTTGAAGAGGACAAGACCACCACCGCCGCGTCTCCCTCTCTCCCCCCACGAAGTGATGCCAAGTCGCCCGCCCCTTCGACCGGCTCGTTTAGCCGCACCCAGATTCCCCTCCGTCCTGCGCTCATGGACAAAGCCCACGCCGAATCCGAGACCGACCTGTCCGAGGAGGCCCTCAAGGCCAAGGAAAAGAAGAAGGCTGGCCTCACTAAGGAGCAGCGCGAGCAGCTCGCTGCCTTTGAGCAAGAGAGAGCCCGTGTCCGCAAAGAACGTGTCGACACATTGTCCCAGAAGCTGCTTGACCGCCTCAGCGTATGGACCGAGACTGATAAGGGAGCTGACGTCACCAAGGCTTTCCAGGACAAGATGCACCTCGAGGTTGAGAACCTCAAGATGGAGTCCTTTGGTATTGATATCCTCCACGCCATTGGCCAAACATATGTCTCCAAGGGCTCCAACCTGCTCCGCAGCCAAAAGTTCCTTGGTATCGGCGGCTTCTTCAGCCGTCTCCGCGACAAGGGAACCTTGGTCAAGGATACCTGGAACACCATCAGCAGTGCCATTGACGCCCAGCAGACCATGGAGGACATGGCCAAGATGGAAGAGAAGGGTGGCGAGGACTGGACTGAGGAGCGCCGCGTCGAGTACGAGCGCCGTGTCACGGGCAAGATCCTGACTGCCGCCTGGCGTGGCAGCAAGTTTGAGATCCAGAGCGTCTTGCGCGAGGTCTGCGACAATGTCCTGAACGACAAGAAGGTGCCGCTTGCCAAGAGACTGGAACGTGCGCAGGCGCTCGTCCTCATCGGTGACATCTTCAACCGCTCCGCCCGCACTGCCGAGGAGGAGGGCGACTACCTCGTCTTTGAGCAGCTTGTTGCTGAAGCCGCCATGAAGAAGGAAAAGGAGGATCCCAAGAAGGCCAAGAAGGACAAGCACACTGCGGAAGCCGAGCAGGTGGCCGCCGATGCACCCAACGTTCCCAAGCCATCGGCATAAAAGAACACACAAACTCCCCCGAAAAAAAAGCACGCCTCGCTCTTCCTTGCTCTCCCATTCGACTCTCTTCACCACTCCTTAATTAGTCTCGCCTCTTCTTCCTCCTCCGTACTCCTTGACACCCTTCTTTCTTCCCTGTACAGAGCGGGCTGCAAGCATAATCAGGTGTTTGTTTATACAGTCGACCTTTGGTCGATCACGACTAGATGATTAGATCAGCAAAGCGGATATCTCTTTGAGCCACGCCCTTGGTCGCTTCACACGTTATGAAGCAGACAGCAGCAGCAGTAGCCGTAATATTTTGTGCCCTTTTCTGTCCCATTTACATACTAATTTGGACAATGAAAAAGGCTGGATTCACAGTTTGACATTTGTTAGATAGATTAAAAAAACACTCCCATCCACCTTTTGCTACCACATATACAACTCTTCAGTCTGTGACTTGTCCTCATAGTCTCAAAGTCTCTTTAAAGTATACATCACATGTACGTCAGCAATTCAAATATGCAAAAAAGGTGTTTGTAGATTGTTTCTTTCTGTATCTATTGTCTTCTTTTGACAGCTACCTCCGACGTTGCTGTAGTTTCTCGTCATCATGGCCTCCAGCAAAAGAGCGGTCGAATGAAAGAATAAAGTGTAAAAAAAGAATGATCTCCTATATAAACCATGCCGTCCCCAAGGGTATCTGTTAATATTACATGTGTATAGCGAAATAAGGCCAAGCAAGGATGGTGGGCAGATGAAAGCAAACGACGCAGAGCCGTCGAGGCAAAGGGGTGTAAATGGGTGGCAACAAATGAAAAACACAATGAAAGGCTCGTAATGTCAAAAATAAGGATGCGGTAGAGCAGTTGCGCTCTGGTAATGCGGTGCTGGTGCTTGCGAATGGAAACAATCATCGCTGATGACTGCAGGTAGACGTGAGAGTGGTGTTGGTGGCCATCGTCCGGCGTCCTGGCCGTGACGTGCCGGTTTCTGCTTTCGATATATGGCTGGGCAAACTACTGGGATCCTTCGCCAGCTTGTAACTCTATGCCGCTGTCGCGGTCTTGTGCTCCCTTCATCCACGATGGCTCAAGGCTCTGTTCTGAAGTTGGGGGTGGTGTCGTTTCGTTTGCATGTGAGGCGTCTTCTTCTTCATCCAGCGGTGTGAGAATGCGGCCGCCGAATTTGATATCTGATACGTTGACCTTGTAGGCGAGAGCCTTTTGGCCTTCCTTGATTAGCAGGTCAGTCCAGTTGAGGCAGCGTTTAATGCTTTGGTTCATCTTTTGGCTGTCAACAAGGATTTCTTGGTGCTTTGTGAGATCAAGCTGCAAACGACGTTCGTCACGCTTCCGTCTGAGCGCGGCTGGCGATTCAACCAAGCCCGACGGCGAGTCGGGAGGCGAATTGAATGAATCATCCATAGAGTCATCATCTTCCTCCTCGTCGGTTTCTTCATGCTCACTGAGATCGGATAGGTTGATAGCGGGGTCTGTCAACGCGGCAGAGACGTTTCGACTGTTAGGTATCGAATTGAGCGATAGCCTGCCTGACCTAGACAGACGACGGAAGCGTCGTAGTTCCGAGGTTTGTTTTCGGAGCTGCCTTTCCAGAGTTCGGTTGATGGCTTCCAGTGACGCATTGGTGATTTCCAAGTCTTGGACCTTGCGTTCACGTCTAGCATTGACAACCAAGTCCTGAATGGCAGCATCTGAAAAGGTCGACTTTGTCGGGCTTTGCACGCCCGATGGTTCGCTCTCCTTTTCTTCCAGAGCTTCTGCTGCTCGCAGAATCGAAGCCATGGTCAACGATGCTTGGGATGGATCCGGGCTCAGTGGCGGTGAGATTTGCTCCGAGGGGTTTGGAGACAAGGTAAGCTTCGGCAGGGGCGGTCGTTCCGTTAATTGTGGTTCTGTTTGATGCCGCAGCAAGGGCGGTGCGGTTTCGATACTGATTCTCCGTTTCCCCTTGCCCACTCCGAGGTCAGAGGCGGCAACGCCAGGCGGCGATGTAGCTTGAACTCTGTTAGGTGAAACAGGCGACATGGCAGTTCTGAAGCCTTGGCCAGGTGATCCAAGCTGCTTGATTGGTGAAGTTGGTCGAGGAAACAGTCCGGGGCCAGTAGTGACGGAATAGGCGCTTGTTGGTCGGCTTGTTGGGGCGGGTCGTGAGGTAGTTGAAAGGGTAGAGGCGGAAGAAGATATAGGCGTTGGTTGTTTGACAGGGCCATCTGGCTGTCCGTTGGCATAAAAGAACTTGGATGCTGAGCTGTCCGCCGTCAAAGGCGGCATGTTTCCGATCTGTGTGTTTGAGGGGGGACTTGTTCGTCTAGTGGGTTCGACTGTTCCGTTGGCGTAAAAGAACGTTGCTGGTTTTTGGGACGATGTCGGGCGTTGCTGTGAGGGTTGAGACTGCTGCTGGACATTCTTTGCATCGCTTGCATAAAAGAACTTGGAGTCAGCAGAGTCTGTAGACGAGTCTGCCAGCATGCTCGTCGGGCGTGATGCCGCGTCCGATGGAGCGACAGTCAGGCCAAGACCAAGCCTGCTGCCACTACTGCTGTCCCATCCATCACTTGTTCTATCGTTGGCAGCAGTTGGTGCTGGAGTCGGTGTTCCATGGAAGGTTTCGGCTCGGATTTGTCGGCTCCCTGAGCGAGGGGTGATGTTGGAAGCGAGGTATGGTGCGGGGGAGTTATTGTTGTTTGGGGTATTGTTATCGTCTCTGTTGGCGCCGGCCAGCATAGGAAGAGGGCCCTGTGGCTTTCTGTTCATGGGCGAGCCGACAGGAGAGCCCTTTGCAGCAACCTTTGGTGTGAGCGGGTTGCGGTTGATGGCTCGTGATGCGGCCACGCCTGGAGGCGGCGGGCGGCCTCGTTCAGCGACGGGCATGGCGGTTGCAAGGTATAAGCGCTCGGGTGATGATGAGCGCGTGTCGAGGTTAGCGAGCAGTCATTTTGGCTGCGATCCGTGGCGAGTTCGCAGCGAGAATTGGGCAGAACGCGAGGGGCGGTGACGCTGGTTGCAACGGGAGACGCCAGAAAGCGACGATGGCGTGAAACGTGTTTTTGGTGGTGCCCAGCGTCGCAGATTATGTCAGGAGGAGCCGAGACCAAGAATGGAGGCTGCTTGTTGACGCAGTGTTCTATAGTGATGCTGTATGTGTGGTTAAGGCCAAAAAGGATGATAAAAACAAGCAAAAGTCAAAATGTAAAATAAATAGAAACACAATCAAAGGCAGCGCCCAGGAGTTGGGATGGATGTACATCTGCAAAATGCGGGACATTAGGGGCAATGGCTCTAACTTTAGCGGGCTCCACAGCGCTGTACAGGCATGCTGGGGTCGGGGAATAGGCGCGCAGGGATGGGGTATAAGACTTGCAACAGTGTTTATTTTTGTGCAGTGCGGCGGTATCAAGTGCATGCATAATAAATCCGCGGTGATGTAGAGAATCGGAAATATAATGGCCTTCTTTTTTCCAATATTTTTTTACAATATACTGCTGTTCAATGATGAGAATCAAATCGCGCTGCCAACTGATGCTGCTGCTTTCATTGTTTACTTTTTTGCTCTGGCGTCTTGTTTACTTTCCACCTCTCCGCCTTTGCTCTGCTGTTCTGTGCTGTAACACGCTAAAACACGCCCCCTAAATTCGCCTGCTGCCGCTGTTGCTAGCGTCCTCCTCCACCAAAACACACCCAGCAACAGGGACGCTTCCCTCTCTCCACAGCCGTGGCGTCCCCGCCAACCACTCTGCGCCTTGTGGTTGCGGTGCCTGGCATCTATGTTCGTTGTGGTGGGGCGCTGCAGCAAACCCCAAGAAAAAGCAGCTGACAAACGTAGCCTTTCCGCCAGCATCTGACATACACAAGGCAGCCCGAGCAGCGCCATCCTTCTGCTGCGTCTGCTGCATACGCTAGCCCTGCCTCTATAAGCAGCAAAGATGGCTCTTATAGGCATCTCTCTACTCGTTGCCTCAGTTGTCTACGTCGTCATCCGCCCTCCCACATGGCTTCCTCGACGCCTCTCG
Source organism: [Torrubiella] hemipterigena (assembly GCA_000825705.1). Classification (NCBI taxonomy): domain Eukaryota; kingdom Fungi; phylum Ascomycota; class Sordariomycetes; order Hypocreales; family Clavicipitaceae; species [Torrubiella] hemipterigena. The sequence goes on from CDHN01000002.1 coordinate 1,368,797, forward strand.
ACGTGGTTCTCCAGACTCATCGCCGGCAGCGCTGATCGATCTGCATCGAGTAGCAGAGATTCAAACATCCCAACAATAGCAGAACCATCTGCGCACGATGACGATGGTGTCCCAGCTGTTGCGCCGTCGACGCCGCCAGCTAAACCGAGCCAGCAGATGGCAACGCCAGCCGTCCCCGATATCGAACTCATGCCTCCTCCCCCTCGACCATCACCGATACAACCGCCCACTCCTACAATAGAAGAATCTGAATCACCTACAACACCAAAGGCATTAAAGGCCCCCGCATCCGCCATGCCTCCTCCTAGCTTCACAATATCGTCGGATAAGCCATCGGCTTCCATGCTCCCGCCTCCCCGGCCACACCCACAACCACCTGCGTCTGCATCTTCGTCGATGATGCCTCCTCCTCCTCCGAAGCCTCCTACGCTTGCACAGTTCCCAGCTGTCAACTCAGCGCAGCGTGCTCGTGGTCCAGCTCCAAACCGCGGTCCATCGGGTGGTCTTGTGCCTGCGGGCCTCGCACCACCACCGACACACTCTTCCAAGCCGAACAAGCCGAGCCGACAAGTTACACTGGATCCGGGACACTCGCCGCTAGACTGGGCACGCATCTCCGGTCCCAATGCCGACCTCCGCGGCCTCGACCCGTCGTCGCCGTATCTTCGTGTCACACCATCCATGCTTAAAGTCATGACGGGGCGCAAGGGCAAAGACGCCTGGATGGCTCTCAACGGCAAGGTGTACAATGTTACGCCCTACGCTGCGTTCCACCCGGGTGGTATCCCCGAACTGATGCGTGGTGCTGGCCGTGACGGAACCCAACTTTTTGGCGAAGTGCATCCCTGGGTCAACTATGAAACGATGCTTACGGCCTGCTTGGTTGGCTTGTTAGTCGACGAGCCTACTGATGCCAACGTACTCAGCGAGATTGATCAGATGGACTAGTTGATGATGAAGAACAACAAGATGAGTTAGGATATAGAAACACTGTGTGCTTGTAACAGTCAGTGTATTTGCATTTGATGGAGTTTTACTTTTGTTTTAGATTGCGGTCACTAGAGTCATACAGGTTGTTTCATTGCCTCTTGTTTGGCGTATTGTAAATAATATGAGCATATATACCCATGGCGTGATATAATACAAGCTGCATTCCTTCCATTCTTTTCTTTTCTTCATCTTCTCCTTCCAAACCTAAACTTAAGTTCATCATCGCTGTCGTCGCTATCTTGGCTCTGCATAAACTTGGGTAAGGTCTTTGCTCTCTTGCTCGTCTGACCCGACGACAACTCTGGAGCCGGCCGCTTCGATGGTGCTTGTTGACTAGGGCGCCCGGACGAAATATCGCTAATTTTACTTCCTTGAGACTGTGTCTGTGTGACCCTTGAGCGCGAACTTCTTGTACCAGATCGTGGCGGCTGTGAGTCCTCGGCCAAGACCACATCGTCGTCTTCAACAGCTGCAGGGATGGTGACGGGCTCCGTAGCAGGTACAGGACGTTCCGCCGTCAGTGACAATTCTTGCAGCGGCGCGCGGTTGCTATTCTGCGAGACACTGTTGTGTCGAGACTGGTCTCCACCCTCATCCTCCAGCCAGTAGCCATCTCCAACGCCAAACTCCTTAGCAACGGCTTCTTCCACGGCTATAATGGTCCGAACAGGTTGTCGGCCAGTAACTTCGCCCCTGCGTCGAAACTTTTTAAAGTTCTTAATGCCATTCCATTTGGGATCCCATCTGCCGTCTGCGATATCTTGCTCTCGAGTTCGTGTAGCCTGTCCACTGGGGCGCATTTCCAGCTCTTCTACAATATTCAAGCGGCGAATTTCAGCCAAGTCGATATCAGCCGGTAGATGGGCCAGATCTTCTTGCTCTGCCCGCGCCAAAGCCTCTTGTTCTTCTCGTAACTTAGCCGCAGTCGCCAAGACGTCGAGCTCCTTCCTTTTCCTTTTTGGAGCCGCCCTGGTCGCTGGCTTTTCTGGTTCCTCTGGAGCTGCTGGTTCAAGGGTTTCTCCTCGGGCAAGACGCTGGCGTTTCAGTCTTGCCGCAGCAGGCGCAACGTCTTCCATTAGTTCGTCTTCCTCTTCCAAAGCCGTGGCATTGCGCTTTCTTGGGGATGTCCGAAGTTCTTCCTGTATCGACTCATCGTGTTGGACTTCTTGTGAGACAAACAAGCCCTCTTCAGCAGCAGCAGCAGCGCCAAGTGTAGGTGCTGCTGCGAGAATAGCTGTGTCATCCATGCTAATGTCAACATCTTCATCAAACCCAACAAATCGTCGTTTCACAGGGCCACGACGGTGTATTCGCCGAGTAGCAGGCACACTGTTGCTGGATGTGTCTTCACTCGCAGGAGTCTGGGACGCTGCTTGCGAGCTAGCTGCTGGTGGTGGTGGTGGTTGATTCTCGTCCCCGCCGTTTTCTACCTCCAAGGGGCGTCGAAGCATGCTAGCGTCCTTTATCAAAATCGCTTCCAGAAACTCATTCTGCTCAATAGGTCGGTGGTCCAACTGGAGAGACATTTGTGTAAAGAAATCGGCAAACCATTGAATGTGGTTGCCTTTGGCAGGAAGATATCGAACCAGAACGACGCCACGGCCTTCGCTTCCATCGTCAAAGCTTCCCAAGCCCTTTTCGCCTGCCACAAACTTGACACGGCGAACAAAGTCGTCTACTGTAGTTTCCCCAGGGACAATATGTTCCAGCAGCGCCTTGCCTCCACCATTTGTAATGGGAGCGATTAAGTTGTTATACTGATTCGAGTCGTAAAACACAAAGCTGTAGCCCTCAAAGATTTCTCGACGACCACTGTCTGGAGCATATATCGAGTCGGGGTGGTCAACTGGCTCAGCCCCCTTGGCAGGAAGATATGCAGCGGGATCTGGCCAGTTCTTGTCGAAATCTTCCTCAAGAGGACAACCATGCGCTCCATTTTCAAGCAGTCTTGATTCTGAAACCGCTGCAATGGCGTCCAAATATGCTTCGTTTACAATGTATTTGCCATTGATCAAAGCCTGCAAGCCTTTGGCAGTATTTCGCTTCTTCGATACGACATGTGTTGTATGATCAATGGCGTATTCAACCAATAGTTTGACATCAACAGATTCGAATCGTTGACGGAGGGGAGTTAGAGGGTCGTTTTGTAGTTCTTTGCTGGTAAAAGAGAACGTAAATGCTACGGGATGGTAAGACAGGCTTGGACTTGTTAGTTGTGTTCGTTATACCGAGGTCGGACAAAGGCGGTATGGCTTACCGGAAGATACTGGGGCATTTTCCCATAGTGATTTCCACAGAATCGTCCTTGTCAACAACATATTTGCTACCTTTAAACCGAGTCCCATTGGCCACTGTTCCTATCTTTGTGGCCAGATCCTCAATGGTGACTGTCGGTCGACTCGTGGGGTTGTGTACTTGTGTGTCTTTAACGGTGTCGATGGTAATGGTCAGGTGTTTGCGGGAGATGGTATTATGCGAGATGGACAATTGGCCAGCTGGTAAATTGCATCGTTAGGGTAAGTCTCCTGTGTAGTTCTCTGTTTACTTACGTTCGGCCGATGTTCTGCCAAAGAGATAGGACTTGCCTGGTCGAAGCCAAAGCCGACGGCCTGGTTAATTCAGCGCAGTTAGCATACAAAGTCAGTATCAATTCCCCAGAGTATTTAAATCATACCAGCAAATGCGCCTTCGCTTTCCAAGAGCCACATGGTGAAGCGGCGTGCCGCCAATAAAGATGCAGAATCGTGAATCTTGACCCCAGCCGTGAATCTGGCACAGCGCGTTTAGTGACGCTGCCCAGCGTGGTGCGGGCGGCGCGACAACATGTGACCTCGATTGCCACGATAGGAAATACGTTACTGTAACCAGTAAACCTGTAAAGGATAATTCTTGATTATATTTTTGGCACATAACAAATATTATGTATGATTAGATTCGAATTATGCATTTGTGAAATATAAATTAATCAATCATGTCTCATGAAACCAGCGTGTATGTTTTACACCTTGGCTGGCTTTGCACACTCCAGCAACATCCTTTTGCGCCCAACCTTGCGGCTAGATTTAATGATTTCTTCGTCGTTTTCAATCTTTACCCGATCAATATGCTCAGGCGCTTCATCCAAAACCCTGGCAATCTCATTGACCTCTCCTATCTTCCAGCCACGGAGAATAAGGAGGCACGCAGCCGCGGCCACGTACATGACTCCAGTGAAAATCTGCGTCCCTAGATAGCCGCCAGTTGTTTTGACGATTTGAAGCGCAATTGGCTCACTAAAGAGACATGGCAGAACAATAGCCAGCCACATTATGTTGAGGGCAGATGGTACATGCTTGAGCCCGACGACTTCGGCCGTGATAGGGCCAATTGTCGTCCAAAACGTTCCAGCGACTGTACCACAAATGATGGCATAAAACAAAAGCACACCATACACCTTTGCGTTTATCCAGATGGCAAGGGCAAGGATGCCGCATACAAATGTAAGCAATGCCCCTATGTTAATGCGGCCTGTGCGATCACTGAAATAGCCGACAAACGGACGCCCAATACCCTGACCGAGGTTGAGCATGGCGCTGATGAGAGCCGCCTGCGATGCGCCGAGTCCGATCTCGTTGGCGTAGTTGGCAAGACTGAAAATGAGGACGACATAGCCCAGCATACTAAACCATCCAAATGCGAGCAGCAGGAGATACTCGGGACGCTGAAAAAGCTTGTAGTCGAATGCCATTTGTGACGAGCCAATCAGTTTGTTTCGGTCTCGGATGAGATATGTGCAAACAGCGTTGACGACAAATGCTATGATACCCAGTATCCTAAAGGCCCAAGACACCCCGTGATTTCGTATAATGGCACCGGCAGCAAAGGAATACACAACGCCACCTAGACCAGAGCCGCAAGCAGAGACTCCATTCGCAAGAGATCGTCGCGTTGTAAACCACTGTGGAGGGATAGCAGCCGATGGCACAAACAGCAAGCCCATGCCAATGCCAAACAGCACGCCCTGTGTAAGGAATAAATGCCAGATCTTTGAGGCAAAACTGGCGCATATCAAACTGACAGCCTCACACAAAACGCCAGCAAACATGGTAGCTCGGGAGCCAAACTTGCGAACACCGACGGTAGCCAGCGGTGAGATGAGCAACGCGCAGGCGATGCTGAGCGAGCCGACAAAGGCGTAATCGAGAGAAGATGCACCAGGATAGGTATCGTTTTTAAGGTAATGGGCGAGGAAGACACCATAGCTAGAATTGAGACCCCATGTATGGCCGTTGATTACAGCACAACAAGCAACACAGACCCAGCCATAGCCACCGTTGGGCGGCGGCGGAGGGGCCGTCGGTGACGCATCTGTTGGTTCTGAGGAAGCATCCTCTATAGCTTTTTCAGGATCCGTCTTTGGCAGTGAATCAGCTATAGCTGGCTGTGTCGCAGTGTCTAACACGCTAGTGCGTTCGCCCATAGTGACCTTAGTTAAGCGCCGTGAGTTTGGGACTAATAGCCGTTTCTGAGACACGACGCTGCAGGTAGCCGAAACCAGAAGCGCGCGTGTGAACAGCAGGAAAGGACTGCTTAATAGCCGCTCGGCCACACGGGTAGACAGTGGCGATGGTGTAAATTGGTTGAAATCAAGAAAAAAGGAAGGCAAGTTGTAAGCGCCCCCAAAAAAAGAAGAAGAAGAAAGTACAAAAAGTTAAGAAGCGGGCTTCTCAATTACCAAGCACCACCAAAACCCTCGGCAGGATGCAACCCCCCCACTGACGAAAGCCCAGGCGGCTTCGGAGGCCCGAGGACCGAAAGCGAGGGAGGTGCTGGGGAGCCAAAGAAATTGCTCGCAAATTTTCCCAAAGTTGTAATTGGAAGTTCAGTGGTTCTTTATAGAGCGTTTCTAGATGTTTAGATATTTTCTATATTTTATTTCACTCTCCTTTTATCCATCTAAAGCTATGGGCATCGATCCCTCGGCAGCTTCCGATGTCCCAGCGGTGGCTTGCACTGAAACCCCGCTGGAAGGGCGCCACGACTATGGGAATGACACCGCCGCTCATAGTCGGGAATAAAGCGGCAATCAAGGCCGGCTGTTGAGCGGTGTGTGTCTGTTGCTATGGTTCAGTTAAGGGTCTTGAAGGCCGGTGGACATCAATTGATTGTCAGTGTACTGTTGATAATATTGTTTTCCTACGCTCTTGGACTTGATTCTAATACTCCGGGTAACTTAGAGTGCTATAGTTTAAATAGTAGTCCTGCATCTGGTGCTCTTACTATTCTGTTACCCAATCCGCCAAATCATGCGATGAATAGAATGGAAAATTACCCCGGATCATTGAGTAAAAGATAAAAACAACCAAAAAATCGGCGCTAAAAACAAAACAAGATAATAAATTGCACCAAAACACCGATTCCTTAGACTTGATCTCCCAGTACCCTGCAGCGCTAAACAGCCACTGTAATTATACCGCGGCTGGCCGCTACTACAGTGGGGTTACAGCGGCGCTTCGCAGCCTTGTCTGTGAGCTGTTGGTTAGCCTTGCCCCAGGTTGGTCGTGCCCCGTCCCTTGTCTGCCTGCCTCACCCCGCATGCTTTTCGCTTCCTCATCAACATCACCAAACGAGCAGCCACTCACAAGGCACCTGATTGAGCGTCGATAAAGCTTTGCTCAGGCCATCATGAGACACTCGGCCGACCAAGCTGAGCAATTGCCTCTACTAGGCGATGCTCATAATGCCGCAAATCAACGCGCCATCAAGAGGCAAAAGATTGCCGCCGTCGTCCTCGTCTTTACGCTCATCAGCATCGTAGCCGTTGGCGGCAGTATCATTGGCACGTCGGCGAACAAGCTGATCGAATGGAACATCTGTCGGGACAAGTATCCGGACAGGGTTGTTGATGACCCGCGGTGCGGCGACAGGGAGATCGCCGGCCGCTTTGCGTACATTGATGGTCTGCTTACCACCTTCCAGAAGTTGCCCGGTATCCTCTGTGGTATCCCCTATGGTCTGGTGGCTGATAGATGGGGTCGCCGCCGCAGTCTTACGCTCTGCATGTTTGGCATGACGATGATGATGGTGCACATTGTCACTGTTCGTAAGTACCTGTCTACTGCTGCTGCAAACATCACCACGAACCTGTAGCCTAGCCTGCTAATCATCTCCTTTATAGTTACTCTTGCAGAGAGTCACTACCTCGACCTGCGATGGATATGGGCTTGTGGACTCTGGATGATGATCGGAGGCGGCTTTCCCGTTCTCAACTCCACCATCTTCGCCATCCTCAATGACGTTGCCACGCCAGAAACAAGGTAATACTGTCCATCCCGCCATATTTAAAAACAGAAACGCTAACGTGTGCATGAAACCAAAAGAGCCACCATGTTCTTCTACTATGGCACCTGCCATGTCGTTGCCGCCATCATTGCTCCGCCTATCACCTATGTAGTTATTCGCTTCGGTGCATGGAACACGCTTGTCCTAAGCACCGCTTTCATGAGCCTTACGATCCCAGTTGCCTCCTTTCTACCGGAAACCAAAGACTTCCAACAAGCCAAGCCAGTCGTTGCAGAGGAGACGACCACAGTAACCAAGGGGACGGTGGAGCGATTCAAGAAGCTCTGTATCGAAGGCGTTGCTCTTGTGCGGTACCAGTTCTGGGAAAACAAGTTGCTCTGCTTGAGTCTCTTCAGCTTGATCTTTACATCCGTAGGCAAGTCCTTCACCAATGTTTTGCAACTCTACGCCAAGACTCTGTTCCACTGGGAGTGGGAAGAGGTGAGTTTTCCCAGCATCGTCCCACAAATATTTAATCCATTTTGTTAATGTGCTATAGGTTTCCTTCATCGCCTCTGTACAAAACTTCATGGCCTTCAGCATGACCGCAGTTCTTCTCCCTGCCATTGATTATTACCTCCGTAAAGTTCTGAAGCTGTCATTGCTGCACAAGGATATCTGGCTCGTCCGTGGTAGCATTGTCTTCATGGTCGTAGGCGCTGCAGCCATCGGGTTAGCGCCAACAGCGCCCATCTTCTTCGCTAGTTTGGTTCTGTTTGGATTCAGTGGCGGTTACGAGTATGCCATCCGCGGTATGCTAGCACAGGCCGCTGGCGACCGTGTCGCAACACTCTATGCCGTTATTGCCGTCATGGAGGAGATTGGCCAAGCATCCTCTGGTCCGGTCTACAGCTATCTGTTCAACGCCGGCCTCAAGCTAGGTGGAGCTATGATTTCGCTTCCGTTCTTCGTTGCCAGTCTGCTCTTCGGCATTGCAGGCGTCATTGTCTGGCTGGTGCGATGGCAGACGCTTGAAGAGTCGGAGGAAGGCCAAGACGACGACACCCTGCACGACGAAGATATCTAGCGGAGCTCCAAGTACAATAATTCACACCACTGACATTTTTCTCTCTCTATATAATTTCAACAAAAAAAGCTGTCTCCAACGGTGACCCACCATTGATTGCGTGCATAAGACAGAGTCCACAAGTTTCATCGGACACGGCTCGGCAGAAAAGAAAAAGACATTGATTGCCTAGGGTCCCTGCATGCAGCCCGTTGCACACTGCATATCCGCCCGGGTAAACAAACCACCCCCCGGTGAGAAAACTTTTTCGCTTGCAGATGCACGCTGGATTTATATTTACACTCCAAGTCTCGGCGATCGGGTTCTAGACTACGGTCCCGTCCCGAAACAAGCATCCTGGCTTTGGTCCCCTAGATGTCTAGAATAGCCGCCGAGGAATCAGGAACCAAAACGGACAATACACCCTTGTTCGACTCAAGACTCTCTCCTGTCGTCACATTGCTCAGCTTGACCGGTCGGCCGTTGTCCAGTTCGTAATTGTAGCTCCACCCGTCAAATGTGATGCCTGTGATGGCGTCGCTGCCGTTGGCCATGAGTCTGCGAACCCCGGCGTGTACATCGGCAGAATTGTCATCCCCTACGAGGAACGAAAATGCCCTGTGCGGCCGCGGCTCCGGGTTCTCGAGCGGCGCCACGCCTGCGCCGTCCACGGTGGTGTTGTACCCGTGCATGTTGATCGCCACCAGGCGCTTCAGGTGGCCCTCGACGTAGATTGCATATGCAGCTTCCATGTCTGACGACAGCGGGATGGACGCCACGCTGACGGACCCTGCCGTCAAGTTGCCCAGTGCTGAAGCCGTAGCAATATTGCCATAGTACGGCGCCTTGGTGCCCTTGGCTGTCTTGTCCGTGTCGATTGGCTGCCAGCTTTGATACTGCAATATAGCAAAGTCAATATCCTGTTTCAAAAACTCCATGCCAGCCGCAGGTACTGTTATACACTCACCCTGTAATTCGTACCCTGGTGCATGTGCACCCGCGCAAACCCAGCTGATGCCGAGTAGAGATTAAAGTCGACGCCCCAGAGCGCTGCACCAAACGAATTGGACAGGCCAGGCTTGCCCTGGAAGTAGAGCGAGTTGGTCTCACCGAAGATGAGCGGCGCGCGTCCGTGGCCTGTGGCCATGATGCGATTGTACTCCTCTACCTGCTCGTCGACGTCCTGGATAGTGCGTGTATGGTTCATAAGGGTGTGCTGGAGTGTCACACCTGGAGACGTTGCACCGTCAATGTAGCTAAAGACATCAACACATTAGTATATGCTTCGAATATACAGCTTCTGCACCGGTAGTGAATGAAAGGCCCTTACTTGTGTACAGAGTACCAGTTTACATTGTTGCATCGATCCAGGCCATAGTCCCAGACGTCTGTCGCATTCAGCTCCGTAACACGGTCGTCGTAGGACGGCGCCATATACTGCCTAAACTCCCGCGCCATATCCGGGCAATGCTTCTTCATCTCTTGCGAAATGGCCTTTGTTCCGTTGAGCCACTCGTAGGTAAAGTTCTTTGGCCCCCAGTCCTTGGGGCGAGACGTATGTCGCGACAGGGCAAAGTTGTTGGGCTCGTTGCCATATTCCCAGGCATAGTAGCCGTCCTTGCCAAGAGCCTTGCAAGCGAGCGGCGCCGTGTCCAGCAGTGTCTGCCAACCTTCGGCATTCATTGCCGCGCCGCCCTTGGCCATGTTGAAGCCGTGCGAGAAGCGTACACCGGGCCATGTCTGATAACTTTCAAAGAAGGACGGACCAATGTAAATGTTAGTGGGGTAATCTGCCGAGTTGTGCAAGTCGTAGGTGCCATTGATGCCAGTCTGCAGCGAGGCATTGTATAGGGCGTAGTCTTGCGTGTTGCCACCGACTCGGATGTACGGCTTTTCGCCGCTGATGGCGCCAATGTTGTTGAGCAGGTTGTAAGAAAAGGTGTTGGGCATGGACTTGTTGCCTGCAAAGTCGGGGAACGACGAGAACTCGATCGAAAAGCTTACAAACGATCTTGCGGGCCGTGGCGCATCGGAATCGGTTTTCAGGCTGACGACGTGGGCCCCCTCCGCACTGACTAGCGGGAGGGCTGCCAAGATGAACTGTTGCTGCTTCATGGTGAATTATTGCTGGCTTTGGCTGAAGTAGGCGATCAATTGAGAGTCAGCAAGGGAAGAGGGAAACTAAATAGCGCGCCTTGGACCATATTTCAGACCATGATAACGTTACCACGACGGGGGCCGGTTTTTACCCCGCGCGACGCCGGGTTTAGTGAATGTTACAATCCCAGGTCCCAAAGTAGAAGGTCGGTTCGCGTAGAGTACAGACAAATACGTCATATTCATTAATATAGCGAGGTAGGGCGGACTAACGCCCGCTCTGGTATAAATACTAACTCCCCTAAAAAGCAACTATCCCAGTATTTCACACGCCGTCTCTTGATATAGAGAGACTAGACTCGGGATTGGTATCAAAAAAGAGAAGTCAAAACACCCAAAACAAAACAACTGCGCCCTAGCAAAGCGCCAGACGCAGTCGTATCAACATACACAATTAGTAGCATTAGGGTATATCCGCATCTATGACATTTTTCGTGTCACCGTCACCATCGTCACTGTCGCAAGACGCTTAGACGGTGTGCTCAGGAGCCTTGCCCTTCTGAGCCTGAGCGTGGTCAGACCAGGGGAAGTGGAAGACAGGAAGGGTGAAGAAGGAGTTGCTGCGAAGCTGTTAGTACAAAAAAACGGTGAATTGGTTTTGCAAAACGAACCTGCTGTCTTGGATACCAACGAGAGCGAGGTACCAGGCGAGGAAAGCAGCGAGGAAGCCAAAGAAACCTCCGGTCTTCTGGAGAGCCAGGGAAGCGTCGGCGTTACCCATGTCGGCGGCAAACTCAGAGGTGGCGAGGAAGAGGAAAGCCAGATCCAAGGTGAAGAAGAGGAGGAAGAACATGACGGTGGAGCGGAGAGTGCACATGAGCAGGAGGAAGGTGAAGATGAACCAGCCGCTGAGGAAGAAGCCGAGGACGTTGTTGGGCTTGCCGGCGTAGGGACCAGTCTTGGAGAGGAGGCCGAAGTCGGGGACGAGGATCAGAGCGTAGGAGATCCAGAAACCACCGTAGGACGAGAGAGCGGTAGCACCAAAGGTGTTGCCGGTAGCCATCTCCCACATACCAGCGAGGAGCTGGACAAGACCACCGTAGCCAAAGGCGAGGGAGATCATGATGTTGGGGGCAGACTGGTTGCGGGCGTGCATGTTAATGGCGGACAAGACAAAGGTGGTCAAGGCGAAGGCCGAGAGACCGAGAGGAGCAGGGTTGGCGAGCTTGCGGTGCTCGAATGGCTGCCAGCGGCCGACCTGGAGGGCACCTCCGTCAGCGTAGGCATACTCGCCCTTCTCCATGGTGGCATAGTCAGGACGGTAGTTGACATTGCTTCTAACAGCGCCGTTGGTAGCACCGTTGGTGGCACCAGTAGTGGCAGCCGCGGTTGGTTGAGCGTCAGACATTGCAAAGGTTGGTGGATTGAGTGATTGGGTGAAGGTGAATGGGCACGCCAATGAGGGAGTCTACTGGAGTAAGAGAGCAGAAGATCGAGACCTCTGCCGTGTGAGCGGGGGAAGAGCAGAGCTTTTAAGGGAAATTGGGGTGGGAGGAAACAATGAGACGAGGAGCAGTAGTACCACTACCACCGAGAGATGCGCCGTGCGCCATTCGGGGTGCATCCAGCAAAGGGGCCCATGACGCTGACAAAAGTCTAGAGCTCGCGCGAGTACATGAGCTTAGCTAGCTCGGCAGGAAGCTTTTCTTTTTGGTTGCTTTGGGTGCGGGTCACCCAGATACCGGGGTCCCAGGCAAGCCCACTTGGTGGGCCCACGCCCCCCCCCTCCCGTATGGGGTAATAATCTAAGGGCTTTAAATGGAATGGGAGGCCATCGGCGCGGCAGCGCTCAATAGCGAAATCCCAATCCATGCGCTGTAGGGTGTGTGTGGAGAGCCAGTCGCCCGTGTTAGTTATTGGCCGATGGCGGCAGTCAAATGCGGTACTGGAGCAAACAAAAAAGTATTATGTTTCTGGTTGCTTGACGTTTTCTCAACGCGGACGGGGCAACTGCTGCAAGCCAAAACGCAGGGTATTCTTGTCCTACACTGCAACCAAAGATACGAACCCAAAATGTGTGTGTGACTGCCTACTGTCCGTTTCCCTTCCCTCGTCGCCCTCAGCTGTCTACCAGCCAGCCATGTTTGTTCACCGGCCGAGCTAGCTCGCGTCTTCGGGAGAAACGGAGCAGAGCATTTGCCAAAATGCAGCCAAGTAGAGGGCAAAGCCACGGGTAAGGGGTCGAAACAGCCCTTTCGCCCGCTGCCTGTCGCGAATACGCCCAGAAAGCCACGACAGACGCCACCCGGAGGCGAAAGTTGGAGTAGCTACCACCCAAGTTTGTTGGGGGAGAGGTGGCTCATTAGTGAGTCTCAGGCTGCTGTTCCATTCCACCCAAGCGCTAGAGCGAGCGTCCGCCTGCATCTACAGGCGCATCGCTGTAACTCGGTGCTGCTGCTGCCGGTACTGCCGGTACTGCTGGATGCTGCATCGATGTGCATTAGTTGGGAACTAGCGGTGGAGTCCAGTGGATGGTCAGCGCTGAGAGGGGTGCCCATCCTGTTCTGTTGCTTTTCTTTAAGCTCCAAGCTCGAGGAGCAGAAGGCTACTCATCACCGTCGACCGCGACGGCTGCACTCCGCTGTCCTTTGTGTAATGTTATTTTTCTTTCAATAAACGTGTTAGTTCAATATGATCTTTCCCTTTCTTTAGGCTTCGCGTCGAGATATCGTCTCTCGTGTTCGCTTGTTTTCTCGCTCGATGTTGTTTTCTTTTTCCTTTCTGTCTGGAAGCAGCTGCCGTCCCCGCCGAAGTGAATGCAATTTCCTGGTGCCAGCTGCCAGCTGCCAGGTGCTTGCCAGGTGCCTGCTGAAAAAAAAAACACAGGGAGCTTTCCCCCATTTCCCATCTCTCCACCCACGAGATTCAGCCTCCTGTCAACATCGCCGGGATCAAATCGGATTCGTTTTGTCGCTACAGGCATTGTAAGCGGAATACCCAAGGACAGCATCATCCAACCATCTTATATTTAAACCTACGTCTGGTGGTAGAAGCTAGTCGTCGCTTTCATCGTCAAACACGTTGCCTACTTCCCGGTGGCTTCTCCGCACCAAGCCAAAAAAAGTCAATGGCTCCTCACGGCTACATGCTATTGTTGATGGTGGCACGCACACCCCCTTCTTCCGTCGGCAGTCCAGGACGTCATTCCACTACAACCCCCATACCCCAGATCGCCACAGTGACCTCTTTGGTTGTGTTCACTCTCCCTTTTGCTCCAGCGCTGCTCACCTGACGTTCTTCAGCCCGAGACAAAGGCTCTGGGAATAGTGCACAGTTGTAAAGTGTGCATAGTTGGCCATGTTCAGTAGCCCAGTCTCGTTCTGGCGTTGCTTCAAATTTCCCAAATTTCCCATGCCGCTCTAGTGGTGGTCGTGGCCCCTCCCCTCTCGCCAATTCTGCCTCTACAATTCACCCGAATCACACCCTGCTAACAAAACCCACTGCCACGACTCGACTCGAGATGCGCTGCACCCCACTGTACAGGCGATCCATGGGTTTGGGTTTAGCAGGCTACGCCGCCGCATCACGATGGGCGATTGGGTAGCGGTGGGCCGGCTTCTAAGGTGCGCTAGCCTTGTTGGCCTACCAAACTTGAGCAAAAGCGAACAGATATCTCGCATGCTTAGAAACCCCTACGCATGCTGTTCAAAACGCTTGCTTTCACGTTCAGATTTGGCTTGTAGGCCAAGCCGTGTACGCCAAGAAACCTCATCGACCTTGGCAGAAGCGCCGTGGCTGTGAAGCGAGAGACATCAACTCGCCGCCATGACGCCGCCGGCTCTCACGCTATACAGTATACCTTCGCAACAGCGCAAACTCTTAACACCGATTGCAGTGTTCGGCGATGCCTGTATGCACACGGATTTGGTGTGTCAGCTGTTACATAGCGTTCTTCCTAAATGCTTCCCCCAACCGAACCATTGGCGGGCCCTGGCCATAGTTTCGGCGCCAGTGAGCTCTCCACGCAGTACTAGCTCCGTTTTTTTTTCAGACCACAGTAGCGGGAGACAAGGTCTCGCTCCGTTTCATTGGGGGTTCACCTCCTGCGATCCACAGTAGCCGGACGAACGGCGGCCGGCCAAAAGTCTTTTCTCGGGTCTTGATAGTAGCAGCTCCGTGGTCAACTTGCTTGGTTTGTGGTACACCAAGTTATCCGGTTCAAACGGCTACCTGCACAAGAAATAGATTTCTCAGGCTATGAGATCATGGGTGGCATCCCCAAGTTCCCGAGTGCCACACGTTCGTGTCATAAGCGCGCCGCGCATTTTTCGTTAGCAACCGCGTCGATGCCAAGAGGTCCGAAGCGATTGCTGCCAATGTGCTGTTAGTTTGGCGCCCCAACAGCTCAGAAATGCACATTCTCGTGTCATGGCGTCTAGTCACTTGATCTCGTGTGGTCCCTACCATGGGCTATCCGTTTCCATTTCGCCTCGGCGTTGAAGCCATGGTGTTGCGCTCCGCCGACCGGCGAGGCTAGACTTGCTTGGTTGGAGGCCATACAAATACAAAAGTAGCAACATCAGGTTGATGATACCATAACATGGCACAATATTACGCCTGGAGACTATCGAAATGCGACGCCGGCACCACCCCAGATAGACCCTTCCATTTGCCCGAGTGACATCAAGCTATGGATCCACTAGCGTGGGGTCTGGCTTCCCCAGATTTGCGATTGCCTGATTGAGCTCATCCGACTCATGCAGAGCGGCTTCCGTCCACGATGTTTGGATGGTTCGCAGCGAACTGGAACAAAGCCCATATGCAAACAGAAACCACTGAATTCAGAAATGGTATGCCAGTAATATTTTCATTATTTTGCGATATTAGTATGGATCAGGGTAGCTAATTACTAGGGGCTGACATTGAAAATGTTGCTATACATGTCTACTGTTTCATATCGTTCGTCTCAAAAGAATGTACTTATTCTGTGACCTTGAGAGTAGAATGGCTATTTCGCGGGAGCCCTAAATGACGAATAGCAATATGATTGCTCGTCAAGGACTGGCATATTCGTCCCGCTCTCAGTTCCAGCTGTCAAACAACAGCAAGCAGCGCAACGAGAGAGTCATACTGCTTCTGTGGATTTACATCCCCGCAACTAGAGTCACATCTGTAGATAGATGCAGCGTCGTTGCCTCCGCAGCATTCGGTCAGGGTCCCATTGCAGACTGTCCCACATGCGACGTCGGCCAATTGGGTCAGGTTAGCGTCCAGTGATTTCCCACACCAACACTGACTTCCATTCTCGGTCGCTGCAAAGCCATATCCTTTGGATTTACAGTAATTCAGACATATACTGCTTGACATGGTACCCTGCTTATGATCCTCGTCCGCTGCACCATGCAGCATCTGGCCTCCATGGTCTTTGAAACAGCCCAGGTAAGTCCAGCCATCCGGTCGCCTCTTCCCGCTTGGACTTTGGCTGGATGGTGACGTTGGACTTGGACCTGGATTTGAAGGCCCGGAAGAGCTCGAATCAGACGCCATGGTACTGCTATGATAGATTGGTGCTTCAGCTGTGCTTGCTCGGAATGTGGCTGTAGATGGTTTATCAGTATTGCTAGGAGGCAGAGCCACTGAAGTTGAAGTAGGTGGATTCATGGCTGGTGGAGGATTAGGTGCGCAAAATGTCCCTGATTTGCAATGATAGCATAACCATCCCATCCCGCACGATACCTCCTGGGCTGCTGTTTCCTTTGGAGG
Source organism: [Torrubiella] hemipterigena (assembly GCA_000825705.1). Classification (NCBI taxonomy): domain Eukaryota; kingdom Fungi; phylum Ascomycota; class Sordariomycetes; order Hypocreales; family Clavicipitaceae; species [Torrubiella] hemipterigena. The sequence continues at coordinate 1,384,974 of CDHN01000002.1, forward strand.
ACAAAACCATCCACCAGGGCAATCATCACAAGCATATCCGGTCCCTTGGCATGGGCAAGGCGCTCTTGAAGACATAGATGGCGGTACCACTGTTGAAGTGACATCTAAGTACTTCAAAGAAGAACTCTGGCAAGGGCAAGAGCCTTTGTTGCCGTTAGGGTTTGCTGCGGATGATGTAGTAGACCGACTGCCATCCTGGTAACCAGCCAGTGTAGGTGATGCTTCTGTATACAACAGTGCAGATATTGATTCGTATGACTGAGATGTAACCGAGACATAGGGAGGCATTGACGAAAAGGTATAATCTCCTGGCAAGGTAGAGACACTCAGAGGTACGGGAGTATCTTTAGAACCATCTTTGCTACTGTACTCAATGCCAGAAGATTTATCATATCCACCCATCGGATAACTTGGACTTTCCACTTGGCAAGGAATAATGAGCTCGAATATAAATCCGCCATGCTGGTGGCGAACAGAGCAGAGAGGTTGATTTAGTTGTTTGGCAGCCAAACACATGATGCCTGCAACCTGGTTCAGCAATTCTCTTAAGAGATTGTTCAATGCAATAATCTCTTTGATGACCTCTTTCCCTTGGGACAGAATACAGTCCATTGATGCTTTCAAGTCGATGGAAGCGGGTAGGCTATATTCGCCTTGAGGATCTCCGAGACTAACAGCAATGGCTGGGAGGATTAGAGGGAGTAACTGTGAGATGGGAATCGATTGCTGTTGTGCTAATTGCGATACCAACGGAACCACTGATGTTTCTTCCACCGGTAAGACTTTAATAGTCACATCTATCAGGCGAGCGGCTGCATCTGGGTCGACGCGACAGACTTGCACGACAAATGTGCAAAGGGAAGCCAGAAATTCCGGAGATGGTCTCGCCACTTGAGCAATTTTGTCTGTTGTGGTTCGTTTCTTCTCTTTTCCTGGTCCACCTGATGCTGGCTCATGTACAAGAGTTTGGAGCCTCTCAATAAGGAGTTGGAGAAGTGCAGCGTTATCTCTGGTTACTGGTACCTGGTTTGACTTAGATTGAGGCGAAAATAGCACAAAGTTGCCAACTGAAGTTGATGAGCCTCCTAATAGTCCTCTTCGAAGTTGCTGTCCTTCCGAGGATGATAGGAATTGAGAGATGTCAGAGCTACCAGTTGGGTACTTGAATGTGTGAGTAAATAGCCGTTCTTTGTTTTATCGATTTCGACCTACTGTGACTTGATTTGAAAAGTCTCTGTCTTTGTGGAATTGCCGCCTCGCTAGAACTTTGGCCTTGCTACTGTTCGTCTCTAGAAGAACCAATGTAGCTGCACTCATCAGCAAACAAGACAACCCGAAAAGCATCAGCATAGCAATCAGGCGTTGACCACCCAGTACGGGTCTTGATCTTGCTGCTTCCCAGGGATTTTCCATCATATAGCTCCGATGCGAATTCGATAAAGTGATTGGGTCAGAGGCGGAAATGCGGATAGAGCAGCGGCTCGTATAAACACACTGCGTTCCAAAAAAGCAAAACGACGTACGTTCCAAAAAAGACCAAAATTTGAGCGAATGTAGTGTTGCGTTTCAATTGTTTAAGGGGAGCTGAAGCAGAGAACGTGGATAGCAGGTTTAGTAGAAGAAAGGTAATCTTCACAAGTAGAGTCGCACTTTCCTTGTCCACTTCTGTTGGAGGAGGTTGCCTTCTATTTTCTAAAGCTGTCGAGTAGATACATTCGAATCGCAAACCAAAAAAAAATTTAAACCTCTAGATTTTCCTCCGTATAACAAAGTTTGATCATTTATTCCTGGTATCATCATCCGCTAGGTTGTCGAGTTTTGTAGACAGCTTTCAGTCTACTGCTTCTCCTCCTTGCCCCAACGTGATGTCTCGTCACCTTCTTTCCACTCATGCTCCACATAGCCGAGTTCTTCCTTGACTTTGTTAACCAGTTCCTTGGGTCCCATGTTCTTGCCAATGTTATCACTGTATAATGTTAGCCGAAAGACACGAGGAAGAATGTAACTGATAAACGTACCTAATCTTAATTGCCGGTCTGCCAGCTGCCGAGCTTAGCTTGATGACAATATTCATTGGTGTCGATTTAGTGCCCGTCCTGGTGTGTACAAAATCATTGGTTAAAAAGGTTCCCACGCCGAATGTTGGCTGAAGATTGAGCTCATCGGCAGCCTTCTTGTACAATATACACTTGTCGATGTCGAGGGAGTCTGAAAACACAATCACCTTCTTGTCCTTGATGCCTTGCTCGTCATAGTATTGGCGAATAGATTTAGCATAGGTGACTGGGTCTCCCGAGTCCTGTCGAATACCATTGAAGAGCTCGGCATAGCTCTTTAGCGAGCCATCTGGCTTTTTAAATTCGTCCTTTACGGGGACGCCTTCAAGAGGTCGTACTGGAAGGCTGAATGACTTGAGGAATTCGGGTGTTCCAAAGGTGTCGGTCAAGGCAATGGAGAGATTGGAGCCGAAGCAGTTGACCCAGTGGTGCAGCGCTTCCTCTGTGGCCTTTTTGTAGTCGTCGAAGATGGCAGCGGTGCCCATGAACCACTCGTGAGCGACGGTGCCCACAGGTGACATGTTGAAGCGCATTGCCAGATGAACATTGCTGGTGCCGGACAGCTTTCCAGGGAAGCCATTGGCTTCTGCGTCCTTGGATGCTCGTACCAGGCCGCGAAAGACGAGAGCTTGGGTGTGGTAGTCGCGTCTTCTGCGTGTGCCAAACTCGGAGGTGATGCAGCCGGCTTCTAGTAGTCTCATACCCTTTTCGTACGCTTTTTCCTCTTGACCATCGTAATTCCAGTCGGTATCCATAAATCGAAAATAGGCTTCGGAAGTGAGGGCGAGAATGGGGATTTCGTACAGGATCGTCTCGGCCCATGTACCCTTGATGCTTAGCGCCACGTCGCCGAGCTCCGAGTCGGCACCGGCCTCGCCCTCGGCATGATGGAATTGGATGTCAATCTGGTCGCGAGGGTTGAGTCGAAAATTGCGGAGAAAGTCCAGATATTCTGGGGTAAGATATAGGCACTTCGATTCGAGGAACTGGCCCTCCTCGTCAGAGAGGGAAATGTTTCCTAGCTCTGTAAGGAAACTGTTAGTGTCTGTACTATGAATACATTGGGAAGATTAGGAATGCCATACTCTGTATTTGATCGTTGAGCCAGTTGAATGCAGCCCTCGAGAGTCTCTTTTCGGGGGTGCGGTTTGTGAATGCGTAGGTAACGGGCACGTCCTTGAAGAACTTGAAGACGGCGCATTGCATAGTCAGCTTGTACAAGTCTGTGTCCAGGAAGGAGATGACCCCTTCTGGGTAAGGCGAGGAGCTGTTGAACTCCATAATTGGCGAGGATTGTTCAAAGTTGTCGCAACGTTTCCGTTTACTGTTTGTCGAAGCTGGAGAGCGGCGGACTAATGGAGGGGCAGCCGGAAGTTGGTCGTGGTGGTGGTGGAGGCGCGGCTAGCAGGCAGACACGGCTTTGATCACGAGGTGCTGCACCAGGCGAGCAATTAATAGCAGCAATGAGCGGCGAATCGGCGTAGGAGGCAGCCAAAGCGAATTGTGTTGATGCGTCACAAAAAATGGCCGCGAGCTCGGTTTTGTCGGGGGCCCTGGAGGGGCAGCGCAGTGCAAAGCTCCACAGCGGAACCGGAGCTTTTAGGTGGGCGTGAATGACGCATTTGTGCTTTGCTATGCGGCTGAGCCGGCGCGTGATGCACGATGATTGATAAGATTTTCAGCCGACGGGTAATTCATTGAGTGTTGGTGGTTCACGTGGTTGAAAAAGATTTACAGGAATTTTTTAAGTCCGTCGGAGCAGTATGCGTGTGTTTTCCAAGCTTGAGACGGACTGGATGCAGAGTGACGACAGCTGGAGGTAGTGTTGTATGTAGATCTGGCTACAGAGAGAGATCTTTCTTGTTTCAGCACTATTACAGCTCAATAAAAATTATAAATAGGTGTAGAGATTGTATAAGATTCTATTTCTAAATATATACAATTTATTTACATTTATCTCAATACTAAAAAAAATCATATTCGCCTGTGACACTACTACAGCACACCCAGCCGCCACCACCCAGTTAGTGGGGGCTTCTCTCCATTTCCTAATCGGGAGCCCGCCCCAGTAAAAAATTCTAGACAAGCAAACCACCGCCAAAAAAAAAGAGGCGGCCAACTTTTTTTTCCTCTTCTGCTATCAAACCGGCCCATCTCATCTTCAACAACGCCTTTCCCGCTCCGACAACAAGGCGTCCCGGCCAGCACAATACAGACATCATGGATGTCCACCGCTGCCGATTTGTGCCGTATCAGCCATCGGCCATCAACGCCGTCGCCTTCTCCCACCCCAAGGCAAAGTCGGGCAAGCACGCTGCTCTCGCACGCTTGGCCGTCGGCAGAGCCAATGGCGACATTGAGATCTGGAATGCCATCACAGGCACTTGGTTGCAGGAGCTAGTTATTCACGGAGGACGAGACCGCAGCATTGATGGCCTTGTCTGGGTAAACGAGCCCGATCAAGACCTCGGCGATGGACGCATCGTCATGGGCAAGTCTCGACTCTTCAGCATCGGATACACATCAACCGTCACAGAATGGGATCTGGAAACAGGAAAACCGAAAAGACACGCCAGCGGCCAGCACGGCGATATCTGGTGCATCGCTGCCCAGCCTCTGCCGCGAAACGAGGCCGCTGATGGCCAGGGCGTGAACAAGCTCATTGCTGGAACGATCGATGGCGAACTAGTCATGTATACCCTCGAGGACGACGACCTCCGCTTCCAGCGTGTGCTCGTCAAGTCCCCCACGAAAAAGTCCCAGATGGTCAGCATTGCCTTCCAGTCGCGCAAGGTTGTCATTGTTGGCTGCTCGGATAGCACCATTCGCGCCTATGACATGACCAAGGGACACTTGCTTCGTAGAATGACGCTCGGCTCCGACCTTGTCGGTGGCTCCAAGGACATTATTGTCTGGTCTGTCAAGTGCCTTCCCAACGGCAACATTGTCTCGGCCGACTCCACGGGCCAGGTCTGCATCTGGGACGGTACAACCTACACCCAAGCCCAGCGCATCCAGGGTCACAAGCAAGACGTTCTAAGCTTGGCTGTAAGCGCTGATGGAAGCACAATCATGAGTGGCGGCATGGACCGCAAGACAGCTCTCTATAAGCAAAACACCGGCGCCGGTCAGCGTTGGACCAAGGTCTGGGCCCGTCGATACCATAACCACGATGTCAAGGCCATGGCATCATTTGAGCACGGCCGCACAAGCGTCGTTGTCTCTGGAGGTTTGTCTTCTATTTCCCAGCTTTAACTCGAATCGTTTGTCTAACATAAAATTTTCTATAGGTCCCGACGCTACGCTAATCGCCGTACCTCTCAAGGAAATGGGCCGTGAAAACCATCGTGTTGTTGGAAACCTGCCCCAAACCCCTCCAGTTCTAAGCGCCTCAAAAGCTCGTTTTGTCGTTAGCTGGTGGAACCGCGAAGTTCATGTGTGGTCTCTCCGACAGACAGCATCTGACTTGCTCGATACCGAAGACGTCTCTGTCAACCAAAATCGCAAGCTTCTCAAGACAATCGTTGTAAAGGGTGACTCCAACATCGCCTCTGCAACGATCAACAATGAGGGAACGGTCCTTATCATCGCTACATCCACTGATGTGAAAGCATTCGCATTGAGCCACAACGAACCCGAGCGACCAGCAGACGTCGATGTGTCTTCTCTGCCGCTACCATCGTCACTAACAGAGTCCGGTGCTACCAGAATTCAACTCTCGCCAGATGGCAAGTGGCTGTCTATGGTGCAGAATGGCACCCGTGTTGTTCTCGCCGAGCTTGATCTCACCAACGAGGACTCCATTGTCATTTCATCACAAAAGCTTGGTCGACTTACACGGAAAATCCCCCGCTACATCTTGAACGGCGGTCTAGGCTCATACGAGCGCAATATTACACATCTTGCGTTTGCACCGGACTCTGCCATGCTGGCCGTTGCTGACTTGGCTGGGTACATGGACACATGGATCTTGGGCTCTACCGCTCGCCCGAGCACAAATGGCGATGGCCCCGAGGACGCGTCATCAGACGACAGCGACTCGGAAGATGAACAGAATGGAAACGCCAAGAACAGCAGTCAGTGGATCAGGAATCCCAAAGCTAAGCTCTTGCCCAAGTTGCCAGCCACTCCCGTTGCGCTGTCATTCTCAGAGGAGATATCCAAGACAGAGGGCTCCGAAGACGACTATACCCTCGTAGCTGTAACATCTGCATGGAACATCCTTGCATTCCACCCTCTCGAGGGATCACTTACACCCTGGTCCAGACGCCATCCAGGCAAGGCTCTTCCCGCTCCCGTTCAAGACCTTCTCGATCTCGCCAAAGGCATTATCTGGCAAGGATCACGCTTATGGATTTACGGGGTCTCGTTCCTTTTTATGCTTGACATGAGTCAAGACCTGCCCTTCGCATCTGCAGACAAGGATGGTGCCAATGGTCAACAGCTCCAACTCGGAAAGAGAAAGCGAACCGGCCATACCAGTGGTGCCGGTGGGCGCATGGAGCACGAGGGGCTCAAGCCTCAGCAAATTTTCAAGCACACCGATGATAAATGGCAGAATTTGGACGTTGACCGCCACGTCTCAGACAATGATGAGGACGGCAGCGACGACGACATGCCCGATGCCGAGGATGGCGAGCTGACGAAGCTTCGCAACAACGCAGCCGATAAAGCCAAACAAGTCACCGTGGAGGACAGCTCGGAGGGTGGCCGCAAGAAGTGGTGGATCACTTACAAGTATCGACCGGTGCTTGGAGTCGTCCCCCTGCAGACCAAGGGCGACAATTTGGAAGTAGCCCTAGTGGAGCGACCTATGTGGGATGTCGAGACCAAGGAGAGCTACTTTGCTGGCGAGGCCTGGCAGAGAAAGTAGATGATAATGAAGGGCGGTCTTGCGGCTGATGGAGACACCTCATCACCGCAGGTCCTTTTCACATGGTTGTCGGCGTTTGCTGGTTTGTAAATCATATTTGTCATGTGTATAGATGACGTTTGCGCATTTGGAAAAAGTGAGGTTTGATATGGGCACAGAATCCCTGATGTCTAGTATATAGAAGCATCAATCGATACAACATCCTTTAAATTTTACCACTGGCTTCTATACGTGATACATGGGCTACATTCTTACTGGCTCATTACTTTAAATTAGCAAGATATTCCTGAGTGTTTGAGAACACTGTTTACATGTCTTACGGCGGAAGTCTCGGTGAATACGTAAGCTCGTGCCGATTCTAAACGCACCTCACACGGTATGCGCAGCTCGTATTGCGCGGACAGCAGTGCCATAATTCATACTGTCACATATGATCCCCTTATATAAAGACAATTGGCGAGCTCGCACAATCCCGCGGCGCTGTAAGCATGTGGCGAGTCGACGGCTGACTCGCCGACACCCGGCATAAACCGGTCCTCGTGAATGTATACTACCCATTACGCGGCACAAAGAGCCTCTTGCAAGACATGAAGACTGTATTAGACGAGCTTTGATGTCCCAAGCAGCCTGTTACAAGGGCATCCAACCCTAGATACGAGCGATCCGCTATATCCCAGAGTCAAGACTCACGGGTTATTAGCTCCAAGGATCGCAGCTCAGCGCTCCTATTTGTACTATTTGGCCACATTATACGGGATCACGCAGATTACATTACTGTAGGCAAATTAAAACACAGCCTTTGGATCACCAGTGCCCAGATGACGCGGCTCAATGAAAGGCTCGGCCAGGTGGAGATGGCAGGCAGGCTCTGCCCCGTAGAACCCGACAAATTACAAGACAGCTCAGAGCATTAGTGATGGAGCTGGCGAAATAAGCTCTCCATTGAGAAATAAGAGTACGCTGCGTGGTGCGAGTCGTGTTCCCACCCTTTGGCGACTTGAGCTTAAAGCAGTGCATTAGCAAGATCCGAGGCATGGGACGCTCTGATCCGAGGGAGTCGGGGTCAGGGGACGCAGCATTTCGTCAGATGAGATTGCAGATGGCGCGTCCTTTTTCCTAACAGGGTGGTGGTGGGAATCGGAATGTTTGAGGCACAGCGGGATTGAAGCTGGTATATGTAGCATCGCGATGCGCAAAACGGAGATTTGGTAGTAGGGCCGGCTGATTACGTAGGCCACCAACACCAAGTTATGCGCGAGGGCATCGGGTTTGGGGAACCCCGGGGCAGGTTTCCGATGATTTGCATTAAATTGAAAATTTCTGCGACCAATCGTATTCGCGGCCATGGAGGCGATCTGGTTCGGTAAAAGAAGATGAAAGCAAAACGTGCGATGGAGAGTAGCAGCGAGTTATTAGCCGGGACAAGAGGTTATCAGGAAGACTGCGAAATCCGATAGGACACGCAAGATGGATGGAACTGAAGTTGGATGCCTGGTGTGTCTCTGCATTTGCATACTGTAGGATAATTTAGATTTCAGATTTCGGTAAAATAGAAAATAAATAAAAATTAAAATTAAAATGGCAAAACCAAATGTGTACTGTCTCAGTATCACTCACCACCGCCTATATCATTATGCCGCGATGTCAGTTCACTTGAGCCGACAACTACCACATAAGCCAGGAACGCAGCGGTAGTCAAGGCAAAATAGCCGCAGTGTTGCCCTTCAAGTTACGACGCCACACTTTGCCTCAAAGCTTAAGGGTATTTTACAGCGAATGGCAAAGCGTAAGATGATGATGACTACGCAGAACGAGGTTAAACAGAGCGGTCGGTGGCTGAGACGATGGAGCATAGCCAGATTTGCACCGGTCACGCCGCTGTAATGGCGCGGCTCAGCCACGTTTTTGCTAGCAGAGAGGACCCTAAGTGCGCTGAAACTGCACCGATGGGCGATGATTTAGGCTCAGAGGCCGCTGGAGCGGGAGCGCCTCGTGCTTGAAAGCTCCCTATTGGGGAAGTGGTACCGGTACTTGGGCAAGGCCGTGTAGCTGACCGGGGAAAATACAATGGGCAGTTGTACTTTTTGTGTGTATCGACACGCCAAAGGGTACATGATATACATGTACCTGCAATTATCCAGGCTGTGCTGGGTTATTAGCCTGTACTGTGATAGGCGAGCTTTGTTTCCTTTGATCAACCAGCCCGCAAAGAGAAAAGAAAAGCCTCGCATTACAATACAAAAAAGAATTAAAAAAAATACTCCAGATTCATCTGCATCTTGAAAAAATTAAAATAATGAAACCGATCATTGCAACAATCCCCCATGGCGTCCCCTTGGCCCAATCCCATTCCCGATTCCCACACTGCATACGTAGCCTGCACTACGCACCAAAAAAAGGTGAACCGTGCTCCCTCCCCCCCTTGTACCTCTACCTCCAGCTTGCGTACGCCGCATCCCACCTCGGCCCCGCTCTTTTGCAGTCTTCCGCCCTCCCCATTGGCCGGCTGGCCTTGGGTGACGCGTAAACCTCCCCTCCCAGCACTGCCAGAGGCGAAGAGGAGCACGCAGTTTTTCCATGGAGCGACTCACCCGCCGCCCATCCAGATTTTTGGCGGGTGCGGCAAACGTTACGTACGCTCCCAGTCGTCGTCCGGGCCACGCACTACACCACCACCACCACCATCTTCTCTCTTCTTTCCCCTACTTCCGCTCTCTTCCTTTTCTTCCCCGTTTACCTCCCCCCGTGCTTGACGACATCGCGCCTTGGTTCTTTTGTTTTATTTTCCTTCGCATCCGCCCCCTGCAGCGCGCATTCGCAATCTCGACAAGGCCCAGTCTATATCCGGCCTATATACGTAACGGCGCCTCACCACCAACAAAGAGAAGCATTACGCACCCCAGCGCAGCGTGGAGGCTCGTGGCGAACTCGCTGAAGCCTACGAATCACAGCTGCTGACGACAACCTCTCCCCAGCCTACATCCACCTACTTACCCTTATTACACTCAACCCGCACATGCTCGCTCCTCTAGGCTTCTGAACCGACGACGACTATCCGCTCTCGTCCCCGACTTCCCGTCCTCTTCCCTCGATATCGAAACCGTCTCAACTGCTCCTCAACACACAGTCGAGACTTCTCTTTCACGTAAAACACACACAACACATATATAGACCGATACCATGGACGGCCCCAGCTCTCCATTCGGCCAGCCTAACGCCAATGGAACATACGGAGAAGAGTGGGCTCACGACCTTCGCATCCGCTTCGAAGGCCTGCTTCGCGACAAGCGCATGAATGACCTTCGCTCTGGCAACCGTCTTGGCTCTCCCGCCGGCAGCTCGATTGCTGCTGCTTCCAACATGGGCTCTCCCGCCGGCCATACGCCGCCGTCTTACTCGGTCATCCGCAATCTTCCTATTATCCCAACCGCGCCTGAAGCCGCCGACCGAGACTCGCAAAAGTTCCGCAACCTCCTCATCAGCCTGTCTTTGACACCAACCAAATACGAAAACCCTGGTCTTCTCGACGAGGCCTTGAACACGGTCCCCCTGGATAGAATCTATGGCGAAGCAGAGGAGGAGACTCAGCTGCTCCAAGCTGCTGCTGAGAGTATGGGCGATGGTCGACGACCTGAGTGGGGATACCAGGACTGCGTTATCCGTGCGCTTCTTCGCTGGTTCAAGCGATCCTTCTTCACCTGGGTCAACAACCCCCCTTGCCCCGTATGCCTCTCTCCCACAGCTGCCCAGGGCATGACCGCCCCGACACCAGATGAGACTGCCTGCGGTGCTCTCCGAGTTGAATTATATAGATGCTCTGCCCAAAACTGCGGCGCCTATGAGCGATTCCCCCGATATGGCGACGTCTGGCGCCTGCTGGAGACCCGCCGCGGCCGCGTTGGTGAATGGGCAAACTGCTTCAGCATGCTTTGCAGAGCACTCGGCGGCAGAGTCCGTTGGGTATGGAACGCCGAGGACCACGTCTGGACTGAGGTATACTCGGAACACCAGCAACGATGGGTCCATGTCGACGCCTGCGAAGAGGCTTGGGATAACCCCCGCCTGTACACCGAGGGCTGGCGCAAGAAGATGTCTTACTGCGTAGCCTTTTCTATCGACGGTGCTACAGATGTTACCCGAAGATATGTCCGCTCCAGCGATGCTGCCAACGAGCGCAACCGCTGCCCCGAGCCAGTTATGTTGTGGATTATGCAAGAGATTAAGGAGCTCCGTCGTAGCAACATGAGCAAGGATCAACGCTTCCGGTTGGAAAAGGAGGACCAGAGAGAGGACCAAGAACTCCGTGGCTATGTCGTTGCCTCTATTGCCCAGGCTGTGACAGAGCTTGTCCCTGGTTCTCCCAACGGAGCCACCCTGACGGCTGGTCGCGTCCTTAGTGGTGCTGCCCACGATACCAAGCTGCCTGCTGAGCAGCCTGGCCGCACCAATGAATGGGTTGCCCAACAGCAAGCCCAGAACCCGCGCTACCAACCGCGAGATCCTAGCCACCGTCGCCAACTGCCTTAGAGGAATGAGCGCTCTGTCTACATACACACATATATATCACAGACAAAGCGACAACTCCTAAGCGCACACGTTTGCCACGGCCTGTCTAATCACTCTCATATACATGACTCTACCACATTAATTACGACTCACTCATCGCGTTTTCCTTTTTTCTTCCTTTTTATCACATACTCTGCAAAACAGTATTTGCATCCACTCAGCGCTCCCTCACCCCTCCGCATAGCTGAGTCTGACGATTACGAGGCTTCTCTCGTCACAAGCCTCAGCCACCTGTCGTCTTGTACATGTCCGATTTCATATTTCTCATTTGTTTCTGGATATAAGAGGGGAACAGTGGCGCATATTTGGAGATGTGCGGCCGCGGATCGGCTGACACATACTCTCTGGTTGTTTATGGACCTGGGGAGGGACCGCGGGTTGTCCCTCGCCCTGCTGGCGTTACGGATGGTTCTGTTAATATTTTTTTCATCCTTCATTATTTTACTATGTTAATTACTCTGCCGCGTTCTTTACGAATAGAGAATAAAAATTTCCTTGTCTTCGGTACTAAACACTTCGTTGTTCCTACATTCATTGGCTTTGGTTTGATAACACTGCCCGGTTTATTCCGTAACCCTGAGAGGCTGAGTATGATAGTTTCCTCTTCGCTTATGGTTCAATATTGTGCTTTTTGGCAAACTCTTGGCCCACCGTATCCATCTCGGCACTCGTCAAGGTATCCTGGTACGTGCTGCTGCCTTCCATGGCGAGGCTGAGGCATGACGCGGCAACGTTGGCGTTTGGAATCGTCGGGAGAGCAATGGCAAATTTGAGAATGCCCAAGAACATCTGCTGTGCGTAACCTATAGGTCGGTCTGACGCCGTAATAAAACCCGGTTTGACTACGAATGCCTGGAGCCGGTCGCTGTGCTGGCGGCCGTACGCAAGTGTTTTCCTTTCCACTTCGCCCTAGGTTCATCGTGTTAGTTTCACATAATGACAATAGTGGCGTAGACTGTACTCACTCGCAACACGCTGTAATCACCCATTATCCATGGCTTCTTAGCCGGATCGCGGGCACTGTTGGAGCCACTCATGTATATAAACTTGACGGGCTTTTTGCCGGCAGGTCGAGGCGCAGATGTAAGGACATCCAGGCTCGCCACGGTGTAGTCGTAGCAAATCTCTCGAATTGTCTCCTGTGACATTTTCTTCAGGTCTCTAGGGAGAACGGCGACTGTCCTGTTTTACATATCAGTGATCTACATACTATTTTCACGGGGAGAGTACGGCCACACGTACCAGATACAGGCATCGGCGTCGAGAAGCTCCGCCTTGGCCTCTTTGGAGTAGTTCTTAAAGTCAGGAATAGTAAGCGCCTTGAACTTGGAGGGATCAGCGCCAGGGAGAAGCTTTTCAGGCACTTTGCTCTCGCGGCGCGCAACACCAACAATCGATGTGATGGTGGGGATGGACAGCGCCTGTCGAATGACTTCGGTGCCAACAAAGCCTGTGGCGCCAACAACGAGAATCTTCATGATGTTGTAGATTGCAGTAGAAGGGATGTATAGATTAAATCAAGATGCATGCACAAAATACAGATGGGCAAGATGGGCGTTTATAAAAAAAAATCTATGTTTTAGCTCTGATCTAGTGTGAGGCTGCCGCTATCTCCGCAAGCTCCGTCTGGGCTGCTGTATATGTCCGGATTGGGGAGACACACAACAGGCTGGCGGCACAAGGCACCGAAATAGCTAAGGTATCTCGGCGAGTTTTGAATCATAATTACATCCTCTATTGGACAAGCCTTGTTTCGCAGCTGTGATGGTACTATTTTTTTATGGCTTGTGCACAGCCTGTGTGTGTGTAAGCAACCAGCCAGAAGCCTGGTTGGTGCTTGACGCGCTCCAGGTCCCCTCCAGGCTGCGGCGCCCCGCTGAGAAGCGCGACCACACGCGACGGGTGCCACCTGCCAGCCACCGCTCACGCATCGAACAATCCGCACACTGAGACACTTCAATTAAACCGCACCTATTCACGTCACTACCGATTTTGCACCCTGCGGTTCAAATATCGTCCTCTTCCTCCCTTTGACCCCTCGGTCAACTACTTCCTCGCTTCGCTTCATCTTCTCAAACTCCTCAATACTCAGCTTTGGCAACGCACTAATACCATCATCGCCTCTTCTACTGCATCAACACGCGTCCAACTCTTTTCTTCACTACCAACCAACACATACATCTTAACAATGGCTCTCAAGCGCAAGCGATCAATGTCCGAGATGACCTCGTCTACCGCATCGTCGCCATTCAGCTCTCCCCTCGGCCAAGACTCCATCATGCTCAACTTTGGCCCTCGCCCATTCGCTGCACCAGCCCATCTCAACAGTCGCACAATGAAGCGCTTCCGCGATTCGCGCCCCTCAGAAAATGAGATTCACCGTACGTTGAGCTCGATCTCCTAAGGTATTCTGTAGATTTGTGCTAACTTATACGCTTCAGAACGAACTCTCAACATCCTCTTCCAAGCGCAGCAGCAGCAGTCACAATACCCCGAGTCTGTCTACGACGCAGCTCAATCGCCAACACCTGTTGTCGAGTACCAGCCGCAGCAACAGCAACAACAGCAGCAGTCCCTTCATAGCTTCTGGAACATCAATTCCAAGCCAACGGCCACAAACACATTCGAAGTGCAGCAGACAATGTCCGGCACAAGCTGCGAGGACTGCGGCGCCAACCTTGCTTCTGGCTCTACCGGTGACGGCATGGACGTTGACTCCTTTGGTCAGACTTCTACAGCCTGTTCTGCCTGTGGAAAGTTTGTCTGCTTCAGCTGCTCCGTAAGCAACCTTGGTGAGCAGAACCGATGCTTACGCTGCGCAAAGCCTGGCGCTTGGCCCGAGACGAATGGCTGGTCCCATTCCATGTTTTAAGTTGTGATGAAAACTGGCATTTATCGTATATGGGGGGTATTGGACTACTTTTGCAAGGCGTTTTGGAAATGGTTTTACTTTACATATGGCGTTCCAATCAGCGGGGTTTGATGATGATTTCATGTCAATTAAGTTTATATTTATTCAGCGTTGCCTAGGCACTATCAAAGCTTAAGGTGGCGTAAATTTCAAAGCAGACAACAAATCAATGTTGGTTACCAATCATTCTTGACTGTGACGGATTAAACCCATAGCCGCCATTCATTTCTCCCGATTTTAAATTAAAAGATGTAATTCAACGTTTACAAGGAATTTTTGCCCCCTAAGAGGAGCGAGTTCGTACCAGCAAACGTTGTTTAGCCACGGCGGCGAGTAGCAGGGCTCTTCTTGGGTGTTGCGCTAGAAGCACCAGCAGCCTTGCCCTTGGCCTTGGCGGGAGCTGCCTTGCGCTTGCCTTGGGCCTTTGCGGAGGGTGCGTTCCAGTAGTAGACCATCTGGGAAGCGAGAACCAAGTTGAGGGCGAAGCCGGCAATGAATCCGTAGAGAATAAGTTTGTCATCGACTTCCTGGAGGGTGGTGAAGATGCGGGAGAGAGAACCAGCGAGGTAGTTGAAGACCTTGGAGAGTTTTAGTACCGTGATATACCTCCATGGTAAAAGGGCAATACATACCGTGAAGGCGCTGAGCTGGCCAGTGGTGCCAGACTGGAAAATGGCAACGATTTGGGGAAGCTTGCTGGCAATGCCGAGAACTCCAGCAACAGCCTGGAGGTAGCCGAGAGTAGCCATGTTGATGGAGTGTCCGGTGAAGAGAAGCGTGGCGGCGGCAGAGAGAAGACCAATGAAGAGAGCAGCAAAGGCAGACTCGCCCGAGTATCTGAGGATCAAGACGGAGATGATGACGTTTTGGGCGAGGATCAGGGCCGTCTCGCCGTACGTGCTGAAGGGGAACTCATTGCGGTAGTTGTAAGCAAGAGTGATGAGATAGGCGACGGTCTCGAGCAGGTACGAGAGGAAAGAAATGCCCTCTGCGGACTGGGAGTTGACGAGCTTCAAGATCTGGGGGACCTTGACAATGGAAGAGGCACCGATGATGCCAATGCCAAGACCCTTGCTGACACCGTACTTGATGCACTCGACATCCTCAATGTTGATGTCGTTGATAAGCGACTGGTAGCACTTGTCGCCAATGATGGAGATGCCTAGGTCCTTGATAGGACCAGGGAGGTTGTGTGTAATGGGCTGAAGAATCGATCGAACGGCGTCCATGGTGCAGATGTTGTTTGCGGAAGAGCGCAAATCGAAAGTGTGTTGAGGAAAAGGTTGTGTTTTTAAAGTTGAAGAAGAGAAGAAGAAAATATTTGATGCAAAGGAGTGTGTGTGGCCAGTCTGGTCCTGTTCGTTGCAAGGGTTTTGCGCTGTGCTGTGTGGGAAAGCTCAACGCGACGTGGTGTTTTACGAGAGGAGCTGTCCCGAGCTTGCTTGCGCCAACAGTGGATTTAGGGGGGGAGAGGGGCCGCCCGTTTTGGCACATGCTTTCAGTGGGTTACCCCAGTTACCCTACAGGCATTTTTGTCAATGGAATGTAGCGGCGCTAGTGCTGTATGGCATGCTATTTGTTGAGAAGATTAGCGTGATTATGCTTTGAGACTGTTGATGATATTCTTTGTATTTCTTTGTCTTTGTTAAGGATGTTCAATCCTCTCTGTCGTGCTTCTGTACTGTGCTTTGCCTTGTTCGTGTTAAAGGCAACAGTGTAAGTTAGTATTCGGCATGGCCCGCTAACCTAACTGCATGGAGTACAGTACGTACACATGGTCTCCCGCGGCCCGCCCCAGAACGATACGTTTAGTTTGTTAGATTGCCATCTCGTCTCTATCCGCCTCATCTGGTTGCACAGCATCCCATCACTCCATCTAAGCGAACCATTTGTCTCTCTGGCCTGTAAAAATAGGAAGCCTTATTTCCCTCTCGCGTGTTGCGCCCGGCCGCCGCATTGGGCTGTGCGCACGTGTCAAGCCGTGACTTGACCGGACTTTTTGTTTGCCTGCCAGCTGCCAACCAGCCGCCAGCCGTCAGCCCAGCCCAGGTGCCAGCGCAAGGCAAACCGCCGCCACCGCATGATCCACCGTCTTCCCT
Source organism: [Torrubiella] hemipterigena (assembly GCA_000825705.1). Classification (NCBI taxonomy): domain Eukaryota; kingdom Fungi; phylum Ascomycota; class Sordariomycetes; order Hypocreales; family Clavicipitaceae; species [Torrubiella] hemipterigena. The sequence goes on from CDHN01000002.1 coordinate 1,401,480, forward strand.
TCTTACGAGCTGCCTGGCCTAAGCGATCTTGGAAGAGCTATACCAACCGTGCCTCTGCTGATATATCATGTGTACTATGTTTTGCGTCATATAGCAGGACTCTACTCCGCGCATCTTCTCGTCCTTGGTACCGGTCTTGGCTCCGTAGCCTGCCCCTCCTGTCTCACGTCAAACTACAACGCCGAAACTTGGAAACCGTCCCCCGCTATTGCTCAACACCACCGCCTTTTCAGCCTCCAGCCTCGCAATTGGCTTCTCGACATCACAACCACCGCCGGCCGTCGAAATGGTGTCATCGGCCAATTCTGAAGCGAGCCCGGGTGCGGTTATCCAATATGCCTACATGTTTGAGGAGAACAAGCGGCCGACGAAGCAGCTCGATGCGCTGCTTCGTGCCATTGCTAGATATATCGTATGTCGATGACGAGAGCACACCGCTTAGTCTTATCATTCCAGAAAAATGAGAATCGGGTTCCTAACATGTGTATAATGTAGGTTATCGAGCTGGGGGACAGGCAAGAGTTGCAGTTGACGCCCCGAAAGCTCGCCGCGTTTTACAAGGCCGTCGGCGGTGATTATGATTGTAAGTTTGCAATGACAATCTTGAGTAACAGGAACAAAATAACTAATTCACATTGTCACTGTAGCGATCTTTATAGAAATGCCCGAAGCTTCCATCTCCTATATTTGGCAAGTGACCGGCTGCCAACACAGTCTTCAACCTGGCGATAACGACTTCAAGCCGCCGACAGTTCCGGCATTGACACCTCGTGGATTTTCGCGATGGGAATCCGTGGAAATCTTGTTGGGGCCTGAGGAACATGTACCGTATATGCAGTTTGCAGCCAAGAATTGGGATCTGAGGCATCCAGAAACTGGCGAACGGTTCCCCGCTGACCTGCCAGCTGACGTCTTTCCTCGTACACCTGACGTTGAGGTAGACCTTTGGCATCAAAACTGTGGACGGCGGGTTGCCCAAGAGGCTGCAAGAGAAAAGGACGAATCTATGCGCAGGGCGAGACCAACCGAGCCGACTGAGCCTCGCTATGGTCGACCCTCGGCGCATAGCGCGACGCCGCCTGGACGGCCACGATCCGACGATTCCGACTACTTTGGGAGATCGGCCTCCTACACACATATACCAGAGCGACAAAATGCTACGCGGGCACGGCATTCACGCTCTCCAGAAAAGTCGGCAAAGCGAAGTCCATCAGAGGAACGAGCCAGGAGACGCAGCTTTTCTGACTTTTCATCTATCCCGCGACAAGAGGAAGAGCGAGAGAAACCACTATATGACCAGACATACCTCGATCCTTCCGATCGCAGGCCACCACAGGGCCGGCGCAACAGCCATCCCCGACGATATTCTACTTCTGAGGACGAAATCCATCTACCGGCAAGCATGTCTGATCGCAATAGGCGTCGCCATCGCGGTACATCACCACCTATACCTTCGATTCGTCGCGTGGTGCCACCCGCTGATGCGGGCAGCAAATCTACACGACCCATCAGGACTGATGTTCGTTCAGACGATGCAAGGCGGTCTACTGGATTGAGTCCGCTGGGCAGTCTGCGACATAAGCTCAGTGAAACGGTTTCCAGTATTCTTCCCAATGGGTTGGCCTCAGATCGATCAAAGCCAGCATCACGCCACCACGCTAGCAGCGAGCACCTTCGTCCAAGACGTAGCAAAGAACAGTTTACATCATCGCGTCTCAGCAAAAGCTACTCTGATGTAGATACCGATGACGAAATAGTAGACGATCCTGCAGATGAGCTGCGACGTCGCCGACGAAAGGCTACGGAGGATAAGGCGCGAGACAGTGATCGCGAACGGGATCGATATAAAGACAGAGGAGATCGAGAGCGCGTGAGAGACTCGGACCGCGAGCGTGATAGCGACAGAGATCGAATGCCTCCACGAGACCGACAACGCACTCGACGACCTGACCCTCCACGAAGAACCAGTAGCCACGCAGATGCAGATCGGAGACGGGATGCGGGACCCTGGGATATGTCTTACAGGGATCGTATGAAGGAGGAGAGACGAAGGTGGGACAGGCGGCCGTCGGCAGACGACGAAGTGGACATGGCTACCAGTGCAATGCCCACTGGGAATAGGCGATACCCAGAGCCAAGCTATTCGTGACGATGGGGCATATGACTTTTTTACGACATGAAACGATGCAATGATGATGGTGAGGCAGCGAGTCAGACTGATCTCGACGTGCACAGTTAGAGGAGCCGTTTTGCCTTGCGGCGAGCGTTGACTCGCTAGAGTATGAAGCAGCAACGAAGAGATGCCGTTCGGCACATGAGCTGAGGCGCGAGATAGCATCGGCTCCGGGCTTGGCTATCGGAGCGGCAGCTGGCACAGGGGGCTGGCCACGTTTCGATGGCCCTGGGTGCGGCATCTATTTTCCCGGCCCTAACGACAAACCTGTGATGCCATGGATGGAAGAAATGGAAGAATATGCGCCTTTGGAGGTGTGTGGTTGGCTGGCTATTTGCCGGAAACTGCAGATCCGGTAAACCGGGTCAAAGTCGAGCTCGCGGCTCCGGCAGGCAGATGGTACGGCTGCCAGGGGACGAAGCTTGGCTTAACGATGCAGATGCATAACAAAGGGGGCGTTATTTTGTACATATTTACGAATTCAATATGACCATACAGTTCCATTCTACATTCTATGCCGTCTACGTAACTTACTGTCACATCTTATAGCTGCAGTGGTTTTTAATACAAAGGAGCCTCCCAAAGCGGGACCCGTTGGGGGCACCCGAATGGCACGATGATGATGGTCTTGCCCACCATGCATGGCTCGGGGAAGCAAACGAAGAAGGGCAAAGGAACAAGCCAACAGCCAACAGGCAGTGGGTCGTGTGTTAACTTAGCAGCAGGGAGCACTGTTGGCATACTGTACTGTACTTTGTAATGAGCTGAGGTGCTCTTCTGGTGCTGCTACTGTAGTAATTTATTATGGACCCGTAGCGTAAGACTAGTGGTGCGTGCGGCGGCGGCAGATGAAGAGGCTGACTGACTACAGTAGAACTGGCATGGAGGAGTTTCGGGATTGGCAGCAAAAGGATTGGGGATGGGACAAATGACGAAGGGCGGCGAACCCAAGACGAGGAGGAGTTGCCAAGACAGAGGGTTGGATCCCAGTAGAACAAAGACAAGAAGAGGCCTGACTGGCTGACCCCCTCAAAAGAAGAGACAAATCAAGAAATCGATAGTGTCACGCCGAGAAATACTGCACAGCGCTGTGGTGTGAGTGAGTGAATGCGTATGGTGTGAGCCGTGCAAAAAGTGGCGCTCCCTGTTTATCTGCGTGTTTGGCGATGGTGTTTGTACTGCTTGCTGCAGGTCATTAGCGTCGTGTGTGTGGCGGCTGCTGCAGGGCAAGGGAGGAATTCCCATGTCGCGAATGTGATTGACGCTGGGGGAACCAGGGCCACTGAGGAATTAATAATTACAGGGCACATGTGCTGCAGTTCATTTAGCAGCAGCAGTAGCAGCACGCACTCTGGTTGACGTGGCCTACATTTTTACAGGGCCAGAAGCCTAGAAGTAAAACGCCTAACAAGAGAAGAAGCACAAACAAGAAGCTTACTCGGGGCTGACATGCAGGGCCGCTTGCCCACCAGGCCTGCAGAGGAAAAGGGCGGCGAGGTTACTCACTAAAACGCTACGGTAGCGTCAACGATGGAAACATGCAACAGTGCTTAAAAGCTAAAAAATGGGGGGTGGATGACGAACTGCTGGGGAAACACAGGCTGTCTGGTGGGTGGCCAACAAGAAACGGGCGCTGAACCTAGGAGGATGCGAAAAAAGAAAAATGCAAAACAAAGAATGATTCTGAATAGCAGTTACATACTACTTTTTTGTTCTGTTATCTATTTGCTTTTGCGCTAAGTCTACTTAGTTGATTTGCTGGTGGCACGATGTGTGCATGTGTGTGCTTGCAGCAGTGTCGTATCACCGGCCACTGTAATAGGCGGCATCTGTACTGCTGCAGTTCTTCCGTTCAGTCACTGGTTGTGGGGGTGTCGATGCCAGGGGCTCCACTGGTTGCGCAGCCACTCAGGACGCAGCACAGCGCCATCCGGGTCGATGGCGAGCTGCGTGTGAAGAATGAATGGATGAAACGGGCGGTGGCGGATCGGGGCGCTGGCTGTATGCAGGAAGAGAAAAAAAAAAGAATTGGACAGGATGGAAGGAAGGATGAAACCAAGGAAGAAAAAAATAGATTGGAAGAGTAAATCAACACCAAACACAGGGAGTACTAACCAGAGTGATGATCACCCTCACTACTCCATCTATATCATCTATCTATCTGCCTTGGGCGATATTCGGCCCCTAGGAAACTCTATTCCCCTCCGGCCCCCCTTGCCCTGGAGATGGCTTTCCCCTGCTCGGCAGTCTTCCAGAAAACTGCACCACTATTACTTCGTGGACTACCAATTATGCCTAACCTACTAACTGCTGCGGCTTACTTTGTATGCTTACCCTCCCACTGGGTCCCCCCGGTTGTAGCCCACCCACCCCGCTGCCGGCTTTTTGTCCAGCGGACGTCGAGTACCAAGTAAGACTGGCTGCAGGGCTCTCCATCCGCTAACGGGGCAATTTACAGCGGCCTTCTGGGGGGATGGGGACCGTAAACACCCGACCAGGGGTGGCCGTGGCCATAGTGGGTGCATGTCACTGCCGCCCGGCACCTAAGACAAAAAAGAGGGCAGCCACCCAAAAAGGTACCAAGCTGCTCTGCTGTTGCTGCTGCTGCTCACAAGTGAGACAAGTCGCCTCTTCTTCAACGCGTCCGCCCTTCCTTCTTCTCCAGATAATCCCACAGCAGCTTTGCATTCTTTGCTCTGACATCCTCCTCCTCTTGCACTGTTACTCCAACATCGCCAGCAAGCACTCAACGTCGCATAGCCTCCAACCCTCGCTGTATTACCCTTGGTAGTAATACAACCTGGCCACGGCTTCAATCCCGGCTCACGTCACCGCCACCTAAACTAGGCCTGCCCGATAAGCATTAACAGCCTCAAGGCACCCGCTGCTTGCCGCCTAAAAAAGACTCGCAGTCCGCACTCGCCTGACATTTTGGTTTCTTTGTTCGCAACAAGTTACGCAAGTGGCTTCCGATAGATTCTTCCTTTTCTTCGCTCGACCCATTTTCAACAGCGCTAGATCAACCGCTGTAAACCACTCAACAAAAAACCAACAACCAACACAACACACACCAACTCAACACCGCCAAGATGAAGGGCCGCTCTGTCGACGAGATTGTCTTTGACCACATGTTCCCCAAGCCCAAGGTTGGCGAACCCCAAAACTTCCAGGCTTTCCTCCAGCGTCACCTCATCCCCGAGGTCCGCCAAGAGACACAGTCCTTCTATGGCCACCTCGACACCCAGGAGGCCAAATATCCCGGCCTCGACTACTCCCACCCTACCCATCGCCTCCGCCTCTCCCGCTTCACCTGGCACCGCCGTGTCTTCCGTGCTTTCGACACTCTCGGCCTCACCAAGCACGAAATCGCTACACTGACCCGCTGGGAGGGCACCAAATGGGCCAAGGAAAAGTACGAGAAGGAGCAGGGCATCGTCATCCGCGATACCACCTCCGACGGCTTCCCTAACTGGGTTGAGCCTCCTCAGACTCTCCGCCCTATCCGCCCTCGTTCACAAGTTAGAGTCACAACCACTGTTTACACCACAAGACGCCATGAAGACGACAGCGAGGAGGAAGAGGAAGACGAGGATGAAGAGGACGAGCGCCCTATTGAGGAGAGCGACGGCGAGCTTGATGGTGTTGAGCCTGCCGAGCGTGCCCGTGCTGCTACTCCCAGACGCGAGACTACTGCTGAGCCTGCCTCGGTCGACGAGGAGTGGGAGCAGTGGCTCAAGAACGCCATTGAGTCGGGTGAGCTCACCGTGCTCACCGAGCAGATGACCCAGCAAATCTTCCGTGCCTCATCTGGCTCATCGCTGATCCCTGCCGCTCTTATTCCCCAGGAGATGCTTACCCTCGCCCGTGCTGGCCAGTGGACGGAAATCCCCGACTTTATGCACCCCATGCTCCGACGTGCCATCCGCGGCGAGAACCCTGTCCCTCGCAGCATGGATGGGCCCATGATGGCCTACACGTCACGCAACCAGCTCTCCGCCGATTCGCCTGCATCCCGCGTTCGCATGGCTAGCGGCCGTCGCCCGTACTCGGATCTTCGCTTCGCTGCTGGCGGCGCTACATCTCAGACCGCCTAAAAGTTATCTACGCCTTTTGGTTGTCATGCCAAGCTATCTCATTTGCGTTGGCAATCTCTCATCGACAGTGTGCGCCGCTGCTGGCAGACAAAACACACACACGACCAACACTTTTATTACTTTTTATTCACCTTTAAAAGCTGCTGAATGTCGCTTTTCAAACCTGCACATTATTCTCTTACTACAACTTTTGCAACGACTTTTGCTGGCATACAAGCCACATTTCCATCCATCGCGTATTACAGCATCAACACGACACGCTTTATTTTATTCTTTTTTTGGGTTAGAAGATCCCTCTCAAGTTGGTTATTGGCGTTTTCTTTTTGCTATTAAGGTTGGGGATTGTTTTGCTTTGAAATGCACTGGCCGCGACTATACATGCTACCACTGGGCAGCGGATAGACGATTCGTTTCTTGTTACAGAAAAGGCTGAGTGTCTTTTCTTTTCTTTGTCTTTCTCGGAGTTCTTTGCTCTTTTCGGTCGTTAAATTTTTTGGTTTTCCCTCTCGGCGAGGATGATAGATATCTGAATGATTACTCATTTCATCTCCTTAATCTGCAATCGAACTACTCGTCTTCTTGTGAAGTGTTTTGAACCAAATGAATATGAAAAAGAATTGTCAAGTTAATATCTACCGTTACAGTAACAGACAGGAGGAATATCGTCAAGAAACGCCATGCTAAAATATACAGCCAAGTGACTAAATGCAACAGGTGCACCCTTTGGAAAGGTGCCACTCCTTTCACCCACACCGTAAAACGCCGTCATGTATAAGAAACAATGGAGAAAACGAAGAAAACAAAGAGCAGTGTGGGCCTGAAAACTACAGCCAGACTCTGCTTTTCTTTTGCTTTTGCGTAGAATGCCTTACTTTTCCGGCTCGAGATGGGACCACTCGGGAATGAGGCGGATTTGCTGCCACATGAACTTCTCGAGCTTGGTCGCCGATTTCGCATAGGGCGTAGTCTCGTTGTTGTACTTGCGGCAGTTGTTGAAGACGAGCTGGGCATCGTAGATGAACTCCTCCGGAGTCGCGTACTGGTCTGCCTCGAGCTTGTTCTCCATGGTGCTGAGGTCCATGGGCTCCTTGATGACCTCGTAGTAGTCTGCGACCTCGTCGCGGTCGACGGGCACCAGGAAGGGCCACGAGGCATTGTGATTCTGCAGGTCGTTGAGCAGATGCAGCAGCTGGTTATAGTTTGGTCCGTGGCGGGGCTGGCGCGCGAGCTCGTCCATGTCCGGAGACCACCCTGAGGCGCGAATGGCCGGGATATCGAGCGGGTTAATCTCCTTGATGCCCGTCTTCCACTCCTTGGGGGGCTCGTGGACGGTGTGCGACTTGGAGTAGGCGCGGATCTTGGCCTGGACGCACTCCTTTTGCTTGAGCAGCATGCGCTGCGCCTCGAGGTACCGCACGCGCGGCAGCATCGAGCACTGCATGATGGTGCCGCCCTCGTAGTCCTTGATGTAGCCCATCCACACGCTGTGCGCGAGCGAGATCTCCTTGGTGAACCCTTGCTTCTTGAAGTAGCCGATGGCGCCGTTGTCGGCGTACGTCAAAAAGTGCATCACCGGGCTCGTGGCCTTGACGTAGTCCTTGAGATGTGACATGAGGTATGAGCCGTAGCCCTTGACTTGCTGGTCGGAGCTGATGGCGAAGAAGACGATTTCGGCAAACTGGCGCGCGCGGAACGGGCGGAATGTCACGCCCCCGACGACCTCGAGTGGTTTCTTGACGATTGCGATGGATATGTGCGTTCGGTCGTACACTAGACGCGCAATGTACCCCTTGGGCATTTCGGGCAGCTGGCGCTGGAAGATGCATTTGAGGCCTGTCAGCACAATCAGCGACTCGCGGTCGCCGTCGTTGTTGACTACGCGGAATTCGATCTCGCCGTTTCGTTCTTCAATGGCTGCAGGCTGGATTGTGCGACAGGTTAGTTATATATGATTCAGCGTGGGAGAATGCATCCTTGGCCTACCTTTTCGGGGAACGGTATGCGCTTGAGAGGCTGGGCTGCGGGCTTCTTGTCGCCATCGGCTTCGGCGCCGTCCTTGTCATCAGGCTTGGTCTCTTTGACGTCTGTGTCGTTTTCATCGCCATTTTCGGTGCCATTGGTAGTGCCGTTTTGTGTGGGATTGTCTCCATTCATCGTCTCGTCGCCGTCCTCGCTGGGCTTGTCGCCGTTGGTGTGCTCGCCGTCGGTAGGTTTCTCGCTCGCATCGCCGTTGGTTGCTGGCTGCTCGGTAGGTTCCTCTGATCCGCTATGCTTGATGCGTTTCGGGGCTGCTGGCGACGTAGGATCCTCGGAAGCTTTGCGCTTTCCATCTGGAGGTGTCGAGGTTAGCAAAAGGTGATACGAGGCGTGGCGCGTTCAGCAGCCAACATGCGTTGGGCGGGGGGATTGGCCACTCACTTTCTTCCTTGACGTCGACCATGTCGGCGACTGGGTCGGGCGTGGGCGACATGGCTGAAGATGGGCACGCTGCTGTGCCCTTTTTTAATTGGCCGTGTATTGAATTTCGCTGCGTCGTCGCGAACGTTTTTTGGCCGTGGAGGAGGAAGCTGAGTCGAGAGTGGTAGTCGGCTCCGATCGCTTGGAGAAGACAAGTGGGCCCGATCCCCTTGCTTACGTTATGCACCGGCGCGACTGGTGAGTGGGTGAGCGCTGGGAAGACCACGCATGCTTTAAGTGGCACGTAGCTTGAAGCCACTCTGCCAGCTCCCCTTTGCGCAACTACGACGTCGATACACCACCGCACCGCTGCCCGACTCACGCCGCATTAATCTCACAATTGGCCCATTGGAATCGTAACAGTCATCTGCACTTTGAATCGAGGACAACCCACAGCCCTCGACCTACCCCCCGTCCCCCATCTCTTGTCCTCAACCTCCTACATGGATTCTTCGCTACACGAGGTCTGGCAAGCTGCGTCAGGCAACCCATTCCACCCATCCATCAGCAAGGACAGCCAATTCTACATTTCCTTCCTTCTTCTGTTATTTGGAATCGCCGTCACTGGTGTTTTCGCTCTGAGTATGTGGTGCACTGTCTGCTTGCGTGCTCTGTCCATTGCAACTAACCTTTACCTTCGCAGACCGATCTTTTGCCAGTGTCATCGCACTCGGTATTCCCGCTTCGCTAGCTATTGCGTATGTTTCCAATTATACACCCGCTACACCATCTTCCGCTAACCAATTGATAGATTCGGAGTTGTGTATATGTTCTGTGCGGTCGGAGTCTACGTCTAAGATACCCCTCAACCCTTCCCTTCCCTAGATTCGGCACGACCCCGAATATTGTACAATAGTTGAACGCGAGAGATACAAAAAAAGAGGCTTCTACTACGAGCCAGATACACATGATTTTATAAACAAAAGTTTCACACCAAAAAACACATAACCACATACCAAAAATTCAGACACACTTCAGACATCATGGTCCAGGAACCGAAGCCCATCTTCCGGGCCGTGGCCACGTCAACACGACCGCTTTACCAGCTTTTACGATGCATTAACTTTTCACCAAGAGTGCACGTTCAAATTACAGAGGACGGCATTCGATTCGCGGCAGACCACGCCCGCGTTATGCAGGGAGTGGCCTTTCTGGACAAAGCCCTCTTTACATCCTACACTGTCAATCTACCGGAACCCGATGATGATGCCGATACTGCAGAAGTATCCAGCTTTCAAATTTCGCTGTCTTCGTTTTTGGAAGTCTTGCAAATTTTTGGTGCCGTTGACGTTGCTACTCGAGCGCAGAAGGCGGAACAGGATCCGTATAGAAGTAATATACGAAACTACCGCCCAGATGCTTTCAGCAACCAAACGCTAGGCATTTCGGGGACGTGCAGTCTTGTGTACGGAGAGACTGGTGATCCCTTTAGAGTTACTATCGAAGAGTCTGGCGTCAAGACTACTGCCAGTCTCAGCACCTACTTGCCCGAGAACCCGGAAGACATCCCGTTTGATCGCGAGGACCTCTGCTTCAAAATCATCATGCCGTCGCGGTCTCTTCTTGATTCCCTCTCCGAGATATTGCCAACAGCCCCGATTAAACTTGCGTTGACGGCAACCAAGACGAGCCCATATTTGACTTTGGCTGGCCGAGGAGACCTTGGAAGCTCTGGCGTGGACTTTGCACGCGGAAGAGAGATCTTGGAGACGTTTAGCATCCGAGACCGGTGGTCACAGACATTCAAGTTTGATTTCATCAAGAGCTCGACGGAAGCCATGAGAATTGCGACCAAAGTGAGTCTACGAGGAGACGGACAAGGCGTGCTAAGCCTGCAGTTTATGGTGGATATGGAGGGTGGCAAGCGAAGCTTTCTTGATTTTCGCTTTGTGCCCTTTATTGCACAAGACGAGGACGAGGACGATGGCGACGACGCTGCTGCAGGTAGCGATGCGGATAACAGTTAATCGGATGCTAAAGCTAAATATACATGATTTGTTCACGTCTTACTGTGTCGCCGTAATTGATCTGTGTGACCGACTCTTACTCAGTGACTGACTCCCTTGATAAGGCTGCCTGCCCGGCTGCTGCTCCAACAACGTCAGGAGACCAGCCATGCAGACAAAACACTGTCACTTTGAATTCAGGGTGAAACAGGCGTTTCTAGCGCAGCACCAGGCACAGGCACCACCCGATTGTGTGCGCCCTGGCGAAGCGTCATGGCGTGGATGTCAGACATGCGCAGCGGCACTGGAATGCAGGAGGGAGGCAAGTAATGGGCCAAGCAATAGAGTAGGCGGGCTTGGCAGGGTCAAAGAGGGAAATAAATAAAACTTGCGTCGCACTCTAGGCAAGAAGGATGGCTAAGTCTGGCAATAGGAGTATCCTTTGTTTGCATTGCACCACCTCAGTGAGACGACATTATAAGCAGAGTGTTTGCGGATGCAACTGTGGCTATAAGCGCAAGACGCCAGATCTCACAGAGACCAACGACGGACAAGAACAAAAAATCCCAGTGGAAGCAGGTTTCAAAAATCAAACTTCAATCGAAACAAAATAGAAACACATACAACCAGACAAGATGATGGAACCAATGAGAATGGAGGAGGTGACGAGCTATACGGAAAAGGCGACCTTGGCCACGCAGTTTCGCGATGCAGAGACGCTGTCGTGGTCCACAGCCTTCATCGAGTCCCTGAGTTCCTGGTTCACAATGTGCTTGGGCCAAAGAAACCACAGCTACTCGGAAAAGACGACAGACACGGCACGGCCGTCTGAATCGATGAGAGCAGACGACTTTAATCTTCACCACGAGCCTCTGTTGCAAGCAGCAAGTATGCCGCGGATGCCACAGCACGCAGCGTCTTCCTTTCTCAAGACAGGGACATCCCGAGGGATGAGAGAAGCCAACGCCATTCTATAGCCCAGATGCTATTTTTACATTTTTATTTTCTATTTAGAGATGGGATTGTTTTGCGGATACGGCCGGGGCAGCCGAGGCTTGAGACGAAGATAGCATATTGTTTGGCGTTTTATGGCAGCACTTTGACAGTGCCTTTTTGGGAAACTGGCCGATCCAGTGTTCTATTTTGTTTCTTAGCAGGCGTTTGTAATATTTTTTTCTCGTTTCATCTATTCTATTTTTTGCATCTATATTAAACAAAGCGGCACTTGGACGTGAAGGATATATTGCCCGAGCTGATGGCGATGAGGCGGGCACGGATGGGCCAAAAATAGCCCTGAGGCTTCGGCAGCGACAGAGCGCAGGCGCCCCAAGCAACTCACTAATCCCCGGCCAGACACACACAGAAGAGAAGACTCACTAACTTATGGGACTAAAAGACAGGGCGACGCAACGCAAGGCGAGTGGAGCAGCGGAGAAGAGCGCCGTAGGCTCGTTCCAATGCGCTGTCAAACCCGCCAGAGCCATGCTCCAGCGTTGCATCGGGGACCACTGCAGCTGTAGCCTCGCCCTGCAGTAATAGCAGTAGCAAGCAGGTAATAGCACCACCGGCTCGCTGCACCGCGTCTACAGCCAGCCTTGAAGTTGAATGAACGAAGCAAAGTGGGGGACGGACTGTGTACTAACATACTCTGTGCAGCAGAGGACGTAAAGGAGGGTGGTTGGCAACGGTATTAGCCGGGGAATATATCACGATGGCGTCTTAGTAAACGTCTACAGCAAACACGGCACATGAGATGTTTGCTCTGCTCGGCGTTTAACTGAGCTTGTTGGCTGTATGAAAGGCAGTTAGTGTGTTGGTCGTGTTGGTGGGAATAGTGGCGGCCACCCTGCGAACCAAAAAGCACACAAACCGTTTTAACCTACGATGCCCATCGCGATAGCAGCTTGCAGCCAGCCATGTCCACTGCTATCTCCCCCCCATTTCCCGCAATTCACCCTTGGCCGCTAAACTATACCTTACGAAAAAAAAAGACACTTAAATTTAGCATCATCCCGTTTCTTCACCCTGGCCATTGACAGCGACAAGGTGGCCGGCGGACCAAGACTGAGCAAAACGAGGCTTTCACTCACCTACTCTGGATTTCACCGATGGCGCAGCGCGGTGGAGCTTGTTCCCAACATGCACAACGCACGTCCCAGCAACCACAGCTTCGGTACGAACCCTTTTGGGCCAAGTAGCGCCAAGTTGGGTTGGTGGCTGGAAGCCTGAGCGTGTGGTCTGTCTTTCGGATCTCGCTGCCCTTAATTTTTTTCGTACTCTACACTGGGGCGCCTGAGGGATGCGGCCGACGACGACAGCTCACGTCGGAGATAGAAAGCAAGGCAGCAAGCGGATGGGATGGCAACACTAAGAGATGAGCGGGGGAAGCTAAGGCAATGGAGACCCTGGAATAGCTTCCGATGAACGAAAAAAGACGAATTAACAAAGAAATCAAAGTCGGCTGCTTCGCTTGTCTCGCCACCCCCAACAGCGAACTGGGAGGGGGGGATGGCGTGAGGATTCGGTGAACGGACGGGATCTCCTCAGTTGGCGGTGTCTGTTTTTGTCTACGGACGCTTTGCTGGTATAGCGGAACGGTAAACACCGGTGGTACTGTATCTTAGCCACCCTCGGGGGCCAATTCATGCCTTGATTTCGCGTGTAGTGGTTTGTGTTTCTTCGCGATGTGGCAAGCAGGACGACCCAGCCGACGGACAGGAACCCAATGCATGCACGTCACAAGCAGATTGGGACCGGAACATCACATATCATATCGCAGCCGCGCTCGCATCGTAAAAGCAAACATTACACAAAAACAGGAAAGGAGCGCCGGCTGGGCCGTGCTGGATGGGTTGGTGCATAACGCCATCGCAGAGCAACACATGAAGCGGCAACGCAAAGGGATTGGTTTACAGACGCGGAAGATGGGCGACCTGGCGTGTCTACGAGCACACCATTGGAACCGAGAACATTGCGGATTGGTCTATTGTTGGCCGTTGGGGGCCTGCGTGTGCTGTTGGTTGCCTTGATATGGATATTTGTCTACGGCGAACAGACTCGGACCAACCTAAACTATCAATTGGAATACAATTCTTCTTTTTGGTTAATAGTTTGGAGGCCAGTGGTAAATTCATTCTGGGTCTCCCCTTTTTTGAAGGGATCTCCTTTCTCTTTATGAGTCGTGTTTTGTATTTTCGTTGAATTGGTGAACGTCACTGATATCTTCAAATAACCAATTTCCCAAGGGACGAGCGTAAACACATACACGCAAAAAGTTACAGGCGTTCTACAGTGGCCTTGGTTGCCCTGGACTCGCTGTACGGTACACCACCCGCCTGTGCTCAGTGCTGTGCCCGCCCGCCCCAAAAAGAAAGTGCAAGCTCCCCTTAGCGTGCCGTTAGCACAGGCTACAGGCGTCCACCAGCACCAGGCTGGCTGCTTTCCTGGCTGGGAAATGCCCGCCAAAGCCCAAAGCAGCGCTAGCGTCCAGCAAGTGGATGCACTATATTTCCTAATTGGGGAGCACCCGCGGTGTGGCGTTGCATTGTCAGCCAACCACACGTGTGCGTCTCGTCACCAGGGCCCAGTTTTCGCCTGCAGTCTCGCGAACGGACCTCTTCTTTTCTGCACCTGCGTGTCTCTTTTTTCCCTTTCTTTGCCCTGCTACTCGCAGCTTTCCGCTCTTTCGGTAGCCATTGCGTGTGTGTCGACGTATTCTTGCCTTGCTCATTTGACCGCTGCTCGATGCTACGCTGTATTTCTCTGGCCTGCGGTTGGTCAGGTGTCACACCCCTCGCAAACCAGTCTGTCGGGTTTGGTTTTCTCTTCGCTCATGCTGATGATGAAATGCTGCGTTGGCTCGAATTGACTCGACTCGATGCAATGCTAATGCTCCGCTCCGCTGTTTTGTACTACTGCTACTGTTACCACTAGTTGTACGAATCAAGTCATGATTAACGACGATTCCTGACCCTCCGCCACCGCCCATCGAGCATTCCCGCTCTTCCTCTCTTCTTGGCTGTGGCCGATGGCTCGCTATTTCTGATGGGAGGCGTCCGCCTCGGTCCACTCAACAAGCACCGCTGCATCCGCGGCACCGTGATGGTGGCGCCGCCTTGGGTGCTCACTCGTCTCGGACCAAGAGTCTTCCCGGTGCTGCCTGCATTAGCTGCGTGGTGGTGCAGAGGCACAAAAGGTAAAAGCCGTTTCGCATGCCTGGTTGTTGTGACGCTGCAAGGGAACTCTGCGTGTGTTGCTTGCTGACGGGGGTGGCCTGCGATGTATTGGTTTCATGAATGCTTTACTATGTCCTAGTTTGCTGCTAACGAAACAAAACAGTCGCCGTGAATTAGAGCCAGTACTATGGGCATATGTGCCTTATGAGAAAAAGAAAACGAGCCTTCCACAGCACAGTATGCCAAAGAACCACGCACACATACCAATCGTAACTAGACTACTACACATTCATGCAACCGAATCATGCCGTCGCTTGTCCCCGACTCAGGACGGATCAACGATCGCCCCCATCAGTTCTGAATAGTCATTTGACGGTTTGAAATCATTGTAGACCTGGCGAGGCTCGTTCCCATCGTCTTGCCCTACAATTCGGCCATTTTCCCATCACGGAAACTTCGTTTGGGCGGCGATAACAGATGCAGGCGGACTCACCGTCCCGCTTGAAACAGTCAGCCGCAGACGTTTAGGTTCGCACACAGCGCTGCATCGCTCAGCACAGTATACGAACAAGAAACAAGAGGCGGTTTCTTTTACACACTTGCAGCGCCCGCTCACACACGCCACACACACACACACACACTCTGCTGTTTTGTGCCCGTCACTTGCCACTGGGAACGGGCTCTCATTGGTTGTGCCATTTTTGGAAGAGGCTAAGTTAGCGCAGCCAGCCGAACAGCCTCATCCTTTCGCCCAAGTTGGGACCAGCGAAGTGTGCTGTGCTGGGACGATCGGCACGCTAACTTGACATCGCGCACACCACCCCTTTGCTAGGCACCAAACGACATGCCTGGGGAGATATGCTCTGTCAAATTCCAGCCCTAGATATTTTCATGTTCAAGAGGGTTCTGCCTAGGCGGAGAAGCAGACATGGGATCTTGTCCAGGACAGGGATCGCGTATCGAAGGCCAAGTTAGGTTATCCTTTTTTTAGATTTCGATGGAAGCAAGTCCGCTATGGTGTGTTGTGCTCCCTGTCGCCTGAAAGAAACGCTCCTCAGCGGGCGCGGCATATGCCTCATCGCCCAGTTTGCAGCTGAACGGCTAAGAAAACGTTCCTGTTGCAGCGCCCAGTGGTAAGCAGGGCTGTGCGTTGACAGGACAAGCAGCCACCGAACAGAGGCGAAAAAAGGAACAACACCAGCAGCACCAGCAGCTCGCAACAGCCTGAGAATTGACCTCGTCCCAGCCCGAAATTGGGGACAGCCTAACAGGGATCCGCCTCCACCTGGAGCACTATTCTCACGCCAACTTTGCCCATGCGCGCCAGGCTATCGGTCAGGTACCCTGTCAGTTTCCAAGGCTCGAGCGAGCAGGCTTTGCACACTTACTGGAACCTGGGGTAAGGGCCACTGACCATCACTCCGTCGGGGCGGCGGTCTGAGAGCGCCCACCTACTCGCCTTTGCGGCCCCCGCCCACTAGGCTGGACCAAGGACCAACAAAGGCAAAAAAAGACGGATGGTGGTGGATGGCCGCCTACTGCAGCACAGGGTCCGTTCGTACAGGGCTCCCGCAGGGCACCATATTAGGTTCCCTCGCCCAGTACCCTCCTTCTCGTCTTCTTCCTTGCCTCACACCCATCATTCACCTCTCTTTGATATCTGTGATTCAAAAGCCTCCTCACGCTTCTTACATCTAACAGTGGCTTGAGGTCATGGCTTATTAGTGTTGCTAAAAGGTTGTGCAGTTCTCTTCCCAGCTGCACTCCAATACTCATCTCACCAACCTCGCTCACTAATACTCTCTCTTCGCCTCGCTTGTATCTGCTCGCCTCACAGCAAGTATCCAGAAACCATGGCTTCCAGCATGGATCAAATCTCTCTTCCCTCGTCTATTGGACGCTTTATTACTCACCGCAGAACAAAATCCAGCGGTAACCCCGCCGGCCAGGACACACCCATCGCCAACACATCCTCCCCAAATGGCAAGGCCTGGCTTCCAGTTGTTAAACGCAAAGCAGTACCATCACCTATTGCTGTCCGCAGACTTACTTCTCTCACACCACAACCTTTCTCGCTTCCTATCAGCCGCCCTCAACCTATTACACCGGACAACTTTGAGACGTACTACCCTCGCAACAACAGCGACAACGCTTCCATCACATCAAATGAATCCGGAAGCTCAAGGTATTCTTCCAATGCATCATCGCCGGAACCCAGCCCTCAAAGATTTAACATTCCTGGTGCTATGCCTCCTGCCAGACCAGCCCGACCAGAGCAGTCTCTCTACGAGACCGCGGAGGAGGAGCTTCTCCTCAAGTCTCCCATGGCTCCTAGCCTTAGCTCGCCATCAAGAACTCCCCCTTCAGGGAGTAGAACTGATTTGGACATTATCGTTAGCCCTCTCTCGGACAACAGCAGCCCTACAGGCATCGATGACATCATCACTCAAAGATATGAGACAACCGTCGAAGGACCCGCACCTACCATGGTCACCCACTCCGTCAAGAAGACGAACTATCCTCCCGCCATTCCTACACCCTCCTCTACCACATCTATTAGCCGCCGCCCATCCGTAAAGAAGCCAAAGAAGGCTCGTGTTTCCCTCCGCATTGGCCGAACTGCTACCCAACGCAGCAGCAGCTCACGCAAGAAGTCAACAAAGAAGAAGCCTGCCAAGAAGATTGGCGAAAAGCTGGGCTGGCCCAAGCGATTCAATACCAAGGCTATTCGAATTACAGTATCTGAGAGCGTCTCTGATCTCATTAGCTCAGGTCGCTCCAAACGCCCTGAGAGCCTTGTCTTGGATGAGACGGCCGCTGCCGCCGCCCATGCTGATTACCTCAAAAACGACATTGCCGAGTGGACAAGAGAATCCCTATTCCTTGAGACTGGCAAATGGCCTATGGACTCGAATAGACCGTCACCCCTTTTCAGTCCCAGCCCTGGTTCTACCCTCCCTGTTCCTCAAGACACTTTCCATCTTGAGGAACAGTACCCCCGCAACCTAGCCAGAACTGCAGCCAAGGTCAATGAAATTGCTCCAGCTGTAACAGAAGTGCCTCCAGTGGTACCTCCCAAGCACAGCCGACCGGCTGCCACGCCTGTCGCCTTGGAGCCTATGCCCGAGGCTAAGCCTGTGGTTGTTGAAACACCTGTGGCTGTCCCAGAGCCAGCGAAGCCTGCTGAGCCTGTCGAGACCTTCACAGCTCCTCCCCCTCCTGTGAAGAACCCAGCTAGGTTTGCTGCACGCATGAACATGACACAGCTGCCTACGATTCCAGAGAATCTCCTGTCACCGACCTCCACCAAGCTTGGTGCATTTTCTCGCCTGGCGTCTGTTCATGGCTTAAAGAAGGCCGGTCCTTTCCGCAAGGGTACTCTCCGCTCCCGCGGTACCGTGCACCTGATCCCCAGAAAGAAGATTGGCCAGAACGGCGACGTCAACTGGTCCGAGTTCCAGCTCGCTATTATGTGCGGTGCTGGCGACTTGATCTCTGGTATGGCTGAGGATGAGGCCCGCGAGTTTGCAGATGACATGGCGGACTGGTTTGACACCTTTGGCTTCGACTCTCATGGCGAGCTTGTCCCAGACGATCTGGAAGAAGACGTCACTTACATCCCGCTGCTCAACATTTCCTCTGGAGAGTCGAGCGCCTCTTCCATTGCTTCTGACGAGGTGGACTTCCCCATCCCCGTCAGCACCTTGCTTGAGGATCATATTGTCGGCGCCATCAACAGCCGATCCAGCTCTCCCGACTCGGACTACTACAGCTTTGACCCTGAGTCTCTGGTTGGCCCTGAGAAGCTGACCGTATCCCGCCGGCTTTCGTCTCGCTTCCAGATGCAGAAGCGATCACGAAGCGTATCCCCGGTTGAGGACATTGAACCTGCCCAAGACTCGCCCATGTCTTGCAACATGAACAACGACTTGGGCCAGTTTTTGGAATGGAACCCCTCCGCCATGTATGCTGCTCCTTCGTACGAGTCGCCTGACGACGTGTGCGTTGAGAACATTTGGTAAAAAGGAATTTGTTAACATGTACAAAGAGAAATGTGGAATATGGACATGGACATGGACATGGGTGGAACACCTGAGCATTTAGAATTGTTGTTTTGATTTATTTGATACCCAAAATTGCATAGCGAGCTGGCGACGGCTCGCGGCAAGCATTCACTCCGGAGTATATTGGCCGTGCTTGAAGCACCACCTGGTCTTTTATTTATTTCCTTTACTGTCTCTGAATATTAACCAAATTAAAAAATCATTTTATCCCCGAAATGGTGCAAATCTTTCTAAAAGTGATTGTGATGTAACAGCAGCCTGTAAGCCAGCGTCTAGTTTGTAAGGCAGTGCTTTTCCAGTACAGTGCTAACAGGCCCTGTCACCCGCTAACTTGTTAGTGGACTTAGCGGGTGGTGGCGGCGGCCCTTCCTCCCGCCACTTAACGCGTTTGCTGCGCTTCTTCCAACGACATGGCATGTTCCCTTGATCACGAACACCATCTACGCCCGTTGTCACAAAAACACACACAAAGGCATACACAGACACAGACACCCTCGAAGTAAGCATGCTCCGCCGCCCACCCACCACCATCCAAATCACAGCTGAAGACGTCGCCGGCTACGAAGACCGCCGCGCACACGAAGCTCTCGCCGCCGCCCAACAGGCGCGTGCCGCAGCAGCTGCAGCCAAAGCCGAGCAACAGGCTCAAGGAAACCAGCAACAACAAGCCATGGAAGGCGTCCAGTCCAGCCCGTCGGCGCAGCGAAGAACACGCGACGAAAGACTGGGCGTCACCCGCCGCGCAGGCAACCGCACATGAAGCAGCAGCAGGCTGTCGTTCCTTGCACCACTACGGGGACCAATATATTACTCACTCGGCGGGAGGCTGGGACACGATAAGCGGGTAGGTTCACTGCCGCCTCGCTTTTTGCTCTGTTCTGCTCTGCATGTGAGCGGACGGCGTGGCTTGCATGCACAGCATATAAAAAACGGGCGGGTTCGGCGAATTCTTCTTTAGCGGTTTACGGCTCTTGTCCTGCATACGCGGCACATGGACGGCGATCTAGAAGAGCCAGGACGCCAAAAATAGCAGGGCTGCTGCGGGCGTTCGGGGACATTTTTTCGTGGATGCTTAGTATGCACGTGGACAGGCAGGCACGGCGGCTATATCTGCGCGGGCGATGGCGTCAAAGCAGTTTTTTCTTTTCGTGATATATTTAGAAGAACTGGTTCGCTTGGATGAACCACGTGGAACAGCCGACGGATGTACAAGGAGTGTTCGTGTTCGCTTTGCTGAGGGAAGGGATCCAGCCTCGGGGTTGCGGAACATGTTGAGAAAAAAGAGCCTTGTATTTCATTGTACAGATAATAGAGAAAAGAGAACAGAAACTGACTAGTTGAACAAGACAAAATATGTCACGGCAATGCAATACCCGCCGTCTATGCAAAAATAAAATACCACCATCCTCCCCTTATAAAAGTGTATACAAAAAGAAGTCTCAAGCCCAAACAACACATGGGTTTCCGTTCCGTGTAATGAAGAAATTATTATGCAGCTTAAGCAGCTTCTTTTTGAGTCTTCTTGTGCAATAAATCCAAAATTTTTGGGGAGATCTTAGCCCTTTCGTGTCAGGTATACCCAGTAGAGCACGACGAGCCACGACGTTCTCCAGGTGGTTGTCCAAAGCTCACGGCCTAGGACGCCAATCGCCTGTCTTCCCTTGCCCGTCTTCCACGTCTTACCGCCGTCGTAAAAGTCATTGTCTAGGTTGATGCGGGGGCCAGCGTTGTCGCCAGTCCATCCCCAGCCGCGGCCGCCCTTGCGGTTCTTCTTGGATGACCATCGCGCCGAGCCGTTGGAGCTCGATGTCGCAGTTACCGACATGCGGCGTGCACTAGACTGATACGAGTGTGAGCCGTTGGACAGTGGGGGATCCATCTTGTCCTTGTACATGGGAAGCGGGCTGTTTTGCTCAGGCTCCAGAGCAAACGGTGTCAGGTGGAGGATGGGCATAAGCAGCACGCGCGCGGCGAGGAGGCCCAGTGTGAAGATGCCGAGGAAGATATATGTCATGTATGTGTGGAACTGGTTCGGAAGAAGACACAAGTGCGTTTGTAGCGTCTTCTTGGGAGCCCCGGAGATGGGCTTGCCGTGAGCGTCAATGGGATTGTACATGCTGACCATGAGGAAGCCAGGTGTGGGCACGCCCATCGCCATGCTGATGCTCTTAACGGTGATTTCGCGCACGTTTTCCTGGCTGCTGTCGTGCTCGAGCTCGCAGTAGTCGTGGTCGTCGCCGGAGAAGGCGTGTACCACGTTACCGATGCTCTTGAGCAGCTTGACAGAGTCCTCGGGGTTCAACACGTTTTGGTACTGATAACCGGCTGTGACGGTGATGGCGTTGCGGTTGTCAGGAATAACAGGGCCTGTCTGGCCCTTAGGAGGCTTCGTAGGCGGCCAGTGCTCACGCATAGGGCCGCAAGGTGTACCCGGCTTGCGATAGAGCGGAACGTGGGTGAGCAGAAGCGTGGGCAGATCAGGTGCGTCCTCGCCGGGATCTCGAAGCCAACGCGAGTTTTCGACATCCTCTGTATTCTCTACTTTGTGATCGAAGCGCATGTCGCGGTCAATGTCGTGCCACACCTGCAGCTCTTCTTGTACCATCTTTCGCTTCGTTGCCTTTACGTCCCGGAGGAATTTGTTGACGGGACCGTAAATGGGTTCCAGGTCCTTGCTATCTTTGTATGTCGAGGTGTCTGCGCTTAGCGATACCGTGTCGACGGATACGATGGAGTGGTTGCCGATAATATCAACGCGGTTAACGTCTCCGAAATGTGCCTCGAATCGGTCTCTGACGGCCACTTGGATCTGCGCTCCGAAGCCGATATCGTGGTTTCCGGGCAAACTGGCCACGAGCTTCTTTCCTCGTTGCCACGGCCGTGTTGAAGAGCCACCGTCCTTCCAGTTATCGAAATATATGCTGGCGAAACGTTGGTATTCGCGGATCCAATAATCCTCGCCATACCGGCGGTGCCATGTCTTAACCCACGCCTTCTCTGTAGCAGATCGGTCGTAGCCCCATTTCGGGTCAACAAAATCTCCATGTGCGGTCTTCCACTCTCTACCGCCGTCGAATAAATCGCCTAAGAAGAACAAGCTGTCTGGCTGCAGCTTTGACTGCAAGGCCTTGTATCCTCGTCGCAGGTAGTTGTCGGTAATCGTGACGGTAAGCGACGACAGTGGCCACGGTCTGCCGGGGTATGAGTGAGGGTCGGTAATTTGAGGATCGGCAATAAGAATAAGATGATGCGGCTGTGCACCTTTGGGCTGTAAAGACGGAACATTTAGAATCTCGTGTCAAGCAAGCGTAATTGCAGTGTTTAGACTTACCCATTGCTCCCAGTTCTTCCACTCGCACCGTTGCACCTTGCTCTCAAACACCCACGTCTCGCCCCAGAGAAGTATGATGACCCAGCAGCCAAATAAGAAATGAGGGAAGCTCAGCAGACGTCGCGCTGACAGATTCCGGCGTATATGATGAAGAAGCGTCGCTGCTAATCGCCGTCCTGGTCCATTGGCCCACGTCCATGATCGCTGGCCAAGTCTTGCGCCTGCAAGCTTCAACTTGCGTTCCAAATCCCCCGACGACATTATGATTCCATTACCAGGCCGTGGCGTAGCGGTATAGTCCTTTCGAAGATGTGATGCGGCGGCAGCTCGCGAGTGCGTAATACGACGTTGCGGTTCGCTACAAAGACCGGCAAAAGAGTCGCTAGACAATTCAAAGAACACGCACTACTCTCAGTCCGTGGCTCCTACAGCACAAATCAATGTCACTGACTTGTCGCGGATGCGTAGGCTTGTTGTCGGTTCAAGCGCGCGGGTGATGCGTTGTCCAAAGGTTCATGGTTCAAGGGGTTGGAGATCCTGATGGGATTCCCCACCATAGGTGGAAAAGGAACGTGGTCCCGCCCCTGACCACGACCGCAGCAGCGGGTCACGCCACTATAAAAGCGCTGGCCACAGAAGATGTACGTGTATTTTGGCACAATGAGTTGGAATAATAAATCAAGTAGAGTTACTGGTCTATTTATGTTCTTCTAGGGCTGATAATAATACTAATTGTTACAATTATGTTCGTGGGATTAACCAAAAAAATGGTAGTTACACCCGCCTCCAAAAATAGCCCAGACTATCCCTGCTTTTATACAAGAACATCCTAACTAAATCATATTGTGGCGTCCATCATCCGTATCCTCTTCGTCGCCTGCCGTGTATTCAGATGCTGGAGGAGGAGGAGCAGGCTCGGTCTTCTTCTTCTTAAAGCTGAGGAATCTTTTAATGCCGCTCGGCTGTGGTTCAGGAAGCGTCTCGTCTCCCTCTTGATAAGTGTACTGCAATCGCGGGACAAGCAATCTATAGGGAACTGTGATACCCGTAGGGTCCTTCGGGTTTACTTCGACATTGAGGCAGATGTCAAGGCCGCCTTCCACATCTACTTGTGAATTCTGCGGCTTGCGAAGCTGCTTGGCTGTTAATCCAGTCGGTGTTCGGTGGAATGGCTTGGTCATGGGATCTTGCTGGTGAGGCGGAAGACTACCCAGAGTCTGTGATCGTCGAGGGGGTGTAGGGCTGAAATATGCGTCATCGCCCTCCGTGTATTCGTCATTGACGCTTCCATTGGTTGGGAATTGATCGTGGCCGTTTCGGGTATATCCGCTTGGCTCGACAGAATGACTCTCGCTAGCTCGGCGACCAAGTCCAAAGAGGCCGCGTTTCGAACCAGACGAGCTGCCTAACGACATTGTCCTAGTCAGAGTGGGTTGCTGCTCGTGTCCTTGGCTAGTCGAATTCTTGCGAGAGAAGCGTCGGAAAAGACCACCACCACCAGAAATTGGAGGCCTTGGGCCACGGACAGATTCTCTCGACATATCAAAACCTTGTGATCCTTGTTTCTTCTGTGAGAACCGTCTAAAAAGACCCCCACCCTGCGACGAAGGAGAGGGGCTTGAGCTTCTCGATGACGAATCTGGGGGTGTCGGTGGAGGCGTATCACCGGGTGACCAGACTCGGATCGAACACCAGTTTCGATGAGGGAGCAAGTGCTTATTGTTCCTTGGCTTCCCATCAACGCCATGATGGAACATGGGAATCATGTTTTCGTCCGTGTGGCGATCAAAATGATGGACCTTGTTTCGTTTATTCAATACATCTGCCATCAAGTCGGGCGGTGGTGTGTTGACAATGGCCGACGATATAATATTTGGCATATATCTCGGGTCCTTATGCTTGACAAGCCCAAGCTGTGGATTCGAGTAGAATTGGCCAACGGCAGCCAGATGCACATCACCACTATCTCAACGTTAGCCAATTGCCTTCCAATATTCTATACCAAGTGTTTTACATACCTGAGTAGTGTAATGCGAACAGATTTGTCCATGGCAAGATCCTGCAAATCTTCCATAATGATACTTCGTTCGTGCTTGTGGTTCTTAGCCGTCCAATGGTCGTTGAGATCGTCTAAAATCTCAACTCCTCCGTCAATGTGATTCAAAACATTGCCCAGCATGCCTGCCTTGCCCAGAGCTTTGACAGGATCCAGTAGACGTGAGGTTAGGATATTCTCAAGCCAGACAAGTCGTGGGTAAGCGATAGGAACTCCCATAACGACGAGCAAATGGTCGATTTGGCCCAGCCGAACTTCCGAGTAGAGTCGATTGGTAATCTTTTCCCACGTTTTATCATCGACAACGGTGTCTTCGGTACGCTCTGTACGGGTATCAACCGCTAGTAGTGCCACTTTCCCGCCCAAGGAGACAAAGACGCTGTGGCTAAGCTCCTTGATGTAAGGACCTGGATTGATTCCCATAATCCAACTTGGCTCTGTACTCTCGGTTTCTGTCATGACGCTTTGATGCTGGAAGAGCATGTAATACTTGAAAGCAACGGATCCTAGGCCACTCATCACCGGTGACTTCATGTCATGGTGAGGGTATGACCCATATCCATCATAGACATCATGATCGTCATACATGTTGACCATAGGGATTTGTGACGTTGCCAAACCGAACAAGCCCTGCGAAAACCACATGCAATACCGCTCGAGGTAGCACTCTTCAAGCTGGTCTTGTAGTTCGGGGGTGAATGATGCTGTGTGCTTCTTGACTGGGTTGCGAATATCGAGCCAGGCGTCAAAGAGCTCCGATTCGCTGGCAATGCAATCGTTGTAGATTTGGTCACCGCCTCCGACCATAACATGGAAGGGTTTGGTTTGATGGGTGTTCAACACATCTCTCCACATGGGATCAGGTCCTGTGAAATCGTCCGGGTTGACACTCGCGCTGAACCCATTACAGCTATGGAACATAATGTTCATGGCTTCGCCTTGCGCTGGCACCCAGAAGCCCATAGCAGGACCACGATTGATGCGGTATGCGACGCGCTGCTGTTGCTCTCTCAACTCAACCTCAATGTTGAAGCGCCAAAATGTGCAACCGCGCTCTGCATGTAACCGGAAGCCACGAATATCTCTGTACTTCTGTACCTTTTCGCCGTCTACACCAATGCGCTTACGACGGGACGTAAATGAACCTGGTAGGTCGGCGGCACCATCCAACGGCTTTTCGTCAGAAGATCTGTGAGCTTTTTCAAAGAGCCCATTGTCTGTCTCATCTCGTGAAATATCTTTGCCTTCTTCCAGCTCTTCAACAGGACGAACATATAGTGTCTCACCGCGTCGGCCAAGCTTGGGATGACCGGCAATGGGGTCAACATATTCTGGCGATAGATCACCTTCGACCTTTTGGGGCGGCGCAGGAAGAAGTTCCACCTCTTGAACAAACAGACGCAGTATGGGGGCGATCTCATACGATGATTCCTGGTCATTTGTGACAATCATGACACTACCACGCCAAATCTCCCGGTCAGAGGTCGATCCGACTCGCTGCGTTCGAGGCGGTCGTGCCTCTCGCCGTATTCCACAATACCGAAGGAGCGGGCCACACTTGACATACAGAGGTGGTTTAAATCTAGTAGACGCACCCACAACATCATATTCGCCATCAAATGCCTCAGCTTTGCGACGAGTGCTGCTCGACTTGCTGGGCCGACGCGTTGGCTCCTCCCACCAGGCCTTTCTGTCGCCGGCGTGCTCATTTATGTTTAGCATGGTACCAGAAAGAAGTCCGACAGTTGCCTTCTTCCATTCGTCCAACCACTGAGGTGGGTTGTACAGACCGTCACCTGGTCGATAACTTTCAGGGCTTTTGAAGATAAAGTTGGAGATGTGATGGCCATGCTTGGAGGTACCGGTAATGGTTGATTGCTGTTGCGGCGAGAGCTTTCTGGAAACCGGAGCATCAGATACTACATTGACGTTTGGTTGGGATTGATTGACAGTGTGTGATTCTTGCACATTTGTTGGCGAAGACACTGAGCCAAATTCATCATACGCAGGTTCCACTGCTCTCGCAGCCGCTGAACTGGCTACTGGCATAACTGCCTGACGGTCGATGGCGCGCTCATCCCGAGGGAGAGGAGGGAGTTCCTTCTCTTTAAGCAGGTGCTTGGGCACTGACAGGATTTTTGACGAATCATAATCGTCGTCATCGTCATGATCTAAATATTGCTCGACGTTCTGGTATGCTCTAGGATCATGGACTTCATCATCTCTAGCATAAAATGGTGGCTCATGTCGCAGGGGATGGCTAACTGATCTGACTGGAGCATCTGTGTAGCGTCTGGCGTCATATTGAGTCTTGTCTGCAGTCATTCGGATCGGTGAAGCCAACTTCTCACCCCTCGCAGCTCGCGCTTTGAAGCTCAAGTTTCGTTTGGGAATACCTGCATCGGTGTTTTCTGGAATATCTATGCGTGGGAGATCATGAGCTTGCCTAGAAGCGCTGCTGATATTTCTTGTTGGCTCGCCGACCTCCCGTCGAGGCTGTGATGGCACAGAGACTTGTTGAGGAGCTGCGTGTTGTCGACTGCGGCGGATATCAAGAACTGGCTCTGTTCGTTGGAAAGATGTTTCCGGTAGAGACGTTTGCCTCTGTCTGGGGACGGTGTGTGGGATAGCCTCGATAGGGAATTCCTCTGGGGTTGCTGCGGCTGCTGTCTTCGAGGCCTGTCGTTGTCTGGCGCGTTGCTCTGCGGCTTGCATCCGGGCTCGCTTCTCTTCTTTTGTCATACTATCGAGCGTCAGCTCAAGTCTTTGGAGTGGTGATCGATCTGATGTTAACTTTTTGCGGCGGTCACCCGTGGTATTTGTAGATGCTCGTCTGGGCTGGCTGCCAATGGGGCCTGGTCCAAGTTCCGGGTATCGCTGAGGAGCAGCATTTCCGCTTGGTCTAATATAGTATTCCGCAGGTGATCTCACGACCTCCCCAGCTGCATTCGCAGAACTTCTGGGAATAGCTTGACGGATGTCGTCACCAGAAGGGTAGGCGTATGTATTTACTGGGTGAGCATATTGATGGGCGGTTGCCTGCGCTCCTGGAATTTCGGGTGCCTCAGGAGGAGAGATGATGTCTTCGGATCCCCTTACCGGAGGAATAGCATGTTGTTCAAAGCGTTGGGTTTGAGGGTAGGGCCTGCTGCCACCATCAATGGAAGTGTTGCGATTGGCGCGAGAGTAGGAGACCGGTCGCGGCGCAAGGCCGTGAGCCTGCACAATTGATGCATCGGGCGACTGCGGGCTGAATGTTGATTCTGTAGGTGCTTCGGTATGTGTAGTCTGCACGGAGGCTCGGTTAGGTCTGCGGCCTTGTGGTCCGTCTATCGAATGCCGTTGGTCAGGTGCAAAGCGCTCGTAGTCACTGGATGTTCGCCGATGTGCGTACGGCTTTCTCCTGGGAATATCTTCCCATTGCTGAGAGGCCATTGTTATGGGTTGGACTTCGTGCTTTCGTGGCTGTATCAGTGAATTGCTGGTATTCGAATTGATCGACGGTTCTGGTGCGCAGGGCTTCAACAGCTCAAGTAATAGTGACGTAGAGTTGATATGAGCTTCGCTCAAAGGTGGATGCACTGTGTATACCGTGGTAGATGGAGACTCTTGATTGAACAATAGAGGAGTTCAAGTCGCGCTATTGAGATATTCGAAGAAAACAAAAGCACTGAAAAAAAAAAAGATGACGGCGCAGCTAGGATGGAGGTTGGTGATGGCGTTGCTGGGTTTCGTCCAAGTGGTGGAGTCGGGCTGTGGTAATGCGAGAGACCAATGACAGGGAGTACATCAAGCCTTCCTGCAGTGACAGACTCCACAGTGAAAGAAAAGACCTTGGTATTGCTTGCTTTGAAAAAAGCGGTCGAGAGATGGAAGATGACATGGATGGGTCGAACGGGGTGTTGGGCAGCGAGGCAACGTGGACGTGCAGCAAAAAGAGGTGGCTGGAAAATGAAGGCGTTGGAGGTGTAAGAGATTAAGCGTCAGCCCCAGCGGACGGATAGGCTGGTTGACGAGACACGGGATACATTAGCTGTCTATATAAATAGGTGGAAAATATACGATGCCGTACAGCTTGAAACCCGAATAAGTCGTGATACAGGGTATTTTATTTGATTGTAAAACCTCAGGAATGCTGATGCGCAACGGCCAGAGAGCTCTGCTACGGGGCAGGTGTCACCTAAAACCCAGCCTTCTTCGGGCCGCATAGTGAGCCGCTCCAGCGGGGCCACCTCCGATTCAGCGCTTGTTCAGGAACGAGAGCTTCCACTGTCATACACTACGACGATTTGGTTGAGCGAAAGGACAATAAGAAAACAGGGAATTGGATAAAAAAAAAATACATAAAAGAAGAGAGTAGTCAGTGCTCAGGCCGATATAAAGGCGAAAAAAAATTACAAGCAACGGCAAAAAGAAATGCTCGAAGGGCAGTGAGAGACTTGCTCCTGGCAGGGATTGAACCTACGACCTTCGCATCACCGAGACTTGCTCCTAGGAGCTAGTATTAGTACGACGCTCTAACCAACTGAGCTACAAGAGCCATTCGAGCTGATTACCGACAATTGCTTGTAGGCGACCGATGTTTTACCGCCCACTTATTATTATTTATAATCCTTTAGCCACTCACTATCGAATTCAACGAGTCATCGACTTGGCTCTCGAAATAAACTGAAGCGTAAATTCCGGTGCATGAGATATAACACCATTTGAAATTAATTCACTTTGATTTAAACATGCCCCTGTATACCCTAACAATCGCCGAGTGAAGTTCTATTCTCCTGCTGGCCTACCGCTATTTTATAAGGGCGTACATGGTCGTAAATCGTACCATCGAGGTATTTCATATCAAGATACTTGAAACAAATATGAATTTATAATTTTGTTCTATATCTTCTTATTATATGTAAAGGCGTAAAAACGAACCATGCAGTGTCAATTTCAACTTACACAAGAGCATTCTGCCTTATAATTGAGGCAGCCCCACCCAAATGGACGGCAGCCACACTGGACGTTTTGCCTGATAGTTTTTTCTGCCACTAGTTGTGCTTAGCCCATTACGAACGACCTCACGCCTTTTGCATTTCCTCTGCTTCCAAACCCTCCTCATCTCCCTCCATCCCCGCCACGTTACACCTCTTTGCCTGGAGCAAAGATTCTGCGAATCGATTCCCATCCGAATAAAAGTAGTCGATCTACTTCATTTATTCGCACACGGACGAGTATAGCGGTGTCGTACAGAGTGCCCCGCGACGTCTCGAAAGCAATTTAAATTGCACTCCCGCCCAATAGCGACAGCAAGTCTACCATATTGCAGAACGCAACAGCAACCGCCAAAATGGATGAGCAAGTCGATTTGTCAACCATTCCCATCGATCCCAATGGAAAGGAGGAGGCTGGTCAGACCGACACTGGCAAGCCTGTCACCGTCTTTCACGACAAGGATAACTTCAACGTCAAGCACCCCCTTCAGAACAAGTGGACTCTGTGGTTCACAAAGCCTCCCAGCGGCAAGGTACATATCTATTGATATGAATCCTCACTATTTCATATGCGCTAACATTTACTCCAGGGCGACAACTGGAATGATTTGCTGAAGGAGGTCATTACATTCGACTCCGTTGAGGAGTTCTGGGGTGTCTACGTACGTCTTGGTTGACTTGCGTCATATCCTGACTTTTTAATCGCTAACATCGAGTTTAGAACAACGTCGCCCCCGTTTCCGAGCTTGCCCTTAAATCCGATTACCATCTCTTCAAGGCTGGCGTTCGCCCCGAGTGGGAGGACCCCCAGAACAAACACGGCGGCAAATGGTCGTACCAGTACAAGGAGAAGCGCTCTATTGATGTCGATCGTTTATGGCTCCAGGTTATGATGTCCGCCATCGGTGAGACTCTGGAGGAAGAGCATGACGGTGAAGTCATGGGCGTTGTTGTCAACGTGCGCAAGGCCTTCTTCCGTATTGGTGTCTGGACACGCACCATTGGCAAGAGCATTCCTGGCCGTGGTGATGGCGATGTTGCTGGAGGAAAGGGCCGATCTAACGAGAAGGGCCGCGATATCCTCCTCACCATTGGCCGCCGCTTCAAGGAGGTCCTTGAGCTCCCCGCCAGCGAGCAGGTCGAATTCTCTGGTCACACCGACAGCGCGCATTCCGGCAGCACCCGCGCCAAGGCGAAGCACGTTGTTTAAAGGAAGAAAGTGGCCGATGTGGCGTATATCATTCGCTACGAAAAGAACCAATATCAGCAGCTCAACCCCCCGCATTGTTTTTATATGTTTCTTTATCGACCTTGAGTACTGGCTGGAAAGGCTGACGCCCTATCTGTGCGGGGGTGAAAATTTGGTCCATCACAGCTGATTGCATTTGTAGAAAGGCAGTGGGACGTGCATTGCTTGGTGCAAGTATCACGGCGGCGTTGCTTCGAAGCTTTGTTTTCTTTGCGCTCATGAGGACTTTTACGAAGAGATGTGGCCTCTCAAAAAAGTTTAGCCACGCTAAAATAGATTTCTAATTCTCTTTTACTGCTTATTACATATACTGTTGCTTCTGTTTTCGCAGGAGATGTTCTAAAAAATCATAATGCTATGCTAATGCCCTGTAGCCTGCCGTTGTGCGGTGCATGCCAACGCGTGTTTGCATGGAAGCGCTTACATTTCATCTCCGCTATGCTCATCAATAAAGATGGAAGCAACTAGCTGCTTCTTATTAATCTTACCCATGGCGTTTCGTGGGATATGCTCCACCACCTTCATGACTTGGGGGATCTTGTAGTTTGCCAGGCGATTGCGCAACGCCCTGCGCATGTCCATTGGACTCCATTTTTCGACAACTTCACTGTTCAAAATGAGAACAGCTCCAACTTTCTGACCCCATTTGCCGCTGGGCACTGCCACAACAGCCGCTTCGGCAACCTCAGGAAGGGAAAGCAGCTCTCTCTCAACCTCGAGAGCGCTCACCTTTTCACCTCCAGTCTTGATAATGTCAGCTGACTTGCGGCCTTGGATAAAGTACATCGGGCCGCGGGCCCAAGCTTGGTCGCTCTGGCCGACACCAGGTACAACGCGGCGAATAGCGACATCGCCAGTCTTGAACCAGGGTCCTTTGCCATCTTCACCTTCGACGAATTCCTTGGCAGTGGCTTCCGGATTGCGCCAGTACTCTTTGAAAATGGTTGGACCGCGAAGCTGGATTTCACCCGAGATTTCACGACCACTCTCATCGATCTCTTGGCCGGGTTGAACCACTTCGCCAGTATCAAGGTTGACGAGTCGCGCTTCCACCGACGGCAGAGGCCATCCTACACTGGCGTCTACACGGTCGGAATAATCAAGACCACAGCTCAGGGCCATGCCAACTTCAGTCATTCCGTATCGCTCAAGTAAAACGTTGCCGTTGCTCAGCTCGGACCAGGCCTGCTTGGTAGGCGTGGGGAGAGCAGCAGAGCCGGAGATGTTTACGCGCATGTTTTCAGGCGAGATTGCTTCTCTTGTGGCCTTTTGTAATTCGGGTGAAAGATTCTTGTGTGTTGTGAGCAATCGGTTATATACTGTGGGTACGACGGTGAAAAAGGTAATCTTCTGGGACGTTGGAACGGCGTTGTGTAGGAACGGCTTGGCGAGCCGTTGCCAAACAGCATCTGGGTTAAACGGGAACATAAACTCAATCGAAGAGCCGGCGAGTAGGGGTGTAAGAACGGCGTTGACGGTGCCATGAATATGGTGGAGCGGCAAGACGTGCAATAAACGGTCGGATGTGCTGTATTTCCATGCTTCGTTTAATGACTGGCATTGAGCGGTCAATGCTGATTGAGGCAGCAATACTCCTTTCTAGAAGGCGTTAGTACATAGTATATATGCTAGACATAAAGACTTACAGGACGGTTGGTGGTGCCCGAAGTGTAAAGCATCAGCCCCGAGGAACCGGCGTTTTCACCCTCCAGTGGAACAGCCTCATGCTCGCTACTTTGAAGATGCTTCTCCAGGAGCAGATGTGTAGGCACAGAATCAAGCCCTGTTTTTAATACCTC
Organism: [Torrubiella] hemipterigena; assembly: GCA_000825705.1. NCBI lineage: Eukaryota > Fungi > Ascomycota > Sordariomycetes > Hypocreales > Clavicipitaceae > [Torrubiella] hemipterigena. The sequence continues at coordinate 1,433,803 of CDHN01000002.1, forward strand.
CTCTGCTTTGGTGGAGAACTTTGGAGACGATACTAATATCGACGCTTGGCTCTGGTTGAGGATATACTGTAGTTCAGGTGCGGGGAATGCCGGAGAGAGCGGCAGCGCAATGGCACGGGCAGCCATGATGGCCAGTAATGTTACTACATATCCATTCATTAGCAGCTGCTCTGAAATAACGTGGTATGGGATGAATATGCTTCTTACCGATATAGTCGTAGCTGTTTTCCACCAGAAATGCAACGCGCTCGCCGCCGAGGCCGCTACTCGGTGCCGCGGCTTCTAACTTGTCCCTTGCTCTTCGCACATCGCCGAGTAAACTGCCATACTTAAATTCACGCCCAGAGATAGAATGGACAACAGCTGTCGATTCCGGATCATGGCTAGCGATGGCCTCGAGAATCGGCAGGCGGGGAAGCGATGATATCATACGTGAAAGGACCGACATGGCCGGCGTAGTCGATGACGGGCCGACTCTGGAGCGAATAGAGGATAGAACGAGTGTGCAGGAAGACAGACGTGAGGATCTGACTGCGCGTCGGAGGAGAGGATGAAAAATGGAAGAGGAGGCCATGATGACGCTTACGGCTCTGCAACACAGCGCCTTGGACACCAAAAAGTGAGCCGGCCCGGCGGTAGAAAAAGAGCCGGCGATGCGGGATTGGTGGAGCTGCAGTAAATCGTGGAGATTGGCAGGCCTTAGGGCACAGGTACCGGCCGAAGTCGCAGAGAAGATACCGGCGATAGGTGGTCCAGCGGATGTTAGGACACAAAGAAAAGAGGCCGAATTGGTCTGTTTGCATCAGATCGCGATGAAGGTTCTAGAGTTTTACGATAGTTGCGGTGTTGTCGCGATTAGTGGCGATGAAGGAAGCAGAGGAGGGAGAAAGTAAGACGCAAGCAGGACAGGGCGAAATTTTGGGGAGGAAAAGCATGTTAACCTCAGGCCTACAATGGCGCATGCCGCAAGCCAGAAGTAGCCGCCATTGGGATTTTTGCAGTAGTAGATGTGTAAATGTTCGGGGGATTGGTCTAGTCCATAACGGAATATTGTGCCTGTCTATCTTGCATCAATGGCTATTTTTAAGGCGTTGCGTCTGTTGGGGGCACGCGCTCAGGACGAGACATGCACTGTAGTGGATAGGGCTGCAGGATCCAGGGACAACAGTTGGAGTCAAATGGGTCTTCTAGAAGAGCGAAACGAGGCATGTGCTGGTCGCTTGGAGCAAAAGTGAACTAGTAGGGATATGGATCCGTATTGGACTTGGGGGTTTACGGTAAGTATTGTTGTAGTTGGGCAGCTTTGGAATGACAGGGAATGGATTGGGTACTGTGTGTTGTAAACGAGGGTGCGCATGGCGAATTGACTGGGACTGTCTGTGGCTATTAAGGTAGTCGTTTGGTTTTCTTGGGTCTTTTCCTTATTAAAATAGCCGATAGGTATTCCGTTGACTGGCTGATTGGCTGCTGCCATTGTGATGGGAGCAACATCATCAGGCTGTATAGGGCTGTATACGGTGTCTGTTGTTATCAAAACCAATCAACTCCTCACTTGCCTCTCACGGCGCAACTATCCCTTCTGCCGAGGAAATACAAGAACGTAATTCGCTATCGGTTTACGCATACACGCATCACCTTGCGACACACACACACGTACAAAAAAACACTCGAAGGATGCTGCCATCCCCAACAAGTCAATGCAGCGGTGACACCCACCCACTTCCCATTCACTCGGTACTCACGCACTACTGCACTGTAAATTAGCGTGTAGCGCGCTGCACTACCGCATAGTGGACAGGACAAACCCCCGTCACCGCCTCTGCCAGTGGCCCCGCGCACCACAAACGGCTGCCCACAGCGCACTTCCCCCGGCCCAATCAGCGCCCACGGCACTCACACCGACTGGGCAGTATAGCGCTGCAACCCCCAAAAACAGACCACCATGCCGACGCCGGCTACCGTCAAGATACCACACCAGCTCGCAAAAAGGCTACGCCCGTCAAACCACGACAAGTAGTAATACCTTGTTGAATTCAAAAAAGCAGGGTAGCAGCCACTTAAAAACAAAGACGGGGAATATCCAATAGATAGCCTTCTTCCACTCTGCTGCAGCGCCTTCTCGCCGACCGCCTTGTCCCGCGGTGCCCATCCATCGAACCCCGGCTTTTTTCGTCAACTGCTTTCTTTTTCTACAAAGCCACGCCGCTCAACCACTTGCTAGCAGTTGTCAACACACCCTCTCAAGTCGTCTCTTTTCTCATTGACCAATTCCTTGTTCTCCACGGGTTGACTATCAATAAGAAAATAAAATAAAACAGGTGTCTCTACTTACTCCTCAGCAAACGCCTCATCCGCCACTGTCCTTAAACACGCACACTCAACCTTGCCATCGGACCACTCGGCGGCTGATTGTAAATTAAGTTGATCGTCTCAGGCCATCAATTCATCTTCAGTCTCTCTCTATACACCATCTCAGCCACGGTCTCACTCTCACGACACCAATCAATTCGCCCGAATGCTTCGCCGGTACGCTTTTGGATTCTCGAATGTCTCACGACAACTCTCTACAATGAACTCGACTACGCCCATAGAGGATGTTATCCGCGCCAAGGTATGCAATGCTTAGATTGAGGTTTCTGGATGATTTGTAAATGCTAATGGTATATGTTCTTTTGTAGATTATGGCAGCATTGAACCCCCAGACGTTGGAAATCTACAACGACTCTCACCTTCATGCTCATCACAAGGCCATGGCCGGCAGCACTTCCAAGGAGACGCACTTTCGGTATGCAAACTGTTCTTAAGTTACAGCTATGAATACTTTACTAATGTCATTTATCTAGTCTCATCATTACCTCCGAAGTATTCAACTCCAAGCGCCAACCAGCCAGACACAGAATGATTTACGCCCTGCTCTCCGAAGAGATGGCGCGTGAGGGCGGCATCCATGCCCTTCAGCTACGCACAATGACGCCTGACGAAGAGGCTAGCCAGGCCGATAAGCAGTCAAGCGAGGAAGCCAAGGCCAAGGGAAACCAAGATGCTGCAGAACTCGCCCGTGAAGCTTAAAGCAAGCAGCTTGACGCTGTTGTGACAAAAAAAGAGACCTGTTCTTGGCAAACGGTCAAGGCATGCCTAATTGTACTTGTATATAAATTCCATACCCGCTTAAAATAGACTCAAGGTTCGCTCCATATAAACATCTTCATATAAACGTCCTCCCAATCATAATGTACATGCCACTGCACCGGCTTTCATTAGCCAACTATCCTAGCTCTTCTTTGGCGCTTGCTTGCCGCTTAGCTTGCGATTTCGGAAGTGCTCTCTCAATCTCGCCTGCTCAGCTGCTGATCTCTTGGGCGGCGCGGCGCTCTTCGTAGGCATTGAGGAAGTTATCAGTCGATCCATATAGCGCGACGATGGCGGAGACGGGTTTGCGGCGGGCGCTGGTGCTGCGCGTTTGTGACTTGCGAGGCTTCCAAGCTTGGGAGACGCAGTCGCTGTGATTGGCGATCTTGAACTACTGGTATGGATAGTCTTTGGGCGGAGCGGAGTGGACTTTTGTGGTGTGCTCTGAACAGACGATCTCTGTTGGATAGCCGCGCTACTGCTAAAAGTCAGTCTTTCACTTTGTTCAGCTCGTAAGCCGGATGAAGCACGTGGAGTAGTATCTCGTCTCGGCTCAGGTTCGACCTCTGCTACTGGTTCCGACTGTAGGACAGTTGGCTCTGGCAAGGGCGATTTGCTATATAGTTGTTTTGCTGCCTTCGATTGTTCTGGATAATGTTGGACGACAAGGTGCAGATTTTCGCGGGCCATTGCGCAAAAGTTGTATGTAGGCCGGCCTGCAAGGTTGTTGAACCACTCCAACGCAGGTAAAGGTTCCTGACCAGCACCTGCCTGAGCAACATAGCCTTGGTAGCCCCCAGAAAAAGCTCTGATGAAGTCATCAAACAGACACTCGCGAAGGAGTCGCTCTGACATGAGATATTGAAGGTACACGCATGCATTGACAAATGCAATCAGACTTCCTCTGTGTGCCGTGATGTAGTCTGGATATACTTGGCAGAATGCCGTATAAACGTCGCTGTCTTGTTCTGTAATAGTCCTATCGGGAATATAGGTAGAGGGCTCTAGACCACGAGAGCGCAGGGGTGACTCGTAATAATCTTCATCTGCTTGGGATTCAGCTTCTATCCGTTCCATTGTTGCGTCGATATCATAGGCTGTTTTGGCTGCGCTGCTTTGAAGTTCTAGATGATCATCCTTTGTGTAATCTGTTTCGGCTGACGCATGTTTCTCGTCATAAGTAGCTGGTATCATGGAGCTCGAAACCAGATTCGAGCTCGGGGTTTCAATATATGGCTTTGTGGGTGCCATTCTGGTTGTGAGAGATGTATCGGCTGCGTGCAATATTTCATGATCAATGTCAGTAAAAGTGATCGGTTTCATCCGCTTCCGTCGCACATCTCCTATTGCCTCAGCTTTTGCTGGTGTTGTTGGTCTAGCAAGAGTGCGCGGTATCATGTCTTCATCTGCCTGAGCACAGGGTGGTGTCGCTTCTCTGAATGATTTCAATATTTGTGCCGAGTCTGGTACCACCTCAGAATCTTCATAGCTCCGCTTCTTTGCCTGAGAATCTGTAGGTTGGCTGAGCGTCGATATCTGCTGGTCCTCGTTGTCATCATCTTGAGTGTGCTCTACCCCTTCTTCATTTTCTCCTTCGTCTTCCTCTGCTGCCTCCGCTTCTTGGTCTTGTGCTGCCTTTTCATCCTCTCCGCTGTGTTCTTCCCCGCTGTGTTCTTCATCATCTTCGTTTTCGTCCTCCATGTCGTGCCCAGCTACCTCAACAAGATGTGGTTTGGAAGGACTACGTGACCTGTCTTGGGTCCCCGGTTTGCTCGACTCTGATTCTTCGTCATCGGACTGCTCCTCAGAGCCCCAGGATGGTGAGTAACAAGCGGCTTTCACTGGGTTCAGCTGGCTTTGAAAGGCCGAATTCGAAAGCTTATCATCTTGAATCGTCAACTCCTTTGACCTTTTCCAAGCCTCAGCAACGCCGTCCAATATGGCACTGGGGACGTGAGCGACACTGTTGTTTGTCGGCCGGCTCCAAGCTTCACTTTCATCCAGGAGAGTCCTTTGGTTTTTAGGGATGTGCATCAACTTCCGCCGATGCAGAAGAATTTCCACTTCTGGGCCGTCCATTTTGCTTAAAGTCAGCAGATATTGCTGTCGATTGATACGATTTTCGTTGAGAAAGGTGTCAGCCCAATAGTGGCAACTCTGTTCATAGTTTGATCATTGACCGCCAGAAAGGGGGATGCTAGAGTACAGTGTTTTCATTTAATTATAACATCAGAATAGTATTGGAGAAAGTCGGTCTGCCTCTTAGCCTGAATGGTGACCAGAGTCCAAGATCACGGCCACCAAACGCGCTGGTCGTGTTTGGCGCGTGTGGAGTCCATCACACCACAACGTAACAGCGGCGCCAGCTGCTCCCCCCCACTGAGGTGCCGATGGTTTTTAGTGACATACTGGCGGCACATTCGGCCTGTCTCCAGTTTTCGTCCACTATAACTTCAGTAGTCGGGGACTCCAAGCTAGCGTGTGTGGGTGCCTGCTGTGATCGGGGTTTAGACTTCAAAGCTTCGTCATTCTCCAACGGCGCTTGCCTCCCATCCTGTATTTGCCTCCTTGCCACGCCCTTGCACCAGCCCAATAAGCCCAATAGCGTGAAACCACTGGCTGCAGTTTGCAACACAGAAAGACGCATCGCTATGAACAAAGTTGCCACCGCTTCCAAGCTTTCAGCCTTGTCCTAACCGCCTCTCCGCACTTGACGCCAAGCTTGCGATACGGGTTGCAGCATCGACCAGACACGTCCTGTTTCCATCTACAACAACCCAACATGGTATTTTAGCCGACCTACCATCGCAAATAGTACGACTCCGAGCTTCAGAACCCAAACAAGAGTTCCAACCGTGGCATAAACGAAGGCCGCAGTGCCGATACGCTCATACGCGTCAAGTCTACGATGGCCGACAGCACAACGACGAAACCCACGCCTGGGTCACCAGTTTCCGCGTCCATACCATCGCCAGTAAGCCTGAGATATCGTCGCGATTCGATAGCATCGGCATCGACAAGCTCCGTCGTCGATCGAGAGCAGCTCGCAAGCACCCTCGATAAGATTCACAACACAGCAAGCCAGTCCGATGCTTTAACTACCTTCAACGACTTCGCACCGCCTCCGCGATCCTCGCCGTCGACAGAGAACAAAGGGAACGCTGCTGGAGATATCGTCTCACATGGCCTTAGTGGTCTGTACAGTCGCTTCCGCGAGGCCGTGGGTGCAGCTGGCAGTCCGGTCAAAGCTCACGACAAAGATGAGGGCGGCCCATCCACTGCTACACGACCGCCTCGAGCATCCCTTAACCATTTAGATACGATTATGCCTACATCGCCAACTTCTTCACAACCAACTCCGATCTCCGAGAAATCATCATCCAGCGCCTTTGCGTTGACTACTGCTGATATTCGAGCCCAGAGCGCCTCTAGCAAAAGTCTAATGGGAGCGCCACTCTCTGCGTCATCTAGCCGACCAAGTCTTGCCGCGAGAACAAGAAGTGCTGCTACCATCGATCCAGCTATTGTCACTGTTACTGCTCATCGAGACCAAAGTCGGAGCACAACCAAAACCGACGACAGCAGCGGCCACGACAGCGGCCGCAAGAGCTTAACGACTGCTGACCTGACGTTACATATGACCTCGTCGGAACCAGGAGTCACAATTAGCCAAGCAGATGGACCCTCGGGCCGACGTTCAAGACGAGACGATGCCTCGAGCTACGATGGTAGTGTGGATGCCGGCTCCGTGAATCAAAACCATGGTCTCGCTCCGCCATCCATACCTCCCAAGCACCGCCATGCGCGTAGCGAATCATCTGGGTCGGCTGTCACATTGGATGGCCCAAGACGTATGCCCGCCGTCATCGATCGAATAAATCATCCCCGAAACTCCACATATGCTGCCTCACGAGACTCCTCCATGGATCGAGGGGTAGCTGAAGCAAACCCCATCAATACCGCTGCACATGATTCTATATACCACGATTCCTTCGGCATGGAGGCTGTTCAACAGAAGATGCCATCGGGAGATACGCGTATCTCAGGTACAACGACAATGAATGAGGTCGCTTCTGAGCATGTAAATGCCCAGTTAGAGAGAATGCGTAAACAGGTTATGAGCAAGGAGTTTTGGATGAAAGATGACACTGTGAAGGAATGCTTCCTGTGCCAGACACCCTTTTCTGCCTTTCGAAGAAAGCATCATTGCCGAACTTGCGGTTGCATTTTTGACTCGAAGTGTACTGTAGATGTCCCAGGTGAGAAGTTTGGCGTCCCAGGAAGCATCCGGGTCTGTAAACGGTGTGTTGAGGCCATCAATCGGCGCTTTGAGGGAAGCGGTTCCGATGAAGATGATTCCGGCGACGAGCACTCCTTTATCCCTCGCATATTTGGAGGCCAAGCGAAGAGAGCAGAGAATACGGGACTGAGCACGCCTCGTGAATCGGAGGCCGGTGCAAATTCGGAGGGGTCCGAAGATGCCAGGTCTCTCTCTGCACCTATGATGGCTATTCCTGCCACCCGCCGAGTCAACCGAAACTCGGCAGTGTTAGAAATTGATGCTCCTCAGCTGTCCAGACCTGGATCATCGCGTTCTCTCAAGTCGCTGGCGTCTGGACGACCATCATCCGCCATGGGTCACAAAAGACATCACTCCAAGCATGGATTTTTGGGACGATTTAAGCCATCTCACGAAGACCATGCACCATTCCGCAAAGGGATCGACGAGGAACATTCTAAGCGACCCAAATTTCCTGCCTTCCACGACGATAACATCATTGATCCAGAATTGGCTGATTTCATGTCTGATGACTCTAGTGGCGATGAGCAAATGAGCATATTTGCCACTATGTCAACGTCTGATCTAGCGTCGACAAACTTCGATAATGACAAGACGAACTTGTCACCGTTCATGAATGCCGGTCGGAAGGGCCGTCATCGACCTGGTGAAAAGAGTCTTAGTGGACTAAGCTACCTCAGTCGCGATGAAGGTACTGGCCCAAGTAGCATCATAAGCCACAGACGATCAAATAGACGACGCAACCTGAGCAATGTCAGTGGTAGTGTACACCATTTAGCATCTCCACGGCCGAAATCGGCCATTTTCAAAGGCCACTCGGCATCGTCAGAAATGCTTCATGCTTTAGATCAACAGATCCAAGGCGGTACCCAATTGACAAGAAGTGACTCTCTACGGAAACGCCGGATTTCCAAAACAGAATTGAACAAGTCTAGCTTGCGACACGTTGATAGACTTATCCATCAACTGCTGGACGATGCAGGTATTCCCAATCCTGCTGCATGGCAGAAAGCGCTTGTCCCCATCTTGCTGCAATGCACTGATGATGTGTCTCCCGATGTTGCAAATGGCGAAGATATGGACATTCGTCACTATGTCAAGTTGAAACGCATCCCTGGTGGCAAACCTGGGGACACATCGTATATTTCAGGCGTTGTATTCACCAAAAACCTTGCTCTCAAAAGCATGCATCGTCGCATCCCAAATCCTCGAATTGTTTTGATTACTTTCCCTATTGAATATCAGCGTCACGAGCAGCACTTCATGAGTCTGCAACCAGTCATAGAACAAGAAAGGGAATTTTTGAGAGTCGTCGTCCAAAGAATTACAAATTTACGGCCGCATTTGGTTCTTGCTGAGAAGGGCGTGTCGGGTATCGCCTTGCAATATCTGTCAGAGGCGAATATTTCAGTAGCTTACAATGTTAAGCACACTGTGATCGAAGCTGTTTCGCGCTGTGCGGAAACGGAAATCATCAGCTCGCTGGACAGGCTTGCGCTGCCTGTCCGGGTTGGTCGCTGCGCTGGATTTGAGGTGAAGACTTTCGTTAATAACGATCACCCAGGACGCAAGAAGTCTTACATTTTCCTATCCGGCTGCCGTCCAGATTTAGGCTGCACAATCGCGCTGCGAGGCGCAAATAATGCACTTCTTGCAAAAGTGAAGTACATCATGGAATTCATGGTGTATGTGGTTTATAATCTCAAACTGGAGTCCAGCCTGCTTCGAGATGAGTCGATTGAAGCCCCTGACGATGGAGAATCTTCAATGACGAACTCATATCATACTATGAATGATAGCTTCAGGTCATTGGGGTCTGACGGAAGTGCAGACAAAGTTAGGCAAGGCCCAGCGCTATTTGTCCAGCAGCCTTCCAACGAGGGTGAAGTGCTTCAAAATCCGAAAGATAGATCTTCCAGTGCATCCGAAGAAACTGGTCAACATCTACAACCAATTTCGCTTCATGAGGCACACGAAAGGGATCACCAAGATACGCAAGTGCCTGATGATGTGCCGATGCCAACGTTCTACAGCGATATGGTTGCCAAATACGAAACCAAGATTCTCTCCGCCTCCCCATATGTGAAATTTAAGCAGCCATATCTACTGATGAAGGCGAGAGAGCAAGAGCGAAGACTTCTATACCTCAAACGACTTCGAGATCACGATGTCGTCGACCAAAGCAGCGACGATGAGAAAACGAATCCTCCTGCATTCCAACTTATAAAGCCAGAAATGGTAGAGCAGATTGGACAGAAGGCATCCCGCAACATGATGGAAATTCTCCATGCTGTTCATGATGCCGAATATGATAAGGCACTCTTTAACTACAGGACACAGACTCGACAGTGGGAAACATATATCCAAGGCAATTTGGATCTCTTTGATCCCTTTTCTCACCAGAATATTGTTGTTTTGTATTCTGAAATCTGCACCGATACGAAGATTCCTTGTACTGAACCCAGTATTGTTGCCATCAGCTTCTATGACGAACAACACGTGTATACTGGAATGGACCCAGACTGCACTCTTGGTCAATACATCCAAGACTTGGCAGAAACTCGAAACCGCATTTGCGAGTCCAACGGATGTGAAAAGAAGCTCAGTGAGCATCACAAAACCTATGTCCATGACGAATCTCGCGTGACCATCTTTGTTGAGGACTCCCCATTGCCCTTGAACAGGAGAGCAGACATGGGTGACCGCATAACAATGTGGACATACTGTAAAGTGTGCAAAAAGGACTCCGATGAAACTGTCATGTCCGATATTACTTACAAATACTCATTTGGAAAGTATCTGGAGTTGCTTTACTGGGGCCGTGGTTTACAGATGAAGGGCAACATTGATTGTACACATGACCACCACCGCGATCATGTCCGGTATTTTAGTTTGGGAGATGCTAGGATCCGAATCCATTGGGACCCGATTGACCTACTAGAAATTGTGGTTCCCCGAACACGAATTACGTGGAAGGTTGGCAATGATTTGAATCTCAAAAACGACATCTTTATTAAGACAAAAGAGCGCTGGCTGAAATTCGTCACCTCTGTCAAGTCTCGCTTGACGGGCATTAGAATTGACAGTGTTCTTCCCGAGAAGGCGGATCTATGCAAAGCCGAGGTTGATGTTTTAACCAAAAAGGTCAACGACGAGCAAATTGCAATTATTTCTCGTCTCGAGGACATCTATGCACAGTCAAAGTACTATGAAGTGGTGCCGTTTAATAGCTTGGTGAGAGACATGTTGGAAATTGCCAGCGAATGGGATGAAGCGTTTGCAAACTTTGAAGCCGATTACTTGGGCGAGAAGGATATACGACAACTCACAATGCTTCAACTCAAGAAAATGTTTACAGATCATGAGTCAAAGGAGTCGGTTGCCTCGAGCGATGCTGCACCATCAGTTACTGATAGTGACGGCCGTCCGTCTCAGACGTTCTCCGAAGTTGACGACAATAAAACAACACAGCCAACGGAGTATACTGATAGCGGTATGGAAGGAAGCTCAACGTATACTCCTTTAGATGAAAAATACTCAATATCTGAAATGCCGGAAGAGGATAAAGCGCTTATTCCTGCCGAGGGCATATTGGAGAGAGTCGAACCATTGGACCTTGCTTCTTCCCCAACAACAGTGATGAGCACACCATCTACTACCGTATCCAATGCCTCACCAGAAGATTCAAGACCCGGGCGACCCTCCGTAACGCCTCTGTCGACTGGGCGAAGTCCTACCCTCACTGAAAAGATTACACAGCTTCGTCGAGAGCAGGCATCGCAATCAAAGGCCACCGGCGAAGCATCTAGCCCTGAAGATGCCAGACAGGTAGCTGAATCTGGAGCAGCGCGGGTTTCAGATACGAGCGTTTCACCACCATTAGTTCGTGCATCATCACATCCAGCAAGGGCTCTTAGCCGAACCCGGTCCTCTCTTGGCCAGGCCAGTAATGATGCAAAGTCTAACCAAGACAGTGTCCCCGATTCTCCCCTCGAAGGATCTATTAAAGTAGACAAGAAGCTCTCTGAGAGGCTTGGATTAGCCGCTTTGAAAAACAGAGGCAAGACGTCTGTTTCAAATATTCCACGATTGGTGCAGAAGAAGCGGGAATCCAAGGTCTCAACCATTGCTCGCCATTTCGAACAACTCAGTCGTGAATTCGAGAAGCAAAGAATCAAAGATCGCAAAATGCGAGCTGCAAGCCTACGACAGCCACGAATGATGCTAGCTAGAAGCTCCACGCGTGCTACAGTTCAAGTGTATGACGACGTACATGAAGCGTTTGAGGAGGCTGCCGCATCGAACGAGGCTGTCGTTGATGCTAAAGGAGATCCGAAGACAATGCCACCCAACAAACAGCCAGGCCCGACGGTATTGCCTGACGACATATTGACAGAATCTCCCGGTGAATTCCCATCCCGAACAGACTATACTGAAAGGGATGTTGATGAGTCAGTGATGGCAACGAGCCAAGTAGGGTCTGACGATGAAGGTGGCAGCGATGATGACGCAACTGTCGCCGACGAGTTTCTTCCCGATATCAAAGAAATAGCGGATGCCACCTCTGAAATTCCACTGGAGCTGCCGAAACACCAAAAGACAAGCCTAATGAAGTATCTTACGACCTTTTGGGCTGAGCGATCAGCAATAAGCTGGGAGCCTCTTGAATATCCGGTCAACGCAACTGATCACATATTTGTAGATTCTGATATTATTGTTCGTGAGGACGAGCCAAGTTCTGTCATTGCATTAGCGCTCAACAGCGATGACTACCAAACCAAACTGGACCACATTCGACGAGAAGCGCAGGAAATCATTCAGCGTGAAGGGGATACTTGCACTTATACCGAACCAAAAGCAGCGCCAGTCTCCGAAGCGTCAGATTGGTTTCTGGAAGAGGGTGACCTTGAAAATAGCTTGCTGCGATCTACTGGAACCCATTTGAAATATCAATTCAAAGAAGGCCAGGCCATTATGACGTGCAAAATATTCTATGCTGAGCAGTTTGATGCGCTCCGACGAAAATGTGGTGTTGCAGAGCGAATTGTTGAGTCCCTTTCGCGCTGTCTGAAATGGGATTCCAAAGGAGGAAAAACCAAATCCGTCTTTCTCAAGACCTTGGACGATCGTCTAGTCTTGAAATCACTTTCGCCTGTAGAGACCAGCGCGTTCCTTCGATTTGCTCCTGGGTACTTCAACATTATGGCCGAAGCTCTCTTCCATGACCTTCCGTCTGTCATTGCCAAGATGTTTGGTTTCTTTCAAGTTATTATCAAGAATCCTGTGACTGGGGCAGATATCAAACTTGACCTGGTGATAATGGAGAACTTGTTTTATGACAGATCGCCGTCTCGAATCTTTGATTTGAAGGGTTCCATGCGCAATCGCAAGATTCAATCAACCGGCGAACAGAATGAAGTGTTGTTGGATGAGAACATGGTGGAATACATTTACGAGTCGCCCTTGTTTGCACGAGAGCACTCTAAAAAGCTCCTTCGGGCATCAGTGTGGAACGACACGCTCTTCCTGGCGAGACAAAACGTGATGGACTATTCGCTCATGATTGCCGTGGATGAGGCAAGAAAGGAGCTGGTGGTTGGCATTATTGACTGCATCAGAACATACACTTGGGATAAGAAGCTGGAAAGCTGGATCAAAGATCGCGGCTTTGCGGGAGGTGGTCGCAATAGGCCAACGGTTACAAGTCCAAAGGAATACAAGACTCGATTTAGAGAGGCCATGGCACGGTAAGTAAAAGCTCAGGTTACAGAGTGGGTTGTATGGCGTACTGACAAGGATACAGATATATTCTACAAAGCCCCAACTGCTGGCATTTGTTTAATAATCCACAATACCCTGCGAATTTTGGACGAGCACGATTCGAGGAGCAGCCAGAAACAGCATCTTGAAAAGATGCGGCGTAGACTAGGAGTTGCTGAATGGGCGAGTTGTATTTGGCGTTCTCCGCAGTGTGATTAGAGAGAACATATATTTGCATATTGACGAGTTTATGAATTCATGAATTATATTTTTCTTATTATTTTGTTCTTGTCTGTATCAGCCTCTGTAGTCCTTTTAGTTGACCGGGGTGAACGTTGCTGTGCTTGCCCGTCGTCATATGATGCGTCCCCACCACAACCATCAACAACGCCAACTCCAATGTTAGCTGCGCAGTGTACCAACGTCACATGAGCAGCTCATCGCGAAACCCGGACAAATGTCGATAGACTTGAATTGGGAGACTCTGACCAGCGGCCCGGACGGCGAGGCATTGGCGGAGAGCATACGCATCTTCATTCACGATAAATTCCAAGCTGTGCCGCTGCCACGCTTCATCAAGTCCGTCACCGTCCACGGCTTCGACTTTGGCAAGACGCCGCCTGAACTCGAGCTCAAGGACATCACCAACCCGCTTCCTGATTTCTACGAACAGGAGCTTGGGGATGACGAGAGCGACGATGATTTCGAAGAGGACGAGCACGCCGCAGAGCGAGAGAGACACCATGCGGCGCAATCAGCAAGGAAGCAAGACAAATCAGACATGAGACACGACATGGCCGGCCACGACATGGGGGCGCCTTTCTTTGGGACATCAACGCCTGGAATACTGGGCGGGCCCGGTCTGGGATACTTTCACAACCACATGGGCACGGGTAGCCATACGCCGCTGGCGGCGGTTGCTGGTGCGCATCACGGAAACAACTGGATGGGCACTGGCCTTGACCCGTCGCAATTCGTTCCTAGTCACAGCCGCCACGCATCGCTCAGTAGCATCTCCGTCGACAACTTTCCATCTAGTATACCATCAACCAATAGTCTACGAGAAAAGTCGAGTGTATCGACGCTTGCGCCAACATCAGTGGGCACATCACGGCCGCCTACAAGAGACACACCCGCAGGAGAATCTGCTATAGTGGACGATGACGAAGAGGAAGACGACACACATACCGTACCCCCTGTGCCGCCGCGGGTCCAAAGAAAAGAGCCTAGAGTGGAGGATGTCCAAGCAGTCTTTAGAATACAGTATTCGGGAGATATCCGCTTGAACTTAACGGCAGAGATCCTGCTCGACTATCCCATGCCTAGCTTTGTGGGTATCCCTTTGAAGCTGAACATTACTGGGCTTTCGTTTGACGGAGTAGGTGTGCTGGCTCATATACGCAAGCGCATTCACTTCTGCTTTCTTAGCCCCGAGGATGCCATGACGGCCGTCGGGCCAGATTCTACTGAAGACGCGGAAGGCGAAAAGGGAACAGGAGCGTCGAAGCATAAACCCCGATTTGGCGGTCTATTGCAAGAGATTAAAGTAGATAGTGAAATTGGTGAGCGTGAAAGTGGCAAGCAGAGTCTCAAAAACGTGGGCAAGGTCGAAAAGTTCGTGCTAGAGCAAGTAAGGCGGATCTTTGAAGAGGAGTTTGTGTATCCTAGTTTTTGGACGTTCTTGGTATAGACATACGATATAGCACAAGGTATGGGAGTTACTTGGGATATGATTATGAGTTTTATAATATCTTTGGTTTTTATACATCATACATTGGTATCGTATAGAATATATCATGAGTTTCGTTGCGTGGAAACATCGCCATCACGTCAAGGTGCGTCTAAAGCCTTGGTACGCCTGCTGAATATCCAACTCCAACTCTCGCGCTTGAGATTCACTCAGCTCCTCGGTGGCTTTCATTTGATTGAGCGTAATCAGCCATTGTACAATCTTGCCTCTATTTTCAAAGTCCTTGTCGGTTACTCGGTTTACCGACTGGATGACGTCGGAAAGCAAGGGGTGCAGCTGGTCCTTGGAGAGGAGACCGAGCTTGACAGCATCCAGAAAGGTAATGAATTCTTGTGTCGCTTCGAGAATAAGAACACCGCTTGTATTAGATGTGGCCGCCGCTGATGGCGCTGCTGCTGGTGCTGCTGATCCGGCCGTGACTGTCGTGGATGGGAGGCCGACGCGCAGTCGTTCGGTAGCTCGAGGTGCTTCCAGCTATGTAGATGCTTAGCTATGGATTGTTTAGGTTGATTCCTGTTTACACTTACATCCCACTTTGCTTTAAACTCTTCAAGTCCACCAAATTCTTTAGCGATTGTCTCGTCGGTTAGCAGCGCTTTGTATTGTCGTAGCGAGCGTTCGCAAATCTCTGTGTATTCTGCTTCAGGAATGGCATCTTTCAAGAATGCCTTCTCCAGCTCATCTAAAGTAACTATAATGCTGAATATTTCGGCCAGGGAATCCTGGAGATCTCGCTCGGCACGAGTCGTTGTGAGCTTGGCTTCCTAGTAATGGTTAGTTAGCTTCCATGCGGGACAACTGTGGGGTCTGAGCGTACCTCGTCGAGATTTATTGTGGCAGATAGGCTTGTATTAGGAACATAGCTATGCGGCATAGGCGCATACGATTGTCTGGGAAGCATGGCGGCGTGATATGTTGAATCTGTAATGACTGTAGCTTCGCGATGCGCCCAAACAGTGACGTCCTTTAGCGGCTCCATCCGCTGTAACTACAGCGGGCCTACGTAACGACGGCAGAATGGGCTGACCGCCTGCCGTGCTTGATGTGGGGAGCAGCTAAGTATCGATAAGACCAAAAAACTCGACGGTAGAAAAATTTTGGGGCAAAACATTTTTGGGCGGCGGGCGACCCATTTGGATTTTTGCAGCATACAACCACCACAGCCTTTGTCTTATTATTCACTGCATCAATTCGCTTTCTGCGGATTGAAGGATATTAGACATCATGGGCGCCAGCAAGAAGAACCTCAAGGCGACCAAGAAGTTCGAAAAGAACCACCTCAAGGGTGTTTTGGAGAAGCGCAATGCCGCCGCCAAAGCAAAGCAGCGCCATCTGATGCACGAGAAGAAGAAGGCAAGACACGCAAAGGATGCTGAATTTCTCGGAAAGGATGGAAAGGCGCTTCCTCGTGGCGTGAAGCCTAGAAAGGTCAACGACATGACCGTGGACGACTTCTTTGCCGGCGGCTTCGAAGACATTGTCGGCGAGGACAAGTCAGCCAAGAGCAGCAAGCGAAAGCGCGATGCTCCCGAGGAGGACGGCGAGGCCGGCGAAGATGTTGAAGAGGAAGAGGAAGGCGACGAAGCAGAGGATTCCGAAGATTCTCTTTCAAGACAACCCGTAGCCGACAGCGATGACGACGAAGACGACAACGACGATGATGAAGAGGACGGCGGTATGTCCAAGGCCGCCATGGACGCTCTCGCCGAAAAGGACCCCGAATTCTATAAGTTCTTGAAGGAGAACGACCCCGAGGCCCTCGACTTTGACTTGAATGCAGATCTCGCCGAAGTGGACGAGCTCAGCGCCGGCGACGAGTCCGACAACGAAGAGCCAAAGAAGAAGAAGAAGAAGGTTGTCGAGGACGATGATGACGAGGACGAGCAAGAAGACGACGAAGACGAGACACCAGCCAGCAACGAGCTCACCAAGCCCATTGTCGCCAAATGGAAGAATGCCATGGTCGAGAGCAAGTCTCTGCGCGCTGCTCGACAGGTTGTCCTTGCGTTCCGCTGCGCCGCTCACCTCAACGAAGAAGAAGACGAGAGCCAGCAGCGCTGGACAATCAACGACCCCGAAGTCTTCAACGACATTCTCGTCGCCGCTCTCAAGGAGATTCCTACCGTCATGAACCACCACTTGCCCGTCAAGGAGTCTGCCTCGGGCAAAGTCTACGTCCAGACCGAAACCAAGAAGTTCCGCACGCTCTCGCTGCTGCTCAAGACATATATTTCCTCGATTATGCACCTGCTCAGCACGCTCTCCGACGACAAGACGCTCAAGCTCACCCTCTCCTCCATCACGCCTATCCTCCCCTACCTTCTGTCGTTCAAGAAGCTCATCAAGGCCCTCGCCAAGTCGGTCGTCAACTTCTGGGCGCAGCCTGCCAGTACCGAAACCACCCGTATCACGGCCTTCCTCGTCCTCCGTAAGCTCGTGGTGATTGGCGACAAGGGCATCCGCGAGACAGTCCTCAAGGCCACGTACCAGGGCCTTGTCCAGGGCTGCCGCATTACCAACCACAACACCCTCCAGGGCATCAACCTGATGAAGAACTCGGCCGCCGAGCTCTGGGGCATCGACCCGGGCGTCGGCTACACCACCGCCTTCACCTTTATCCGCCAGCTCGCCATCCACCTGCGCAACAGCATCGTCAACAACAAGAACGACTCGTTCCGCCTCGTGTACAACTGGCAGTTCACACACTCGCTCGACTTCTGGTCCTGCGTGCTCGCGCACAACTGCACATCCGCCAAGGAGGCCGAGAACGGCAAGGAGAGCCAGCTCAAGCTGCTCATCTACCCTCTTGTCCAAGTAACCCTCGGCGCCATGCGCCTGATCCCGACGTCCCTCTACTTCCCTCTGCGCTTCCACCTCGTCCGCTCGCTCCTGCGCACGTCCCGCGCCACCGACACATTCATCCCTCTGGCCTCGCCGCTCCTCGAGGTCCTCTCTTCCGCTGAGATGAAGAAGGCGCCCAAGGCCACCACCTTGAAGGCCTTTGACTTCTCCGTCGCCTACAAGGCGCCAAAGTCCTACCTCCGCACCAGAGTCTACCAGGATGGCGTTGGCGACCAGGTCGTCGAGCTGATGGGCGAGTACATGTTCCTCTGGGCAAAGTCCATTGCTTTCCCGGAACTGTCTCTCCCCGTCATCATCCAGCTCAAGCGATGGATGAAGCAGGCCCGCTCTAGATCGCAGGGCAACAAGAACACCAAGCTGGTCACACAGATGGCTCTGCTTGTGCAGAAGCTCGAGGCCAACGCCAAGTTTGTTGAAGACCGCCGCTCAAATGTCGACTTTGCCCCCAAGGACCGCATCCAGGTGGAGAGCTTCCTTCGAGACTTCGAGGCTACCAAGACCCCTCTCGGTGCCTACATTGTCGGCCAGC
Organism: [Torrubiella] hemipterigena; assembly: GCA_000825705.1. Classification (NCBI taxonomy): domain Eukaryota; kingdom Fungi; phylum Ascomycota; class Sordariomycetes; order Hypocreales; family Clavicipitaceae; species [Torrubiella] hemipterigena. The sequence goes on from CDHN01000002.1 coordinate 1,452,133, forward strand.
GCAAGTCTCGTGCCGAAAAGGCCAAGCTCCTTGAGGAATCACGCAAGGAGGACGAGAAGAAGCGCAAGGATGATGAGCGTTCTGCCTTGAATGGCGACGAGTTTGGCAGCGACGAGGAGGATGACGAGGTCAACATGGAGGATCTCGGTGACGAGGATGAGGAAGAGGATGATGTCGAGGAGGATGAAGACGAAGAAGAGGACGACGAGGAGGACGATGATGAGTAAATTTTCCTGTTGCTTCATTCACGGCGTTGTGTATAATCTGGAACCGTAACATTTTAAAATGCGATACCTCTATTTTTCTCACCATACTTGTGCAGCACCTCTCAAAACACAATGTGATGTGAACAACAAATATGAATAAGCAAATACACCATTTCAATTCAAAAAGGAACTTGCCCCAATGCTCCGACTTCTTCGGTAGAAGGGAGTGGCGTGTGTCCGTCAAGCATAATAAAACAACTAAGAATACTCCTAAAATGTACAATTGAAAAACAAAGGCGGGCTAAAGTGCCAGGCCAATCAAATCCGATAACAATACCATGTTTCCAAAAACTCCTTGCCATGCCGGGACTATAGTCCATCGTTCGTAACGCAAAGGCAAAATCAAACTCCCGTGACAGCGTACTGTCAGAAAATACAAAAGGCCAAAAAGGCAACTGGCCAAACAAACGCCCTCCAAGTTCAACGTTCTTCAAACTTGTTCCTCATGCTAGTGTTTATGCAAACATGCCTTTTCAACTCGTTCCGTTGTATGCTTCAAATCCATGTGTCAAGATACCGCAAATCGTCTTAGATGTCTTGAAACCCTTCCCATGTGTACTGGTCGCTGTGGTTGGTTACTTCGCGCACATTCATACCAGTAATGTTCATAACTGTCATTTCCAACTCCTCTTCCGTCATGGCCTGATCAGCAGCCTTTTGACCCTCCAAAACATCAAACAGGCTGTAGATCTGGTCGTTCTTCGCCTCAACTTGCTTCAAGAGCTTGCCAATGCGGCTGGCCAATGCAGAGCGCTCACGGCGGCCGCGAGACTTGTCACTATCATTGTAGCGGGCCTGCAAGCGTGTGATTTCGAGCTGCAAGTGACGGGACTCATCTTCCAGACTCTTGATCACCATAGCAAGAGCGTGACCTGGCGATTGAACCGGTCGCATCGTGACATCGGCTCCTTCGACCTGCCTGTCAGTCACTGGCACAGGTCGGCTCACCACTACGCGAGTCTTTCCAGTGCTTTCCGTGTTTCGTGATGCGATTCGAGCGCAGACTGTACAATTGGTGCAACTATGCTCACAAAGGTCGTTTAGCACGCGCTGTGCGTCGGTCGACAATGCTGGGAAGCCGTGGGAAAGCTCTGAGGCCACAGTGGTAGTAGCTTCCTTGTAGAGACGTTGACGGCTTTGCACCTTGCTGGAAACCTGGCCAGCGTGATCTTGAGAACGGGCCTTCTTCAAGATCTTTGGCGCAGGTTGCACAAAGTTATCGATGGGAATGCTCAGCTGAACAGCTTGGTTCTCTGTCATCCTATCCACGGAGAGCTGATCCGTGCTGTCTTCAGCAGCCACATATTGTTCCATAGACGGCTTAGGAGCCTTTAAGCTAGAGCGTCTGCTCATTGGTCGTGTCGGTTTGGCGGGCAGAGCAAACGCCACCTTATGGGCTCCTCCCTCGCGTCTCAAGTTCTGAGTCTCCGTCTTGGTAAACGTCTGACCAGTCATCTCTTCGGTAGGGATGAAGTCTTCAGTCAACTCCATAGGCGCAGACTCGTTTGTCTTGATGGTGATGTCCGGAACAATAAATGCCGAAGTCATATTCTCCTCCGTTCTGTTGTCCTCGGTAGCCTCGTTAGTGTCCTTGTATTGATTGGCACGGAAGGCATCAAACTGGACGCGCAGATCGTCAATACGAGCAGACAAGTCGCTCTTCGGGCCAGTACGGTGCTGGTCCAGTTGAGCAGTAAGAAATTCAACCTGTTCCTTGAGCTTGGCATTCTCGTCTTGTAGTCCACGAATACTTTGCTCAAAGACCAAGTTTTCTTGCTTGAGCTTCTTGTTCTCTGCGAAGTATTTGTCGTTGTGTCCAACAAGGCTGTGGTTGTCCTCACGGAGGTTAGTAAGCTCCTGGTTGATGTCATCCTCATTCTGCTGGAGAGCGTCCAGTTCTTCTCGTACGGCGTCTACTTCTTGCTGCAAGTTCTCAACAGTCTGGCGAAGCTCTGCGTTTTCATCTGTCAACGCCTTGTTAGCAACGCGAATGCTGTTAGTTACTTCACGCTCATTCTCAAATTCTCCGCGGGCATTCTTCAACTCCGTTCTAGCCTCGTCTCTTTTAAAGCGAAGCGACGCGTTGGTACCTTCAAGCCCAGTAAAGCCGCTCTTCAGGGCTGCGAGCTCTTCTCGTAAGGCCTCATTGTCGTGACGGATCTGCTCGGATGTTTCGAGCTCCTTATCTTTGTGGCTGAGCTTCTTTGTGAGCTTGGTGATGTCTCTACACGCCTCCTCAAGCCTGGCAAAGATGCGGTCACGTTCAGTGGTGATGGTATCCTTTTGAATTTCGGTAGCACTCAACCTCTGAGCTGCCTTTTCCAGACGCGCATGCAGATCCATCATGTCATTATCGAGTTCTGTAGCTGTTAGCATGAAGAAGAATTGAAACGCGTTGCATTACATACGAGACTTGGGAGAGTTGTATTTGTTGTGGCCGTTACCTCCTTGGGCAAGCTGAGCCTCAAGGGACTCGACGCGTTCTTGTAGATCCATGGCGTATTCTTGAACCTTATCGTGGTGTTCTTGCAACGAGACGACCTCATCCCGGATCATATCCATGGAAACAAAAATCTTCTCTTCATTCTCAGGGACTTCAATGCCATCAACGGCCTCGTGTCGAACGGCAGATGGGTTTTCACGCTTGTCGTGAACTTTGCCGTGCTTGACAAGAATAGGTACACCATTTTTGAGGGAACCGCTGAAGCGGAGAGTGCCTGTGACGAAATCACCTAGGTGGGATACATCAGGCATGAAGAAAGATGGGACATGAGAGGCGTTGTGGTCAGGGCTGGCCATGGGATTGGGCGAGTGGTGAACGGCGGTCATGCTAGATTTGGCGGAAGACATGTCAGGGGAGGCCTCTAATCTACCCATACCAAAGTTTTGGGCAGCTTTGGGGCTGGAGGCTGCTTTGCGAAGCTGAGCCAAAGCATCCGAGATGGATGCTTGTCTCTTACTTTCGGGTGACAATTCCCTGTGCCTGTTGCCGTACTGCTTCTGAGGAGGGGTGGAGCGACGATGGGCTTGCTTCAGAGAGTCCAGCTTGGAATGGTGCTTGCAGCCTGGAGACTTGAGGAGGATGGACAACTCGGACTCGTTGTCAGCGCGAGGTTGCATTTCGGATCTTCTGCGGTTGGAACCGGTCCAAAGCTCTTGAGTAGAGTCCTCGTCGACCAAGAGGCTGTGAACGGGTGGTCTGTTTTCCTTTGATTGTGCGCTCACGGGTCGCTCATATGTGTCGTCGTCGGATTCGACCGTCTCTTTGCGAGACTTTGGCATAGAATAGTACTGGGGCCACTTGCGATGGGCAGCTTCCCAGTTGACGGCGAGCTTACTAGGCGCCAGTCGACGGATAATATCATCGTTTAATCTGCGCGTGGAGTCTCCTTCGATGTCAGAGAAAACAGATGTCATTGTGGGGGAGACGGTGCCGTGCGAGCCTGTAGAAGATGGTGGTGAGTTGAAGGGGTTGTCGTGGTTCGCTTTGAACTCTCGCAAGATGCGAGAGCGGTATCTTTGGGCCGCCTCGGTCTCCATTGCTTTGCAACGTGCAAGACGCGAGGTTTCGAAGCTCAAAGATACGCGTTGGGCTGGAGATGGGGTGTAATGTCGTAAAAGATGGGCTTGTTTGGTGTGTTATTGTTGTTGCGGATGTTGCTGTACGCGTGTAGATGCTTAACTGCTGCAATTAACAAGTGTGAAAAGCAGACGTGAGAATAGCTTGTAAAGTAAGCGTGTTCGGTATCGTGGTGCACTTGGCAATGGAGAGTTGGACAAAGTTGCTGCTTGGTGGAAGAAGAATGGCATGGGCATGAGTGGTGTCTGCTATGCAGGAGACGCACCGACGCGTTTAGTTTGGCCGTCTGGCAGCACAGCGAATCAGCTTGTGAAAAGCGGGTCATGCTCTTGCCGTTTTGGGCGCAAAGTAAACAAAAGCCTGTCTCGATTTTTTTAGGTGGGCCCTGTCGATTTGTTAGCGGGTAAAAAAATACGTGGTACAGTGGTGCCGATCCACTGTTGGCGTTGTTTCACAGCAGGATGGCCGTCAAGGATAGGATGGGCCATCGCGGGCGAACTATCGAGAGGCTTCATAAGTTGTATACTAAGTTAGATATATCCAAGCGCTGTCGGTTCAAATTCGTAGTAAAAATGTTATCCCTCTTGCCTGCTTATCTCGAGGATTAGCCACCTTGCACAGCGATGCCCCCGGATGACTACGTAGACAACGACTGTTCGAATTTCAACTGATTGACGCTGTCCCTCCTCTTCAAATAAAAATAGTTTGTATGACAGAAGTGCCTTATGCTCCGTGTAAAATATATGAAAGTGAAGTATAGAGAGCCGCAGCAAGTGTGATTCTCTCTAGCAATATATCGACGGGGAGGCTCGTCCTATTGGAAATGGGCCGGTCCTGTACTGTATACTGCACACCACATCAACGAATATTCGTCACACTTGTCACCTGCATCCTCCATCATCTCCGTCCAATGCGGCTTGCAAAATTCATCACGGGGGAAGCTAACCCGCAACCGAGGTCATCCCAAGCTAATACAGGCAGCTAGTAATTTGTCCTTGCAGCAGCTTGCAGCTCAGTTCGTCCACTAACCCGAATTCTGAGAGCTAGTGCCCGAGAACCCCGCCGATCAGCACATCTCCCACCAAGCCACCTCCACCTCCAATCTCACCATGGATGGCAGCTACCACGCTACAACGTGGGGTTGAAGAAGAACCACCGAGCCTTCCCCGAAGAAGGTGCTGTGCCTGTGCATCCCGGCTTATCAAACGCACCAAGAAACAAAAGACTTGGGGCGCGCTGCAGTGGCCTGCGGGTCCGTCGATACATTGTCTTGCATGCAAATAGTTCAGGTCATTGTCCATGCAAGGCTGGCGGCGGTGCAACCATCCATTTTCCAGTTGATCACACGACGTGCCGCACCGCTGCTTCGGCTCAACCCCATCCTTTCGGTCTAGTCAGACGGGCCATGGCCTAATAAAAATCCTCTAGAGCGGTGGGAGTTTGTTGCTAATATTGCAGATTCCACCAGATATTATATGTATCAGGGGATCCCTAGAGTAGCTTCTGTCACCTCATACAACGACCTTCTGAGGACGCATCTCCTCACTCATATCTCGAGATTTACATACAGTTTGTCGTGTCTCATCCCATCATGGTTGCGTATCGGCTTGCTCTCAGCCTGTATGGCCTAGCATCGTTGCCTTATTCGACGGCTGTCAGTGCTTCTGCCGACGCTCATTCTAGCAGTTATTGCTCGGTTATCAAGAATGGTAACTCTTCGCCTGGCTGCCAGGCACCACCCTCTGACTTCCTAGCGGGTAGCGGAGGATCAACTGGACCAAAAGCGGATGCTAGCGTTCTGGACAATTCTTTCAAGGCCTTGGCGGAGCTTCAAAATGATTACTATGATGCTTCAGAGCTAACATGGCCGACATCGATTGACTGGACCGGGGCGGTGATCCAGACGATTGTGAGCAGCACCATGTCTACATTGACAAAGAGTTTTAACGGCACTGTTGGGGACAATGTCGATGGATGGAAAGAGAAAGAAAACCTGCTGTCTTTTCTACATGAACAAGTTGCTGCGTACTACTTTGGGCAGCAAGCTGAACGAATCAAGGGCGAGGTTGGTTCATAACGAGGGCTGTTTTTTGTGAACCCACTACTAATCCAAATAGGCTTACGATGATGTGCTTTGGGTTGTTTTAGGGTGGATCGAGGCGCTCAACTTCCGTCGTCTTCACGAAGATTTGCACTATGCTAAAGCAGGCTTTGTCGACAAGCCAATCCCTGAGCAGCTTCCGCAGGCCCTTCAGCAGACCCCTTGGCATGGGCAGTTTTGGCGAGGTCGATTCGGAGAGCGTGCGGACGACTTTTGGGCGTTCAGCACGCAGGGATGGGATGACGTGCAGTGTCACGGAGGTATGACTTGGAACCCTCGCCTAGAGACGTACAAAAACGCCATCACGAACGAGCTCTATATTGCCGGCTCGATTGCCATGTACCAATATTGGCCTGGCAGTTACGACGGGAAGGGGCAGCAAGACCCTCGTCAGCTAAAGGCGGCAATTGAGGGCTACAAGTGGATTACCAATGTCAATATGACGAATGCGCAGGGTCTGTTTGTAGATGGCTTTCACATCAACCACGCCATTCCGGGCAATGTTGAATGCGACCAGCGCGACGAGATGGTTTACACATACAACCAGGGTGTTATCTTGACTGGTAACCGCGGTCTGTTTGAAGTGACTGGCGCTCCGTCGTATCTGGATGACGGCCACCGTTATATTCGCTCAGTCATAAACGCCACTGGCTGGGATTTGAGAACCAACCAACCAAAGGACCACATTACACCAGGCCAGCTACCGCCCTGGCGGGGGCTTGGCCGCGGTGGCATCCTTGAGGACCAATGTGACTCAAGTGCTACGTGCTCGCAGGACAGTCAGACATTCAAGGGCATCTACTTTCACCATCTTGCTGCGTTCTGCAGCCCTCTAACGCTGACGCACCCCAACAACGCCCGCATGGTAGTCGACGACGACGCTTTCCAGAAGGTTCAGGATGCGCACAGCAAGACGTGCGGAGCTTACCTTGACTGGATCAAGTACAATGTAGACGCTGCGCTCAAGACACGAGACTTGAAGGGACATTTCGGCATGTGGTGGGGAGCCAGCCTCTTTGGTGATGTAAGCAAGCCTCGAAGCGATGATGGCATCAACCACTTTGCTGCCAACGTCACCGACTACCGAAACGAAGGCACGCCACAAGATAACGTCTGGGGCTTCGCGAAGTTCATCCCTGGAGGAGGCAATGCTACAGCCATGGCGCAGAACAGACGACCGTCGGGCGGCGACCCGAACGATCGCGGTCGCGGCAGAACAGTCGAGACACAAGCCGGCGGACTGGCGTTGTTGAAGGCGTACTGGGAGATATCACAAACTAGTTAGGCGTTGCGTGACTCAGTAATGTAGAGCGTATCGAACGATGAGTGAGAACTACTTTGGGTGGATGACCAATGCAGTTAATTTTCCACTGGGTTCTTCCCTTCCCCTTTGTGAACGTGAGGCTGAACTAGCGACAAGATCATTGGTCGGGGGAATAAAGTTTATGTTGGCGACCCTGCTGGAATCGTTCGGAATGATTACGACCGGTTCTGACGTATGTACGCGCGCCCACTTGTATAGGGCGTGGGCACTCCGCTCCGATATTGTATGAGTCTGCCGTGTGGCTTGCTTGCCCCAAAGGAGTTCGGCGAGGGAGGCAATACGCTTAACGTCATGCGTTGCGTATTGCACGTACTACGGCTAGAGGCCTGTGATTCGGAATAGAGAAACATACGAGGCGTGAATTATAAATTCGGAGTCTGCCGCATTGTTAATGGTTTCATTTTATAAAAGTACAAAAAGCAGTACACTTCCACAGTTCAGTCCAGAAACAACCATTCTCAGCGTTCCCAATTACCCTATACATATTTCAATCAATTGCCAACTTACACTGCAACACTTATTTGTGGAATATATCCCTCCAAAATACCGTTCAACTCCATTACAGCTATATTCCTTCACCTCACCTCGCCAAACATGTGTCTTTTCTCAGCATTGCGCGGAAACGGCAACGGTTCCCTTCGCCAATCTAAGACGTCGATCCACCGTCGCAACAGTGTCAACCGTGCAGCAAGACCAGAAGCCCCCGTATACGGGTCGAAATCCAAGATGGGCGATTCATATACTGAATTACACGAGGAACCGCCAATTTATGGACCGTCACCAGAAGAAGTAGCCGAGACGATACGCCAAGGCTCTATTCGTCTGTCGATATAACTCGGCTACGTTCCACATGTCGTTGGCAGACTGGCCGTTGGACGACGACTTACATATACAACAAGAGACGGGCATGAAAATCTCCATCAGGTACAGCCAATCACGCAATTGCTTAGCTTCGGTTTGGGAGCAGTTGGCTGGGCTGGTATGCATACAAGCCTGCATACATGGCGATAAAAACACGGGTGGTCGGCGGGTCGGCCGATGAATTAGCATCTTTTAGCAGTTGATACCAGTTTGCTTTAGTTGAAGAGTAATGACGAAATTCATAATTGCTTTACAGACGTGTTCATTTTGCATTTTCAGTGACAAAATATCATGAGACCAACGAGCGCCATTGCTCTACGTCGTTGTCACACACTCGCTAATGTGAAAGAGTGCGTGCTGCTGTATTAGTAGGAGAACGACACCGTAGGCGACCCCGGACGAGTGACTTGGCGGTGACCCGCTTGGCTTCCGGCATCGGGACGGACGCGTCCAAGGCTCCCCGGGCTGGTGGGCGACCGCTGTAGCGACGCAGGTGTTTAGTGGAGTGGCTCCAGACTACAGTGCATTTGGGGGACTGTCATTGGACGAGATAAGGCAGTAAGCCAGATAGTGAGATGTAGCACGCACCAGCATCCTGCAGGACTGGTAAAAAGCCCATGTGAATATATATGATCTTCCTACTATTGAGCGGTAACTGGGAATCCTTTATTTGTGTATTTTTCCTTTTTAAAATAAATACGTAGCAGAAGCCTTTTCCCGTCTCCATTGCTCTGTAACCGCCGTTTCTCTTAGTCACCCTGCACCTCACCTGACAGCTTTGCGCCGTGGTTGTGGTCACCAGATATCGATCTTTTGTTGGGGTAGCGCGCTGTGGAATTCTACGCCATTGTCCCTTTTTTTTCTTGGTGCTTGCCCAGTATTTTTCTTTTAACCGCCGCGTCCTTGCAAAAAACCACAAATCAGTCAATATCTTTGCTTCTATTTTGCATTTCTTCTTCAACATTTACACCGGCCCGGCCACTTTGCTTGCGCTGACTCTTCCGCCATCGGCATCGGAGGCACAAGGCGGGGAGTGCCCACCACAAAAGAGGAGCCATATTTTTTTTCCTACCCGCTGAAAGCAACCAGACACCAGTCATTCCGTCTTCCCTTTCATCTTTTCAACATCTTTCAGAACTCCTTTGTTTGCATTATCTACTCGCAATGACTGCTCTCAATGGAATAGAACACCCGTTACCGGTGCGAACAAACGGCGTCCACGCTCCCCAGATCAACGGCGACAAGCGCCCAGAGACACCCACCATGTCCTTGACAGAATACAGCGTCAACCCCTCCACGCCGCCATCGGGCGAGGCTCGCGAGCGAATGAAGGAGCAGGTCCCCGAAGACTTGCTGCTGCCCAATGGCTACCCAGATGTATGTAATTCATCGTCAAATGCACTCTGACATTCAAAAAAAAAGATTCAAAGCGAAAACTAACCGGCGGGATCCAGTACATGCGCATGATCATGACTGCCACGTCCAGAGTCTACGAAGCCTGCAAAATCACTCCTCTCACCCACGCCGTCAACCTCAGCAACCGACTCGAGTGCAATGTCTACTTTAAGCGTGAGGACGAACAGCCCGTGTTCAGCTTCAAGCTGCGCGGTGCCTACAACAAGATGGCCCATCTCGACCCGGCCAAGAGCTGGAAGGGCGTAGTCTGCTGCTCGGCCGGTAACCACGCGCAGGGCGTAGCCTTTTCCGCGCGCAAGCTCAAGATCCCAGCAACCATTATTATGCCCGAGGGCACCCCCAGCATCAAGCACAGCAACGTCGCGCGACTCGGCGGCCACGTTGTGCTGCACGGCGCCGACTTTGACGCAGCCAAGGACGAGTGCGCCCGCCGCGCCGCCTCCGACGGCCTCATCAACATCCCCCCGTTCGACGACCCTTATGTGATTGCAGGACAGGGAACTGTGGCCAACGAACTGTTTGGCCAGATCAACATGGCCAAGGTAGAGGCCATCTTCTGCGGCGTGGGTGGCGGCGGTCTTATTGCCGGCATCGGCGTGTACATTAAGCGCATGGCGCCGCACGTCAAGATTATCGGTGTGGAAGCCCACGATGCCAATGCCATGGCCCAATCGTTAAAGAAGGGAGAGCGTGTTGTTCTTAAAGATGTTGGTCTGTTTGCGGACGGTGCTGCTGTCAAGACACCCGGCGAGGAGCCCTTCCGTCTTGCGCAAGAGGTAGTGGACGAGGTGGTGGAGGTGAGCACGGACGAGATTTGCGCCGCCATCAAGGACATGTACGACGACACACGGTCCGGTCTTGAGCCTGCAGGCGCGCTGTCCATTGCTGGTCTGAAGAAGTACGTTGCGCAGAACCCGTCGCGGGACTCGAAACGATCGCTTATTGCCGTCACGTCGGGCGCCAACATGAACTTTGACCGTCTCCGCTTTGTCGCCGAGCGCGCGGCTCTTGGTGAGGGCAAGGAGGCTCTTCTTGTTGCTACTATTCCCGAAAAGCCCGGTTCCTTCCAGAAACTCATTGAAAACATCATGCCCCAGGCTGTTACCGAGTTCTCGTACCGTTATGTCGAAGGCTCCGACGCCAATATCCTCATTGGTCTCTCGCTGCAGCGACCTATTGCCGAGCGCCCCGACGAGCTGCGCAATGTCATGGAGCGCATCCGATCGGACGGTATGATAGTAACCAACGTGTCAGGCGATGAGCTCGCTAAGAGTCATATTCGATACATGAACGGTGGCCGCTCCAACGTTGCCGACGAGAAGCTGTTTATGTTTACATTCCCTGAACGACCGGGAGCCCTCGAGAAGTTTGTCACGACGCTGCGTCCCAAATTCAACATTAGCTTGTTCCAGTACCGTAACTACGGCGGCGATGTGGGCAAGATTCTGGCCGGTATCCAGTGCCCCGATGGGCAGAAGGACGAACTGCTGCAGTTCCTCCACGAAATCGGATACCCGTTCCAAGACTGCACTGACTCGGAAGTCTACAAGATATTTTTGTGCGCATAAGATATATACAAATACAAAAATACACATTGCATTGTTGCAGCGAGGGTGTCATTGAGGAGTTGAGGATGCATATGGAGCCGGTGGTATTCGGTATATACGGAGCGGGAGTATGAACAAAAAAGTAGAAAAGGTATCATGGATTGTCACCACGCAGTGGTGCTCTGGCGTTTTGGGTGTCATTTTTTTTTAAATTTTGTGTGAAACTAGGTTCCCTTTGAGACAGCTGGATAATGAAACGAGCTTGAATCTAACCAACTGCCGCCTTTCTCTGCCGGTGATGAATACGGTGCCTGTCTCTCGGGGCTATGTCTTAAAGGAGAGTTGAATATGCATGAGGCTCAACACGAATTCCAAGTAAGCTTATCTCACTGGTAGGGCCGTGTGTATCTTGGCTGGGGAACACAGAGGCCAACCAGGAAGTGCGTACGACGAGCTGAAGTCCAGCCCTGCATCACCACAGCCTTATGAGGGCAACACAGAACACGAGCAAGGCGTGATTGTGGCAAACTCACATGCACAGTAAGCCAATTGTAAATTAATCTTGTGGGAATTTTCACGTGCAATGTACAGCGATAGCGTTCTAGAAGGCTATTCAGCCGTCTTGGTGATATGTCTGAATCGCCATGGGGGACTTACACGTAGTGCAGTAGTCGCTTGGCGAAAGCGGAAAGCCGCGATCCCATCTTTTTTTTTGTTACTTACGTAGTCATCAAGGATGGCTTGAGTCTCTTGGCACGGGGCTATGTGCGGTAACGGCACGGTCCAGATCCCCTGCCTGGTGCATCCATCCCGATCAGGCTTCCAGGCACGAGGGTATGCACTGCACTTTGTTTAGCATGCATGTGAAATGCAATGTTTGCATGTACATGTACTCTGTACATATGCTCTGTAAAAAAAGGCTCGGGCGACTGGGGGAATGCAAGAACGGGTTAGATTTGCCCGAAGCGAACAAATGGCGTTATCTGCAGCTAACGTCTGCTTCGTACATACTGTGCATGCAATGCAGCAAATCTTGATAGCACATGTGCCAATTAAAAAAAGCAGCAGAGTACAGTTTTTCTCTTCCCTTGCAGCAACACAATGGCGACGCCGAAAGCTGGCTGCGTGAATTAGAAAAATAGGCCCGACATGTCCCAACAAGGAAATGTCGGCCGCCCAGCCACAGCAGAAAATACGCAGTACACCTACCAGAACTGGAATACAACTGCGCTGTTTATCGTATTATAGCGGCTGTTCATGCGCTGGGAGCGGTATATCGGCATTGGGTTATCGCCGGTGGACGGGCGGGCTCGATATAGTAACGAACGTCAGTCAGTCAGTCAGGCCACGCACGCACGCCGCCCATGGTAATAATGAAGAGAAAAAAAATAAAACGCTCGCGTGCACAATCAACGCTAAGAGCTCGCGTAAATGCACGCCTGTCAGGCGCATAGATTGATTACCCGCACAAGACATGCAGTGCCGGCAGACCAGTCTGGCGGGATCGTCAGGGCGGCCAAGCACTGGAAAAGACAGGCGCCCACGCAGGCACCACTAAACAGCAGGCTAAGCAGGTACTGTAAGTTTACTTTTTAAGTGCTGTACTTACAACAGATTTTGGGGGTCTGGCTGGCTTCGGAGCGGCTTCCAGCAGTCTTCTGCCGCTGTGGCCGGTGGCAGCGTGTGGCCCGTGCGTGATGTGGGTGGCTGCGTGGCGAGCCGCTGTGGTGATTTATTGTTATTTTTAATGTTTCTTGTTTAATATTGGGGGGGAGGGGCGTCGATTTGCGTCTTTTCAATCACTGTAAAAGAATAAGGGAATAAACGGCATGTTTGCAAGGATTAGAACTCAATCCTTGGATTTATTTAGGTTATTTTTTATTTATTGTGACTTGCGTTCATAATAATATCTTCTCTTCTTTTTCTCTTCCTCTGCTCTGCGCTGTTGTGCGTCTGTCCTCCCCTCGGAGGCGCCGTCGCAGCGAATAACACGCCCACACCTCCCCCCAAATCCCGCTGTTTCGGCGTCTCCACGCCTTGAATGACGAACCCCTCACTGTATTTCGTCATATGACGAGTGTTTCATTCACTGCGGTGTTTCTTATGCCGGGTTTTTATTTTTCAGTGTGTGAGTGGAGGGGGTGCTGGAAAAGTAGCTGAGATGGTAGAGGGGGAGGGGATTAGTGATGCAATCAATCGTCTGCTGAACAACGACGTGAGAGAATATGGATCAAAGACACACACTCTCTCTTATACTGAATTGCCAGCAAGGTTCTCTCTCTCTCATCAAGAGCACCCAGTAAACAAAAAAAAAACAGCAGGGTCCAGACTACTTTACTGAGGAGGAGCTGCTCCCCACGCGCAAAAAGCGCCATCGCCGCAAGCAAATTACCTTATCCAGCCATGGGCCAAGGCCGGCCCACCAGGGTGCTGCTAATTTACAGCGCTAGCAAACTGCCAAAATCGCCCTAAACCCAGCGTTGAACCCCTAAGACAGCCCCTGCTCTTGCAAGGGAACCGGGGCCTCGGGGCGCCTGCAAGCACCCCCACTACGACCAACTACTGCCGCTACCACGCCCCCTCCCCTCTCTTCAGCGAGGCGTTCGGTGGGAATAAAGGTCTTGCCTGCAGCCCAATTTTGCGCCTCGCGTCGGTGTGTGGTCTTGTAAACAATTTTTTTCTTTCCCTTTGTTTCTCATTCTGCTGCTTCTTTTTTTCTTCTTCTTTCGTCATTAGCCTATCGAACTTGCATGCTGCACGCAAACACAAAAAAAAAACTACTAACGTCACCTTTTTCTCACCCGTTTTGTACTGGGTACACACTACACTACCTTGGCTCACTCAACCAAGTTTAGTGACCGCTGCAGCCAGCCGACTCCGCCGCGCTAGGCCTTCTGCTGCTACTACCGTGTTAGCGCCCCAACTTTGGAGCTGGCGCTGCTCTCTTTCCGGCGCCCCAGCGTAATTGAACCTCCGCTCTGCATTACTCCTCCGCTTCCTACATCACGGGCGTCCGGTCCCCTTCTTCCTCTTCATCCCATCATCACGCTCTCCTATTTCACCACGGCTCGCCCTGCTACGACGCTGCATCTGCTAAACACCGGCCGCCTGCATACCGTCACTCCTACATAGCAGCCCTACTACCACCTCCGCATCCCGCCCGGCTCGCGTGCCAAGGTCCCCCAGCTTCTGCTTACGCTTCCCACAACGATCCGGTTTACTCAGCTTTCGCCTCAGGCCCGCTGCCGAAGGCTGACCCTGCATCGCCCGCGTTGAGCTTTTCTGCTGGCCTGAATTTTTCAATCAGCCGCCCCCGTTTCGATCGGCTGTTGCTGCGTCTCGCCGTGCATCCCAACGACAACCAGCTGCTTTTGGTGTGGAAGCCAAAAGCTCGATATATAACAAAGCCCACCACCAATCAGCCAACCCCTCCCCCGCCAGACGACCTTTTGGAATTCGCTCCCGGCGACATACTCCCAACAAACCAAGGGACACATAAAACAATAACAGCACAGACGACAATCCCCGGCAAAAGACGGACTCGTGGTCGCCCCATCGCTCTAATCGCCGCCCACCCGCTTTGCTGGCTGGCTGGAGCATGACCAAGAGCAGGCCCGTGCAATACTGCGCTCCCGTCGCAGCTACCGATGGTACTCTAGAACCATATTCTGTTTGTCGATAGCTCTTTGTGTCCGACTCTCGCCTACCCACGTCTCCACGCCAGTGGCCCCGGCGCCTCATCAGCTGGCCCCGTGCGCCGGAGCTCCTTTGCATAACCTCGCGTCCTGCTGCTGCTGCTGCTGCTATTAGCCGACCAAGATACCGCCGTCAACGATGCGACGTAATCGGTCCCCGAGCTCGTCTTCGCCCTTCCGGGCGCTGGCGCATCATCAGCTGGCCAGCGCAAATTCCAATTCGGCAGACCCCGTCGCGTTGATACGCTCTTTCAATGTCGAAACCAACCCCTCTCGACCCATGCGCCCCTCCCCGCTCACAGCTTCGACAATTCGAGATATGCCGCTTGACCTAGTCGATCGAATACGCTCCTTCCCGCTCTTCATGTCTGCTCCCGAAGAGTTTCTTGTGGCTATTGGAAACCACTTGAAGCCTCAGGTCCAAGGCGCAAACGATCACATTGTAACCGAGGGCGACGACGCAAAAGCCATGTACTGGCTTGTGCGCGGTGTCGTGGCCGTAACGTCTCGAGACGGCGAAGCGACCTATGCAGAACTGAAACCGGGTGCCTTTTTCGGAGAAATTGGCGTCCTCATGGATATGCCACGGACTGCAAGCATTGTAGCGCGCACAAAGTGTCTTTTGTTGGTCCTCAAGAAGGAGGACCTCCAGACAATCATGCCAATGTTTCCGCAAATGGAACAGGCCATCCGCGAGGAGGCCCAAGAGCGACTGATGTTGCTCAAGAAGAAGCGGCAAGAAAACGGCGGCCTCATCAAGTCACCGCCACCCGACTTGAAAGCCAAACCGGCAGCTGGAACCGCTCTCCGCGCAGAGAGTGGTACCTTGAAGGATGGCTATGTGGTCAACCTCAAGAAGAGAAAGTCTCCAAGCCCCGGCATCATCGAAGATCCTGCTGCCGGAAGCGCCATTGGTAGTGGCTTTGTTAACATCAGACGCACCCTCAAAGAGCTGCCACTGTTTTCGTCGCTACCCCCCGAAATCCTACACTTTTTGGGCCTCAGCGCCCAACCGAAAGCATACCCTCCTTTTAGCGACATTATTCGTCAAGGCACCTCAGGAAGCGAGATTTTCTTCATCGTGCAGGGCGAAGCTGAAGTTATTCACGAACCGCCCAAACCTCTTACCAATGGCGACGCAGCCCTCCCCACAAGCCGCACACGGCCCAGACTAAAAGCCGGACAATACTTTGGCGAAGTCAACAGCCTGGGCTTGTCAGGGAAGCGTACTGCTACAGTACGATCTATCACGACTGTCGAATGTCTAATGATTCCGGGAGATACGCTGGAAGAGCTGTGGAAGAGATGCGCACCCGGTATCAAGGAGCAAGTCATTGAAACGGCACGTATGCGATATACCAAACAAGACGAGGATGTAAAAATGACCGATAGCAATGGCGAGGACGACAGCGACGATTCTCCTCAATCTTCACATTTCAAAACCTCATTACCAAACCTAACCTTTACGTCGCCATCGAAGCCCGCTTCTCCAGGGCAGGATGAGCATGAAAAGAGGAGCGAGCCAAGCGACCCCGATCCTTTTCTGAGCGTCGATATGGAGAATATGCGAAATCGCCGCCGGCACTCGCTGGCACCCCCGACTCCTGTACCAGAACCTCCAACGGTACCATCGCCAACGAAGCAAATGTCTGTTGACGTCTCGCCACTTGCCGACATCTCTAGCTTAAAGTACGCCTTCTCTAACTACTCCAACGACTCTGGTACACCGCTTAAGAGGGTACGGACCCTGGAGAGCGAGCTTGGCGCAATGTCTCTACCTAACCTAACCGACCAGCTCCTCATTCGAGTCCTACAGTTCCTCGACGTTGTTGACTTATACAAGCTACGACAAATCAACAGCTACTGGAGGCGCCTGGTTTGCAACTCGCCCGAGCTCTGCAACATTGTCGACTTTTCTCACCACAACCGCGTTGTCACTGACCACGTCTTGGCTTATACCTTGGCACCCTTTATCGGCCAACGAGCAGTCTCTGTTGACCTGAGCAACTGCTTCCACATTACAGACGAAGGATTCTCGGCTCTCTGGAAGAAATGTGGCAAAGGAGTAAAAAAGTGGAAGATGCGCTCTGTTTGGGACGTATCGGCCAACCAAATTCTAGAAATGAGCGAGAATGCCAAGGGATTAGAAGAAGTCGACTGGAGCAACTGCCGCAAGGTTGGAGATAACCTCTTGGCCCGCGTGGTGGGCTGGGTCGTCCCCGAACAGTCGCCCACGACCAAGAAAGCTTCCGTGGGTTATTCGCAAAAGATCAGGGGTGGCCAGCGCAACGAGGAGGAGCAAAAAGATCCCCCTCCACCTGGTACAGTAATTGGCTGCCCTGGGTTAAGCAGACTCAACTTGTCATACTGCAAACACATCACCGATCGGTCCATGGCACACCTCGCAGCACACGCCTCCTCTCGCATACAGTCGCTCTCGCTTACACGCTGCACGTCCATTACTGATGCTGGGTTCCAAACATGGGCCCAGCACAAGTTTGAACGCCTGACACATTTGTGTCTCGCAGATTGCACCTATCTCTCTGATAACGCAATCGTTGCGCTTGTCAACTCAGCAAAGAGTCTTACCCACCTAGACCTTTCCTTTTGCTGTGCACTATCGGACACGGCCACCGAGGTCGTGGCCCTCGGCTTACCAAAGCTTCGCGAGCTTCGACTAGCCTTTTGCGGCAGCGCCGTAAGCGACGCAAGTCTAGAGAGTGTGGCCCTTCACCTGAACGAACTCGAGGGCATCAGTGTGCGCGGCTGTGTGCGTGTCACAGGCAAGGGCCTGGAATACATCCTCCGAGGCTGCTCCAACCTAGACTGGGTTGATGTCAGCCAATGCCGCAATCTGGACCCTTGGTTCCGCGTTGGCAGCATCAGCAAATGGGGCTACGACCAGCGGACGGTGGAAACGCACTCCAGCAAGCGCCAATGGATGTCGAACCTGGACGAAATGTCGAAATCATTTGCGCAGCCCAAGACGATGAGCGTAGCTATGCTCACAACACCCAACTTTTACCCGCGGGCCGGCGTGCCGTCCATGACACGTCGACCGCGACACCCCGTGCGATTTATAGTAGAAAAGGGAACGGATGGGTTACGATGAGAGCATTTTGGACAAGAAGTCTTTTTTTCTGGGGTTCTGGTTTATTCTTTCCTATGATTTCTGTATTTACCATGCTCGATTCACGGAGTTATTGTTTTATACGTGGGCTGGGGGGTTCTTTTACGAATAGCGCCTATGGGAGTTTTATGCTTGCGGACATTTCGGTGGCGGCGTGTGTAAGAGAGCAACGGCGAACGGCGGTAGAAACGACATGTGATTATGATACCCTATGCACCAATTGAATCATTATGTATATGCAATCTATTTCCTATCTTTTTTATAAATGTTCAATATCTTTTCTAGATACCAGCCGCGGCTTATTCGCCGTGACGGCGTTTCCTTGAGTACCGATTAAGTGGTCAAAACATCTCTAGTTCAATAGGATCCGTATTGACATGTGTCATCATTTCACACATGAGTAGGTCTAGATCTCTATCTTGCGCGGAAAAATATAGCGAAGGGATCAAGGCTGGTGCTGCGCGGAACCACTGAATATCGAGGCCTGAATCTATGAATGTTTGTGAATAGGCCTTGCAACAGACTCCTACCATGTCTCTGCCGAAGAGACCAGGTGTAAATGGTGCTGGTAGTTGCCGGAATTTCTCGAGTGATTCTTCGTCGACAATGAGTGCTATTTGGTATCGTGACGAAATTGGCTCTGGATCACCGTTTTCTTCGACCCATTTGTCAAAGGCAGCTGCTATTACACTGAGAGGTGCTCCGTCGAGATTCTCGCAATCTTCAATCACGGTGTTTCGTAGACGAGAGAGCATTTCCTCGCCTGCTTGCTGCACAAAGCTGTGGCTCACTCATGTTTCCGGAAGGTTTATGTTCCATACTTCTGGTGATCCATCGTCGCATATACCCTTCTATACGCTCAACTGCCAATGCAAACCCAGCATCGGACTCCTTGTGTATACCGTGCGGTAGATGGTAATGCCCCATGAATTCTGGTGTTTGCCGGTTTGTGTAAGGTCGTGCACAGCTTGCAGCATGTTACGTGGCCAAGTATCCCAGCTACCGGCTCTCATCTGCGCCGGCATTTTGAGAAATCGCTCTGGATAGGGTCAACAGACGCCATTGTGGCAGGTTATCGCTAGTTGTATAAATGGCTTTTGCACTCGCAGCTTGTGTCTCACAACCCGCCGTTCTATATGAGCCCAAGAGTTATCATCTCTTGATTCGTACTGCTGACTATTACGCAGACGTTAGTCCCGATATCAACAACAAGTTTGCTCTCATTCCCCAATTGTACATCCGGAGCTAAAGCTTGATTAGCTCACCTTGCTACAGCACTATACTTACTGTATGGTGGCTTTAGTGGGCGCCGTTAATCCCGCCAGCAGCGCTGAATAATGCGGAGCTGCGTCCGCTAACAGCACCCAGTGGCGAGATGGCCCAGGAATTTTCCACGCAGTTCCACCACGTGACTCGGACTTAACAGCTCCCCCAGCGGCGTTGACTGGGCCGGGTTCCGCCGCAAGTGAAATCACCGCCGCCAACCTTGGTTTCTACATAAAAACGTCATCATCGCCGCAGCCTGCGCTTCACGACACCTCTCTTGGCCTGCATCCGTCCCAAGCTTCATCGACAAGCATCTCGATAATGTCCTTCACATTCACCCTCCGGCATGGCCCTGCGCGTCTGGCGCAGCGTCTGCCCAAGTCCGCCCTGCAAACTCCCATCCGCAGCTTCCAGCACCAGGCCGGCAGCAAGACCACCAGCAGCTTCTTCACATCGCGCATTGTCCCGACAGCATCTCGCAGCGCCTTTGGCAAGTCGGGCAGCGCCCGCTTCGTCCACGACAGAGTCATTGTTGCGCAGCAGGCGGCCCGCAGCTCCCGCACACGGCAGCTGCTTGTCGGTGGCGCCATCTTTGGCGGTACGCTTGTTGCCATCAACGCCGTCTTCAACAGAGAGACCCGCGAGGATGGCGGCATGCCCGTCTTTGAGCGCGAGTACCTCAACAGCACCTTCCTGCACACCGGTCTCGGCATTGGTATCATTGCCCTGACGGCTAGACAGATGGTCCGCACTGGCTTTGTCTACCGCCTCATGGTCACCAACCCGTGGGTTGTTGGTATAGGCGGTCTTGCCCTCAGCTTCGGCACCATGATTGGCACACGGTCCATCAGCCCCGACAACTATATCCCCAAGTACGCTCTATGGACTGCCTTCAACGCCACCCAGGCCGCCTTTGTTGCGCCTCTGCTGGCCTTTGTCCCCATGCCCATCCTCGCCCGCGCCGGTCTCTACACCGTTGCCATGATGGGTGCGCTGTCTGTTGTCGGCGCCACTGCTAAGCAGGAGAAGTACCTCTACATTGGTGGTCCTCTTTTGGCCGGTGCTGCCATTGTCGCCGTCTCTGGCTTCGCCCCGCTGCTGCTGCCCGTTACCGCCGTCCGCACGCTCGCCTTGACCGAGAGCATCTGGCTGTACGGTGGCCTCGCCGTCTTTGGCGGCTTCACGCTTTACGATATCCAGAAGATCTTGTACCATGCTCGTCTTGCTGAGCGTGGCGTCATGCGCCGCGACCCCGTCAACGAGAGTATTGCCCTCGAGCTCGACTTCCTCAACATCTTCATCCGTATGGTGCAGATCCTCAGCGCCAACCAGAACCGCAAGCGATAAGCGGGGCCTTTTTCTTCAAATAAACAAAAAATAGAAGTAATAACCGACAAAAAAATTTAGACCAAGTATACTTGGAACTCCTCTCAATGGGATTATTGGATGGTGGAAGCATTTTGTTCTTTTGTTAGACGCAAGCAGCGCCTCTGGGAAAAAACGAAACATGAAAAAATACCCCGACGCTATGCCGTCGCATACTTGTACTCTAGACAAACAGCATCATATTATATACGTGTGCTATAACAACCAAACTCAAATCATTTGTTAAAATTTGACGCCTTCATCTTGATCATCAGTGCTTAACATTGTGACCCCACGTAGATCGTAGCCCACTTGTAAGCCCCTATTATCAATCCAAAAACGATACAACCTATAAATCGACGATTCTACTCCATCTTGATTTAGTACACTTGACGAATTGCCGTGATTCGGGAATCGAAGCTGCGCTGGAGGTGTGTGGTGCAGCGTCGCCATTGGCCACAGCGCCCCATCACCTCATCGATCTGCCAAACGACGACAACCAGCTGCAGCGGCAGCAGCACGGGAAGTCAATCTCGACCTGTAAGTGAGGGGAAAGAGGGAAACTGAGAAGGCGTGATAGAGGGGTAAGGCGGCCTATTTAAACAATTCAGAGGAAGCACCCTGATGGCTTGTGCATCTGCTAGTTCTTAACGCCTAATTTGCACTTATACGCCACCATGACTGCTGCTGCTGAGTTTGAAGCTGCTAACAAGCAGTATGCCGCTACTTTTGATAAAGGCAGCTTACCCCTCCCTCCCGGTCGGTAAGTGTTTGGTTCCCGTACTGTGCTGAATCTATGTAAACTAAAGTGGCTGCGTATGTGTATAGAAAGGTGACGGTTGTGACGTGCATGGATGCCCGTATCGACACGGGCAAAAGTCTGGGTGTAGCAGAGGGAGATGCTCACGTCATTCGAAATGCCGGCGGACGTGCATCAGAGGCTCTGCGATCGGTGATTATCTCGCAGCAGCTGCTTGGCACACAGGAGGTCGTTGTTATTCACCATGTAAGTAGTGACAGGCGTGACACTGTGGGTGTGTAGATGGCTTGCTGACATGCTTGGATTATAGACCGATTGTGGAATGCTCACTTTCTCGGACGAGGATATCCGCAACAAGATCCGCGACGGGCTTGGCGAGAATGTCGACCACCTGTCGTTTTTGCCCTTCAAGGATCTAGAGCAGAGCGTCAGGGACGACGTTGCGCTGCTCAAGAAGAGCCCGCTCGTCCTGGATGTGCCCATCTCGGGATACATTTATGATGTGAGCACGGGCAAGATTGAGCCCGTGAACTAGGATAACGCCACAGCCGTTCTAATTGGGTCGATAATCGTTTGATTCATTCAATGTGCTATTAAAATCATCGCTATTAGACAATGTGTCCTCCGCTGTTATATCTCCCAGGCTAAGTAAGTAAGTATACATGTAAAACATTATGACAATTCCTATGTGTGAAGCGCAGCTTTCCCATCGTAGTGATGCTGTGATACGGGGCTTCCTTCTGCGGTTCGCAATGGCTTCTTACAAGTGTGTAAGATCCGGGGTATTAATTCTTGTCGATGCCGTCCTGCTCAGGCTCATACTTGGTCTCCCCCAGCATTTGGCCAGGCGGCGCGGCCATGGCCGTTTGAGCGCTCAGAGAAGGCTGTGTCTGCACCGGCGATCCCGATGATGCCGCGGGACCAGACGCGCTTGGGTTGCTAGTCGCAGCGTTGAGACGCTGATCCAGTGCCTTGAGCGCAATGGCTCGTCTACGCTCGGCTTCGGCGCGAGCACCTCCAGGACCTCGTCTTGAGAGGGGTGCGTCGCTTCTAAATGTCGAGGTCTCGTTGGAGAACGGGCTGCAGATTCTGACGGCGACAAGGATGTCGAATATTTGGTTCGAGACAGCGGCAACAGCGGGCTTTACGGGTGCCGGGAAGAACTCGGCAAAGGCAAACGTTTCGCTGGCGTCGCCACGCAGAGGCGCAGACTGGCCGGACTCGAGGTCGGGGAAGACGGTCTTGTAGAATCGCAGATATGTCCAGCTGGTGAGGAAGCCGAACAACGCAAGCCAAATGGCAGCCCTCGATAGCAGTGGCGTCAGAGACAGTACGAGGATGATTCCGAGATAGAGGATCGGGAATCGCGGGACGCGGAGCGAGAGCACGCCCTTGAATAGCGTGACGGTGTGTGCTGGAACCAGCTGGCTGAATGCGACGAGGAAGGCAATTTGTACGGGGATTGTTCCAGCAATAGGAGTAAGTCTAAGAAGGAGGCATGTTAGCAAAGCCTATAAAGCATCAAAGGGGGGCGAGTCGTGATATCACGTACGTCCAGCGCTCGTTGCGCGTCATGCTAAAGAAAAAGTACATGACGCAGAACGTCAAAAAGTTTGGTACGAGCGAGACGAGGACCAAGAATTTTGTAAAGTCCTTGGAGGACCACGCGCGCTCAAGATATCGGCCGCCATTAAAAAGGGTGAAGCCGCCGATGGCGAGGGTGAAGATGTTGCTCTCGACGAGGCTGGAGGATATAAAGGTCCACGGGTAGACTATCGAGAGCTGCGGGACGAGCGTCAAATAGGGTACGACAACTTCGGTGGTCTCAGTCCATTGTCTGTAGCGGATAGCGAAGCCGAGGAGGGACTGCAGCGTTAATGCGATGAGCGTGATGCGCGTGACGGGAGGGATGTTGATGCGGGCGGGCATCGTGGGCGAGGGTTATCGGCGGCGCGCCGGGACGGTGGCATGCAAAATACAGTTTGAAGCCGTTGGGATCCAGAGTCTATAGGACCCGAGCAAACTTTGGACTGGGTGCGGTCGGTTGCCGACAGGCTGTTTGGGGTTTTTAATTTTTTGGTGGCAAGGACAGCTCGGGGGTCAAGCTGCGTCAGTGAAGCCCGTTACGTAGAGGACACTAGTCTCCATTGGGAAGACAGCTTCCTTGGTTGCGGCTCTGTGCCTCAGGCATAGGGGCTACGGGTGTCATTGTTAGGCAGCGTATCAGTGCTGTCGTTGCGAATTAGGGTGATGAAAATTTTACAGTGATTTGGGTTAAACCTAATAGGCTACAATTAATTTTTGGAGGGATATTTGAGAGGTTTCCCGTGTGGCTGGCTGTAGATAACCGAACGTCTATGTGTAGAGGTGGCTGTCCGGGGCTACGCAGAACGACGACTAGCTTACGGAGTTTTTTCAGTGTGCGAAACGACAAACAGTCCGAGAATAAACCAGCAGATGCGAGTTTGGGAAAAGGCCTCAGCATTGCGACCGACTGCAGTTTTTGGCGCTGCACGACGGGTATCTACAGCTGTCATGTACCGCCGCATGGGCGTTGTGGTGCATGGATCAGGCAGCTATCACTGCAGCGCTCGCAGCAAGTCACCGCGTACGACGTCCAAGTACGGCGTGTGTTGTGCTGTAGGCTGACTTGGCTGCCCAGGAGGTGTGTTTCTTGTTTGGCTGTAACGGATCTGCGGATGTTTCACACCTGCGTCCTCTTGCGCTGGGGGGCGCCTAAGCCTGGGACGCGACAGCTGCTGGTGATGGGCTTACTTCTGAGATAATAAAAATGGTAGCCCGTAGGCTTCTGTGACGACTGTGAGCTGCATCTGCAATTTGGATGAATTTGGACTACCAACTGTGGCAACGGCTAACTGGCGACCCTCGCCGAGGGCAAAATGTAGCGGAAGCCAGGGGCCCAAGCACGGACAGACAGGCTACCAGATCCGAGCAGCCAATTGGGCTGGCCTAAAATAGGAGCCGAAATTTAGGCCAGATGAACTAGAGGATCGGCGTAACCTGCTTTTTTGCCTGCCAACGCTGCTCCTCTTTTTGTCGTCAGCTGCCAGCTCACACTTGTGCCAAAGGACATCCAGACAGACTGACGATGCAAGTATGCAGTCTTTGGCTTCCTTTTGCTGCATATCCATCTGATTTGTCTGGCACCTTGTCTCGCCTGCTGCGATTATGTCCCGCATTCCAACAATGGCTTGGCTCCAGTCTGGTGCGTGCAAGCAAGCAGCCCCTGTTCTCATTTTTAGCGTAGCGTGGGTGGCTGCTCGGGGCGGTGGGCTGGGCTGTCACGTCAACTGCAGACCCAAGGTTTGGATAGCGGCGGAAGAGTCGCGCAGCGTTGTGGTCTAGTGTAGCATTGGCATTAAAATTGCCGGTCACAGCGACCCCGATCTGGGGGATGAAGGCAACCTCGGTAGCAACGGATTTTTGAGAGTCGATGCGATGGATGGTGCAGCGTTGTTCTCGGCGAGGAGAGGGTTTTTTTTTTTCGCTTGAGATGAGAGATGTTTTCCGCCACTGGGAGGCGGCGGAGGTGTGTGATGCGTGGCTGCTCGGGTGGTGCTGCTATTGATGCAAACGCTTGGATGCCTTGTGAAAAGTGAGTGGGCTGACGATGTTGAGGCGAGGATGGACCGGACACCACGCACTGGGGGCGATTGGTTTGGCTCCAATCGCGAGGCGGACGCAGGTTCGCTCCCTAGTAGCCGTGACCCCACAGCACCCTTTTTTTGCTCTGTTAGCTGTCGTGTCGTTCCCCCTGGGGGAGCAGTGTTTCAAGGTGTGATGGGATTAGTAGGAGGTGACTGAGCTGGGCAACGACAGTTGAAGACGAATAAAAAATTATCACTGCATTTCTGAAATGTTGGACATTGTAAGAATATATTTTGTATATTTATTTCTGTGTCGCAAACCCAACAACAAAAGAACGAGTCAAATTTTCAAGTCGCCTAAAAAGAGAAACATGCATCGAAGAAACCGCTGCGGCGCCACCACGCAACCCACCCACCAACCAGACAAGACGCCTAGAAAATAAAATAAAAGAAAAAAAACATAAAACTGTCGTCGCATGGGGAAGGGGGTGTTGTGGTGTGCGTGTGCGTGCTGTGCGTGCATAGGCGTGGGCCATGGCATGGGCGTGTGGGCACCAAAAAGGCGGGTGTATCCATCCAGCAGTTCGGCAGAAGCGTCGCCAGGCGCTGTAGCTTGCGGCTGGAACGGTACTAGCTCCGGGCGCCAGTACCTGCAGTCAAGGGCTCCTCTGGCAGTGGCAGCAGAGCCTGGGCTGGGGCTGGGCGGGCATCAGTGGCTGCTGCTCCCTGAAGCGGAGGCGGCATAGCGCTGCAGCCCAGCCAGAAAAATAAATTGTGGGGTTTTCAATCTTGCTGGGGCTGCCAATTGAATCTTCACTCGACGCATTTCCGTTTTCCTACGCCCGATTTCCCTTGCCCTTTCCCTTCTTCCTCCTCTTTCGCTCTGCTATTTTTGCATCTTCCCGCCATATCATCTCCGGAATCACGCCGTCTGCTCCTTTCTGCTATCACCAACGCCGCATTCCTTGCCTGCTGCCCCCGCCGCCGCGGCTACTGCTTCCTCGCCTCTCTCCGCCTGTCCAACGCTTGCGTCGTCGCCTTGCCCCCCTCGCCAAAACAGTTCTTTGCGCCAATCTGGCCCCCGGCTTGCCCATCACGACCTTGTAACCAAGTCTTGCGCCGCGCGCGCATCCCCCTCCGACGGGCTTAAAAATGGTCGTCAAGGAGTTTCTCGACTCCGATAGAGTCAACTTTCTCATATGGAGGTGAGTTCCAGCCCGCCCCCCCGCGACATGCATGAGTCTCCCGTCTCACGGGGCACTACCACCATTTTGGCCACAATGCTAACCTTCGCGATGCAGGTATCTCTTGGAAGGCAGTACGTACCAGCCCTCCCGCGCCCTGCTAACAGCCAGCATTTGTGACTAACTTGTCTTCTTTTTCTTTCTTTTGCACAGATTACCGAGAAACTGCCGCCAAATTTCAAAAAGAATGGCACGTAAAAGAGCCGCACCGCGATCTTGAATTTGCTCCCCATGTTCAGGGTCATGCGCTCGTCTCCGTCGTTAACAGAGGCCTTCTCTACCAGGCTCTGGAGCGCGAACACACACGCCAAAAGGTATGCATCTCATTGGAAAATACATCATCATGTCTATAAGCATTCACTAACGCGTTTTTTTTCTTTGTTTGACACAGCTGCCGCAAAATGCTGCTCCCTCAGAATCAGAGACGTTAAAGGTTGGCGTCTTTGGGCCTCTGGATCCACCGCTAACGGCCAAGAAGGAGAGAGAAGAAGCGACAGAGGCCCTAGAGGCAGAAATGGCGAGAAAGCGCTCGCAAGCACAATTAACAAACGGTTCGCCGTCAAAGCGACCGAAACTCAGCAACGGCTTCGACGCTTCCACCGAGGCTGACGCCGCCTCCACCACGCCCATGGACGTGGACTCTCGAGATCAGCAAGCCTATCCATCGCCACTCGAAGGCGAGCAGGTGCCGCCGTCCATGGTGCACACTGACGGGCCCGAGCAAGGCACGCAAATTGAAAAAGTCGAGGAATTAACCCCATCCACCACCTTTATTCACCTCATGGACGACACCGCCAGTGCCGACCGCCCATCGTCGGCATCCTCGTCCGTTGCCGATAATCCTCCTATTTTACTTCAGTGCGAGTGGAACCCCAGAGATCCATCCATGTTGGCGGCTGCTGGAACGGATGCGCTAGCGCGGGTATGGACAGTGTCGCGTAGCAGCGCCGAGCCAGGCCAGGATCACGTGCAGCCTAGAGCCCATGCGCTGATTGATCCCGACACGCCGCGAACGACAACTGTGACAGCCTTGGCTTGGACTGCTGACGGCGCCGCTATTGCTGTAGCCACGGATTCCGGTTCCCAAGCCAGCATCAATGTCTGGTCTGCCGATGGCGTCCACGTCCAGTCTATGGAGGTGGCCGAACCACCCGTCGTCAAGCTCCTGTGGAACCCCAGCTGCACAGCGCTGCTCGCCATATCTCCTGAAAAGGGCGGCGCAATGGTGACAGTGTACTCGTCGCCCTCTGGAAATTCTCTGTCATATCATTTGCCCGGCCACGACATTGGCACGACGCCGCTTGACGCCACATGGACCAGCGACATTGAGTTTTTGCTGTGTGGTGGCGACCTCCTCGTCAGCCTGCACTGCACAGACTCCGATATTTCCCAAGTTCGCAAATTCGAAACAAATGACGACGACAGCTTCTCCCAAGTGTTGTTTGACTGGCGCTCCAAGTTGGCCGCCACTTCTAGCGACAAGGGCGTACTAGATCTCTGGGACGAAACCGGCCAGCGACGATCCATCACAGCGCACACCGGCGCCATTACAACCATGCAATGGCAGCCTCTTGCACCCGGCCAAATGGCGGCGGATGATGAGCGTCTTATTGCTACGGGTGGTGACGATGCTGCGATTCTGATTTGGAACGCGAGAAAACCAGACAGCAAAGCTAAGTGCTTGATAACAATGGGCTCGCCAATCGTGAAGCTTGCATTCACACCCGATGGCGCATTCCTGGCCGGTGCTACATCAAGACAGGTTCTGATCTGGAAGGTTGGCAGCGTCATGCCTCGAGCCAGCTGGAACCGACCTCCGCACCCCGGCTGGTTGACGCCCAAGGGAACGTCAGATTCGGATGAGGAAGACGAGCACTGCCTGTGCTGGGATATGAGCGGTCAAAAGCTAGCCTATGGCTCAAACAGCAGAGTAAGTACAGAGACAGCCATATTCCAGAAGACTCACATTTTCTAACATTGCACAGCTCGCCGTCATCAACTTTGGCAGGTAGAATCTGTCTACGTTTGTTTCAATTTGCAAGCCACCATCGCCATCATCCTCACCTCCTCACCTCCTCACCCGACCACCACCAAGACCACCACCCCAGACGCAGTTTTACGACAATGTACACCAAGCGGCGCCAGGAGCCGCAACGAAATACCACGGCCAACAACCAGAGTACGATGTAATGCTATCCTCCGCCGCGCCACCACCTATATACATATACACGCCGGCTCCAGCCTGTCTGCTGCCGTGCGCCGCTGGCAAGCCCACGCGAGCAGCAGGCTGACCAGCACCTGTAACCCACGTTTGGTCCACACATATAAAGTCCCTCGCTTTATCTTTTTCCTATTCTCTATCTTTTCTTGGATTATTGGCGGGCTTAGAGAGCCCGTTGTACACTCTTCCATACAAGGCCCGATACACCTGCGGACGGAACAGAATAATCATACAAGTTTACGGACGAGGCGGCTTACACGGAGTTTTCGAATTTGCGGTCTACCTTTAGACCCTGCTCATTTTGCTATTTTGGGAAGAAGGGGGGAAAACCACGGACATGATGTTGTTCTTTTATGCGTTGATTTTTTTTTTGTGTACGCTTTACCGGAGAGGAGTCGTAGATTTTTCGTGTATAATAACCCAAACAAGCCAATACCAGTACCATGACTATTTTTCTAATCAGATGACCTGCTCCTATAAACACTTATCGCTCCAAGTTACATGTATACCTGCCGTAGCCGAAGTCGGTACATACCATAGCCTTGTCTCGACGTGGCGGTGGAGTTGGCCGTTGAAGGTTGCAGGGCAACAAAACCCCGCCAAATTCAACCCTGTGTTGCATCACCATCAACAAATTCGACAACAGGCGTGCTGAGTGCGTACGTGCGCTGCTTCCCTCCATCTCCCATTCCGCAAATCAGCCTCTCTGCAGACCGCCCGTCAGCCCCCATCAATCCCGTGTCGCTGGAGGACCACCCGAAGTCCCGGACCAGCGAGTCGCCTCACGCGTCCTCTACACTATATCGAACCTCTCGCCCTCACAATGTCATCCTTCCGCATCCCCTCAAACCCTGGCCCCTCGAATCCCAACATGCCGTTCCAATCACCCTCACAGGCCCGCGAGTCCATCTTCACAGAAGCCATGCGCGACCGCCAGGCCCGCGGCAAGGATCCATATCGCAAGCCAGGGCCCGTGGCGCCCGTTGTGCCCGCTGCCACTCAGCCCATGTCGCAGGCTGACCTAGACCAGGTTGCTGAGGACGAGATGAATGCGCGGGAAGCTAGGCTTGGTCAAATGTGAGTGGTCGCGTGATAGCAAGATAGACGATAGAGAGAGACTAACGCGCATGAATAAGTAGGCCGCGAAAAGAGGGTTTTGAAGAGCAGGAGCAGCGGGGGTTTGCACTGAGCGTGCTGGATTGTCCGGAGCGGTTGCTCATGTATGCGCAGTCGCGTGATGATGTGAGTGATTTATGTGTACTGGTGAAGGGAAACATTTTACTGACGCTTGGGGAATCTAGAGCATAGCTGGCCAGCGGTTAAAGTTTACAGCGCTCATGTGTGGTTTCCGAGCAGAGGATAAGCCTGCCAAAGAAAAGACTACATGAGCGAGGCGAGATGGAATACAACATGTGGAGGATATTAATGATTATGAACAAGTACAGCACGGGTTGTTTATGAAGATTCAAGAACAAAGGAGGCTCATGTTCATCACAGCCATGTGAATGGCTGATTTGTAGATATATACAAAAGTTACGTACATAGACACATTTATGCACCTGGTTTGGCAAGCTCGCGGGATTAATTCCCTGCTGCCACTCGTAAATACATTGCGGCTCAATCTCATCATCTCTAGAGTGTGGACTCCATTCCAATATTAGTGCAGAAGAAGGTCAATGCGAGAAACAGATCGACGGAGAAACTAGTACAAAGTCAGAGACAATATCCATCTTAGGCGTATCGCGTGTTGGTAGCGTTGCCATAAGTTGGGGGTGGAGGTGGCGGAGGGTAGTGATGATCTTGCGATGAGTAGTTTCCTGTATGGTTCATTTCCTGCATGTTGTAGGCGTTGTTGTTATAGTTGTGTGAAAAGTTGGTATCGTTGGTGGTGTTGTTGTTGGTATAGTTTTGTGAGAAGTTGTTGTTGTAAGCTTGACCCTGCGAGAACTGCGAGTTGCTCTGGGCTTGAGGGTGTGGCACGTTGCTTATGCCTTGATGATTGGCATTCTCTTGCTGGCCGTAGTATCCATAGGGCCCAGACATGGTCATGTTGTTCATGTTGTGTTGTGTTGGCGCATACTCGCCACCGTAGGCCTGCCATCCGCCGTTATTGGGCGGTGTGCCTGCGCCTGGCGAGACCGGCTTGGGCTTGCGCATCTGTGGTCGTCGTCTGAAGCAGCTGCAGAAGCAGCTGGAGATGATGGTAAGGATGAGGAGGGCAACCACAATGGTCACGGGGATGCTGATGCTCAAATGGGACTGGTACCAATCCGTAAACGTCTTCCACCATGAGCCTCCCTGGCACTGACCGTCCTTGCACTGGCCACCACCGCTGCAGCTGGTACCGTCGATGAAGTACGAGTTGAAGTAGGTACACTGACCGCCGTTGTAATCCGTGTTGGAGCATTGCATCAAGCACTCGTTTCCGCAGGACTTAGGCGATGATCTCATGCGACCAAATGAAACCTTGCACTGCTGGTCCCGGGACGTACATGTTCCCGAGGCACATTCGAGGCCGTCACCACACGACTGGCCATTGTCCTTGTGCTTATCTTCAGGACAGAGGCCAGAAGTGCCAGAACACTTTTCCTCTGGATCGCAGGGGCCTGTGCTAGCGCGGCAAGTCTTGTCACTTCCCGCGAATTTGCACTGCTGAGTGCAGCAATCTTCGTTGGAGGGATCGCAGACCGAGCCTGTCGTGAATTTACAAGTCTTGGGGTCACAGCAAGAGTTATTGCCACACGATTCAGTTGAGCCACAGTCGCAGTCTTCTCCAGTTTCGACAATACCGTTGCCGCATGAGCTTCCAGTATACAGCTTAACATTCCTGTTGGTAGAGAGGCAGTCAGACTTAACATTGCCCTTCAATCCTGAGCAAATATTGCCAATGGTACACTGGGAAAAGGCAGAAATATCAGTACCAGTGGAGGGGTTCATGATAAACTTGCCACCAGCATCACAGCTGCCTGTCGACAAAGGGCAACATGGTTGAGCATCCGCGCCGCCTGGGCATGTCGACTTGACACAGTCGTGTACGGCACCAAACGTATGGCCAGTTTCATGGGCAAAGACCTGCCACTCAGTCGAAGTAAGGGCGATAACATTGGTAGATGAGATGGTTTCATTCGTATTTCCTCCGTTGGGTGTAGAGCCTTGTCGGCAGAGCTGGCCTCTCCAGGCGAATCCTACTGTCGCGTCCGTGTTGCAGGTAGTGAGTAGCGTCCAGTATGCGTTGGTATCTGTCTTTTGACCACGCCACTTAGAAAATAGAGATAAGCGGTCACCCAGATTAACTGAAGATCCGCACTTTACGTTCCAAGGAGCAGCCTGTGAGCCTGAGCCTGAGCAGTTTTGAGGCTGGATGGCTAGATTTTGAAGCGCAAGAGAGATCTTCAAGCTACTCTCATACACCTCCGAGGCTTTGTTAACCATTCCAATAACATTCTTTTCCACAGCAGCGTGGGTTTTATCGGTATTTTCAGTCCAGAAGTGTTCCCAGTAGTTACAGTCGGTAGCAATGCCGACCAGTGCCAGTTTGCGGGAAGTAGGGCAGCCTGAAGCATCGCCAATGGTAGCACTAAGGTCACCAGCAGGGCCACCACCGTTGCCATCGATAGCTTGGCGGCCAAACAGTGAGCGGTTTGAAACAGCTTCCAGAGGCTCAAATTCTCTCGATGTCAAGTCGTATTGTCGGTTGAAGTCTGAAGTATCAGCTGCACAAGTGCCAGCGCTCGGCTCACTACGCTTCAGCTCGAGTTGCTCGTCGGTAGAGCGAACATCAGAATCGCGCCATACAACCATAGTATCATCCTTTGTGTGAACATGAGGGTCTTCTTCATGTTTAATCTTTCCGTAACGGTGACCGGCTTCGATGTGATGGTTGTTGCTGTTGACTCGAAAAGCACCATCAAAGATTGGGTTCTCTCCATCTTGATGCATCATGATTCGGGCCCATCCTGACAGAAACCAGCCCTCATGTCCTTTGCGATGAACATAGGAGCGGCCTCTGTAAACTTTATAATCTTGCTGTTTCAGCTCGTGAACCTGGCTAGCGCTACCATCTTCGTTTAAGTAGGTGACCGTAAAACCCTCGGGGATAAGATCGATATTCGGCTCAAGTTCTAAGCGGATTTCTTCTGTTCCGTTGTGTAGAGTAAAGGTAAGAGCGAAGTCGGAGTAAGAATGGACACGCTGCGACGGCGTATGGATTTTGGCATTTTCAATCGTGGATACGTAGTTGACGGGTTCTCGTTTTACAGAGTGGCCTAATGAGAGCGTTAACTTTTTGGTCTTTTAGATAACAAAGTATTTAGTTCATACCCCAAACGGAGGAAGGAAATAGCAAAGCCACACCAGCAACGGTGGCTGCTATACTGTGTATGGAAAACATGTTGATTTGAGGCCAAGGCGGAGCAAAGCGATCCCTTTGAAAGGGGCGCTAGACGGGAAGAGGCGAGCGATTTATTCGGATATCGGCATAGATTGGCACTATTATCGACTAGCAATACACGGCTAGGGGGATGGCGGGCGCTATTGCGCAGTAATGTTTGCTTTGGAGGACGTTGGTGAGGCTACGTCTCGCGATGCGTCGTTACGTAGCGGGCGCCAAGTGCGAAGAACCGTTCGCTGTAGGAAGAAGTCGGGAGAGTTGTGGAGTGAGGGAAGGGTTGGATGCGACTTGGCAGCGAAAATCAAAAGCGAAAGCAACACAAAAGCTTATTCAAGTATGCTTAGAAAAAAACGATGTAGGAGAGAGGGAGAAAAACGGCTGCGACGAAGACAAACAAGTGGACAGTGCCGGCGAGTTACAGTGCGGCTTGGCGCTGGTGGCGGTGTTTTTAGAGGAGTAACAGACACTGTGACCGCTGTTGGAAGGTGGGCTGGGTGAGTGGATTCCAGCGAGGCAGTGTTTATTTTTAGGGGCTGTCAGTGGGCAACGGGGCCCCAGCGAGGCGACCTAGAGCGGGCTGGGGCGGTGCTAGGACCTCTTTTTGTTGGTGTCCTGCAGGCGGCGGGAGGAGGTGGTGCATGGCGCTATTATTCTGAGAAGGGACAAGGCTCGGCACCTAATCAGGCTAGCTGGTTGCATAGGCTAAAGAAAGACAATAGAAAGAAAGAGGGGGATAAGCACAGTTTGACTTGAAGTGAGAAAAATGTAGTCGGCATCTGTGATGTCGCATATATTAATTCTGACAGCTAATGCTATGCCTCCTATTTATTTTTATTCTCTACGGCAGTGCATTGCTGTCCGCACCTCGGCATGCTCTACTTCTGTAACGGCGGCTAGTTTCGCAATGCATCCATCATGGGATGTTGGTAGCGTCCTGTGTGGAATCTTTGCAGCCCTCCCGGGCCTTGTTCTTGGGCCATTTGGCTTTCTTCTACGTGACTCTGCCACTCCTGTTTGGCTTGATTTTATCCTGAATAGAGTGATGTGTTTCATCAACGCGCCGACATCACTCGGGTATCTTCCAGTTGACATCCAGCATTAACCATAGATATTAACAGAATGTCAGGTTTGAATAGTATCTTGAGAAACAGAACATCGGCCTTTAGTGTATTCGGCACCGAGTCCCTCCTCATCCCCACTAGAATATGCAGGCCGCACATCAAGTTAGTTTGTGTCCAAGCAGAGTTGGCCATGTGGCGCACAGCCTAGTACCAACAGACGGCCCTATGGAATGACCTCACTGGCTGAATGTCATGATTTGTGGCTACTAGACCACAGCCCGGCACTGTGCTAGTCTTAGACACTGCCAACGTGTGATATTGAGAGAGCGCTGTGATGATGTCTGAGCGCTACCCTTGAACCCATCATGCCGACCATGGCAACTTTGGAGGTTGAATATCGTATGGCAGTTACAAGCACTCAAATAGTCATCAGTGCTTGTTGGATTTTGAACGCTCGGTGACCAAATATAGAAGAAGGCTGTTACTGTGGTGTCACTGTCAACTTTGAACAACTCCATCAGTCTAAGTGTGGTGGAGGCTGGGTGGTTGGGCAAAACAACAAGTACACAGAATGGGAAGCAGTAGTATTTTACAGACCCTGTACAACAATATTTGTACAAAGGAAACATGCATCTACTTCACGGTAATTTTGCAATCAGTTTCTCCAACAATGAAAGAAAACGACAGAGACCTCTTGGAGTGTGTCGATGCCAAGGCTCGAAGTAGGTGTCTTGGTCGTAACACCAGTCCAACACTAGCACAAGAATCAAAATAAATCGTTCGTAGTTTCGAAGTCGATATGTAGGCTAACCCATGGTTTGCCCCAACCGCATAAGCCGACGGCCTAGGAAAAGGGGAGTGGAATATAGCGCCTGCGAGTAAACCAATACTGATAAAGCTCAAACTCAGAGAGTGATCTCGGACAGCGTAAGATTTACCCAATCGTTCTGGGACCCGTCGATAGGATAATTGACATCATAACAAGTTGATGGCTCCATGAGTTATCGAATTGCCAGCAATCAACCCTGACTGTAAGCAGAGGATCGCGGACACAGATCCGTGATTGAAAAGAAGAAGAAGAGAAGCCCGAAAAAAAAGTTCACGAGAATTTTTATGGCTCCCTGCGCCGTTGCACAAGGTGGGCGCGTCACGTGCCCGGAAATGAGTAGGCAGCAAAACACCGAGCCACCGATAGCTGTGTTATCGGGCCTAGTGGCAGAGGAGCCCACTGTAAGTTTGGCGACAAAGATCTAGGCAGACCTTGCGGGCTCCTTTGCCATTGAATTGTTGCCACTCCACCCAATTTATACCCCTTTTCATAGGTATCCTGATCGCACCATCAATCATGGATGCTGCAACGATAGCAGAGACGAACCGCATCCGCGTGTCGCTGGGCATGAAGCCTTTGCCGGTGCCTGGAGAAGACGCGGCAAACGATGTCAGCAGCCAAGGATCGAGCGCCAGCGAGGAGGCTGATACGTTCGAAACTCGCGAAGCGCGTGCGTACGATAACTATAATAGCCATATGGAAGCAGAAGCAACCAAGAGGAAGAGAGAAGAGAGAAAGGCAGCTATTCGCAAAGCCCAAGAGCTTGCCCAACGGAATCTTGTGATGGAAGGCAAAGGCCTAGGCGAAGAAGCAGACGGAGGCGATATTGATGCGAAAGCGTGGCTTACAGGCCAAAAGAAACGACAAAAAAAGATTGACAAGACTCGAAAGCTGGAAGAGGAACTTGCTGCTGCTGAAGCGGCGGCAGCGGCAGCTGTACAGTACACCTCAAAAGACTTGTCAGGACTCAAAGTCGCACACGACATGTCCACGTTTATGGATGGCGATGGAAACGAGCAAATTTTAACACTCAAAGACACGACCATTGACGAAAATGAAGAAGACGGAGACGAGCTCGAAAATGTCGGCATGCGCGAGCAGGAGAGCTTGAACGAGAAGCTGGATCTTCTCAAAAAGCGCCCTGCCTATAATCCCATGGATGACGAAGCGCTTGGAGGAGGCATTCTATCACAGTACGATGATGAAATCAATGGAAAGAAACGGAAGAAGTTTACACTTGACGCCGCAGGAATGACTGCGGATTTAGCGGATATCCTGGCGGAGCCAACAAAGACCGAAGACCGCAAGCTCAACACATATAACCTGGACGACATTGTGGATGGTACCAATATATCGTCTGATTATTTGGATATTTCCGAAATCAAAGTTAAGAAGCCGAAAAAGAAGAAGTCAAAGGGCACGCGACAAAAAGTGATTGACGAGGATGACGTATTCCCTGTCGGCAACGAGGACGGCGACGCCAATGGTATGGACCTGGATATTGTAGCGACTAAGAAGAGAAAAACACAATCTGATACCTTTGTGGATGACGACGACTTGCAAGCGTCGCTGGCGGCTCAACGCAAGGCTGCCCTCAAGAAACGCAAGAAGATGCGACCCGAAGACATCGCCAAAGAGCTAAAGGAACAAGATAACCAAGAGGAGCAAACACAGCCTGCTGAAGAAGGAGGAATTGTGATTGGCGCCGTATCAGAATTTGTCTCGGGCTTGAGCAAGCCAGAAGATGAGGAAGAACGCAAGCCCAGGAAGCGAGTCGTCTCTGAACAGCCTGCCGAGGCGGACGAAGATTACAGTATGGGAGATGCGGATGAAGTTGAAGAAAATGCCAGCATAGATCCACCATTGCCGAACGAACCGGAACCGGAAGCTGAAGAAGAAGAAAAGACGGTTGGAGGTGGTATGGGTGCAGCGCTTGCGCTTCTTCGCGAGCGAGGCTTGGTTGAAAACTCACGAGGCGACGAAGAATACGAAAAGTTCCGTAAGAGACAGGACTTCCTGGCGAAGAAACAGAAGTTGGAAGACGAGCTGGACGAAGAGACAAGGAGGCAAAGAGAAAAGGATCGAGCCAGCGGCCGTTTGGACCGCATGTCTGTCCGGGAGCGCGAGGAATACGGCCGACAGCAGAACGCCTGGCGCGAACAGCAACAAGCACGACGCATGGCTGAACTGTTTGAAGCCAACTACAAACCCACTGTTAATATTAAGTATGTGGATGAGTCTGGACGTCAACTGAACACCAAGGACGCCTTTAAGCAGATGAGTCACCAGTTCCATGGAAAGGGCAGCGGCAAGGGCAAGACGGAGAAACAGTTGAAGAAGCTGGACGACGAGAAGAGAAGACAAGAACAGAGCATGTTTGATGCCAGCGAGAATGCAGGCATGAGTCGCGCGACAGCGCAGCAGCTGAAGAAGAGAAAGGAAGCTGGTGTACGATTAGGTTAAGCGGGCTTGGATAGCTTACGCCACCTTTGATTGGTACTTGTACATATAACATGCATCTACAGACGAATCATTCATCTGTGATTCAAACACGATAGCGATTTTTTTTAAAATTAAATTAAATTAAATGTTACTCAGACTATTCCATCGCTTCTTTCTCTTCTTCCCTTCTTTGCCTCGTCGCCATCCTACGCCGCGCCCGATCTTCATGCCAAGGATCACCATCCATCCATGGCTGACACGCCTCCTGTTTGTTCACACACACCCGCCCGCCTATATCGCAGATGGTAGACACACCAGGTGATTGATTGGATTTGTTGGGACGAAAAGAATCCGGCTCTCCGGTACCGTCCCTCGTGGCATTTGCATGCTAGTCTTAGCCGTTCAAGGGGCCCTCCGGCACCACCATGGACGCCCGGAACAGCGCTGGAGCGGAAGCAGGGCCGGGCGGACGAGCACCAGCGCAGCGGCTTGAGCTCGGCAATGGGCAGCTCGGAGCAACGGAGCCTAAGCCTAATCGTGCCAAAGATGGATGGGCCGGCGGGTTTGGCAAGGCGTTGGAGCGTGTGCCGCTGGAGCGCCTGGCCAATGGGCTACGGCGGCCAGCAGCCGGCAGAGTGGGTTTCTGTGGGTGTGGCCCATGGCTTGCCTTACCCACCGTGCTGGGTTGCAAGGTGCGGGTTCAGCAGCGGCACCAGTGGCAGCAGGTTTGATTGGGGACCTTGCATGTAACCTTAATAAGTTGGATTACACGCTATTACTCTGCCGAGCTCGCTAATGGATGAGCTGCGCTGCGCTGCGGTCTTTTGTTTTGTTGGGCAGAGGCGTCAGTCAGCATTGGCGTCCTCCACTTGCTGCTTATAGACGTAGGATAATGTACTAATATATGACTGTCTCTTTCTTTTGCAGCAGCCAGCCCAATCTACATAAAAAGAATACAAACCTGGGCAGCAGGGCCTGGGCCAGCGGCTTGCTGCTTCAGCTGCGGTACGGCGTGCAGCGGGTGAATTGCCGCTGAGACCCTGCCGTCAGTAGGTGGGACAGGGGCGGGTGGACTCGACCACCAAAGTATACAAGGAGAAAAAGAGGTACCTGTAGGTGGAGGTTGGCACCACACAATGGGCCGCAGTACAGGGCACGACGCAACGTACCTTTTTTTTTCTTCCTTCGTCTATCTTGGAGGGGGTGTAATGAATGTACTTTGTTGTTGTCTTTGTTTAAACACCCTCATGCACCTTTTGCGACAATTAGTAGCTCTTGCATTATCATACAGCAGAAATCACAATCCCATAGATTCAAAACTAAAATTAACAGCCGCAGTGGCAAAAAGAAAGAAAGGCTAGAGCTGTACATCTGGCTGTTCGACGCCAGTACAGCTTTTAGTGCCTATGGCTCCTTCTGGCGCGTCGCCACGAGACCCCAACTTCTTGCTCCTTAGCGGGCAACGTCACTACAAACTACCCCGCATCGTCACCGTGCTACGCCGCTGCACTCGCCCCCCCTCTGCCCAGACACAGGCACACCCCCAAGCTGCAAGCAGCCCCGCGACAGCTCAAAACCTTTTCTCCTCCCGCTTCCCCTGCTCGCCATTTCTTTTCTTTTGCTTTGCCATCCTCCTTTTGATACCAATTTCTCAACCTCGAATACTTTTTTTTCTATCTTTCACCGTCTATCACGAGCTTCATTTCTCTGCTAGGCGTATCCAACAGCAGCTGAATCTATACTGTATACCCCGCGCCGCGTTTAGTCTCTTAGAACCACCAGCAACAAACCAACCACCATGGCGGACGCCAAAGTTCAAGAGCAGGTCGATGCCTACCGTAAGACCACCACCCACCCAGCTTCATAGTGCACCGTCTTGCAAGTTATTGTTGCTAACCTCTGTTTTCTTTCTTGCAGCTGTCCCTCCCAAGATGCTTGCCCGTAAGTTTGAATATGAAGCTGCTCTTCACAGACAGCTTAGCTCTGTGCGCCAATAGCCATCGTCATTTTGGCAAGGCTAACGCGACTCTTCGTTTTTCTCACGCAATACAGAGCATCCAAGCAAGCCCCACCTCGCAAGTAAGTCTCATCTCATTCATCTGGCCAAAAACCCCCCCAATGGACGCCGCTCTTTGGTGCTGCCCCGCCGGCTCCAAAGCCGACTACGGCGGCACTAGCAGTTCCTCTGGGGTGCACTCCCTGGCCCGCCCCGTCTTCCGTATGTCCGGCCGGCTAACCGTGGCTACCACAGACCTCGAGGAGTACCAGACTCTCTACAAGGAGTCCATCACAGAGCCCGAGAAGTTCTGGGGTCGCCATGCCCGCGAGCTTGTCTCTTGGTACCGCGATTTCCAGACCGTCTACTCTGGCTCGCTCAGCAATGGCGACAACCAGTGGTTCGCCGAGGGCCAGCTCAACGCTTCTTACAACTTGATTGATCGCCATGCCGCCAAGGACCCCAACCGCGTCGCCATCATCTACGAGGCCGACGAGACCGAGGATGGCCGCGAAGTCACCTACGGCGAGCTCTTGCGCCAGGTTTCCAAGGTCGCCTGGACCCTGAAGCAGATGGGTGTCCGCAAGGGTGACACCGTCGCCATTTACCTTCCCATGATTCCCGAGGCCGTTGTTGCCATCCTGGCTTGTACCCGTATTGGTGCTGTCCACTCTGTCGTTTTTGCCGGTTTCTCTTCTGATTCGCTCCGCGACCGTGTCCTTGACGCCGACTCCCGCGTCGTCATCACCACCGACGAGGGCAAGCGCGGCGGCAAGGTCATTGGCACCAAGAAGATTGTCGACGATGCCCTGAAGCAGTGCCCCAACGTCAGAAACTGCCTTGTCTTCAAGCGCACTGGCGCCGATGTGCCCATGCAAGAGGGCCGTGACG
Organism: [Torrubiella] hemipterigena; assembly: GCA_000825705.1. Classification (NCBI taxonomy): domain Eukaryota; kingdom Fungi; phylum Ascomycota; class Sordariomycetes; order Hypocreales; family Clavicipitaceae; species [Torrubiella] hemipterigena. Next base: position 1,492,126 of record CDHN01000002.1, read on the forward strand.
TCTGGTGGCACGAGGAGGTCGAGAAGTGGCCCAACTACATTGCTCCCGAGACCATGAACGCTGAGGACCCTCTCTTCCTTCTTTACACCTCTGGTTCGACTGGCAAGCCCAAGGGTGTTCTGCACTCCACTGCTGGCTACTTGCTCGGTGCTGCCATTACCGGCAAGTATGTCTTTGATCTGCACGAAGGTGACCGTTACTTCTGCGGTGGCGATGTCGGATGGATTACCGGCCACACCTACGTCGTGTACGCTCCTCTAATGCTCGGTGTCACTACCGTCGTCTTTGAGGGTACCCCCGCCTACCCCAACTTCTCCCGCTACTGGGACATTATTTCCAAGCACAAGGTCACTCAGTTCTACGTTGCCCCTACCGCTCTGCGTCTGCTGAAGCGCGCCGGTGACGACTTTGTCAAGGGCGACATGAGCAGCCTCCGTGTCCTTGGCTCCGTTGGTGAGCCCATTGCTGCCGAGATCTGGAAGTGGTACTACGAAGTTGTCGGCAAGGAGCAGGCCCACGTTGTTGATGTAAGTTTTGCCTCCAAACGGTTTGAATTTCGTGACTTTTAGCTAACGAATTGCTAGACCTACTGGCAAACCGAGACCGGCTCAAACGTTATTACCCCTCTTGCTGGTGTCACCCCCACCAAGCCCGGCAGTGCCTCGCTCCCCTTCTTCGGCATTGAGCCCGCCATTGTCGACCCCGTCTCAGGCGAAGAGCTGCACGGAAACAACGTCGAGGGTGTTTTGGCCTTTAAGCAGGCCTGGCCCAGCATGACCCGCAGCGTCTACGGCGCGCACAAGCGCTACATGGATACCTACTTCAATGTCTACAAGGGCCTCTACGTGAGTTATTATTCAAATTTATTTACCGCTGATTACACTGCTAATACGTGGAAATAGTTCACTGGTGATGGCGCAGCCCGTGACCAGGAGGGATTCTACTGGATCCGCGGCCGTGTCGATGACGTCGTCAACGTTTCTGGCCACCGTCTGTCCACTGCCGAAATCGAGGCTGCTCTCATTGAGCACCCTGCCGTTGCTGAGGCTGCCGTCGTCGGTGTCCAGGACGAGCTTACTGGCCAGGCTGTCAACGCCTTTGTGTCCGTCAAGGACGGCAACGAGATTACGGATGCGCTGCGCAAGGAGTTCATCATGCAGGTTCGCAAGAGCATCGGCCCGTTTGCTGCGCCCAAGGCCATCTTTGTTGTCAACGACCTGCCCAAGACCCGCAGTGGCAAGATTATGCGCCGTATTCTCCGCAAGATTTTGGCTGGCGAGGAGGACCAGCTCGGTGACACCTCTACTGTAAGTTTGCGGACTTGTTTCTATTTCACTTTGATCTTGTATACTAACTTTCTCGCTTCCTTAGCTCTCCGACCCCTCTGTCGTCGATACCATCATTGAAACCGTCAAGGCCTCCAAGAAATAAGCAACACCGTCTTTTACTGGCTGTTTGCCTGCTTGCTTATAATGTTATATACCACGAGGTGACCTACCTGGCGTGTCAGGTAGCATGGATACGAAAAACACGAGGAAAACAAAGTGACTGTGAGGGATGGTTGGACTGTCGGAGCTGGTTCTCTTTTTGGATAATGGCTTTGATTTGTGTGCACGCCAACGAACGATGATTTACGTATCGATATAGGAATTCAAACGTATAATTGCTTGAAAGTGCCGAAAACGCCGCTGCGTCGCGAGTTTAGCCAAAGCCACCATGTAGATTTGACCGAGATGGCCCTTGCGTGTGGCGCAATTCATCATTGGTGCATTTGTCTAGCATCTGCGGATGTCGCCTCTCTCGTGGTGCGGGTGCCGAGTCTTTTGCGGACGATGGCCTGCTGGAGAAGTTCTGGGCGAGTCTGGCGGCGGAGCTGGCATCTTGTTTAGGCAGCTGGAGCATGTGCCAGCGGGGGCAGCTATTGAAAAAGTGTTCCCCGCTCAAAGATGCTACTGTAGGGCCATTGTTCTTCTTGCAAGAGAAAAGCATAGGATCAAGAAAATCATCTACCTCTAGGGACTAACAGCAAGATGCTTCATCCAAACCCAGATTAATAAATAATCAACAAGAGACAACTTCCTTTTTTTTTTTTTTTTTTTTTTTTTTTTTTTTTTTCAATAAACCACCAAACCTGTTCTCCGTGCAGTCAGCGAACCCGGACCGACAAGACCCTTTCTTCGGCCCAATCTAACCCCAAGTACGTCTCGCACCAACGCAAACACCACCCCAAATCGGCCCGTTCGATCCCATCATTGAGCCCCATGGGGCCGAATCATCCACCATTGCCGCTTGATCAGCCAATGCCAGCAGGTAGCCCGTGCAGGGGTCGGCGCTTGCCCAGGTCCCGACCTCATTGTGGATGAATAGCAAAGTATCATTTCGTCGGGGTAAGAAAACACACAGTGGATATAAAGGGCCGAGTCTGCCCCCGGTGCTTTTGGCAACATGTTTGTAATAGATCAGCTTGCTTGCGTGGTCAACGGCACTGTTGCGTCTACATTCTTTGCCATGCATCCATTTTTGAACGGCTTGCTGCTTGGATCGGCCGCTCTTCAGGGCGTGCTGGGAAGAGCTGACTCTGCTGCCCAGCGGCGTAACAATGTCGTTAAGCGCAGTGTTGACGATTTCCTTTCGACAGAGACCACCGCTGCGCTGAACAAGCTGCTCTGCAACATTGGTGCTGATGGGTGCCAGTCAAGCGGTGCTCTTGGAGGTGTTGTTATCGCATCGCCTAGCACACAAGATCCCAACTGTAAGTTACTGTGCCTCCTGAGACTGAGACCAAAATCGCAGAACGATGCAGCTAACTTGTCGTTAAGATCTATACAGTTGGACAAGAGACAGTGGCCTGGTCATCAAAAGTCTAGTTGACCGCTTCATTAATGAATATGACAGCGGCCTTCAAAGCATCATTCAGCAGTATATTGGCGCTTCTGCCCAACTGCAGGGTCTCTCAAGCAGGTCTGGCAGCCTCTCAGATGGCTCTGGACTCGGAGAGCCCAAGTTCAACATCAACCTGACACCATTTACCGGTGACTGGGGACGCCCGCAGCGCGATGGTCCTGCTTTGCGAGCAATTGCGATGATCACCTACGCCAACTGGCTCATTGACAATGGCTACAGCTCCACAGCAAAGGACATCATTTGGCCTATTGTTAAGAACGACGTCAACTACGTCGCCCAATATTGGAACCAGACTGGTTTTGATTTGTGGGAGGAGGTCAATGGCAGCTCATTCTTCACGGTTGCCAGCCAGCATCGCGCTCTCGTACAAGGCAACACTCTTGCACAGAAGATGGGCGATTCTGGTGCTGCTTACACGAGCGTTGCACCGCATGTGTTGTGTTTCCTGCAGCAGTTCTGGATTCCCTCTCAGGGATACATCAACGCAAACAGTAAGTCTACTCGTAGATTGATTCAAGATAACGGCCGATTCTGATTTCATCCATAGTCAACCAGAACAATGGACGCGCTGGCCGTGATGCAAACACGCTGTTGGGCTCCATTCACACTTTTGACCCCAGCTTGGGATGCGATGCCGCTACCTTCCAGCCTTGCAGCGACAAGTCATTGTCTAACCACAAGTCTACTGTGGATTCTTTCAGATTCTACAACCTGAACAAGGGCATCCCAGCCGGCCAAGCTGTGGCTGTTGGCAGATACTCGGAAGACGTCTACTACAACGGTAATCCATGGTATCTGTCGACGCTGTCTGCCGCCGAGCAGCTGTACGATGCCATCTATGTTTGGAAGGCTCAGGGTTCTGTGACTGTGACTAGCATCTCGCAGCCGTTCTTTAACGATCTCGTACCTGGCATCAGCGCCGGCACATACGCCAGCAACAGCGCGACTTACAAGTCGATTCTCAATGCGGCGGCCTCTTATGCAGACGGATTTGTTTCCATTGTGGCCAAGTACACGCCGTCTGGAGGAGCATTGGCTGAGCAATTTTCGAAAGATGACGGTCACCCTCTGTCAGCGCGCGACTTGACATGGTCTTATGCGTCGTTGCTGACTGCAGCGGCTCGCCGTGCAGGCAATGTGCTGCCATCGTGGGCAGACAAGCAAGCCACATCGATCCCTCCTGCTTGCTCTGCAACATCCGTCATCGGCACTTACAAGACGGCGACAGCTACGTCGTTCCCACCAAACCAGACTCCTAAGACGGGGGTTCCCACTCACACGACAACCACGCAGCCGTCTAAGACGTCGTCTACAGGCTGCGCCACGGCTAGTGTTGTTGCCGTTACCTTCCAAGAGCGTGTTGTGACCCAATACGGACAGACTATTAAGATTGTTGGAAATAACGACTTGATCGGCAATTGGGACCCGAACAAGGCTATTGCACTGGACGCCAAGGACTACACGTCGGATAACCCCGTGTGGAAGGTGACAATTACGTTCCCTGCTGGCACGGACATTCAGTACAAGTACATCAACTTTAACGCCGACGGCTCTTACAACTGGGAGCATGACCCGAACCATAGCTACACGGTGCCCAAGACTTGTGCGTCTTCAGCTACCGAATCTGATAGCTGGCAGTATTAGCGAATGACAGAGAGAAGAAGGCGAGGAGGGAGAGGCCGCCGGGTGAGGCTGAATAAACACCTTGGCAGGGCGGCATGTACAAGAGGGAGCAGAGTGGTAAATATTTTATGAAAATGCCATTGTTTTTACCCAATCGGGCGATATTCTGGGGCAGTTGGTTTATATTACACCAGGTGAAAAGGGCCGTTTAATTGGGGCTGTGGTCGTACACGCACAGCTCATTTACTGTAGCGATTAACGGATCCGCCGGTAGCCCTGAACGGGGAGAGTCCCACTGTAGCTGGCGCCGAGTGTGGCTGTTGTCGTACCTTTTTAGGGGCGCTGCACAAACTCTCCGCTTGAACGGTGGGCGCTGCCACTAAAGTAGACTAGAAGAATTAAAAAAAAAAAAAAAAGAGAAGCCAGGGCGGCCAGTAACAAGAACCCGAAGCCGAAGCAGCATGAAACGCCGACATGACACAAGCGTCAGCGGGCTGGTGGTAATCACGCATCGGGCACTTTGGACAGGGTCAGAGCATTGAGACAAACTTGGGCTGGGACGAAACACGCAACACGGACACCGACAAAACAGAACAAGCAGCACAAAGAGTGAGAGAATGGAATACCAGGTAAGCCGATAGAGAGGAGGGAGAGCGAACTGTGCGCCGCGCAGCACGAGGATGAGAGAGACGCGCGTCACCAACCGCAAAGAGCAAGCAAGACAAACAAAATGCGCGGAATTATAGCGAATATTAAGAGACAGGGACCCAGAAGTCTCGCACGAATCCCGACGGTCAGTGTTTCTGTTGGTTGTCGCCTGTACGTGGGATCCAATAGCGCCGTGTGCCTTGCTGCACGTCGCCGGCAACTCGGCAAGCAGGGCTGATGCTTCTATGTTACAGTGCGATAGCCTGTCTATGCTGTCAGGGCGCCAGCCGGAGTGGGCAGCAACCGCAGCAGCCTGGTCAAAAGGGTGTGAGCAAGAGCCAGCAGCCGAAGCATATCGATGAGGCAGCAGGGGTTCTGTCGACCCTGTTTGGAGGGGAGGCGGTGGATGAGCGGCGCAAAGATACCAGATTGGGCAAAATGACTGACAGAATCGAGGAACGAGCGGCGATTGGAGGGGAATGAAAAAGCGCTCAAGTTCGTTGTGGCGATGATGGTGGACGCTAAGTCGAACTGCCGACCCAATATCTTATTACACTGGGACACAGACATCACCTGCAACGGGCAGGGAAACAAAGTAAGCTGCTGCTGAGCAACAATAAAACATGGCATCAGATCACGTCACAAAACGGGCACAATCCAGGGGTCTACGTATGCCTGCGTATCATCACCGCCATCTGCTTCTGGTGCTGTTGGTAGCATCATCTTTCAAGCTGCAGCAGTCTACTGGCTGTTGTATTGTACCAATGCTCAGCCAACTAAATTACAACAAAAGCCTACGCCCAACACAAGCCAAAAATATGGGCTTAGGGGCGGGCCCGAGGGGGCGCAGGATCCGAGAGAGCCGAGAAAAGATGACGATGCAAAGAAAGAGACCCCGGAACGGAGTTGGGCTTAGTGTCCTGTAGCGGATTTTACTGCATTAGGCTTAGCGGACCCTGCCTACGGCTGCCATTTCGCAACGCAAAGCGGCGCTCCGCCACGCTAAACGGGCACGTAACTAGGGGACGGCGCTAGGGGGTCCCGGAAACAGTCAGTGGAATGGATGAGGAAACGTGCTTGAGGCTGGCAGGGGGGGCCGCGGCGAATCGCAGCGGTTTATTTTTATTTTATTTTATTCTGTCTGATGCTTAGTCTCGAGATCGGAGCCTGCTTTTTGGTCGTCAGTTTTATAAAGCTCCGTTGGTCTGCCTCCCTTGAAGCGGGCTTACACGGTGGATGCTGCGTCGACAAGACATTACAGACGATACTCGCATAGATCCATTACTGCTACTGGTCGACAAACACACACAAAAACATTTACACGCACATTGGACGACCAATGCACCAACCGCTCTACCTGTTAGCCCTCTTGGGCTCGCTCCATGCCGCCGCGGGCGTGGAGCTCGAGCATGCCGGTATGCCTCGCACTACAAATCAACATACGAGGTTGTTTTTGTTGCCCGCTAACAGAGACGAAAAACAGAAGTTGCTCGCAGCCTCAAGACTGCCGTGATCGCCGACAGAGCTGCGGCCGATGCCCCCGACGGCTACGCCCCCTCGTCCGATAGCTGCCCCAGCAAGCGCCCCGAGATTCGCTCCGTCACGGGCATCAGCGCCGAAGAGAAGGAGTGGCTGCCGCGCCGCCGTGCCGAGACGATCCCCGAAATCAAAGACTTTTTGAAGAGAGCCGGCATCAAGGACTTTGACAGCGACAAATACCTGAACGGCGCCACCGCATCGTCAGACAGCTTGCCCAACATCGGTATCGCCGTGTCGGGTGGTGGTTACCGTGCTATGCTTAACGGTGCCGGTGCCATCTCGGCTTTTGACGGCAGAACAAAGGGCAGCAAGGACAAGGGTAACTTGGGTGGTCTCCTTCAGAGTGCGACGTATCTGTCGGGTCTGTCTGGTGGTGGTTGGCTCGTGGGCAGCATCTTTGCCAACAACTTCACCACGATTGACGCTGCTGTTGCTGACAAGGATATTTGGCAATTCAGCCACAACATTCTCGAAGGTACGTTTGTTTCGTAGAGATGCAATAGAAATGCCTGTTGGATGAGGACAGCCGTGGCTAACCAGGTATCGTATCTTTAGGTCCCAAGGGAATGGGCTTGATCGACTACTACAAGACCATCCTCGGCGAGGTCGACAAGAAGCACGATGCTGGCTTCAACCGATCCATTACCGACTACTGGGGCCGCATGCTGTCGTTCCAGCTGGTCAAGGCCCGACACGGCGGTCCCGGTGTTACCTTTTCGTCCATTGCCAACGACCCTCTCTTCTCATCAGCCAAGACGCCGCTTCCCATCCTAGTGGCCGACTCGCGCAACCCCGGCGAGAAGAACACCACCCTTGACAACACGCTCTTTGAGTTCAACCCGTGGGAGCTGGCCTCCTTTGATGACAGCCTTGCCGGCGCCGTGCCCCTCAAGTACGTCGGTTCCAAGTTTGACGGCGGCAAGATCCCCGACAACGAGCAGTGCATCCGCGGCTTCGACAACATTGGCTATGTCATGGGCACCTCGAGCAGTTTGTTCAACCAGATCATCCTGCGCATCAAGTCGGACCCGTCCAGAATCCCCAAGGACCTGCCCAAGTTCCTGGTCAACACTGTGGTCGATGTTCTGACTGCGCTGGGCGACAAGTCTGACGACGTTGCCGACTGGCGCCCCAATCCGTTCAAGGGCTTCAACTCGGCTAAGAACAAGGCTGCCGATCAGGAATCTCTGACGCTTGTCGATGGCGGCGAGGACGGCCAGAATGTGCCCTTCCACCCACACACCGTCCGCGAGCGCAAAGTCGATGTCGTCTTTGGCATCGACACCTCTGCCGACATCCACTCCTGGCCCAACGGCCACTCGGCGTCGCTGACCTCGCAGCGCTCCAAGAACGACAACGTCACCAGCTTCCCCGACGTCCCTGGCACCAACACCTTTATCAACCTGGGCCTCAACACCAAGCCCACCTTCTTTGGCTGCGACGCCAGCAACATGACCAAGCCTGGACCTCTGGTTGTTTACCTGCCCAACTACCCCTACGTCTTCAACTCGAACCTGTCGACCTTTGAGCTGACCACCAACGATTCGGTCCGCGATGCCATGATCTCCAACGGCGCTGCTGTCGTTACTCAGCTTAACAGCAAGCGTGACGCTGAGTGGCCTGCCTGCGTGGCCTGCGCGATGCTGTCCCGCAGCTTTGCCCGCACCAAGACGGCGGTGCCTGCGCAGTGCCAGCAGTGCTTCATCAGATACTGCTGGAACGGCACCGTTGATGAGCGTGACCCCTCGACGCCGTACTTCCCTACCATGTTCAGCGAGTCGCTGGATGTTAAGAAGAGAAGCGGCGCTGGCCAGCTGACAGTTGGCAGTGGTGGCTTAGGCTCGGTGGTGGGTGTCTCGGCGGCTGTGGCTGCTGCCGTGATGATGATGCTGTAAAAAATACATACAGAGAAAAGAGAAGGGCGTTGGATTATTATTTTTAACTGTTTTCTTCTTTTTAGCGAAATTATGCTCCTGTATTAAAAATTATAATAATTCTCTAACTTACATCTTCTTCGCTGCTTAAAAAACCAGCAATGTTTACGGTATATTGACTATAAATGACTCTCTGTCGTCCGCTGTCCGTGCCCATATTGCCCCGTAATTCATGTCAACGGCCCCCTGGCTTGCCTCCCCCATGGGCAACAGGCGCTAAAATTAATTGCCTGGAGACTCCAATTACAGCGGCCAGTTTTCTTCTTAAGGTGTGCACTTTGCTTGGCAAGCTTGCTAATGTCGGCCCCGCCGCCGTTCAATTTTTATTTGTCCCCTTTCCTCCACCAATCAACCTGCCAAATTAATCAATCGGAGGGGGGCGGCCCTCTGTTGGCCGCCTGGTGTGTGCATCCCCGGTAGTCGGCACATGCACGCTATGCGCCGTCCTTTTAGCGCTGTCCAGCACAGTCTTGTCCACTAAATGACCACTGGAACGCGCTGTGAGCAGGAACAGGCTTCTCCCCCCGCGATTTGTGGGACATAACCAGGACCGCGGACCGGCGGCCAACGCCGAAAGAGGGTTCGCCTTGTTTATCTATGTTATGTTTTCTACCGTCGGAGGTAGAGTAGTGAAATTTGGTCGTTTTGTTTGTAGCAGCAACAGCAGCTTGTAGCGCACTGTAGCGCTGTTTATGCTACTGTAGCACTGCAGCAGGGCGTGGCGTCTGTAAGTGCAAATTTTTTGCACATCACCACAGCCCTCAACGACACACTTGCAGGGCTCTTCTGCGGCTTCTCCAGGCGGCTTAGCCTCTTTCCCCTTTCGCTTAAACGCCACTTTTTTTTGCCTTCCCTGTCCGCTGCCAGTCTTACTTTTCATTTTCATTTTCTGTTCTAATCTTCAGTCTCTTGGCTGCTGCTACATCGAACTTCATCACGAATTTTATTCTGTTTTTCATTTCTTCTTTTTTCGCTAAATAGAAATTCAGCCACTCTCTGCTCAGCGTACAGCGATCTTTCCACTACAACCATCAATATCACCAAAAGCCCACCCACTGCTCGCTCCAAAGACGTCCGCCCCGCCTCTCTCTCCCTTGAACCTTCACCGAGCCGCGTCTGGTTACAGCCTCACCCGGATTTCCCTCGTCATTTCCAGCGCCAGCTGCAAGGTCGCCCTGTCCATCATCGAAATCCGATCCTAGCGCCAATTGCCTTGTTTGCCACTGGCATCGAATCCCATTTTCAACGGCGCCAGGTGTTCGTCCCACCTCGCAGGCGATATCGCGGCAATCGACGTCCTCTCCCTTCTGCGTGGAGGCCGACCCAACCCGCGATCGGCTCGCCCTCCAACAGTTGCTCTACTCACAACGCCTCAGCTGCGCACATCTTGTCACCTCGCTAGACTTGGTGACCATGCTGCCGGGGTCATGCTAAAGACATCGCCGTCCGCAAACACGTCCCCGAACCCCCTCCGCTATGCCACGTCGCGATCGCCGCACACATCCCCACGACAATTGACCGACAAGCTGCGACACTCTCCTTCCATGATGTCCCCCGCGGTGCGCGACACCATGCAGTCTACACGATCGCCGCCAATACGCGAGCCTACACAAAATGCTGACACTGCCATTGCTGCGTCAAAACAGCCGCCAGTCGCAGCAACAGCAACAGATGAATCGCAAACAGCGCATCAACTGCCGACAACTGCCGCGGTGCCTGATGAGCTCTTGCGATCTCCAGTCAAGCGACGCAGCGACGACGCCAATGAGGTCCCCAACGCTGCCGACACACTTGAAAAGGTCGATGGGGCCGATCAGGACGACGAGCTACAGCGTTCCAAGCGCCACCGCGGCGATGTCCTGCCTGAGAAGGTCCTACCATCTCGCTACGATTTGTGCCCTGTCGACGACATGGTTGAACTCATTGCCCACATGCTCTCCGAACTCATCAGCACAAACGATGCCATCCGAACATCAACAGGAGGCTTGACGCGCTTTCACTCTAGGTTCGTCGTATTCCCGCATCTCGCTACCCTCTCTGCCCAGACTACCCTCTTTCTTCTCCCTATGTTTACGCACCCGCTAACATGAAATGATGTAGAACTGCGCCAGGAATTTCCGTCCGCGACTATCTTCATCGTCTCGCCAAGCACGCCACTATTTCGACTCCGCTTCTGCTCTGCATGGTATACTACATCGACCGCCTCTGTGCTATGTACCCAGAATTCACCATTAATACCCTCACCGTTCATCGATTTCTCATTACCGCTGCCACTGTGGCCGCAAAGGGCCTGTCCGACTCATTTTGGAATAACACCACCTACGCACGCGTTGGCGGTGTCCGCTTGGCCGAGTTAAAGCTTCTTGAGCTCGAGTTTTTATACCGCGTAGACTGGAGAATTGTCCCAAACCCCGACGTTCTCGTTGCATACTACCAGGGTTTGGTCGAGCGCACGCCAGGATATACGCTAGAAACAGACGGAGATGGTGAATCTAGTAACGACAGTGCACCATCGAGCAACACCATGGAAGACTCCAAAGAGTAGCACACACGTTTCATGACCAGCATATATCGGAATCCACTTGGGAGCCGCCCCTCCTGCAACCTTTAACCTCTAATACTCACAGATTTCCGGAGAACAAAATCTGTTTATTGGTTTATTTGCTTCTTTGGATCCATCTCTTCTTTTTTTTTATTACTACTACTATACTGGGCAGTATGGGGAAATATAGATACAGGCCCATACGGCTTACATACGTACATGGAGTACAGGGATTGGGTTTAGCCTTTGTTTTTGTCTTTTTTTTTTGGCCAGGTTTGGAGTTTTGCTATGGTTATAGCTCATTTATTCTTTATATCATTGCTATCTTTCTATATATATAAGCTTATCGCTTTAGTGTTTCTGCAAACTCCTGCACAGCAACTTTGAACCCAGGGTCGGCTTGAAAGCCAATGCCTAGGGCCTTGCTAACATCGAATCTCACAGGCCACGACTCAAGAAGTGCTTTCGTTTCGGGTGTAGGATCCTGTCTTTTCACCAACGCTACCGCCTCGTCGCCGCCAACATCTTTCAGAGCCTGCAGCATCTCGCCAACTGTTGCGGTCACGCCAGGCAACAGGACCTGTCTGATGTGAGAGGGCATGCAGTCCTTGGGGAGAGTTAGGCAGAGCATGAGATTGTGGACCAGTGTCCGAGGTGAGCAGAGCCAGCACTCAAAGTCATCAGGGCAAGGGAGCAAGGCCTCTTGGCCTTGCAGCGGCTGAGAGATAATGCTACTCATCCAAGCACTCGCAGCCTGGGTGGGCTTGCCGCCGCGAACCGAGATGGAGGGAAACCTCAAGGTGAATGCATTTAGAAAGCCTCGGCGGCAGTAGTCGTTGAGCAGCAGCTCAATCATACACTTTTGCGTGCCGTAGCTCCCCTCAGGAGTAGGGACAGTAGCCTCTGATGGAGAGTGTGGCAACGGCTGACCATATGTTGCGCAAGACGAGGCGTACACGACACGGACATCTGGACGGCAGGTCTTACGAATGGCGTCGAGGAACTTGATGGAACTGATGAGATTCACATTGTATCCCAGCTCCAAGTTTGCCTCACTTCCAGCAGACATTATACCATGGAAGACGTAAATAGCGTCCAAGTCTGGCGACAGCACTGATGAGGAGTCTGCGCAGAGGTCTGCTTGGATGACAGTGGCATTCTGCTTGTTGTTTGCATGAGGGGGAATCTGGGGCTCAGCAATGTCCGTAAGGATCACAGAGTGGTTTTCATTCAGCAGCGATTCAGCAAGGACTTGGCCAACAAAGCCGCCAGCGCCAGTAATGAGGACCTTCATGATTCCGGTGTGGTGGTAGTGGGTTTGTTTGGAGGAGAGTAGTATTGGTGTCTCGGAGAAATTAGTCGGATGTAACAGCTTGAGGAACCAAGCGAACAGATGAGCGACACGGGATTTGTGAGACAGGAAAGACGGGGCAAGAGAGGGAAAAAGAGACTCTTCGTGGGTTTTGTCTTGGAAGAGGAGCAGCGGCAGTCACAGCAGAAGCAGAAGCAAGACAATAGCCTATAGTCGGGGTGTCGGCATTCGTTCCGTTGACATTGCGGGGTTGGAGGCTGGTGGCGCACAAGAGGCGCGATGTAGAGTCTGGGCAAGACATGGGCTTAGAAACTGGCGACGAACCTGTTTTTTTGCCGTGTTTGCTTGGAGGATAAGCTCTTGCGCTAAAGTGTTTCACTTTATGGGCGGTATTTCCGCTGGGTAGTTGAAAAACCCCAATGGTAAGATCGGCGAACTGGGAATAGCACCAACATGACCCAATACAGTACAGTGCAGTTTAGCAGTCTATTCTCCTATGCTGCGCATACATTCATCATACGACAAAGAAACGTCCGGCTATAACGGCTTCGCAAGATGAAACAGGACCTCTCTCACCTAGTCGCAGTACCGTGTTGCATGGACGCACCGGCCGTGAGATCCGATTCCATCAGCCATCCGCGATGCTCTGTCGCAGCGGCGCACCAGGCTGGCCCTGCACCTAGTTGCACGGCTTTATAATTAGCACGACACTCGGTTGCAGCATACGATAGCGCAACTACACGTCATTACCCAATACAATGCACGCGCGGTTTCCGCAAGCCGCCTGGGCAGTGTTGCAGCCGCAACGACGGGTCCTGGGATGCGACGCTGCAGCAGCAGCCAGCGAGGACGCTTAGTGCGCTCTGGTGTAAATGGAACACTATAGTATCGATGGTTAACACAACAATGGTAGTTGATGGCGTGGACCAGACGATAAAAGAAATGGCACAGGTAGATATATAAGACAAGCGAGGAGCAGCCGCAGTTCTTTACGACGGAGCTGTATCCGGAACACCATTGCGCTCTTTTTGTTTCGCTTAGCCTTGTGTTCCATAGCGCAGCTTCTCTTATACACACATAAAAAAAGACATTGCAATGTCGTCTGTCATGGAAGACGACAAGAAGCGAGGCGTCGTCTTTGACGCACCCGTTGCTGCCAAAACAGAAGTCGGCCAAGAGACGTCTCTCGAACATGTCATGTACGCAGACTTTGCTGGCCGCTCTACGCAGTGGAAGAAGGAACAGGAGTCGAGGCTCTTGAAGAAGATTGACCTGCGCCTTATGCCGCTCCTCACACTCATCTACCTGCTCAACTATCTCGACCGAGCAAACTTGGCCCAGGCCAGACAGGGCAGCCTAGAAAAGGACCTGGACATGACGGGTGCGGATTACAATCTTGCTACTTCCATCTTCTTTGTAGGATACCTCTTTATGCAGCTTCCCTCCAATATCCTCATCACAAAGGTCCGCCCGTCGATTTACTTGGCTACTGTTGTGACTCTTTGGGGTGTTGTCTCGACATGCAATGCGGCCGCGAAGAACCTGACGCATCTTATCATCGTTCGCTTCTTCTTAGGTGAGTACTCAATTGGCATCTATTGTCCTTTTTGGCGAGTGGTTTAATTTTTCTAACGCAATTGGACTTATAGGTTTTGCCGAAGCACCCTTCTTCCCCGGCGCCGTTTACATCATGTCGTGCTGGTACACGAGAGCCGAGCTTACACGCCGCGTTGCCTGGTTTTACACGGGCAGCTCGCTCGCCAGCATGTTTGGCGGCTTAATTGGCTATGGCGTTCTCAAGGATCTTGATGGTGCCGCTGGTCTTTCTGGCTGGGTAAGTACACCTTTGCTGGAGGTGAGATGATGAAACCATTAGCTAACTCTGTTCGGTAAATATAGCGCTGGCTGTTTATTATTGAAGGCATTGCTACCATTTCCGTTGCCCTCTTTGCTGCCGTCATTTTGCCTGATTATCCCAAAACCTCCAAGTGGCTCAGCGAGGAGGAGCGCGCGTTCGCCTGCTGGAGGCTGGCCAAGGACATCAATGCCGACAAGGAATCCGACACGGCCAATATCCCCAAGGGCCTGATGGCTGGTGTCAAGCTCGCCTTCCAGGATTACCGCATCTACCTCTTCATCGTCATCCACCATCTCAACAGTTTGGCAGCAACGATTACTTTCTTCTTTCCGAGCATTGTCGAGACTCTCGATGTTCCCAAGCTGACGGCTTTGCTGCTCACTGTCCCTGGTACGTGCTCTTTTCTTCTCCAAGGCTGCATAGTCTAACAATCTTTGCTTTTAGTATGGTTTACCACATTCCTCGTATGTGTTGCTGCCAACTTCACCGCGGCCAAAACAAACGACAAGTCCATCCATATCATGCTCTTGACAGCTGTTGCTGCTGTCGGCAGTGTAGTCCTCGTCACAACCACAAGCTTCGCCTCGCGGTATTTTGCCATGTTCCTCGTTCCTATTGGCTTCTCGGCTAGCTACACCATTATTGTCTCGTGGATCTCCAACAGCTTCCCTCTGCCTGACGTCAAGCGCTCCAGTGCCATTGCCATTATCAACTCCATTGGCAACACGGCGAGCATCTACGGTAGCTACATGTACGAGAAGGACACTGCTCCTCAGTACCTTCCTGGTGGCGCTGCTACCGCTGGTGTCTGCGTAGCCATCATTATCGTCACGTATATTCTGCGCCGCGTCCACATTTGGGAGAATAGCAAGCTCGATGAAGCCGAAATGGAGGCTGAAGGCGCCGAAGCTGGCATTGTTGCTCCTCCTCCTCCTTCGCGCATGACACCACCAGGTTACAGATACCTGTACTAATGAAGGGAAACAAGATGGTATATATATACTCTGCTAGCATTGGAATTGTACTCAGGGTTAATGGTCTATATTTCACGGCTGGCGGATAACGAAGACATGCATGACGTCGTTTTTTTTTGAAATAGAATTGGCATATAATGAACTAATAGAGTAATGCAAAAAGATTCATAACATTTTTTAAAGTATTTACATTTCTGTCCCTAATTTATACATTTCTTTAAATAACGGGTTAACCATATGACTGTGTCTCCTCTCTATCGAAGAGAGAAAACCTGTCTATAAGATTCTCGCAAATATACATCTGTTTTGTCTTTTTTCTTTCTCTTTTGGCATTTACTGCTTGTCGGGGTCGACATCATCGTAGGAAGTACCTAGAGAGATCTCATCGTACCAGACTTGACGGAAACCCTGGTCACCCTCGAGCTTGTTGCCCTGGTCGTGCCAGCTGTTGGCGTACAGGCCGACACGGAACTGGAAGGTCTCGTCGCCGCTAACAGTAGTGGCGAGGCCGGACTTGTCAAGGATCTTGTTGCCGTCGAGCCACATCTTGATCCAGCCAGAGTTGTCGCTGGCCCACTTGGCCTGGACAATGATCTTGTGCCACTTGCCGGCCTCGAGGGTGCCAATGTTGCTGTAGGTAGGGATGTTGCGCTTGCAGTCATTGCCGCGGTAGACACCGTTGACAACACGGGTGTTGAGCTTGTTGCCGTTGATCCAGATCATGGTGCTGGGCATCCAGTCGTCGCCGCAGTTGTCGCCGCCGGTGCGGTGCGAGATGAACTGGGCGAGGTTGTAGCCCTGGCTGGTGAAATCCCACTTGTCCGAGAGGCGGACCATGAAGCCGTACGAGCGCGTCTGGCCGCGCTTGTAGCCGTCGTTGTGGTCGACCTCGGAGTGGTAGCGGTCGTGGTAGTTCTTGTCAAAGGTCTGGGTGACCTTGATAGCAGAGTCGCCCTTGTAGACAACGTTGGTCACCTTGTCCACAGTGCCCTTGTGCTCCTTGCGAACATAGTTCCAGCCGTTGAGGTTGCCCGAGTTGTAGAACAGGCGCTCGGCGTCAGCACAGGCGGCAAAGCTGGCGACAGCAGCGCCGAGAAGAGTCTTGATAGCGACCATTGTGGATGATGGGAAGGAAGAGAAAGGGATATGCTTGCTTGCTTGTTCCGTAAAGCAGGGGGATGATCAGCGGCTATAAGTAGTCGTTTGCGACTAACATGTGCAGAGGCATCTCAGTCTCTCCCCCAACCACCCCTCCTCGGCTTAATAGCCCCCATTGCCATTGTATTGTTAGGATTGCATGCTGGTGAGGAGGTGAATAGCCGTAGCGGTTCTTGGCTTTGTGGGGTGATTGCCTGCTCCAGGTTAAATTTCCTCCAATCCTCATCATCGCCAAGACAAGGGGAGTCGCATGTCCTCCTCTGCCGAAGCAGCGCGGGCGCACATGGTGCATGCGACCATGGGTTGGTGCTTACGGGCGTCCCGCACATAGCTCCACGCTGGGCAGCGGTCGCCGTCGTGCGTGTTGCATCAGAGGCGCTAACTTGTGGATTAATTTTTAAAGTTCAAAAGCCCCGGGAATACTGGCGCCTCGTGCTAAGTTAGCTCACACATCGTGGAAACCAGTGGCGCTGCTGATCACTTTGTTCATCAAGCTTGACTCTTTAAGAAGACGAAGCTAAAACTCTGTTTAGCCGACAACGTGTTAGTCGTTCCAAAACAATAGCTCTCGGTGAAATATCGTTTTCAGAATGGAATTGTTCCGCTAGTCTGAAGAGAGGGACCTCGAGCTGTTTGACGTCATTTCCGGCCTCGCTAAGGGCGACCTTAATTAGCGCGGAGACGCCTATTAGTCAATGGGCAGCATGCGCGATAAATCGAGTCTGTACAGAGAGCAGAATGATTGAATTCAATAGTGGAGAGATGATTTATCCTAGTTTAACAAATGGACTAGTAACTCATTGCCAAGTCCATGGCATGTCAGATATGATTCGTGTTGCTCAAGTCAAGCGGATTGTAACCCATTAGGGTGCCTATGCCTCCAGATCGGGAACTTCTTGTGTCGAGCAATGTATGACACCCCCCAAATAGCAGATAGTGCTAATATGGACCGGAGCAATCTCGAGATTGGGGAAGATTTTGCCAAATGTTTCGCGTGCGTTGGCATCGGTGGTCTTGTCGCCGTACTGAGGCAGGATAACGCCCCCGTTCACCATAAGGTAGTTGGCGTAGTTCAAAGCGGGTATGCTACCAGGTTCATTAAGCGCTTGAAGCGACTGGTTGCTCAATCCAATGGCATGTATGTTTGCCTCTTCTACTTCAACGATATCCAACGATCGGCCACGGGCATCTGTCTCGCGAGATAGGATCTCCTTGGCTTCTTTGTAAATCTCATGGAAGACAGATTCGGAGGATGGAGTTGGACGCGACAAAAGAACCTTGCCTGGTTGTATAAATCGAGCCAGAGTGTCGATATGGCAGTCAGTTACATCGTAGCCTTTACGGCCTGGGATCCAGAGCACCCTGTCCAAGCCAAGAAGACGCTTGAGCTCTGCTTCTATCTCTTCTTTTCCCATCCCAGGGTTTCTGTTGTCGTTGATTATGGAACTTTCTGTGGCCATTAGTGTCCCTTCTCCATCAATTTCAATCGCTCCTCCTTCGGAAACAATGGCTGAATCAATAGCCTCAATGGCCAGGTCCTTCAATAAGGTGGATGCAGTGACCACACTTGCACTTGTTGGGTACTTGTTTCCCCAGCCGTTAAAACGAAAATCGACGCCGCAAAGCCTTTTCTTTTCATTTTCAGTTCTTGTAACAAAGGTTGGTGCAAAGTCTCTCATCCATAGATCCATCTCATCGCTTTCAAAGGGATGGATGGTTACTGCATGCTTCTGCTTTAATCTGGAGCTCCATTCGGTGGCTTCGTGCACTCGCTGTTTGCCGACAATGACTGTGACAGGCTGAAATCTTGATATGGATTCCGCAATATTGCAAATATCCTTAGTGACACCAGGGAGTAAATCCGAGACTGCCTCCAGAGTAGCAGCATCTGGCCAGGCCATTAGGGTTCTGCTCTGGCGAGACCATTCCGCAGATCGATAAAGACCCTTTTTGACAAGTGATGTCATTTTCTAAAACAGATTGATAAGTAAAACCAAAGTTATATTGGAAGAATATGTTGATGATAAAAACGACTTGACACCCGATATTGCTCTCTGCATAGCCTCGTACACTCCTTTCATCACGTGACCGAACATTAATACCTTAATACTCTCTCGTTTATTTTTAATCTTATTATTTGTACAAGTAGTCTACTAATACATGTAATGTATAATAAATACGGGCTATAGTACAATCACTAAAACAGCTATGCAAGCTGCCGCTGCCCACGCTGGTGCCGCTAAGACAGCTGCCGACATTTTGCGGCCACAGTCAATGACAGGACGCGATTGTTTGCACTCTGCTTCGGCAATGGGCTTGTAGAAGTCTACGTGATCGTATTGAGAGAGCAGAAGATTGCAGGGATCAGGGGTAGGCTCCTCTTCCGCCAACACGGCGCAGTACGGCAGGCCTGAATTGATTCTGTGGATGGGCACGGGCAAGTAATCAACTAAGTAAAAAGCAACGCCCTTGCTGCTCTTCTCCTTCTCGCACGCGGCGCCATGGTCGGACTTCTGGTAGTCATCAAAGTATGACATGGATAGAGCGTTGCTCGACGCGTTGGAGAATGTAAAGTAGGAGTCAAATGTCGCCTTAACCTCTTGGGATATCTAGGAGTCGTTGGCGACACCGTAACGGACAGTTGCCAATGATAGCGCCGGGTGGTGGCGGTGGTAGCAGCGTGCAGTTATGATGCAAGACAGTGATAACAAGCTGATACTGACCATCAACAAGCGTCTTATTGCGTATGCCTGCCGCCCAGAACCATCTCCGGTTGTTCTCGACAGTTATGAGCGCCTTGCCACTGGCCTCGCCCTGGTCGACAGAAGCACCGGTAGGCGAAAACAGTTCATACCGAATAGTGGGAATGAGATTGGCTAAGATGTTGGGTTTTGGATTCCCACTATGATGGGAAACAGGTTCTGAGGATGGTAGGTGTCGTTGCGTGGATAGATGAGGTCGACTTCGGTAGTGTCGTTGAACTCAGGTGTATTGTACGTAATGCCATTGAAGCTGTACTGACTCTGTAGTCGACCAGCGACGGTTGCCACAAGTAGAGATATCAAGATGGAGATGTTCATCATGTTGCCCTGCTCAGTTGGGATGTGTAGAGGGAGACTACGAGTTACCTACCAAGATTGTGGAGGGGGAGGACAAACTTCTCCACGTCACCTTTACGCTTTTCCAAACAGTTTTTTTTTCTCCTTTGAACCAGCCTAGTTTGTGTGTATTCCGCTCTCTAGCACAGTGCCTCTTGGAGCTGTTAGGTGGATCTTTGAAAATTATAGTCTTGGCTCTGAATCATGCCCATTTTAAGTCCATGTCAGCATGAGCGTCCGTTCGTATCAAGAATCTACATCACAGTGTGCTTGTGGGCAACCAAAAGTTGGTTCTTGAATCTTAGCTCTGATTGATGAGAACGAATATGTGGTTTTGTTGAGGCTATATTTGCATGTAACACGGTGAGTTTACCTATGGCAGCTGGCACACCTGGCGCACCTGCAACGGTCGTGAGCTATGTCCGAAATCCAGGTTTGGTGGAGCTTCCCCGCCACAAACGTGGGGGATCTCAGTTGCTTCTCTCTTGCATCAAACTGCCTTGGGATTGCTTCGCTCCATAAGATTTCCGCAAAACTCATATTGCGGGCTTTGAAACTATACATATCAATAGCATTGCCCCTATTTTCTAAAACGTCTTTTCTTGCCATTCCAGGCCCATCAGCTACCGTCTGATGTTATGCGCGTACCCATCATTGCCAGCACCCCTCAACAGCGATCCAAGACCACCTATATTGGTGGTAAGCCAGGAGACAAATATCGATTTACTGTCATCACTCAAGGCCTTATCCGCTACGAATGGGCGCCGGATGGAGACTTTGAGGATCGACCTTCCTCCTTTGCCCAGCATCGGCCTAGCGTGGACTGGGCCCAACTGCGCTACAATGAGACTGCTACGTCCATTAATCTATACACAGAAAGATTTCATTTGACGTATGACAAGGAGGAATTTTCTCCTAGTGGCCTTTTTGCTGTCATTAAGGGATATACCGGTACCACCTGGAGATTTGGCGAAGAGCATGACACACTCGGTGGCACATACCGAACTTTGGATGGCATCGACGGACGGGTAGCCGTTGGTGCTGGAGTAGCATCACGAAATGGATTTGCCGTTATAGACGATTCCAAAAGCCTTCTATTCACCAAAGATGGTTTTATTGCTCCTCGAAAGCCTGGGCCAGGGCGTGTTGACAGCTATCTTTTTTGCTATGGTCATGACTACCGTGAGGCTGTAAAGGCACTGTACCTACTATCAGGCTCTCAACCTCTTCTACCACGATGGACCCTTGGAAACTGGTGGAGTCGCTACTACGAATACACGGCAGAATCATACATCGAGCTTATGAACAAGTTCGAGCGCAACGGGATCCCTCTCAGCGTGGGTGTAATCGACATGGACTGGCATTTGGTGACAGATCAGAAAGTCAAGGACGAGTATTATTCGGGCTGGACAGGTTACACATGGAATAAAAAGTTATTCCCAGATCCCAAAGAATTCATCCGACAGTGTCACGAGAGAAATCTCAAGATGACTCTCAACGAACATCCTGCGGATGGCATCCACAGCTATGAAGATATATATCAAACCATGGCAAAGGCTGTAAACTTCAATACGGACAATAGGGATCCCATACCATTTGATATTGCCAACCGAACTTTCAACAAGGCATACTTCGATGTTTTAATGCCAAGCCTGGAGAAAGACGGTCTTGATTTTTGGTGGGTTGACTGGCAGCAAGGAACCAATTCCAGTATACCTGGGGTGGATCCTCTCTGGGTCCTTAATCACTTCCATTTCCTTCATAATGCAAAGCTACAGCAGGAAAGAGGTCCAGAGTGTGGAGGCGGTAGCCGACCTATTGTCTTCTCTCGATACGCCGGACCTGGTAGCCAGCGGTACCCAATTGGATTCTCAGGCGATACTGTTACAACATGGGCATCTCTCAACTTCCAACCAGAGTTTACAGCTACGGCAAGCAATATAGGCTATGGGTGGTGGAGCCACGATATCGGCGGCCATATGCAGGGCATCATGGACGACGAGCTTACTGCACGCTGGGTGCAGCTTGGTGTCTTTTCTCCCATTATGCGCCTACATTCGACCAAGAATCGCTGGGTTAGAAAGGAACCGTGGAATCTTCTTGGGTCTGCGGAATATGGCCCACAAAGTGTGGTGACGGATTTCTTGCGTCTGCGCCACAGGCTCATTCCATATCTCCATACAATGAATGCCCGCGCGGCGGAGAAAGGTGAGCCACTGGTGCAACCGCTGTATTGGGATTATCCGGCATGGGAGGAGTCGTACACCGTGCCAAATCAGTATCTCTTTGGATCTCAAATGATGGTTGCTCCCATAACGTCTCCTCAGAGCCGCGCCACCCTCTGTGGCAAGGTTCGCGCGTGGCTTCCACCTGGTACCTGGGTTGATTTCTTTACAGGAATGGTATACGATGGTGGGCGCTTTATGTGGCTTTGCAGAACTTTGGATCAGATTCCCGTCCTCGTTAAACTAGGAGCTATCATCCCTCTAGATGGAAGACCAGTCGCTAAGAATGGTGCTGGCAATGCCGATGCTTTTGAGATCACTGTAGTGGTTGGCGCCGATGGCTGCTTTGAGATTCTTGAGGAAGATGAGAATCATTCCGGTACGGACGGGTCATGGATGAAGACTGTGATTACATATGACGACAAGGCAGCCCGTCTAACTGTTGGTGCGACAACTGGGGCTGATGATACGGAAAGAAGAACATGGTCAATCCGCTTCTTGGGGTTGCAAATTCCCGAACCTGAAAATATTGTCATGACAGCAAACGGTTTATCTTCAACCCCTTCAACGGAGGTAACCGATGCTGCCATCATTATTCACTTGGGGACGACTTCCAAGCAGACCGCCTTTACTCTAACACTGCCAAAGGGTCTCAAGCTAAAAGTTAACAACCCGGAGGACAGGATTTTTGAGGTTCTATACAAGGCTCAAGTTCCTATTCCACTGAAAGAAGAGCTTGATCGAATTTTAACGCCCAAAAATATCGCTACGTCGGTCCGGATTTCTCAGCTGGAAGCACTGAATTTAGACGAAGACCTCAGGCTCGTCCTAGTTGAGCGGTTACTAGCCGATCAGCGTTCATCTTATTGATAGATATACTTCAAATTGTCAACATTTATAGCTTAGTTAAAGTCAATATTTTCGCTACATTTATTTTTTGATTAGAGCAACAGAATTTTAAAAGTTAGCAACTTGATCTATGTCTACACGCGGCTGCTCGATTTCAGGCCCCACAGAAGAAGGTCGCTGCGTGTTCGTCTGCACTCCTTGTACCAGTACATCATTGTTGCGCCACCACAAACAGCAAAAGCTATCCCTATTAGCGCATCAACGGCTGCCTAATTGAATATAGAGACATTGAAAATGCGCATCAGCAGTCTTCTCTCTGCGTTATGCGCCATTTCAATGGCCAGCGCGACGCCAAAGACTGTCGAAGTGTCTATCCAACCTATCGAAGCTGCCGCGAAACCCGCACCCCTTGCTGAGATTGCCTTTGACCTGGCATCATCAGGAGAACCTTCGATCGAATCTTACGATGCTCCGGACCTTCCCGAGGATACAAAGACCGTGCGCATTGGTCTCTACGACAGCAAGGCCAAGGCGTGGACGTCGGGCACTACAGTAGCCTCGGTAGAAAACTTCAGCAAAGGCTATTCGCCACACATTATCCTTTCGGTAGATGCACAGGGCCAGGTTGTCAGCGCTGCTCTCAAGGGAGTTCGAATTGATGCTGGACAGACAAGAGATTTTGGTCCCAAAGCGATGGTCATTGGCGCAACAAAAGGCACCCAACCACAGCTCAATAAGCCCATTGCGCTATCAGCAGAGGGCAAGAAGCTTCCTGATGAACCGGAAAAGTCGTTTCTCCAAAAGTAGGCAGATGCAAACTACGGCTTCACGTATGTAATACTAACAAAGCTTTACAGATACTGGTGGGCGATAGCTATAGGTGCAGTAGTGCTACTTGGCGGTGCAGGTGGTGAAAAATAAGCACATACGAATGGTACAACAATAGAATTTTCAGCATATAATTTCACAGCATTTCTTTGTCCATCTTTTTACACCACATAGTTGTTACTATCCCTTTGAAGGAAGACTGCCCACCACAGCCGAATATGTGATCAATGGCCACCTCGCTTGGAGATGTCGCCTAGCAAGATAAAGAACACGTCTGGTATTCTCTATGGGAACAGGTATTTAGGAAATAGCCAGCGAAATTACAATTGGATTGTAAGATATTTGCATCTGCGGAGCTCATACCAGCGATGCCCCAGCCAAAGGAACTGTCCAACTTGCAGCACCGTTGCCACCACAATAACATATGGTAAAGGGCAGCGATAGACCCTTGTCCGTGCAAATACCTGTGCAAATAGAGCAAGCAACCAAGCAGCTGAAACAAAAAGCAATTCTTAGCCGCCGGCATTTTGGGTAATTGATAGCCATTCAATGCCTGGTAGTACGGCAAGTCACGTGTAAGGAAGGGAAGCTCTGGGTGCTGCATTCCCTAAACAGACTAGCGTCGTTGCTACGCAGGGAGCCAAGGGCGGTTACTGGCGCAGCGGACAGAGCTTTGCTGGCGAGGGGCGTTTGGCGGGGCTTCGCTTTTTAAAACAAGCTACCCCGACACCAACAGACTCACTCGAGATTCACTCTGCCTCTTCACTGCCTTGTTTTGCTGCAAGACCAACTCCATCTTCACCTTCAATTCCGTGTTAACTGCGGAATATCCCCTCAAATCACCCTCTAATTCTTCTTCTTTAACCCACATAACACACTCCATCATGTCTGGTGTCGGCCTTCCTAACGACCCCGCCAACACTGCCGCCGGCTTCGCTGAAGACAAGGGCAAGGGCAAGTCTGCTGCTCAGGACTTCCATGACGATGCTGCCATGGATGACGATGATGAGGATGAGGACGACGACGACGATGAGGATGATGACGAGGATGAGGATGAGGAAGAGAACTTTGACGACGAGGTAAGCTCACACCGCGCGATGAAGCACCCCGCACTTAAACAAGGAAACAGCTAACTAACACGCGATATCTTGCAGAACGCCGACGATGGTACTTGATCCCATGCCTCTGTTCTACGGAACATCCCCTATGCTGTAAATGCTAACGCGTTTTCCCCTAGGTAACCTTGAGAAGATCGACCTGAACAACATTGTCGAGGGCGGCCGCCGCACTCGCGGAGCCAAGATTGACTTCGCCAAGGCTGCTGAGGAGCACCCCGCTGAGGGCGATGAGGATGAGGATGACGAGGAGTTCCAGCCTACCCGTGATGACACCGAGATGTCTGGTTAAACAGCTTCACCCCCAATACCCTCCTAACTAAAATCACCAGCGCCATGACGCGGCTATAGCCTGTCCTTTAGTCCTTTGACATAAGGTCGGGACGAGGACAGGGTAGCTGCAGTCTGCCTGGCTTGTCATTTTGCATTGATATTTACAGAGCATTGGCAAGTGAGCAAAGTTGTCGTACATACTTGCTTTCTATTGGAGCGGGACGGCGCGTTGCATTGAACGTTTGTGTCAGGTACAGCGACCAAACGACGGACATAGCATACATGAAGGATACTCAAAACAGTATAATGTGAACACGTTTCATAAAAATAATTATGTGTATATTGTGTGATTGGCCATATGTTTTCAGTCCAGCTAATGACGAGGGCTGGGATAGGATCTGCCTTAGATGCTGCTGCAAACAGCCTCTGAAGCACGTATGGCCACGTCGTGATGTCAACCATTTCTACACTCCGCATACGAGTTCATTGCGAATCTGGTCGTTTGTATTATTAAATGTATGCCTTTTCATATTTTCCTATTTTTCTTTCTATTTATTTCCCGTAAACAACCGCTACTAACACACGCGATCCCTTGCCCGGCAGATGAGCGCCACCTTTTCTGCCCAGAATCCGGGACCGGCGTCTCGGCCAAGCCGCGCCCGGCGGCGAGCTCCTACTGGTCGTGACGCCAGCGAATTGACCACCTAAACCATTTTATTTCGCCCCCCGAAAATCCGCAAACCAACTTTGTCCCTACAAAGGATAATTTTAACCTCGAAAAGAGGGAGGCGTGCGACCATTTCGAATTTTTCCTCCCTCTTGCATCTCCTAAAACTTTACGATACGACGGTACCATCCTTGGCCTCCCAGCCAAAACTCAACGACCTCCCCGCGGACATCCACCACCAAGACGGGGACCTCACACGCCTCCTGGAAAGGGGATTGATCCAACATGGCTCAAAGGTACGACTCCTACCATCATTCCAGCTGCTTCTGCTACGATAGGAACATGTCCTCTGCACAGTTTACGAGTTCTTGGACTACTCTAGCGCTGGGCCCCTTTCCACGGGCTGCCTCAGCGAGACCTCCTCTGCAATAATGCTGACTCATATTTGCTGCAGGTTTAACGGTTCATCGGTGCACCAGCGCGACTCCCGCAACGCTCTGTTCGAGGGCTACAGCGGCAACAACTCTCGCCGCGCAAGTCCGGCCACAAACGGCGGCTACGGCTACAACTCCAACCCGTACGGCGCCCCTGGCGGTTACCCGGGTCAGAATCAAAACGGCTCAGGTGCTGGATACAGAACGGCGACGCCCAACAGCAGAGGCCAGTATAGCGATGCGACGCTTAATGAGCTAGAGAGCCAGAATGACTCGCAAGTCGCGGGTATCCTGGGCAAAGTCAGGACGCTAAAGGATGTACGTATACGATTGTTGAATCCCATACAGGGATTAGGGGTTGCCAGATTGCTAATGGATTACAGATGACGGTGGCGATTGGTGATGAAATCCGCGACTCGTCCGCTCTGGCGGACAAGATGAACGACACATTCGACCAGACGAGACTACGCTTACGAGGAACAATGAACCGTATGTTACTTATGGCACAGCGCACAGGCGTCGGATGGAAAGTCTGGCTGATGTTCTTTGCGGCCGTCATTTTCATCTTTATGTACGTGTGGCTGTTTTGAGCGTATCCGAACGAGGAGAGCAGGTTCTAGTTGCTCAGCAGTCCGACTTGCGCGCTGCTTGGCCACTTCTGCTCCTCTGTTTGGGCTTTTTTCGTGCTGTGGAATTCATTGGCGTTACTATGTTTCCTGTTTATTATTATGGCCCGGCGGGGAAATCTGCCAAGGTCGGTTACGGCCTGTTCATGACGACGTTGCATCTGTTTTGGTTAATGGTCTTTGGACCTGCGCAATGCAATTACATACCAAGATAATTAATTACAATGTATATCAAGAAATCATGCTATGCAAGAGGTTCATTATTCATGTGTAATTCTACGGTATGCAAATATTTTACTAATGATACAATGATGTGTTATGGTCGTGACGTTACAAGCCGCCAGGTGTGTGGTGGTATCCGAGAGAGATGCGTTCAGCCTTGTCTAGCGCGGCGGTTTTGAATAGGACTACTATCCATAAAACTGCTTTCGTCTTGGGACAGTAGTGTGTTGATGTCTAGACTGGGCCGGCCCGTTGAAATGTTGGTGATACGCCTGTTGCGAGACATGAGTGTCGGTGATTGGGGAGGACCAAGGGGTGCTGCTCTTGGAGCGAATCCAATATCGTTACCTTGGTCTTCTTCTTCCTCCACCTCTTCTTCTTGGTCGACGTCACGATCTTCATCGTCGGACGACAGAACGCGACTGCTCTCCAATTCGGCTTCTGAATCGGTGTGTTCGTACATGCCGCTCTCTGCCTCTGGAGCGTCGTCATCCAAATCGGCATCCATTCCAAGGTCTTCGTATCCTTCTCCATCATCTAGTAGATAACCAGAGCCTTCTCCGGCAAAGTCTTCTTCGTCCAGAATATGTCCATTGTCTTCTTCCGCGAGCTCTTCAGCTCCGCCGTACAAGTCGTCGCCATCCGGGTCGCCACGAGCAAGGGCCTGTCGGTAGGCATCGTCTGTCATTCGCATCCGTGCAGCCATTAAATCGTTCTGGCGCTCTTCTCTGCGGCCGTCCGAATCGCTGTCCTCAGACCTCTCCTCATCTTCGTCGAGATCATCGTCCTCTTCTTCCTCTTCCGTATCAGAGCCTCCCAAGGCAAAATCCGCATCAGCATCGGCATCAGGGATTTCTTCATCCAGATCTTGCGCGCCATCTAGCTGCACATCATCCATTCCTCCTTCTTCTTCCATGTTCCCTGCTTCAGCTTCGGCGAGCTCCTGTGCCAGCTGCTCTCGTCGCATGGCTTCCTGGTGCTCTTCCTGTTCTCGTTTCTCTTCGCGGAGCTGGTGCAGCGTCTTGGTAATACCTGGCGGTCGTAGCCACCCGCTTCCAAAATTTTGAATATTAAGGCGGCGTCGTTGCATGTAGCTCTCCTCAGCTGCCAGGCGAGCGAGCGCGGTTCGTTCCAGCACTTGGCCAGGTCGTTGTCGAGGGGCATTGGTCGAATTGCCTGCGGCGGGATCTGTAGGAAGCGCATCTATCGGTCGTTCTGACGCCAATGGATTGCGGGTTGAGGTATACCATAACGAATGAGACTGTATCCATGGTTGATGTCAGACAGAGTAGGTTGAGCCGCGCGGATGGCCGATCTATCACTTACGTCGCGTGGAGTAAAATCAGGCAATGTAGAGAACATAATGGCGGCAGATTCGGAAGTCTACCACAGCCTTGATGCTGTGGAAGACGCAAGCTCTACTTCTGCGGTCGAATGCAGCGATGCTGTAGTCAACAATGGCAGTTCAAGGTAAACAAAATAATGCCAGTGGCTGCGGGGCGAGCTCCCCGCTGTGGCGCGTGTCGCGCGCCTGCTCAACCGCCGTTTTCAGTGGAAGCGGCAGACTTTTGAACGGCGCTTTGGCTAACAGTTCACATGCATGTCAAAACTACAGTGTGTTTTACGCCAAACCGAAATAATTTGGCAGAAAATCGTTTGTAACAAAGATGGATGGTATCGTCGGTCAGATCAAATCTCAGAACAGGTTTGGTAACGCCAAAAAGGTCTGGATAGCATGCTGTTTGCTTGATGATGTCGGTTCTCAGCCAACAGGAATGACCCTCAGAGCAGCTAGCTCTTATCACCGGTTTGTATTATGCATTCTCTAATTGGACGAAGCTGGTCGGGAAGCTCTTTGCGAGCGTACCTTCGATATTGCAAGAACTCCGAAGGGTCCCTCGGATTTAGCCTCTGGCCGTGGATGGCAATGTCGGTTCAGGATCCAGCGTCGAGGAAACTCCGCCGAGATGCGTCCGCAAGATACCGACAGGCAACTCTTTGGCGGGGGTCAAAATGGAGGAGACAGTAATTTAGAGGCACGTTACAGTGGCTGTCTGATAAGAGGATAATGCAGACGTGGCTGTCTTGCCTCGCTATCAGAGCCGTCCCAATAATTTCCTGCTGGCAGCGCCGCCGCTGGGTCGTCCACTGTAGCCGATGTCGGGCGGTCGGTGTTCGGGGGCTTTAGGTGCTATAGTGGTGCTGGCGCTGGCTCTGGGTGGGTAACCATCAACTGCCAGAGAGGAGAGCGGGTGTCGAGATAAGGGCAAAGGACCGAGGAGGTTGAGTTGGCAGCAGTTGTTGCGATGGTTCAAATGATGAGAACGAAGCACTGGAAAAATTCAAGTGAAATACGCATTCAAATCACACAGGATCAATTGCTCTCCGTTTTGATCTGGGGGACGCCGTGTGTCTTTTATGGCCATGGCAAAGGGAACCCCCAAACCCAAACCCAAGCACATGCCATATCTAGGACTATCTCGTGTCGTAGCTACGCCTGAAGCTTCGCCGGCTCGATAACAGCACAGCGAAATTCCGAGAACTGTCACCATTGCACCGCGCCACCATGCACATCCCCCGAGCCTGGCAGGGGCCCTGCAGCGAACTGAAGCAGGCTGTCGAACAGATGCCCCTCCCCCTCCTTTCTGCTGACGCTCTGTCAACCCAAAGTCAGCTTCCCGGTCCAACGGAGGCGTGCTGATAACAAAGTTAAGCTAGCCGTTTGCTGGTTGCACGCCGCCGCCGTCTGGGGTTTGTCCAAGATAAGGCTAACACAGCAAGCATGATTGGCTACAGCGGCTTCCCCAGTTATTTGACGAGCGTCGCCGCATCTTGCCTGGCACATGGCGCCTACCATTGGATCTTTGGCTTATCTGCAGCACCGGGGAATGACAGAGCCAGTTCTCCAGGCATGTTCGGTCCTCGGCTATTGCTAGGGGACATTTTCTCCCATGGACGCGTTGGAAGCTCAAGTTTCGGGCAATCGATGTATTGGTTTTCAACAAGATCCAATAACAAAGATGTTAATAACATAGATGTTGTAACCCATGCAAACCAAAGTTTAGTACTAGATGTCCTTCTTTAAAACAAGTTTCCCTGCAGCCCAGACGTCATAGCCCTGTACACCGTGGTGGTTGCAGGGCAAGGCTTGTCCCCCAGTACTAGTGGCGATATCGGTCCAACACATCTTCAGGCGGCGTTACCAAGTCCTCCCTTTCTATTGGCTTCAGAATATTTCTCAAGGCTCTGACGTTTATCTCTCATATTTTCACCCATAATTTTATATGCCAATCATTCCTTGTGCTTTTGTGATTATGCCCAGCTAGTTAGTAGCCCTATCCTTCCATTCGCCTTCGTTCTTTCCACCAGATTTGGCTGGGGTCCAACCAGATGGGATTTGTGGGGTGTGCCTTGTTAGGGACCTTGACCAACAGGGTAGTGCATGTTGGACCTGACGTGAACGCTTGGATTGATAGTAACTCTGTGAAAGAAAACAAAATGTATAATTTAGATTCGGTAGATTAAGAACCAATATGATGTGGAGTAATAAATGTCGGGTTATCTCATGAAAATGCACACCAGACTAGATGGCTCAACTCTAGGCTTGTGCAGGGCCAGACACATTCTCCTAGCCAGTTTGGAGAATATTATTAGCGCTTAGCACAACAAGCTCGAACTGAATACTTGGGTTCCTCTAGGCTTTACCGGAGAGACCAGATGACCAGGATGGCCAGCTCCGAGTCGTGTACGGGCAATGCCGGAACCGCTGTTAGAGGGGTGGTCCACCCAGCATGCAGCTATCGCCTCTGCCTTGCTGGAGGACATTCTGGCTGTGTAAATTGATACATGTGCTGATAAGACCAAACACTAATCCAAACACATACGCACAGATGGGATATATTGTTTAAAAAATGCTTGTTCATCATTACTTCAGGGCAGATCTGGTGTTATTCTTCTACTGCCTGCTTGGTCAGGCCATTTAGCTTTACAATCGCCCACACCAGACTACACACTGCTGGCGTAAGAGGCCAGGCAAAAGCGCAGAGAGATAACCCTGTTGGGTCCCCCTGCGCTGAGCTGTTTTCTGACATGTGCTAGGCGAAGATGGGCAGATCTGTGGATTCCCCAGAACTTGTCGCCTTCCCACCAATGCGCGAGCAGGCAGATAAGCAAAACCGCTCCTTTTGGCGCTGCCCCGCCCTACCTATCGGCTCTGTATTATACGACAGCCAAACAGCGAACAACACCACCATTTCCCCCCTGTTAGCGGCTTGCTCAGCAACCTTTATGCGCCTGAACGCGAGCTAGACCCCGTTGCGTGCTGCTGTTTCGGCTGGTCGCAGTGGAGAAACTCCGACAATAGTTTTTTTTTTTTTTTTTTTTTTCATTTTTTATTTTCTGTGGCCGTGTCTCGCCGGGGTACCGCCAAGCTCCGTCATGGCGTTTCCTACTACGTAGCGTCCCTCTCCCGTGTGAATTGCCTGCTCTAAACTCCAATGCGAGGCCGGAGGACTGCTCTGTGCCCCGGCTGTCCCTCCCCTCCTCCCCCCTCTGAATAAAATCCATGGCCCTCCCACATTTCCTCTCTCGCCTGGCTCTCTTCTTTTTGATTCTCGTCTCTTGGTCTTTTTGCTTCCATATCATCTTCTTCAAAAACCTTTGAGCAGCGGTTTAGTCCAGCTGCATCTACCACCACATCGCATAGCGTTTCATATCACGACGCCAACCTGACCACTGGTAAGCACTACACTGTACACTCTTCTCACTATTTTCAATGTCGTGGCATTGTTGCACGGGTTGAAGATCAGGACTGGCCAAGCAATTGGGCCTTCCAGCTTCTTGGCCTTCTCATCAGCATTCCCGTCGTTTGGCTCTCTACGCTTATCGCCCAGCTCGCCCTCGCCGCCTACCTTCTTCAACTGGGACATCATTCGCATTGACCGTCTTACCTCGTGGCCTGCATTTACTTCGTCTTGACCTGGCTGTCATGACACTTTATGTTTTGATAGCGACGTCAATCAGCCTTGCAGCAATGATGTTGGTTGTCACTGGGAAACCTTGGGCGTACTCCAAACTTTTTGGCCGACACCACAATGAAGCAGCGCCGAAAGCCAAACTTTCGGGGTCGGCCGCGTTCGGCTCAAAACGGCGAGGCTCATCACAGGATACTCTCGGCGGCCCCTGATTGAATGCGACTGGTGTTCTTTTGAGGCAAATTACACTGCATCATGGAAACCATCGCAATAGTCTCTGCGGTATACCCGGCTACCAGCTGGAGGCGAATCCGAGGGTAAACTGCAGGCAGCTCCACGCTCCGATAGCGCCTGTGGTGGCCTGCAAGCACATGCCGACCCACTGATGCGCCCAAAAAAAAGAGGCGACAGCGAGATTTGGCAGCGAGCGTGCAGGCCCCGCGCCCCGCAGCGCCCAGGGACCCCATCGGGCAGCCAATGAGCGTGCAGCCAATACAGCCAAAGATGACGTTTTGGCGGGCCAATTACCCCAAGGCTGCTGTTGCCAGTTGCAAGACACACCCCACTACGCCTGGAACCGGCGATGGCGGCGAGCAACTGCACCAAAAGCAAACGACGAGAGACGCCATTCCGAACAGGGCCTGCGGAGAAGCTTTTCTACCAGCTGGTCCCCGCCAGCTGTGCCAACTGCCGCGACTCCCTTGTCACACTCACCGTCTTCATCTTTTCAGTGAACCTCAATTGCCAATTAAACTAACCTGCTTGTCTCACGCAGATTCTTCTGTCACGCTGCAATTGAAGCATTGCATTCCGAACAGAGCAGCCTCCGCTACCGCACCGCGCGCTGCCATCCTCTCCCCGCTCCAACTTGACCGGAGCGTTTTCAATTCACTTTTTGCATCCATTCTCCCCCTCTTACTCGGGTCCACGACTCGAACTCCTCGCCTAGCATGCGTCTAACCGAGGATTTCGACGACAGACAAATTCATTCTGAAGCCGAACAAGAACAGTACACCCCCTACCAGTACCAGGAAGAAAACAATGGCTCCTGGGCCGGGGCACTGCCCGTGAAGCAGGGTCTCTACGACCCATCTCTTGAAAAAGATGCTTGTGGTGTCGGTTTCGCCTGGTAAGTCTATCACTACACAGACACACGCAAAAATATCAAATCTAACAGAGACGTCTTTGTTTTTTAGTCACATTAAGGGCAAGGCCAGTCACAAGATTGTTAGCGATGCTCGCAACTTGCTGTGCAACATGACCCATAGAGGAGCTGTCGGCTCCGATGCCAGAGACGGCGACGGTGCTGGTGTCATGACCTCTGTCCCTCATAGATTCTTCATCAAGAACTTTGAAAAGGAGGAAAACATTAAGCTCCCCCCTCTTGGTCAATATGCCGTTGGTAACTTGTTCTTCAAGCCTGACGAAGAGACTTTTGAGGAGTCCAAGAAGCAACTGGAAGATGTTGCTGATTCGTTGGGTATGCGAGTTCTTGGCTGGCGTCGCCCTCCTGTGGACTCAAGCTTGCTCGGCCCTGCTGCCAAGTCTCGCGAGCCCATCATTGCACAGCCTTTTGTTGTACTCAAGTCAGTCTACGGCGCTGGCGTCGAGCCTGAAACGACCGACCCAGAGAAGTTTGACGACCGACTTTTCGAGCGACAGCTCTACGTCCTCCGCAAGCGCGCCACACACGCTATTGGCTTACACAACTGGTTCTATATCTGCTCACTCTCCAACAAGAACATCGTGTACAAGGGTCAACTGGCACCCATCCAGGTTTACTCCTACTACCACGATTTGGTCAACGCCGACTACGAGGCACACTTCGCCCTCGTCCACTCTCGATTCTCTACAAACACTTTCCCTTCTTGGGATCGTGCCCAGCCTTTGCGATGGGCAGCCCACAACGGTGAAATCAACACCTTGCGAGGCAACAAAAACTGGATGCGTGCCAGAGAAGGCGTTATGCAGTCCGATGTTTTCCAAGACGAACTGGAAATGATGTACCCAGTCGTCGAAGAAGGAGGCTCTGACTCCGCCGCCTTTGACAACGTTCTTGAGTTGCTCACCATTAACGGTGTCTTGTCTCTTCCAGAAGCCGTGATGCTCATGGTCCCTGAAGCCTGGCAAGGCAATGATCAAATGGACCCCAAGAAGGCTGCCTTCTACGAATGGGCTGCCTGCCAGATGGAACCTTGGGACGGCCCCGCGCTGTTTACCTTTGCCGATGGTCGATACTGCGGTGCCAACCTGGATCGTAACGGTCTTCGACCTTGCCGATTCTACGTCATGGATGATGACAGGATTATCTGCGCTTCTGAAGTCGGTACCATCCCCGTTGAGCCAGAGTCCGTTATTCAGAAGGGTCGTCTGCAACCTGGTCGCATGCTTTTGGTCGACACCGTCGCTGGACGCATCATTGACGATAAAGAACTCAAGGAAGCTGTCTCTAGCCGACAGGATTTCCGCTCCTGGCTCGATCGTGAGCTGCTTAGTATGCCCACTGTCTTGTCCACACTTGAAGCCAAGTCCGATCTCAGCCCCAAGCTGAACAGCACTCCTCTCCAGGAAGATCCCTTGCTACTAGCTTTTGGCTACACTCATGAGCAGGTGTCTCTCCTTCTGGCTCCTATGGCCGCCGATGAGAAGGAGGCTTTGGGATCCATGGGTAACGATGGTCCTCTTGCATGCCTTACACAGTCTCCTCGCCTTCTTTACGATTACTTCCGTCAGCTCTTCGCCCAAGTCACGAACCCGCCGATCGATCCTATCAGAGAATCTATTGTCATGTCTCTTGAGTGTTACGTTGGACCACAGGGCAACCTGTTGGAAATGGATGCCTCCCAGTGTGGCCGTCTCCATCTCCCTAGCCCTATCTTGTCTATTCCTGAGTTCAACGCCGTCAAGAACCTTGCCACCATCAACGCTGAGTGGACTGTTAAGACCATTGATCTGACATTCCCCAAGTCCGAGGGTGTACATGGCTACATTGCCCAACTCGATGTTATCTGCAAGGAGGCAACTGCCGCCATCGAGGCCCGTGACCGTATCATTGTTCTCTCAGATCGCGGCACCTCTGCTGATCGTGTTGCTGTTTCTGCTGTTCTTGCATCCGCTATGGTTCACCATCACTTGGTCGCAAACAAGTGGCGATCCATGGCTGCCATCATTGTTGAGACTGCTGAAGCTAGAGAAGTTCACCACATGTGTGTTCTCCTCGGTTATGGTGCTGATGGTATCAACCCTTACCTCGCTATGGAGTGTATCCTCAAGCTGAACCGCGAAGGCCTCATCAAGAAGAAGCTTACCGACGATGCTCTAATTCACAACTACAAACACTCTTGTGATGGTGGTATTCTAAAGGTTATGAGCAAGATGGGTATTTCCACCTTGGCTTCCTATAAGGGTGCCCAAATCTTCGAAGCTCTCGGTCTCGACGAGTCTGTCGTAGAACGCTGCTTCCGTGGTACTGCCTCTAGAATCCAAGGTATGACCTTTGAACAGATTGCCGAAGATGCATTCCGCTTCCACGAACGTGGTTTCCCTTCGCGCTACACTGTGGGAATCAAGGCCCTTCCCGAGTCTGGCGAGTACCACTGGCGTGACGGTGGTGAGCCCCATCTCAACGACCCTACATCTATTGCCAACATTCAAGATGCTGTCCGTACCAAGAACGACAAGTCTTACGAGGCATACTCTCGTTCTGAATACGAGCAGATTAAGCACTGCACCCTCCGCGGTTTGCTTGATTTCAACTTCGACGACCGCACACCAGTTCCCATTGACCAGGTTGAGCCTTGGACTGACATTGTCCGCCGTTTCTGCACTGGCGCCATGTCTTACGGTTCCATCTCCATGGAGTCTCACTCTACTCTTGCCGTTGCCATGAACCGTCTTGGTGGCAAGTCAAACACTGGTGAGGGTGGTGAGGATCCTGAGCGATCTCAGCGACTTCCCAACGGTGATACCATGCGCTCCGCTATTAAGCAGGTTGCCTCTGGTCGCTTTGGTGTCACATCTGCTTACCTAGCTGATTCTGACGAGCTTCAAATTAAGATGGCTCAGGGTGCCAAGCCCGGTGAGGGTGGTGAACTTCCCGGTCACAAGGTGTCCAAGTCTATTGCTCGCACACGCCACTCCACCCCCGGTGTCGGTCTCATCTCCCCTCCCCCTCACCACGACATTTACTCCATCGAAGATTTGAAGCAGCTCATCTACGATCTTAAGTGCTCTAGCCCTAGATCCAGAGTTTCCGTGAAGCTTGTTTCGGAAGTCGGTGTCGGTATTGTCGCTTCTGGTGTCGCAAAGGCCAAGGCTGACCACATCCTCATTTCTGGTCACGATGGTGGCACCGGTGCCTCTCGCTGGACTGGTATCAAGTATGCTGGTCTGCCTTGGGAATTGGGTCTTGCTGAGACTCATCAGACTCTTGTCTTGAACGACCTTCGTGGTCGTGTGGTCGTTCAGACTGATGGTCAACTTAAGACTGGTCGCGACGTTGCGATTGCCTGTCTGCTTGGTGCAGAAGAATGGGGATTTGCTACTGCCCCCTTGATTGCCATGGGTTGTATCTTCATGCGCAAGTGCCATCTTAACACTTGTCCTGTTGGTATTGCCACTCAGGACCCCGAGCTTCGCAAGAAGTTCACGGGCACGCCTGAGCATGTCATCAACTTCTTCTACTACATCGCCAACGAGCTTCGTGCCATCATGGCCCAACTTGGCTTCCGTACCATTAACGAAATGGTTGGTCATGTTGAGGTGCTTAAGATGAGAGATGATCTCCGCACGAGCAAGACTGCCAACATTGATTTGTCGCTGCTGCTCACTCCAGCCCACAAGCTTCGCCCTGGCGTTGCCACGTTCAACGTGCGCAAACAGGATCACAAGCTTCACGTCCGTCTTGACAACAAGCTCATCTCCGAAGCTGAGTTGACGCTTGATAAGGGTCTTCCCTCTAGAATCGAATGTGACATTGTCAACACCGATCGTGCCATGGGAACATCATTGTCGTACCAGATCTCCAAGAGATATGGTGAAGATGGCCTCCCTATGGATACTGTTCATGTGAACATCAAGGGTTCGGCGGGCCAGTCTTTTGGTGCCTTCTTAGCTCCAGGTGTAACCCTGGAACTAGAAGGCGATGCCAACGATTATGTCGGAAAGGGCCTGTCTGGTGGTAGACTCATCATCTACCCTCCCCGTTCTGCAGTCTTCAAGGCTGAAGAGAACGTCCTCATCGGTAACGTCTGTCTCTACGGTGCTACCACTGGTACTTGCTTCTTCCGTGGTGTAGCTGCCGAGCGTTTTGCCGTCCGCAATTCCGGCGCCACCGCTGTTGTGGAAGGTGTTGGAGACCACGGTTGCGAGTACATGACTGGTGGTCGCATCATCATCCTTGGATCTACTGGTCGCAACTTCGCTGCCGGTATGTCTGGTGGTATTGCCTATGTTTTGGACGTGAATCGTGACTTTATGGACAAGCTCAACACCGAAATGGTTGAGGCTGGCCCTGTTGAGGACCCTACTGAAGTTGCTTTCCTCCGTGGCCTCATTGAGGATCATCACCACTACACTGGCTCAGAGCTGGCAGCCCGCATCTTGGTTGATTTCAACCGTGCACTCCCTCGCTTCATCAAGGTTCTCCCCGTTGATTACAAGCGTGTCCTTGAAGAAGAAGCTGCAAAGGCTGCTGAGGCTAAGCGCGCCGAATACAACCT
Source organism: [Torrubiella] hemipterigena (assembly GCA_000825705.1). NCBI lineage: Eukaryota > Fungi > Ascomycota > Sordariomycetes > Hypocreales > Clavicipitaceae > [Torrubiella] hemipterigena. The sequence continues at coordinate 1,529,648 of CDHN01000002.1, forward strand.
GCCCGCTGTTTCTGGTGTCCCCCACAAGAAGTCTGAGAAGGTCGCCAAGCTTCAGGATCTTGAGGAAGCCATTGGCGACAATGCTGCTGAGAAGAAGCGAGCTCTTGTTCTTGACAAGACCAAGGGCTTCATGAAGTATGCTCGCCGTTCTGAGAAGTACCGATCTGCAGCAACCCGTACCAAGGATTGGGCGGAACTCAGCACTCGCCTCAACGAGGACGAACTCAAATACCAGTCTGCCCGCTGCATGGACTGTGGTGTTCCTTTCTGCCAGTCCGATACTGGATGTCCTATTTCCAACATTATTCCCAAGTGGAACGAATTGGTTTTCCAGAACCAGTGGAAGGATGCGCTGAACCGCCTGCTTATGACCAACAACTTCCCTGAGTTTACCGGCCGTGTTTGCCCTGCTCCCTGTGAAGGTGCTTGCGTTCTGGGAATCAACGAGGATCCTGTTGGCATTAAATCTATTGAATGTGCCATTATTGATCGCGGGTTTGAGATGGGTTGGATGGTACCACGTCCTCCTGAGGTTCGCACTGGCAAGAAAATTGCCATTATTGGTTCTGGACCTGCTGGTCTCGCATGTGCCGACCAACTCAACAGGGCTGGCCACAGCGTGACTGTGTATGAGCGCGCTGATCGTCTCGGTGGTCTCCTTATGTACGGTATCCCTAACATGAAGCTTGACAAGCGCATTGTTAAGCGCCGTACTGACTTCATGGCCGCTGAAGGCATCACTTTCAAGACTGGTGTTGCCGTTGGTGAAGAGGGCAACCCTACCCTGGTTGAACTCCGCGCTGACAATGATGCTGTGGTGATTGCCACCGGTGCTACTGTTGCTCGTGATCTCCCCATCAAGGGTCGCGAGCTGGAGGGAGTTCACTTTGCCATGGAATTCCTGCACAAGAACACCAAGTCTCTTTTGGACTCTGAACTGGCCGATAACAGCTACATCAGTGCTAAGGACAAGCACGTTGTTGTCATTGGTGGTGGTGATACCGGAAACGACTGCATTGGTACATCCGTCCGCCACGGTGCCAAGTCGGTTACCAACTTCGAACTGCTTCCTCAGCCTCCTCCTGAGCGCGCTCGTGACAACCCTTGGCCTCAGTGGCCCCGAATTTACCGTGTTGACTACGGCCATACCGAGGTTCGCCAGCACACTGGAAAGGATCCTCGAGAGTACTGCATTATGTCCGAGTCATTTGAGGATGACGGCTCTGGCAAGGTGAAGGGCATCAACACCATCCGCGTTGAGTGGAACAAGAACCCCAGCGGAGGATGGGACATGAAGAAGGTTGAGGGATCTCAGCAATTCTTCCCTGCCGACCTGGTTCTACTGGCCATGGGCTTCTTGGGCCCCGAGTCTCGCGTTTTGGGCGAGGAGATTGAGAAGGATGCACGCAAGAATGTCAAGACGGCTGCTGGCAAGTACAGCACTAACCTGGATGGCGTCTTCGCCGCTGGAGATGCTCGCCGCGGACAGTCACTCATTGTTTGGGGCATCAACGAGGGCCGTATGGCGGCTCGCGAGATTGATCTATATCTTGAACAGTGCACCAACTTGCCCGTTACCGGCGGTATTGTCAAGCGCAAGGCCACTGAGATTCTTGGTCAGATCGCTGCCAAGGCAAACTAAAAAAACAAATCACCTACAAAAAAGATTAAAAAAGGGTGTCCCAAAATGCCATTCCCAAGAGCGGATTGGTTTTTATTTCTCTATGTGGACTGAAGGACCATGTTGCTCTTGATACCCAGACGCTTGAGATGTATGGAGCATTGATTTATCTGCACGTTTTGTATTTTTTTTTGGCATAGTTCACCTGGTTGTTTTTATATTTATTTTCCTACTTATTTAGGCTATGATTGAATACAAATTTTTAGTAAACAAATAGCACAATTGAGTTCATCTGATGTTTCCTTCGCCCATTGTCTCGTGATGTTGCTTGTTAGTGTTGTTTATGGCGACGGTGTCTCAGTTGCATCGCAACCAATCAGGCAATAAGTGGGTAGCTGCCTGTGGTCGCTGCGAGGCCCTGAAAAAAAAACACCGCAAGCAGATGGGGCGCCACTGAAAACAACCGCTAGCGACGCATTGTTTCCACTAAAAACCGCGATGGGCGCTGCGAATCCTTGAAGAAAAGCTCGCAGGCACGTGCCCCCGCTGCTGCTCTGATAGGCCGCCCTGCTCCCTGTGGCTTTCCCAGCCGCATCCAACCATCATCAACCTTGCAGCTCTCTCGCTTTTTTTTCTTTTCGCTCGCCTTGTTAGCTATTAGTGGGGGTTGTCTTCTTTGCTTTTCTACTTTCTGCCCATTGCACGTCCATCGGCTCGCTGACAACGTCGACCTCACTGCATCACTTTTAACCCAAAGGCCATCAATTGATCTGCGGGACGCGTCAGTCAGCAACGATGCACTTCGGCAAGACCCTCCGCCAGGCCATCTACGCGCCATGGAAGGACAAGTACATTGACTACAACAAGCTTCTGACGCTCCTGCGTGAAGACACCCATGAGGAAGAGGCCGACAACTGGACCGAGGAGGACGAGAACCGATTCTACGATGAAATCTTCAATGTTCAATTGGAAAAGGTGGCCAAGTTCCAGCAAGAGCAGGTCGACGCTCTCAAGGACAAGACAGAGGCCGCCTTTGCCAAGCTTAAGGAGTTGATTCCTGCTCCCGCCGAGGGATCAGCTCAGAGCGGCATCCGTGCCGACGTCGATGCCTCCAAGCTCAAGGAATTGGAGGCTCGGCTCGACAAGATCACCAATGATGTAAAGGAACTCAAGAAGTACAGCAGCATCAACTACACTGGCTTCCTCAAGATTGTCAAGAAGCACGACCGCAAGCGAGGCGAGCACTACCGTGTCCGTCCCATGATGCAGCACAGCCTGTCCCAGCGCCCCTTCAACTCGGAGCAAGGCTACTCTCCCCTCCTCACCAAGCTGTCCATTATGTACTTTGCTATCCGCCAGCAGCTAGAGGGAGGCGACAAGCCCACTCCCCTCCTTGACCTGGAGAGCCCTGCTGAAATCCTTAACGGCGAGCGATATACCGCTCACAAGTGTAAGTCAATCAAAAGCAATTGTTCAATGCTAGTCCTCACCAAGACCTTTTATCTAACCGTGCAACCGGCTGATAGTCTGGGTCCACCCCGATAACCTCCTCGAAGTTAAGACGCACATCCTCCGCCACCTTCCTGCGCTGGTTTATAGTGATATGGCTTCCAAGGAATTGGAGGCAAATGAGTCACCGGCCGTTACCTCCATCTACTTTGATAACAAGACCTTTGAACTCTACACGGACAAGATAGACAGTCAATCCGCTGCGTCTTCTCTCCGTCTTAGATGGTACGGCCAACTCAATGCCAGGCCAGATGTATTTGTCGAGCAAAAGGCTGTCGAGAAGTCCGGCGAAAGCCAAGAGTCCAAGTTCACGGTCAAGGAAAAGTACATCAAGGCGTTCCTCGACGGCAAATACTCCACCGATAAGGCCGTTTCGAAGATGGAGCGTCAGGCCCAAACTGCCGATCGCATCGATAACTACAAGCAGACTGTTGGCAGGATCCAGGGCTTCCAGCAAGAGAAGAAGCTGCAGCCTATGCTCCGTGCCAACTATGTCCGCACCGCTTATCAGAACCCTTCCGATGACCGCCTCCGCATCTCTATCGACACCAACCTCGCCTTTATTCGTGAAGACGCTCTCGATACTTCTCGACCTTGCCGCGACCCTAACGACTGGCACCGTGCTGACATTGATGATGGCAACATGTCATATCCTTTCCGCAACATTAACCAGAGCGAAGTCTCCAAGTTCCCTTATGCTGTTTTGGAGATTAAGCTCAAGGAAGACGGAACCCGGAAGCGTCCTGCCTGGATTGAAGATCTTATGACCTCCCATCTCGTCCATCCTTCTCCCCGCTTCTCAAAATTCGTTCACGGCATTGCTTCGCTGTTCGAAGACTACGTTAACAACCTTCCCTTCTGGCTCAGCGACCTGGAGACAGATATCCGTAAGGATCCTCAGGCTGCTTTTGAGAAGGAGGAGAAGCGTCGTGCCCAACTGGCTGACGATGCCCTTGCTGTTGGCAGTTTGGTCGGTACCGTCCCTAGCTCCTTCAAAAGCCCCGCCCAAAGCTCCCCTCTTAGCAAGTCCTACTTGGCCGATCGTATGATGGCCGAGTCATCGGCCAACATGTCGCGCACGCCTGGTGGCAGAAACAGTCTTCTTGTTGGAGATGAGGTTGGAGAATCAAGCGGCCAAAACGGCGATGAGCAGGTCAGATCTAACGGACCTCTCTCGTCGGTGCTCCCCGGACTGTCACTCTCCAAGTACGCACGCGCTAAGCGAGCTCAAAACGCCCAGAAGACCCAGCAACTCCCTGAAGGCGTCGTCGAACCTATCGAGTGGATCAAAAACAGCGGCGAGTTGAAGATTGAGCCCAAGGTCTGGCTTGCCAACGAGCGTACTTTCCTCAAGTGGCAGCACATTTGCGTTCTCCAAGGTGCTCTCGCGCTTGGCCTGTACACTGCCGCTGGCGACAACACTCTGGGTCAGGTTATGGGTATCGTCTACATCCTCATTGCCGTCTTCGCGGGCGTCTGGGGTTACGCCATGCTGCAGAAGCGCCGCACCATGATTATGGAGCGCAGTGGCAAGGACTTTGACAACATTGTCGGCCCTGTTGTTATTAGCGTTGCTCTTATGGTTGCATTGATTACCAACTTTACACTTCAGGTTCGTATATATTGGATGGCATATCCCGCCTCTTCCTCCGCTTAAGCAGCCTACTAACCCAGTATACAGTACCGCGCCGCTTACAAGAAGATGTACCCCGGTGTCCCCACCGATGATGATCTTATCATGGAACTGAGATGAGAGACAATTCTCTGTCTCTGGAAAGTAGACTCACGATGGGCTGCGCAGCAGCCGATGTAGCCTTTTTGTATAGAATTTTTTGGATGTCACTGGCGTACTCTGTTACTGAATACAACTCGATTGTTTTATAAATTTACCATGTAGTCGAAATGACTACAAGAGAAGACTGAACTGTAGACTAGTCCTTTAGCGCAGTAGTAACTTATCGTCTACAGTGTAAATCGGCCGTTGGTTCTTTTACACACCGCCACCCCAGTGTGGAGGCGTCTTATGAGGTGCAGTATGCAGCATGCAGTCTGCCCTTCACCCACGTCACTGCAGTTCTCATTAAAAAAAACCCCCCCCAACGGTGATTTCAGGGGTTTCTCAGCACTCAAAACCCCCAAATTTCGGCGTTAAGCTTTTGCTGGCTGCCAAAGCACGGCACCTGCTTTTTGACTTTGCGGACGCTGCGACGCAGGGGTGCATACAGAGCACGCGACGACACACCAACACGCTACGCTACGGCTTCAACACGCGCCTCCGATGCCCTGTGTTTTTGCTTTAAGCACATTTTTTCTTTCAGACTATAGCTATTTTGAACGGCGTTTCACATTTGTCTGGTGTAAATTCTAATGAATATTGGCCTTCCGCAAACCGTGGACCAGGGCCAGCATGGATGACACGGAGCCCAAGAAGGGTAAGGGCTTTTGGGGTGCCATTCTGCGCTCACAAAGCCTGTCTATTAGGCCCAAGGTAAGAAGATGTACTATTAACCGGGACAACACGCATATATTAACATATTATTTTTACAAAAGAATACAGAAACGCGCCCAGACCGCCGCCTCAGCGATGGCGATGTCTTGTCTCGAAGGAGGAGGCCAGTGCATCCCGTGCAGCAGAGCGCGGCCAGAGGACCACCCAAGAAGACGGTTCGTGTCAGAGATACACCGGAGCTGCGGTCCGTATCCCCTCCAACGCCTCTCACAGAATGGCCCCCTCACGGCTTCACCATGGACGAGGAGCTGTTGCAGGACGCTGCCGTCGGGCTCATTGCGTACGGAGCGCCGTCGTTTCGCGGGCGCAAGCGGCCTATCCCACACGCCCCGGAAGATTTCTATGCGCTGTATGCTACTCCAAGTAATGGCAGCAATAGGGAATCCGACAGGGCCAACTTGAATGACTTGATGGCACAGCTTATGACGTTTCGTATGCAGGGACCGGGGCAGGCCAAGGCGCCGTGGGAAACACTGGAGCAGCCGAGTTGCAGCTTCATGTTTGGGCAAAGACGTGGTACTGTCACACTGAATCACTGGACATCATTAGGAGGCAAGACGCCTGAGTCCATCATGCTGCGAGATTCGGGCGTCCTGCCGAGGCCGATGGACCTGTTCCAAGTGCTGGAAAGGCTGAGGGAACTGCAGGCCGGGCTGGAGGATGACGATGAGGCGTTGTTGTACAAGATCCTTTACAGGCGTATTTTGAAGGACCCAGAGAGGATTATGAATCCTCACAAGACGCTAGATAAGCAGATCACGGATCTGATTCTTGTCTTGTCCCGTGCAGACTGGACGGACTACACGGACCCGAAAAATCACATTGCGACTCGCCATTTGTTCAGCCCTGACCCTGAGGACTTGTCGAGCTATCACAAGTTTTTGCACCAACTCCTCTTAAGCTTGGAGCTAGAGCTTCGGATTCACTCAACACAGCACACTGATTGGGCTAAAGAAAAGCTTCTGTCCCAAATCCCACCGAAGATACGATGGAGTCTTGCGCTGGCAAGGCGATGGAAAGAATACGTCCGAATAGATGGCTTTGGCTCAGAGCTATCTCAAAGTATGTTCTCTTCTAAAAGTTGGTATAATCCACGCTAACTATGCAGTCAAACTCCGCTATAAGCTGAAGAAGCGGCAGGTCAAGATGCTAAAGACCTTTGCAAAGGCTATGAAATGGCCCAATCTTGACCAAACACTGGAGAGCCTGGCACATTACGACGACGAATTTCTCCTGGATCAGATTAGTTCGGATGCATATGCTTTTTTCAGCGGGTTAGTTCTGCCTGGCCCCAGCTTTCCTTTTCTTATAATGAATACCCTCATCGACATTGACCCTGACGATGCCACCAACAGCCTGGCTATGCTGTCGCACATGCATCCGAATTGCGGGTTTCAGTACCGTAATAGCTACACATACTGGCCGGCAGTTTGTATTGTTGGCAAAGTGCTGGCACCGACGTGCAATTTCCTTGCTGGCTGGGTTGGCCCGGCACGTCCTACCAACGACCTGGGTCGATCTCAGATTGCAAGGATTCGCACCCGTAACCCGCGCCAAACTATCACCCGCAGCGACGTCGAGAGCATGGCGGAGCGTTCAGAGGCCCTGGGTCCGGCTGCAGAGGTATATCCGGTCCGCGAGTACGTACTAGTGTCGCCAGACGGTGACAGGTTGTTGGATACAGCTAGAATTGAGCTTCTTAGTCTGCGAGCCGTACCACCGTCTCGAGGGGCAGAGGTCCAAAATCCAGGCCTCTTTGATGCCACTATCCAGTTTGCCATTGACGGCGTGTCGTGGCCACTCAATCTCTCATACGATGTCAACTTTGTTTCTGCTTGGCCGTGTTCAGATGGGCCACACCCGTTATTCTTTGACTACTTGTACAAGTCGGTGCCGATAGACGACCTTGTACATGTACAGGACTGGGGCGGTTACTTCAGGAAGCCAACGCTCCCAGCAAGCGCTCGGTCAACACCCGTGCCCGGTGGACTATACAATCCCGCCAATTCTGCGCAAAGTGAGGGAAAGCCAGATGAGAACCAGGACGAAGAGGTCCTGGTGATTGAGGCCATGGGGGTCAAGGATAATGAGGTTTTGGCACGAGCCTGGTGCGCGCACTGGGGGTTAAATGCCGTAGTTGCGGAAATCAACACCACATGGTAAGTTTTTCGCTATTTCCAGCCTGACATTGTATAAAGCTAACTGGTATAATAAGCATGGCTTGCGCCGTTCGAGAATGTTATGCAGCAACACTGACGGTGTTGATATTGGTGGAGGATCGAGAAATAGACACTGGCGAATTATATACCTAGGACGGAGTGCGTTATACGATTTGATACGGGATATGATAACGACGGCGCGGATTTTATTGGCGATTGGGGTGAAGTAATGGTAATAATGATTGGTTTTCGGCATTCGCCGTTTGGGGCAATATCTGGCGTATGGGGAGCGGGCGGGGAGTTCGGCGAAATGGCCGAGCGAGACCGACGAGAGGGCTTGGCTGCGCTGCACAGCGATATGGCGTGGTTTTGAAGTATTTTTACAATTTAAAGCATATAATACTATGGTGTTTTCTGGTGATTAACTTTATCTTGCCTAATAATGCAGCGACAGTTATAACTCTCTTGTTGCAGTTGTTAGTCTACTGTGAGTCCCCTCGTCCGCTGCCGTTGTGCTCTAAGGCCATAAACTTTAAGAGTTGAATATCAGTTTAATTTCATTGGATGTCGTCTATGCTCTATTCAGTATAATTTCAGTGCTTGTTACCTCAACCCAGCCAGAAGTATGCAGTGAAAGTATTTTCAGCGAAGGGAACACAGCCTGACCGCGTGGGTGATGCACTAAAGCCCGCTAAAGAACGGCGCCTAGACCACTGTCGGACCGCCGCTGCCAGGCCCCGATCGCCGAGTTCCCCAGTGGCGCTGGGGACAATTCCCTAGACCAGCAACGACAGCTGCCCCTCCACACGCATCTTGCCACCTTTCCGCCTGTAGTTTTCCACCATTTTGCTGTGGCGAGCGTCGTCCCGGGCTAGCATCTCGCTTTAGTTGCTATTCTGGTTTCCTCTTGGCATCTTACTTGTCTCCTTGACTCGAACCGGTTTTGCTGCGCTGGTAGACCCCCCACCATCCGCGGCGTATGTATACCTCGCACGAGCCCATCTCGGGTCTGCAGTATGTCTTTTTGTTTCTTTATGCTTCACAGCATTAGCCTCTTTTATTTTCTCTGTCAATAATACTTGAGAGACTCTGCATTTGAGAAATATACGCCATGACCGACATTACTGACCACCGTGTGTCTAGGCCGACGGCTACTCATGTACGTTTTGGAGATAAAACGAATAGCTTTCACCAGACTATCGTATTATATGGCCCTCGAAAACTAGCATTTGGCTGACACTCGTTACTATTTAGGAATATTATATCGGCATTGACGTTGGTACAGGTTCAGCCCGCGCCTGCATCATCGATGATACGGGAGACATTAAGGCTCTCGCTTCCGAGAACATCAAGCTATGGCAGCCTGAGAATGGCTATTACGTAAGAGACAAATAACCAGCGTATTGTTAATATGAAAACTAACATACTCTTGGGGTATTTTAGGAACAATCTACAACTGATATTTGGCGATGCATCTGCGAATGTGTACGCAAAGTCGTTAGCGAGTCGAATGTGAACCCAGACTTAATCAAGGGCATTGGCTTCGATGCCACTTGTTCTCTTGCTGTATTTCATACCGAAACTGACGAACCAGTACCTGTTACTTGTCCAAACTTCGCCAACGATGGCAATGACCGCAATGTCATTCTCTGGCTCGACCACCGCCCCGTCGAAGAGACTGAGAAAATCAACAGCACAGGTCACAACTTACTCAAATACGTCGGTGGCAAGATGAGCATTGAGATGGAAATGCCCAAAGTCCTATGGCTCAAGAACAACATGCCCCCAGAACTCTTTGCGAAATGCAAGTTTTACGACTTGGGTGATGCGCTCACCCACCTCGCCACAGGAAACGAGTACCGCAGCTTCTGTAGCACAGTCTGCAAACAAGGCTTTGTTCCAGTGGGTGTTGATGGCACCGTCAAGGGATGGCAGGAGGACTTTTACCGCCAAATCGGTCTTGAAGATCTCGTCGAAGATGACTTCTTGAGAATGGGTGGCGTCGATAGGGTGGTGAGCCCATTTCTTTTGTCATAATTATCGCCGCTGAAACATGCTAACATCTTTCTTCTACGTAGAACGGAAATTATGCTAGCGCTGGTGAATGTGTTGGAACACTGAGTAAACTTGCTGCTGGCCAACTTGGCTTACCACAGGGTATCGCCGTTGGTAGCGGTGTCATTGATGCCTACGCCGGCTGGATTGGCACTGTTGGTGCCAAGGTCGACCTTGGGGATGACGAGCTCAACTCTAACGTCCCAGCCAATGACCTCTCCCAGGCCTTTACGAGGCTTGCTGCCGTAGCAGGCACCTCAACCTGTCATTTAGCCATGTCCAAGAACCCTGTGTTTGTACCTGGTGTCTGGGGTCCTTATCGCGATGTCTTGCTACCAGAGTACTGGATGGCCGAAGGAGGTCAATCAGCTACTGGAGAGCTCTTGCGTCACGTTCTTGATATTCACCCAGCATACAATGAAACTTGCGCTCTAGCCAAGGCCGAAGATAAGCATATTTATGACTTTCTCAACTCGCGTCTCGAACACATAGCCGAGAAGCAAAACACCACCTCCATTTCCTACCTCGGCCGACACAACTTCTTCTATGGCGATTTTTGGGGCAACAGATCGCCGGTATCCGACGCAAATATGAAGGGAGCCATGATTGGTATTGACAGCGACAAGAGCACCGATAACATGGCCATATGGTATTATGCAACCATGGAATTTATTGCCATGCAAACACGGCAGATTATCGAGCAGATGAACAATGCTGGGCACGAGATCTCCTCCGTCTTTATGTCCGGTTCTCAGTGCCAGAACCCGGTTCTTATGAAGCTCATGGCTACAATTTGCGGTATGCCCGTGTTGATTCCCCAATATGTCAACGCTGCTGTTGTCCACGGCGCAGCCATGCTTGGTGCCAAGGCGGCCAGTCACAACGTCGAGGGTAAGGAACCTGAGACTCTTTGGAGCATCATGGACCGCATGAGCAAACGCGGTCGCTTAGTGGAGCCTGGAAAGGACGCTGGCGAGAAGGCTCTCTTGAATGCCAAATATGAGATATTCCTCGACATGTGCAGGACTCAGCAGGAGTATCGTAAGAAGGTTGATGCTGCCATTGGTAACTGGGGAGTGAAGCCTGCAACTTAATAAGCCGTAAGTCATGATTAGATCGCATTCTTTCACTGTTTTGTTTATATATCGTTTGTAAAATTAGTGATTGCCAGATAGTTTGTGAATAACACGGGTCTAAAGCGTAGGAGGCTGATTTGCACCCAGACCATTGAAAGCCTGATAACGACTTGTAAGCGATTAAATTTGCTCAAATTAATATTGAATATTTGATTTCTGTTTTAAATACAATATTATTCGTATTTTTGGTCCATTAGTATTTTTCCCATAATTACTGTAGTTCCAGGGAGTCGGCATCGTTGCTTGCGAGTAACATGCTGGCCGTTGATTGGTCCAAGCTGTGGGCGAAATTCTGCAGCCAAAACACGCGACGGACCTCAAGCTTCAACATCAACAAATTGCTTTTTGCTCGCATCAGCAGCTCCCTCTGCTTCCCTGCAAAGCGCCGCTTCGCATTTATTTTCCAGCACCAAATTTCGACTTGGTTCCGGTCGCTCTGTTTAATTGACGATAGTTCTTGTTCCATTATCCGAATCGATCGACGAACCGCGACGCTTCACAAAAGTCGGCTCTTGACGAGCCCGCAATCACAAACACAATGTCCCTTTTCGGTCAGCCAGCGGTGCCAGCAGGCGGCTCTTCGGTGTTTGGCCAGCCTGCACAGAATCAGCAACAAGCGGCACAGCCAGCAGCCAGCGGTGGACTCTTTGGCGGACTCGGACAGGCCAAGCCTGCTGCTACAACAGGCGGACTCTTTGGTAGCACGCCTACTGCGGCCCCTGCAGCTGGAACTGGTTTATTTGGCCAGTCTACCGCTCATACACAGCAGCCAGCAGCAACTGGTGGTGGTCTCTTTGGTCAAGCCAGCGCGCAAGCCCCGGCTGCAACAACTGGTGGTGGTCTCTTTGGTGGTCAGGCCGCTGCCAAGCCATCCCTCTTTGGCGCATCTACGGCTGCTGCTCCTGCTGCGGCCCCTGCTGGTGGTCTCTCATTGTTTGGTGGTGCTAGTGCCCAACAGCAGCAGCCTCAGCAGCAAGCTGTCGGTGGATTCGGTACCAGCTTGCTCAACGCCCCGGCACAGACCATCGCGCCTCGTGCTGCCACCGCTTCATCACAGCCCGCTGGTGCCTACTTTGATAGTCTTTTCGCCAAGACACAGAAGGATGGCAATGGCAACACCAAGACCGAAGACCTCCCAAGCCTTGAGCTCGGCCTGGGCGATCTTCGACACCGATTGAGAAAGCTGCAGTCTAAGCCAAGTGAGAAGCCATTGGATGGCAAGGCTCACTACCTGCTTGCTGCGGCCGGTGTCGACCCCAGTGCTGCTGCCAAAGACCTGGGTATGCTTGATGTGCAGGGGGCTCGCGCTGAGAGAGCCTCGCACCCTAGCCACGCTCCTAGCGATATCGACGTCGAATCCTACCTATCCAACCTGCAAACGAAGACGACGCTCAGCATGATTTCTGACGGCCTCGAACGATCCCTCCGCGACTTTGATAACTTCCTCGAAGATAACGTTGCCATGGAGTGGGACGCTCAGCGCAAGCGCATCTACAACCACTTCGGCATCAAGCCTCGTGAGAGTGGCATCGCTCACGCCCGCGAGTCCCAGGCTGGCTTTGGCCGCTCACGCCGAAGCAAGAGCCATGCACCGGCCCGCAGCACCCATGGCGCGTCGCTCTCCAACTCTCAGTTCCACCGATCCGTCATTGGGGCTCCCACGCGTGTCGGCACTCACCAGGCCGAGTTCTCTGATATCGACAGATCTAGTGAAGCCCAGAAGAAGAGAGGCGCCACAGAAGACCGTGCTACTCGCGATCGCCAGGCCAAGCTGGCCGAGAAGATCCGCCACCTCAACGTTTCCCGCTTGAACCAAGTTGGTTACCCGATCCTGGGCGAGCTATGTGAAGTAGAGCAAAAGTCGCATGAGCCTCATGCGCCACACGTCGCGGAGGCTTACCGCGCTGTCATGGAGATTGTTGGAGAGGACTCTTCGCCGGATCCCGCGTTAGGTTATGTGCCTAGCCGTGAACGACAATTTGCAAACATGTATCTGGATGAGAATCCCAACTCTACCCAGTCGGTGGAGATGCGAAGAACGATACTGAGTGGCGTCAACAGCTTCCTTGAAAAGCAGTTTATGCGCGAGGTAGAATCTCTCATCGCCAAGCACCCTCACGAAGCCAAACTAGGTGGTCTTCCGGACGTCACAAGCAAGATCAAGGCATACATTCGTTTGCGATCTGCGCGCAAGGATCTTGTCCCCGACAACACAGAGCTGCAGCAGATTCAGGGCGAGTATGTTTGGGCTGTTGTATTCTACCTCTTGCGCTCTGGACACGTCAATGAAGCCGCTAAATACGTCAACGACAACAGTAACCACTTCAGAGGCATCGACCGTACCTTTTCTACGTATCTGAACAACTATGCTGCGAGCGATGATCGCAGAATCACAAACCGCAAGCTGCTCGACCGCTGTACCAACGAATACATTCAGCGCTACCGCAACGCACCCGAAAACACCATTGATCCCTTCAGGATGGCCTGCTACAAGATTATTGGTCGTATCGAGCTTGCCAACCGCAACCTAGACGGCCTCAAGACCGACGTGAATGACTGGACATGGCTGCAGTTCAACTTGGCCCGCGAAGGTGACAAGACTGTTGAAATGGCTGGCGAGTCATTTGGTCTGGCCGAACTTCAGACTAGTGTTCGTGAAATCGGATTGAAGCACTTCCCCAAGGCCGCCTCGGACGATACAAGTGGTGCATTCGGGCTGTACTTTTACTTGCAGGTGCTGGCAGGCATGTTTGAAGATGCTGTGAGCTACCTCTACTCGTTCTCCTACGTCGATGCCGTCCACTTTGCCCTGGCCTTGGAGTTCTACGGTCTGCTTAGACCGAGCGACCCTATGACTTCGCCCAACGAGCTACGCAGCTTGAGCAGCAAGAACTTGCCACAAATCAACTTTGGCAGAATGATTGGATACTACACTCGCGACTTCCGTGCTGCGGATGTCGTCTCTGCAGTGGATTATCTTACTTTGATATGCCTAAACCAGGACTTGGGTGGTGAGGCTGGCCGCCGCCAGAGCAACCTCTGCCATGAGGCCTTGCGAGAGCTGGTCCTGGAGACTCGCGAATTTAGCAAGCTCATCGGTGACATTAAGCCCGACGGTCAGCGTCTACAAGGTATCATTGAGAACCGCGGGCCTCTTATTGGCTTCGACGAGGAGGATGACTTTATCAACACAGTCACTCTTCAAGCTGCCAGCTTTGCGGACGAAAATGGCCGCACAACAGACTCTGTCCTGCTCTACCACCTTGCTGGCGAGTACGATGCCGTTGTCGCCATTGTCAGCCGGGCTTTGAGCGAGGCCATCTCGCTGGAGATTGGCGAGGATCCCATGCGTCTAGCACCCGTCAAGCCTCGTACCGGTGGCAAAGAGGCAGAGGGTCAGCAGGGCACAAGCTTGAGCCTGGCATCCATTGACGATCCCATCGAGCTGGCCAAGACCATGATGAGCATGTACGAACGCGACGCCATGTTCTACCGCAAGATCCAGGACCAGAACAAGGTGGCCTGCCGCGTGCTGCTGGAGATGAGCACCATCAAGAGCCTAGTAGAAACCGGCCAGTGGGCCCAGTGCTTGGATGTAAGTTTGCCTAAACCGATTTCGACAAGCCGCAGAACCGTACTAACTGTAAGCCACAGAAAATCCGGGGTCTCGAGATTCTGCCCCTGGACGCCGGCGGCGACGCCAGCACTATCCGTGCGTTTGCTGCCAAGTTCTCCGGCCTTGCACAGCCCGTGTCGATTAATGTGCCGAACTTGTTGATGTGGACCATCATTAGCTGTGTCCGCCAGCGGGAGCAGCTCACCAATGGCCAGTTTAGCGGCAACGAGGGAACCAGACGTATGATGGTGGACCAGCTGAAGCAGATGACTCTTGATCTGACTACATACACCAGTCAGCTCCGATACCGATTCCCGCCTCACTTGCACGAGGCTCTGGCGCGGGCATCAGCAGAGTAGTTGGCTTCATTGTGGTGATGTTGATATCATTGGATGAGTGCGGACCGGGTACCTTTTTTTCATAATAGTTCTTTTTTCAATAACGAACAGGCTGGTTTTGTTGTCTTGTCTTTTGTAAAAACAAAGCTTTGCCATATTTCTAGACGTCTTATTACTCATTTCGGTTCGAATACGTGCTTAGCGTAAAATCGCATGTGGTCACCGCGTGGGGATGTCACAGTGTATATCGGCGCCGCTACACCCTCTTCGTGAGTCACCCCCACCGTGCCGTTTACACTATAATTTAGACTCTCGTCCGCGCATTAGTAGCGTGCATCTGTGTCAGTGTTTGAAAATTGTTACTGCTCTCAGTCCTTGTGACGTATTGAATATTCATTATCCATAAACAATATTAGCGGCTGCACTAATGGGATCCGAACAAGGCAACTCCACGGGCGAGACGCCCTTAGAATCCCCCGCCATGAATATAGCAAGTCTTAGAGACGCCCGACGCCGCAGCTCTTCAATGCTAACCGACGGTCTCTAGATCCGTCCTTCGCTCAGCCGTACACCTGGTGATTCACGTCCAGTGGTGGTCATGACATGTGGCATCGCAGGCAAGTGTTGCTTCACCCCTCTCCCGCAGGAAACAGCCTTCAAGAGGCTAGTTTCAACTAGATGATCCCCTGTACTAACATGGTAGCCGAAACCCGTAGGAGCTGGCAAAAGTACCTTAGCCAAGAATATCGTGCGCGAGCTGCCGAACTTTGTTCGACTGTCAGCAGACGGTGAAGTCTTCAAGAAGTATGGACTCTTCGCCATTGACTATCCGGCCGAGAAGTACGAGGAGTATCTGGACGAGGCGGCGGATCTTGTTCGTAATGAGCTAGTGAGGCTTCTCCGCGATGAACCCGACAAGGACATTGTGCTCGATCTATCCTTCTGGAACAAGGAGTATCGCGACGAGTACAAGGCTCTGGTCGATGCTGCAAAGGCAAGATGGGTCCTCGTGTTCCTTGAGGCCAACAAGGAAACGCTTTGGGGGCGAATCCAGAGCCGGCGGGCCAAGAGAGACGGTGCCGCGCTCGGGGATGCCGAACGGAATGGTGACTCGGCGTATGATATTAGCGAGGAGGTCTTTGAGATGTACTGGGGTGGCTTCGAGCGGCCTGAAGGCGAGGGGGAGGTTGTGGTGCAGGCAGCCTAGTGTTTGACACTGCGAGCGGTGATTTTCTTAGTGATTTGGCTGTCCGTATTGTTTTTATTCTGTTTGGCTACAATGGTGAAAAACGAGGGCTGAAATATTTTATGTTACCTTGATAGACCAAGTCGTACCGGCCAGGGACATCACTTGTATTTCGTATAGATTGTGGAAACTGCATGTACGTGTAGCAAAAAGAGAACAATCTTATTGGGAGGTAAACACCCATAACGCCTGTATAAATGTCGATGTGGCAAATTTTAATTACATATCCAGCTCCATTCCCATAGAATACATTTCCAGAATTCGCATAAACTTGGCAACAAAAGCCTCCAACTGGAAAACGACCTTGGTGCCCGTCTTGATTCGGTGTTCGAAAAAGGCAGACCACATAATGACGTCGCCCTTGAGACCATCATCCACCATGGCCAACAGCTTAAATGTCAAGGTCTTGAGGATGGTAGTGGCGGGGATGCAGTGTGTAAGCAGGTCGTAGAACTTGGAGCGAACTTGCAAGATTCTCGCAGGGGTGTGCTCTTCCATAATTTCCTTTGCGATTTGGCCGATGAGAGCTTCCCAATCTGCCGGAGGAATTGGTGTACTATCTGCTACTTTTTCACTATTGTTCGGCACAACCCGGTTAGCTTGTGGACAACTTCGGGGTGGTTGGTTAGTGACTTACTTTTGCGCGTGCACTGCCTCGTACATCAACAACGCCTTTCTCAGATTGCGCCCACTTTCAACAGCTATTCTTTGATGCAGCCCTGGTGCAACCTCCCAGTTCTCTTTCTTAGCAGCATGTGCGAGCACGCTGCATATTTGCTCATGTGTCGGCGCAGCCACGCGGACAAGCAGTGTTCGGGAGCGAATAGGGGCGATGATGTTGGACGTCGAGTTGGCAAGAAGGATGAGACGCAGGTTGGGTGAGTACTTCTCCATGGTACGACGAAGCGCTGCCTGGGCATCTCTCGACAGGTGATCGGCCTCGTTAATGACGACAACTTTGAAGCGCTGTCGTGCAGACTGATCTACCTGCTGTGTCTGGGCCACTTCTTTGAGCAAGTCCTGGACCACAACTCTGTCGTAGTTGCCAACGTCTGAAGGTGTGATTTCGAGGTGATATACGGATGCCACAATGTTGAACTCGAGTTTGCGGTTGCTGCTTGTCTGGAAGACTCGTGCGTCAATCTTGATCTTCTCGACACCCGGACCGTAGAGTTCCTTGAGTGTGGCTACAATTCTCGTCTTTTTGCCTGCTCCTGAGGGTCCGTATACTAAAAGATGGGGGAAATCGCCGCTGCGTGCCTGTTCAAGTCAGCATTCATCGTGACAGCAGAGCTAACTCTCAAGATCGTGAGTTCCTACCAGCGAACGGAGACGTTCCGACAATTCATCGTGGTACGTCAATTGGTCAAGAGACCGGGGTCTGTGCTTGTCTACAATAAGAGCCATTATGTGCAGCGCTGTCCTGACGCAAGTGATGTGGTGCGTTTTTGTTGCGATGACTTTTTTGGGGTAGTGAATGGTTGCTGGTCAGATGGAGAAGACGCGTCGGCGCGTTAAGTGTCATTCACTCTCGAGCTGCCTGCCCCTCGCTGGTCCGTGCCCACTCACACTTACAGCCTCAGTGGTGGTACAATACAGCCGAGAAAAGAAGCAATAATTTATCTTAATAATTGATTTAGAAGTATCTCATAACATTACAAGCAAATATCAGCGTAATTGGTTTCGTTTTTTCAAGTCAATTCTATTCAATCGCTCTCCACGTGAGTCACCAACAGCGATCTATCATACAATGCCAGTATAATCTATAGTACAAGGAGATTATATATACATATTTTAGGGTGATTGAGATGGAGCAGGCGCACCGCTAGCTTCGCTTGCTGCTGTCTCGGGCGCCGGCTCTTTCAACTCAACGGGAGCAACCTGTTTTCGGGGACGCTTCAATTCCTCAAGCGTGATACCATCCAACTTTGTAATGCCTACAATGGGCGCATCGCCCTTCTTTGTGAATTCCCATTGGCCTATATGGATTAGTTTGTTTGCATAAAACATGTTAGAAGTAGTGTAAAATGACATACCAGGGAGCTTGTTACCGGCCAAGCGGAAAGCGTCGCGGACAATCTGCTCGTGGATGCGTCCCTTGATTTCAAACAGGACTTGGTTGACTGCCAATCTGCTTGCCCAGTGATCGAAAGAACCTTTACCCTTACCCATACGTATCTAGCGCACTGTTAGTATATAATTCGTCATCCTGCTTCCAGCTGATAGAGTCCACAAACCTCGTTACCGCTGACATAGACACCGATGTTGCAGCACTTGCGCTTATACAATCGGTATTTCTCTCCACGAAGGCGAACTTTAATTGTGTCTTCAGCCATCTTCAGATGCTTGGCGCTGATGCGGCGGTGGTGATCGGTCATTCGCAGGCCATAGTCTCCCCAAACAACCGTGGTTCCCTTGGATGAACCTCCGGTAGGCACACGCGGTCTACCCTTGGCCATCTTCTTCTTTCTGTTTATGCTCGGCTCTAGCCATGTACCGAAGGCAGGCGATGTGGTTGAGAAAGCTCGGGTGCTTGATTTCAATGATGCGCCAATGGTGCGCACAGTCTGCTGTATAGGCGACTTCAGCTGTTGCATAGAGGCCTTGCCTCCAATTCGAAGCGCCTGGAAGGCATTGAGAAGCACCGATGCGCTTGTGGGCTTCATTTTGATATGTATTGATTGTCGTCCGGGAACGCTCAAGATTTCGCCAATGTCATCTGCCATCAAAAAATCTCCCCTAATGCTAGGTCAACAAAAGTGGGGTGCCTGATGACTTAGGCCTCAAACCCAGGCACTGCAGCCAATTAAGGAAGTCACGGCGCCCGCGTCAGCTTCGCGTCCAGAAAGGTGGGTTGCGACCCTTAGCGTGAACAGCTTCCAAGTCGCAGCACTTCAGCCTGGTCAAGTCTAGGCATTGGCGTCATTATAAAGGCATCTTTGCAAAACATCACTGTTGCGCAGTTCCTGGTGATTTGCAAGCCTAACCGCAACATTTGGTGACAATGCCTGATATTAGATCTTTCTTCGGCCCCAAGGGCGGTGGTCCTCCCAAGCCGCCTGCGCCAAAGGTCGATGAATCCAGGCAAAAGCGAGCCAGTCAGTATACGAGCCGCCACAACAGAATTCCACGTCGCTAATCAGTAACAGAGAGCCGAAATGTTGTCGAAGACAGCGATGACGACGATGTCCCGGTAACGTACGACTAACTTTGTCTCCTTCTTATCCACGCTTTCTAACACTCAGGCTAGTAAGAAGGCCGCTCCAAAGCCTGCCAAAAAGAAGGCCAGGTAAGTATTATGATTAGCAGGGCTTTATTTTCATCACCAATTGACCTTAGTTCCCAGCGATAGCACCAATGGAGCTGAAATATCAACGAGCGACTACTTCGCGGCTGCCAAAAATGCGCCCAAGACTACAACCCCAAAGAAGGAATCCTCGAAGCCAAACCTTGATATCGATGTCCCCGTTCGCTCCAGCCCGCGCGGTAAAGCTTCTACCAATTCAACCCCAGCTAAGGATATAGGCTCAAAGCGCAGAACATCAACGAAAAAATACGTCGTCGACGATGACGAAGACGTTTATATGGAAGACGCAGACGAAGACGCTGATGGTATCGATGCTGCTGACGCAAAGTCCCGTAGCAAGAGAAACAACGACGACTATGCCGAGGACTCTGATGAGGACGAAGTTGTTGCGAAGCCGAAGCGAGTAGTTTCAAAAAGCACCGGAGCTACAACCTCTCAGAGTACAAAAAGCCGAACCACTGCACAGCAGAAGCGAAAGACGCCTGAACAGTACACTGACGACGAGGATGAAGATTTGCCTCGCAAAAAGCCTGCTACCGCCAAACCCCGAGCTCCTAGAGCTAAAAAGGCCGACGAACCAGAAGACGCCTCCATTCAGAATATCATCGACAGTATTGCGACAGTCCGGCCTCCAACACCACCTCCCAAAGACCCCAATGCTAAGTTTGATTGGCGCAAGGCTGGCGCTGGCGGCGGTAATGCTTCTGCAGCACCGGCAGAAGGATCTGCCGAGCTCCCCGCTGGCGAAGAAGAATGCCTCTCAGGCCTCTCCTTTGTCTTTACCGGCGTACTTGGTACCATTGGTCGTGAGGAGGGTCAGGCACTTGTTAAGAGGTACGGTGGCAAGGTTACTGGTCAGCCTAGCAGCAAAACAAGCTTTGTTGTTCTCGGTGACGATGCTGGGCCAAGTAAATTAGCCAAGATTAAATCTATCGGCATCAAGACTATTGACGAAAATGGCCTGTTCGATCTCATCCGAAAGCTACCTGCGTTTGGAGGTACTGGTAAAGGAGCACAAAAGGCTCAAGAAAAGAAAAAGATTGAGGAAGAGAAGATTAAGCAGCAGGTCGCCGAGATGGAGGCAGAAGAGAAGGCTAAAAAGGCAGAACTCGCCAAAGCAGCCAAGCAAGCTGCTGCGGCTGGCGGCCCCCGTCCTGCTCAGGTACCAGCCGCTCCTCCTGCTCAGCTGTTGACATCCAAATACGCACCAACTCAGCTTAGCCACATCTGCGGAAACAAAGGCCAAGTCGAGAAAATTCAAAATTGGCTGCGAAACTGGCACAAGTCCAAAAAATACAACTTTCAACGCCGCGGTGCGGACGGTATGGGCGGAGAACGTGCTATTATTATTTCTGGTCCTCCAGGTATTGGTAAAACTACTGCCGCTCACCTGGCAGCCACGCTCGAAGGCTATGATGTTCTGGAAAGCAACGCCAGTGATACTAGAAGCAAAAAGATGGTAGAACTTGGTGTTAGCGATGTGATGAACAATACCTCTCTCCTTGGTTTCTTCTCTGGTGATGGAAAGCAAGTCGACACAACCAAGAAGAAGATAGTTCTCATTATGGACGAGGTGGACGGTATGTCAGCAGGTGATCGAGGAGGTGTTGGCGCTCTCGCCAAGTTCTGCAAGAAGACTGAGATTCCCCTCATTTTGATCTGCAATGAGAGAAAGCTACCAAAGATGAAGCCTTTTGATCACGCTGCGTACGATATCCGATTCAACAAGCCAACTGTTGACCAAGTCCGCTCTCGTATCATGACGATTTGCCATAGAGAAGGATTGAAGCTGCCTCCAAACGTTGTTGATGCCCTCATCGAAGGTAGCAACAAGGATATTCGACAGATCATTAACATGATCGGTACCGCTAAGCTGGATCAGAAGAGCATGAACTTTGACCAAGGCAAGGCAATGACAAAGGCGTGGGAGAAGCACGTGGTGTTGAAGCCTTGGGATATCGTTCAGAAGCTCTTGGGAAGCGGCCTCTTTGCACCTTCAAGCAATGCTACGCTCAATGATAAAATCGAGCTGTACTTTAACGACCATGAGTTTAGCTATCTTATGGTGCAGGAAAATTACCTCCGAACAAAACCCATGGCATTAAGCGGAAAAGGCTACAACCCTCGTGAAGAAAGATTGAAGGCTCTTGAGTTGTTTGATAAGGCAGCCGAAAGTATCAGCGACGGAGATCTAGTGGACCGTATGATCCATGGCCCTCAACAGCACTGGAGTCTAATGCCTACCCATGCTGTCTTTAGTACCGTTCGCCCAGCCAGCTTTATTTCTGGTCAACTGATTGGATCCAACTTCACCTCATACCTTGGAAACTTGAGCAAATCGGGCAAACTTGGCCGCTATGTCCGTGAAATCCATTCCCACATGCGGTTGAAATGCTCTGGTGATCATAACGAGATTCGACAGCAGTACATGCCGCTCCTTTGGACTCAATTGATCAATCGATTGCAAGAGGAGGGTCAGGAATCAATCTCTGAGGTCATTGAGTTGATGGACAGTTACTACTTAACACGCGACGATTTTGACGCTATTATGGAGCTTGGTGTCGGCACCATGAATGAGGAGCATGTCAAAATTGAAACAAAGACAAAGGCAGCTTTCACGCGAACGTAAGTGAACCTACTGACTCGCAGTTGAACACAAACGCTAACAAACACAATAAGGTATAACGCCATGAGCCATCCCGTTCCGTTTATGAAAGCAGCGAATGTTGCGGCTCCCAAGAAACAGGCCCGAGACGCCCCTGACCTGGAAGAGGCTATTGAGGAAGAAGACGATGGTGAAGTGGTAGAGCCAGTCGAAGAAGATGATGACGAGATCGACTTCAAAAAGGACAAGTACATTAAGAAGCCAAAGGCGAAAAAGGCAACAAAGAAAGCCGCCAAGGACGATAATGACGATGAGAAGCCCAAGGCAAAGGGCAAGAGTAAGGCAAAGTAAAACCATGTGGGCATTGCAAGGCGTACCCTATAGCAGTTCAAAATTTATTATTGTGGGTTTTGATTTGGAATTTTGTATTATTTAGCATTTGGAATTTATATGGTATGGATTTTCGGTTACCATAGTATGAATATTTAATGCATTGAGGTCAGTGAAAGGACTCATTGTATCAGTATGTTTTAACGATCGTAGTATAAGTGCTCTACGGCTGGTACGTCAGAATAGGTGGGCAGCAAGTGGCGGTTGGCGACGTCGCCCGATAAGCCACTTATCGTGGTGTCCACGTTGCCTTCAACCCGTATTGGGAGCTCCCACTCGACATCACCACGCGCGTCTTGCTCTATCTCCAACACCAGCTCGAAGAGATCGAATGCCAATCATTCCGAATACAAATTAATTCACACCACACATCTCAATATCAACATAGCACATACCGAACGTTGTGTTGCAAGAGCGCACGCGCCGTCCTCTCCAAGCCCCTTGCGAACTCTGGTTCTGCTGTATCAAGCGCCAACCTACTGAGAAAAGAAGCAGCTGGCTGTTCGAGGCGCCTAGCCCGACTAAAAACAAATCAACATGCTATACCTAGGAAATCTGTTCTATGTTTCCTGCCTGCTCATCAACGCCGTGGCAATCCTCTCAGAAGATCGCTTCCTGGCCCGCATCAGCCTGTCACCAGCCTCATACGACCCTGCCTTTGGAGCGGGTGCAGATTCCCAGAGTGTTCAAGCCAAGATTGTCCATTTGATTGCCAGTGTACGGACATTAATGAGAAGTATGTCTTTCCACCGCGCCATACCGTTCGGCACTGGTCTAGAAACAGGTTGCTAACAGAACGAAAACAGTGCCTTTGATAGTTGCAAACACCCTGATTATTATATACGAGTTGGTCCTTGGTTAAGAACGATACGACGAAAAGAAAATCGACAATCCAAGAGCTGTATAGAGAGGGCGCTGACAGGGCGAGTCGATTCGAGGGTTGACGATGCCCTACGCCTGAGATGAACCCCTCGGAGCAGGGTTGAAAAATTACTGGGAAACGAGAGCCACAGGGAAAAACACTGTGGCTAAGATAACGTTACGATGTAGAGCGTATTTTGTGCTCGCTTGTGGATTACATACTGTCCATATCTTAATTCACGACTCATACACTTTCTTGATTGAACAGTCTAGATGGTGAAAGTAATACGCAATGGGTGCTTGTAAGCACCATGTTTGCGCAAGTCTTTTAATACAGTCCCTATGTACGAGTATATCAAACAGTCGCCATACACACCTTAACGAAGTGTTGGAGCTGGCGAACCCCTTTCTTGTCGCCACATACAGGAATCCCTTTTTTTTGGCCTTTTGCGTCCCTCCCCTCTACCAAGTATACAGTAGCAAATGCAAATGAGGAGATTGAAACAAAAATAATCTTTTCACCATCATGAGAGGAGCATTATACATCTTTGAAACCAACGCCGTTTTCCTGGTATATCCCATAGTATTACACACGCAACCAGCAGAATGGTCGCATGGGCACGTCGGAAAAGAGTCCGTGCCGATAAGTGATTGTCAAATTAAACAGAGCGCCATTCAGGCGTTTAGGCGTTCTTGACGACGCCGACCTTGGCGGCGCGGAGGACGCGGCCGTTGAGCTTGAAGCCCTTTTGCTGGGTGAAGAAGACAATGTTGTTCTCCTTGTCGGGCTGGGGAGTCATGAAAGTAGCCTCGTGCTCGTTGGGGTTGAACTTTTCGCCGGTAGGGTCGACGCGCTCAAGGCCGTGCTTGGCAAGAGTCTGGATGAGGATGGTCTCAGTCATCTTGAGGCCTTCGTGGAGGTTGAGCAGGTCCTGGTTGCTCTCATTCTTCTCGACGTTGAGCTTCTCGGCAGGGACAGTGGTCAGGGCTCGGTCGAGGTTATCGACGCTGTCGACAAGGTCCTTGGCGAACTTTTGAATGGCAAAGTCGCGGGCGGTCTTGACGTCGCGCTGGGTGCGGTCTTGGAGGTTGCGGAAGTCGGCGACCGTGCGAAGGCACTTGTCCTGTAAGGGGTGGTTAGCAACATGGACAACAGCTAGGGTGCTGTGACGTTTGCACAATGCAATTGACTTTGCTTACCTTCCACTCGCGGGCCTCGGCGTCCTTGGCCTCGAGGTCCTTCTTGAGCTGCGCAACCTCGTCGCCAGCAGCAGCAACCTCGTCCTTTGCATCAGCGGCCTTGCCGGCCTCGCCCTCCTTAGCATCGCTGTACCATCTGGCAGCAAGAGGCTGGAAGGCACTGGGAGAGTAGACGGCAGCAGCGGGCTGGAACTGTTGGCGCAAGGGCTGAGCGATTCTCGGCGCAGAACGCAGTGCTCTGGAGGAGGAGGCGATGGCTTGACGGAACATGATGGCTGTGTTTGTGAGAGTGATGCAAAAAAGCAATTGAAACAGAATGTAATTAAGAAGAAAATAAAGTACAGAGTTTCCAAGAAAGACGGGAAACAAGACCAATTGGGCGTGGTTGGGGGAGAATGGATGAAGCTTTGCAACAGGTAAAAGGACGGGGAGGAGGAGACTAGTCTTGGCTGGTGGTCGTGTGTCGCTGTGTTTTTGCTGGAAACTTCTGCTGCACCTTAATTTTTTTCTCGCTCAGGCCGGCTCGCTCCGGGTTTAGGGGGCAGCTGTTGCTTGCAGTACAGGCGGTTGGCGGAATAATGATGGGCCGAGAGAGAGACAGAGTGACCCTGTGGTTGCTGTCCATGCTGCAGAGGCGGTACCCACACCGTGCTGGGTGCTGGCAGTGGTGGCCACAGTGGGCACTACAATAGTGGGTGGGTGGTGGCTGCGGTGCTGTTGCTGTTGCTGCTGCTGGCCGGGGCTGCCAGCGGTTACGTCGCGCCACGGCAACCTGGAGCTTGGGCTTCCACCACCACCACCACCACCATCGACGGCTTACGCTCACGAGCATCACCAGTTCAATTGCCGACACAAAGCAAAACATCGCATCACACCAACAGCGGACAGTGGACTGTCGCAGCCTAACAAAGAGAAATATTCTATTAAAGACACCGGCCCCGCGCTATCTCGACTGCCGCCGCCACACGACACATAATCACCACCCCGCCTACGCATCATCCATCGTCCGCCCGTCTCCCTCCATTACTCTTCAACCATGGCTGCTGGCGACTCGAGCCGCATCCAAGAGGCCCAGGATGCCGTCAAGACAGATCCTCGCAAGGCAGAGCAGATCTACAAGGAGATTGTCTCCAAGGCCCCGGTCTCCTCCTCAGACGCCGCCACGCGCGAGTACGAAACCGCTTTAATAAACCTCGGCGAGCTCTACAAGAATGAAAAGTTGGTCGTTACAAGGCTAGGCAAATGATTTATATAGTACTAACTGGCTTACCCCACAGGAAACCACAAGACCTCGTCGAACTCGTCCGCCAGAGCAGAGATGTGCTCTCGTCCTTTGCAAAGGCAAAGTCTTCCAAACTTATCCGCCAGCTCCTCGACCTCTTCAAAGACATCCCCAACAGCACCGACATCGAAGTGGCTGTCACAAAAGACTGCATTGAGTGGGCTACTGCCGAACGCCGAGCCTTCCAGCGCCAGGATCTGGAAGTCCGTCTTGTCGCCCTTCACATGACCAAGCAGGCATACTACGATGCTCTCACTCTTATTAACGGCCTGCTGCGCGAACTCAAGCGCCTTGACGATAAGCTGCGCCTTGTCGAAGTCCAGCTGCTCGAATCCCGTGTATACCACGCCCTCGGTAACATTCCCAAGGCTCGCGCTGCCCTCACAAGCGCACGCACCAGCGCCGCCAGCGTTTACACCCCCCCGCTGCTGCAAGCCAACCTCGATATGCAGAGTGGTATGCTTCACGCTGAAGATAAGGACTTCAACACGGCATTCTCCTACTTTATCGAAGCTCTCGACGGATACCACACTCAGGACGAATCGTCCAAGGCACAGGCTGCTCTGCAGTATATGCTTCTCTGCAAGATTATGCTCAACCTTGTCGATGATGTCAACCAGCTCATGACGTCCAAGCAGGCTGTCAAGTATGCTGGCCAGAACCTCGAGGCCATGAAGGCCATTGCTCGTGCACACGCCAACCGATCCCTTGAGGAGTACGAGACAGCGCTGTCGTCGTACCGCTACGAGCTTGGAAGCGACGCCTTTATCCGCAACCACCTACGTCGTCTCTACGACGCTATGTTGGAGCAGAACCTGATCAAGGTCATTGAGCCCTTTTCTCGTGTCGAAATCGATCACATTGCCAAGATGGTTGGTCTTGACACCCAGCAAGTTGAGCGCAAGCTGTCGCAAATGATTCTTGACAAGGCCATCATTGGCGTTTTGGACCAGGGCGCCGGCTGCCTCATCATCTACGACGAAACACAGAGGGACGAGTCCTACGATGCCGCACTGGCAACTATTGAAAAGCTGAGCAATGTAGTCGATGTACTCTACACAAACCAAGCCTCTCAGCTTGAATAAAAGAACAACGGGCTCTGGCATGAACATGATTTGTATTGTAATTAGGTTATCCAAGGCAACGTTGGCGTTCAAGAAGGACTCAGATAACAGACCTGCTGCCCCCTCTTTAATCTTCTCTTTCCCTCTAACACTGTGACTGCTTGTTCTCCATATTGATTCAAAATTCCATGGTATATTCAAACTCCGACAGGCTTTGGTATCTGTAAATAATAATAGCTTGTAGCTGGCTAAAAACAACAGCAAACAACCTTGGAACACCAATCTGAATAGTAAAAAACACAAGTTTCCAAACGCCGCAATTGTATGCAAGTCTCCTCCCCATATGTCCATATGTCGTTTCAAACCCTTCCAACCAAAAGTATACACAAAAACAGCGTACAATCCAAAAATAGGATAAAAACGCTAACAAATTCAATGGAACATGAGTTCCTGCGTCTGACTCTGGGTTCTTCTTTCTTCACCAAGCAGTAGCGCAAATAGTCTCTTAATGAGATATCCAACTTCCCAGCCGCCAACTTCCTCCGTAAACGCATCCACGCAATCAAGATGCCACCTCTCCAGCGCCATCGCCATGCCCTGCGCTCGCACAACCTTGCCGAGATACCTGTCTGCCGATCGATCATACGGCTCCTCAAACGGTGCCCCCCGGCGCGTCTGGATAAGCCAGTCGAGGAACAACCAGTGCTGTCTCGTCCATGTAGTCTGGGACAGCGGCACCGCGACAGAGCGTGCCGATGATGCCGCACTGCCAGACGCAGACGCAACCGACTCGCGGTTCTCCTTGTCTGACACATTGCTGCTGACGCGCGGACCAGACAGGAGAGAATGGTTCTGAGGCGTCGATGCATTGGACATGCGGCGCTCATGGCGAGCTTTGGCCTGCTCCAAGGGCGACAACACGCTGCTTGTAAACTCGACCACGCGTCCAGGGGTATGAGGCTTTAGAGGAGAGCGCAAACTGGACTTCTTGGGCGATGCGTTCTTGGGCGGAAGGGGGCGTAGGAACGGCTTGACAAAGTCCGTAGACTCGTCGCTTGCGCTGGACATCTCCTGCTGCCATCGGCGGATGTCGTCGTGTGAGAGCTGCATTCTAGGCGGCGTTGCAGCAGCCGCACGGGCAGAAGATCCCTGGAAGAAGCTGTTATCAGTCTGGCGGGTGGATCGTGGCGTGGTTCGCGGCGTGAAGTTTTGCTTCTGAGCAATCACGGGAGTTGTTGCTTGTTCTGCGGGCGACTTGGGCTCTGCGACTCGAGGGGCTGGCCGGATTGATGGTCGAGGTGGACGGCGCGGTTGCGATTTCAAGGTTGACCTTGGCTGAACCACAATCTGAGGTCTTGCTCGAGGAGTCGGTTGCAAGACTGGCTGAGGCGTAGGCTCGGGTTCAGGCTCGGGCTCAGGTTCGACCTCGGGCTCTGGTGTTGGCTCTCGTTCTCTCTCCGGCTCAGGCGTTGGCTCTAATTCGAGTCGTAGCTCAAGCTCAGGAGACGACTGAGCAGGATGTTGAACTCGTGGGCGAGGTGTTGAAGCTGTGTCAGACTCGCTATCGAGTCTGCTCCTTGCCGGGGTCCTTCGTGGCTGCGAAGCCACAGAAGGGAACATGGACGTCGTCTGGATCTGAGCCATTGGTGGCTGTTCCTCCTGAGCCATGGTTCCACCAGGTGCAGGCCGCGCCATTCCTGGAATAAACTTCTCCGCAAGCATGCCTGGGATTGCCGCAGGGGACGAAAAGAAAGACGACAGGTCGAACCTGCCTGCCTTGACAGCAGAGCTCTGACCCCTTTCAGCTTCCTCTACAGCTTGGCGGCGGGCTAGAAGCGAGTACTCCTCTCCGTCAGCAGGCTCCATCGCCGGGTTAATGGCCTTGGTGGTGGCAGTCAACTGCGAACCCATGACACCAGATGATACAGTTGCCCCTAACCCGGCGAGATTCTGCCGTGTCTTTCTTGTCCACGGGCTCGGTATACCGCCACGCTTGCGAGCACTCTGTGTCAGAGTCTTGCTTCCAAACTGCTGTCTGGGAGGGGTAGATCTGCGCGCCTCAAACTCCCAAATGTCCGTCTCATCGTCACGGATGATATTCTCCTCTTGTGTCTGCGCCTGTGTCGGCGCTTGCTCTGCTTGAACACCCTCATTCTCATCAGCTGCACTATCAACTTGAGGAAGAGGTTGGGCTGCAGGTGCCTTTCTTTGCGATGGTGAACCGTATGCATTGCGTAACGAGTTATCACCTCGCAGCTTAGGACTGATTGGTCCCTCACGGGCTACCCAGCTCATAGCAGCATCACTTGGAGGGGACTGTCTAACCGAACTAGTCTGCGAGAACCTTGGGGAAGCAGTTGTTCGAATTGGAGCGGCGACTTCAGCGGGGGGAGGAGCAACAGGGGAAGAGATACTCTTAGGAGACACTCTGTTGAGATCGATTTGCATCTCGTCATCGACGGGTGCTGGTGCAGACGTATTGAAAAGAGACCTGCTGGGGCTCCTACTGGCGGTTCGTGCGGCTTGTCGTTCTTTGGAACCGTGTCGAGAGTCTTTACTTCCGGATCTACGGAAGGGACTTCGAAGAAGTCTATCGCCTGCATCTGGTGAAGGGGGGTCTGATGTGACACTTTGTAGTGCCCTACCAGCTCTAACGGTGGCAGAAAGGAGAGGGCGAAGATTCCGCTCATGGAGCTCGTGAACAACAGACTGAGGGTCTTGGACAGGCGAAGACATCTGGTTCAGAGGAGTGGCTTCCATCGAGGATGCAGATCTGGATACGCTTCTGCTTGTTTGGCTCTTGACGATGGGTGTTGATGAAGGCTGCGCAATGGTAATTTGTGGCGGCTGAGTGTGTTGACCTTGAGGGGGAAGAGGAGATGTGATTGATTGTTGGCGTCTATGTGATCGGAAGGAGGCTGGAGACTTTGCAGGTATGGGTAGAGGAAGAGGCTCGTCATCCGGAGTTGGTGATCGTGGGTGGATGTACGGGTGGCGAGCTATATCGTCGTATGACACAGGTGCGTTGTCTGCGCTCTCGCTTGCCTCATCATCGTCATATAGATTCACCTCCTCCCGTGCCTCGCTCTCAAGGACAAGCGTTACGGGCTGGTTGGCGTGCTCTGGCGAGTGTGCGTACTCAATCCCGTTATTACCCATGAGCTCGATTTCAGCTGGCAGCTCGTCAAAGTTGCCTTCAAACTCCTCTTCAGCAGAGGCTTCCTCCTCCATTGCCTCTACCGCAATATCCTCGGGCTCTTCAACGAGTTCACCAGCCCTGACTTCTTGGGCTGGCGCCTCGTCTGCATCCGCGAGATAACCAAACGCATCAGGTGCTGCGTCTTCATGCTGCTCGTCAACAAGCTCGGCTTCTGCATCGCCCTTAGCTTCTGATTCACCAATGGCGGCCTCTTCCTCAACATTATCGTCTTGTGGATCAAAGGCTTCGGCTTCCATATCGGACTCTGCTTCAGGGCTCTCGTCTGCAGCCTCTTCTACCTCGTCGTTTTCGACTTCGTCATCTTCGACTTCGTCATCTTCGACTATTTGGGGTTGAGCCTCCGGTTCGTCATCGAATTCAGCGTCGTCAACAACCTGCTCCTCGACTTCAAACTCTGCCGCGTCTTGGTCTTGGTCTTGGTCTTCGTCGAGTTGATAGTCTTCTCCTTTGGCATCTCCCATTTCAACGTCTTCGTCAACATCTTCTTCAACTTCAACAGTCTGCTGAAAACCAGGATTGTAGGGCTCAAGAGGTTCCTGATTAACCTCATCATAATCTTGTTCAACCTCGTTATCGTCTTCCGCAGCTTGTTCGTCGGATTCGTAAACGTCGGTGAATGTTCGCGTCTCCTTTTGTGGCGTTGCTGCATCCAGCACATCTTGTGGGATCTCTGAGAAGGAGTCTTCGTAAGACAGCTGCTCTGGCTCCCTATCTTGGACAAAGAGGCTCTCTTCGGCGCCCAAGGGTGCTGATTGAGATCCACTATCAGTATGTTCATGGGTGCTAACAACATCTATTGTCTGATTTCTCAAGACCTTGTGACGAAGAGGCGACGGCGTAGCAGTCTTTCTTGCGTCTCGCGGCGGTGGGACTAAGAGAGGCTTTGCTGGTGATCGGCTAGGGGATTTTCGTGTCTGAGAGGAGCCTCTTGCTGTACGGGCTGATTGTTGAGGGGATCGACTAGGAAGCTTCTGTGCTCTAGGAGGAGGCGTAGGACTGGCAGGAATCTCTCGTTCCAACGGATTCATCTCGGCCACGACATCACCATCGTCACCATCTTCCTCCTCTTCTGCCTCGGCACCAGCTTGATCATCATCCGCCTCTTCGTCGTCGGCTGGATCATTAAGGATGTATTCGTGGCGATCTTGTTCTTGTTCTTGCTCTTCTTCAATAGTCTCGACCTCCTGATTTGTCCCTTTGCGAATAGATTCGAGGGTGTTGTTGATTATAATGCTAGTTTCTTCACCAATATCGCTGTATTTTCCAGCATGGTGGCTTGAATCATGAAGCGAAGGAATAGAATCCATAAAAATCATACTAAAATCTTCACCCTGCGCAATTGTATCCATTTCTGCAGGTCGCGTTGGTGTCGGTTCCTCATCAGCTGACGACACATCGCTGTGTGCTGGGGGGAAATAGCCATAGTCAGCCTCAGAGAATGGATCAGCTGCGTTTTGAGTCCCCAGCGACGGTGACCGGGATGCAGCCGACCTCCTTGTAGGGGTTTGCGATGCTGTTTGGCGATTGCGCTCGGAAGCCTTTGGAGTGGCGTCATTTCCCATACCAAGCCAAATGTCCGAATCGGCATGGGGAGCTTCCGCTTCGTGAGATGGTTCGATGTCGTCTGGCAGAGTGAGAGCCTCTATTTCGTCCTCTGACGCGTCGTCAATACCCGGGGCGTCGCTACCAGCAACTTCATCGGCAAGCTCCTCCAGCTCTTGTGGCATTAATGTTTGCCGTCTTCGTCTGCCGCCGCGCAAGGCAGAGCTCAAGTCTTGATTTGATATTGTGCCGAGTTCGCTGGATGGCTCGCCTAGTTGCTTCCTTGATCTGCTGCTTCTTCGAGGCGTCGGTGAAGCTTGAGCTGCATCATCTGGTACCAAGTTCGACCTTGTGCCTTGGGATCCGGAGCTGCTTGGTTTTGTTCTGCGTTTTGGAGAGGGTGTCTCTGGTATATTCATTTCTGATTGAGCCTCGCCTTCAAGCTCTCTGGCCACTTCTTCCACTCTCCGTCGCGGACTCCGGCGAACTGGAGTCCCGGCTCGTCGTTTTGTGCCTGCAGGCGGTATCGGCGTGCCATTTGACGTTCGTAGTTTCGTTTTCGGTTGCGAGGGTATACTGGTTCGGTTCTCTATGTCGCTAACATCTTCAGCCATAGAGTCATTTAAGCGCACCACGGTTGTAGTAGCTCGCGGCCTCTTCCGGCTCGAGTGATACGGGCTTGAAGATACCGGGAAGAGCAATCGTTGTGTATCGGCTAGTTCATCTTCGGACGTCTCGACCGTTGGTAGAATGTCGTGAGGAGAATTGTGTACGAGGCTCTTGCGCGGCAGTCTGTGCCTTTCGCCGGAGCTGGGCATGTCGGTGAAGCGCTGTCCTCTTTGGCTGCGCGTGATGCGACGCCCTGCGGACGAGAGGATGGGTTCGAGAATCGTCGGACCGTCCGAGTCGTTGAGGGGGTCAGGCGAGGACATTTTGTCGGCAGAGCGCACGTCGGAATAGCGAACGCTGCGCCTTCGATGGTTGAGGAAATCAGGCGCCGAGCCTGAAGTCCTGGATCTTGACATGGTCGCGAAGCAAAAAGACGAACGGCATGGAATGCGCTTAGCGCGAGCGAGACACCATTGGGGTCAGGAACGATGAGAGCAAGCACAAGCAAAGGAATTAAAGCAAAAGAGAAGAGATATGCAAATGGAGCACACGGCAGCCCATATCTCTTCGCTGATAGAAGGTTCCGTTTTTAGCCTATGATGCAATTTTTTTTCTTCGTTGGAGTCGTTGGGTGGTGATGTTTACTCTGCATCCGATCTGGGCTTAGACGGCGCGACAACTGGCGCACCTGGCGCGCCCACACGCGCTGGGCCAGCATAGGCCGTCTGCCCCGCCGTCAGCCACTCTGGGACTTGGAGCAAGAGCCGCGCCACACGACACATGCTTGGAGCTATGGCTGATGTTCTCCAGCACCGTCTCACATGCCCAGCGTCCGCTACAGCCCACTAAAAAAGTAACATCCACAGGCGGGTCTCTGCCTCCCCACAGGCTTGCCCAGCACCCGTGAGAACCCGATTCCGGGGGAGCAATTCCCTCGCACAGCGCTCCCTTGTGCCGCTAACACACCCCTGCAGCACTGCTGTAAAGGGCACCTTGACCACCCACAACACCCGCTGTACCTTCCGGACTACAGCGCATGCGCCAGTGACTTCACCGGCCCAGTCTCCCTGTACGAGCTCTTCGGCTCCCGATTGCCCCACGGGACCTCGGCTCCTGTTTGCGACTACAACCACAGGGCGACGCAGAAGCTCTATCCGTACAATTTCCTTTTTTCCTTATTAAAGAATTAAGAGCCTCCCATCCGAATTGCTCTCCTTTCCTTTCCTTCCTTCCCCACACAACATCTCCTACCGTCCAAAGACCGTCTTTGCCAACACTTACCACAATGTCCCAGAAAGCTCCCATTCCCCAGAACGACAATGTTGCCCACGCCCTTGCCGGCGCCGGTGGCGGCATCTTGTCTATGGTTCTGACGTAAGAAAGATCCCCCGATCAATTGCATGCGGGCGACAGCTAACCGTGCTTCTAGTTACCCTCTCATCACCCTGTCGACCCGCGCCCAAGTCGAGTCCAAGAAGGCCGAAAGCAAGTTCGTCGACGCTGTCCAGAAGATCATTGCCCGCGAGGGTGTGGCCGGTCTCTACTCCGGCATCAACTCTGCCCTGTTCGGTATCAGTGTTACCAACTTTGTCTACTACTACTGGTATGAGTGGACCAAGGCCTTCTTCGAGAAGGCTGCTGCTAAGGCCGGCCGCGCCGGCGCAAAGCTCACTACTATCGAGTCCATGATTGCCGGCGCCATCGCCGGCTCGGCGACCGTCATCATGACCAACCCCATCTGGGTTGTCAACACTCGCGTCACCACCCGCGCCCAGAACGCTGAGACTGACATCGAGAGCGGCAAGCCCAAGAAGAGCGCTGCCCCCTCCACCATCGGCACGCTGATGGCTCTTCTCAAGAACGAGGGTCCCCAGGCCCTCTTCGCCGGTGTCATCCCGGCCCTCGTGCTAGTCATCAACCCCATTCTTCAGTACACTCTGTTTGAGCAGATGAAGAACCGCGTTGAGCAGCGCAGAAAGGTCACCCCGACCATTGCCTTCTTCCTCGGCGCCCTTGGCAAGCTCTTTGCCACCTCCGTGACCTACCCCTACATCACGGTCAAGAGCCAGATGCACGTCGCTAGCCACAGCACCAAGAAGGAGGGTATGACCGAGACGCTCAAGCGCATTGTCCACGAGGAGGGCTATGCTGGCCTCTACAAGGGTAAGATGTTGCCCCCTGCTCCACAATCGTTGAATCTCGTATACTAATCCAATTCTCTATAGGTATTGGCCCTAAGGTCACCCAGAGTGTCCTGACCGCTGCCTTCCTGTTCGCTTTCAAGGATGTCTTGTACGAGCAGACTGTTAAGCTCCGCATGGGTCGCAAGGTCGCCGCTAAATAAGTATCGGATAAGCAACAAATCTGATGGCTCGGATACATGGTGAAAGTGTCCAGACCAGTTAGACAGATCCCTGTTGGTCACTGCCGATGTCGATATCGACATATCCCTGGAAGCACAAGCAAACGCAACGATACCGAGCCCGTTGAGTGCTAGTGACAAAAATGCAAACGACGTCAAGACGAAGATAAGAGGGAGGCACTCTGAATTAATACCCTTTGAAATTTCAGTTGTCTATTTACGCCAACGAAGAATTGCAAACCTGGCCACCTTGCCTCCTGGCCTGTGTAATAGCTAAGGTATCTTAGAACTACAATATCCAATAAGAAGAAGAATCAAAACATGAATTGCTGTTCACTTTTAATTTGTGCTATGCTATGATTTATAAAAAACCTATGCGGATGAAATACTGGGCACAAGCCACCACTCGTGATACGTCTTTTCTGGATCGGGTATATCCGCTTTGAAAGGCAATGGACCTGAAGATGTTTGTGAATTGGCCATGGCCTTTTGCAGTGTTGTGATTGCAAGGCTGGTTGCAATGCATGATTTGAGTGTGCGTTTCACATTTGCTGTCCATTGAGCATGTGAACCGACCGAAAATGAGTCCTCGTCAGACAGCTTAGCCATTGTTTCGAGGCCCTTCTTTGCGCCTAAAATGGACCGGCTTGCCTGCTCCAATAAATCTGCAGACGCTACATCTTCTTGCAAAGTGCTGGCTGTGAATTCCGCGAATGTTGGTAGTGCGGGGAGGCCAATGGGGGCAAACGGCTTCATGCGCAAGTCATATCGAAGCTTGTCCGTACTATAGGGCCGGTTTACAGGCTTGATAAGGTGCAGGCGGTTGAGGACCAGATATAGGCTGGCCAGTGCGTCTGACAACTCCCATGTGACGGCTGCATCCAGCAACGAAAGACGAATATGGGATAGCGACCTATGTAATTGCTTCTCCACTGTTGCGTCAATGCCTCCTGAGCGATGACGAGCTTCGTCTACCTTTTGCACCACGAATGATTTGATTCGTTCAGTATGCTGAAGTCGTGATTTTGCCAAGTAGTTCAGGTACCAGTACATCCCAGCAATCTCGTCTGGTTGATAAACCTCCAGCTCAAATCCCAGCTGTACAATCTCTTCCATCATTCTGATTTTGTAGAGAAAGGCCCAGGAAGACAGAGGGAGCGAATGCATGGGCTCTGAGAGACCACTACCCGATGAGTTCTGCTGGATTCGGGGATGCTCCTGTGCAGCTTTTTGAAGAAAGTCGTCGATATCTTCAGCGTCAAATTGTAGATTTTCCCAGTCACGGATAACATGACAAAGAGTTCGGCGCACTCGACAGCGATTCTGACAAAATGTTCGAAATATATCCAAGAAGGGCTGCGCAGCTCGTTGTCGAAATAGTTCCAGTTGCTGTGACATGGTGAAGCGAATATCCTGGATAGCTTCAATCTCATCATTATCACGATCTAAGAGCTGACTCGCTGGTAAAGTAATGATGGAGAAGTCGTCATCGAGGAGCTGGCGAATGCTCATGGAACCCAAGACTTGCATCGAGTCGAAGAGAAACGTCTGCAGCAATGTTCTGATGTAGACAAGGGGTTGCGGTTTCTTAGATTGGAAATTGCGTACAAAAGTCTGCAAGTAGATTAGCATTGAATTTTAGATTTCAGACAAAAATCTGTGCTCTTACCAATAAGCTCTGAGAATCGTGGTAGTTTAGGACGTCAATCAACTCTGAACCATCCGTAAAGAGTCGTGACAAATGGGCAAACGCATCATCAAACTCAAGCTTGACAATAGCTCTCGGGGGCATGGTGCTTGCCAACTTTCTCTGCAGCTTTGCACTAAAGGCGTCCTCTACAGGCTTTCCTATTGAATGTGTCGTTTTGATGACGGGCAAAAGGGGAAGCGCGGCTAACCAAGGCGCCTGCGCAAGCTTGGGATTCTTCATATGCTGCGGAGATTCGGCTGCGTCAAGGAAGACTTTACGAAACTGCAATCTCGCTGATAGCGCATCGAATAACTGGTCTCCAAGCTTATCTTTCTCGGTTGTAAGCAAGTCGCGTGCTTGATCGATAGCGTTGCGTATATCTGCTGTAGGGATTCTAGTAAGAAGGGTACGGTTATAGGTATTGGTGACAAAGTCTTCTTCCTAATCCACAATTAGCACTGGATCATGGCTACCATGCTTTAGTAGTCTTACCTCGTAGTAGTGCTCAGACTTCACTCTATGATTTACATAAGCACAAGATTTAAGCATACCAAGGCAATATGCCCGTAGCACTTGAAGCATAGGCTGATCTTTCTCTAATTCCGGTCTATCCCTCACGAAACTGGCGAGCTCGATGGTAGCTGGGTCGGGCATAGACAAGGCTTCAACATATACATTTGTCAACAGTGTTTGCGAGAGCGGGTAGCCCATATGCCATGACATCTAAAATAATCAGCATCCAAACACCTACCCAACAATAGAGCCTTTAACTTGGACTTACCTCGTGACACAATAGCTCATCAATAATACCGAGTACCTCTTCTGGCAGCAACGGTTTGGAGACATCGTATAATTCGTCAAATTCATCGCCTGACGCGACACAGCCACTGTCCATTTTTGGATCCATGATCTAAACCAAAAATTAGTGAATGAAAAAACGGCCATAGAACCAGCTGTTACATACCTCAAGCGCCGATACAGACTCAAACAGGGTAAAGAATCCATCTTTGATCAGCTGGCCAGGCTCCAGCGCTACAGGCAGGTTAGAGATGAGTCACGGAGCCGACTAAGCAACTGAATGGAATACTGACTCCCACAAGCTTGCCGGAAAGCTCTTGTAATGTCTACTGGTATGACGCCTGGTACATCTTTTTGAGGCGGGGGAGGGGGCGGCTCCTCAGAGTGGCCGAGAGAAAGCCGAGCGATCTCTGCAAACGACATCAGAATTTCGGAAGCTGGGCACGCGAGCTGAATTTATCAGTAACATACCGTCTGGGACACCGATTCCAAAGTCTGCCATGGTTCTTGTGTATTCTTATTTTTAAAAATCAGGCGGCCGCATTTCCCCCTCGTGCTGGTGGAGGCAGCGGGTTTTGCAGTGGCAGGGAGACTTGCGCTCCGTGATATTTACGTAGGTGTGGTTCCGCTCTTGTCGCCAGTCAACAACATGCGTCACTTGATTCGAGATGCACCAGGAACTCCTATGCAGCACATGGAACTAAAGCTTTCCTGCTTATTACAAAGATGAAGTATTAGTCCATTGTCAAATCCATTTTGGTTAAAGCACGGCATTTATTCAATCAGTCACAATCACGAATGGGGGGCGCAAGTCCAGAGCATTCTTGAGGAACAAAGAAAAACGTCTCAACACGCCTGAGATGGTCCCATCTCAATTTTGGTTGATGCAGTATAATTGATTTTTGCAGTTATTTGTATGATACAGCGGCAGTTGCGGGCGTCGCATCTGCACTTTGTCTAAAGGCCAGGACCTGCAGCGTGTCCCGTCTTCATCCCCCATTGCATCCTTTCACAGGAGCTCCTCCCACCCCATTACCGATTCGTCCGCGGGTATTTTCTATGCATTGTTTTCTTTGTTTAAGAGGAGGCGTGCTCGGCCATGGCGGCAGCGTTGGCCTTGGCGAGGTCCTGGGATTCACCCATCTTTCCGTTCTGTTGAGGTAATTAGCATGTCGGGCTCGACTACTTGGGCTGTGCATCGCCAGCCTCCGCGCAATGCGCTTCAAACGTACCTCCCACTTGGCGAAACGGAGCTCCATACCACCGCGGCGCTCAGCAATGATTCTCTTGTCCTCCTTCAAGCTGCGGCGGGCAGCACGAGCCGCAATGGCGAGGTAGCGGTTGTAACTATTTCGGGGGGCTGTTAGCTCGTCAAGTTCGGTCGGGCGGTGGTCATTGCATTCAATTGTTGGCGAATTGATGCGAATTAGGTGTCTACATACGTAAGGCCAGCGGCTTTCCACGCAGCAGTCATTTTTGCGAATGTCGTGTTGATTTGAAGTTGTTTGGTAGTGCTACTCCTGCGAACTTCTCCAGAAATGAGAAGCCGAAGGCGCCGCCTCAGGCACGAAAATCCATGATCAATCACGTGACCTCTCCAACTGGACCACATTCACCACGAAGTAATGCTGGTATACAAAAGAAAAGAAATATTTGTAAATACAATAAAATATCAACATTATCTATTGATTGCCGCTTAAAATATTACATTTTTAATAAAATTCTTTTCACAAGTTTGTGGTTTGCCGGCTTAAACATTGACTGTGGTATCAATTCAATTGGCTGTCTATGAATACAGGGCTACGCTAACAAGACAAATAAAAAACGAAACAACTTCTAGAGCGAATTTCATAATCAAGGTCCTCCTCCACCAGAGTGCATGGCAGCCATCTGACCTGCACGACGGCGATCCACCTCTTTCTTGAGCATTACCATGCACGAGGCCAAAGCAAGCACCTCCATTTGCTCTGCCTCGCCCTTAGTGTCTGCCCACTCTCTCAAGTCCAATTCAAGACGGCCGCCATTGCCGGCAGTCATGCGTGAAGTGCCGCGAGAACGGTATTCATCGTTTCGAATGAGCTGAGCGACCTTGCGGCGGTGATCTTCACTGC
The DNA here is from genome assembly GCA_000825705.1 of [Torrubiella] hemipterigena. NCBI lineage: Eukaryota > Fungi > Ascomycota > Sordariomycetes > Hypocreales > Clavicipitaceae > [Torrubiella] hemipterigena. The sequence goes on from CDHN01000002.1 coordinate 1,568,878, forward strand.
CACCACCCGCGAGAGCCACCTTGGAGACGTGCTCGAGCACGAGTAGGGAATTCGCACCAAGCGCCTTGCGTTCCTTGCGGCTAGCATATCTCCATTCAAACGTACCGAGGTGGGTTCGGATAACCTGGGCACGAGAAAGAAGACTCTTGTTGCTAAATTCGTACACCTCTTCAGACTCCCGCAGACCGTGGAGTCTCATACGAGGGTGTCTGCCCGGCCCGAAGCGATAGTTTGTGCTGCAAATAGGGGCCTCGGAACCACCGGCCCGGACCAGAATACTGTCTCCAGAGTGGCGCTTGATGCGTTCGGATTCATAAACCAAGTCGCCAATGGCATCGCCACCAGACATGACCTCGTAGACGCGGATAGGCTGTCTGGAAGTGGAGTATGGAAGTGTGCATATACCATGGCCCGCGGCTTCAATCTGTAAAGTTCGCGAAGGATAAAATCTTGCTTGGGAGCCTGATGGAAAGGCTCCAGTATCGGCATTGTGTTCATACTCAGGAAGCGAGCCGGTCGATGTAGAAGTCGAGGGGCTGAGGGTGTTGAGCTCATATTCGGGAGGCGGCTGCGAGTACTCTGATGATCTCCGGTGCAGTTTCCCCGAAACCCAGCTGGCATGCTGATGCTCATTATGTAGCGTGGTCATGGTGGTGAGAGCAAATGCGCAGGTACAGTGATGTGATGTAGTAGATAGAACAGTGTGTGTTGGTTATAGTAGAATTTGTGGTGTATTGTAAGTGTGACTAGATTCGTAATGATTTATTTCCAACAAAGGGAAACATTGTTTTGGGAGGGGAGAACCTCCAGATTATATACAAGTCTAGCTTCGGTCTCGTTGGAGGTTAAATGGCCGACAAGGTCCGATCTACCGATGGCGATGACGAGGCTAACCCTGGCCCGCCCTAGAGAAGCAAACTATGGGTGAAGCGACCAATACGGCTGCCGAAACAAGCACCCATAGCCTCCACAACGGACGGAGGCTCACTGCTAAACCGAAATACGGCTAGCCCTATCCCTTGCAAAATAGCTGCCTGGAGTGCACAATCGCCAGGGATCTCCGTCGTGGTTGGCACAGCCATGGTGTCATCCGCTCGTTGGGCGTCGGGGTCAAGTGGGGCTCGCGAAGTAATACGCGCAATACGGGCGGAAGACGGGCAGTCAGCTGGCCAATGGCAGCGACAATTCCTGGGAGAAGGTCCTGCAGAAGGCGCAGTAGGCTTCTAGCGCCCCCCGCTAGCGAGTCGCTGTTTAAACTGTGGGAGACAGAGCACAGCCACGACGTTTGTTGCCCGATGGGCTTGTCTTATGACTTGAGGGTGCTCAGAGATTTGAGAAACAGTAGCTGTAAAGAATCACTAGTGAGGTGATACAATATGAGGTCTTTAATTCGAATTGAGGTGACGTCTTCCTGGCGCCCTTGCTCCGAGCCGCTGTAGGAGCCTTGGACTATCATATGAGAATGCTACTTGTGTCCAAGCTCTGCATCGTACATAGAACACGAAAACGCACGATGATGAGACGATCTGCAAGGCTGCGGGGCCAGGGGAATTTCCCCTACTTTAAAAATGAAGGGCGGGCGAAGAATTGATCGCCTTCTTGGCGGTACCAGAGTTGGGTGCAGTGCCGCCCATGTCACGGGCGTGGTATATATGCACGACTCCGTTGAAAGTTTTGTTTCTTACATCATAAGCAATCATATATTTCATTGGTAATATTTTTATATACGAAAACTTTCCAAAAACAACAGTGTGCCACATTTCTATTCTCTGCGTCCAAAGATTGTAATGTCTTTGTCCAGCTGCGCATCAACCCACTGAGGCCACTGGTTGTAGCGGCTGTTGTTGTAGTCTACTCTGGCATTGAGATATTTGAGCCAGCGGATAAATCCAGGGTCACGAGGCCCATCTTCTTTGGTTGGGCGCTTCTCTCGGGCAGACTGTTCTTGTTCGTTGATGAAAGCCATAATCTGTGACAGGGCGATCCAGTGTGAATGCAAAAGCAACATCACCTGGTTATCCATGTCAAGCAATTCTTGAAACACGTCATGCGGTAGAAGCATCCACCAGCCGTATTGCCTTGAATTGGTCTTGTAAGCTAATTGCGATAGTTAGCATCGTAGTCGTCGACATGAGGTGCACATTAGGGTTCTTACCTTCAAACGAGTTAATATAGAGCTGCTCGACAATCTCTTGCAGCTTTTGAAGGTATTCCAGCTCGAGTGGTGTGGTACACAGAGGTCTCAATCCTTGAATGGACGCTGCGGCAGCATCTGCCAACCCCCTCTGAATAAGAGGTAGATCCTCCATGTAGGGCTGCAAGATTTCGTTCTGGTTATCCTCAAACAACGTGGGAAATACAGGCTTAATTCCGCGGAAGCCCATCTGCATAGCGACAATGGCAATACCGCGGATAAAAGTCATGTATTCTGCAAGACCATCATCGAGCTTGGTCGATTGGAAGGTGAGAGCGAAGCAGCTGGCGACCATGGCATTGGATTCCTCGTATGTCATCTCGCCACGTCCTGACTCTGATAAACGCTTCTTAATGGATCGAATGGCCTTGACTCGATGGGTCAACGCAGCATTGGCGAGACTTGGGTCGGTTTGGATGAGCTCCGACGCCGAGTAACCCAGTATTGAGTGCATTAAAAAGTCGTGCTGCTAATTGTAAGTAACGTAAAGGTACATCGTGGTGATTCAACATACGCTTTGTGCAATACATGGGATCTCGTGCGTCCAAACCTCCTCTTGCTTGAGAGGATGGGATGGATAGCACTGTGTTAAAAAGTATTGGAAGAATCGCATGTCCTGCAAACTGAACAAGGGGATTTGATGATGAGGCTTTAAACAACATTAGTAAAATGTAGAGCAAACATAACACAGATGTGGCTGCTTACTTGATGTGTGATCTGGGGTTCGATGGGGTATTCGCAGTCCAGCCCAGTCTTGACGCAGTGTCCACAAGCTGGTCTAGTTTCTTGACACTAGTTAATATTGTTAGTAACTGTATAGCAAACCTCCATAATCTTTGCTCAAAACAATTACCTTTATACGCCTACGTTTGCAGTTGTAACATCCTCGGCGGCTCTTTGTATGGCCCCTCCGCTCCAGGCGTTGCTTCTGGGCCTGCGCCTTACGCGTAAGGGCGCCACTGGAGCTGCTGGCACTACTATCGCCATGCGAGCTCTTGCTAGTAGAGATTGGCGACGTTGAGTTTTGTTCCGATGAAGATGGCAGTGTGTGGGGGAGTGGCGAGAGGTTTTGATATGGCGACGACTCCGACAAGAAGGCGGCATAGTCGAAGTGCGCAGGATCCGGATATGCAAGCATATTAGATCCATATTGATTGGAGTCCATGGTGTACATAGATACAAAGTATATGACGCAGCGGTCAATGCTTTTTGAATAGTTTAGTAGCCAATGTAGGCCGAGAGGTAGAGCAGCCTGACGACGAAAGTTGTGTCGACGACGAGCTGAGTCCTAAGCTCTGGGGAAGCAATGCTGAGATGACTTTCGCAGCTGATCAATGTATCAATTCCAGCTAGAAGAAGCGACGCAATCTCGAAAAGGAAAAGAAAGAGTTCAACAAGAAGGAGAACGCGAGAGAAGAAAAGCGCAAATCTGCGGGAAAGGGGAGCAGGTTGACAGATAAAGTTGCAGGTCGGACGTGGCTGAGGGTGCCAGGTGCCCAGGCGAGGCGAGACGTTGATCACCGGCAGTCGGAGCAACGAGAAAAAAAATAGAGGGTGGGCGCAGGACAGGCTGAGGCGCTCAGCTGGCGCGTCCTTTGCTGACAGTGCAATGAAAATAGTAACAAAAATACCAAATCAGAAAAGGGAAACCGTCAAGTGTAGGGCGGATCAAGCCTCCAGAATGGGGTGACGACAGCTGTGTACGGGGGGAGGTATTGGTTTGGACATTCTGGGCAAGCTTGGCGACGGCCAGTACAGAGCTCTAGCGCAGTGCGGCTGAAGAGAGAGGCCCGTTATCCAAATGGGCGCCGGGCAGAACATGGTAAAGTTCACGGGGGGCGAGTGCCGATCCCCAAGCCTGAAGCCGGTGCAGAAATATGTCATTTGTGGTTTCTAATCTTCACGGTTTTTTCCACACAGCTTAAGCATTCGTTTACTGGGGATTATCCGCCAATTTTTCCGGCCAAGACAGAGAAGCGTTGGACAGTGTGTCTCTGCTCGTCTCTGCTCGTCTCTGCTGGAGATGTTATAATAGAACGACTCCCAGCGGCCGAAACCCGCTATAATAGACCCGCTGCCACCCACTGGCCGCTACAACGCTGGACTCCTTCCTCCGACAATGAGCCGCCGGGCAGTTGCACGCCCGTCTTATGCCCAGCGACTCACGCGGCGCCCGGTTTACAGGCTGCAAGGCCATGACAGTGTAACAGTGTCTCTGGGTGCTGTTGCTTACGGTGCAGTTCTGCTAGTGTAGCACAGTATAATGCACGACAGCACAGTATTCGTCTTCGTCTATATTACTCGTCACCATCATTATGACGCCCACACACCCTCCGCCCTCTGCCCTATAACAGCAACAGGTGCATGCGGTCCCCCTTGCGGCTGGACTGGCTGACGCGTATACGGGGGGCCGCTGTCTTGTTCGGTCATCGTCCATTTTTTTTTATTTAATTCTGTTTAAATATACAGAGTAATAAGTGACATGAGAGCATTCTAGATGCCCCCCAAGGACCCAGTCAAACGGCCAATAGTAACTTTAAGACTCATATATTAATATACTCCAGCCGCCTCTTATTGGCCCCCATATCTGCCGTAGTGCGTGTAGCTCCAGCGCGGTTCGCTGCGCCAAATGTCACTGCCCTGTCGCCCCGCCCTTCTGGGGGAGGAGGGGCACTGCCAGTTCAGCTCTGGCTCCGCGCTGCTTTGCTCTCGGACACGCCGTTGACAGCTAATTTACAGCGCGTCTCATGGCAGCCTCTCCCGTCAATTAGTCACTACTCAGCGCTCAGTCTTACCAATCCATCCGCTCCGGAAGTCCAACTATCCTCAAACTCGGCTAGACGAAACTAGGACTGTCTGGCGCGGGCTGACTAGATGGCTGGGCTACGACCGCTTGACGGAGAAGATGCCGCGCTCGATGCTGTTGATCAGAATATGGCCGCTCTTGAAGAAGGGGTACACAGACCACGCGCCGACAAATCCCAGCTCATCCTTTGCGTCGTTCTCAGGATAGACATCAAACGACAAGATCTCCTTGAAGCCTGCACCCGTAGGATCCTCAACTACCGACGACACGTTGACAATGCGTAACCCGGTGTTGTAGTTAGACATGTAAGCAAGCCCGTCGATAACGTATAGGTTGTGGTCGATTGCCTTGGATGGGCTGTGGTAGATGCCTGTAATAACAGGCTTGGTAAGATCCTTGACGTCCACAATGTACGTCGCCGTGTGGCCGGCCTTGGGACCAGGCATACGTTCGTCCAGCTCATCGCCCATGAGCAAGTAACGCATGTCTTTGGTTGCCAGCCAGCCCTGATGGGTGTAGCCCATGCCCTTATACGTCATGGTAGACAGCTGCTTAGGGCTGGCACGGTCCGTGATGTCCGAGATTACCAGCTGCTTCTCGTTATACCCAAAGCAAATCTCTCGACTGTTAAACTTGCTGTCAATGCCGTTGTAAATGACACACTCAGCATCGTGGCTGTAGCTGTGCGTGCCGACACAGCCGTCATCCTTTGGGTTCTTGGGATCCGACAGATTCACAGCGTGAAGTTTGCCACTGCATTTGCTACCGCCGCCACAGAAGGCAGTCTTGGTTTTCTCGTTCACAATCACATTGTGACAGTTGCCCCATCCCTTGAATAGTGAGTCTAGATCCTCCTTGCCATACACCTTAGGATTCTTAGGGTCGGCAGTCAACAGCTTCTTCATGTCAAACACTTGCATACCGTGGCCACCGGCTTCCGACATAATAACTGCGTGGTCTCCAACCACTTTGGCATCACGCCACATGGAATTTCCAGACTCTGAAGGCAGGCGGCCGAGGTAGACGAGTGAGCCATCTTTCAGAACCTCCACAAAAGCTGAGCCGTCCATCTCACAGACAATACCAAATTTCCCTGCCGTCTGTCGAAGTCCAACCTAAACGTTTATTAGCAATGATAATCTCGGCTGTGGCACAAGCAAGCTTCTACTTACCCCAAAACATCATTGCCCTTGCGTGCCTTGGATCCCATATTTTGATGTCGGATAAAACCCTTCATATCCATACCTTGACACTTGTATTCTCCAGCCTTGCCACCGCTGCACGCGGCCTTACTCATAGGCGAATAGCGATCCAAATCGTAAGCTCCTGCCTCTGTTTGTCGTTGACGAGTCTCCATTTTGAGCTTCTTAAGGTACTTCATCGCCTCGGAGCCGTAGTTTGGGTCATCCGGGCTAGGCAGTGCCGCGGCGGACAAGGCCAAGCTGGCCACGAGAGTAGCCACCGTTAATCTATACATCTTTGTAAATTGATAGGTATTAATCTATCTGCTACTAACTGCCATGGATTCCTCTTTGTGGCAGGCGTAGGCAAGAGGGTAATATATGCCGCTCTGTTGTCTTACTTTGGGAGTTGTTCCTGTTAGTGTTACCTGATCTGTATTCACATGTTTGGAATAGCATTACCGCATTTCATCTTTTATTATGGCTCTATATATATCCTCCATAGCAATGTTAAGATGCTATAAATTAAAATAAAATAGCATTCCGAGTCAATACTCCATGTGACTATAGCACGCTGTACTTTTCACCAAGGTAGCTTGCTGGTCGCTAAAGAAGGAGAGCCGCTTTAAGATTGTATAATGAAGAAAAAAAGGTTAAACTTTCACTTAATTAAATCGGTCGTTACTCTAATTATTCTGGCATCTCCGTTCGTGATGACTTTGAGTGACATGCAAAGGATGCGGTGGCAATTATAGGGTACAGCATGCTGTCGTCTAACTCCGCGCTGTCTTAAGTGCTCATCCTGTACTGTTTTTAAGCGTTAATTATTATTATTATTATTGATATTGTTTCAGTATTTTACTCATATACCAATAAATAAATACCGAAAACTTAACAATTAATATCCCAGTCCCAAGTGAGCCGCTTGAGAGCTGGAAACGTCCTTGGTCGTTGTTATAGTGCTTTGGCAGTAGCCTAGCGCTAACTGAATGCCACTCGGAACAGGAGTGACAAGATAATGCTGTGGAATCTGGCCATGTATCAACTCAAGCCATCTGGTTGCCAAGAATCTTTTGCTCTCAGTGGAAAAAAAAACGGCTAATCGGCTGTTTAAAGAGGATAAAGAGGTCACGTCGTGGGCCGTTTCACGCTCGCGCGGCGTCACGCCTCATACCTCAAAACTTGTGAAACGCGTGGCGGCCCAACACGCCTTAAGCACACAAACTCTGGCAGTCTACAACAATCTCCCGCATTCTGTATGCTGTCAAGTAAAGGCGTGTTGCGTTGTCGCTAATTCCATGGCAGCTCAATACATACTCAGAGGCTATACGTCAATGCGAATATTATCGCATATAGCTTCCATGCGCAATATTGCCGATGATCTCTCCCCGTCCGATCTTTAGCGCCAGCGACCATCCGTTTAATTTCGTTTTTGATGTGAGACAACCCGTTAGCTTGGGCAGCTGTGGACCCAACCGATCGGAAACGAGATGACGACGATCGTCGCTGTCAACTACATGGCAGATTGTTGAATATCGTTATAATGTCTCAAGCGCATGTAGATTCATAATGCGGCCTTTTTGATATACCTAGAGTCTATTATTGTAGCGCATAGACATAATTGAGCTCAAAGTGCGACTTTGATCTGGGGAATGCCCGCCGCTGAGCGCTTGGCCGGCGATGCAATGTTACCTCCAGCGTCTGACCAAGGTACCTCAATAGGCAAATGTGACCTTTCAATTAAAGCTGCTGTTGCTTATCTGGCACTTTTTTGCGGTACTTAAATTGCTTCTTTAGGGCCGGAGACATTCACTAGGCTCGTCCAAAGGCCGATTAGGTAAAGTGTAAAGCAGTGCTTACTTCAATAAACCGCCGTTATTGGCCATAAGCATCTCGGCGGGTTCCATTTTGATTCTCACAAAAGCACTAGTGGCAGCTCGGGAAGAAGACTCGTTTCTCTCAACAACGAAAGAATTTGCGCGTGGCTGGGATGCAACGTTTGTGCGATCAAGGATCTGATTTGGCAGAAGCAAATCCAACGATTACTGCGCCTTGCGTCTTTTTCTCGAGCAACACAGACAAAAACACCTGCAAAAGGCCAAAGAACCGAGGCTTCCTTTGTCTGTGGAGTATCAGTGCTGCAGCCACACGCCGCAAAGTGTGCCGCACTACGTGGCAGAGCCTGGCTAGACGACTGCTAACGAGGCTCGCTATCAAGGAAAATCCCTCGCGCCGCTCGGTTGTCCATCGAAGTTGGAACGAAATGGCCGGGGCGACCATTCCCCCATAAGTCTTTAACCAAAATGAAGGCAATTCGTTTCGTTTCATGCCCAGCGGCTATTATGCAGATAGGCATTGGAGGCATGACGTGAGGTGGCTGTTTAAGTCTCATTCCTCACGGCGGTAAGCTTCGTAGCCAGTCAAACACCTTTTCAAGCTCTACAGTGTGTGTCGTCTAGCGCCGTGGTTGAAAGGCCTCGGAGTATGCGGCCCGTAGTTTTGCTAGTCAGAGCGTGCAGCTTTGCTGGTTCCTGGATGGACCGAGCCAATCAAGGACAAGCTAGTCCACACCAGTTCCTGGTGCCTGGCATGTTTCTGAGACGATGGCGCCCACACCTCCGCACCCATTGTTCCCTTTTAGCCATTCTTCCTGCAGCGCTAGAGACTTCCACCGAGCCTGGTTATCCACATTGGGACCCTTTGATGCATGCAAGCAGCACCAAAAGGTCTGGAACACAACCGTGGAGCCCCCGGTTGGGTTTATGTCCGGCGGACTACGATTGTGGCCGGTGCAGCCGTGTTTATTGGCGACTAGCAGACGGTAGACCAGAATTTTGTGGCCTAGAATCATGTCAGAATGTCAGAAAGCAAATGAAAGCTCCAATGCTGGGAGACAGCGCACCTGAAGGAGGGTTGAACAAAGAGGACAGCTTTCAAAGAGATGCATTGCATTACAGCAGCAAACAAGTCGAGCTTGGGTTACCAAAAAAAAAAGTAAACCAGCCTGCCAGGTGCCCGCCAGCTGCCACGCGAAATACCCGCCCGCCAGGTGGTCGCACCTGCACACAGTGCCAGTCTTGGCCATGTCCCCTCTTACGTAGTCGGAGTCTGGACCGTTGGATCTCTTCACCCGCTCACCTTTCCTCGGCCACTATCTTTTTTTTCCCTTGTGCATGTCAGTGCTTATTCTGCTCACCTCCGCTTTCTTTGCATTGTGTGGTGGGCGTTCCCCTCCTTTCCATCTGTTGTTATATATCCGCCGTGTTCCCAGCCCTTCCTTTGATCCCACCCAGTATTCGGAGCACCGCTCAACCGCCTTCCTTTTTGCACTCAAGCGTCTTTGAAAGACTGCCTATTGTCGTTTCTATTACCGGCAGTGCCGTGTTAACTCAGACCCAACGTCAACTAGCACCAACCTCGCTATTCTGGAAACAGTCTCATCAGGCCATTCCCCAACAGCAAACCACTGTCCTTGAAAAGCCAACCACCACGGTCCTTTTTGAAACATTATACATCAACCATCTCACTTTGCCTGCCTTTTGCTACTCTTGATATCTTCATCATGTTTGCTAAAGCTATTGCCATTCCTGCCATCCTGGCTCTTGCCCAGCAAGTCCAGGCTGATGTTTGGACTACTGTCTATGAGACTCACTATGTCACTATGGGAGTCAACCCCCCCGCTGCCACTGCTGCCCCGGTCGTTGTCGTTCCTCCTCCCCAGACGACTCTCGTTACCCTGGTCCGCCCTGCTCCCCAGGAGAATGCTGAGGAGGCCGGTGATTCTGATGAGGCTGCCGATGCCGCCCCGACTCAGAACGCCAACCTTGCTGCTGATGCTGCCACTTTTGCCAAGCGCGGTATCGCTTACAATGACGTTACCCTAGCCAACACCATGGCCAAGGACTGCCCTAACTGCGGCTGGACCTACAACTGGGATTCCGCTTCCGCAGGTGTTGCTAAGCGTCTCAACTACATCCCCATGCTCTGGAGTGATCGCTCTGACCACGTCCAAAACTGGAATGCCAACGCCAACGCTGCTATCAAGGCTGGTAGCACGGCACTCTTCAGTTTCAACGAGCCCGACAACAAGGGACAAGCCGCCATGTCTCCCGACTACGCCGCCAAGAAGCACATCCAATACATGAACCCTTTCAAGGGCAAGGCCCTGATCGGTGCTCCTGCTGTCACCAACAGTGGCAACCCTGGTGAAGGCATTGAGTGGCTCAAGAGCTTCTTGTCTTCTTGCAAGACTGAGGGTGGCTGCACCGTTGACTTCTGCAACGTGCACTGGTACTCTGGCGCTCAGTACTCCGAAACCCTGTTCACTCACCTTGATGCCGCCCACAAGGCCTGTGCCAACAAGCCCATCTGGCTGACTGAGTTTGCTCCCACTGGCGCTAGCGACGCGGATACCGTCACCTTCCTCAACAACGTTCTTCCTCGTCTTGAGAAGCTTACCTACCTTCATGCTTATGCCTACTTCATGACCAAGAAGGGCAGCTTGATGGACAACCAGGGTGGCCTCAGCACCTACGGCAAGACTTACGCCGCTCACGCCAAGGGCGCCTAAATGATCTCCCCAAGGTCCCTCAACACTAAATTTTCAACTTTCAATTCTTGTACATTCGCTAGGGAAAAAATACCCGGATACCTTTAAGACTCTCGTTCATTCTCCAGAGGAGACTTTTATGATTCAATGATATGACGCAAATATCAGTGGCCTAGCTCTTGGCTAGCTAGCGCTCCAGAAATGTTCATTTTACATTCGCTGTATATATTCCGGCCTCGTACCGTCCATGGATGGTTTTACATATTAAAGAGGCCTTCATTAGACTAGATTTAGATTCTTGATGGCATTCGTTTCCGAGAATCAAATGCAAGTTGTGTTACAAAAATTCTTAATTATTCTCCCAATAAGCATGTGTATGACAAAAGAAGGAAACCCAAGCCACTTCCAGCCCTCTTTACCTCTCAAAAGCGCCCAGTAGTATCCAGTGTCATAACAAATGTTATTCATTTCATTACAATGCACCTGCCAGATACTGTAGTGTTGGCTTGCTCTTACTGGTTTGTCCTACCAGCTAAATCGTTATCAACATCACTCAGTGAAGCTGAATCGTGAGTCGTCGTGGCCTCTGCTGAGACAACGGGAGAGTCAACGAGCTTCGGGTAATCAGACGAAAAACAGTCATTGTTAATTCTAGTGGCGACACCAGAACCTGTAACACTTGCAGACTGTCTAGTCTCTTCCGGGAAGAGTTCAAGAGGGCGAAACCGGCTTCTGTAGCGTATTGAATCCTCATCCCGAGTGGCGTTGTTTTCGTCAGATGACGTGGTGGTTGAGGTAGCCACATTGTCTTTGGAGGTCACCCATTGTATTACGACTGATGAAAATAAGACTAGAACTTTGTTAACATATATATCAGCAAAGGACCAGAACTTACTGTCACAATTGCAACACATTAGACAAACCCAACCAGGCTCACCATTCAAGACCATGAGCACAGTCAAATTGCTACTAATGTCAGTGGATTTGAAGTGCTGAAGAAGCTAAAGTCTCTTTTACATGATGCTGCTCACCAAGGTCGAAAGAGCCCCAATAAAGGTTCTGAACGCTATTGTGTGCAAGCGTAGCGAAGACGCAGTCCGAGGCATAGACCGATACGAGTACATATCGAGGGGATAATTAGCAAGATTGACAAAGGAACAAAGTAGTACTTACTCTTGAGCGGTATCAAGAACAGAATGGTCAAATATACATTGACGACTGCATCAAAAGAGATAAGTGGAATCATCGCCAGCTTCTCCATGCCAATGATGCATTGGCCTTCTTCTATCTTCGTAATGCGGCTGTGCTCATGTTAGGGTATGGCAGATGCGCAAAGGAAGTCCCGTACAATATAAAATTTAGCACTACAACAACTCCGTACAGGCCAAGCATGCCAAACGAATTTGTAATGTACAGTTTTGACGTCAGTCGAGACTTGGTCGTGCTCCGGATGATGTGCTTCCATCAGTCAGTCAGCTCTCATATGGAGGAAGTTTCCGCCAGAACTTACTGCCTTTTCAACCAAGAAGAGATATATTAACTTTTCTTCGTCAGTAATTATTCTGGAACAAAGTTGGACATTTCCTACTATCTAGGAAAATTGTCAGTCTTTGCTCAGAGTGTCAGGGGTCTTGTTACGCACCTTGGTTGTCACATAGCATACGAGACAAAGAATTATTGCACTTCTACAGGCAAAGTAGCTAGAATTAACACCTAGCGCATGTTGGAGAAGGGCACTAGAGCAAACGAATACATAGGAATCGATGTATATTGCGAATACCACTGCACCTAGCATGTTAGCTTTTCACAAGATAGACATCTGTATAGTAATTTTTTCATACACCCCACAACAAGCGGTAATCGTCTCCAGGTTTTTATCGCGAGGATTCTCTGAGCTAAAAAATTGTTAATTATCTAGGGTTGTACACTTTGAGGGCGACCAACTTAGGAATGTTGACAGAAGCGTGACAGCAGCCAGAGTAAGAAGAAGACTAAGGATTCGTCCGGTAACAGGGACTTCTTGTACAAGGCGCCGTGTGACCGGCCCCTTCATGTTACTGTGAGATAAACCGGGATACTTTCGGATCGTCGATATGCTTGAAGAGGAACAACCCGGCGGTTTCGATAGGTGGGAACGGCGGTGCTGCGTGAGATGGCTAGAGCGATTTCATGTTAACCAGATTGACGTTTAGGTTTCGCGAACGGAATTGGGCAGGTAGTTTATTTACGTTTCGCCTACAGTGGCCAGAGAGTCTTTAAATGGAGATACCACACCAAGTCAATCGCGACTCAAGGAAGCTCCTTCCTGGGTCAAGAAACGTTACTTCACCGAAGCTTCTGTGCAACATGTCACACAGCCTCGAATTGGATTGGGATATGAAGAAAAATGTGATAGACAGAGCCTTGTATAACATCGGGGAACGGAGTTATCCGCATAGCAGAGCGCAGTTGCAGATGAGCTGGTTGCACCAGGCGCCCAGTGTATGGGTATTATCGTCGGTTAAGACAAAATGGTGAGAGTATCATACTCTAGTGAATAGTAGAAGAACTTTTATGCCATGTACATATTGCTATATAATTATAAACGTGTTTTTATCGCGGAATAGAACCACCCATTAATAAATTACGCCTATTGCGATGGAATGTTATAGCCTAAGAAGCCTGAGTCCGAGTGAGAATATGAAACCGCTCTTTTAGTTTCGCTGAAAGCTTTGCACGACGAGACTCTGCGTCAGCTTCAGAAGCTTCAACGGCAGTGGTTGATGCGAGAGTAGCCTGGCGTGCTTCTCGGGATGCCTGCAGCGTGTCCTGGCCATTATGGGCATTTGCACCAAATATTCGAGGAAATAGGCGCTCTCTTTGACTAAATAGCGAAGGTCCGAGTGTGGATTCATCTAGTGCCAATGGTGGAGGCAAAGATGCTGGGTGTAATCCATCGTTGCCAGTAGGTTCTGAAGGTTGCATATCTAATCGACTACAAACAAATGTTAGCAGCTGCGCAAGCGCTGAACGGAGGTATACTAACCAAAGTGGACAAGTACCAGATACGTTGATTAACCAAGGGTCAATACAATCGGGATGGAACTGATGTTGGCACGGAAGCACCCGCACGTCATCGCCAAAGTTGAAATCCTCAGTGCAGATAGAACATCCAAGGCTGTCAGGATCCGTTTCCCTATTTCCCGTTACACTCGAGGTCCCAGCTTGGTTTTCTGAACTGTCAGGAGCTGTGGTTTCCGCCCTAGACATCGATGTGGTACCATTGTCCGGACCTTTGTCGGCTGCAGGAGCCTCTATCGCTGTGGGTAGCACATCAGATGCAGATTGAGCGGTAGTAGTTGCAACATTTGCTTGTTCTAACTGAATCTCGGGATCTGGCTTTGGTTGTTGGTTATTGCTGAATTTGACAATCGGAATAGTATCAAGAACAGCTCTGGCTAGTCCCTTTGCGCGGCTTTGCGCTGGTTGGTTGCCGAGCCCGCTGCGTGGCCCGTATCGTTCCGGATTTCTATGAGCGCGTATAGTGCCAGTAACGATTATGGTTATGAAAAGGGCTGTAATAATAGCGGTGATGGCGTATAAGATGCTCATTGCCACCGACGACGTACCGCCGCCACTGCCGGAACTGTTAGGGTTGATAGTTGCGCGGATCTGCGATTGTGGTTCTGCGGTTTGCATCATTTTTAATAGTATGTTGGCATCATTGGCGCTTGAAACTGTGAATATAAGATTTGGTGTGATATCTTTTAGTTTGCCGAAGGAGCACCAATTTTGTGTTGGAGATATCAAAATGATTGCAAGGAGCGACTTCGTAACCAACGTTGTCAAAATGTTTGACGGAGTCAAATATCCTTCGGTGATTGGATCGCATGATAGAACAGCTATTGACTTCTCTGGATTTTCAATTTGGGGATAGTTCAAGGTCGTGACATTGACAAGAGTGCTTTGAGGCCGCTAGAATATTGGACCAGTTAGCTCTCGATCCTTGGTTACTTCCCGGATGCAGTCATGTTACCTTTCCTGGAGCCTCTTTGAAGTCGCTATCAGCAGGACATAGATTGATTGTCGCATTAGAAACAGTCGTAGAGATGAGCATCTCAACACGGTAGCTGCCAGCCCATGTGGGAGGACTTGATTGGGGATCGGTTGTTACTGTATCTTGACTGTATGAAACGGCTGCTACCAAGGTAGCGAACAACCATATTGGCGAGAATATAATATTCAACATGACCATGGTTGTAGATTGGGTCAGTTGTAGGTTCGGCGCTGAATGTGTTCGGGAAATGCCGAAGACCGTTGGCGGCGTTGACGAAGCGTCGCCTGGTAGCACGCCCAGCCTCGTCAGATGGAGAGTAGGGGAAGAACTTGGAGCTTGCTCTGAGCTTCTTCACCTGTTACACACAGCTCCGTAACGGCTAGAGCACAAGATGACGGTAGCAGGACATGATGTCAAGTACGGAAAAACAAAATGCAAAAGTGACCATGTCGGAGCTCGGCGCGGCCAAGGCCGTCACGGGATCCACTACAGTACAGTAGGGGGCGGCGGCGTTGGCAAAGCAAGGGGGCACATGGTGGCACCCTAACCGCGCTAAAGTTTCGGCAGCGTTAGCGGACAATGTCAGTATCTCCAACGGCAATCCACGGCAGCCGCGGTGCTTCAAGATGTGTGTCGTCAACTATTTGCGGCATAAATTAAGTCCAGTAGCTGTATCTCCTATTCGCTTTGGAAATCTTGGAATACACAGCAGAAATAAGCCGATAGCCCAGATTCAAATTGAAAAGAGACTTTCTTTGTCACAGCGCAAGACAGTTCTGCATTATACGAAACAGGCGGCCAAAGATTTGTTCGAAATTTCATCATCCCATATATAATATTTTGGTATCATTGTATGTGTAAAACCTAGGATATAACTTTTGAATCGTCAGGCAAGTGTCAAAATAAACCACTACTTTTAAATCTCTTCCATGTCCTCGAGGTTGTCCATTACAGGGTAATCACCTGCCTCTACTCGCTCGGGACGTACAAAGACGCCATGTTTCATAGTTGACTCTTCACCCCAGTATCTTGTACCAGCAATGGCACCGTCATTCTTTCCAACGGGCTCATCCAGGTGAACGCCGACCCAGTGTCCAGCGCCGTTGGGGATTTCGTTGACAGCGCCGACATACTTGATGATGCCACGGCGGCTGTCGTCGCCACCAACACGGCATCTTTTGCCGACTTCGATTCCACGTTGACGGACTTCGTCTTCAATAGCAGATAAGCGCGCCTTTTCCTGCTCGGGAGCGTTGGGATCAAATCGTCCAAGCTTCTGTGCCTTCTTCCATGCTAGGACGGAGTCTGTCTTTCTCTCGTACTCCTCATCAGGCATTACATACTTATCCACAGCCGACGTATCCGTGTAATTGGGACGCGCTCCAGCAGGTCGGCTATCTTCTACCTAGAAAAGTTTGCCTGTCAGTGTTCATCCTAGTGCCGCCACAATCCAGGTAACTGGGTTTGAGCCACATCCAGCCTGCGATTTCACGGCGGCAGATACGGCCCGGGGGGTACTTACATGGATTTCGCCATACACAGCGAGGGGGAAGCTAGAGAGAAAAGTATTGTCCTCATCATCAGCTTGCAACGGGACTGCGGCAGCCCCGCTAGATGCTTTGATACTCAGACGTTGGCATGCATAGGGAATACCAGTAATGGGCTCGAGGCGCGTCTTGAGGGTGCCAATGGTCCAGGCCGGATTGATTCGTCGCTCGGAGACAGAGTTCTCCGAGACGACTTGCATTGGAACATCAGCCATGATTGTTGTGAAGAGCCCCTGCTCGACGGAAGTCGCTAAGACTGAGAGAGACGGGCGCTGGCAGGTTCCGGGGTTGCGAATGGCTTGGCGGATATGATGCACAGGCAGGCGTGCAAGGATTAGACCTTTGAAGAACGGTGGGCTGTTCCAAAAGTGTGATGGATGGATGGCGGGAGCGGGAGCGGAAGGCTGGTCGGCGAGCAGCAGCACAGCTAATGTCGTGGAGGCGAGCAAACTTGGGCGGGAGCAAACAAATTGGGGCGAGTCGAGAGCGTGGACAAGGAACAGCCCCTCCAGATGTTTCAGCACAGTGGTTCCAGCAATTTGGGTTCGGGTTGGAGACGGTGTGAGGGTCAAGAGCTTTGCTTTCCGCCGGGTGGAAGTGAAGAGAGGTTGTCGCCGCACAAGTGGGAACCCCGCGTCGCCCGTTCCCCCCCCAATTTGCAGGCACCTTCCTCAATACAGAACAGTCTGCACCAGGCGGGTCCCGATTTGATTACCAGACGTCAACCTTTCATCACCAACGCCATCACCCCTGCCCTGGTTTGGGGCTCTCTTTTATCTTCCGCGCTAAAAAAGCAAACGAACTTAAGCTACCCATCACCGTGGGACAACCCAATGGCAAATTAGCAGCGCCACCGCCTGCCCGTCCTGAGAACGCAGGTGATCGATCCGCCGCGACGGGGATAGACGATACTTGCTAGCTAGCCTTGCCCTTGTTTGCCGGCCATATCCTTGTTCATGACAACACCATCCTTGCTTAGCTCTGTTTTATCACTCGATCACAAAAGCGAAAAGGGTCGAGCGCCCGCAAACCACAGCCCCAAATGACGGGTCTGCAACCGAACCACTGGGTGTGTGCCCACGCTGGTCAGCATTCTTCGTCGCATGGAGCATCTACAAACAAACAAACAAACTATTTTTTTTTTGGCGAGTGAACGGTGCCCACAGTGAAGATGAACGCCCGTGCGCAACTGGATTCCGTCTTCGTTTGCAACTGGGCAACTTTCATGCAGGTGACAGCGCAGTAGGGCTGCGTTGGGCCGAGCGGCAAATCCATGCAGTATTCTCGCCCTTGCTCGGGAGTTGCTCCTCGCGGTAGAAGCCGTGAGCTCATTTCTTTCCAAGAGCATTGAAAGCCTCTATGCGATTGACGAATGAGTAGCAAATTAACAAACATGCTGAAACACCCAAGGAACTTAGCTATCGAAAGTCTGCAGCGTTGATACACGCTACATAACTTTTTGTGCCTAGCTGACAAGTGCGATCTCCGATAGCAGACGCAGCCAGTCGCATCAAAGAGCACTTGCATGCTTCCGATGCAGCCTGCATGGTCGGCAGAGCACACCCGGCCCGGGCGCTTTGTGCAGCAAGCGTCCTCCCTTAGGTGGCTTTCGAATAACATTTTCTCTTAGAGCGTACTGTAAGCATAAAAAAGAGATGACGGGATAATTTAACCTATAGCAAACACGACAATGCGGGTACTGGTGCTCTCCAACGGGCCGCAAGAAACAGCCACCACCTTCTGAATCCCACATCGTTCAGCCGGAGCAACTACGTTGGGCATCAACGTATTCAAGACACGGCGGCACTGGCGCCTTCCGGTTGAGCCTTGTTGTCTCGATGGAGTCTGGAGTCTAAGCCAAGTTGCTCACGCACTTGGCTCAAAATAGCACGGTAACTGGTCTCCCAAAGCGGTATTATCTAGCCCCTCATCCTTTAAACCCAGTTTGTGAGCATATCAACGCTTGAACTGCCTCGTACGTGTACATGTCTTCGTGCGTGGGGGGTGGTATTTCTCCATACGAATCCTCCGTATGGGTAGGAGCAGACCGCTACATTGATACATTAATATATCGAAGCTGACCCTCAGGCAGCGGCAGAGCCTACCAAGGTGGGTTGCCGCCTCACGATTCATGAATACATGACATCCAACGGAATAGGCAGAGATTGGCGGTAGGGACGGTACTGAAGCTACATGGAGCTGACGAGATCTGTGGTTCCTGTACTAGGTTGCAGTGGGTGATGTGTTCAAACCAACCTCTGCTACCACCTCCTCTGGGTGTACATTGTCACAGTGGAGGTACCTCCAACGCGTCCAACAAGTAGGTTGGGCGTGTTGGTGTTCTTGCTTACCATCGATTGACCGCCAGTCCAACGACTTGTTGTTTTTAGAACAACGCGCCAGTAATGGCTGCACAGGTTGTTTTGATTTGCACATGGGACCTAACTCTAGTCTACAGTAGGCCCAGCAAAATATTTATACCAATATCGATGGTAATTATAGCACGAAACAAGGACTCTATGGTAGTGACAGCTACCATTGCACTGCTCGGTGAACTGTCCCTTAGCCCGATGGCGTGCATAGCACCGCTTGCCGATAGAGTGTCCGTCCAACCAACAGCCGCTATTTTAAGCGTCGTTGTCATGCGAGTCTTTTGGCGCTAGCGGTCAACAGCAAGAGCTAGTGCTATGAATGCAGCTACAATACATTAGCGTCAGAACAATTAACGCCGCTGGATGGTGATTGAGAGCCATTTCCGTCATACTGGCGGCGGGCCGGCAGATTTTGGCGAGTAGCCGTGTGCACAAGGGCTCACAATTGTGGCGAGGCGCTGAGACATGGTGCTGATTGTTTCCCTTTTACAGAACGAGCTAAGCAAGCTGTGTTCCAGGTGCCGCCCGCGCTGTGATCGCGTGCATATGCGCAATTGTTGGGTCTTGACGAACAGGCCGCTGTGGCTGCATTGGCGTCGCGACCCACACGCCATTTGACAGCCAGATACACCTTGTTTGGATGCACTGTAGTGTCGGTCAGGGCCACACGTTGGGCGCCATCATTGGACGCAGGCTGCGAGATTTGCGAGCAGGGCAGACTTCGATGTCGTGGCACATCCTTGACCTGATGAGGGGGGGAGGGAGGTAGGCCAAAATATCAGCTTCCCCAAACCAGGCTCTGCTCTCTGTGTTTTCCTTTGCTGGCAGGCGGTTGGCGGCAGAGACGGACGCGCTCGCCTGGATATAGACTTGTCTCAAAATGGAAAACGGCTAATCCTAAAGGATAAGCAGTCTGCCTGTCACGCTTGCTAGGCCGCTGTCTGAGAGCAGATTATGGTGGCTTCGTCGCGCACTCCACCCCTGACTAAAGACGATCCCCTGCTGAGGGTGGATGCGACGGTGTCTGGCGCAGCATCCGTGTGGCGTCTTGTGTTGGTTCGCGGAGAGAACTGTTTGTTTGCCTTTTCAGACCGAGTTTAACAGTGGAGGAAAGCTGATGTCGGGTCTGAGACACGGCGCTCCAAATTGGTTCACGGGGGTACTGCCAGGATTCTTCCGAGAGGCACTGGGCTGTCTTAAATGTGCGAGACGAAAGCGTGCTCTCCTTCTATCCATACTATGCCCGCCCGCATACCTGTCTGGATGTATTGATCTGCGATGGTCCAGATGTTGCCACTTTGTTGGTCGCTGAGACGAGGCGCTTCTCACACACGCACACACACTTCTCTTTCTCGTGGATAATCAGCTCCTTTTTCTGCACCCAATGGGCAATTTTCCTCTCTCTCTCTCTCAGATAGGTGCCGTATGCCAATGCCCTGCACTTTGCATGAATTGCGTGGCGTGGCTTTCTAGTTGAGCACCAATCTCAGCCCGCAACCCCAAATGCAACTAGGTACCGGTGTGTGAGATGAGACCGCTGTCTGGGAGACGCTGCCACCAAATATTGAATGGCCTTCTGACACCCAAGGAAATGAAGCTGAGAGGATTCCGTAATGACAATGGTATTTTCTCACATTTTATAATGTCTTCAGTTGTAAAAGAGGTCCTGTGGCGGACGGTATGCTGTTCTCGTTGGGCAAAATGCTGAGGCTCTTGAAACGGCAAGGATGACGGCAAAAACTGGAGAACAAATCTTTTGGGTTTCGGGCCAACGTTCCTGGCAGCTTGAACAAGGGCCAAGCTGAAATGCAGCTCGTCGTCCGTTGCCTGACAATAGAAAAAGAAAGAAACAGACGCGGAGTGTTTTACAAACGGATAGTTGATTACCTATTCGCTCCCTTTGCGTGGTGCGGATATGCATTTTGCATTATGATTTGCTGTTTGGTTGCCATATTCGCCCAACCCGAGTGCCTACGGACAAGGCAAAGGGGAGTGCCAAATGCCTGGCACACCAACCTGTGCATATACCCGGAATATGCCCTGAGCTTATTGGGGTTCTATATTTGTATACTATGCCGATAAGGCGGCAACAGGTGTTTGAGCCTGCGCTTTAACTTTGGATATCTACCTCGTGGAGGGACACCGTAACGTCGGCCGCTATATGGGAGCATAGGAGAAACACATTACATGTTCGGTGATGCTATTGCAGCATCGTGTCATGCTCAGCGTCGGGTGAAGGCAACTGTCATGCTTGAGGAAGGGATGGGCGCCGGGCTGTCAGCACCGGATGGTAAGAGAGCCAATAGAGGCAGCTTGCCAGCCGTTGAGCTGCATTGCCATTGCTAAATGCAATTGTCGACAGCTGTGCCGGGCTTAGTGCAGCGCAGGTATCTTGTGTCTTGGATTTATGTGACCCCAGCACCTCATACAGGCTGGCCAATGCATTTTTTCGCCCACCCTAGCTCAAGCGGAGCAGCCGCGCCAAAGGCTACTTCTGATCGATTTAGAGCCAGCACTAAACCGACGGGGTAGCTGCCAGAGAAGGCAAACGGAACAATGCTGCATTGGTCCACCAGGGCGGGCGTGTCAAAAGGGAATGGCGACGTGGTGCGGCCCCCTTTTTGCGCTTGCGCAACGATGTGTCAGTCTCGTCATTTCGCGGACAGGGCTGTCGTCGCGGAAGCCTACAGCGGGCGAATTTTAACTTTTTCTGGTTTACTTTCCCACTGGCAAGCGGCCCAGCAAAGGAGAACTGGCTGAGGGGCGGGGGAAGGGGGCAGCAGGCCTGAAATCTGTGGGCACCCAGGGTTCTGTTTGCTTTGGTGGTGTTGGCTCTGCCTCTTTTACTGGGCGTGCCGCTACACACACCGACTTGGGGCCTGTCTACACACCCCTCCATCATCGAATCGCGCCGGGGGAGAGACAAGCAGACACGCCCAACCAGCCCCAAGACACCCAAACGCCGCGGCGCCGCTGCAGGTTCTGGCCAGTTAGCTTTTGCACCTCTGGCTCCTTCGCCCGCCGTCGTTGTCCCCCGTCATACTGTGGTCCCGCTTGGGTGTGCCGTTGAAGCCATTACGGCTCTGCTTGGGCTGCTGGAACGCCAGAGATGCATTGACGTACCCTTTGTGCCGTGATAATGGCCAGGGGAGAGGTGCTCTGTCTGGCCTGACTGTCCTCTTTGCCATAGTAGGGGGGAAATGGCAAAGGCAGGCAGACAGACAGACAGACAGACAGACGAGGCGTTGAAATGGGATGTGTGCACTCTACACTTACAAGACATCAAGCACCCTGGTCTCGCCGCCTCCCACCATGTCTGCGTGCGTGGTGTTGTGCCCCAAACGAGCCACTCTTTGACCAGATTGTTTCTCTTTTTAATTATTTCTTTTTTCTGCCCCCTCGTCGTCTCGTCGTCCCCGTCCGGCATCTGCATCCATTTGTTCCGACTGACAGCTAGATTTCCGGATCGTGGGTCCTGTGATATTGCCACGTCCCTCATTGCTTCCTTGATCTGCCTTGTTCATCACACCCCTCCCCTTTTTCAGTGCTGCTCTGCTAAGCTACTATAATACCTGGCGTTTCCTTTTCTGACACTTGCTTGCCTCGCTTTCTCTCATAACAGCCGCCCTGGGAATCCACTTGCTTGGTATCGTCGTTTTACCTAGCCTCACCTCCAGCCCGGTCTTGTGCTCGACACACGGTTCTTGTTACAGCGACGCATCGCTGCCGTCAACCACTCTGGCCTTCAATCTCCTGCCCAGTGGTGGGATGAAACCTTGCGTGGCACCGACTATGCTACCTTAAGAGTTTATTATACACATTAAACTAAACAACTGCGGACCTCTCGATCGTTGCTGGCTTTCTCAAATCATCTATTAATGCCCCTTCCCATTACTCATTCTCTATCGCCTTTGCAACTCCACAACTGAACAATCTTTCGATCCGTTCAAGGCCCAAAATCTACCTGGCATCGCGCATACCGCTCTTTTGACACTTGTCTCCCGCTAAAACTTTGTTCACTTTGCGACCCCCTGCAACACAAGTACACAGCCTACAACACCCTCTTGAACGATCTAGCATTCTTCTCTGGAACTGTCAGATCAGACAATCTAGAGACATCTTGCATCCTTGATTCCCTTTTACTTTGTCAATAAACCCCCACAGTCGCAACCGTGGCTCAAATAACTACTCAAACGGCGGTCTGCATCCCGCAACGTGAGCAGCATACTCTCTTTTCCTCTACCAACCGCAACAGTCCCTTCGCCAGAGACGCTAGAATCACACAAGACCGCCGGAACGGCGAGCGACCTCGACCGACGCTCAAGGTGGAGATATCATCACTAATAAAGGGTGTTGGCTCCTCCAATGAGTCCCGCCTGCTACCTCATCATCAACACCAGTCATCTTCGGTTGTTTCGCAGCCGCAGCCGCCGCTGGCGTCAAGCCTTGGCTCGCAGCCGTCACATGTTCTCCTCTCAGGCTCAAGCAGAACGTCAGAAATTTCAGACAATATGCAACCCCAATTGTCTGCTAAGCCGGCCAAGAAGCAGAGCAAATGGTCTCCCGAAGAAGACGCGAGGATCATCCGCTTACGAGGCGAGGGTATGAAGTGGGATGAGATTTCAAACCATCTACCTGGACGGAGTTCTATTAGCTGCCGCCTTCATTACCAAAACTACCTCGAGAAGAAGAGTGTATGGGATGAGGACAAGAAGAACAAGCTCGCTCTTGTATATGAACGGTACGAATCAAGACTACTTCAACTTACAAACAATGGCACTGACTTTACCTTTACAGAATGAAGGCACAGATGTGGAGCAAGGTAGCAGAGGAACTTGGCGTTCCCTGGAGAGCGGCAGAAGCTATGCATTGGCAGATGGGCGAAATGGAAATGACCAGACGAGCCGGCTCAAGCCCGTTTGTGCTGGCGCCTCAAAAGACTGATCCAGCACAACGCAACGCAACTGTCCGCCGCCCAGGATCTCAGCCACTTGTACAAGAATCTAGCAGCCGCGAATACCTTCCATACGGAACACGCCCGCCATACACAGGCTACAGCAATAGCAGCGACACGCAAATCGCCATGCCTGTACCGTATACGGTCTCACAGCCAACCAGAGAACCATCTGCCTATTCCTCCAACAACACACCGATTATGCGGCCATCATCCACCGCTCCTGCTCCTCCCCCTGCCCCTTCTGCACCAGCTCCGCCTATTGAAAGCTGCTCGCCCCCAACTTTGCCTCCACTCCATGTCGACGTCCATTACAAGGCAGCCCCCAGCTTGGCGCCGATTCACGGCCAGCCATCGCCACGCCCTCGAGGATCCCTACCTGGAATTGCCGAATTGACTACTGGATTGGATCTTTATGAGAGCCAGCCGCGAGATTCCACGCGGACCTCTCTAGGATCTGAGCCGCGGTGGGATGGCGGCCTAGCAAGCACTGCATCTGGAGAACGCGACTTTCACAGTCTGAAGCGCAGAGCAAGTCAGCCTCTTAGTCATGAGGACATGAGCTTCCGCAAACAACGACGCTGAGCATATCGCTTCGCTCTGAACATATAAAAAAGAGAAATTAATCATTAGCATCGCATAAGGACGATACGGCGTTCGGGAGAGAGACAGCAGACCATCACTTTCATACATTTCGCACATACATGGTGTTCATTTTTAACGGCCGAGATTCGAGAGTCATTGTCATTGTCATTATTGTTTATTTGTTTTTCATTCTCTACGAGCATTGCTTGTATATCATTGCTTGTTCAGTACAAATATTGAAGGCGCACGAAACCAAGAAGCGCTCGCAGGCGACAGATTGCCTGTTTTGGATTCGGACGAAGTTTTGTTTTGGTGCTTATAATCGGCGACTCATGCCTTTGGTCATTTAATTAGGCCGACAGAATTCCTAGAGCAGCTCACAGGCTTTTGGAAAGACATGGCCTCCTCTTGTTTGGTAATCAACGGCCGGCTCCCTTTCAGCATTTTCATTTTTTCCTTCACATTCAGATAGAGCATCGCTAGCATCGACATAGATTAGGATACCCTCGACAGGACTGTCGATTAATGTCATTATAATAATTAGTAGCATTCTATGCCCTTTAATTTTGCTTTTTGTGTCTAAACAGTCTCATGTCTTCCTCGTGCATATTACCCACCAGTTATCTCGTTCATAACCACTCTCCAGGACGACGCCACCAGCCGCGGCGACATCATCCTCAAGCTCGCCCTCCTTATACAAGTGATAATAGCGCTGAAAGGTCTCATCAGGCTTTCCCTTTGATCGCATGACCCACGGCACAAGCGTATCTTGGGCGGAGGCCTCGTCCCAACCTCGGCGACTGCTAGCCTGTTCCAGAGCCCAGACAAAAATCATGGCCTTTGCCTGGTCATCTCCACTCTGTGGTCGTAGGCAAGCCAGGATCTTTTCTATACTTTCTCTTCTCCGGTCCGGAGTCGAGAGATGGTGAATGACAGCAATGCTAATGGCAAAGTCGAAGCGGCCTAGAGGATATGGCAACGCCATGCCGTCTGCAACGGCCACCTCGCCGCCCTTTTCAGCCCGGGCCAGCGATACAAGGGCATCGCTGCGGTCGGAGCCAAAAATATGCAAGCTAGGATTCACAGGCAAGTACTTTCCGTTGCCACAGCCGACGTCGATGCCCACAGCGCCAGGCTTTTGGCCCTGCAGGAAGCTTGCTACTAGCGGCCACGGCTTGTGGCGAGTCGAAGAGAAGTGTGGTGCGATTTGGTTGTATACGGCATGTACGTGCGTTGACTCGTATGCATCAGCAGCAGCAGAAGGGGTGTCCTTGGTTGGCATGGCCTCATGCGCAGCCTGCTCTGGTGTATCTTGAGCCTGGCTCATGGTGAACTGTGAACTGTAGCACTTGGCTTGTGGAGCTGGGTGTGCAGAGAGGGCCTTGTTCCAATGTTAATGGACCTGACTCTGCGATATAGACCTGCTGTGCAGACTAATACGACGCCTCAAGAGGATTGGCTTGCTTTGCTAAACGTGCAGTAGCGGGGTATCTGACGGCGGAGCCTTCCTGGATGGGCTAGATGCAATGCAGAGAGGCGTTGAAGAATCCTGGTGCAAGGTCTTCAAACCGGTAATACAGGGAAAAGCTTGACTAGTGTGAGATATCACCGTTTTGATATAGCAGTGCGGGGGGGAGGTGGCCTTAGAAAGCGGCGTTGTTCAGTGTAGCGCTGCTTGGTAGAGAGGATTTGATCGGATGAATGAACGGATTGGGTGATAGGAGAGACTTTGCAGTGCTGAGGTTTTCGGTAAAATGCAGTTTCAAAAGGCGAGCTTTGGTAGGCGATTGGCTTGTGCGTGTGAAGTTTGCTTGATAGCAAGGATATTTTTTTAGGCTGGTGGGGTCGGGACGCTGCTAGCGGGCGACATCACCGCACTGTTGCGGCGGCGTTAGGGCGAGAGCCGCTCTATGCATATGCGAGGTGCAACAAAAGAATACACGGGAAAATAAAGGAACATGCGCACAGGTAATTACTTCACTATGGATGGGTGCTGCACCCGATCTCTAGGGATTTGCAGGTTGCATATTGCTGAACGCGTCTGTGCTCACCCACGGACGGACGACCTGTAGTTTATGCGGAACCAGACACTGGGTATTTTGTAAACGCAGTTCGTGTCATGCTTTGTTTAACCGCTGACAATGTTCTATTTCAAATAATTTGCTTGCCCTGTTTCGATCTGCCAATGCGTCTTGCATGAACGGCTCATCTGCGAGTTTGCAGGTCAAACAGGCTTATCCCCGATGCACGCGAAGCATTGAACACAGGGTGTGTGTCCACATGCAAGAAATCTATTTTTACCGAATAAGCTGTCCCGCATGTTCTTTTATTTTCTCGAACGGCCGAGCGCATCTTACAGGTGCCGGAAATGTCCGATTGGCGGTGGTTCGGACGGAGAATTATACGGTTCATGCGCGGTACTTGAGGCCCGGCATCGCCGCGGTCTAGGGGTGTTTCACGTCCCATTGCGCCACAGGGGTGTGTGTAGGAGTGTACTGAGTATTTCTCGAATTAGGGGGGGTTTGTATGAATTAACTAGTAGTAGAGTAGCTGCGCCATCTTCTTATTTTTGTAACGTCTGATGCGGAAATCATTGGTTGCCAGTGTTAAGGGGGCTCTTGGCATCGTAGACATCGGTGGTGATGAGTTCGGGGTACTGGACGCCGCCATCGGTGAGCGTCTTGTCCATGACTTCCATGATGGCAATGCTCTCGCTCCAGGGCATGGTGTCGCTCTGCTTCTTACCGTCGCGGAGACAGCGAGCGCACTCATCGGCCTCCCAGAACATACCGTGGCCCCAGTCACGCTTGGTGTCCTTGGGGATGGGGTACTCGACAGTCTGTACCTTGTTGTCTCCATCCTTGAGGATAAGCTTATACTGGAGGGGTCGGTACGCGGGGCCGGCCAGCTGGATCTCACCCTTGCTGCCCTGGATGCGGATGGCAGGGCCAGCGGAGCCAACGCCGTCGGGGTCGGTGCCGACCTGGATAGATGTAGTGGCGATACCCATGCTCTTGTGTTGCGGGAAGTTGACAATCATGGCGGTGGTTTCGTCCGCACCGGTTCTGTACTTGTTGATGGACGAGACCACTTGCGGGGCTTCCTTTTCGGCTTCGGGCTGAACGTGGTAGAGTGTTTGGAACAGCCATGTGAGGGAGTAGATGCCAAGGTCGAGCAGCGCACCGCCGGCAAGATCGAGGTTAACCATGCGGTGGGTGTCGGGGAAGCTCACGATGCCGTTTTCGTCTCCTTCGCCAAATGACAAGTCGGCTTGGAGGATGTTAGAATTCAGGGCTTGTCTGGGGATGACAATACGTACCAATGGTTCTGTGAACGTGGCCAATGACGCCGTCTTTGATCATCTGGCGGATCTTAATGCTGATGGGGAAATAACGAACCCAAACGGCCTCCATCAGGAACAGGTTCTTCTCCTGCGCCTTTGCGATAAGCTTCTTGGTCTGGGAAGCAGTAACAGTGAAGGCCTTTTCACAAAGAACATTCTTGCCAGCCTCGAGAGCAAGCATGGTGTTTTGGAAGTGGTGGCCGTGAGGGGTTGCAACGTAGATGATGTCAACGTTGGGGTCTGCAACAAGCTCGGTGTATGAGCCGTAGGTTTTGGCGGACGAGGGGCCGTCAATCTTCTTGATGAATTCGGCGGCGCGTTCGGCAGAGGTCGAGGAAGAGACGGCGACGATTTCGTGACGAATGTCGTGGACGTCACGGCTTGCAGGGTCGGTCAGAAGATCTTTGCAGAAAGCTATACAGAGCTCGTTAGCGTGTACTGTTATAGTGAAGCCAAGAGCAGTGATACGTACTCTGAGCGATGCCACCGGTGGCCATGATGCCCCATTTGATTGTAAAGGGAGTAGAAGAAGCCATAATAACGATTTTGCTGCTCTAAGGATGGATTGACTGTACGGGCCGTGTGTGTTGCGTCATGGAGGGGATGGCACCCAGCTTTTTATAACAGTCTCCAACTCTACCCCGCCACAGCCCGTCAAGGTGGGGGAGAGCAATTGGACTGGTCGCATGGTCGCTTAATGGATTGTTTTCAGTGGCGCGGCTCCGCGTTCTCCATTAAACCCGCTCTGTAGTGATTGCCGGATTCAACGTTACGTCTAGCTGAGCCATGCGGATGTTGCTGGTTGGTCTCCATGAGAAGCAATACGCCGGCAGGATGTGCCGCATCGTTGGACCGGCGTGCCCTTTTAGGAAGCTCGGGCTCATTTCTGGTGACTGTGTGATAGCTGAAGATGGATTGCTAATTTTTATCTCGGTTATTGAGATTCTAGTCATGATCTACTAGTTGCTTAAGTGCCGTTGCAGCTGGCAAATCAACAGCGCTGCCAGGCGTCTGGTTGCCCGCTGAAATGGTACGACTGCCCCGCCAACCATCGCCCGTCTCATCCCCCTTCATCACCTACCCACCGGAAACCATCCGAAACCTGCTCGCCAAGAACAAAATGGCTGGTATCGGATCGCAGGCATCGCGATTGACCAAGGACTTTCTCCTGGGCAGCAATGGCACTACGCGGATGCCCAAGCTAGTCTATGGCACGGCTTGGAAGAAGGAGAGAACTGCCGACCTCGTCTATACAGCCCTCAAGGCCGGTTTCCGAGGCATCGATACGGCAGCACAGCCGAAACACTATGACGAAGCTGGTGTAGGAAAAGGATTCCGCAAAGCGGTCTCTGAAGGACTTGTCAAGCGCGGAGATGTCTTTGTAGGCTCCCTTGCTCAGGTACTCTCTGAGCGTGTGCTAACCCGCCAATAGATTCAAACGAAATTCACGCCTCCCGGTGGGCAAAATGAGTTCAAGCCCTACAGTATGGATGCTCCCTTAGACGAAAGAGTCCGCCAATCGCTGCAGTCGTCGCTGAAAAACTTCACCGTCGAGGGAGAGGAGCCGTACCTTGATAGCGTCGTCATTCACAGCCCGCTGGATACAATTGACGAAAGCATGATTGTGTGGAAAACGTTAGAGAGCTATCACCCGCATATCATTCGCAATATCGGTATATCTAATGTCGACATTGATACGCTAGAGGAAATTGACGAGCTTGCCACGGTTAAGCCAGCTGTGGTGCAAAACAACTTCCATCCCCGCACCGGCTTCGCCTATGAGATTCGTGACTTTTGTCGCCGGAATAACGCTATATACCAATCATTTTGGACGTACAGTGGCAACCATAAATTAGCGGATATGAAGCCAACGCAGATTGTGGCGCAAGGTGCAGGCGTCGATCGCGTCGTCGCTTATTATTGCCTCGTCCTCGGCTTAGAGAATGTAACCATTTTGGACGGAACGACAAACGAAGATCACATGAAGACCGATCTTGAAGGAATTGAAAAAGTTGGTCTATGGGCAGAGGGTGAAGGAGCCGCCGATTGGGCGAAGGCTCTCGAAGCTTTTAGGAAATTGATCCGTGACACATAAAATTGCATTCAGTCATGATTCTATAAACGCCCATCTACTTTTGATTGTATATACATTTGCGGTTGCTTCGGCACTAAATATCCCTGGCAAAAGTGTTGGCCACAATGAATGGGAAGCAGGCTGTCGCCTCCATATAGACCTGGCATCAGTGAGCATTGGTTGACAAGTCAGCATTTTGAGTCACCATATAAACATACCTTGATATTATCTGCCCCAATCTTGATCTTGCCCCAGGATACAGCCTCATCTGGACGAGCGCCTGCATCGCTACCGTCAAATTCTTGGCCAGTGTTGATATAGACTGCCGACTCGGCGCCATTGCGCATAAGGCAGGCGTTGGCAATGTGATGTTTGACGATGCCGCCGCCCAGAATGATCATACCGGCGCGCTTGGCTCTAACGGAAAGGGTATTAATGCGGCGAATGTCCTCAACAATGTCCACCTTAAGTTGCTGCGGGGATGACTTGAAGGTATGGAAGTAGAGCATATCGCCCAGGCTGCCGTCGGTCAAGGCTGGGCAGAAGACGGGGATGTTGTTCTTGTATGCCCAATAGTAGACTGAGCGTTCGTCGTTGATTTCTTTGCCTAAACGGTGAATAATCTTGGAAGGAGTCCAGTTGATTTCCTCGTCTGTGCCCTTGCTGGCTTCCTGTTCTTCCAACATCTTGTCCAGAATGGGAACAACCCAGTCCTCGAAAGCGCAGTAGTTGTCGTTGGGCACAACCAAGTTGCCGATACGGTTAAGACCCTTTTTGCGCAGATCAGCGCCAACTGCAGAAAAGGAGCTCAAGTATGTCTCTCCAAGACACTTGATGAAGTCTTCTTCAATGCCACCAGCCGTGGTGACAATGGCGGATACGTGGTTGTGCTCGACAAGCCAACGCAGGACGCCACGGAGACCGGAAGAGATGAGATTAGAGGTATATCCAAGAAATATGGTTGTCTTTTCACCTGATTCAGGGTCACGCCAGGCACGCTATAACATATCTTAGCCTATTGCCGCAAATGAAACACTACAAGATTCTCACCATGTCATTAATAATTCGGATGGCCTCGCCCATGGCAGATGCCTGGAAACCCATGTGTCTCATACCGAGAAAGAGGTCCTCAGCAGTAATGGGGCCTTTGAGCTTGTTGAAGTCGAGCTCTTCTACTTTCTGCGCATCAGCAGGCATCGCCTCCGACTTCATGAGAACGGCATCGGTAGCGCCAGTTGGAGGGGCAGCGGCTTGACCCCGGTTAGCGTCGGCCATGGTGTAGTCTGGCAGCTTTGCCTAGCAATAATATGGAGATCTAAAATGTAGGTGAATATTCCAAGTGATGAATTCGGCAGAAGTCGTTCTTATAAATACGTGTTTGGTATAAATGTTGGGCAGCTGTTGAAAAAGAAGCGAAAAAAAAGTGGTGATATCAACTTTGTACAGCGCTGAATAATTTTCTTTGGCAGCGGGCAACTGGCGGCTGTCCCACTGCAGGTTGTCTTGCAGCTACAGTGCAGTTACAGTGCTGTTCCTGGCGCAAACCAGCCTACCAGCAGCCAATGTCCGAGTTGGGCTTAGCGCCACGCGACGCCTGCCTGCTGGGCCGCCAGCGTATTTTGCTGCAAAGTGTGGGGACTTTTTGTCTCCCCCCGTGCCGATTGCATCGTGAACCCTACCTTTTGCTTCTGCAACCTCCTCCTGGCCCCCAGCAAACCGCCTGTAACTACGACTTTACGCATCTGCGCTGCACTATAAAATAGGCGTTGTGGATATACAGGGCTTAGGAGTGTACAGTATTGTTTTTTAATCGCCAAAAACGCCGCAAACAACCTCCGACGAGAACTGCCGAACCCCCGTTTCCGACCACAACACTCCTTTGCTTCACCAAAACACCCTCGGCTTCCTAGGCTACCGTCTGCGGTTCAAATATACAGAGAAACGCTTCAACGGCACCGTTTTCTGGTCATCATAGATGGGGAATTAATCGCGATTTTCTCTTAATTATACCCTGCGGGTATCCGCCAACATGTACGTCCCATCCCCCCAGATCTTGTCTCGGTACCAGGCTCTCTTTAAAGGCGCTGCTCGATTGCCCTCATCTCTTCCCTCGGCAGTACTAACATTTCAATCCACAATAGGACATCCAGATATCATTTTGACTCAAACCGGCGGTCACGGTCCCCGCGCGACAGGTCCCCAGACCGCTTCAACCGTAATGGCCCCTACGATCCAGACCGCCGTCGATCCTCCGCAGAATCACGCTCCAACTCCTCTGGCTTCCCGCCTAGAGATGGATTCGGCGATCCTATGAGGCGGGATCCTCCTCGCGGCCCCAAGGCCCTCGGCGACAGCCCTGGTGGCCCCCGTGGCGGAGGGTTTGCGGGCGACTTTCGAGGTGGTCGCGGTGGTGGTCGGGGTCGCGGCCGCGGCTGGGCAAGAGATGATAGCCGTGAACGAGGGCGCGATAGAGATATGGATTATCGTGACCGCTATCGCGACGAGCGAAGTCGAGAGCGAGATAGAGACCGCGACAGAGACTGGCGCGACCCGCGCGACTTTCGATCACGGCGATCACCCATCCCCAGAGCACGCTCACCACCTAGAGATTTCCGAGACCGAGATCGCGATCGCGACTTACCGCCACCACTGGACGTAGACCGTCCACGACGCAACTCACGCGACGGTGGCCCCCCATCAGCCGGCTCCTCTGCCTCTGATCCTGCCTTTGGTCTGCCGCCATTCAGTCGAGGTGGCGGCTACATCCGCGGCCGCGGCCGTGGTGGGCGTGGCGACTGGCCTTCTGATCGCGGACGTGGACGAACACCATATGATGATCGTAATGACCGTTATCCACGCAGCCGCTCGCAGGAAGGACGCTGGCGAGATCGCGATGACCGTGATCGCAACGACAGATACCCTGACAACGATATGCACCGCGACATGAGAGACGATCGAGACCGTTCTGACCGCGACTTATTCCGTGGTAGACAAGAATCCAGAGCCCCGAATGTAGCCGACACCATCACACAATCTAGAGAAGTCTCCCCTCCTCCAATCGCGCCATCAGCACCAGCCTTTGGGTCTGTTCCAAACCGTGCCTCCATCTCAGATGATCGCAACCATCAAAATAGCAGCAAACCACACGGCGATCGCCCTACTTCATCTAGCAATACCGCCACCAAGGACTCGCCAACGCTTTCTGACAGCCGACTTCCCGCTCGCCAATCTAGCAAGCAATGGAGCCGTGAGGCTGGCGGATCAAGTAACAACCGCCAACAAGACGAAGCGGTCGACCGCCGAGCTCGTTCACCGTATAGCGCGGAACCTGGAGAGATCACCGTCAAATCAGAGGCAGAGGTTGACGAACCATCGCGAGAGGCGCCCAAAGAGGAACCAGCTCCCGAAAACGCCGACTCAAAACCTGCCGAAGGGGTTAAAAAGGCTGCAGAGGTGAAACCGATTGTCGATGCTGCCGATCAGCCGAACAAGCCTATGGAAGAGCCAAAAACCGAGAAGCCCAAACCCCGTGTATTGCCCGCCGTACGCGCTGTTCGCTTTTCACTACCCTCCAAGACAGCGCCAGCAGAAAATCCATCGGATTCCGATGACGATGACGATATGGCCGACTATTTCGCTATGCAAATCGATAAGACACAGGCAGAGCTGAACAAGCTCCAAGCCACTGATGTCCCACTAGGCGTTCTCTCGCGGTATGCTGCACTGTCCCATGGCTCCATGGTACAGCTCATGTACGAGAAAGAAGGCCTAACAGATATGCTTGGTGAGCTCCCTAAGGGGGTTGAGCTTCCTGGTGAGACACCCATTGCCAAGTCAGCTCCTCCTCAGGCTGTCGAAGAAGAGCCTGTTCAACAACCAGAGGTGGCCAGCCCTGCTAAAGTTGAGGAGGTGCCTACACTACAAGTTTCGGCGCCACCACTTCGCGCTGTTGATGCCGATCCCAAGCATGACGCTATGGAGCTCGATAGAGAGCAAACACAGGAGCCCTCTCGTCCCCAAAGCTCTTCAAAAGGCAGTGTCAAGGCTAGTGAGGTCGGTTCTGAGGAGCCCATGAAGGATGCTGATCCCGTTGTTGAAGAGGCTGCCCAAATTGAACTTGACAGTGCAGATTTAGTATCGAAGCAGCCAAGCACGCCTTCACAAGTTGAGGACGAAGATGAGACGGAGTCTGAAGACGACGCTTACGTGGATGTTGACGCCGTACGTGAGTTTATGAAGACCCCAGAGGTGACAGATATGCCAGATTTCAACATGACAACGTGGGATAAGGACACTACGTTATTAGAGTCGTTTAATTCCGATGCTGCGATCGACGACTTTGTTCTTGAGCATCTCAACCAGATCAGCCTAGAGGTTTCCGAAGCAGAAACTGAGGCACGAAAGTTGTATGCTGAGAATTATCTCAACTACCTCGACTTTACAGCATCCAATGACCCGGTGGCCCTCAAGAATCGGGATAAGTTGTCAGTTTCTGTGCCACCAGTGGAGATTGCTGCCCCAACAACACCAGAACCAAAGCCTGAAAGTGGTCGTTCAGCCCGACGATTTGCGACTGAGCGTGACCTGGAGCGCGTTTTGGAGGCTTCTATGCGCGAAGACGAGGAAAGAAAGGAACGCGAACTCAGAGTACAGAAGGAGAAGTATCGAAGCGATAAGGAAGCCGTCATTCCCGACATGTATTGGGACAAGGAGCAGCGTGCAGAAGCCCAATTCGATGACCGCACCGGCTACGTCCCACAAGATCGCCTTGTTGCTGCCTGGCAAGTCCTTGCTCCATTCGATAACTTTACAACTGAGGAGAACGAATTGTTTGAAAGGCGCTATCTCGAGCACCCCAAGCAGTGGGGTAAGATTGCTGAAGTTATTCCCCATCGTTCCTTCGGTACCTGCATTCAGTACTACTACTTGATGAAGAAGGAGTTGAACCTCAAAGATAAATTGCGAAAGCAGCCTAAGAGACGCAAGAAGGGTAGAGGTAAGCAGCGATCAAGCGCTCTCGTTTCGGAGCTTGGTAATGGAGATGGAGAGACCGAGGAGAA
The DNA here is from genome assembly GCA_000825705.1 of [Torrubiella] hemipterigena. Classification (NCBI taxonomy): domain Eukaryota; kingdom Fungi; phylum Ascomycota; class Sordariomycetes; order Hypocreales; family Clavicipitaceae; species [Torrubiella] hemipterigena. The sequence goes on from CDHN01000002.1 coordinate 1,603,579, forward strand.
CCAAGAAACAGGCGAGAACGGCGAGAGACGTCGCCCGCGCCGTGCTGCTGCTCCTACATGGGGCTTTGAACAGCCTGCTGCTACCGACGCAGATACTTCGACGCCGGCATCTACGCCCGGGCGAAGAGCCAGAGGCGATGCTGCCGAGAAGCCTGACGGACGTCGGGGTCGAAGAAAGGCCAAGGAGAAGGAGGCCAAGCCGCTTAAGCCAAACCAGGCCTCATCAACAGCAACGACCCCTGGAGGAGGAAAAGGTCGCCCTGTTTCACGAAGCCAACCCCCAGATGCACCACCCAACCCTGTGGAAACTCGACCAATGCCAACGCACTACGATCAAGGCATGCCTTCGTCTATTCAGGCACCATTCTCGGTTCATTCGCATTCATCTACTGGTATGGATCGACAGAAGGTCTTGGCCCCTAGTATACCGGAAGGCCTGGCACCACCTGCATTGCGCCCCGAGCCGCCATCGCAACAGCCACAGCCTGTTGGAGGTGCCGCGGGATTCAACTCCAAAGCGCCAGTCCAAGCTTCTAGCTACTGGAGTGTATCTGAATCTAACGACTTCCCACATCTCCTAAAGGCGTTTGGCTCCGACTGGACTGCCATTGCTGCGCATATGGGCTCTAAGACAGCCGTTATGGTTAAGAATTACTTTATGCGACAAAAGGATTCAGGGAAAGCCGAATGGGGCCTATTTGTGCAAGAATCTGACGAAAAGCGCCGACGAGGAGAAAAGTGTCCCGACCCGCCACAACCTGCAAGCGCTACAACCCGCGTCCGTCGATACGATGTCGCGTTGCCTGGCACCTCTCGACCACTTGCTGCAGCGCCGTCTATGGATGAGACTTCGCCTATGAAGATGGATCCTCTACAATCTGGGCGTAGCCAGCCGTTTTCCAACTATGGCGGTGTTCCCATTGCCAAAGCTCCAGGTCAACCTCCCCTGGCCATGGCTAGCCAGCAAGCAGGATCGCCAACCCTCCGCCCCGGCCGTCCACCAATGCAGCCGTATCCTTACTCGGAACGCGATGCCAAGCACTCTTCAATGCCACCACAGCCTGGATCAGGTGTTCCCGAGCTTCGCGAGCAACGACCGCTTAGCACTCATCCAGACATGATGCGTGATAGGCAAGCTGCGGAAATGCAGCTCCGTGATGACCGCCATGGTATGCGTATCAAGGATGAGCAGCATAGATATGACCCCTATAGCCATCACCGCCAAGATCCCATGAGACAATATCCTCCGGCGCCTCCTGGACGAGGCGGCCTGCTTGGAGACCCTCGACCTGCACAGTCTCCTCCGCTAGGTCCACCGTCCAGACCTGTCGCGGGCCATCAACAACGACCAGCTTCTGGAGAACTTTATCCACCACCCCAAAGCAGTACCCCGGTCCCTATGGGTGGACCATCGCGAGCTCCTGAACCTCGCAAGACGTCAAGCATCATGTCGCTGCTCAACGACGATCCGCCACCCGCGCCTAAACGCGTTAACGAGGTCAGCGGACCAGGACCCTCGTCAACGCCTCCTCCCCCTCCCATGGCTCGACCGCCACCTGCTCCCGCTGCTCAGATGCGACGTGAGCCTGAAAGCCACTACTCACCTTATGGAAGAACTCCACCTGGAGGGCCATCCGGCATGCCGTCACTTAAGCCTACTTATGGAGGCTCACCAGGGCAGCCGCCACACATGGGTGTTGCTTCGCGTGGCGAGCCACCCGCCAGTGAGAGAGACTACTACAGGCAGAGCACATACCAGGGCAGCGCGACGAACTCGCCTCAAACCTCGCATCGCTATCCTGCGCCTGGACAGTCTCCTTATCAGCCACCGGCTGCGTATCCGTACGTAAGTGGCTCACAACCGCCACCTGCTGGGTCTCCCCAACTACAATATGCCCGCGGCCGTGAGCCTCCGCCACCCAGAGATGGCGGCTGGTCCTCATCAGGGCATCATACCCCCGTTCCCAAGTCATCGCCGGTGCCACCACCTCCGCAGTCGTGGTCACCAGCGCCGCCTAGCCACATGGGAGGAAGAGACGACAGGGGTTACAGCCGTTATCCTCCACCAACGGCCTCTAGACCGCCCGAGCCTGTGCCGCCTCCCTCGTCCGCCTATGGCCGCTACTCCTCGACGCCTGGACGACCAGATCCTCGCGAGCTTCCAGGCAGAAGCTACACTCCTGTTGGCTATGATTCGCGTGGTCCCCCTCCCCCTCCTCCAGGACATGGCTATGGCGATCCCCGAGGTGATCCTCGCGGCGACCCAAGAGGTGACCCGAGAGGTGACCCGAGAGGCGATCCCAGAGTCGATCCACGGGATCATATGAACCGTGGACTTCGCCCGCAAAATTACGAGAGACCCCCTGATAGATATGGTAGATAGCGCAGTGCGCTACAGCTCAATTGTTTGGGAAACTTAGCACTCTGATGTACGAGAAGGAAGATGCTTTTTATACATGTTTCATTTTTAGTAAGGTGTTGGATTATATTATTGGCGTCTTTGGTACTCCAGTATGCCTCGTGTATAAATACAGTATTATTTGAACAATTCTTTTATTATTTTCATAAGATTAAACCTCGTGTATTGCAAGTGCTATGTATCTTGTAGGCTGTCACCAAATACCACCGACCCCGCGCCCCGCCAAAACGCGCCTCTGTCGTCAGCCTTGACAAGGGCACGCGATACGTCTCCAACGACCTATCTTCAACGACATCAGACAACATAAATCAATCACAAAGCAAAAATGTCAACACACCAGAGATTCGGCGGCAGCGCCGATACAAATCGCAATCAGTCGTACTTTGAAGAGCAGCGAGCCGCGCTCCTTGGCGACATTGGCGTCGTGCGTCTACTTCCACGCGTTCACCCGTTATATACACTAATATTCAAGTATACAGAGCTTCGAGCAGGTTCTCGCGAATATAAACAAGTTGAATAGGTCCCTAGAGGCTGTCATCACTGTACGTTACCTTATCATACTAGACTAATGGGCACCATTGTCACAATGAACATAGCTAACGCGCGCTGGGGCGGCTTTGTGCAGGTTGGAAATGAATTCGCATCAGTAGAAACATTATGGTCACAATTTGAGAATGTCATGGCCAAGGATCCAAAAGCGAGCAATGATCAAAAGGAGGGCGATGCAGACGGCCAAGGCGAGACGAATGTCAAGCGCGAGGAATGAAATTAACGAACGATACCCCATCTCCACGACATATTGCAGGATGAACCCGGCAACTTGTGTATAATGAATTGATAATGTTACAAAGTTAATACACAACACTTTACTTCAGGGGCCTTAGAAGAGTGATTTTAACAATGTAAATTTTGTGCTGTCATATCCATAAAAAGAAACCCAAAAGACAATGGGAACATACCATGCTCTACTACAAAAGAAAACAAATGAAAATAATGAAAATAACGGAGAAAAGAAGAGCAGATAGAAGCATGAGCATAAGCGAGGCACTTGCAGCCCAGCTCTAGCTCCCATCTACCCATTCCATATGTACCATCCAGTCCAAGATCACTCCCAAAAGAATCCCATACCCAGCCCATCGGCCCCAATGCCGCGCAGTCGTTACCTTCCAACGAATGGAAGAATGAAGAAGAAGAAGATCGTGAGTCAGAAGCCCCCAAGGCTATACGTCGCCTGTTTGGTCGTTGCATTACAAAAGATTTACGCGCGCCGCCAGGGACGCCCGCCGGTTCCAAAAGGAAAAGGGCGAAAAGAACGAGCCAACGCCTCCTCGCCATGCCATTAAAACAGTGAGAAAGGAAATTTCATTGTCGTCGCAGCCTCACAGGATCTGGCATCTTCTCTTCTTCTTCTTGGGGACAACACCGACTCCAGGTATCGAGTGCTTGTTGTCCTGGGCGTGTCCGGAGCCGCTAGCGACTTGGATGTGTCTGCGGTCGTTTGCGACAACGGTCAGGATAGCGCGTTCAAAGATTTCGTCAACACCACGCATTTCCTTGCTGCTGCACTCCATGTACTGGGCGCTCATCTTTTGGGCAACGGCCATGCCTTGCTCGGTAGTAACGGGAGTAAGGCCCTGCGTCTTGAGCATGTCAATGCATGTTCTCTTGTAGCGCAGATCGCTCTTGAGACCAACGAGGATCAGCGGGGTGTATGGGCAAAAGTGAAGAACCTCGGGATACCACTGCATTCTGTGTTAGCTAGTTATTCCGACTACTGTATGTCCTGACTCGCAGGGTGAGACGTACCTTGTCGAGCACATTGTCGAGAGAGTTAGGGCAATCAATGGCGAAGCAGACAAAGATGAGGTCGGTCTCTGGGTAAGAGAGCGGGCGGAGACGGTCATACTCCTCCTGGCCGGCAGTATCCCAGAGAGCGAGCTCCACGGTCTTACCAGTGGGAGGGTGCGTGGGATAAGTGATGTAGTTTTCGAAGACAGTCGGGACGTATTTCTACAACAAAAAGAGACTCTGGTTAGCCACTATTCCTGCGCTAATTGCTTACGCCTTTGCGTTGCTTTGCTTTTTGTTGACTTACCTCGGGGAAGTAGCCCTGGCTGTAGCTGATGAGCAGACAAGTCTTTCCGCAGCCACCGTCGCCAACCACCACAATCTTCTTGGAGTAAGTCGGGGCATCTGTGATGTGTGTCGCTGCTGACTCGCGACCAGAAGACGAGCTCATGGTGGTGCTGACGGTGCCGTCGCTAGATCGTGTGCGCTGGTTGCGGCGCGGTTGATCGTAGCTCGCCGGCGAGTAGTAGGAGCTGCGATAGTTTTGAGTCGACATTGTCGGGGTTTTTGTTTACGCCCACACGACGTGTTCTTTGCCTGGGGCAAGGGGATTGCAAGGCTGTTGACGAGCCGGATGCTACAGCGGCGTCGCAGCAGAAGCAACTGTGGTGTTTGGGGACCTGGGGGAAGATGGTCTGGCGCCTGTTTCGAAAACGATGCTCCAAAAAAAGTAATACTCGGAAAAAACGATGAGCAGTGGAATAGAATACGGGATAAGATTTGCAGAGAGACAATCGGCGTGTGTGTGGCCTGGAATGAAGTTGACTGGAATGCTGTGTCAAGGGGAAAGAACGGTTTTTGAGAAGAGGACGAAGGGACGGGGGGAGGGGGTCAGTAAAACAAAGGACCGGTTTCAAAGAAGAAAAGGCTTAACTTGCTTCCCTTGGGGCGGCTTCTGCTTGCGCAGCAACCAGACAACGGGCGAGAGGGCGGCGGGTGGTGTCGTTGCATCCCACCATAAACATGTTGACCGGGCAACGCGGCTGCCATGTGCCCCTCTATAGCCGCTGCACGCGTGTGTGTGTGTCAGGGTCCCGTCTTTCGGCGTTTTCTTTTTTTATTTTTTATTTTATTTTATGGGGCGAATGTCGTGCATCCGGCGGGTCAAGAGGAAGTAAGAAGAAGGTTGAAACGAGGCTTTCTCGTATCGGGTGATTCTGTATTGTTGGGCGGCTATACAACAGGTGCATCGACATGTGGTGCCGTAAACACAGCTATACAATCACGATCTAGATAACTTCAGTTGAATCTATACAAATGTAATTGTTAAAAATAAAATATGTGTAAACTATTCTTCCGAAAAATACACCCACTCTTGACTTGGTCTTTCACAATGGTTGTTCGTCAAAGTCCGTCATCGCAGCAGTCACGTCACCCACTCTACAACAGGTGGATCAACGCCGGCCTTAAGTGGCCCGTGCACGCAGCTCCGGACGCTGGCTGCTGGTGAAATTCACGATTCGCGATCTCATCAACCTCATCCCGTCTACTTAACCAAGCCAATCACTTTCAACAAATATCCTACCCCGGTGTAAACACAATGGCAACTCCCAGCAAATACGTCACCCTCGTATCTGGCGATGGCTTCGAGTTTGTCGTCATGAGAGAAGCCGCCATGATCAGCCCCATTATCAAGGGCATGCTGGATCCTACGAGTGCGTCTCATGTCCAGTCTTAAATTCCTTTTCTATAAATCATAGACTACATTTTACCTAACACGTCAATCTTGCTATAGGGCAATTCGCCGAGGCCAAAGACGCCCGCTGTGTGTTTGAAGAGATGAGGTAAGACTTCCCTCTGCTACGTGACTTCATGTCGTTACAGAATTCCCTTCTCCCCTTTCGAAATGACGAATCCTATCACTAGCTACCGCCACCTTTTTCAACTTGGTGGGTGGGACAGAACCCTTCTTTGGCTCCTGGGTCTTCTTCGATCCAAATATGTGGCTCTGTGTGACTCGCACTACACTTGACCTGATCTACCTGTCTCTCTCCTGGACAATTATCAGTACACCATTGGTAAATAACGCATAGCTAACTCGCCCCGTATAGCGCGGTCGTTCTCGACAAAGTGGTAGAATACTTCCACTATTGGTATAAATACCGAAACAGTGAGGATGTCCCGGACATGGACATTCCCGTGGAGTTGTGCCTGGAGCTGCTAGCTGCCGCCGATTTTCTTGGTCTTGATCAGTGCGTGCACGCTGTTCCATTGGTTTCAGCGCTTGCAGATTGCTAACAGAATTCATTTAGGGCCAATATGAAATGATCCCAGTATCATGACGAATTACGAAACATTTACCTCGCGGTGACTACTATCGCTTAGACTGGCTGGCGTTTATGGCGTTCAAAATGGCACTCAATGAAATTTACTTACAACATATTAGCAATACTACTGACTCTATCACACACCTTTATTTCAACAACTGCGAAGTTCAGCCAACCGTGACTGTTATCACCCATCCAGCATTTCGTCCTCTCAACGCTTCCCCGTGAGCAGGGCGACTAAAAGGGATGGAAGATTGATGATTCCATATCTACTAGGCTTTATCCGATTGCACCCTGGATACTTGCTCTTATTCACAGGAGAATACATTTCCAACACTAATGATTGCGTCCTCAAACGTCTGAGAAATCTCCGCGTGAGTATATTTCAAGAGACCACTACTGCCCTCTACGGCACGAGATCAGAGTAAACTAGCTCAAATTAAGCTTTTCTTTAAAATCATTCGTTGTATAAATCTAACTGCGGCTCTGTTTGTAGATGGTCTACTGGGCAGCTTCGTTCTCATTCGCCTTGAGCTGCTCTAGAATCTCGGAAAACATCGTCTCAGCGGCCGCATCTGATCCAGCCTCCTTCCAGAGTTGCAAGTTCTCAGCAGTAACCTCCTTCTTTTCAAGGTAGTGCGGGAGCAAATCACGCGGGGTTCTGAAGGCGGCCTTGGTAGGAACACTCTTGAGTCTGAGCACCTTGCAGATATCCTCAAGATGAGCAGCCGATTTCTTACCGCCACCGCCACCGTAAGAGACAATTCCTGCAGGCTTTCCGGACCATTCATAGAATAGATAGTCCAGAGCGTTCTTCAAACCAGCAGGTACACTGCCATTGTACTCGGGAGTAACAAAAGCGTAAGCATCATACTGACGAACCAAGCCGGACCACTTGCGAGAAAAGTCATTGGCGTAGTGAGGAGTAGGATCCTCCTTGGGCAGGCCACCAGGGTGAGTTGGCTCGTCGTAAAGAGGAAGCTTTTGATCAACAATATCAATCAAATCGAGAGTGACGCCGGCGGTGGCTGCGAGGGGCTTGAGGAGATCAAAGACATGGTTGGCAACGGCGGGGCCAACGCGGTTGGTCCTTGTGCTGCCGATAATGACGGCGATTTTCTTTTGGAGAGCCATGGCTGTTGTATATTTTGTTCTTTCAGTCGAAGTTATTAGATATGAAAAGGTGAAGCAATGTATCCGTAGAGGTGCGGCCTTTTATCTACCACCAAACTGGGTTGTGTCCCGCCAGCGATGTATCGTGTTCGATAGTGGAGGCTATAGTGGGCAGTTTGTGGTCTCATTGTCCATTGGATCCTCGCTATAATTTTTTGGGCAGCCGCGCGCCAACCCCGCCGAAAGCGGCCGCTAAAAATCCTGCCAGCTGGTGGGTGGTTGGTGGCCCCTTGCAGCAGCGCTGGCAGGTGCCAGAAAAAATTACAGCGGACTTTGGCTGGCGCGCAGACGAGCTGGCAAAGCTGATTCAACTCTGCTGGTGCCATAACCCATTGATCGTGTCGCCGTACAAAGTTGCATCTTACGGGCAATAGCAATTATCAAGTTGCTATCCAGCCCATCCAACGGAATGGGCACAGATACTAGATCTGTAAAAGGCGTCCGCATCGCCATTGAGGGCTGCGTAAGTCAGATTGCAGTGCTATTGTTGTCAGCGTGCATCAACTAATCCGTCGCAGGGCCATGGTACACTAGATGCCATCTACGCCTCGATTGAGTCTTCCTATAAGGCTCGCGGCTGGGATGGAGTTGATCTTGTGATTATTGGAGGCGATTTCCAGGTTCGTGGTCCATGCAACCTATTGTTGACATATGATACTGACCGTTTCTTCTAGTCCGTGAGAGATGCCGCAGATCTCTCCATCATGTCTTGTCCAGTCAAGTATCGCCATCTGGGTGACTTTCCTGATTACTATTCTGGTAAAAAGAAGGCCCCTTTTACGACTGTGTTCATTGCCGGCAACCACGAAGCCAGTTCCCATCTATGGGAGCTCTACTACGGAGGCTGGGTTGCTCCCAACATCTACTATCTTGGAGCTGCCAACGTTATTCGCTTCGGACCCCTCAGAATAGCTGCACTCTCCGGAATATGGTCCGGGCATGACTACCGCAAACCTCACCTCGAGAGGCTGCCGTTTACTTACAACGACGTTAAGTCCTTCTATCACGTTCGAGAATACGACGTTCGCAAATTGCTGCAAATACGAACCCAAGTCGATATCGGCCTCAGTCACGATTGGCCACGAGGCATTGAGAGGCATGGCAATTCAAACGCACTCTTTAAAAAGAAGCCCTTCTTCAGGCAGGAATCGTTAGATGGTACACTGGGCAGCGTCGCTGCGGACTACGTCTTGAACCGATTACGCCCCCCATATTGGTTCTCAGCCCACATGCACGTAAAGTTTGCAGCCCTCAAGAAATTTGATAACGATAGCACATCTACAGCGGCGCCGGTTGTGGCGCCGGAACCGCAGGCAGTCGCCGCTGTTGAGGCTAACCCGGATGAGATCGACCTGGATATGGATGATGATGATGACGACGCCAATGGCAACGCCCCCGATCAAGCACCAGCGACAACTGTAGCCAGTACAACAGTACCCGAAGCTACAAACACAGAGAGCGAGGTCTCAGACGCGTTAAAAGCTCAGCTACCTGCGTCTTTCTTTCAGAAGCAGAGGCCAAAGGGTATCCCTGGTCAGCCCGTCCCCGAGACCATCTTCAACAAGGAAGTGCGATTCTTGGCATTAGACAAATGTCTACCTGGAAGAAGCTTTCTACAACTTTGCGACGTACAACCCCATAGCCAACAAGAGGCCAAGTCGGAGACGACCAGCTCAAAAGGACCGCAACATAGTCTTCAGTATGACCCAGAGTGGCTTGCAATTGTTCGCGTCTTTCATACCGGTCTTGTGATTGGCGATCCCTCTGCGAAGGTACCCGAAGATGAGGGCGAGGAACATTACGCGTCCCTAATCGATGCAGAACGGAAATGGGTAGAAGAACACATTGTGCAAAAGAACTTACTTGACGTCCCGAACAATTTCGAAATCACGGCACCCCCATATGTCGAAGGAACGCCTGAGATTGTGACAACAATGCCGGAAGAATATACCAATCCTCAGACTGAGACATTCTGCAATCTCTTGGGTATTAAAAATATATGGGACTCTCTGGTAGAAGAGCGCCAGCAGAGAAGATTAGCTTTGGAAACGACCCCAGAGATGTTTGGAGAGCAGGAAAGAAGTAGATTTGGTGGTGGCAGAGGTGGTGGACGTGGAGGCCGTGGCGGCGGTCGAGGACGCGGAGGACGAGGTGGACGAGGCGGGCCTGGGAGAGGAAGAGGGGGCTTTCATGGTAGATATTGACATTTGACGCATTTTATCAACGGCGCTGGTATGGGATAAAAGTATATTTCAAGAGCGGTTTCTGTTGTCCAGGGTAGGGGCTGCCGGTTCACGGTATGGACAGGTTTAGGCGCCATGTGTCGTTTTATACACCATTGGATTTATTGTAGAAATTCAAAGAGGTATTGAGTTTGAGATTAAATCTTTATACCTCTCCTTTTATTTTACAATTGAGCTTGCATGGCATTGTTAGGTATGAACTGGCTTCTAAGTTTGCGTGACGGAGAGTACCACATTTTACTTCTGTTGATGGCCAGTACAGCACCACCTAGAACTTCAGAAAATTATTATGATGCATTGTAGTCCCATAACTACCCCTACCTATTCATTTAATATAATTTCTTGAAATTATTTAATGCTGAAACTGGCTGGTAAAGTCGCACTCATAATAGACTGTATGCTACAGTGGCAGTTACGTTGAGAGATGTTGCGGCGGGGCGCTATAGAGCAGCCGCCCAGCAGCCCGGCAACCACGGGCAGCCAGCTCCAGTAAACACCCGCCAAAACGTCACCGCATCACCGCGACTCTCTGCCTGTCTTGCCCTGGTCAACATTTCTGTCTTGTCGCATCTCGAGACTCTCTCTCTTTTTAAAACTTCCCCCGATACCCATAGCACCGCCATCGATTCTTTTCATCAATTATCTCGCCCGCACTACCTGCCGCCCGCCTCATTCTTTTTCTTGGTAGCAGCTGATCATTCTCCCACTAGTCCCAACTGGTTTGGCAACCCCGCGATCAAACAAAGCAACATTGCCTAGCTAACCGCCTCTGGAATGCAGACTACCGTCCCTCCCGCCGCACTCGCATAAACACAAGAAAGCCTCATACACCCGAACAATGGCGCAGTTTCTCACCACCGTGTTAGTTTTCCTTTTCCCCTAGCCCCCGTAGCGAATAGTCCAGGTCGACGAGCAAAAACAATGTCTACGCTCAGCTACATCAATCGCAACATCGCGTCTGCCATGGGCCGCTTCGACCAAAGTATCTCAGTCCATGAGGATGAGACTGCTGCGAACGGGCTTGCCAGAGTCGCAGGATCGAAATCCCTTGCTAACTTGCCTTCTGCTACTGTCAGTAACCAGCGAACGAGGAACCAGTTCCGACCCCGCGTCGGTAAAGGCGGCGCGACTAGCTACCAGCTTCGTCAGTATGCCGAGGTGACGCTGGGAGGCGGCAGTCTGCGCAAGGTTGTCAAGCTTCCCGAGGGTGAAGACGAAAATGAGTGGCTTGCAGTCAACAGTACGTTCTGCCCGTGCCACTGACGAGATCAATGGGTTGTACTAACCTGGCACTAGTGGTCGACTTCTACAACCAAATCAACCTGCTCTACGGTGCCATCACAGAATTCTGCTCTCCCCAGTCCTGCCCTGAGATGAAGGCTACCGACGAGTGAGTAATAGAGACAGTGATACTATGGAAAGATCGAGACTAACTATCTCACAGATTCGAGTACCTCTGGCAGGACAGCGAAAACTACAAGAAGCCGACCAAGATGCCTGCTCCCGCATACATTGAACAGCTCATGACATGGGTACAATCTAGCATCGATAACGAATCAGTGCTGCCGAGTAAGATAGGTATGATATAGCTTGGATATCCTTCATCATGAGCTATTGTGACTGACTTGCAGCAGGCGTGCCGTTCCCCAAGTCCTTCCCCGCTCTGGTTCGTCAGATCTTCAAGCGCATGTACAGAGTCTACGCGCACATCTACTGCCACCATTACCCTGTCATTCGAGAGCTCGGTCTTGAAGCGCATCTCAACACAAGTTTCAAGCAATATGTGCTCTTCATTGACGAACACAGTCTAGCCAGCGGCCGTGACTACTGGGGTCCCCTCGGTGACTTGGTCGACAGCATGCTGAAGAGCGACTAAAAGCACAGCAAGTGATAATGAGCGGATGCATGAATAGAGGAGCTGGGCGTTTGGTTTAATATTCGTTGCAGGATTTCATTTTCTTTTTTCTCATCGTGGCGCAATGCGAGACGCTGGCTTCTTGCCAGTACTTGCCACACCGTCAAGCACCCTAGACATATATTTCTTTCCCAAGGCTATTGCCTGACAGAAACACTCTAGGTTAAAAATTCTTTTGTATAATTAATTCATTTTTTTCTTCCTTCATCGCATTTAATATTTTTCATTTTAAGCTCTGCTCTATATAATGATAGTGCCAAGTTGGCTTACATAATGAGTTTTGTGGATGCCTTGTGGATTCTCAGGCACCAACATCCGAAATTGCCGACCGTGAGAAACCTCAACCACGAAAACCAAGCTGTACGGATCTCAACACCCTTCGACATCCAATTCAATCCTCCTCCCACCACTCGCCATGTTCTCTCGCCAGGTCCTCCGCTCCGCCAGAGCCGCTGCTCCTCAGCGCGCTATTACTCTCCGCGCCGCCCCCGTCCGCAGCTTCGCCGCTGCCGCCAACGAGGGCCAGCCCCCAGTCACTGTCTTTGGTGTTGACGGAACCTACGCCAGCGCTCTCGTACGTGCCCGCCCCTAGCAAAATAAAAATATCAAACGGCCCCTATCCGACATCAAATAGCCATTGGCCAATTGACCGCTCTACGGCGGCCAATGGCGTCGTGGGGGTGCGCTGCTTGGGCGAAATGCTAACTGCGTCAATTTCTAGTACACTGCCGCTTCCAAGACGTCGACCCTCGAGCCCACCGCCAAGGCCCTCGCCAACCTCAGCAACATCTTCGAGAAGGATGCTAAGCTCGCTACCATCCTGTCTGCTCCTACTCTCTCCGCCGAGGACAAGTCCGCCATCGTCGCCGAGCTCGTTAAGCAGTCTGGCAGCAAGGAAGCCACCGTCAAGAACTTCCTCGACACTCTCGCCGAGAACAACCGCCTCGGTCTCCTCAAGGGTGTCTGCGACAAGTTCAACGAGATCATGTCTGCTTCTCGCGGCGAGGTTGAGATGACCATCACCTCCGCTCAGGTACGGAAAATCTATATACCCCTTACTTACATCGGGACGTGATGTTGGGGGCTTTGTCAAACCGTTAAAAGATACGCTGTTTTGCTAACATTTCTTCTGTTCACAGCCCCTCGACAACAAGACCCTCTCTAGACTCGAGACTGCTGTCGCCAAGTCTTCCTACGTCGGCCAGGGCAAGAAGCTCAAGGTTACCAACACCGTCAACCCCGACATCGTTGGTGGACTAGTCGTCGAGGTTGGTGACCGTACCATCGACCTCAGCGTCTCTGCCCGCATCGCCAAGATGAACAAGCTCCTCACGGACTCCCTGTAAAAACATCAATCGCATAACTACATCCCGATTATTGAAAATCACCCGAGATTCCTTCGTCTTATTCCAGCACTAAAACCAACCCTACCTAAAAAGGAGTTGCAGTCAACCTCTTTTTTACGATACTCTTATTCCGACCTTACTTCCCCCCTTTATCCTATTGTTAATGCTGTATTGTACGCAAAGGGTTGTTTGACAGTCATGGCAAGGTAGAGGCAAGGTTGCATGTGAAATAGAAAGCAAATATATTCCATTTGTTCTACTAAAATATTCCATCATTATTCACCCGTGAAATTGAACTGTTTCTAAGATATGTTGCGGGTTATGGCAAGTCGTAGAGGATTTCCGCGTTGCCGGTTTGTAGTTTTTTTAGCCTCCAACCCAATGTCTACCTTTATGCATCAGCCTTGGGCTCAAATTCATCCTCATGATCAAGTCTTTCTGACAAGCGGAATCGATTCAGCTGATCAGATACATATTGATGCATGTGGTTATCTGCTTCAAATCGCTCTCTTTCCAATTCATCGTTGATAACAGATGCCGTGTCCGCGTCATCGTCAAGACCGTTGGCGGTAGCATCGAAATCACTTCGTGCTCCAATCGAACGTGCTGTAGATGATCGGCGGATACGAGGCATTGTAGGAGACTGTGGAATACCATTCACAACACTGCGTTGGAACATGTCGTCAAAATAATGCGCCATTGCGGCCGATGGAGTGCGCGGTGTTTGAGGGAGGCGGCAAGTCACACTACTTTACTGTTAGCACTTATCTTCATATTTCTATTGCAACCAACAAACCCAGTGTCATGAATCAGGCGAGCAATAAGACCTGTCCAGCCACATTGATGAGAGGCGCCAAGGCCACGGCCACTGTCACCATCAAAGAACTCGTAAAACCACAAATGGTCTTTCCAATGTTCATCAAAGTCGAGCAAGTCGTTTCCAGCATTGATGCTGCGTCTGCCGTCATCCGTGCGGGCAAACAGATGCTGCAGGCGGTGTTGAATTTCCTCTGATACCTTACCCAAATGCATGTAGTCACCACTGCCAGTAGGGCATTCTACCTGAAGTTCAGGTCCGTAGAAGAGGTAAAACCTTTGCAACGATTCCACAAGCAAAAAGTTGACGCATAGCCAAATGGGTCCACGCCAGTTACTGTTGCCTCCAAACAGACCGCTATCGGAATCTCCTGGGACGTATCCTACCTTGAAGGTCTGACCGTTAACATCCATGGAGAACGGGTGTTCTTTATGGAACTTGGAAAGAGAGCGAATACCATGATCACTAAAGAATTCATCTTCATCCAACATGCGCTTGAGAATCTTCTCCAACCGGTCTTTGCTGACGATGGAGAGAAGGATTCGATTTCCTTTTCCTCTCTTTCGAATGTTGGCCATGTTTCTCTCTGCCAAATCAGCTCTGTTGTGAAGGAACCAGTCAACTCGCTTCTTGAATGAGGGAAGCTTGTTCATCAGCTCGGGTTCCAATGTTGCCGTAGCATAAAGAGGAATCAAGCCGACAAGTGATCGCACAGGCAGTTGTTGGATATAAGGGCCACCCCAAGAGATGGCATCATAGTAGAAGCCGTCTTCTTCATTCCAAAGCGACTTCTCATCAGTTGAACCCGTTCTGAAAGTCATGGCATCGCTGATAAAGATGAAATGCTCAAAGAACTTGGAGGCAATGTCTTCGTAGATTCGACGATGCTTGGCCAACTCTAGAGCGATGTTGAGCATGGATAAACAAAAGAATGCCATCCATCCAGTACTGTCAGCTTGCTCCAGCACACCACCAGTTGGGAGTGGTTCCGATCGGTTAAAGAGACCAATATTGTCTAGTCCCAGGAAACCTCCTTCGAAGACGTTTTTGCCATCGGCGTCTTTACGGTTAACCCACCACGTAAAGTTCAACAGCAGCTTCTGGAATACACGCTCGAGAAAGTCGAGATCCTGGCGCCCGTAGAGTTTGCGTTCAATTTTGAAGACTCGGAAGGTTGCCCATGCATGTACCGGAGGATTGACATCGCCAAAATTCCATTCGTACGCAGGGAGCTGCCCGTTGGGATGACAGTACCATTCTCGTGTAAAAAGATCCAGCTGCTTCTTTGCGAAGTCGGGATCAATCATGGCAAGGGGAATACAATGAAAGGCACTGTCCCAAGCTGCGAAGAATGGATACTCCCAGGAATCAGGCATGGACAAGATATCGTCACAATGCATGTGCCGCCACTGCTCATTTCGAATAGTTTTCCGCTCTGGAGGAGGAGGAGGAAGACCAGGATCGCCATTGGCCCACTGATTCCATACAAAGTGGTAGTATTGCTTGGTCCACATCATCCCTGAGAATGCTTGACGCTGGATATTGCGTAAATCGTCCGTCATCGGGAGCGGACTGATTCTGTAATAGAACTCGTCAGCCTCCTCAATACGCTTTTGAATAATGTCGTCGAATTCTTCCTCATCCAGATAAGCCTGGTTTCTTCTGGTAAATCGGAAACGGACAACTAGATAACGTGTAAGTTGATAGCACCGCTACACAGAGCGAATAGATTGCTTACCGGCACATTCTCCGGGGGCGACACCTCCATCTTCATTGAAGCTAAACCATGCTGCACACTTTGTACCCTTTTCAGCAGGGTTGACGGCCCCCTTCTCGCCATTGACGATGTACCGATGGAACGCATCCTTCA
This sequence comes from [Torrubiella] hemipterigena, assembly GCA_000825705.1. Classification (NCBI taxonomy): domain Eukaryota; kingdom Fungi; phylum Ascomycota; class Sordariomycetes; order Hypocreales; family Clavicipitaceae; species [Torrubiella] hemipterigena. The sequence goes on from CDHN01000002.1 coordinate 1,619,477, forward strand.
CATATGGCTGCTTGTTTTCTTGTTCGTATAGGGCAGCGAAATTGGTGTCGTTTTCGGTATAAATAAGCTCTGGCAGGACATCCTCGCCTGTAGAACCGACTCCAGGGGATGGTGATAGTAGAAAGTGTCGTTCGCCTAGGCTCCAGTGGCGTGTACGGGCACACAGTTCATTCACATTCGTGATTGTGGGCTTCTTGTCATCTGTTTCATGGCCCCAGCTCCAAGTGTTGCGAAACCAGACCTGGGGAATGATGTGAAGGGGTGCTGGATCAGGACCGCGGTTCCATGCTGTAACACGGAAGAGCATCTCATCTGGATCATCTGATTCCTTGGCTGTTTCGATGAAGATATCCCAGTATCGGTTGTCTTTGAAGGCGCCACTGTCTAGAATATTGTACTCGTCTTGGGTTCGGTCTCGCTTTGCGTTTTCCTGTTTAAGATCTTCATAGGGAAACTCTGCCTGAGGATATTTGTACAAGAACTTCATGTAGGAGTGCTACAGCTGGTTAGTATTAGTATCGTATCGCAAGATGGATGCTAAGTACCGTCTATTGTTCGCGTTAGTGTAAGTATACTGTAACTTGTCACTCTCAAATACTTACAGGTGTGTTATCAAGATGGAAGTGTGCCTCCTTGATACTCTCGCCATGGTTGCCCTGAGGGTTGGACAAGCCAAAAAGACGTTCCTTGAGGAACTCGCTAAGATACAGTTAGCCATCGTATGGAACTCTGGAATCTCATGATGACCTACTCTTTCTCATTCCAAAAGCTGAAACCAATGTTTTCCCAGCCATGGGTGTCGCACACGCCCGCAATACCGTCCTCGCCCCAACGGAAGGCTCTCGATCGGGCGTGTTCATGCGGGAAGTCTAAATATAACTAATTAGCTACTAATTACTATATGGGGCCAAAGAATCTGTACTTACGACTCCAAGCGTCTCCATCGGGACTGTAGTCTTCGCGGACTGTGATGTATGTTAGTTAGAAGATACCATGGCGGGGTGTTGGAGTGGCGGTACCAGTAGCCCATTGTCTCTCAGAAACGTAGGGACCCCATTTCTTCCAATACTTTTTGCGTTCGCGATCCTCCTTCAATCGCTTCTCTTCCGCGGTCAAGTACTCATGTCCATCAAAAACCACCATGTTGCTGATTGAGCTTAAGCTTTTGGAGCTATGGTGTTCAGGGCGATGACAGCCTGAGAGCTACAGGCAAAGGTGCTTGAGCAGCGGTTCAACGAAGCTGTGTTGTAGAAATGGCCCAATCCGAAACAAGCTTGCAGTTGGATCTTCGAATAATTAAGCCAGCTGCAAGATGCAAAGTTTTGATGAAGAAGTCGAAAAGGAAAAAAAAAAGATGGGCGGAAAGAGGCAGAGGGGACTAGGGTCTGACAGAAGCGGGCAAGCAATCGTCGGACGGTGGGTGCGTCCGATAAAAGCGCAGCCCACTTTGTGATGCGCACATCCGCTATGACGGAAGCACCACAATTTCATACGTGGTAACAGGATGCGGGGACTTGGAAGTAGAAAACTCAAAAGAGCGAATAGCAAAATAAAAGCTGTGAGAAGAGGAGAATATTATTAGATTTTCTAGTATTATGTCGATACAATATATAATCTATTATACCAACAAATGATAACAGGCTCCGAGGGTCAACATTGCTGTCGATTGGCGTTAGCGCAACTGCAGGGGATGGAGCGCCACTGCACAACGGATACAGTGAGTTGCAATACGTCAGAAGGTGCTATTGCAGGCCCGGAAGATATGTCCGAGATAAGGCTACAGTACTAAAAACTTGTGCATATTACGAGAGTGCTATTTGGGCGATGGATTTTCGCTCCTACATGTGTCGAGCCAGATAGTTGAGGTATCTACAGAATAATTGAACGGATTATTCCTTACTAGAATCTGATACTGCGTTGTCATGCGATCCTCCCAATTGTCCGGACCTGGATCTGCCCCTTGTCTTTGATTTACACTGTCACAGTGGGCGGATTTTCGGAGTACATATATCGCAGTATTGACATGGACAGCGTATCTGACTACTCAGTTTGCGGCTCCAATAACGCATACCATCATCTCAACGTCTAATGTAGCTTTTAAGAATAGAAACAATGGCGAGCAGCCGTCCCACGCCCCAGATGTGCACTCTACTCTGCAACACCCCATCAGACCGCCTCAGCATATACCCACCACCATCAACACTACCAACACCTTGTTAAATCCTGACGAGGGCTGACCTCTGTTCTGTGTTCTAGGATTGGCCAGATGCAAAAGTCTACTGTAGCAAATCGGATCCGCCCGTGGCTTACGTCTCCTTTGAGACGTTTGCTTGTGGCTTAGCGGGCCGTTGACGAACCAGTCTACCAACTCCTTTATAGTTTGCAGTACGCAAAGGACCAGCATCAAATTAACAAAATTCGGTAATAATACTGCTGGGGTGTATTTCCTCGCTAAACGGAATTGAAACATTTTTGATTTTCACCTAAACCTACATCCAAGGCCTTTTTCTGGAGAGCCAATAATTAAAGTTCGCCGCACGCCTCTGTAGTGTTTGGCATGTGCTTGAGCCGGCTTAGGCCCATTGGTTCCCCTATCTGCTTCGTGGCTGGGCGCCGGACTTGCCGCCTGCGAAATCCTCCCCCCAATGGCCCGACCAGCTCCGCCACATGTTAAGGTGGCTTCATCTCTGGTTTTCCTTGTTCACGGCGCATCAGGTGCTGCGCCAACCAACCCGAACCCATTTTCTAGCCAATTTCCGCAGCATCAGGCATACTCTTGCGCTCTTCACTCGCTTTTCTCTAACTGATTTCGATACTTGTGCATCGTCTTTACATTAAGCCCCGTACCTCCCGCGGTCTTTTTCGCTTCGTTCGCCGGCCGCTCGTTTAACAGCCAGTCGTCGTCACCAGCCAACATGGCTAGCACAGGGGGCCTTCTGCGCCGACTGACTGTCGAATCTCCTCCTGGAGAATGGATTCTTAACCAATTACGAGATATCCTCATTGGTGCTCTTAAGCAAGGTCGCGTCCCGCAGCACGTTGCGTTTGAGATGGATGGCAACCGACGATACGCTAGAAACCGTCGTATGGAAACTATCGAGGGCCACCATCATGGCTTCGAAGCTCTTGCAAGAGTAAGACCGTCAGACGCGTAATTTGATGGACAATACTAATTGGCACTATATTTAGATTATGGAAGTTTGCTACAAGACCGGTGTCAAGGTCGTTACTGTCTACGCCTTTAGCATCGAAAACTTCAACCGACCGAAATACGAGGTCGAGGGACTTATGCAGCTAGCCAAGGTTAAGCTTGAGCAGCTTACAACATATGGAGATATCCTTGACCGATACGGTGCCAGTGTACGAGTTCTGGGCCAACGTGAAATGATTCGAGACGACGTTTTAAAGGTGGTCGACAAGGCCGTCGCGAGAACCAAGCACAACACCCAGTAAGAATCCGAATTACTAGCGATCTGTTGTCTTCTGACAGTCACAATTACTAACATATAATACAGAGCGGTTTTGAACATCTGCTTCCCATACACGTCTAGAGCCGAAATTACGACTGCTATCCGAACGACGGTCGACGAGTTTCTCGCCCCTCCCCCTCGCAAGAACACGCCTTTCTCACCTTCCCGTATCCGACAAAAAGTTCTCTCAACACATCTCGAAGAGCGCGAGACTCTTGCTACCATTAAGGATGAATCGCCAGACGAGAGGGCAGAGACAGCTGAAGACATTGACGGAGACTCTTCGTCGACAACTCTATTGCCCGATTCACCGGAACCGCGGCGCCAGAACAAGGCAGATTCTGGAAATTCTGTCAAGTTACCCAGCCCCGAAACCATTACTACGGAGACCCTCGAGCGACATATGTATACCGCCGCAGATCCGCCTTTGGACATATTTGTCCGAACAAGTGCGGTCGAGCGACTGAGCGACTTCATGCTGTGGCAGTGCCACCAAAACACGCAAATATTCTTCCTCGATTGCCTCTGGCCAGATTTTGATCTCAAACACTTCGTATGGGTCTTGCTCGAGTGGCAATGGCGGCAAAAGAAGACTGAGCGTGACGGACGGGCTGTCACGTCTGTACCAGGCGCCAAGACCCAGCGTCTTGTTGATTGATCTGGCAACCACATGAGCACACAAGTTCCTTGATTACTATCGCATAGCGTTGTTGGCTACTCTGGCCAATCATTGTGCTATTTCGTTCTTTGAAAAAATCTATCCTTTTGTCGAATTTTAACGCATCGTCTTGAAAAACTATCTGATTTAGAGCCGAGCAGCTGAGGTGCTGTGGCGATGGCGTCAGGTGGGTAAGGCCCTGTTTCTGTATGGAGCGAATAAGCTGTCTATAAAGAATAATAAACTCTTCTTTCTTCATTATTTTATTTCAGTAGTGCAATTCTACGATGTCACATGTGTGGCTGTTAGCAGCTGCACTCTTATTATTGTTTCCCACGGCGCAATATAGCTGATGACGCTGCGCGTGCTGTAGGAGGCTTGACAGCTGGCGCTGGAGCGTAACGTAGCGGGCGCTACAGCGGGGACAGCGGACTACAATTGTGCAGTGCGTCCACCGGAGACGGCGTGTCGTTTTCCCAGCCCTGGCCAATCAGACCCCACCAACTCGGCTCACACACTCCTCTCTCCCACAGCGGAAGATCAGCGCCCTTTGCTTTGGCTGCTACTCGCCGTGCTCCCCCAAATTCGTCCATTCCGCTTCCTTTGCTCACCTTCCCACCCGTCACCCGCCTTTTCTCTCTCCCCTCTCGCAGCTCACCCAATCTTTTGCGGCCCCCCGAGCATGGATTGCGTGGAACATGTCCTAGAACAGCTTACAATCCTATTTTAGCACGTCGTTATTCCAATCCAACGCACCAACTACCCACCACCGCGCTGCCGCAGTTCTCTGCCGTCTCCCGTCGCGCAGACCCTCCAAAATCGACTCTCCCGACCGACTCCAACAATCCCAATCACAGGCGTCATCGCCGCCATGAAGTCTGCAAAGCCCATCATGGCCGATTCGTCATCGCAAAGACGGGCACAGCCTGTTCGACAGACCAGAACCAACCCTCCTCGCGCCTCTCTCCTCGCTGGCCGCCCGAGCGGCTCTGCCGATGACCTCTTTTCTCGACCACCAGGCGATCAACCCATCGACATCTTCCCAGCTATAACACACTTTGCCGATACTGTCACGGCCTTACCGCGAGAGCTCGTCCGCCACTTTACACTTCTCAAGGAGGTAGATGCCAAAATCTTCACTCCTCAGGAACAGCTTTTCAAACTCGTCTCGGCTGCCACCAGCGGCGAGTTCCCAGAGTCGCGACCAGCCCCAGATGCAACGAGCAATGCTGCCCCGACCTCGGCACCAATGAGTGCCCAGGGCAGTTCACATAGCCACGCGCCAAATGGTACTCCCTTACCCGGTCCCCCGGACGATTCGACAGCTGCCTTGGGTGTCTTCGACCCTTCCAACATCCCTAAGAGGCAGCTCTACAGACAAATTGCTTTCAAAATCCAGGAAATGCTGGTTTCTCTGGAGGAAAAAAACCATGTCATCTCTACAGCCAACGATGCCCTACAGCGGCAGTTGGCGCGTGTCAATGATGTGTGGCCGTACCTGGAGAACGAATTCAGCGACGAAGCCAAATGGGGCAGTACCACACATTGGGCGTATCCTGAAAATAGAAGCGGCCGATCTCAGCCGGAGAAGTTGAGGCGCGACGGTGCCGCTGCCATTTCAGCAGCAGCTCAAGCCCTCGCCGACGAGGCTGCTGCGCGAAGCGATGCCAGGAAGCAGGCGCTTCAGGCCAAACGAAGCATGAAGAACAACCAGTTAGAATCAGACATGGATGATCTTGACAAGCCGAAAAAATCTAGCAAGGCCAGACGCGCAACTGATAACGATAGTGTGGGTTTGGGCATCAGCGGTGCCGCCAACGGTAACCCCCAAAAACGACGCAAAACAGAAAAGGGTATCAATGGAGGTGTTGCAATGGAGCGCTCTATTAGCAGTGCCCTCAGCGCAGCATCGAAAGCCAAGACTGGAAGCCCGCGGGGGACACCAGCCCCCGACGGAGCAAAGAAGCGCAAAGCTCTACCTACGGGCGGAGCACAGACAAAGAAGAAGTAAGCACGAAATCAATTTGGTAATTTTGATATTTAACGAATGTCTTGCTAACAAAATTTTTGCTATAGGAACGGCTTACCAACGAAAACGCCGTCTGCCGTTTCTTCTCCAGTGCTCGGCTTGCACCCCGATCCTAAAGCTCGTGGCTCTCCAGTCATGACAAGTGCGCCTCGCCCTACGACCTCTCGAGCACGACAAAACTCTATATCCGAGCATGGCAAACAGCGTCCGCTGTCTTCTGCTTCTAATCAGGTCAATGGCAATGCAGCCGTTGCCTCGGACGAAGCTAGTACAAATGGCGCTAGCCGAGCTGATGCAGTGGCAAAGGATAGTGCTGCGTCAACGAAGTCCGAATCTGTCAAGGGCGAAAATGAGGCCACTGAAACTGCCCCAGTCTATCAGCCATCAAGTAGAAGGGAGAGTAGAACCGAGGACGTAGTCCCTAAGGTTGAAACCGCCGTTCAACCTCCGATACCTCCGACTGTTACAACCAAGAGCGGACGAGCGAGTAAACCGTCTACCCCAGCAATTGCAACATTTCAGGAAGCTGCATTGGCTCGATCGACAAGGACAAGAGAGAGCAATGGTGTTCGCAAGAGTCACAAGAAGACGAATTCGTCGGCTAGAATTAGTGCCCAGCTTGCCGAGCAGGACAATGGGCGCATTCAGGAAGATGATGAAGAAGGTGACATTGATGGCGACGAGCCCACGTACTGTTACTGCAATAGCGTCAGCTACGGCGAAATGGTGGCTTGCGATTCAGACGACTGTGCTCGAGAATGGTTCCATCTTGCTTGTGTGGGATTGAAGGTCGCACCCGGTTCAAAGAGTAAGTTTACTACCATGCATTCCGATTTTGTCAATCATCTTCTAACAATGTAACAGCAAAATGGTATTGCGAAGACTGCAAAGAACGCCTCAAGCTCAATGGCAAGAAGACTGGCTCTCGATAGCAGATGACAACGGACGTGGACGTGGGGATGCTAATCAAACAGAGAGATGGCGGTGTTTTATATTTTGGTTATGATGAGGCGTTCAATTTGATCTATGGCTTTGTATCTGGACTGTTTGCTTTCTCTGCGTTTCAATTGAGAGCAAAGAAGATCACCAATTGTGCATAGTGGTTTGCTCAGGACTGATGACGGCGTACAGCATGGATCGCATGCTCTGTGGCTGTCTTTGTATTCACAGATTTTGCAGGATCCTTGGTTTGTGGAAAAAGACATTTCTTATAATTGCATTTATGTATAGTCTATTATAGGCACTTCCCTATTTAAAATCGAGACGACTCAAGAAATAGCTGTATAGTGAATCGTTCACCTGTGAAAGGTGTTTTGTGCTTGCCGCTGAGCCCAATGCCACAGGATATAGTAACTGAGCTAGGCTAGCCAATTAAATTCTGGCGGTGTCGTAAGGTTCCGGCTTAGCGGGACGAGGCGGCCAGAAACGACAGGCGGTGGGCGCGATGACTAAGGTGGGCAGAAAAAAAAGTGGCAGGCGCACGATATCTTTACCTTATCGGGTGTAGCGGTATTGAAGAAAAAATTAACACCAAACTACAGACTGTCGACAATTAGCTAAGATGAGGTATGTTACTAGCCAAAGCTGCTATTTATACATTATAAATCAAATATATCCTCTGGAAACCGTCGACTAACCCATGTAATAGAGTTGATCCGTGTTCGTTCTGTGGACGGCCCTCCTACCCGTCCAAGGGTATCACGTTTGTTCGTAACGATGGTAAGAAAACTTGCAATCCAGAGAGCTTATTTGCGGTGCAGACATACTCAAAGAGCTCTAAATTCATTGTCTCAATGCCGTATAACTAACACGGACGTGTATAGGCAAGTCGTTCCGATTCTGCCGATCAAAATGCCACCGCAACTTCAAGATGAAGCGTAACCCTCGCAAGCTCAAGTGGACAAAGGCACACCGCCGCAATGCCGGAAAGGAAATGGTGGTGGACAGCACACTGCTCTTTGGCCAGCGCCGCAACGAACCCATCCGCTACGACCGCGACATTGTCGAGAAGACGCTGTCGGCCATGAAGCGTATCAGCGAGATCCGCTCCCGCCGCGAGCGTGTCTTCTACAAGAAGCGCATGGCTGGCAAGCGCGAGAGAGACCTCGCCACGGCACGCAAGCTTGTTGCCGAGAACGAGCACCTGCTCCCCCGCATGCGTGGCAGCGAGAAGAAGAGACTGGCGGAGATGGGCGCCACCGAGGAGGAGATCGAGGCCGAAGAGGAGACAAGAACAAACAAGAGCTCCGTCTTTGGAAAGGAGAGACGCCGTGTCAGAATCCAAGTCGATGGAGACGAGGAGGAGGTTGGCGACGACATGGACATGGACTAAAGCGGACGCCGTGGTGGTGGACTCGACGCATACTTTGCATGGTGTTTACTGTTTGTTGGAAGCATTTCTTTTTTTGGTTGGGCCTTTTAGGCTGGAGCTGCTGCACGGATATAAAAAGAAACCGGCCCGTTTTGTGTTTTTTTCTCACCCTTTGCTACATTGTTTGTTTTGCCTTGGCCTCGCGTTTTCACGACTCTTGTTTAGTTTTTCTTGTCGTTGCCGGGTGTATAGAAGGGGCACGGATCTTTACGATGATACAAATACAAAAGTTTTATCAAAGCCATTAATTTCTTGATTGTGCTGGGCTTGTTAGTAGTATGGAGTGTTTGCTTTGATAGCGGTCCTAGCTTCCATGGGTTGATTGTGGTGGATGTAGTTGCCGGGTGTCTGGTATACATATCACTTGGCGAAGCGTACTTGAAAATGGACCCTGTATGCATACAAAGCGAAACGGAGCGCCTCTCTTAGCTATGGAAGAAAAGCTGAAAGAAAGAAGAGAGACAGCATAAAAGAGCTGAATGATTCGCCTCGTCTCTAACAGGAGTAGACAAAGTAATCTCGCTGGAAGCTTGCCATATCCACGCCACCTTCTCAGATTTACGCTAGCCAATGGCTAACCCTCAATCTTGTATCTACATATTATAGCCAATAGCATTCTTTTGAAAGCTTCTATAAACAGCTGTACATCCACGATCTACCGCCATCTTGCTGGCCCATTGCGCAACCAGCGGCGGGCGGCTGGCTTCGGATGCGACTGAAAAGTGGGCACCGACAGCCGGCGCCTGCCCAAATTGTCGGCGTCGGCGGCTCCCGAGCATCTGCAACGCAGCAGCGCAAAATGCCACTGAAAGAGACAGCTGGGCGGAGTTGCTGGCTGGTCGACACTGTGCAGAAGATGCTGCAACTCGCTACAATATGGCGCTGCACTGTAGCGTGCGCTAGACATGCCCTTACAGCGGAGAAGCTCCAGCAGCCGACAGCAACAGTAGCAACACGCCGTAATCTGGGGGCAGATCTCTGCCATCGGCCGGCCATTGCATGGGTTTTATAGAAGTGACAGATATGTTTCTGCCATTGGCTACTCTTGTAATAGCACAACGTGATGGCCATTAACGCAGTGCCACTCTACCACAGACCCAGCAGCTCTACACGACTTCAATCGGAATCCCCAACAATTCTTCTCCTCCTCTGGCGAAAGCGGGGGAAAGGGGGCGTCTGGGGGGAAACGAGGCGGCGGGGTGGTTTTGCCTTGTACCAAAAAAGTGTAAGCATCGTGAAGCGTTGCTAATATTGGAGTGTAAAGCGGAGAGAGCCAGCAGCCGCTTGGTCTTGTGACTGCTTATTTGGGGCCCCTTTTTAGGCGGCTTCCCCCTTTACCCCAGATTTTGATGCCGACGTGTTCACTTTTGTTGGCTGAAATGTTTTACCATGTTTTTCCATTTCTGTGTTTGACAGTGCATCGAACCATGGAGGTGGCTAGAGGACGGAGTCCGTAGCAGTGCATCCAATATATGGTAATTGCCCGCCTAACCCAACAGTAGTAAGACAAACACTGCAGACTAAACTGCACTTCCAAAAGCACAAGCTTCTGCAGCAGTTCGTAGATGGACGCTGCAGATACACGTACACACCGATGTTTCCAAGATCCAGACCCAACCAAATTTGCTGAAATAGATGATGCCGAGACACGCACCCATAGCCCAGGGCTTATTCTTCATGTAGGCGCACGCATGGGCGCAGCGCACCGTCGCATCCGGCGTCTCAGACCCTGAACCCGTTCCCAGCACCCACCCACTAGGCTTGGGGGGGCTCGCATCGGCAGAGAGGGCGGTGCTAGCAGGTCACGCGGCGCCCAAACACGACTAACGTAACGTTAAAGCGCCCTAAGCTGAGTTGAGATGGAAGAACCCCCCCACTGGCCTAAAGCAAGTGCCTGACTGAGGGTGCATACGCGAAAGGCTAATTGGTCGACACCACCAATTGAGCGTAGAGGGCCAATTGCTTGTCCTTGCGAGATACCAGTAGAGTCGTCGTCAATGGCAGCAGCTAGCGAGCCACTGACAGCTCTGGGCCACTATAATACAGGGCTTGCAGTAATACCAGCACCAGGGGGGCTTGTAAAAGGGAAAAGAAAGGCTGCTCAGCTGACCGATCTGATCTGTCCCCGGCGCCGGGGTCAACGGTGGTAATGCAGTTTGGCGCACTGTCCAAGCTAGACTAGGGCAGGCTACAGCGGAGGCCTAGGAAAAGCTTTCACCGAGAATACTGTGCTGCGCTGCGCTGCACAGGCCTTGGCTTTTTACGACGCTGCGGCAAGTCAGGGAGATGCTTACAACCTTTCAGGGCGGTAAAGAACTGAATAGGAGACGAGAGCGAGCTGACAGTCCATTGACAGCTGGCAACTGGTGGAATGCAAATTAAAGCCCATGTCGTGGTGTTGCACAATGACACCCGTATGGAGGCCGTGAGTGAGGAGGGGCCTATTTAGGTAGGTGCTACGATGCACTATAGAAGGAGTCTGCACTATAACACAGCACTAGCACTGGCACTGGCACTGTCTTGCTATTGGGAACAGCCAAAGAAGACAACAAAGCAGCAGTAGCCAGCTCCCCATAAATCCTTCTAGAATAGAGAGAAACTCTGAAGATCAGTAAACCATGACGGGGGGGGTCTACACAGTAACAGCAGCAGAAACCACACCAGCCTTGGCAGTGAGAAAACAGAGCCAAACGCTGCGGATTACTCGGAGTCCAGCGGCCTAATGCAAGTGTGTTTTTCTTTAGCGTCATACAGTGTCGCGTCTCGGGGTTTCCAGTTTTTTGGGAGGCGCTGTGCCCCGGAATTCGGGCAACGTGGGCGCTAGCATGCCTGCGTATCGTTTTTTTTTTGCGGCGCCACCTGACCTCCCTTGCTGGTGCTCACTGTGCAGCGCCACTGAAGACGGTCGCCCCCCGGCCTGCGACGGCCCTTGTCTCGCCCCAACTTTACAAGGCCGCCGCCGAAAAAAAAAAAATAGAGGAGCCTCCCCCCCAAAACCTTCTCGAACTTCCCAGGCACCCCGTGATCCGTTTTGTTTCCTCTTATTACCAGAGACCCCGGATTTGCATTTGTGGCTAAAAGGTTCAAGACTGATTCTTGTTTTTTGCCACTGCACTGCTCCTACCCAACATTGTTGTTTCGCGACGCTGCCTTTATACGCTGCCTTTGCTGCTTCAGGCCGGTTTCGTCTACACTTACAGCCCACCTCCAACGAACACCCATACGAAAACGACCGACGACAAGCGACGACACCCCTCCTTGCCACAACCACGCCGATTCTAGTTCTTGTTGCAAAGTACAACAGACGATACTACGAATAGTTCAACTTCTAGCAGCTTGACAGCTTCACTACTCTGCTTTTCTCCCAACGCCGTGGCCGCCGTCCCTTCTCCGGCCGCCACAGCAATACTAGCCTCACTTCCAATCCCATCCGCATATCAGCTGCTTTGCCATGGCTGTACCAAACGGAGATGGACGCCGCCGCGTGCTCGACTTTGACACGTCCATGCTGATCAAAGGTTCCAGCATGGCCCGAGCCATGTCGCCTTTTTCAGAGGCTACCAACACCTCTCGCTCCTCCTTCTCTTCGGTCCGCGAAAACGACGACGGCGTTGCCCAGACCTTCACCCGCTCCAAGATCTCCTCCTATACTGACGTTCCCGAGGAAGTCTTTGACGAATCTCCTTCCAATGAACTGCCACAACCTACCTTCCAGGCACCGCTCACCCAACCACAGAGCAAGCTTCATGGCTTTTGGTACCCCGCGGAAGGCTTCAAGGGCTGGAAGGAGATCCCCATCAAGGGCAAGCCAGCCAGCCGCAGCTGCGAAGACCTTCACAAGCTGCACATGACGTGGGATACCCCAGCACCCGAAATCAAGAGTGAAGAGGTGTACCCTCTGTCTGCGGCTCCCCTTGAACGGCTCCCCAGCGAGGTTCTCGGCGCCATCATCGACCTCTTGGTTGTCGAGATCCCTCCCAACGGCCTGACCACCCGCAACACCGACTTGATGTCGCTCCTTCGTACATCCCGAACTATCCACGCTGCCACCCTTGCGACGCTCTACCGACACATTACCATCCCTCACTCCCGCATCTTCCGCAAGTTCCTTAATACCGTCACCCAATACCCCGCTCTGGCCACCGTTGTACGACGCCTCGACTTCAGCCACTTCAACCCCTCCATGCTCTTCAGTACCGCAGCTGAGCGCGCTCAAACCCAGAACCTAACCGCCGATACTCTTCTGCAGTGCCTGAACTTGACTCACTACTTGCAAGAGTTCCTCGCCCAGGACTACGTCACCGAAGATCTTGGCCCGGATGTCCTGCGCAAGCTGTTCTTTGGCCTGCCTAACTTGCAAGCCATTGACTTCTGCGCATGCTCGTCCAAGTTCTATACCAGCTCCATGCTGACCATCCTTAACGACCCTTGGCCAGATGTGCTCCCCATCACCAAGATTTCCTTCCACAAGAACATGGGTCTTCCGCCTGCAGTTTTTGAAACGATTCTGCCTCGCCTGCCCAAGCTCACTCACCTTGACCTGACTGGCACCCGCGTCACCGACAAGGCTCTTCTGTCCATCCCTGACACTGCCAGAATTACCCACTTGAACCTCACCAAGTGCAAGGAGCTGTCCTCTGAGGTTGCCGTCAAGTTTGCGACTTCACACCCCTCCGTTGTCGACTCTCTTGTCTTCCTCAGCCTCGCCACCGATCCCATCACCCACCTGCTTCTTGGCAAGGCCGATGTCGATGCTCTTCTTCCCGCACTCCCCCGAACCCTCAAATCGCTCAACCTCCGAGGCAGCCGCATGGATGCTTCCCACGTCCCCGAACTCATCCGCCTGTCCCAGTCTCTGGAGGAACTAGCAGTCGGTCGTGGTCTCGCTATGAACGACATCCACCGCCTGTTCTACCACGAGGGCCAGTGGCTAACCCACAACCTGCGCTTCATCGACATTTGCGACATTGAGACCATCATTGGCAGCGCCAGCACTCTGCTTGCACCGGCATCTGCTCCTCTCCTCGTAGTAGAGATTGCGGAGCGTGCCTACGAGCGTGCCGCCAAGCTCAACAAGAACCTTCAGCGAGTCGGCTGGACAGCCAAGGAATTCCGCTCCCGCTACTGGCTTGTTCGCACCAACGGCAACGCTGGTGTGCGCGACTCTGGTGCCCGCTGGTGGAAGATGGGTGCGGAGAGCTGGGGAATGCGCAAGATCCCCGTCGCCGTCGCTGAAGTTGGCGGTGTTTACGGCTCTTACATGTTTGGCGAGCGCATCTAATCATTCCTCCGTACCACTCACAACCCACTCTACTCCTACTTCTTCTTCTTCTTCTTCTTCTCCTGTAACGATACGACCGAAGATTTTGCATAGCGCGCGTGCCATTGTTTCTTCACGATCCGGGCACTCTTGCTCTGCGACACAAAACACACCTCTTCAACGTTTTTCACAAAAGCATTGCACCTACGATACCTACAATATCTCCTGTTCTTTCTTCTTCTCACGACTATGTGTTCCTTAGCGATTTTGGAAAAGTGTTGCTTTTATTCTGACGGTTCTTGTATTGTGATCAAACAAAAAAGGGCAACCTGTGGAATATCAAAAAAAATAGCCACGGCAATGGCGGGAAAAAGTTGGGGGTTGAATCGCAATGGTATACATGACTGGCGTTTTTGGCTTCTGCTTTTTTCAGAATGACATCTATCTGCATGGAATACGTCGATACGCTTTAATGAACAGTTCTCAGTATTAGTAATATTGTATACGTTTAAACATCTACTTCATCTGCCATACAAGTGACTTTAAAACTGCTTCGACATGGAACTCGTAGAACCAGACTTCATGCTTGGGGGACGATCCTCGGCCTTGGATCCCCATTTAGACTCTTCGCTTCCAAGAGTCAACTCGAGCGTGCCGCCGTTGGTGAAGAATTCATGAGACAGCCACGACTTTGTCCAAGGCTCGCCATTGAGCGTGGCGCTCTGGATGTAAATGTTCTTGTATGCGGCGTCGAAACCCTTGCATTTGACAGTTGCCTTCTTGCCAGTGATGGGGTGTGTGAGGCTGATTTCCTCCATGAATGGCGGGTTGATGAGGTACACATTCTGGCCGGCAACGGGGAATAAACCAAGCACCGAGAAGAAGAAGAAGGCTCCCATGGCACCGGAGTCGTCGTTTCCAGGCAAGCCGCCAGGTGTAGCGTTGAACGACTTGGGGATGTACGTGTGGATGCGCTTCGCCGAGAGCGCAGGACGGCCAGCATAGTGGTACATGTAGACGGTGAGGAAGACAGGCTCGTTGGAGATGTCTGCAAGGCCAATGGTGTGGAAGTAGTCGAGACGCTTGATGAAGGCGTCATCGCCACCAAGAAGCTCGATCAAGGAAGCCGAGTCGTGAGGAACATAGCTAGACAGACAGTTGTTAGTCAATTTATATCTAGAAATATAAGTATAGCGTCAAAGACTTACAAGAGATACTGCCAGACACTGGCCTCAAAGGTCTCGCTGGGGTTAGACGTCAATGAACAGAAACCAGCGAGAGCAGAGCAGGCAATGGGATCCTGGTATCCCCAGGTACCATTTTGATACTTGGGCTGGAAGAAGCCCTTAAAGCCCGTGTCGGTTCCGTTAATGAGCGAGACCTGGTCGGCCTTCCAGAGGTTGCGCCAGTTCATGCTGGTGCGCAGGAACTTGGACTCGACGTCCTTTTGGCCCATACCGCCCGCCATGCTGGCAATGCAATAGTCATCGTAGGCATACTCGAGTGTTCTGGAAATACTGCGAGAATTTGTGCCGAAGCCAGCAGGGTCAAAGTCGAGGTATGGGATATAGTCCAGCTTCTTCCAGCTAGCAAGGCCACCGCGGCCATGGAACGACCACTCTAGCGGCTCGTTCTCCGCATCATTGATGACGGCTTTGAGAGCAAGGTCCCAGTCGATAGTTGAGCTCAGATTCTTGACGTAGGCGTCTGCAATGACAACGTCTGCGTTGGAGCCGCCCTGTGTCCAGCCGTTGCAGAATGACATGTGACAGTCTGGCAGCCAGCCATCGTACTTGTAAATATCGAGCAGCGTGTTGACCATTTGAATCTGAGCGTTGGGATCGACGAGCGTCAAGAAGGGGTGCTGGACACGGAAGCTGTCCCAAATGCTGTGTATCCTGTCAGTATATCATGCTTCACCACTCTCTTTGTGTTGAGCCTTACCAGTAGAACGAGTCAAAGTACGGTCTGCTAGAATCCCAGTGAGGGTTCTCGCCCGTGTAATTCTGCGGCGCAATCATGTTTCTGTACGCACCGCTCCAGAAGCTCTTGAGGATATTGTCGCTAGCGCCGCCGCTCTTGACGGAGATGGGGCTCAGCTTCTCGCGCCATGCATTCTTAGCCGCTCCCACCAGACGATTGAAGTCCTCAAGAGGCTTGGAAATTTCCTTTTCAGCATTGCTGCAGGCCTGGCCGACGCTTTTGAAGCTCATGCCCATGCGGACGGTAAGCTTGCGATCAGCACCTGTCTTGAAGCGCGCGTAACCACCAGCCTCCAGGTAAAACAGGTTGAAGCCACGAGTAACATAGAGCTGCTTGGGTTCGTCACCAGCTCGATTGTTCACCCAGACGCCAGTATCGTGGACGTCTGCGCCAAAGAAGTCGGTGCAAAAGTGCATCTGGTACGAGCCGGCGCCAAAGGACGGCAAGAATGTGCCGTTGCCCGTCATGCGGCCCGTCTTTTCGTCAATTCGAATCGAGGCATTCTGTCTGCTCTGCCACAGATCGGTCAAGTCCAGCATCACTAGCGGGTGCTCGTCGCCTGGCGGAAACGTGAATTCGTAGAGAGCAGCATGCTCAGAGACCGTCATCTGCGCTTTAATGCCCGTCTCCAGCTCGAGGGCAAAGAGACCGGGTGTAGCCTTGACCGAGTCGTTAACATAGTGTCTCTTGCGGTCTCCAATGCGAAAGGAGCAGCTGTTGAGGTCGTCGCCGGGGCAGATCTGCGGAAAGATGGGGAAGTTGCCCAAGCTGGGGTTTCCACCGGTGCCACTATCGTGGACGCTGGAGAAGCCGGTGACGTTGCTGCCGTCGGTGCCAAAGCCGCCTGTATTTTGGCCGTCGACATCAGCAACGGCTTTGGCGAGGCCGTACGGGAGAGTGGCGCCCGGGAAGACGTTTCCGCCGTTTTGCGTGCCGATGAGGGGGTCGACGTACTTGAGCACATCGCATGGCTGCTTGGCACTGGCGATGGCCGGCAATAAGCCGGACAAGAGAATGAGCGATCGTTTCATCTTGAACTTTTTTGGGCGCAATTGGTGCAAATGGATAACGGTTGCAAAAAGCCCTAAAAGAAGAGTGAATTGTAAAAGGGAAAAAAAACAAGATGAAAAAGGTCAGACACGGCTGATCTGCATTTTAATTACCTGAACCTTGCTATTGTTTTCGGCCCTAAAGCTGCTGTATGCGGGGAAGTTTGCACCCATCACAAGCGTCACCCCCACGGCACTATGTAACGTCGGTTTCTGCAGCGATGATCCGTCGTGCAGAGCCTTGTTTTTTTTATTCTGTTTTGCATGATAAGCTCCGTGACTGCTAGAGATGTAGCGCAGGGAATCAGTCTTATATGCAGCGAAAAGATCCATGGTCGTGGCGTGCTCAATGAGTTTGTATACCAATGTTGGATTAGAGTAAATTAGGCGTTAAGGGAACTGGGTGCCTGCCCCTTGACTACGGATAGCTTCCGTCTTCCTGTGCCTTGCCAATAACTGGCTCCAACAGCAGAGGCAGATACTCTGCTGCATCCTGAGCAAAAGCAAAATCCTGTGGCCCAATCTTCCTTAGCTCTTCCTCCGACTCTGCTTCGGGGTTCACGACAACGACGCTGGCGCCTCTCTTTCTGGCGTAGCGGATGTAGCCTGCCGCAGGTTCAACCTGAGCTGCGGTGCCAATAACCAGCATGAGATCCTATTCGTTCCGTAGGGTTAGTAAAAGCATAGATTGTAATTGGAAGACGACTATTCTTTACCACTGTATCCTTCTCCATCCAGGCATCTGCCCGCCTCAACATGGCTTCATCCAGGGTTTCTCCGAACCACACTACCGCAGGCCTCTGCAATCCTGCCTTACACTTGGGGCAACTGGGAAGTTGGTCCCGAGGGATTGGATCGAGGGGAAGTATTGGATTAAGGAGATCCCTCATTTCTTCTGGCGTGGCATCTACCGAGGCTGCTTTCAGTGCCGGACAGAATGGATCGTCGACGTTGCCTCTCTGGACCCAATCGCAGGCATCGTCAGAGCACTTGATGTTGAAAAGGTTACCGTGAAGAGCCATGAGCTGGTCGGGAGGGTGTTGGGCACGCTGAGAGAGGTCTAGCACCAGAATATTAGTATCACTAGAAATTATTTACACATTTTGAAAAACTCATACTGTCAACATTCTGTGTCAAGCACAGAAACTCGGGCCTCTTCTGCGCCAGCGCTGTCAGGGCGTGGTGAGCCGCGTTGGGCTTGGCCTTCAATGCCATGTGGCGACGGTAGGCGTAAAAGAGCCATACAAGTCCTGGATCTCTCTTAAAGGCATTATAGCTTGCGAGTGCAGTCGCATCATAATTTCGCCAGTATCCTCCAGCTCCACGGAACGTAGCCAGGCCAGACGAGGCCGAAAGACCGGCTCCGCAGAGTGCAAGGATGCGGCGACTGGATCGAAGGACCTCGTGAAAAGCCTCGACGTTGTTGTGGCGAGCGGGTACAGCAGACATTATCTTATTTTGAATAGTAGCCGATTGAGCGCTTGAATGAAATAATTCAAAATAAGAGGATTGGCAGACAGACTACTTTTACGTCGATGTCCATGCTACAGACGAGGAGGCAGGCAACCAGATAGGCGCGATAGGCAACAAGGCAGACAGGCAACCGCGGCCGCGGCGTGACGCATTTGTCTGCATGTAGCTAGCAAACAGACGAGCCGCGCCTCTGCAAAATATGACTAGAAACGGAAAGAGGTACCAGGTTGAGGGCTTTCTGAATACTTGGCACGGAGCCGAATTTTTATTTGTAAGGTAACGAATCGCATTCGCAGTCTTATGATGGCTTAACAGATCTAGTCAACAAGTAACTTCGGTGGACTTACATCGCCCGTAAAGTAGGAAGCTGTCAATACATCACGCTCTACTCTATTTTTACTAGAAAAATCCTATAAATAGTATGTGTTCTGTGAATGGGGATAATGCATGCTAGTATAAATCGCGTGTAGGCGAGATGTTATAAAAATGTAACTTTTGAGAGAGAGACTGCAGCCGCTCAGTCAATCGCTCCATGCTTTGGTGTGCGGTGAGTTCTAGCTGTCAAAATACACAACATCTGTCGGATAGACGCAGGGCCGAGCCGCAATAACTATAAACGGGCACGGTGCGGCGGTGCTGTGAATCAAATGCGCAGCATCACAGAGTCATGGCGGCTATGGAATGAGTCGAGAGGGAGCTTTTCTAAGCGCCAGAGAGCCAATTTTAGATGGCAATCGCACGACAGTAGTAGGCTGGCACAGCCACAAAAAGGACCAACGCTTCGAGGCCCGATCCACCAACGCCGGATCACGTCCTAGATGGCGGTTGAATACGAGATTTCAATAAATTATGGAAACGTGATCTAATTAATCTTCACCGTCTCTACGGCGGTCATCAGTCACCTCCGCAGGAGCGAAAAGCGCGGCCGAGAGCCGGACACCCTCCAATGTCTCGCTTATACCGGGGGTCTAACGACCTTCCCTTTGGGTCTCGTGTCCAAAGGACGAAAGTGATCGCCCAGTGCATGGTTCTAATTGGTATACTGCAGAAACAGTAGCATTGAAAGGGTCTGAAGTACATCGTCGGCTTGGCTGGTACGTCGGGCGCATGGCATAAACAGGCAACGTTTCATAGCCTGGTTAGTGGCGGAGGTACTGTAAGCAGTAAGACAGCATAAACACCCTGTAACTCCGTTGGACAACACTGTGCGGTGAAAGTTGAACAGTAAT
The DNA here is from genome assembly GCA_000825705.1 of [Torrubiella] hemipterigena. Lineage (NCBI taxonomy): Eukaryota > Fungi > Ascomycota > Sordariomycetes > Hypocreales > Clavicipitaceae > [Torrubiella] hemipterigena. The sequence continues at coordinate 1,638,999 of CDHN01000002.1, forward strand.
GCCCGCAAGATCGTGAAGAATGCACAGGAGCTACAGAAAAAACAAATTCGGCAATCGCGGCAAAATAATGGTTACTGGTGGCGGAGGGAGGACAAAACGGGTGAATAGCGCGGCTGGCACGGCACGACGCTTCTAGGGTTGGTATACTCCGTAGGTAACTACAGTGCTATAGCGTGGCTGCTCTTCAGGCGCGCTGGAGGCTGCTGTTGCAAGGTACCAGGCCATCGGAAGGGACAGTGTATAAAGAGTGCCAATGTTTAGGACAGTATAGTTACTGTGCATCCACTGTTCGCTTTTTTTTTTTTCAACGGTTCTTTTCTTTTCGCCTGTGCAGGTGGCCAATACAGTTCATGTTTCAACGGACTGCACAGTGAAAGGCATTGGCTGCCATACAATGACCACCAAAGCAGAGTGGGTCGGGGCGTTACAGGAACTGACACTGGCGCGTGAAGCCCCGGCGGGCGTGACCGCAGAAGCAAATTCTAAAGCCCATTGACTCGACCAAAAGGAATAGAACGGTGTTGGAAGAAGCAAAGTGTCATGAGGGAATGAGAAAGAACCAAAACATTAAAAGGCTGCGGCTGACAAAGAAGACGGCGAAGCGTGAGAACGGAGAGTGGCGTGACACGGCGAGATTGTATGACACTGGCCATCGCCACGCGGTACAGAAGCATACACAGCGTAGATGCAGCAGTTGTGACGTCGGTTACATTGCATTCCACAATAGACGCTCAGTACGTGACTTCATCGCCAGATGCCATACATTGCAACTCTTCACAGTCGGGGAACGCGACAAACCAAGTTGGTGATCCTTGGCGCAGGCCAAGACCGCCGCCCGTACCGGATCGTGGACAGACCAAGCTGCTAAACAGTTGCCACTGTACCGTGACAGCGACCCGCTGTAAATGTGGCCGATGGGACAGCAAACCACGCAATTGGGAATCATTTTTTGGGGGTCATCGTTTGACTACTGCTCTGTCTCAGGTGTTTACGGGAGGTGCGTCGGCCGAGCGTAGAGAGCTTTAGCACGAAACAAGACCATAGTAGCGAGGCATGTATCGTGAATGCGGTAAAGTAGGTTAGCTCAAATGCCAGTCACCGCTCTGACAGCAAGGAAAAGGCGCAGTCTAGAAAGAACGCAAAACAAGCATCTTTTTTTAGAAGCTCACGCGCTGGAGCAAGAAAAAAAAAGAGGACCACAAGCCAGGCAACACGAGCAGATGGCACCCGAGCTATGCCCAAACGAGGCAGCCAAAGCAGGCTGTGCTGGCTGGCATAGCTTCCGTCCGCACACTGTAGTGCCCCATCCATGTTCCTTTGTTAGTCGCTTTCAGGGGACTAAATTTCACAAATGCCCACTGGGATTGGCCACAGCACCTAGCTCAAGCTCCACACACACTCCGGTAGACGCCCCCCCCTTCTCGCCAGGCACAAGGCGCTGGCGCAGGTACGGCCAACGTCGCCCGCGTAATAAAACACCGTCTCAGCGCCCTCATCTGCCCATCCTTCATTTCTTCTTCCTCTCCAGTCATCCTATAAACACCTGTGCGAATTCTCTCTCTTGTCGAGATCGCCGTTTTCCTTTCCGTTCATATTTCCTTTACAGTTTCATTGCTTCCAGTCTCTCGCTAAACACCGACCACTTACAACTACTGCACCCTTTTTTCTTGTATACAATCTCACACCAAGTTTAATTTCCTTTGCAACCAACAGCAACAATGTTCTCCAAGACTCTCAACGTCGCCGTTGCGGCTCTCGCTGCCTCCTCCATGGTCTCTGCTCAGACCTTCACTTCTTGTGATCCTACTAAGAAGTGTATGTTCTCCCCGTCCCTGCCTTCTCCTGTTGGGCCTGAGCCCCCGTGTTTCCCCCCTCAGATCGACCGCTAACCCGCAATAGCCTGCCCTGCCGACCCTGCCTTTGGCAAGAACTCCGTCAACTGCGACTTCACCAAGGGCAAGTGCTCTGCTTTCCACGACCTCGACGGCACCTCCACCAAGTACAACGACAAGGGCGCCGTCTTCTCCATCGAGAAGGTCAGCAACGCTCCCACCGCCGCCACCAAGAACTACATCTTCTTCGGCCGTGTCGACATTGAGATCCAGGCTGCCGCCGGTAACGGTATTGTTACCTCTGCTGTCCTCCAGTCTGATGACCTCGACGAGATCGACTGGGAGTGGGTCGGTGGTGACTCCTCCCACGTCCAGTCCAACTACTTCTCCAAGGGCGACACCACCACCTACGACCGTGGTGGCACCCACCCCGTTAGCAACGCTCTGACCTCCTTCCACACCTACTCCGTTGAGTGGACCAAGGATGCTGTTAACTGGATCATCGACGGCACCACTGTCCGCACCCTCACTGCCGCCGCTGCTGGCGCCAAGTTCCCCCAGACCCCCATGCAGGTCAAGATTGGCACCTGGTGCGCTGGTGGCCCCGACTCTCCTCCCGGTACCCGTGACTGGGCTGGCGGCTTGACCGACTTCTCCAAGGCTCCCTTCAACGCCTACTACAAGAGCATCAAGATTGTCGACTACGCCGGCGGCAGCAGCGTTGCCTCCAACGATGTCAAGTCCTACAGCTACGGTGACAAGACTGGCAGCTGGGGTAGCATCAAGGTTGAGGGCGGCAAGAACGACGACTCCAGCTCCTCTTCCTCCAAGGACTCTAGCTCTACCTCTGCCCCCAAGAGCACTGGTGCCTCCAAGACCGGCATGCAGACCAGCAACTCTGCTGCTGCCACCAACACCGATGGCGCTTCCACCACTGGCTCCAAGCCCACCACTTCTCCCACCAAGGTCCCTGACAACGCTGCTGGCCGCAACTCTGCCGCTCTCGCCCTCATTGTTGGCAGCATCGCTGCTCTCTTCCTGTAAATTTTCGCAAATTCTGACTTGCTTTGGGCATGGAGAAATATGTTGGATGTGATTTGACTGTTCACGCCCTGTATAGACGTGACGGGCAACGTTTTACTTAGACGGCACAGGAGCCAAACATGAGCAACCGTACCTTTAATACCTTGTACAAATTTTGAAATCTTTTCTTCTTTAAAACTTTACTCCTGCTTCTCTCCAGTGTTTTCTTCTAATGCCGAGTGATACATACAGCGGCTTCTCCATGAATGTAATGACGCGCCAGAATCTGACCCTCTCTTGGCCGTATGCGCCGAGAGATGGACCAGCCTTATTCTGGCTCGGCGCGCTGTGTGGGGCGATGGAAATTGCCCGCTTTGATGTATCAATCAAAAGCAGGCTAAGCCAGCCGGGTGTGGAACATCCCATCACACACAAGGCTTCTGATTTTACAGTACAGATTTGGGTTAGCTGCAGCAGTTGTGTTTGTAGTTGTGTTTGTGACTGCTTTGACGATGGTGATTGACCAAGTGGATTTTCCTATTCGGGGCGGCCTAAGCGAGTGCACACAAGTGTCTCTGTCTCGCACGTGTCGATGGAGCGACAATGAGGGCGGCTGATTCACACCGGCACTCTTTGTGCATAAAGAATGTAAGTCGTGGCTACCTTAGAGTTGCAGCGGCAAAACCTTGATAAGAGAAGCACCGTTTCAGCTGCCCCGGTTAATCTAGAAACAAACTCTATCATCACCAATAAACAAACCTTTGGGCGCACCAGTCTAGGCCTAGTGGCGGCCCTACAGCGGGAAGATGCGGCGGGCGGCCCCAAGGCAGGTGTGGGTGCGCAGCGTGACCAATGAGAGCCGAGCACGCAGCCCATTTAAGCTTTGCCTCCCAGCGAACAGGTGACAGACAGAGAGCACGCCGCTGTAGTTTCAGCAGAAAAGACATACAGTTTGCATCAACATTCAAAACAATAATTGCTCTACCCCAGTTTCTTACAGCGATATTGTTGCTCGCGTGCGCCACGCCACGCCTAACGCTAAATTGCCCCAGGTTGAGCGACTGAGGCGCCCTCGAAGCCTGATTTACACAGCGCAGCTGGCGCCGCCACTCCCACTATAAGCGTGCAGCCGTCGATCTCGCATAGCCGCGCGTTGGTTACGTAGAGGCGTAGCTGAAATGCTCGGCACCTCCTGTCGATACAGCTGCCGAAGCCTTTCTTTGCCAATATTCCAGCCTCAGCTGTACGATTGCTGTGACTGTTTATTTGTCTTTTAGCATTTTGGTTGCGGACACGGGTCCTTTATCCAGCTGGTGCAGAAGGCTGCGTGGGCACAAGTGACATGCATGGGATAGGATACGGGCCTCGTCAGGTTGCTTCAGCGTGTCAAAGAACGGTTTGCAACACCCGTTGTCAAATTCAAGTGTTTAAAGTGTGAACAATATATGGAGCTAAATTTAAAAACAATAATACATAATGACACAAACCACATGCTTTTTCATTGTCGTCATCGTCGAACGGCAGCCCACGGCCCTTCTTTTGTACAAGGTTTGTTCCGTCGTTGTCGGTTGCCACTTGCGCCAACTGTCAAGGCTGCCACTCACAGCTGCCAGGTCACCTGCGTGCTTGCCTCCTGCCTGCAGCACCGCCTTGTTGTTTCAGCCCAGCATCTCGTCGTTCCGTTATAAAAGTAAGCCTTTGCTGGACGCTCTCATGGCTCCTGCTCTCTTTCCTCCGACTTTTGTATAAGTATTACGACGCCCTCTCCCCCATCTTTTTCTACTCTGTCCGATTCCCACATCCCAACTTACACTTGATCTTTGACAAACCTCCACCTAAACCTGCGGTGAATGTCCCTTCGCTTTACCTCTAGATTCTTCTCAACCACCACTGCTTTCCGACATATTGGCAAAATGGCTGACCGATGCTACATCGTTCCTCCCCATCTGCTTGAGGCAATCGCTGAATCCACCCACAATGACGAGGCGATCCGCGAATCCGCCAGAGCCTCGCTCGTCTCCCGCGAGCAGGTTTCGGAATCTCGTAAGGCAGTCTTTGCTGCATTGACTTTGCCTCATGGATACCGCAGAGATGCTGCCATTGAATCCCGCCGTCAGATTATTCCCGAGGGAATGTTGACGCACATTGCCGAGTCTGAGTCGGTCGATGATGAAACCAGAGCTCGTGCCAAGCGTGACTTGCTTCATCTCCAAACCCTATTTTCCAAAATCAAGACCAGCCAGGAGGGTAAGTTGGCCATTCAACCCGTTGAAATTTGATTCTAGATCGCTAATATGACATCGTAGGAGCAACTGACGAGACCCAGGGTCTCGCCGCTGCCAAGCCAAAGGACTCAGTTTACAGGGCTGTCTATGACGCCAAACACGCCACTGATGAGTCTCAACTTCCAGGAAAGATGATGCGTGCTGAGGGAGAGAAGGCATCAAAGGATAAGGCCGTCAATGATGCCTACGACAACGTTGGCCATGTTTTGGCCTTTTACAAGGAGAAGTTCGACTGGAAGTCTCTTGACAACAAGAACGCTGATGTGATTAGCTCCGTTCACTACGGCAGACAGTATGAAAACGCATGTGAGTATTGCCCTATGTACCAAAAAAAGCCTTCTTTGCTCATAATTGTAGTCTGGGACCCTCAGGAGCGACAAATGGTGTACGGTGACGGTGGCAGCTTTTTGAACAACTTCACGGGCTGCATCGATGTCATTGGACACGAGATTACACACGCCGTCACGGAGCACACAAGCCCTCTTGACTACCAAGGCCAGTCTGGCGCTCTCAATGAGCACATCTCCGATGTCTTTGGTATTATGATCAAGCACTACGTCTTCAACACCAAGGCTGCTGATGCAGATTGGCTTATCGGTGAAGACTGCATTTTGCCAGGAGTCAAGGGCGTTGCCCTCCGCAGCATGAAGGCACCTGGCACCGCCTACGATGACCCTAGATTTGTAAGTGTACTTATTACCAAATATGCAAACCCAGTGCTGACCCGTAAAACAGGGAAAAGACCCGCAGCCCGATAGCATGGCTGGTTATAAGGAAACGGCCCAGGACAATGGTGGTGTCCATCTCTTCTCTGGCATCCCGAACAAGGTATTCTACAGTGTTTCAATTGCCTTTGGCGGCTACTCTTTCGAGAAGGCTGGCCAGATTTGGTGGAAGACCATGAACGGCGGCAAGATTTCTCCTCGCTGCAACTTTTTGCAGTTTGCCGATGTGACTGTTGAGACTGCCCAAGAGCTCTACGGCGAAGATGCAGCCAAGACTGTCCGCAAGGCTTGGAATGATGTTGGTGTGACTCGCGGTGTCTAGGGGAGAAGCCCAGTAGATGGGCCTTGCCACCCCTCTTAAGCAATGATTGATTGTTATTGTTGCCATTCAGGCTGTAGTGTTATTAGTATGGTTATTTTACACCACCAGTATGAGTTTAGTCGTTTGCTTTACTCACGTATCATAATATATGATGAGATTCTTTGTTCTGCTCACAGGCCGACTGGTGTTTCTATGGATGTCTAATAGAATGATGGCGAGTGTCAAGACAGGTCTGCCAGCTGCCAACTGTCAGCTGTCGACTGGCAGGTTATGTGGCCTCGTTCTTCCATACTTGCTTAAATGTCGACCTTTAATCTTACATACCAACGTGCCATATAATCCTCTCACAGAGTAACAAAATCTCGACGTTTCTAGAAGGCATGGCATGTCGCAGCTCGACTCTACCAATCTCTTTGGGTAAAGGCGGTCCATCTCCAATAGATAGCAGCGATGTTAGCATAACAGACGATGAAACTTTACATGAAATACAATTACGATACAAAATATCAGCGCCCTCATTCAACACAGTTCGAGGCATTTCGCTGCAACCTGATCGGCACCAGGTTCTTGAGATAGTGTGCCACGCTTTTGAGTTTCGATCATTCCCCTTGACTAGTCTCGAAGCTCCCTTCTTTCGGTACATCAATGAACATACGGGAATACCGTACCATCTAAAAGAACCAGTTCGAGAGCCATGGCATAAAGTGTTCTTACTAGCGCAACTAGAACTCAGTCAGATCCCTTGGCCTAGCAAGATCTCGGCAGAGGGTAGGAAACAACTATATCAAGAAAGGGGAAAGTTGTATGGGCTTCTTGATCGCATGCTCCGATGCATGATTGACTTTATGGGGTATCGGAATGACGGCCGCGGAGTGACTGTAGGCTTAGATGTGCTGCGAAGCATCAAGTCCGTAGTTTGGGAGGGTGGTGGTACGGAACTCCGACAAATCAAGGGTATTGGCCAAGTTATGACGAATAAATTAGCTGATGCTGGGGTAAGAACAGTCCATCAGTTGGCCGATTTGGAGTGCTATCATATAGAGCGCCTACTGAGCAGAAACCCGCCCTTTGGACAGACACTGCTCCGACAGCTCGCTGGGTTTCCGAGGTTACGTCTATCGTGTACCATTGTTGATATTGCACAAGAGATTACAACTATCCGAATAGAGACTTTGGAGCGGATCGTGAAGTTTGACGTTGGCTATGAGAATACCAGCCTTCCCATTTGGAATGAACGGCATCCATGGCTCACTCTTGTTGTCGAAGGTGAAAATGGCAGGCTAGTATGGTTCTGGAGAGGCAACATCAAACTGATCAAAGATGGAAAGAGTATGTATGCAAAGATACAGGCGTCAGATAACGAGGTGTTTACAGTTACATTTGCATGTGAGGAGATTGTGGGCACACTGATTCGTCAAACGCTTACAGTGCAGCCAAAGAACCCATAACCAGACAAACATGCGACATGATCTGCACAAGGTTGGGCTTGGTCGCGTTTACTGGTCTAATTTGGACTGGGGTTAAGAGAGGCGTGTGAGGCTGAGGTCACTTATATGCAGCCCTACTTCCTATTTCGGTGGGCTTGCGAGGCTGGGTAATAAATAAGTACACCACGGTCATTTGCAGTTTGTAGCCGCTTCTTTGCTTCTCTCGTTTTTACCGAAATAATAGTCGATATAATGAAACTTTACTTCCTTACTGTCAGTGTCGCCTCGTTACTCTGCATCGCCGCAGGCCAAGATCTACACGACGACGACAATGCCGTCTACGGCTTCCTTCAAGACGATGATGTGCCATCACTCTACCGCCGTGACGACACGTGTAGCACGTTCAAAAAGAGCTGCGACAGACATTACTGCATCCCTGTGACGGACCACTGCTGCGGAGCCGGCGACGGAGGCTACTGCACAAGTTCACAGTACTGCCTCAAGAGTGGTTGTTGCGGATATGGCAAGACGTGTGGCGGGGATGCGACCAAGTGCAAAGACAGGAGAACACTGTGTGGTGCTATTTGCATTCTGGAGGGTTATACGTGCTGCGATAAAAACCCTGCTAGGGCCTGTCCACCGGGCTGGACATGTTCGGCTACTGGGTGTATTGATAACGCGGTGAGCTCGACAAATACAACGAATACGACGGGGTCGTCGACATCAGCCACAACAAAAGGTAGCGCAGCAACTGCATCAGAGGGTGGGAAGAGTGATTCCTCGACACCGTTTATGTCTATGGGATTAATAGCTGCTGCCGTGGGTGCGCTTGCGCTTGCAATGGTGTGAAGGCGCACGGTAGAGATACATTGTCACGAGCGAAGACGATTGAAGAGTAAAGGCGTTACATTTGCTTTAGCGTTGTTAAAAGATATCTCGAGTTGTGATGATACATAATACATGGTTTTGTTTTTCTGCTTTTTGCCATCTCCCATCGCCTTGCTTAGCGCTGACGGTGTGCGTGGTTTGAGTATTGGTCTGACCCATTTTGCCATTGCGCCAAGTGTTGTAATGCAAAAAAGGAACAAAAACAAAGAAGAGGTTCGGTTGAGAGGGTGAGCTATCGCGTCGGAAGTGGAATCCGTATATACTCTGTGGGACATGGCTCGTTATATTTTAGTCAAGGTCGGCAATGACAACTTTGCTTCACTGCTTAGAGGTTGCGTTGTTGAAGCTGTCCAGTACAGTCTGCTTGACATCTGTCTTGCTTTCCTCCTTGAGTTCGGGGGATGATGCGGTCTCTGACGCGCCGGTAATCTGCTTTGCCATGGTGCGGGCCTGAGCCTCGCCGACCTTGCCGTAGACGCTGAGGCCAGTGGCAATCATGCCGCCGATATCGCCGACATTGCCGGGAACAACAACAGCAGTGCTCTCCTTGGCCAGCTTGGCAAAGGCATCGACGTACTTCTCGGCGACCGTCAGGGAGATGGCGCCCTGGGCACCCTCAGCACCTTGGAGGATGCTCTTCGACACAGCGTCAATACCCTCGGCGGTAGCTCGGGCTTTGAGGAGAATAGCCTCAGCCTCACCATCCGCCTCGTTGATACGCTCGGCGCGCATAGCTTCAGAGGCAAGAATGACACTCTGCTTGCGACCCTCGGCAATGTTGATGGCGCTCTGGCGCTGACCTTCGGAATCGAGAATTTCTGCTCGCTTGCTTCGTTCGGCAGTAACCTGGCGGTGCATGGCTTCGACAACGGCATCAGGGGCGTGGATATCTCGAATTTCGTAACGCAGGCAGGTAACTCCCCAAGCCTCTGCTGCGTCGTTGATGGCTGCGGTGATATTTGTGTTCAAGGCAGCACGCTCCTTAAGGACGTGGTCCAGAGTGAGCTGACCAATCTCGGATCGCATCGTCGTTTGGGCAAGCTGGGAGATGGCATATTCGGCATCTTCTACACCATAACTACTCATAAATTAGTATCACAGTATCATCGTTTCAAAGTTGTCTCGCCTACCTTGCCTTGTATGCGTCAAAGACCCTCGTGAATAGCACACCGTCCAGCTCGAGCGTCACGTTGTCGGCTGTGATGGCGCTTTGACTCGGGATCTCAATAGCCACTTCTTTCAGGCTCTTGACGTAGGCAATGCGATCGATAAAGGGCATGAGAATAGCCAATCCAGGATCGAGGATGCGGTTGAACTTGCCCATTCGCTCAACAATCCATGCTGTCTGCTGAGGAACGAAGCGCACAACAGTGTTGGCTGGAAGGCGCGGTTTCTGGAAATACGAAGGAGGCGAACTGCTTCCTGGGAATCCAGCGGGCAGCAACCCGCGAGCAGATGTGTTGATAAAGCGAGCCTGCTGCAGCGGTGCGCGGAGGCTGGCCCTCACGAGGGCTGACGACATGGCTGCGATCGGTGGTGCTTGAGCCGACGGTGTGATGCTTCTCTGTTTGAAAACTGGAGTATCGGTGTTGCAAGTATTAAGTCGGAGGTATTTCACATGCGATTGATGGCGGCATCCAATATAAAAACACAAACAGCAATGCAAACGACAAGCCACCACCAAAAGTGACGATGATGTAGAGTGCAAGGACGGCTTCTCTGCTTTGGGCAAGCTAACGTAGCTTACTCTTCCCCAGCCGATTGGCCGCCGAGAATTACCCGCTGGCCTGTGGGTGGACCTTGTTCTGGAAGCCGCTACGCCTGTCCGTACCCGCTGGAGAAGCCGCTGTAATTCGCCCCGCCACAGCACCTTGGTGACTTGCTATAGTGGGGGTTTCGCGGCCACTCTGAAGTAGCTCCCTCCCATCTCCAACAAAAGTTTCACATTTACAAACATCGTCGATCTCTGCAGACTTCACGGAGCCGATCAGCCGCGTCACAGTAACCCTTAGCTACGCGTATACGACCGATACCCCTATACACAACCGCGAACTATAGCTGAACATCACGCTGATACTACATCATGAGTGCCAAAGTACCCCGCAACTTTCGTCTCCTCGAGGAGCTTGAGAAGGGCGAGAAAGGCCTCGGTGCTGAAGCCTGCAGTTATGGTCTTGAGGATGGCGAGGATCTCTTGATGAGCAACTGGAACGGTACCATTCTCGGTCCTCCTCACGTACGCCACTCGCTATAGGCCGTCTCTGTAGTCATTACTAACCTCTAGCCCAGTCCGTCCACGAGAACCGTATCTACAGCGTCAAGATGCACTGCGGAGAGCAGTACCCTGATCAGCCTCCCACGATTCAGTTTGTTAGCCAAGTCAACCTGCCTTGCGTCAATTCGCGTAACGGTGTTGTCGACCCGTCTATGCTCCCTTGCCTCGCCCAGTGGAAGCGCGAAAATACCATGGAGACTGTCCTCATTGAACTTCGAAGGTATGTTTAGCACAGAAGTTAGATTGGCATATTTGCTAACAGCACAAAGATATATGGCTGCTCCTGCCCACAAGAAGATCCCCCAGCCTCCCGAGGGCTCGACCTACGAATAAATACATAGCAACAGCATAGACATTGAACCCGCCTGTAAGCACATGGACATGGCAAGGGCCCATTGCTTCCAGATATGAGGATATTGGGGATGAATGAGCATCGGGTAGAGGGCAGAGCTACTGCGGAGCAAATGGCGCATGCGTTTCGTTATTTCAACAAGACATCTTTACAAGCACCACAAATACCACATTTTAGATTTTACTATACACCGCGTAGTGACTGGCCAAAATTAAAGTGAGAAAAACGTATTATTTAATCAGTTGAGCCTCTTCTATCAGAGAACTCGTGTATTCTCGGGAGAAAGGACTTTCAGGCCCGGGGTATTCTGAATATAAAGGAAAATGCAGATATCGTCAGTAGTATAGGCTCGAATGCCTCGCTCGAAAACGCCCGTCGTCATTCCTAGATCTCGGACGCTGCTTCCGAGTATGGAACGTTCATTGGTGTACCCAAGTTCATTATAAAAAGACAAAAAAAGAAACACAGAAATAATACAGTATGCCAGACATATAAAACAGCATGGTCGTTGAGCTTAATCATTCTCGCCCCACCAGCCTGGTTCATTTGGAGGCAGAGAGCCAACAGCGCTCAGTCTTGCTATGCTGCCCAATCTCGATCGAGACGGACCTTCTTCAGCAAATCCATCTGGAGAAATGGGGCTGTCAGGTCGTGGAACATCAGACTCGGCCACTTCATTCTCATCAACTTCCGCAACGGACTCCATCATAGGAATGGCTTTAGGCGAAGATTCGCGCCTAGCAGCTGGCACGCTTGTAGGTGTGTCGGACGCACCGGATGCCGGTGTAGTTGTAGTAGGGGCGCGATTAGTGAACAGCGCATTTGGGTTGTAAGTAACTGCTGGTAGGATGTAGTCGTCCGCCATATCTGGGGAAAGAAGTCCCCCTGTGAGATAGCTAAACTCTTGGAAGTCACTAGCATCGGGGCTTGGCTCGTCATCTTCGTAATTGATGGGCTCTGGTTCCTGCCCATTGATGTCCTCCGCTGGATCGAAGTCGACAGTAGAGACGCTAGACTTCTTCAAAATACTCTTCAAAGGGACTTGCGAGGAGCGCTGGCTGCCACCACCAATGCTCTCCGTCAGGGTATATCGATGAGATGTGCGCTGACCAGTGGTTGAGGTTCGAGCTGAAGGAGGAGCCGGGAAATCAAAATCAAAATGGGTTTCCGACTCGGCTACATTGGCTTCGCTACTATCAGGCGATAACGGGCTATTGTCTTGGCCAGTGCTGGTATGGCTTTGCGGAGTTTGCTCGTCCATCTTCTCTTGATATCGAAGGATAGGCTTCATCAACTCGGACCTTCTTGTCGCAGCTATAAAGCGGGCTGCGCTACCAGGACCGTCAATGGATGAATGTGCCGAGCGAATGTAAAATTCGATAGATGTTGGGCTGACTGGGGGTGTCAACTGTTCGCCAGATTGATCTTCTCTGTCATAGATATGACCCATAGCGTCATGTTCGTCGATCGTTTGGCGTTGGATAGCGGATGCCGGGATATTAATCCGCGAGCTACGGAGTGCAGGCTGCATACGTACGGCGCGAGCTTCTTGGATAGAGGTAGAGGTTGTTGAAATATCTGACGCAACAGACATTCGGTGCATAGACATCTGCGACGGCGTACTGGAACGAGAATCCAACGGCGGTGTCAGAGTCGTGTCCTCGGGATGGTCATTGCCATTCGGAATTGTGATATATGTGTTGGAAGGGGCAAAGCTAGTGCGTTTGCTAGACCTATTAGTCTTGGCTTGTTCAGGCGAGCTCTGTCCGCGAGGCTGAGAAGGCTGCCTTGGTTTTGTAGGTGACCTGCTGGAGACACTAGACTGGTGGTGCAAGGTTGCGGGCGGTTGGGCTGGAGCTGGTGGTGTGTACTCATCTTCAGACTCGGAGTCGGAGAGCATGAGTACGCTCTGCTCTTGAAGGTTAACCGAACCAAATCCTCGTGGAGAGGACCGCGAGGATTGGCTCTGAGGACTGGATATCGAGGCAGGGTTGGGCGAGAAAGTGGCAGGCACCAGCATGGGCCCTGCGCCGTTGGCGAAAGCCGAGCTGTTTCGAAAAGGGACGGTGCGGGGTGGCTCCGGAAACGATTTCGGTGAGCCTCTGCTAGTAGTCTTTTCGGATGAGCTACTTGTGCTAATAGAACCAGATCTCTGGGTCTCGTCGTCTTCTTCGTCTGCACCGTATTCTTCCTGGATGATGGTTCGGAAGGTCATCTGTTCATAGTGATCGTAAAGGTTAGGCACCTCTCTTGACGAGGAGGTGCCAGCTCTGCTACCGGCAGTGTTGGGTCGTTGCATCTCATACGGCGATTGCGGTGAATCTTTTATGCTCCGCTTCTTAATTTTGCGAGGTTCGCGATATTTATCAAGCGTAGGGGTTCTCATCGAGAATATAGAAGGAGATTTGTTGGGTTGACTAGTGATGCTCGTCAACAGGCCATCTGTGCGTAGCTGTGGTAGTGACCCCTTTCTAGAATTCTGCAGGCTGTGCGAGAAATCCAGAGTGGCCGGTTTCTTTTTGCTTTTGATGCCAAGGGCATCAGTATGCATAGAAGGGGGACCCGCCGCCGCCAATGGGGCATGCTGTGCCAGAGGATTGCTATTTGTGTACCACGACTTGATAGTTGATGATGATTGGCTTTTACGAAGAACTCCGTGGACGTGTTGGCGACTTCTTGCTTCGTCACTTAGAAGGCCAGGCAGGACATCTCGATCTTCAGACCAGTCGACATCGGAGTGTGCGATCGCGACGTGATGGTTGTCGTCGTCGTCATAGCTTGGTGTCGTGCTGTCAGATGTTGTCGCACTAAGACTGGACGAGCCATCATCCCAAAGTCGTGGAGAGTCGATATTGATCGGGGTCGAGCCAAGAATCTTGTGCGCTTTGCTCATCATAGGTTGGGGGATGTTGAGTTCAGCAAGGTCCTTTCGCCGGCTCTTGGTAAACGTAAATTTACCCATTTCGCCCAGCTAATAGACACTTTGCGTGTCGAGGGTACTGTATCGTCGTCTGTTGGTTTCTTACAGGCTCTCTTTCTTCATGGCAAATAAGGAGGAGGCGCGGTGTTGGGGGCTTAAAGAGGCAAACGAGGTCGTCCGAAGAATGTCTCAGCGAGAGTGGCTCCCCCAGAGTGGGAATGGGCTTGCTGTCGATGAGGGGGTATGCTACTGTAGTGGCTGCGATATACAGGGAGGAGCTGGTGGCTTTGTCGCGCTGAAGTCCGACTTCCAAAGCCTCGATGTAGCAGATTGAGAATAAGACAGACTTGGAAGGATTGAAGAGAAGCAGGAACTGGCGAGGAAAATGTAAAAGTGGTTGTAGGATTCAGTGAGCGTACCCACTAGGCAATTTAGTACCAAAGCTGCAAATGCCACCAGCCGATCAAGCGCGGATGGGGTTAGTACCAACCCAGGACGCAAACTAATGGAAGCGGAGCCTTGCGCGTGACAGGGCGCCAGAAGCTTTGGGTCGAACGGTTGAAGTTTCGCGGCATGTAGAGCACTGATGGTTCATTACGTGCGTGCTGATCGGCTCTGCAAAAGTGCCTCTTCCAAGTAGCGGTCTCGTCGATCAGCGCACCAAAAGGGTTTTTACTGTGTTCGCGAATATCGTATTCTTTCTTTGAGCCATGCAGAAACGCGGGAGTTTCAGTAATCCCAGTCTCACTTTAGACAGGAACCAAGGGCCTCCCCTACAAATTGGGCCCAACTTGGCTCACTCAGGAGGCGTGGTGTTGCGCTGGGCGGCGTTGATGACAGGGTCACATTCTTTGGAGAGACTAGCGTTGACGATGGCACCTCTTGGAACCCACGCACAGGGGACCAGGGGAACAAGCCCTTCGCTACCTCCATAGCTCAGGTAGGCCCGCCACAGCGCAGCACAGTAGCGGGCCTCCTCAAGGGTCTCCTCTGTTTAGGGGGCTAACGAGTCGGTTTTCAAACAGAGCCAGCGGGGATGTTGTCGGTGCCTATGAACGCCGACTGTGCGAGTAAACGAAGCGAAACAAGTTATTTGTTGCTGCGCCAGGCAACAGAGGGCGCTGTTCCGCGCTGGAATCAAACCAAACACCACCGCAATGAGGATTGCTTGGCTGCGTTGGCCATCAAGTTAACCTCGCAGCACGTATCCCCCATCGTGCCATGCCAATCCCACTGTCGGCTCATCAATGTCCTTCGTCAGCACTGGCTCCAATGCCGGGGGGAATGGAGTTAGTGAGCCTGGTAGTTGTACGGAAATACTGCACACATGCTGACGTTGGTGATACAAATAGTCTGTGCCAGGGTTGCGAGATGGCTTGACGATGCACGACGTGGAAATTACACCACCGTACAGTGATGGCAAGCCACAGTGTAGCGAAAAAGATACATGTGCCTGAGAAGTGGCGTGAGAGTTTGCCAGTTTGGCACCTGGCTGCCAGCTGTCGGACTGGCAGATCAGCCTCGTCCAAGAGCAAATCTCGCTACGTTCACTTTGTTTGTTTCAAATCTGGTTCCTGACCAAGATACTCAACGTAACCTAATTAAATGCCATTGACGAATCGTTCGCCTCGGCCGGGGCAATGTCACCACGATAGCGTCACAGCGAAGCGAGCCCCGTGGCGCCAGTCTTACGAACAAGTTGCACACAATATGGAGTCGCTCTTTGGCTCAGCTACAACAAACCCATTTCCAGGCGCAGATCTGTGTCGGGAAGTACGCCGACCTACAAATGACAAACGTCAGTCATAGCAACCCATCCCGGGGATTTGGTTTGTAGTCCGAAAAGACACAAAGGTATTGTCTGTGTCGCTGGCGCCGTCATCCCTCTGGCATCGAAGCGGATCGGAGGCGCTGCAAACCCTACCAAGCCCCTGATTGTGCTTGTTTATTGTTCCACCAGACCTGCATGATTACAATATTGGGCGAGAATTAAGCTTTTCCGTCCGTAGAAGAGACGCAAAGCTGCCGATTTGGGATTTCACTTACTCTTTTAGACCAGTTCTATCATGCAATGCAATTTCTGACGCAGCCTTGAATGCATATCACGAATCAGTTACGTGCACCTTGAACGCGGAGATATCTACAACAACAGGCAATCGACGACTCCACTACACAGCTGCAAATTTAGCAGACCTGAGCTATAGGAATAGTAATTGGCCCTGTCGGATAGCCCTGTTTTCAATATTCTGCAAAGAACAGAACACGAGGTCAACGGCTGAGATTCACCGCCCCGTTGAATCAAACTAGTGTCGTCCCGTTTGATCCAACGGCCACGTTCTACCATGGATAAAAAACTTCGACCGCAATCTCACAAGGGAAAAGGGGGTTGATATTGCTGTTGAAAATGAGGTATCTATCCGAAATGAAACCCAAACAAACATCCAAACGCCATGCCGTTAATATCCATTATAGCTACATGCCGTAACCGGCCAGTCCTTCGTGCATTGCCGCGTCTAGTTTCCCATGAGACGGGCTATTCACAAATATCGTGACTTTAGCCACTCTTCATTTCGTAAGCCCAAGTTGAGGCCATTGGCGGCCCACCATTTCCGCACCCGGCTTTGGTCTCCTATGCTGTCCTCCAGTGCCTCCTCAATGTCAAACGTCCTAAATTCGACGGGTTGCTTACGACCATCCATGCCTTCTAGTTCGCCGTGAGCGAATTGGCGCCACCACTCCAGCACATCAACATGCTGGTGTACGGTAGCACTCATAAGCACTTCGCTGTCAAAAACCAGTTTGTTGTCGCCCTTGAGCCGTCTCCAAGTTTCTAGTACAGAGACATGACCCCAGCGGCTTGCCATCCGGGCAACACCATCGCCATGCGCAATGGGGATGCCAGATGCATCCCACCAGCGGAGAACATCTGCTTTGCCATGCTGGGTTGCCCACAATAAGGAGCGGCCAGGGCGCAAAACGACACTTTCATCCTGGGCAGCGGAATCCCGCCACCATTCTAGAACAAGTAGATGACCCTTGCCGCTTGCCTGTTCCAGGGCTGCTTCTGTATATCGGAGCGGTAGCCCTGAGCGTCTCCACCACCAATCTAGTACTCGCACATGACCATTCTTGGAGGCCACGTCGACGGCTTCCGCATCGTAGATGTGTTTGTCCTTGAACCATTTGCTCTGTAGCCAATAGTCTAGAACATCTGTTCTGGGGTAAAACGCAGAGGCTTTGGTTGGCAGAGTCGTTCCGTCAAAGGCACGGAACAGATCTGGTCGGTTCGCTTCCATGTATGCAAGAACTTCGATCAATGCAAACCGGATTACAAGTTTTACAACCAGCGCTGGTACATCGACAAAGTTGGGGGGTGATTGCGACAGCTTCTTACAGATCGCAGCCGAGTTGCAGGTGAGGACTGTCCACTCTAGCTCATGTTCGTAGACTTTGAGCGGATCAAGAGGATCACTCGGCTGCAAAGTCCATTGCCCAGGCATTGGCAGGTTCGTATACATTCCGAGTGCCTTGGCAAGTTCCCAGTCACCAGCATAGTCGAGGATTAACGTCCATATCTCGGGTGGTAATTTCGATCTAACCTTGGTGTCGCTTGAATCCGGTATTGTAGGAATGCTGGTTGCGAATTCCACGTCTCGTCCAAGGCCTAGGAGATCGGCTTGATTCTGGATAATGCCCAGCACCTCGTTGAAGCCAGTCCAGTTCAGGACCCTCTTCGGATTGGGCTCGCCTTCAAAGTGCCATAGGATAGGTGTGACTGGCCTGATCCAAGTCCACTTGCGTTGTATTTTTCGTAGTTGTCTTTTCGTCATTGGATTTGTCCACATATGGGTGCTCATGCCCGGGACAAGGACCATGCTTTTTTGTGTATTCCAGCCACGGAGGACCTCGCCAAGGAAGGTATCTGTTATCCCGGCGAGCATTTTCGATATTCCGTCAGCATCAAGCGGTATGCATACCATCAGGTCGGCCCATTCTACCAGCTCAAAAGCTTGTTGCCTGTAAAACTCGATATCATCAGCGCGATCGCCCTGCCCCAGCGCAAAACTTCTGTTTTGCATCACAATAATAGTTTGTGTGAGCCGCGGGACCACATCGTCAACGATAGCACGGGTTTCGATTTGAGGATGCTTCGATAATCTGACAACAAGTGCCTGTGCCCAAGATGTATCTCTGGGACCAGTGGCGGCAACGAGCAGTCGTAGCTTTCGGTTCCTCGGGTTCATATCGAACAACGACGAGCATGACGAAGCCGTGGAGGTGAGGCGGGTAGGGAGGATTAAGTGCGCCATGTTTGAAATGAATGTCTCCCTTCTATATGGTATTTAGACGCATACCTTTAGGTAGAAATCATGCCTAAGCTTCCAATGTATCGCGGCGGGTGATGCGTCGGTGGCGGTGTGCGACAGGCCCAGTGTGGGCGCCCGGCTGATGAATTTTGTACGACTCTTGGATTAATATATGTTGGAGGCGCTGCGTCGTATAGTAAATATGTGTGTCAGCCGTGTGAGAGATGCAGCAGGCGACGCATCAAAATCTTGCCTCCGCGCGTTGGCGAGACTGCGTTGCGTTGCGCCTAGCATTGGCCAGCCCTGTTGCCGCTAGACGTTTAAAGAATTTCGGCTTACGCCCGCCTAGGCGGGACCGCGCGCCTGCTTCAGTGGATGAAAGCGCTGGACTAAGCCGCTAGCGGGGAACATCAACCGCCAACTTTTAGCGCAAGGCGACCAGAGCATGGTGGCCAGCAATGGCAGGGATTCCTCAACCAATGGAGGTTATGATACTAAAGATGAAATGCTTCTGTATCGAAGTCTTATCATCCTTCTTCTTAATGGCCATTTTCTCTTAAATATTTGACCGCCGTATCCATACTAATATTGCACTGGAACGTCCAGCATCCAGCATGTATCCCATCACGTGATTCCACTACCAAAGTCTCCCCGTCTTTCGCCGCATGGCCCCGGAAGCCGGAGCCAACAGCGCTGGCTGCATGTGCTCCGGGTGCGGGACCCTCCAAGGTTTTGACGACTAAAAAAATTTGGAGGCGCAAAACTTTGGTTCAAGGCATCGCGTCTTTGCACCCGCAAGCTTTTCTCGACCAAACGACACAAGCAGTCCAGGACAATTCCGGTTCTTTGCTTCTGGTCTGTCGGCTACAACTACACTCTCTTGTCTCCCACCGACATCTCCCTCGACAACGATAGACATCGACGAAGTCTCGTTTTTTTACTCAGAGCTCCCCCGCCTCGACTGTTCCATACAAAGTCGGCTTCCTTCGACCAGCCTGTACAATACTACCCATCCGTCCTTGATCAATCAGATATGCTCGATCAAATGGCCAACGAGATCAAGCTCATCTCTGGTACCTCCCACCCGGAGCTCAGTGCCAAGGTCGCCCAGCGGTAAGCAGCTGCCATTCAACCTCGGGTCGGTTGACGCTTCTCTCTCTAATATGTTTTTTGTGACAAATGTAGACTTGGTATTGATATTGCCAACACGATGAGCTTGAACTACTCCAACCAGGAGACTAGCGTTTCCATTGGTGAATCGGTCCGTGACGAAGACGTCTTCATTCTGCAGTCTACTGCTCCCGGTGACGTGAACGATGGGCTTATGGAGCTCCTCATCATGATCCATGCGTGCCGTACTGCGTCTGCTCGCCGTATTACCGCTGTCATTCCCAACTTCCCTTATGCCCGCCAGGATAAGAAGGACAAGTCCCGTGCTCCCATCAGCGCCAAGCTGATTGCCAACATGCTGCAGGTGTCTGGCTGCGTACGTATTTCGAGAATACTACAACCGTCCAATAGCTAATTCTTTTTGTACAGAATCACGTCATCACCATGGATCTTCACGCCTCTCAGATTCAGGGCTTCTTCAACGTCCCTGTCGACAACCTATATGCTGAACCCTCTGTCCTGCGATGGATTAGCGAAAACCTCGACGTCAACAACTGCGTCATTGTCTCGCCTGATGCCGGCGGTGCGAAGCGTGCTACATCTATTGCCGATCGCCTCAACACAGCCTTTGCCCTCATCCACAAGGAGCGTCCTCGACCCAACGTTGTTGGCCGCATGGTCCTTGTTGGTGATGTGCAGGATAAGGTGGCCATTCTCGTCGACGACATGGCCGATACTTGCGGAACGGTAAGCAATACAGGATCATGGAGTGAGGTTCACAGGATACTAATGAGGTTATACAGCTTGCCAAGGCTGCCGAGACCCTGAACCAGCATGGCGCGAAGCAAGTCTTTGCCATTGTTACCCACGGCATTCTCAGTGGCAAGGCCATTGAGAACATCAACAACTCCTGCTTGTCTGGCCTTGTTGTTACCAACAGTAAGTTTGATATGATAAATTTATGCTTGCTAAGACATCAATTGCTAACCCATTTACAGCTGTTCCTTGTAAGTCCCAGCGCTAGAGAGCTGCAACGATGTCAACTAGAGCACGCCACACTAACATATAGATATAGTGGGAGACAAGGTTGAGCGCTGCCCCAAGCTCAAGGTCATTGACGTTTCCGGCACCCTGGCCGAGGTAAGCTTCAGCGTCAGCGAAGTCGCGTACTTGTTCTAACCCCCAGATAGGCTATCCGCAGAACTCACAACGGTGAATCAGTGTCATACCTCTTCACCAACGTACCTGTTTAAATCTTTTCTTTCGAATTTGGATAAATCAACATCATAGCAGTTTGAAATTTATGCGGTGTTTTGGTAAGTCTTGTTGGAAATGCACAATGGAGATGAGCATAGCTGACAGTGTAGCGCAGGCGTTTGAACATGATACATTTTGCTACAACTATAAAACAAGACTATGTTTTCTCAACATACACATAAAAAAAGACATGAAATATGACTAGAAAATTTGCACGACTGTCAATACAATCAGTTTTCACAAAAGCGTCCCGTTTTTCTATCTTTACGTTGATACTTCTACAGTAACTACCCGGCATGACGAACACACCCCGTGTCGGTCTGATAGGTTCAGCGTCTCAATAGTAGCAGTGAAGATGCCATCTTGGAGCTTCTATTGTTTTTATTTTACATTTTCGACAATTGCGTATAGTGCAGTCACCGCAAATGTTGGGATATGTATAAAGCACCAGTGCAGACCGCAACCCGCTTTGCCGGAGCCAACCGTCCCGTGACCATACATACACCAGGGCGGCCGACACCCAAAAGGACTCCGATGATGCCGACAGGCGCTGCTAGCATGCATGACTGCAGCAAAACTCCACAACGTTGTCTAGCTGATGGTGTGCAGCGAATGCCACGTTGCCTGGAAACAGTCTGTAGAGGCAAGTAGGGAACAGCCAGGTGGAAACGAATAGCAGTATGAGGAATTGGGAGCAACGGGTAGCCTAACGGCGGGACCGCTGTACTAACTATGAGCAGGCTACGGTATAGCGGGCGACATCAGGGTCATAGCGCAACAAAACAGCGTGCATTGCCTGCTAAACCGTCCGTGTTCTAGGCGTGGTAGGGCGCTGACCAGCGAGCTGGTTTAGTGAGATCTGGGGGATCTGGGAAGCCCCCCAAACCGCCCAAAGCTCCGGGTTGTCTATTCTCTGAGCAACGCTTTTAGAACCAGCAATTTCCACGATCAGAACTACAAAAAGAGAAACTAAAGCCTCAGCTTTCCAACCTCTTCACAATAACATTCCCCCCCTCGTCCTCTCCTTTTTCCTCGGCCACCTCGCTTGCGCAAACAGGAAGGCCAGGTACCGTAAAAACATGCGTGGATGCCCCCCACACCCCACGAACCCGCAACATCCATCATCACCACCACGCCTATAGCCTTCTCCACCGCGCTTCATAGAAAAAAAAATTCGCATCGCGGCGGGCGTCAAGAACCAAGATACAACAGCCGCCGTACCACCAAGATGCCCACCATGACCGCCGAAGCCTCGCATTGCGCCGGCCAACCATACAATCGGACCAAAATGGGCCTATCCTGCGCCTTGACCGGCCGCATTCACTTTAAAATTCCAAGCTTTCAAAATGGATTCCATTCGAGAGAATAACGACATCGACCCCGGGTTCTGACTTCCGCGCCGGTACGGGGATCCGGCGTACCTTCGCGGGGCGTGGAGGTTGGCGATAGCTTCAAAGAATGGTGCCGGCGTGAAAATATCCGCACTGTATTTTACAGCCTGGGGGCGCTTGAAACCTTCTTTTCTGTTGCGCCAGGGCTCAGCTGACCACTCGGCGCATCACACGGACGCAGGTCGATGGGGGCGCCAGCGCCGGCCAGCCAACCAACGGCCCCCCGGGGCTCCGGTGCTGATTCGCGTTTCTGTGTATGTTTTTTTTTGTTGAATGACACCCTGCAGTACTGTGATGTACTTTGCTATACGAATTGAAAGGTATACATAGGTTATTACCAATCTTTAAGAGGATATATCAAAACGCTGCACTCTCCCCCAACGTTAACCTCTGAGATTGTTTGCAACGGCTGGGGGGCACTGACTCTGGCGCTGCAAAGCCCTGTAAAAACACCGTGCGCCATGCACTGGGCCCGCCCTCGCTCCGCCTCGCCTTGTGGAGATTCGCCGTGCAAATGCGCATAGGAGCCCGCAAATAACCGTTCATTTTCTCTCACTCTTTGATTCAGAGCCGACGGACAAGGCCGCCGGATGGCAAAAGCTTTCCAACTGGTGCCCCCCATTCGTCACTGTCGCCAAGTAGACCTTATTACACGCCCCTCTCCATAATGTATATAACTGTAAACTTCCCTTGCCCGGCCCCAGATCTCTTTGGATCTCATCTCATCTACAAGACATCTCACCCAAGAACCCAAACATAAACAAGTTGTTCCACACGTAGGCCTAGCCTTGTAACACAACAACTGTTCCCGTTTATACGCCCCCAATCCAAACACCCCGAGCCTTGAACAATCAAAACACCAACAGCCAAACACCGTCACAATGGCCGCCACTTCATCCACCACCGTCCCTACCCCTACAAAGATGCAGCAAGAGGGAGCTCCTCGATCCTGGTACCGCGATGGCTTCTTCATCTCCACAGACAAGGCTTACTTGAGCCCCGTTGCCGTCAACGATGTCTTCAAGTCTGACCTCATGTGGTGGAACGATCCCCTCGACGTCGCCCAGATGACCAAGATGATTAACAACTGCCTGACCTTTGCCGTCTACTCGGTCCCGGATACCGAGGAGGAAATGAAGAGTGAGTCGCAGGTCCTTGTCGTTTATCCGAGTGAATGAATCAACTTTACTAACCATGCTTCGCTTTTTGTAGACAACGGTGGCTTCCCCTGTGACTCGTCTCTCGCCGATCTGACCCTCGTTGGCTTTGCCCGCCTTGTCACCGACTACGTCACCTTTGCCTACCTCACTGATGTCTTCATCCTCGAGGCTTTCCAGCGCCGCGGTCTTGCCTCCCTGATGATGCGTTGCATCAAGGAGACTGTCGACACCTGGCCTGAGCTCCGTGGCCTTGTCCTCATGACCCACGACAAAGCTGCTGCCCGTATGTACCAGCGTGAACTCGGTGCTCTCGACTTCGACAAGGGCCCTTCTGCTGGACTCGTCCTTCTCGAGATGCCCGGTGGTGGTGTCAAGGATCTCCCCGAGGATCACTAATCGATTCTGGCCTCTGAGATGCTCACGTTACGTTCGAATCATTATAAAAAAAGAAATGGATGGCTGCAGCAGCGTCGATGCATATAACTTCCACAATCCCCCGACGGCTGACTTACGACACGACTTGTTTTCATTTCCACCATTCACCTGGCGCAACTAATACTGGGATGCATATTTTTTGTTTTTTTCATCACGTTTTGATATTTTTCTCGTCATTTTATGTACTTTTCATCTATTTGATGATGCTCTCTTCGTTCTTCTCCGTCATATTCGTTATTTGGATGAAGCTTTAGAAAGCGCAGCTCGCATCTCTACAGCCCGCTTGTATGGCGGCGCTATAGGCGGTTGGACAGGGTCCAGCGAGACATAGTCTTCAGGTAGTTGATAGGAGGCGTCGGAATCAAAAGCCGACAAGTCTCCGCACGCAATAAACGGCGCAATCCAGCGCGTTGCTAAATCGTTTTGTTCTGTTGAATCCTCATTGTCATCGTAAACCTCCTTCTCCTGCACCCTTTCGATTCCCATGTCCTGCGTAGACCCTTGTACAAACATATCCCAAGTGCCACGAGCAGAATTCTGCATAGTGGCATCTGCCACCATTGGCATCTGGCGTTGTCTCTCTTCGGCCAACTTGTTTAAGCGTTGTCCGACGCCCAGCGGTTCTTCCAAGCTGGCTTGGAATCCCGTAGGCGGACGGAAGTTTATGCACACAATAAATGCTTCGACACTGCTCGCTCTGCTGCTTCTGGGCTTGGCCACAATAACTCTTTCGAAGAAGATCTTGAGCTGTGCATATAAAATGTCGACGTTGCGGCCGCGGAAGATCTTGGCCACAAACTTGCCTCCGGGCTTGAGCACACACAGAGCCAGGTTCAGCGCAGCAAACAGCAGTTGCGACTGAACATATATATCGAGATCGTGAAGGCCTGTAACATCGGGGGCACCGTCGCTGAGCACTAGGTCGACAGGGTGCGAGGCTTGCGTCCCACTGGCTGATTTGGCGTCGTATTCCGGGTCTAGCGATGATAGCAGTAGTGGCACGGTAGCTGGATGTGTGATATCGGCTCGCAAGGTTGTGATACCCTCGAGCGGTGAAATGGGCTGCAAGTCAATGGACACAATCTTGACGTCCTTGCGCGGCTGCGACTCACGGTGCTGCTTGGCCACCTCTTCGGCGACCTGCTGCTGCTTCGAGTCGTCAGATGTAGCAGCAGGCAGTATACCAAGCATCTGCTGTCGAAATTTGGCTTCACGGTCCTGCCATGCTGCTCTGCCAAACTTTTCGCCCTTGATGAGCACGCGCGACAGAACCTGAGACCAACTACCGGGGGCGGCGCAGAGGTCGACGACTCGAGATACGTTTGCAAAGAGATCGAATTCTATTTTATTGGATTGTTAGAACTGCTGATAGGCCAAATGGTTCACTGAAGAACGCTATTGACTGCGCCCAGTCTCTTCCTTACCTTCGTCTAATTGCAGCAACTTGAAGGCGCTTCTCGCTCGCCAGCCTTGCTCCTTCGCCAGTCTGTAGTAGGCATCACGCTTGTCTTTTGAAGCTTTACCCATGATTGGACGCCTGCTTAGATCTCGGTCTAAACTGTTGGGCTGCAGCGTGGTCGCTATGGCAAGAATGACAACCTCACCAAAATTCGCCTGTTAACTTTTTTTTTGCGCTACCGCCGCCAGTCCACCACCCCGCCATGCGACCCCGCCATACCGCCGACACCCAGTCGTGCTTGCTATATTCACAAATCAGCCTTCCGAATTCTACTTACAACAGAGATATGTAGAATAGTAGTAAACAATTGTATAATATCCATTCAGTTAGCCGTCTTTTACATTATTGTTGCGTAAATAAAAATTAATAGTATAAATTAATAGCCACTCATTCCTCCACCTGTAAGAGAAGTGCTGTTTCTTCATTTGCAATGTAGACCAGCTGCCTGTTTTAGCAGCGTAGAGTATACTGCAGCCTGAGGCAACCGTTTCTGCAGTGACCTGCATGCAGGCTGTGCCATTTGGATTACGCTGCACTATGTAGTATACTTAACTAAGTTTATAGCAATAGTTCGTTACCTTTCTGTTAAAGCATGAGTGACCCTCTGAGCACGGCGGCCAGTGTTATCGCTGTGCTCCAGCTTGCTGCTACTGCAACCCAATATATCTAAGATGTCAAACATGGGGCTGCGGACAGAACAAAGCTGCATGATGAGATGAGGAACACAATTCATTTGTTTTAAATGCTGCGAGATCGTATCGAAGATGCAGATGACAGCGACGACGAATCGCTAAAGCTCACTCTGAGCAGATCGCTGACTGGCTCAGGGGGCCTATTAGCAACTTTCAAGAAGCTGGCTGAGGATATAATTGCCAAGCTTGCACCTCAAGATAGGCTCCGTCGACTATCCAAACACTTCATCTGGCCGTTTGAAAAGAAGGACATTACGGAAATGTTTGACGCTCTTGAGAGGCTAAAAACACACATTGGTTTACTTCTCCAGAACGACGTTCTGTATGCCACCAATAACTGCAGGGTCTATACAGAAGCGTTGGCTAATCTATCACTAGAATGCTTGCAAAAGTTGCTAACCTAAAGCTTGACGACATTGGCGATAAGATTGACCACTCCGATGATAGATTGCGCGATAAAGAGACGCAAGAGATTATCAACTGGGTCAGTTTACTCTCTTTCCATGCAGCCCACAACGCAATTTTCGATAGCGTCCAGCCTGGTACAGGTACCTGGTTTTTAAACCATGAAACATATTGCAAATGGCTTAATGGGGATATCGACATGCTTTGGTGTCCAGGAATACGTAAGCTCTATGAGCATTCGTTAAGGTGTATCAATTGTTAACATGAATCTAGCCGGCGCTGGAAAGACCCGAAGAGTGTGAGAGAATTCGTTTATTTGGTCGGTGCTTGGGCTTATTATATAATCACAGGTCTATTGCCCTTGATACATTTCGTCGCGACAATATCGTCTCGATTTATTGCGAATACAATCGCCATGAGGAGCAAACCACAACTGCTCTTCTGTCAAATATTCTTCAGCAACTTTTACAAGAATCCACTGGTGATACAATGTTGGCAGAAGTTGGTTCGCTCTATGAGCTGCATAAAAGGTACGGCACACGGCCGACAATAACACAAATTTCCGATCTACTCTGCATGTTTATCGCAAAGCTGCAAAGCGTCCATATATTCGTCGACGCATTAGACGAGTGTTCCGAGTCTGAGGCTACTGCCCTTCAATTTATCTCAGCCGTGCGTGCTTTGGGTACACAGGTTAAACTTCTATGCACGTCGAGATTCTCTACTACTTTTGACGATATTTCAACAATTGTTCAAAATTGACTATCTATGCGCAGAGCGATGACCTTCGAACATTCGCCGATGCTCAAATTCAGAGATATCACCGGCTAGCAAAACATGTGAGCTCAGATTCAGCTCTGAAGGATCTCGTTATCAACACGGTTATCACCAAATCACAGGGGATGTGGGTAAATCATAATTTTAAGCATTATTAATAAGCTAACTTAGAGCTAGGTTCCTTTTAGCAAAGTTGCATCTTGAATCCTTGTCCAAGCAAATTAGCTGCCGGTAAATCGAAGTAGATGGTATATCATATTGTATGTGCTAATCGTTTATTTACAGAGGAGTAAAGACTGCGCTCCAGGCGCTTCCTTCGACTTTAGACGCCATGTACGATGAGGCTATTCATAGAATCTCGAGTCAGGATGTGGAGTCTAGCGTACTCGCCAAGTCTGTTTTATTTTGGATTGCATCTGTACGCCGACCTCTAACCATACAAGAGTTGCAGCATCTGTACGCCATTGGAGAGATTGCGGAAGATGAAGATCTGGAACAAGACGATCTCCCAGATGGCGACATTTTGACTGCTGTATGTGGAGGTCTTATTACTGTCGACGGTGACGCGCAGACGGTCCACCTGATTCATTATTCGGCGCGAGAATACTTTGATCGAGTCTGTCAACCAGAGATTCTCACAGCTAAGGAGGTCACCACACTTGCATGCTTGAAATATTTGATGCTACCGGCATTCGCTTCAGGGATATGCCTGAAGGATGCTGAGATGGAGGAGCGTCTTCAAAAGTATGCATTACTTGGCTATGCTGCAAAGCACTGGGGAGCGGAGGCAATGAACCTTCAATCTCTGTCAAACGATATCCTAAGCGCTATGCAGCTCTTCGTTAACAATCCCATTGCCATTAGCGTGACGAGCCAGGCGTGGGGTATCTCTTTAGCACGCCATCAATATTGGCGTCAGGAATTTCCAAGGGACGTCCCAGCTCTCGTTTTGACGGCTGCCTTTTTCCTTCCAAGCCTGCTAGAAGATATGATCAAGGCTAGTCATCCCATTGAAGGTAGAGGTAGTGACGGCGAGACAGCGCTAATCCGAGCTGCGCGCTTCGGCCATACTGCGAATGTCAGGACTCTTCTAGCCTTGGGGGCTGATGCCAACACAAAAGACTACATGGGCGAGACTGCACTTGATAAGGCTGCATGAAAAGGCACTATAGATGTTATATCCCTTTTAATAGATCAAGGCTTAGACGTGAGCGCTCAAACGTCGTACGGGTGGACAGTTCTCATGTCCGCCGTAGTCAGTGAACACATTGAGGCTGTTCGCTTGTTAGTTGATGCGGGGGCTGCTATAGAAACAGAAACGTCTTGGGGAGATTCAGCTTTAACTATTGCTGCCCGTAATGGGCTGGAAGAAATCACCAACTTCTTGGCCGACAAAGGCGCTATATTGCCCCAAGGTCCAGCAGGAAGACGAGCTTCACGTGCAGCACCACGCAGAGGCTATCACCAGCTAGTCAGGCGTCTAA
Organism: [Torrubiella] hemipterigena; assembly: GCA_000825705.1. Classification (NCBI taxonomy): domain Eukaryota; kingdom Fungi; phylum Ascomycota; class Sordariomycetes; order Hypocreales; family Clavicipitaceae; species [Torrubiella] hemipterigena. Next base: position 1,667,525 of record CDHN01000002.1, read on the forward strand.
CTGCTGATTATAATCGACTCGCGCAGCAGCCTCTTCAAAGGCAAACTCGATCCCTTTTACGCAACTGCCAAACGTTACAGAGAACGATGAAGGCGATCGTGAAATAGACATGGCAGAGTTCTTTGACAGAACTAAGTGTCTTTTCAAGCTCTCGAGCCGATATCATGTTTTACGAAAAAATTGGCAAAGGTCACTTTGCCGAAGTGTTCTTGTGCACCCAAAAGGTAACCAACTTACAATATGTCGCCAAAGTCTTTCGAGCGCCGAAGGTCGATGAGGGAGCAAAACTTCACGGTATCCGACAAGAAATTGAAACCATGAAGGAAGTCAATACTCATAGACATCCTAGCGTCATTCGATTAGTCGATGTCTTCTTCAATTCCGAATCGACGGAGTTTAATCACGAATATTCTACGATATCCATAGTCCAAGAGCTTGTCTCTGAAGGCGAACTTCTTAATTTAATAGTTTCACAAAAGAAACTGAGCCAATGACAAACTGGACGAATATTTTCGCAGCTATTTTCTGCAATCGATTTCCTGGTAAGAAACGAAGAAACGAGTTTTTGGTGTTAGCTGACATCCATCAGCATAGATTTGGATGGACTCATAGAGATGTTAAGCCTGAGAATATCCTTTTAGCCGACAAAGAATTGAATATAAAGCTGACAGACTTTGGACTCTGTACACGCCTGCAAACGGATAGCTGCCCCGATACGCTTGACTTGAAAAGCACTACCAACACGCTTTGCGGCACACCAAGCTGTGTGTGATAGCTCTATTTACATGTCTTATTCTTTTACTAATTTTATGATAGATATTGCGCCTGAAATCCTTGCCGACCGTGACTTCAGGCAATACAGCTTCGCAGTAGATATATGGTCTGCCGGGTTGTTCTATACATCTGCCTCTGCGGGTTTCCGCCCTTCTCGGACGAGTTACACAGGGAAGACTTCCCATATACCTTAGGAGAGCAAATAAGAACCGGAAGGTTCGACTATCCATCACCTTATTGGGACGAAATCCCGGATGCAGCCTTGGATCTAATCGACAGTATGCTGGTGGTCGACCCCGATGCGCGCTGTCTGGTTGCCCAATGCATGCGGCACCCCTGGATGCAGCTCACCAACCCTACTGTTACCGAGGAGGGAGTACGATCTGAGAGTCCTGAAATGATGTAACGATTTAGAGAATACTCTCATGACCTCTACATTATACATATATTATCATGTAGAGCGAAGCGTAAAGATTATCTCTGGAAAGCTTATTGGATATCATCAGCTCTTTGTTATTCGGCTTACAACACCAGGCGACGATTTGTGATTAGATCTTTGCATATTGATATGAACTAAAGTTCCGGGTCTTATATTGATATCTAAGACCTTCCAGACTTTGTCTAAATCTTAACATATAGCCCATATTTATTTACAGAGTCGCCTGCGTCAAGTCCGTCGAGTCAGACACCTACCGTACAGCACCCAGCGCAGGGTGACAACCGTCTCGGAGAATGGACAATCGCCAGCTATTACCAATAATTTATTTGTATTTATGAATCATCATATATATATATGTACGGTGGCAGCTCTCTCATACCACTCCCAACTCATTACCAATAACATCCAAGGCTTCCCGAAGCAATCGCTCTACCTTCTCATCGCCTCCGACGGCTAATGCCCGTACAAGAAGCGGGTATAAACGCAACAGATGCTTCCTGCTATCACTTTGCGCACCCTGAAGCTCGGGAATGGCTTCGTTGGCGCTCTTTAGCTCCACAAGCCTCTTCAAAACCCAGAGCAGCTCCTTCTTCTGGCTCAGAGGCTGAGGCATCTTGCCTCGCAGCGGCTGATCGGCGACGTAAGAACGGAGCGTCAAGGCGCAGCGAAGAATCACAAGAGGAGCGGCCGTGCACGCAAGACTTGTCCAATGTTCTGCATCCTTCTTAGACTGGCCATCTAATTGGGAGTTTGTTGCAGATACAAGGGCAAACAGCTCATCAAACGCCACATACGCCATCCGCGCTCTCGAAGTAGGTGCCACGACTAGAGTACGGCCAACTCTCGAGTCATAAAGCGCAGCCAATCCTTGATCACTTCCACCGCGTATGATGGCCTCATCAGCAGCTGTAGGGGTGTGTATAATTGAAGTTTGGAAGAGGCTCTCTGCATACGACTTGCGCGTCTTGTCAGAGATCATATCCGATCCCAATCCCGGTATTATGAGGCTTCGTAGCCTTGCGAATGCCGCCATGTCAAAGTCTTCGTCTTCCTTGATGTTTGTCTCCGTGACAGCTTTGGCGCAATCCGCTTTCAAGATGCCGTTAGCCAGCTTTACGACGACTGCCCAAATATCTTGTGTGCAGCTGTCTGCTAAGCTTAGTGGTAGCAATTGTGGGAGTGCTGCTGTCAAAATTTCCAAAGCAGACGATGTTGCGACTTTCCATGTGGCTAAGGATTTTGAGGTAATAGAGAAGTCGTATTTGATGGCTATTGGTTGGCAAAGAGAAGTTAGGACAGCAGTGATGGCGCCACTGCTGTAGATATCCTTGTCATCGGCATGCTTTAACGCAACAGTTTGCAGAAGCTTGATGCTCTCCCTTGATAGAGCAACGTATGTCTTTTTAGTCGTTCTTTGGTGTTCGGGCTCCTGTTCATAAGCTAGCACAGCCAACTTGGAAATTTCCGTCAACATTATCGACGGCACCCCGGTGATGTCGGTGCGAATCATGCCTACTGCTTGGAGCAGCTGTGCTTGGAGGCGAGTCAAATGCTCAATGTCTGCCACGTAGCCCGTTGGTGAAGCCTCGATGGCAACTTGCTTCACAAGTTCCAAAATGCGTTGAACCTGTGCAATCGTTAACGATGGTTGCAGAAGACGGTAGACTTGGTTCAGTGCTCTTAAGTATGCCAATAAGGATTCTTGGTTATCGCCATTCTTCGTCATAGAGACATCCGAAATAGGTATTCCGCGAGACCATAGGTCCCAGGAAGCGATAATAGCAACGGAGCTGAACTCTGAAGAATCGCTTTCAGAGTCTTGTGACAGAATAAGGCTCAGAGCTTTGAATGTGGCGGTATTGATGTCCAGGACGTGGAGGTCCAGTAGCAACGCAAAGTAGTTCAGTAACTGGCTCCAAAGGTCGTTGAAAGTTGCATGTGTCGTAAGAACGTCGATATAATTGGATAGTAGAGACGAGACTCCTTCCAATACTACTACGGCAGTTCCGTGCCATTCAGTCAGGTCTTGATCCTCGAGGTCATCATCATCATCCGCGGCAAACAGGGTTTTCTGGATAGAGTTAAGAAGCTTAAATACAACAGACTTGATGCATATTGACCATGCCTCGGGGCTAAGCCGAGTACCGTATGCATCGAAGATCCGAAGAAGGGTCTGTATAGCGCTATTGCGAAGCTCAAGTCTATCATCAGAGCTAACAGCCGTAAGTCTTAGCAAGAGCAGCATCCACAGCGCGCCTGACGAACTCTCTGCAGAGCTGTCCGCGGCCAGTTGAGTCAATTTGGAAACATCTGCCTTTTCCATTTCGGCTCCCGCAATAGGTAACGACTTGGATTTGCTCGACAAAAAGTCCGACAGGACCCAAAAGAAGGTCACGGTAGTCAAAGCGATATTCAAATCTTCATCCTGTGAGCTGAACTTGTATAAGGTGTCGACGAGGATAAGAAAGCATGAATTTGGTAATGCTGATAGGAAGTCGGAGCAAATCAGCTGCAGAGATCCAAACGCTGATCTTACTAGTTTCGATGACCGGGATGCTAATAGTGTAGCTGAAACCCCACGGGTAGCCTCATCCGACTGCTTGGATATGAAGACCGTTCCAATGATTTCGAAAGCAATGTCCCAGCCCTCGATAAGACTCTCTCCGCATTGCTCGAGAATTCCTCGTAGCCCTTCTAAGGCTATGCGATGAATCTCCAGTTCAGTGGTAAGAGAGACTGATGATGCGCTGCGATTGGTGGCATGGATGGGAAGCAACGCCTCACGTAGGGCGCCTAAGAGTCGCAGCTGAATTGGCCCGCGTTGAGCGTCTTCCAAAGCCGCAGCTGAGGTAGCAGCCTCAAGAATAAATCTGGCGGTAACTTCTGCAGCCTTAATTCGAACGGGTGCATTTGTAGACGACGAACTCAGAGTTGTTATAAGCTGCGTCGTCGCGATATCCCAGCCTGAGGTCTCCGGTGGGAACTCAAGCATTCGTTCCATATTGGCAGCAATAATTTCTCCAATCTTAGCAAGGGCAAATAGCTGCTCTTGGTTTGACGTGGCGCTAGTTGGGGCCGAGAAGCTCAAAACACGGCGATGGGTTCTAGGGCTTGAAGGAGATGTAGCTCGCGATACATCCTTCTCAGGTTTCGCCTCTGGCTGGTTAGGCTGTTGGGCCTCCAGAAGACCGCACATTGCATTGAGAATTTGAACAAAGGATACATTAGGGAAGTCAATGGTGCTCTCAATCAATCGCGAGGCTGCCACTTCAACAGACCGTACCTCATTGGCGAAGTTGGCCATGAGAATGTTGGCATCGCCTTCTGTAGCCTGTTCATTACCACGACCAGCAGCTGGTGTGCGCCCTGCTGTCTTCCCGCTGGTAAATAGTACCAAGTCCGCCTGCTGTAACGTCTCAAGAACAATACTCCATGCTGACTCCAATGTTGGGCCAAGTGCTATTCCCAAGTTGAGCAGGGCTCGGAGGCAAAGGAGGTTTCTGGTGTTTAAGGATACTGGGCCTGTTTCGTTCCCTGTCTGCCTCATCTTGTCACCCCCTGGGGACAGTGGACCGACAGACTCAACACTCAACAAACCTTTAGGATTTGATAGAATGCTGTTCGGAGTTTCGGGCATTGTATTTGGGGTCTGGGGTCGGACTCCCCCGGCTGCCAGGCAGGCTGTGAGTACATTGGGGGGGACAGCCGATTTGCCCAAGGTCGTCAAGAATGCATCTCGCGGAGTTGAGAGTTGCAGTAATCCCGCGACATGAGCAAATCGCTGAAATGCTCTTACAAGTCCGTGGTAGTAGTCTGAGTCTAGAGCAGCAAATAGGAACGTCGAACACGTGGCAAGAATAGCTGGCCAACACTCGTCAACAATATCTGCGCAAGTCTTAATTTCGTTATAAAGCGCATGGTCCTTGAGATCGAGAGGATTTAACGGAATAGGATTCTTCTTAAAGGAACTGGATCTCTCGGGTCGGCCACGTGGTGGTGTAGGCTCAGCTTCCAGGTGTACCGGCCTTGGCGAAGAAGCGTCTTCCGTGTCACTTCGACTAGGCACTCGTTTTTGTGATTTGGTTTCTGTTGGAACCGTAAGAGGGAGAACAAACTTGGCTAGGCCATCTGACAATGACGAAAGACAGGCCAAAATCAGGCTGTAGATGTAAGATTCTGGGATCGCTGGTGGCTCCGTCTTGTCCAGCTGGTCAATACATGGGATACGGATTTGACTCCATTGGACACTAATGCCTATATTTGAAGCCTCTGGTCCAACAGAGCCGCCGATCATGCCAGCCATACCTCCGGCATCCAGAAGGCTATGGTCTGTAGGGTTCCCAGAGCCACCTTGGGGATCAGCCACGGGAACAGAAGACTGGTGGCCAAGACCTATCACAGCCGGCTTTTCTGTACTTATGCGCACAAATGTTGCAGTCAACGTTTTAAGAATGTCTCTTTGCCCAGCTCGTGAATCATACATGGCGTATATGAGTCTCACAAGGCTATGTTCAGCAAAGATTCCTCGAAAAACTTCCATGCAGAGAGCGCGTTTCCAAACAGTTGACTCTTGGTCAAGGAGCTGAGTCAAGGTATCGAGAGCATCGCTACACTCTGTTGGTAGGAGCACTAAGTGCTTTCGTAGAACGGTGTAGAGAATGCGAACCAAGCGGACCGAAGTCGAAAATGATGGTTTGCCCTTTAAAGCGCTCATAATAAGAGGCATTACTCGCATCCTCATGATGTGTATTTGCTCAGGGTGTGCAGTGAGAACGGCGCTATGATTTGTTATTACCGATTCAATGAGCTCAAGACCAAAGGTCTGTGATAGGCCAGAGAAACGGATATATTCCGGTCGTTGGTTCTCGGTAAGCAGGCAGAGGTCGTTAAATATCTGTATCGACAAAATTAGAAACCCATATTAGCAATTCTAGATGATTTGCGTACCCTATAAGCATCCAAGGCTGCAACGCGCAGTTGAATATTCCCCTCTGCTGCAGGAGCCTCTCCAACAAAAGGTACGTCGCTTGTCCTCTCTGTATTGGTATTAGAATAGTTGATATGATTCTATAGCTAGCGTGATACTTACTATCTTCCACAACAACTTTGTCAAACACAGCAACAACCAGTTGCTGCAAAGTAGCTGCGGATGTGTTGTTCACAATAGCATTCTTGCTACTCTGTAGTATGAAACAAACATTAAGAGTTGTAACGAGGAGCTCGCCTTGCAAATCTGGTGCGTAATTCTGCAGAAGGGATGGCAGAGCTTGTAATATTTTCAACTGGACATCTAATCCAGCTGAGGAGGCGTGCATCAGAGCATCAAGAACCTGGTTGAGCTTCGATCGTGGGAGTGCTCTCGCAACAATCAATCTTTGCAGGCAGACGATAGCGATGCCCGTGAATTTGGCATTTTTCGTTCCACATGCAATAATAAACGGGTTCACAAAGTTCGTCTTTTGAGAGAGTACTATATGTTGGGTTAATCGAGTCGAGCTTAGGTCGATGCGCAATCGGTTACATACACTCGGGAGCGGTAGACTCGGTTACTGTGCCTAGCTGCTTCAAGTCTTCTAGAGACTTTTCTGCAGCCTGCAATTATTATGTTAGAGTTTATGGAAGCTATAGAGAGTGGGAAATACCAACTTGGCGCAAATCATTGTTCTTTCTTTTGCTTTCCTGAATAAGGTTGGCCAGCTCCGTGGCAAGCAGTTGGGTCGTCATAATGGCCAGGCTTAGTCACGCATCGTTGCAGGCTCAATATGCAAATCTATAATATTATTCCGAATTCGTATGGCATCAGCAGCTTCTATGGTGTATTTGCGATCTGGTGTTCTGCAATGGACAGATAATCGAGGTTCCTCGGCACGGTGACGCGCGCCGCCCTGAGCCGTTGAGGGACACGGCAGAAAGCTCACCGCCCAAACCACCCCGCCGTGTTCCAGAATTCATCAAGAATCACTTACTGACAGCCACCACCACTTTGGGATTCCACGGAATGGTCTAAAGGCAAATAAATCAATGCAGTTTTTTTTTTTTTTGAAAAAGAGAATTCTTATTTTGCATGCCGGCACGTCAACTAGCACGTAGTCGGAATCCCTCATCTACTACTACTATCCAATAGCAAATTAGTATCTCACGTCATGGTTATCGTCTTCTAGGATATTGGAGTCTCTCTAAAGGGCGGATGTCCCATGATTATTTTGAGCTTCTGACGGAGTTAGTTTCGGGGACTTTTACAACAGTTATTATTTCGCCACCAATAGACCAACTCACACGTCTCGGGTTTACGCCGTCTCCTTTTTGGTACACTTACTTTGCCAAGCCATGGCGCCGTTAGGAATCACCAAGACTATTGATGGTTTACGAAAGAAAAACTCCATCCATGGCAACATCAGGGCGCCACAGCACAGAAATGGTATCATATCCCCGTTTACTTCCCCATACACGAACCACATGAGCGCCAACGATGTCTGAAACAGGCTACACCAAAACACAGGAACAATGGCCGGTTGCAGATAAGCCTACATCTCTATTGGTGAGAGAAACAAATGGGGCTAGAGAGCAAGGCTTCGGCGGCGCATTCGAACGAACTGCTTGGCAGTTGGCTCTACAAAAAATCCAACCGTTTTGGGGTATAGTTCTATCTTTGTGAGCACCCTTGTCTTGCGAGTGACGTCCCAACCCCAGACTTTGCTGAGTGGAGCCGATTAATGCAAAGGTACCAAAGGGGAAAGTCATGGAGCGTTGGCGAAGATTGTAAATGTATTATACCATTTCTCAAAAACGGTGGATGCTGCCAGTGTATGTCGTCAGTTTTGGCGAAGCGACTGGCATATTGGGGGGCAATGGGCTTTCGTAGTCTATCAACGACTTGCCTTCTACGGTACACGATCAACAACACTGCTATCATTAAGTCCCTGGGCCAAGTAGTGTCTAGTCTAATATCTGGGAGCATCACAAGACGAGCGTCAACGTCCAACAGCCGGCGCCTTGGTGGCAGGGTCACAGTATACTTCCCCAGCTCAGTAGTCTATGGGAGGTAATCACCAGCATCGCTAGAGCCCAATTCAAGAGAAGATGAGGCGAAGTGCATACGGTGAATAGAGCAGGGTGCACCTGCATGCGTGCATGACCAGAGGGAGCGAACGAACGGAACATTCTCTGCACGCGACAACCTGAGAGTGCATAGGCCCTCAGTCCAGCCCAACGCCACAGAATGGATTTCCCTGCCATGGGCGTCCTGGCGCCCCCACCAAGAGAAGAAGGTTTCGGTCGATTGCGCCTACCGTGTGGCACACCACCACGGTAGCGCCAAGACAAGCCAAAGCGACGCCAACCAAAAGTTCCAACCAACAGTGGCCAGGACCACCTCAGGGGATGGCCGGGGATAGTGCGTTCGGAGCTCCAAGACGGCCAAGCCAGCCTCCAGAGCACGATGATCTAGCCAAGGTTATTGGCATGTTGGGGCAGCAATAAAATCGACCTTGGCCCAACGACATGGGATGCAACAGCATGGAAAAGAGCGAGCAACGCGGGCCCAAGGGCGAGCGAAAGACACGGCCAGGAAGCATCCTATCTAACAGACTATTAGGTGCACAGATAAGGGTGGTGCCGAACCGGGGCTGGATGCCGCTAGCGCATGGTTCCCCGCGCTGCCTTCTCTGTTTGGGCAGGCTCTATTAAACATTAAACAAGGTTTGCTCCACCCACAACGGCCCACCATTCCACCGAGACTTCCCGCAGATTGCGCCTTTGATGGTGGTAGCGAGAGCCTCGCGCGAGGGAAGCCCGAATCGGTGGCAATGCTAAGGAACCCAAAGAGGAGCTCGCTTGTAAGGAGAGCCAAAGAAAAATGCTCTGCCAGAATGCGCAAATCAAGAGAATGAAACGATGAAAGGATAATATCGAGCGTGTTTGCGAGCAGCGCTAGGCATAACCGTGTCAACTGTTAGATCGAAGGGGAACAAAAGTCCCTCCTTATCCTCGCATCTCCCTTCCTCTTAGGAAACTGGTAATTATGCGACGCTCACCAACGGTTAATAGTTGTCGACGCCCTCAGCCTCCAGGTCCTCCATTAGCAAACAGGCTCCGTGGTCTAGGCTTGGCGTCGCCTCGAGCACGTCTTTAGCGTCGGCGCATAGGCCTGAATGAGAGCGTGTTGGACTAGTTTGGGGGTGGCCATGTGAAGCAGGAGCAGATAATGAACGGCTATGCAAACAACCGAATTTAGAACTGGGCGGCATTGTCCGAGGGGCGTTCCCCGTCTTGTTTTTAGCACCTGTCAACAATACAGAAGGTTAAATGTCTTGCGCTAGCCACGAGGGAACGAAGATGGGATGCATCCATTTTGTTTTCAGACATCGGATTCCTGCCGCCGGCAGAATTGGGGTCATCTTTTCAGCGGCCGTTCAGCTGTACAATTTTAGTTGCTAATTTCCCGCTGCGTTTCCTTTTGTGGCGAAGGCCTTTGGTATCACAAAGTTTGTGAAGGGTGTTTTGCACAACTGGGCTCAGGCGCCGTATCACACAGAGCAAGGTGAAGGGTTCTTTTGCCAGGTGCTTCCATTTTTACGCCTCTGTTGCCACACAATCGTTTTCCCGATTGTCATGTAAATAGCCTGGGGGGAAGCCACAGCGCGAATAGACCGCCACAGACTCTCCATGATATGGTCACAAACGGAAGACGAGGCAGAAATGTCCTGTTGGAGGTGTGCCGTTCTCCTCGTGGCATACATGAGAGTCGCATACCCGTCGGTGCAGGCGTAAAAACGAGGCTTGCGGTGCCAAGCAGACCTTTTGAAAAGGATGTTCGCCAAGATACTACCATGGGGGAGACCAACCAACCACGGCTCGGGGATTGGTCGCAATGTTCACGGAGTGAAGGGACCTTTGGAGAAGGAGTGACAGGATGGCGCCCGCTTTCAGGCCTGCAGCGCAGAGA